>CM036571.1:3750000-5000000 GCA_020745775.1 Theristicus caerulescens
TACATGGGGGCTGATTCTCCACTGCTTTACAACATATCTTGCCATTTATATAACGTTATAATGTAAAACTAAATGGTGTATATTGCAGTAGTACAACTTCTGGTTAATTAATATCAGGGCCCCATTGTGTTGGATGCTGCACAAATGCTTCACGGGGAGCAGCCCAAATTGATGCTGTACAAACGCTTCACGGGGAGCAGCCCGAATTACAAAGAGCTTACAATTTGAATATAAAGCAATGAACTTGTAAGCAGAGACGTGAAGAAAGACTTCATCAAAGCTGCATGTCAGATCAATAATAAAGTTGAGGGAAAAGTCTGTTCTCCTGCTGCTCACTGTAATGGGTATGGGGGCTCAAGGCACAAAACCAAGTCATCTTCGTACTTTTGGAAAGAGTTGTATATGGTCATGTTGGACAGGAAGGTTTAAAATTTTTGCAGTAAAGATAGCTTCTACAAAGCTGTCTATTTTAGAGGAGTCTTTCACAACTGTATCCAATTGAGCAATACTCGGTCAGTCTTCGCTATCAATTTTTTTCATACCATCTTAACAGAGGCCTCACAGACATTCATTTCACTGAGAAGTTATTTCAGGCATTCTTTAGTCAGAGCATTGTTAAGTGCCCTCATTTCATCCAGAAAAGAATTTAGAAGGGTCTTTCTTTTCTGATAGTCAGATGTCAAACTCTTTCTCCTAAATGCTTTTTTTTTTTTTTTTTAAATAAATGCAACATTATCTAAATACTAAGTTGTTGGTTTGTGGGTTTTTTTGTTTGTTTTGTTTTGTTTTTTCTATTTGACCCAGTGGTCAGAAACTTAGCAATTGCTACTACTAAGGATAATAGTGCACTTTTCTCAATTTAAAACTTGGCTTTATAAACAAACAAACAAAAATCTAAACAAGTTCCTCCAAATCAAATGCTTTGAGGATTGATTTCCCACTACAAATAGCTTGTATGACATGCTGGAATGAAGAAAGATAATGTAGGAAAAAATAATTTCCCAATGTAATTTCCTTTGTGGATTCTTCTCCTGCCAGTTTAAAGATACCCTTGGTCACATTTTCAGCTGATATAAACTGTTACGTTGCTAATTGAATGTGGAAGTGCTGAGTTAAGATCTGGCAAGCCAAAACTTCTGATTTTTAACTCCTTGTACCCATCTTAATGAAAATGTGTTTGCAGTGGCATCGCAAGAGTGTCCATGAGAGAGATCTCTTTCTGTTTTCCTCCTGGGAACAAAATACATGTGGACTTTTCTGTGTTTTCTTTGAGTTAGTAAAGCAAAACAGGGTTACTCTTACGAAGAACTATGGAGTCTCTCGCATACATACTAGTCTCTTTTGCTGTTTATGAATAACAATCTTTAATAATACTATGAATTCACGATCCGTACGAAGTATTCTCTGGGGTCTCAATATTTCAGTCTGAATTCTGCTTGTCTGAAAAAGTTATCCTAGTTACTGTTTTAGACTAATTTTGCGTGGGCTGGTGAGGAGAATTTGGTCTGCTGACAGTTTTGAGGTTCTTTTTCAGTTGTGCTCTTGGGTAGCATTTTTGGAAGTGATGAACATTTTCTTTAGTCTTTTTCTTGTAGGTAATGGAAACATCACTATTGATTTTGGAGGAAGCAGGTCAGCTGATGCTGAGCATTTGGGAATATTCCTCTGTCTCTTCCCATACAGTCTGGTATTTCATTCTCCTTGCCTATGCCAGCTTGTTTATGTGACATTTATATACCATGTCAGAGTACCTTGCAATCACTAATACCTCTCAAAAAGCTTCTGTATGAAACGCTTGTGGTGTCCTTCCTTTCTGCACTTTTTTATGCATAACAAATGTACAGGGATGATGATTTATTTGCTAACCCGTTACAGATATCGGTAGCAGCAGTACATTGAAAGCAAGTTTTCTAGATGCAGGCTGAAGTCTTAATCACTGCATCATACTTCTTCCCCAAAGACTGGATCTGAATGTGACATTAGTTCAGGATTTTTTTTTCCTGTGTAGTTACACTGATGCCTTTCCACAGCCATTTCCAATGAAGGGGAGCTTGCAGGTCACTGCAGAAAATGAAAATTACTTTAAAATATCTGAAGTGGATGTCTCTTCACGCAGATAAACCTAAGTACAATCACATCTCAAATACTTAGTATTTCAACTGTCTCATCGAACTCTTAGTTCTTACCCAAAGTGAAAAGAGACAGTGGTGTTTGGTCATTCCTACCCTTGACCAAATGTAGTATCTGTGGGAGAGGGGGCCCCAGTGTTTGACCTGAACATAACTGCTGAATAAATGAGCTGAGTAAGCAGGATTGCTAGTCACATTTGAAATAATATCTTAATTATATTTAGTGTCTCTTTAAGCAATTTCCCCCCCTGAAATTAAAGTCTCTGTGCTAGATCAAGGTAGTTCTCCATATGTTAAAGAAAGCATTGGATTATCTGATCTCTGTGGTGATTACCTACAAAATATCAGCATGGAGGACTGTTTTGTATTAGAGCATAAAGTTGCACAACATGTCACACCAAGAACGGTTTCTTCTACTGAAACATGACTCTAAGGGCTTGTCAATACTGGAAATTGTTCTTGGATAGCTATTCCAAAGTAAGCATGAAGTCTTAAGTTGCTCCTTGAAGACTGATTCTCCGTGAAGAGTTTTTCTTTTAGTGAGACTGCATAATTTGTTTTTGAAATCCTTCCCTGCAAGAGATTTCCAATCAATGAACTCTGGCCTGTGGGCTCTCTGTATGAAGCAGTGTTGCATGCAGAGAACTTGCTGGATTGGGTCCGTTATGTCAAACTTCCTTCCTCTCACCTTTCAGAGTAATTCTGAAAACTCACTTATTGCACAGAGCATGCTGGCTGCAAAGACCATCCCACGCTGCGTGCTTTCTCTCTTTGTAATCTGCTTAACTATATTGAAACAGCTTGCATCCTCCGATTACAAGCCCTCTGGGGTAGGGACATTTTTTGTTACTTGCTTTGCTAAGCTTTTGGAACACAGTGTATGGTACACCAAAATGGCATTATGTTAAAAGAATCTGAAGTTTTGAACAAGTAGACAAAGAGCTTTGATTTTCTCATTTCCTTACATTTTGACTTGGTTATTCTGTATATTACATCACAAGGCACGTGTCTGTCCAATGGGAAGGCCTCAACTATGTCTCTTCCATGAGTTCAGAGTTCAAGTATATTGTATTTCCTTGGATTGAGCTGGCATACTGAACTGAACACCAACATGGGCTCTGCTATCTCAGGCAGTGTAATAGTTATACTATATAACATCTTGAGTGACATATTTCAGCCTTACCCTTTCTGTTGAGAAGGACATATAGTTATTTGGTGTCTACCATAACGCAGTCTCGCTTGTATTGTGGTTAGTTGCCATAAGAACGTAAGGTACAAGAATGTTTTATTACTTTGCGGTAGCTTGGGTCATCGTTTTGCCTAGAGGATATGTGTTGCCACTCCACTTCAGAATTAAGTGACTCTAGTATAGCTTTTTTAATGGGTATTTGCTTTGTTTTCATGCTAAGGAACTGCATCAAGACTGTAGAAATAGCGTGGATCTTCTGGTTGTTAAAAAGCCCAGTAGCATACAGAATGTTTTTCTACACAAGAAGTATCCTCAGATCTGATTGTGCACCCTTTGATGCATATCCGTCTGTGAATTTAAGCTGAGGGACCCCTTCTTTTCTAGTCTTACGTGACGCACTTGAAATAAATGGCTTTGGTTTCAGCTGGAGTCGGATAGGATTTTTTTTCTATTGTATATTGAAAACGAAGTTGGTATGGCTTACATATTGTAATATTTTCAAATATTTAAATCCCCAAACTTCTGAAATGTTAGTTTTTCTGTAAATTCATACACAATGACCTGAAATATTTTTCTGGCATACAGAAGGTAACAAGATGTAATTATGTATAGCTGAACTCAGAATAGTTTTCCCATTGTCCATTCTGCTAAAAATGTGAATTGCTTTTCCCTTTGTCCCCTTTCTCATTCTTTTTTATTTCTTGAATAAACTATTTTTATTATCATCTTAAGCTTTTTATCTAATCCTATTCATTGGCTTTACTGTGCCCATTGCCTAGTCTTTTTATGATGGCTCTCCCTCTTTCTGAAGTCTTTTATTAATGCAGCACATATGTATATTCTTTCATTTCATTTCATTGTGTTGCATTTTTTGCTTGCTGTCCCATTTTTCTCATCTCCCACTCATTGTGATAAATACCATTTTTGCATTCTGTTTGTGAATCTTAGCCTTCACAAAAGGCAAAGATACCCATTTGACATCACAAAGAGAATGTCAGTGTTTAAACATCAAGGGCTTCGTTTTGTAAAGGTTGAGAGTGCTTACAGTCTCCAGCAGTTCCATGCTGAAATACAGGTGCTCACTTCTGCAAATTTGGTCTTATTTTCTTTCTTTCTAGTTGATAATAAACTGATAATGAATGCAGGACTTTGCTGAATAAATATATTAATCATTTAACCACTGTACAAATCTTCAAAACTTGAAAATATCAGATGTAACATATAGATAAAATCTTGCATCCTTCTTGGGCTAAATTTTCCCTGGGTCAAGTACTAGTCCTATGAAAATACACATAAATGTCACCATTAATTTTAAAAGGAATGGATGTGAGTTGGGGATACCATTAGCGCAAGGGTTGATCTTTTTAGAATTAGCAGTATTATGCCTATACATAAAAATGAGAGAACTCTTCAAATGAAGGAAATACTGTGTTTGTTTTTTGGGAATGCCTTTAGTGTTAGGTAGACAGAATTTGTCTGGCAGTGAGCATAGGACTGCTGTGCCCTCAGAGTGGGCCTTGATTAAAACTCAATCATATAATCTGTTGACGGGAGTCATAATGACCTAGTCATAGACTTCAATAACACAGCCGCAATCCTTTGTAAGGATTATTTTTCTTATCATTTCCACTTTAGCTGCTTTGTCCTCTATTTTTCTTTTTTATCCTGAAAAGTCATGAATTTCTGACATTGCTCCAGCAAAACAATTTAGCATATGCTGGACTTCGAGCATGTCATTAGTCCCGTTGACTTCGATGGGATATAAGTGTGTACTTACCAGCCCTGGAGACAGAAGCAAATTATTACCTGCAATACAGTCATTTCCAGTGTTGCATTCTGGTGGGACCCGTAACAAGGCCAAGACCCTGATCAATGTAAATAACATAATAGGCATCAGCAGATGTTTGGGAGTTACAGAGAATGGAGAGCTGGGATATTATTATTAACATATATCTCCAGCTTTATTCCTGCTGAAATGTTCTTTGTCTGCAATGAGTATTTACTGTGGCAACCTTTGCTGTTGAGCTCTGCCAAACCCCTTCATTCTCCTACTCCTCAGTGCTTGTGTTTTCCTCCCAGACCTATGCTTTTCCTGAACAGAGTGATTAGTTATATTAGTAACAACAGATCTGATGCATTTTCTTCCTCAGCCTTGCAGGTTGCACTCAGGTTATGCTCCCATTCTGCATGTGGGTTTTGCTTACCTAAATGAAGATGCTTTATTTCTGAAAATACAGATAGTTATTGTAAATCTGTCTACAGGAGCTCCCCCCCCCCCCCAATGATACTTGGGTTAATGAAAGATTTGGTTTGTGTATTTCTAACTTTATAAATGCATTAGCAATTGTGCTTTTTACCTCAGATTCCCTCACTGTCATACGCTTAATTAATTCCACACGTCACACTCTTTCCAGCTTTATTCTAAATTGCTGTATCATTTACTCAGATAAATTAAGTTGTCATAGAAGCTTTGCTAAGAATTTGGTCTTTTCGTACCCTGTGGCAATATATTTCTGATTTTTAAATAACAGCTTCTTTTTCTCTTGTACTCTCTATCTCTTCTTCTAATAGATTAGCTTGAACTAGTTGTCATGATATGAATAGGTATTTCTTCATACTGAGCCATGTGGAAGAAGTATAACACGCCCCCCCGCTTGAGACAACCTAAGAGTAGCGTCTAGGGTCAGGTAGTGGCGGGGGGGAAAGGATTTGCAAGCACATTGAATTTATAAAATTAATTTGACTTGGTGCTCTAAGTTATCTGTTTAACCTATTCTCTACAGTTATTAAAATAATGATATTTTTTGCTATTGACAGAAAAGGAATCCTGTAAATATTTGAGCAAATAGGATTATGTGGAGATTTAGTAGCCATCTTTCAGGGCTTTTTGATTTTCAGTCGTCTTGTTTCAAAAGGTTTTCCATCTGTTAAGCTCTGCTTCAGGAAAGCACTTAAGCACATACTTAAATCCATCAGTACAAGGAAGACCCGTAAGCCTGGATTTAACTAGATGCATATTTCTGAATCAAGGCATTAAGCTGTTTGCTCAACATGCAGAAAATTCCATCTTTTTAATCACAGCGCTAGTGTACTTCCTTGCCAAAATGCACTTCCATATATAAATATTTACTCTTGAATGAGCTGTAGTACAGATGGGAAGGTAAGTTTTCTTCATGGAAAATAACAGTTTGGGCTGTAAGTATAGCTGGATATTTGGTAGTGGCAAGAGAAAGACATACTGCTGAGGGTCTAACTTTACTTTCACTGACTTTCGCTAGGTAATATAGGATTAAATGCCCACCGTGACCAATTTGCTACTGGAATTAATAGGCATGATGGCACAGAAATCAGTGGGATCCACCTCCCTTGGGATCCATGCTGCCAGCCCTTCCACAGTGCCAGCTGAACACAAGATTTCTCAGTGTTTGGTGCAGGACGATGTTCAGTGCTGCTGTGTAGCAGTTTGAAACGGCCCTCGGTATTTCATAGGGAGAAAGAGAGCTGCATTTAACCACAATTTGAAATTATTCCCTTAAGAATATTGATACAGAAAAACTCAGGAAATAACAAAAAAAAAATCCTAAACAGATTTGCAAAAGCTGCCTCCTATTCAATGTCCGGTAACGAGCTACATGCAGGAGCGGGCTCAACAGCAGTAATAAACCAATTCTGTGAAATGCAGCCTGTCAGGGCCAGGGGGCCATGAACTGGGCATAGCCCCCATAGCTGCTGATGGGAGCTGTAGGCCTTCAGCATTTCACCTGTCTCCAGACTGCTTATTTAGGGCAAATTCTTTCTTAGATACAGGAGCCAAAGGTGAGGAACCGTTACTGATTTATTCACACTGGCATTTTTTCTGACCTGGATGTGCCTAAGAGCAACTGCTGGCCTGGAAGAGCTCTGTGTTACCCACTTGACAGCTGTGTAAGACCAAAGAGTCTTTTTAGGGGAATTTTCTGGTGGTTTGTGGGTTGATTTGGAGCTTTTTGTAACAGGGAATGGGAATGGAAAACAAGTACATAACAATCTGTAAATGTTTTCTCACAACTAATGTCATTCTTGGTTTCCATGAGGTATCTCTTCCAGTTGTTGTTTATTGGTCTCAGTTTTGGGCCTGTTTCCATAAGTATTTAAAAGTCTGGCTCTTGTGTGCTGTCAGGAAATCCTGATCCTGGGCAGGCTCTTATCATCCCTTGAAAGTTGAGAAAAAATGAAATCTTATGAGAAATATTTGAGTGTAAAGGTGAACAACTCAGTGGAAGGATAAGCAGCCTGCTAAGCTACTCGTTTTCCCGCCACTTTTGGACTGGCTGTTCGGTTCTCCTTACTTCAGCTTATTTCTTCTTTTTGAATAAATTAATTTGAGATCTTGTTTCTTCTTTGACCACTGTAAGTGCTTGGAGGGAAGAGGAAGTGTAGGAGAAAAGAGAGGAGGGAGGAAATGTTACTTTTACATAATAAAATTAACTTTCTGAAATATTGCTATCAGTTTTGTCCAAGGTAAATGACTAATCAAAAAGCGAAGTAAAGGAGTCTTCAAATTTATGATTCTGCCGTTGAAGAAAGCAAGCAAATGCCCTGTATTTCTTGGTGTTCTGGCTTGCAGCAGCCCAGATGTATTTGGAGCTACAAGCGGTCTGCGAACAGTTTGTGTGTAGTTTTGATGTTATAACAGGGTTAGTGGGAACTGGGAGCTGCCATACCCAGAGCTGTAGCTGTAACAACCTAGTAAATTTTAGACAGCAATTCTGCCTGGTCATCTTGCAAGTTACCCGTATCGCAGATCGACCCGCCTGATGCTGGGACTCCTTGGAACGTCCTTGGCAGCGTTGGGCTATGAATCATCCTGAGCAGCTCCTTGCCCCTTCGCTCTCTGAGGTATGCAATGTCTGCCTTGGTCTGGGGAAGATTTAGCTGTGCAGCTTATAGGATCAGGAATTTTGCCTGTTGCAGTCTAATGAGAAACAGTCTTGATGTTAGTGCTGATGTTCCTGTTTTATTCCTTGTCACAGGTCTTACCCAAATGAAAATGTACATGTTAAAGAGTGTTTCCAGATATATTTTACCAAATTTCATAGCATGGGGAAAAGAAAAGGCGGGGGGGAGAAATAGAAGCCACTTAAAATGGCTGTTGTTTTTGTGTCTTTTTAAACAATCTAAGCAATTAGCTTAAGAAATTACTGGGAGCCTAAGATGACCAGATTATTTGTATTTGAAAGTAATTTCTGAAATGACAGTTTATTCACAAAAGACTGATAGCTTTTAAATGCTTCCCTGTAAAACATATTTTACTGTGACACCTTATAAATATTAGAACAAAGGCCTTTGCAGAACAAACAGATCTGAAACCACAGAAATACACAACAATGATTCATTTCTTGTATCAGTCATTCAATACATTATTAACTTCCCTGTGAGCTGGAGGGACGTTACGATCTTTATGCCCTAGGAGCAAAAGTCAAAATATTCCCAGAGCAGCAGAGAGTATTTTCCAGATACTGGTATTGCTTGTATTTGCAAGGTGTCTAAATGCAAAAATCTGAATGAATCTATATTCAAATCTAGAATTAGATCCAACAATACACTCTAAGTTTTCCTGTGGGGTTACTTTCAGCTTCTATTATAGCTTGCCAGCTTTATGGGGTGTTCACAGTGCAAGCGGAAGAGGAATCATCACAAAACCCCACTGGCCTTGGAATGTCAGGGCAGTAAGATTTTTATTTTTTCATTATGAAAAGGAGAAAATATTTATAATAACGCAACATATACTCAACTCCTTTTTTAAATTGAGCATGGAGCTCAAGGAACATCTCTGTTGCAATTTAATGACACAATTCACTCCTCCTTGTACTTTTATAGGATTAATTAGCATCTAAACAACATTTTTTTTTCTTGTTGCAGCCCTAAGCTCAGCTTCTATAGAACCAATTATATCTCTGCATTTCAGTCTGTCAGAAGCTCATGGCACAGCAGTTGTTCTTATGGAGGTCAGCAATGGTAATAAGTTGTTCTTAGGGACTTTCTCCGCTATTTGCATTTTGACAGTTATTGTGCATTGTATTTATGCTGACAGGTCCTGTCAGCATCCACAGATATTAAACCACCTGTGTCCTTATTCTGCCTGTGCAGAATAGATTTGACACTCATGGGGACCTGCGTAAGTAAAAGCACAGTTACTTGCGTTAGTGCAAAATAAGTGTAGAATGCATGTAGCGCCATTTAAATTAGGCAATGTTGTTCTTGTAATTTGAAATTATATTGGTTGGCGTTAATATGTGATAGAAATCAACCAAAGGTGGACTATTAGTGGGGCTCTGATTTGCAAATTCTGGCACAATAATACCTGTTACCTCTTTGTTCTTCATTTCTGAAAGTATCCACAGTTTGAGCTAGGCTGGAGTAAGACTAGGTGCTATGATCCCTCTGACCCACAGATCTCTAAAATGTAGTATTGATTCTGTTTTTTGTGCAAGTATAAACTGTAGTAGTGTCCCTAAGCAATTTAGAAGTTACATCAGAGATCACAGGAAATATAAATTTTAATAGTGATTTCAAGACATCTGCATGATCAGGTGAAACGGATATTTCATAAGGCAATCATCCAAAGGTTGGGGAACTTAGAGGGCTTTCTGTAGAGCCAGTCCACAGTAATGGTCTGGGTGAAGAAATGATCTTATTTATTTAGAGTGAGGATGTTCAGAGCATTGGATGATCCACATTCTTGCTAAAATCTGTATATGCCTAAATAATAAATTCCATTTGAAGTGATCATCAATAATTATGCTAGATGTGAATTTTTCCACGCTTTAGTTATAAGATGCCACAGTTTCTTGCCAGATACCATGGTTAATTACAGACAAGTTAATTATTCCCTATTCATGATTTACTGTGGCTACTGGCCGCTATTTCCACTTGATTGCTGCCACATCTCAGAATGACAATGAAAAATTATGCTCCAAATTGGATGTGAAAGGAAAGAGAAATCCAGTTTAAAATGCAAAACTGAAAGAGCAGCAAACCTTGGTAAACTCCAGAATGGAAAGGCTGGAGAAAATTGTTCCCTGCGCCCCATTATTGTGGATAATTGAAACTGCAATAATTATCAAACCCATGAATTCAGAAAAGCACATTCATATTTGTCCACCACCCAACCCTGTTTGTCTGTTATCAAGCTACTGCATCTTGTCATAAATTATGAATTCTCTGAAACAGGGTCTGCATTTGTGTCAATTCTTACAATGCAGAACAGGTCTTTTTGATCCCTGGTACTGGCATCTGTAGTTACAAACTGCTGCATCATATCACAGTGGCATTTGTAACTATAACTGATACAAAAATATTGTAACTTAGATCCTTTCTTTTATAGATTCTGATTGTCTATTGCCAATTAGATATTATAATTGTGTAAGACTTTTGTGTTGACTGGAGGAATTTTCGTTGCTTGGCCCTAGTAGGACAACTTTCTGATTTTGCATCACGATAGACTGGAAAGGTGTGCACTAGCTAAACTGCCAGCGTCTGGCAGCAATTCAGTCTCATGTATAGGGCCAGGTTAGGTAGCAACTGCTCTTAAGCCTCTTCCACCATAACCAGAGTCCTAGTCTGGGACTTCCCTACTTTTGGGAGCAGGTAAAAATGCTCTCAGAAAAGGAAGGAGCCAATGTGTATGCTCTGACTCGACCTACAGTGGCTACTGGGGAGTGTGCACCTGTGGTCAACAGCTTTTGCTGAAATCCTGCCTGTGCTTCATTTTTACATCTGGTACTTCAGTTTTGTACATGTTTCTGTGTCTCTTGAGATTCTTGCTTATTCTGGTCTCTCCCTGTTTGCATGCTGCAGACTTGAGCTCTTTCTCTTGATTTTCCCATGCGAGGGATTGGAATTAGAATCAGTCTGTGTTAGAATAAAAATTTGGAAAATGTGGACAGACATGAAGTGGTTTTATTTTGTCATGAAAATTTTGCAATTCCAAAAGATTTGACCAGTGAGACTTTTTGGATACCAGCCTGTTTGACTTATTCTCTCCTCACTAGGTTTCTTGAGAATTATTTTGAAAACGTATTAATAAGAATGTCAGCTCCAGCCATCACTGATGGTTACAATAACAAAAACGTGTCATAAAAAAAGCTGAAAACTTACTTCACCTTGAGATTCAGAAGGACATTTATGCACACATTCCCTCGTCTAAAACAGACTATGAATTTCATCTTCCAAATTTGTTCTCACTGCATCCAAGCATTCATGGAGAAAATGTTTGTACAATGCTTGGAACAACTTGGGCACATTTCATATAAAGAAAGTAAGTTGGATCTTGTTAATTACTCCAACAATGAAGTCAATTAGAGAAGTGCATCTTGTTAGGTATCTGCTAAGATTCTACTTAATGACTCATTACTTGTAAGCAAACAGTCTGATGTCACTTATAGTGCCATGTAAAATAGGAAGTGAGATGGAAAAGCATATGGGAGAGTGAACTGTGCTGTTACTAATTTTCATTTTCTGTTTATTTTTCATACTATTGGTAAAATGAGTTCCTTCTAATATCAAACTGTATTTAATCTGTCCTATCTTGCTACTCCTGTCCAACAAACAGATTACGTGAATTCTCTCTTTACTGTGTTTGGCTAAGTGTAGGATACCAGGTTTTAAGAGCCTTGTCTGATTGCCTAACAGTGCTCGCTCCCTAAATTAATTCCTCGCTCCTTCAGTTATTTCATACCATTAAATAGAGAGATGGGCATCTGTGAATAAGAACTGCGTTGATGCCCTAAGGACTCATGTCTCACTCCCTTCCTCGGGGAAGGAGTGTAAGTCATGTAGATGATGGCTTGTCGGGGCTGTTAGCAGTGAGGACGAGTGGGTTTTCATTCCCATGCAGGCACAAGCAGATCGTTTAATTTGTACAGGGTCAGACTCTGGGTGATTGTTTCCTTGTTTGTTCAGGCAGGGCTGAGTAGGCAAAGGACACTGTCTTGTTTGGTGGTGATTGCTGGCTAATGACTCAACAGGGATCTCGCAGTTATTAAAACCCTTTGTTTCCCTTTATCACAGTCTGCCTTAATACTTTTCTGTCCAGGCAGTAAGCTTCTCCATTACTTTTCACTCCATTAGATTTTGTTGTGGTGGTTTGCAAATAACTGACTGGTGGATAGACAGATCCTTCTAAGCAGCGGCCAGCTCTTCTCTCAAGGCAAAGGCAGAGCATGGGTCTCCCAGTGAAGGAACCTGTGTCTCTATAAAGCTGTAGCAGTGACCGGCACAGACAGTGCACTAAGAAGCCGGTTAACAGCTAGAAACTTAGTGTCTTCCTGAGATTCACCTCCTATGTAATACCTTGACATCACAGGTATTAAGAGGCAGAGCTTAGTCAACTACCCTGGTATTTGAGCAGTAATTATACTAAGGAGTTCCATGATTAGGGTGCAGTATTCACTACCATTACTGTAAAATAACAGAGTGCTCTGTCTTGCTTTAAGAAGGGGAGCGATGCTTTAAAATGAGTGGCTGCTAACAGGAGTAATCCTATAATCAGGATAATGCTTTATACACAAGACTCTTTTTGTACAATGCCACTACAGTAAATGAGCCTATTCTGTTAACATTGAACAAGTACCACAATTTTCCAGGTGGGCAACTTTGATTAGACATTGGTCTTTTTCTTTGGGAAGGTTCTGCTAAACAACATACTGTGCTAAATTATTTAGCAGATTGAGTTGAAAATAAGATAATTCCTCTTCATAAATACTTTCTACTATACGCCCAGAAAGATGTGGTTTTGGTTGTTTGGGTTTTTTGTTTTGTTTTGTTTTGGTTTTTTTTGTCCAGCAGTGCAGGGTTATAAATACCTAAATACCTAAGTACTCTGTCAAAATACTGCCTTCTCTGGCACTACAAAATTGAGAACATTATAAGTTTTTGAGATTTATCTTGGGTGTCAACATATATGGTTAGTGTAACTTTTTCACCTGTTTTATTGAATTTAAGTTGTTGGGGAGTTTTCAGTTTTGGAGCAAAACCAGCTCGGAGGTGTGACCATGTTTTGATCTGAAAGCCATGAGATCTGTGGTTTCTAGTACTGTTTTCCATAACTGTGTTCGTGGTGAAGAAAGCTGGGTTGCTGGATATGACTGTCACACATCTGGAACAGACACCTTCCTTCCTCTAGTATAAACTAGTTGTCTGGTAATATGGAGCATGCAGGTGCAACTAGTCCGGTATGTCTACAAACTCATCCAATTTAAATCCCATGCAGGGATTTAAATTCTGATCAGTCACTTGATTTTGGCTCAAGCTTGTTTGGGGAGCCATAGCTTTTAAAATAAATGTGGAAGATTCGCGGTCTGGAGAGCTTATGTTGAAGATGTGTGGCTGCTCAGCAGAGTGCAGGAAAATCAAAGTATTAAGCATAAAAATATGTATTTTTAAGTTAATGTTTGAAAATATATTTCCATTTTTTTCAGCAGCCATAATCTTGTTATTTGATAAAACTGCTTTCAGCAGTAAATTCTAGAGGTTAAGAATTAGCAGAATCACGTGTGGCCACAGAGTGAGTAGCTGTCAGATGCAGTGACATTTAAACTCAGAGCGGCTAGATCTGGAGAGCTGAGCATCACGTGCATCATGGTAGCATTTGAACCTGCAGCATCGTCCGCTTCCCATAATTCTGCATTGCACATATTTAACAGGACAATGTACTTTCTTATTTTGTGGGTCTGTGGGAATCCGTTCACTTAGCGCATCAGCATTACATCTTAATATGCATGTATAAAGCGTGCCTCTAAGTGCGCGATCCATTTTAATTACAGATATACTCAAGCTCAGATTCATCGTCTTAGTTCCCTTTGAGATGTTTTGCTGCTTTTTCTTTGTGCGTTACGAGTATCATTTTCATGGCTCAATCTATAAGATTTCGCTTCCTGAATTAACATCTGAATTTGACATTTTCTCGATAATAAATAGGTAGTGCTATGATGAAAGTACCCAGGAAGGCTACATTACATTCTCTTGCAATTTATTTTAAAGACGTGTGAAGTGTGTCCTTCTTCCCAGGCAGGGCTGATGCTGTTCCACATAGCATATTTCAGTGCTTTTAAATCCTCAGGGAAATTATCTTTTAAATTACTTAAGGGAAAAAAAATAAAAAGGCAGCATGGCTTGACACTGAGGATTAACTGCTCCTACATAAGTTAATTTGGTTTAAAGACGTGATACTTTCTGGATATTGATTTGGATATTTTAGTTCTATAACTCATAAATTATAGGCAAACTTAGTACATTATGAAGATACTTGGCTGGATATTAAAATTTTAAAAGTACTTATGAAATAATTGCTAAAGTCATAATTGCTCTGATATTCTGGAATTTTTAAAAAAATGTAAAAAGAGAGAGTAATACAGGGAAAGTGGGAAATAAATCAATTTCTAGACAGACCAGCATCATTTGTTAAAGCAAACAAACAAACAAATCCCACAGTTGGGGCACACCATCTGTGACTTTGTTATCTCTCTCCTTTGTACATGTTACACTGAGTCTTCTACAACTGGTTCCAAAGAGACATGGGGATATTTGGCATGTGGAAGGTTTAAATCTGTGGGATATTCAGCTGTGGGAAAGTAAAATAAAAAATGTACATCTCATGCAGAATCATTATCCTTGATGCATTTTTTTCATTAAAGAAACTTTTTTTTTTTGTGAAGACTTAACTTGGTGCTTAGTGAAAAGAGTGTGCGTTTTCCACAGATAAATAGAGTTTGGGAATGAGTAATGCATTGTCAAAGTGTCTGCAGAGTGAATAATTTAATGAAAATGGCTCTTGATAATGTTAGGTAGCTACTGACAAGGGAAAACCAGAATTCTGCTACAAAACGTATTCATATCTCGCATCCAGTACAGAATTTTACCTAACTGGCAAAACCTTTTCTCTAAAACAAAAAAAAAAAAGAAAAAAAAAACAAACCCAAAACCAAACAACAAAGAACCCCAACAAAAAAACCTTGAAAACCAGCAAAAAAAAAACCCCAAACACCCTCTCCAACCCCCAAACAAACAGAAAAAGAACGGCATTTTTTATGTATACAAAGGGTGGCCAAGCCTTTGAAAAATGTGAACCCCCAAACGCTGACAAGGGTGGCATGTGGAGTTTGGCATCTCTACGTTGCCAGTCGGGGGGCACAGTGGGTTCATCAGCTCAGCTGCTGCTATCCCAGCTGTGGATTTGTACCATCATAATTTTTACACGCTGCTGAGGCATTCTGGCTGTTTGGATGTTCTGCTTGGCTCAAACAAGGCCAGGGAATAAGGGCTGTGCAACCTGGCTGGTAAAGGGTTATCAGGGTTTTCCTTCTGAAGAGGATGCTGCTGGTTTGCAGACACCAGCCTGCTGCTGACAAATGGAGTATCCAGCCAGGATGTGCCTTTCAGGAGTGCCCGTAGGAAAGGGCTGGGAGCTGGCAGGGAGCCCCAGCACTGTGTACCTGTTATTTTCTACCTTTGCAATGGTTCTGCTGCTTTTGCAGTCCCTGTGGAAATGAAGTTCAGCTAATTAACGGTAATGAACACCATGCTGTGAGGAATGTTGCAAATAACTGAAGATTTGTAGAACAGGATCTAAGACAAATAGTCATGTTTTTCAACAGCAACAGAACCTAGTAATCTGAGGTTTTCTGTAGTTATTAGCCTGTCTGTAGTTGCTATCTGTTCCTCTTGCTAGTATCTTCGTCACTTGTATTACAATTCTCCTAATACTGAATAGTCGTAGTCGGTTTTATTTAGCAGAAATGCTTTCATCACATTTGATTTCCTTTGTGCTTCAAGAAGGTAGAGTTTATGGTGTGCTTGTGCAGAGGTTTCACATTTCAGGCTACTTTTCTACTTTTAATTGTCATGTGCATAAATTACTGCCGATCTTTCATTTGCAGATTCTTGCCCTGGAGTTATGTAGTCTCCTACTGGTGTTTTTTGTTGCTTAGTTTTGAAACACCTGTCACTTTCCCAGGAATTATTTCAATGCATCTCAGGTTTTTTGGCTTCCCTGTGGAATTAATGCAATTTTTTTTTAATGAGTAATTATTTTTCTGTCTCGGTATCATTATATTTCTCTTGCTGAAATGATGTTGTCATTAGGATTCCCTTCAAATAAGTCATAAGGGCTTGCCAGGTATTCTGGGTGATGTACAGATCATGAATTAATAGAATAGTGCTAATTAATTTCTTCTTTCTAATTTTCTCCTTTAATTCCACAGTATTACATGAGTAATTGTCAAAGATTCAGGAACTTTTCTAGATGCAGTTACTTTATTTCTGTCACTTTAAAATATGCTACCATTGTAAGAGGATGATATAAGGAGATCATGTTCAATTTTCTGGAATTTGTCAGTTGATATAATTTCTAAAAGGAAATTTAAAGAAAAAAATACTCAAATCCATAACACAAAATCATTAATTGTTCTCAACTATTAAGAAAGCTGAGTTTTTACTGCTTCACTTTTTAAGTACAGTTGGTCTATATAGTCTATTGCGAACATGTAACACGGATATGAAAAGTTCATAAAATTTAAAATAAGCTCTTTTAAGTGGACATTGTTTCTCCAGCATAGCACATCCTGCACTGTAGTACTTTAAGCAGCACGCTGAATTCAAATACTGAGAAGATGAAACCTTTTTCCAGAGATGGATTTAATGGAGAGTGAAGGGGAACCTGGAGGCACTTAAGCATTTTAGCTCTGACCTCTTCTCAGATTGTCATTTTTGGAGTCTTTGGAGTGATGGTCTGGGCTCTTTTCTCCTGTGAAGGAGACAGGAAGATAAAATAATGGTTGATATTAGCCAAGTTAGTCAATGCACAGTTCAACAATACACACTAAGCTGATGAACATGGAGTATTTTTCTCTATAGAATCAAATCTAATAGGATTCCAATATTTTAATTAAATTAAGTAAAAATTGAATTCCCCTTGTAGTTTAACGATTAAGACTGCATCAAATGACATTGATCTGAGACTAGAAATGACATCTTTCACCTTCATTTTATGCTGACATTTCTCCCAGCCATAATTCATGATTGTCACCAGAAAACTGGATAAAATTTGTTTAAGAAAGAACTAATATACAGAAATTCTGTTGCTTAAATATTTCTTGTTCGTTTTCTCACTCTTCTCCTTTAGGGCCTTAATTGCAAAATTGTTTATGTAACTTCTGATATATTTAAACATCTTGTGGGTTTTCCGAGTTCCCACCTTTTCAGAACATTGATGATCCTTTTTCATGTACCCAGAGCAGGCACACATCATCATTCCCTTTCTGTCTTCTATGCAGTCAAATAATTTGAAACAGATGTTTTCTTCTTAATTCTATTGTTGTATTCTATTATTTTCTTATTAAAATAATTATAAGCTTCTACTGTAATTGATATTTTTTCCACTTAGGCTTGTTTAAATAAGTGCCTAACACTCTACTTTCAAAGGACCCTTTGTTGCCTCACTAAAGGTATGTTGGAGTGTTCCCTGAAATAGCTCAATTGGTTTTGATTCTTTTTTCTTTTCTTTCCTGCAGCCCTATCCATTCACTTTCAAGTTTGTAGTTTCTTGCACTCTCTTCAACAATTACATCTTCATCCACCAAACTTTTCTTTTTCATTAAAGAACCTTGAATCAGTGTGATGCTGCCATGAAACTCAGCTGGTTTCCATATTTATGTCTATTCCCATTTTTGTGTATTCTCTATGAATTCTCTTTCAAGGTAGCTAGTATGACAGAGCTTTTCTGAATGCTTTACAGTGGCTGTTTTTCCCCCTCAAATGTGAGGCCCTTGACATTTTTATTCTGTTTGAGAAGGAAAATTACGTTGTTCAGAACACCATACTCCATGCTAGAATATCCAATAGCCCATTTTAGGCCATTTATCTTAAAAACAGAATTTTTGAATCAACGTCTGGCTCAGTAAGACTATGTGTTTACGTGGGTTAGAAGAGCGCTGGTACATTGAGTAATCTGGTTCTATGGCATTTCCTACCCATTTCTCTTACTGGAAGTGCTGAGACTTCCCATGTTGCGGGAGAATGCCCTGCTTCTCACAGAATTATTATCCTTTTACTTAACTAGTAATTCTACTTCAGACATAAGAGCCTTTTGAATAAAATGTACTAAGGAGGACCACTTCTACAAACAGAAATTTGGCTTTGAGCCAGGATTAAAAAAAAAAAAACAAAAAAAACAACAAAAAAACCCCCCCAAAAAACCCCACCCCAAAACCAGAAAAACAGTGGTTCTGCTTATCACTTTCATAGAGTTTCCTCTATGAAAAATGGAAACTGGCTTAACCTAAACACCAGCTGTACACATAGGAACATCTTACTTGCACGCTAACAGTTCTTTGGTAAAGCACTACAGCTCTGAAGCTAAGAATGGCAGTGAAAATGTTGTAACCCACCTAATATGAAGATACGAGTCTCAAGACCAGCCTCACCATGATAGTCCTACATCTTGCCAATTAGCTTAAGGTGCATTGAATGAAAATAGTACAATTGAGGACACAGCAGGAGAAGCAAGTGCTATTAAACACTTTAAAGCAACCAGAGGAAATACATTAATCTGTAGAAGTGCTAAATTTAACAATGCAAGAAGAGCCAGCAGAAGTAAATTATTAATCTTTTATTTAAAAACAGAAATTATAATGCAAGTGTGAACCATAACAGAGTGATATATTAGACTCCATTCCTAGATTAGTCTTAACGTGGACAAGATTGTCCCTTTTTGGCTGTAGACTCTGGATTCATGCTGCTGGAGCAATCAGATGGTTGTCAGGCTGAGTGCTGGATATGTTGAATGCTGGATCAGACTGTTGAAGGATGAATGTTATTAGGGCCGCACAAGGCATTGTATATAGGACAGAGTTTCACTTATAATGTAAATAATCCAAATTTTCCTGCTCTGTATCTCTGTTCAACCATAATTTACTTCCTCCTCGATGAAGTTGCATTTTGTTACAATAACAATATACACCTTGCAACTGGGTAATACTGAGATTTCACTGTGTTGGGAACATGTAAAATTCAGGGGTTTGTACACATCCCAGGGACCATACAGCAACACTAATGCAAAACAAGTATACTTCAGTGAACAGAAGAATGACTTTTAATAGAAAATAAAATATGCGGATGTTAGTTTTGGATGATGCAAACAAGACATAGCTATTCAGGCTGGCAATTTTGTCCTCTAATAATTTAATGATTTATTTTATTTTTCATTGCTGGTTTGTAAAATGTTTGTCATCAGTTCTATAGAAAAGACAGAAAATCCAGGTGGTCTTTATCATGCTGTATGCCAAAAGAGAAATGGTCTTCCCCCACAACTTACATTAATGTCCATGATACCTGGGAAACCTCACATAGTTTTGCAGGTTCATGTGGTTATGCACTGAAAAGTCCTATTGACCTGGCCAAACCCACTGCAGTGTCAGCAACTCTCTGAATAACAGCTAAATTGATTTTGAAGGACTTCTATAGGTCTCGATGACAGGTGGATCCAGTAGGTTATAATTGCTGGGCTGTAGTCCTGCTTTTGCTACTTACTGCTATTTTTTTTTTAAATAGTCATACTTCAGATTTACCCATCACTGGAAAAAAAAAAAAACAACCACCAAACCCAGCAACTCTATATAACTACTTGCCTTCCAGTTCTTAACATTTCTTAAATAATGATTCTGTGATTCCGGGGGGGAAGATTGAGGGCAAGTGTATGCAAATTCTCTGACGTTCAATTCAAGGACCCAATTACTAGCATTGTATATTGGGGTCACTGAACCACCCAAACAGAGAATTGTGGGAAGGAGGAGATTCATATGGCAACTACCACACTCTGAGAGGGTGAGGCACTTAACAGTGTCTTCTAGTACATTAATGGAGTCTGCTCTGCCTTGTATAAGAGAATGCAAAATTCAAAAGTAATAGAAATGCAATATAAATGTGTTACAGTGACACCGTTGATAACACTGCCTGTAAAATTTAAATATACTGTGAATGGCTTTAAATTAACAGCTCTTGGAACTGTACCTTGTAAAACTCACTCATACGTGACTTAATTTTATTACATTCCTGTTGCACATACAGTGCTGAAATTATACATGTGAAGAACATTCATAGTGGAAAAAGGAATTATTGTGTGTGTTTAACAGGTAAGATAATAGCGGTTAAACAATGTAGTTATGATAATCACGGTGTTAGAAAGCTGTGAATCAGTTGTTACCACTGCTTTGCATTTTGTTTGAACACTTTTCTGTGAAAGCTGTCATCAGCAGTGATGTTGTCTGGGAGAGGATACAAGGGGCAGGGGAGGGGAAGATGTGTACTAGGCATTGATTAGATGCAATTCTCATTAATGCAAGTACACTTACATGGAGGCATGACACATTCTCAGGCTGCAAATTTAACAAGCAAGGCAGGTAAACAGATAGTTAACCTAACAATGAGCAGGACTAATCCTTTAGCAAGGGCAGGAATCCTTGTAATCAGTAATTATCTAAGGACAATCTCTTAAACATGATTTAATTAGGAGATGACCCAGCCTGTGTTTTACTTCCAAAATGGCCAAATTGGATGTTGTGGAGATTATTCTCATCATCATATTATCTATGTCCAAAGTGCATTGATGTCAAGGACAGACTTCCATTCTCAGTAAAATACTATATATACTGATCATCTCTTGGGAGAATCCAAAGAATATTAACAGGGCACATCTTCTGAGATAGTGGGAGATATTTTTTCCTTTTCTCTTTTTTGTGGTATATTTTTTGTATAATAGTCATAATCTTTATTGCTTTGTGGTATATAGTGCTTGCCATAAATGGCTATCAGGATTGATTAAATGCCTCAGCTTCAATGTGCCTCCCATAAATGGCTATCAGGATTGATTAAATGCCTCAGCTTCAATATTTAATCAAACTCAACAGCTGTCGATTGCTGTATACAACAAAATCATGAGATTATTCCTTAAATGTGATGCAATAAACCATATCATTCATAAATCAGGTACAGTATCGTGTATCTTTATATCTTCTTTCCTTTTAACTAAGGAAGAAGAGAATGGGTAATGTTGACTGCCCGTGATAATTTTGTGCTGTAATTTTAAAAAGTAGCACTACATAAAAAGTATTTTCTTTTTCCTAAATTTGTGTGAGAGAGAATTATTGTCATGTATCTACCAGTTAAAATCAAAGATGCGTTAGATTAAACCCACTAAAGGTTTCATGTTCACCAAGGATTTTTCCAAGATATTTTTTGTTTTGCTGTAAAACTGTCAGGAAAAGCCTGATGGAATTGGCAAACCATTAGAGCTTGTTGATTGACTTGGGGTGTACTAGGAAACCAACTTTCATGTTATTTGAGCTAGCTTCTGGAAGTGAAAGTATGGCCATGGTGAGTCTAGAAAAATGAGTTGTTTGGGGTGTTTTGAAAAAAAGCTGCCTATGGAATGGAAAAAAAACAGGGAACTGAACAGTGTAAACACCCTGGTTGTTTTCTGCACTAAATACTGTGGGATTCTGTTAAACTGCTGAAGTGCTTGCTAAACTTGCTTTCTTTTCCTTGGTAAAACAAGCCCACTTGACATTAGTAAATCAATGAACTGTTAAGACTGTCCAAACAAAGTCTGTGGGACTAAGTACGTTCCTACTGTAGGCATGGTCCTCACTTTATATCTCTGTTGAGCCTTCTGAGCTGTTGTCACTGTATCATTTCATGGGATGAAAGGTGCCGTCACTGTTGTAACCTCTCATTTTAGTAGGGATCGCTGTGAGGAAATGCAGGACAGATGCCAGTATTGGCCTCTATGGAATTGAGTACCCGGGGAATCCTTCTGGATGGATGTTGTCTAAGAGTGAGGATTTGGAAACTCAGAAAAATTGGTCTGAAGAATGGATTTAATCTAAGATTGTGGTAGACAACATGTGGTAGTATCCGAGCTAGTCATCTGGTCTATCTCAAATGTCTGCTTTAGGACAGGGTGCCTTGTGCCTTAGAAGTACCGCTTTGTCTTCACTGTTAAAGGGAGCCTAGACAGTGAGCTCAGGGCACGTGCACATTGGCATCAGATGACTCCCACCCTAAATATCTCTAAGGGAAATGGAGCTTGATGGAAAGCACGTGTTTCTCTCAAGAGAACTTCTGGGGATTTTTGTAACTTGGAAGTGAAAAAAATGCACTTTTCTTCAGGAACTTTGCACTCGAGGAGGGTTGGTGTGGATTTTTGTTAATTGTTTGTGGGTTGGTTTTTTTTTTCTGTTCAGTCACTTGAGAATTTTTTTATGGTTTGTTTGATAAACTAGACACTGAAATAGCATTGGAAAAAATATGTGAACTATTGTGTGACAAGGTAAAAGTATTTATTAGAAGCAACATTTTCTTACAATTTAAAAAGCAAACTATATGTATGAGAAGGAACATTATCCTGTAATTTAAAGATAAAACTATTTAGAAACTTAATTTTGTAATGGGAAGATGTTAAGGAACATTAACTGCACCTATGGATAAATCAGTAGTTATTTAGGTCTTCCAGTTATCTTTAGGCAAAGCTCCAAAACTTTTACTTGAACTGAAGGACTTTCCTACTCCCCCTAGAATCTTACTGCCTCAGGGAGCTTATAGGAAAGTTTTTTTTTTTTCATTATACTTATGTTCTTTACATATAGATAATAAACAATGGAACCAGTTGAAAAAAAATAGTACAGTAACCACTTATAGCACTAATGAAATTTGGAACAAGAAATATTAGGCAAAACAATTTAGATGAGATAATATGGGTTTTCTGAATTAAAAAGAGAAAAAAATGAGTTAGATTATTTATACATGTACTCTGTATGTTTATTCTGGATTTTTTTTATCCACATATTACTGCCAGGAAATAAGACTCCATTGATTTTTACAAGAATTACTTTGTGTAGTTGATGTTATTGCATGAATTATTGGCTAAGTAGTCATTCTTTATTTAGATTCCACTGTGTTACCAATGAATTCATAGCTCATAATTTGCATTTTCTGCAAGTACCTGGTGGCTGAGCATCAAAATATATTCAGCAAATCCTCCAGGCTAATTGGTAAACAAGAAAAACTAATTGTAGTTTATATGAACATAATTAGGCTAGAAGCAGAACCATGATCTCTGAGTTACGGGGAAAAAAATTGCCAGTAATCATCACTGTCCTTGTACATCAGGGTGGCCTGAGGTACATCATCCAGGCTCTGCACCCAAACTGTCTGTGGGCTAAACAGGAATCGTGCATCTTGGAGGTCCAGGTGATGTCTAAACGAGTGGGAAACAACAGCATCTCTTCAGATGTCCTGCTGGCCTGATCTGCTGATGAGGCCCCATCCAAGAGTAATTCAGCAACAGGAGAGTCAGTAGCTCCACTGGGGATTTGATCCTGCAACCCCTTTGTTAGCCTTTCACTTTATTTTAGCCTTATCCAAGGGCAAAAAACATCATGTCTTGCAACAGGGTCAGAATAGAGACCTCTGTTAAAGGAGAGGGAGTTGAAAAAATAAGGATTACATTTGATGGTCTTTCAAAGAGAAGCAGATGTTAGCATATGGGTGTTCTTGGTGGTACAATAAAGACTATATAGGTAGTAGGTAATATTTGAAAATAATAATGGAATAATGAAAAAATGAATACAAAGAAAACTGTAAGTGAACAAAGGAAACAATAGTATGACTTGCTTAGTGCTAAATTAGCAGATTTCTGGACTAGTAATAAGGGATTAAATCCTAAAATAATGGCTTGCTTTGCGAGATTGGGAGGGTATATTTATAAATTGTAAGAGTGGGATTTAGTATGACTTGTACTTTCAAACTGAAATTGGAGTATCCTAGCAAGACACCAGGGATTGAAGTTGTAAATGACAGAACAGTTCAAATACCTTGGTATTTGTGTAGATCTAATCTCAGCTAATAACTGTACCCCATTTAGGGAATTGTTAAATTCAAACAAAAGTCATCCTGATTAACTGACGTTCTGTTGTAGTGGAGACGAGATAAAGAGTAGAGAAAAATGAAGAGTATACCATCAGGTTTAAAAAAGAAGTAGCTGACAAATACACTGAAATATGTTTCTTTCAGGGAGAAATGCAATTCATTCTACTTCTTCCAGGGCGATGGGAAAACAGGCAGGATGGTATACAGCAGGAGGCAAAGAAGGACTGGCCAAAGGTGAGCGTTAGAATCCTACAAATAAAAAGGGTAGAGTATGGAATGTCATAACTTAATCCATGTGCCAAGTCCACATTGGAGCCAGGATTAATATTCTGGATTTACAGTAAAACTATGCTACCACAGTTCGTGTCCAAACACCTAAGATTCACTAGCTGTTAATAAGGCAATTCTTTTCCCCATCTCATCCCATGATACGCTGCATTTGTTAACATTCTGGCAAGCATTAAGCCCATTAGTTTTCTATGAGCAGCAGGTAAAAAGATAAACTGAAGGTCGTATTCTTCTCCCCTGTTACATATTATGGTGGCATGGCTTTGGTTACCTATATCTTAAAGACCTGTGTGGGCCTAAATATATCTACAGAAATACACGTTCATAATTTTGTGTGACTGCATTTCTTTTCCAATTACTATCTGCGGTATTATCTGACTCTATTTTACAGTCCTCTCTCTTACATTCTCTGTAATGTATGATGATAAGTGTGTGCAGTAAATATTAGTAAAAGTTTAATTTAGAGTTAGGAAAGATTGTTATTTACAGTGTTTTGTGATGGTCTTTCCTCCTTGAAATAGTTTGTGTCATGAAGTGACTTTTGCCTGATGCAGAGTTATAGAAGAAAAGTACTTTTTGCTTTAACACATTTACTAAAGAAGCAATTTCCAATTGAGGAAGCACTATAAATGCTTTTAGAAGTCTTTTTCTTCTTTTAAACTTATGGGATAAGTTAAGTAATACTGTCACTGGTTGTCCAGAGTATTAATTATGCATTCTTTGGGCAGGGCTTTGTTTTTTTCTTTTTGTGTGAAAAATAGCAGGCTGCTGGTATTGCAATCTAGGAGAAAGGAGAACTGTAAACAACATTTAGTAATGTGCTTTTCTATATCAAGTTCTTCTCAGGTAATATGGCTAGAGAAGATCAAACCTGTTGTTTTTCTAAAAATTTTAAGGAATACAAAAGCATAATTTGTTTGAATATATCTCACTAAAATGGAACTGCTTTTCAAGTGCTTGTCTTTTTAAAAATAAAGACTTTCTCTGATTTTTTTTTTTTTCCTGTGGAAATTAAGATTTTTGTTCAAAGAAAGGTTTAAAGTACAGGTGGCATTTAAGGCTATGTGTTAATGTAACTATTTTACATCATTGCTGAGTTTTCCCTAGACCTGTTGTCAGCTAGGTGAATGTTTGAGGTAAACATGTAAGTCATCTTTACGCTGCAGTGTTTCTTAAGTAAGAAAAAATCACAAACATTATGCAGAACGTATATTATATTACATTTCTGAACGTGTGTTTAGACCCAACCTGGGGAGCAAGGGGAAAATGAGTTTAATGGCCTATTTTTATTAATCTGAAGTTTAATGATATATTTTTATTAATCTAAAGTCAGTGAGTGGTGTTTGAAGGCATAGCTGTAAATTCTAAACTTTCCCTGGGCAGAAACAAGCGTGGCTGTGACATAATACCATGCTTCTCACCAAAGGCCTAAAAACCAACCAACCCTGAAATAGCTGTGCCATTGCATCCTCTTCTAGATTACTTACTTTTTACCAATTCTTAAAAAAAAAAAAAAAAATCTATTTCGTTATGAAAGTTTGACTTGAGAAAATATGTGAATAGCTGTTCAGCCATAAATGTGGTTTATTAGTATTTATTTTAAGATGGATTTTACTTGATTTTGTCAGTTTGTTGCTGTCCAAATCAAAAAGCTAATTGGGTGTAGCCCACTGCTGTTTCCAAGTGAAAAACTACAATGAAAATGAATTAGCACAAATTGTTGACTAGTTTTGCTAAGCAAACAAGGTTAATCTCTCCACGTTTATTAGTAAAAAAAGTATTAAAAAAATTAAAATACATTTAGCTGCAGTGTGCAGCACCATTCAGCAAGTCGTCTTTAAAATTCCAGAGATAAACTGTGTGTCTGAAGGTACTAAAAAGTGGAGAAAGCCTATTTCCACATTATGTGATCATATAATTTACTTTACTACTACATTTCCCCACTATAATTCTATTACTTTTAGGGGCTCATTTAATAACACTTATCTGTCTGATGTTAAACTGGGCATGACATAGCTAGTCCTGCAAAACTGTAATGCTGGAGTGTAGTTTACCATCAGTGCTTGGAAAACTCAAAACGGTACGAACCAGTCCTCCTTCCTTTGAATTCATTAGGCATTAGAAATACTGTATCTAAAAATACCAAGGCAAAAAAAAACTGGGGAAAAAAAAAAAAAGGACTGTCTAATGTTTGTTATGTGAGTGAGCAAAATAAAGGATTTGTAGAAACCACTTTTTTTTTATCACTTAAAGATCATGAAGCAGCTCAAAATGAATATGAGGAAAGCAGAACTGAAAATCCCGTGCAGTATCTACAAAAAGCCACAAGAATCCTTATGTCCTAGAAAATAGTTGTGTCTCACTTGCTTACAGCTAGTGGGGTGAATGCCTTAATGTAGTCTTCTGTCAATGTTGTGAATTGTGAAGAGCGCATTGTCTCCATATTATAGATTGAAAACTATGAAAGAGAAAACTTATTATTTCATAAAAACTAAATAATTTATCCAGCCTAGGAAAAAGCTGAGCAAGGAACCATTCTTGAGTTCCTAAATTCGATGTTGAAAAGGTGCTTTTGGTGTTTGGTTTTGGCATAAGAGACACCAACACTACAAATATCTAAGGCAAATTCTCACTACTGAGGTAACTGAATTGAATTTTGAGACAGCATTAATTAATATCGCTTCACTGGTGACACTAGATATGTAGATATTAGGCAACTTCCACTTCATAAAAGCTGTAAAGTTTGGGGTTTTTTCAGTGTACTGGCAGAACTTGATGGTATAGGTTTGTAGAAACACATATGCGCGCTCTACTGTGCAGATTCCTCCTAAAACTAAGAAGTATATTTCCAATTAAGAAATCCCGCCTAAAGACAGGGAAGTTGCACATGCATGTGTTTTGAGGCTGATGTGCTCTGGACGTGTTGGACTTGCACTGTAGAGCATCTTTATGCTATGCACACACTGAAACCAAATTGAATGTGCTGAAGAAAATCAGATACATGGTAGCAGAATTAGAGTCCATCCAATTATAATTGCAGCTTTATTTTGAAAACCTGAGGACCAGGGTATAATTTTTAGGAAACAATACTTTTACAATTATATTTAGGCCATAATTCTGTGGTAGACTGCAAGTTGGAGAAGCTTGGGTTGGTTTGGCACACAGGCTTTCTCATCTTCTACTTGCTTAATGGATTCACAGGTTTTTTAACAATGCAAAATAAATATATGTTTAGTGTTTTAAAACCTAGTACCTGTTGGCATTTTTCTTAATAATATTTTTTCTAAATACTTAATGTTTATTACCTTTTTGTTTATGCATATATTACCTGGCTAATTATGGTGGTGCTAGACTGATTAAATGTAATGAATTATTGAAGAACACCTGCAGTGTTTTACATACTTAGCCTCAAGAGGTGAAGGTTTTTAGAGCCCTACTAATAACTGTTGAGGCTAGGATATACAGCCACCTAAAGAGAGGTAAAGGGACTTTTTAAAATTTCTGAGAATGTGAAGAGTTGAGTATGCCCAAGGATATACAGAATCCCTTATCCCCAGTGTGGATTCCCTTACCCCAGCTTTTTACCTGAGTGCATCTGTGGAAATATGGAAGTTACCCATTATTCAGATATTTTTGTTCATGTGTTGTTTTGGAGTATTATTAACTTAGGGTCCAGTTTCTCCTCTGAGGCACCTATACCTTATGTGAAATCCCAGCATTGTTACAACCTAGTCTGTGTTTGCATGTGATGCTTGGATCCCTGCAATTCCCATGAAATTCCCAGTCTAGAGTGTTCCCTCACTCTTCTGTTCTCCCAACATGATGTGGAGTTCCCTACCTCCCCCATTTCTTGCTTCACCAAGGTTTCCTCCTCCATCTGCCCTTCTTTAAAAAGCATCCTCACTTTAATAAGGGTTATAAGGCAACCTGCTTTTCCTTCTTCTTTTGTGAGCTGCCTTCCCTGTAGGTCTCCTTAAGCACAGTCATAGGTAGACCTTTAGGGCTAAAAGTAAAAGGAAGAATTTATAATTCCAGAAGGTGAAAGAGTCTGTGGGGAAACCCCTTCCCTTCTGCTTTCCATTCTTTCTTTACCAGTCCCATAGAAAAGCGGATCTGAATGCCTGGGGAAAGAAATGATCCCTCAGCAAATGCCCTCTGCAGCTCCTGAGAAAAGGTCTTGTCAGAGCCAGCATCCCTACTTGTCCAGTGGGGAGGTGTCGAGAGAGAGGGATAGGAGTGGACTCTGCCTGGCAAGGACCAATTTTAACCCCTTAAATCACTGCATTTCAATAATGTTTCTGCAACCTCATTTAAAATTATGAGCAATGGAGACATTTTAGAAGCTCTGTAAGTAGTGTCATTTTACTGAGGAGTGCATGACATGACTGATTCTACTGTATTTTCTTATGAGTGAATCTTGACTATATGGAAAAATACCCAGATAAATCAGTTAAGGTTTCTCTGTTTTCCTCCTTTTCTTCTCACTAATGAGAAGAATTGTAGAGAAGGGACGAGTTCCCTTAGTTAATTGATAATTTTCTAGCTGACAGGCACACCAAAGTCTCTAGTGTGAAATGCTAAGAGAAAAGAATCCTGAGTGAAAAGAAAAAAAAATAATAGAAGCTAGCTATATTTTGCTAGATAACTTACCACTATGGTTTACAGTTTTCTTCTCAAATAAATATGAAACAAGTAATTATGCTGCATCTTGGATATCGCACCTGGAATACTGTGTACAGTTCTGGTCCCCATTATACAAAAAAGATGTGGACAGGCTGGAGGGGGTCCAGAGAAGGGCCACCAAGGTGATCAAGGGTCTGGGCAGCTGTCGTATGGGGATAGGCTGAGAGAGCTGGGCTTGTTCAGCCTTGAGAAAAGGAGGCTTAGAGGTGATCTCATCACCATGTACCAGTACTTAAAGGGGAGCTACAAAGAAGATGGTAGTTCCCTTTTTACAAGGAGTCCCATGGTGAGGACAAGGGGTAACGGGTGCAAGTTACTTCCAGGGAGATTCCGATTGGACACGAGAGGTAAATTTTTCACAATGAGAACAGTCAATCATTGGAATAATCTTCCCAGGGAAGGGGTTGACTCCGCTACGCTGAACACGTTTAAGACTCAGCTGGATGTGGTGCTGGGCCATCTCATCTAGATTGTGCTAGACAGGTTGGACCAGATGATCCTTGAGGTCCCTTCCAACCTGGGATTCTATGATTCTATGATCTTGAGCAACAACTGAAAAGAAAAAAAAGGGCCACAAGACTGATTTGTCCAGAATTTTCCTAGGCAAACGGAAAGGAAAATAAACCTGAATCTTTTGGATAAATACAGGACCAAATCCCGAGATCATACTGCTTCAAGTAATCGCTTTAAACTCCAAGCAACTGTAGTGGGTGTTTTACCTGTTCACTCTGTGAGCTGTTGAATTTTTGGATGATTTCTGCTTCTTCCCTGGAACATCATCAGTTTAGAATTCATCCAGTAAACCAGGAAACGCCCTTCTGCATGAGTTGGGAGGATTTCCCAATTCATGCTTAATAAAGACAATATGGCAAATTGTGTAAAAAAAGAATTGGACACAGCAAGTTTCGTTAGCAATGTTTCCACATTGAACGATTGCGGAGATGTTTTTATGTTCACTGATCAAAATCCCACTTCTATTCTGTGATCTATTAAGTTCTTTCCCTCACTTATTTGCAGTTGACTTTAGCATGTTAATATGGCTTTAGATGATGGAGGTTAAAGACAATGTAATGCTGCTTGTACTTGTATGACAGTAGTTTTATATTGAGGTATAAAATGACCTGACTCCACAGTCTTTAAACTGGCACCTTAAACTTAATAACTGGGGGCTGAATTTTATTTTTTTGGCTGAAATGTCACCTCCAGACCCTCACACATAGATTTATTTCTACCCTTAAAATTCTAGAATTACATATTACTCTCACTTTTCCATCACCTTCCCTTTAAATTCACACATGTGCATTAAAGTGTTAGAAATTCAGTGCAAATTCCTTCTCCTGGGATTATACTGAATGGTGATATTCAGTTACTGTACCTTGATGTCAGCCTGACTTTGGGGGAATCGGCTCTCTCTGCGTGCGTAGAATACCCAACTCATCTATTACCATGAGGATCTGAGGAGGAAATTTTGCCTCCAATGTCTGGGTGCCACTGGGATTTCTCATGCTATGTATAATGCATGATGCAAGTTGCTGCAGTTTTTTCCCCTCATTTTAGTCAATAGCTCTAATCCTTTTGGCCAGAATTCTGCAGCACGAATACCTATGAAAAGACTGTGTACCGACACTTAGCAATTGCTAATGAGGGGGGTATTTTTACATTCTGTGGTGGAGGTGCTAGGAAGGCTTGATGAAAACACAGTTTGCATTCGTGTAAATAAAAGGCCAGTTATAATGGAATTTTGACCATCAGACAAACATGGTCTCAGAGATTCAGCCTGCTGTGCATGGCTAATTACAGTCCAGAAACCATATTCTTAAGTATTTATTAAGTATGCTTTGAGCACATCATAGCACTTTAATAGCAGCTCACACTTACAAAGGACACTGAGTAATTTCATTCATTTAACAATAGATTACAGATTCTGCCTTGGAAAAGATAGCTCAAATTTTTGTGAATAGGTATCATATTTTGTATGCTCCAAGACAGCAAAACTAAATAGCTTTCAACAAAAGATTAATTACCTTCTTTATGCAGGCACAGACATGATGGATGTCATGCATCAGGTATAAGATTTCCAGAACTGGGCATGCTCACAGCTGGTCCTGCTCCCGTCCGCTTCCCCGACCCGTGTGCGGGATGGAGCTGGTTGACCTGACCACTGTTACAGCCGTTAGCTGGGGCAGAGACAAAGTTAACGTCCTGTCTTCTCCTCTGCTGCATGATGGAACAGGCTAAAGCCCAGATGAGTTTATTAGAGCACTCATTTGTGAAGCTCAGAGTAAAAGCTCCAGAAAATAATATCTCTGCGTTTTCTGCACTGTCTCTGTAGTGTTGGAGTGCTTATTCTAGTATTTCTGAGGAAGGCATCATTGGAGTTCCTTCGTCCTGGGTTAGAGAGGTAACAGGATAAAAGCAGATTATTAACTTGCATCCTGACTTGGAGCAGAAAGTGGCAGTCAACAAAACCAAGTTAGCATCTCAAAATGACAAAATTGAGTTGACTTTTTGTAAAATTCAAAGCCTGAACATATTTCAGGATAAAACTCTACTGAAGGAAGAATTGCCTGGAAAATAAGATCAAGGTTTTCAGTCTACAACTGTGATGCCTTGAAGAGAATAACCTCATTCCTGTCTAGAAAGAGGAAAAAAAAAACCTTAAGGATATGTACATCTTACTCATTAAAGCAAATAAGACTACTTAATATCCAACTGCAGCACAGCCTTACATTCTGGCCCAGTTTTATACGCTGGAATCAATCCCATTTAAGGTAATGGGACTGCTTATAATGCATATGCAAGCACATAGTGAAGCGCCTGCGAAAGCAGGCCATAAATGAGGGAGCAGCTCTGCGTGCTTCAATGCTTGCAAGCTGGTCATCTGTTCCTCCCTAACTTGACAAATCTTTAATATATTAAAACAAATTATTCACTAGAGAAATTTAAGTTTTTCTGAATTTCAGAATGGACTTTCAGTCCAAAGGTGGTAATGAGGTAAATAAAACTGTGCGAACTTTAAGTATTAGCAGTTCCTGGCACAGCTTGAAGAAAGTAGGCCTGAAAATTCACCTTTAATTCTTTTGAAAATTTATGCTGAAATGTGTGTAATTTTAGTCTATAATATATATTGTTGGTTGTTGATAGCGGTACCTTGGGGGTGGTAGCGTTTTGGTTAGGTTTTTACTGTGAACACGGATGAAGCTGTGCAGTTTCTGGGGTTTTAGCTTGACTAAGTGTTAGTAATTATAATAGGATGATGTGCCAAACCAGCTGTAAGGCAGCCTAATTAATGAAAGGACATTCCCCACCTGTTGCTTCAGCCAAGGCCGATTGGTATCTGCAAACTGGGATTTGCACTGGTGAGTCTGTTTTCAAAGAAGTGCTTAGTAGAGAAGGAGGTGTGGAGGTAACAGGCAGGAGTTTGGTAAACTGAAAGATATGGTAAGGGGATTTTTCTCTTACTACAGAAGCAAATATGCTGAACAACTAGTAAGCTGTAAATCAAGAGGTGGGTAAGGTAGCAGTGGGCATATACCAGTGCTGTAATGATATTAATTATGACTTATAAATCCTGCTAAGTGATAAGCAGTACCATTCTTATAATTAAGAAATTAAACAGGTGATGCCTAAGGTAAAAGGAAGCAAAGAGTATGCTGAACCACTTGGGGAAAAAAAGCAGCTTGGAGAGAAGCTGAAGGAAGGGAGTGAGCTGGGAATTGGCTTGAAGCTTTTTGTAGGACTCTGAGTAGATTTGAGTAAATGTTTGGCAGAATATTTATTTTTAAAGGATATTTAAATATTTGGTTTGCATGCTGAGAACTACTAATTTTTACACTTCCAATTTCACAAGAAAGATGCTCAAAATGAGGAACTGTTTTTAAAAGCGCTGACCAATGTTGTTCTTACATAAAATCTCAAGAGCTAAATGTTATCATTAAGTGTCTACAAGCTGACAACTTCAGCAGCTGGAACCAGGGGTTGTAAAATAATCAAGACATTAAATATAGAGAGGGAGGAAGAAAGGCTTCTTTGGGAAATGCCAAATAGTGTTGCTTCACATTCTGGCAAAATAAATATAGTTCTTGTCAAAATTGAGTATGAGCACTCAGTAGGTGCCACCTAGAGTAGTTGCTGCTTTTCATGGAGATTCGTCTGAACTGACATGGTGTTTGTTAGCTGCTCCAGCTGTGCTCTGCACTTAGGACCTGTAAATATGGTTAATAATGATATATACTGCGTTGTTTGAAATAAATACAAATACAGTTCATCTAGAGTATTTAGATTCCCAGCTGTGGTCTGGGGTGTTGAATTATTATTATTATTATTATTATTTCATCTTAGAGAGTTCAGACATTTACCTGGGTAGCACACGCCTGTATTCCCCTGGCCTGGTCCACAGAAAACATGAGTTCTTTAGTCTCTGGCTGCCTCCTTAGGAGCTCAAGTAGTTGAAAATTGCTTTTTAAGCTCTTCCAGTATCTTGTTCAATCCTTGGTGCCGGTCAGCTTCACATATAGGGGCAGTTCTTGGATTTGTTTAGGACTGAGATTCTGGTAGAGAAAATAGCAGGAGTTTGGATGTGTATGTCTGCCTCATTCTTCTCATGCCCTCTCGAGAGGGAAAGGAGAGAGGCTTCTGAAGTTCAAAGTAAATATGGTGCATGTCTCTGGTGACCGAAATCTTCAAACTTGGGTATGATGCATGAGAGCAGCTCATGAGCATATATTCTTGTCTGTTATCGAAGAGACAACTAAGTGTTGCTCTTGTTCTTTCACACCTACATCTTCTGTCTCTGCCAAGATATGTTTCCTTCATTTGTGCCATTATTTAGCATGCTGTCCACCTACTATCTGCATTTTCATTATGTATTTTAAATGAGCAATAAAATAACCATTTACATAATGAATACATTTATATTGATATTATGTTATATAATTTAGAGATGGTACTTAATTATAACTTGTTTATAATTAGGTCTCTTGCTATGCCAGCTAGCTCTTATGTTATTTGTAAAACTTCAGGAATAGTAGAAAAACATGACTATTTGAATGTGAAAATAATCTCTGGTATTGCCTTTTGTAACCTTTTTGTGTCCATTTCCATTTATCTTGGCATGTTCGTCTTTTAGTGGGATAAATAGTCATGATAAATCCAGTATTTGCTGGTGAGGATATACTGCAGAGAAACTGCTGTTGTTATCAATTTTAGTTTGGATTTAATTTTCAAGTTGTTTCAGATCAGGAGGTAGAAATGTTTGGGGGGGGTTGGTTTTGTTTTTTGAATTGGTATGACTAAACAAAGTAATGCAATCATTTTGGGACTTAACCTCTTTTAAAAGCTTAAGGCTGGAATGTGCACATGCTCCTAAGAGATTTGGGCATCCAAGTGTCTTCTAAGTTTCTTTGACAATACAGCTTTTATTTTTCTGACACCACTGATTGGCATCTTATAAAATCTTCCTTGTGATGCATTAAAATGGATACAGACTAAACTGTGATGGATGAATAGGGACGGTCTTCAAATGAAGATTTCAGCTTTAGAGATAACTGATAATTTTGAATATCTCACTGTTTTAAGGAATCAAACTTGAGACCTTCAAAGGAATCGTGCATTGGCTCACTGCCTTACAAAATTAAGTCTTTTTAAAATGCCGAAAATGTGCTTCCCAAATTAATAAAAACTATTGGAGTGTTCAGTCTATGCTTTCTGCATGTGCTGCTTCTTAACCGGAGTTATCACTGAGGGCAAACAGCACTCTCGTTTAGAGGGGAAAATAATGTGAGGTTTCACACATTAGCTATTCCCAGTTTGTTTATCTTTTGTTGAAGCAGTGACCTACCCTGTCTGCCTTACTGAGTGGGGTTTCCATAGAAACTAGCTGACTTGTAGCATGTTTATGTTCTGCCAGCAGCCTAAAATGGTCTTTAACCACATATTGTGCTAGGAAGAGCAATAGTTCTGCTAAACATCAGGAAAGCTGTCGATGGTCCAATACTGAGGTTCAGCATAGCAGAGTCTGAGAACTGCTGCACTTCCTTGCTCAGGCTGTGGCTGATGCATCACGTGAAGAAAGTCCATGTAAGATGTGTCTATATACAGAAAGTTGAGTTTGGGCTTACATGGTGAAAGTTGTTTTTGCAAGGGTCATAAACATAATCAACAATGAGAAATAAAGCACGCCAGTAACTGCAGCCTTCAGGAGTTATTACCAATGCAAAATGACATTTTTTTAAACTGAGGGGCAGCAACTTTTCACTAAAAAAGTGAGTTTGGTTTGCTTTGTCACATGAGGTTCCCCCCACCTTGGGGAAAATGCCAAATCAGAATACATATTTTGGAATGACTTGTGATCTGGTTCTGTAATTCTTCTTTTAAAGTTAAGTAAAGCAGGCTGGTCCCTTCAGGTTTCCCTTGGGAAAACTAAGACACTTCTAGTCAGTTTATATACCACCTCTTCTGCTTCCAGTAGAAAAAGATACATAGTGTAACATCTACGACTTCTCCTACAAAACTCTGTTTCTACACAGATAGACTGCAGGTGTGGACATAGCTTGGAGAGCAACCACCCTTCTGGAGAGCATGTTTCAGAAAAGAAATGAAAATATTAGGAAAGGTCTGCTCTCTGAAGAAATTTTAGGTTTAAAGATTAATATTGGAAAATCATGGAAGAACTTTGGATAATCTCACAGTATGGTCAATGGACCTCCATGTTTTAACAATATAGAAAAATAGTAGATGTATATTAATAAATCAGTTCAGGACAAAACTACTGAAGCAGGTGGCTCTAATTCCTAAAGAATTTTCCATTAATTTTAATTCCAATTAATTGGCTTTTGGATTATCACAGTTTTTCTGCTCCAATGCAAAGCTGTATTTCTGAAGAGGCTGTGCTGTACTCTTCATAAAGTACGTATAGTCCTTACGTTTGCTTCCATTATGTAACATGTAGTTTATTTATTATAGTTACTTAAATACCTTTCTAGTTTTCAGCTTGTTTGTTTGGTTTTGATTGGAACAGGTTTCACATGATTATGATTTTTAAAAATTATTATTTATTTTCTACCTGAATGAGTCTTCTGCCTGTCCATTATTTCTTAATTGATTGTTTTCACAGATGTTCCTTCTGGAAAAAGATACGCTTTTTTTCTTTCTTTCTTTCTTTTTAACCATATTGATGAAATAGAATAAGAAAATAGAATAATGAAAGAAGTAAAAATATTTTTGGTTTTGTTTTGCTTTGAAACACATACAGAATCAGAGAAGCGTTGGTTCTAAGGAACCTCTGGAGGTGTCTGATCTAACCTCCTGCTCAAAGAAGGACTACCAGGTCAGCCACGGTTTTGTCTACCAAAGTCTTGAAAACCTGCAAGGGTGGAAGACATTTGTAGTAGACATCTTAAGGCTATGTACCTATCTTATTTGGTATATTTAGAAGTCCAATTCAGTTCTTTTTGAAGTATATAATTCATAATTGTTGATGCTATGCTTTTTCTACATGCATCTTGTTCAGTCTTTCACAGGAAAAAATTGAAAGACTTGTATGTAAATTCTTAGAGAAGTTTAGATTTCTGAGCATTGTAGCAGAAAGACATTTTTATTCTTTTCTTGAAATGGAAAGAAAGGAGTCTTTCGGTGTTAACTGAAGATCTGTATTTTGTTTCTAAAGCTTAAATTTAAATACAATTTAATAGAAATCAACCTCTTTCTCTCCCTAAATGTGCTCTAGAGAATTATGGCCAAAATCCAGAGCTATGCCTAACTTAGCAGCTTATTTATTGCTTTATTGATTAACATTCAGACAACAGCAGCACTAGGGAAACAGTTCAGTTTTCCATCTCTTTATTTTTCTGTCTGTGGATTACCCTGTGTATAATCAGTAGAAAACATCAATTGTTCTGCTATCTTGTGTCTCAAAGAACAGAATCAAGATTTTAGGCTACTTAGCTGTACTTCCAACGTATCATTTCTATAATAAACAAAAAAAAATACTGGAAAAATTATCTTTTTCTTAGTTTTGTGTATTGGAAAGCTATTTTTTTCATACAAAATATCAGGTGTATGGTACTCCAAAGAATAAAAGCACAAAAACAAACTGCCAGATAAGAGCGCTGTTTTGAACGGATTGTAAAGTTTTGGTTTGGTGCAGTAGCATTACAGGTATCAGTCTGTTAGAGTCAGCACATGCAAGGATTTGTGTAAGACGTTCTCCGTAGGAATAATTTACAAGAACAAAAGAGGGCATTTGGTTAAAGTTAATTGCGTTCTCTCCCTTATATCTAGCAGTCTGGAAAGAGTTTCATAGATGAATGAAAGTGAGAAAGACAAATACAGCACTTTTGAAAAGTTTGTATTGAAAGTATGAACAGAACAGGTTAGATGTGAGGTGAACTCCATACTGCCATGATTTTTGGTCTCTTCTATGTAACACCATAATGGAACAAAGGCAATTCTCGGGATTATATCTGGATATCATATATATATATATAAATATATAAAAACTTGAAATGAAAATGTGCCACAGAGCTTCTGCCACCTTTATGGTTACATCTGCCCTGCATGGAGAGATCCTAACCCATATGCAGTATGTTCAGTAAGTCAGGGGATTCTGCAGCAGCCTCTTTTTCTCTCTCTCATTGAGAAAGTTGTCGATGCTAAGATCACCATCTTATATACAAAACTGTTTGAAGGATAATGTTCTGTTTAGTATAACTCTCAAAGGCACAAGCTCCATTTGTAGCCTTTGTATAATGTGTGCAAGATCTAACTCCAGGCGAGTTCAACAAGAAGTCACTAAGTTGCAACTTAAAGCAGCCACTACCAGAAGCTGGGCAGAAGGTTCAGGCTGACCCCAGGACTTAGTTTCTACTGTTGATCGCTATATATTGAGTAATACTGGAAACATAGACTCTCTAACTATATGCCATGTTGCATGCCACGTCCTACAAAGCAATTTCAAGCCAAACAGGCTTTCAGAAGTCTGTTCTAAGATAGTTTTCTGCATATCTTCTTCTCATGCTCCTGAAGCAGACAGTTACTGTGTTCATTTCAGTAAGAAAGGGTCTGCAAAGCTCGTTGCTTTTAGTTAGATTGCCATGCTCACTTTTTGATCAGTGGGAGCACATCCAAGACTAAGTGTGAGCAACTAATGGTAGCACTGAAAAAAGACTGGAGCATAACAATAAATGCATGATTACATGAATAAACGCTCCAAGTCCTTGTTAGCAGATATGTCAGAGTGACGCAGGACTTAACTCATTTGAACAACGCAGGCATGTCACTTGAATAGGACTGCAATGTAGTCAGAGTAGTTGCTATTTGGAACAAATTATACACTGTACTTGAAAAGGTGAGATGCTGTGTTATGCCCCAGATAATGAGGGAAAGATATAACCAGGCTATTGTTTAATGTGCACCAGAAGTATTTAAACAGGAAGACCAGAGGAAGCTTTCCCCATCAACCAAAAAGTATGATGTAGAAGGGAAGCGATCAAAGTCTTTTACTGGCTCATTTTAAAGACTGTGAATTAGCTCTGAACAAGGTGTTAATTAAAAAACAATCTGGAAGAAAGTTTCAGGATTTGCATTTTGCAACAAAACTTGACTCAAGTCAGTTGAGAATTTTATCTCAGGTTAAGAGAATTTTCATATAAGCCTAGCTTGGTGTGTGTTTCAAATAAATGATGCAAAACAACTATCAGCAAGGATCAATGCGTTTGTCACATCAAAACTGCACTATGTGATTTATATTACCTGGGACTGACAGTAGTCTGATTTATCAGAGTAGCCCAGACATAAAAGCCTCATTCTAGAGTTCCGTTTACAGTTTTTCTAAACCATCTGTGGAGAATATTTTGTACCTTTTCTCCCTGTCACATCGTCTTTTAAAAATATACAAAGCAGAAGACTAAATAGACAGAATTGCAGGGGAAGTTTTAAGATCTGGTGGGTCTTAATTTGGTCGCCTGTGTGCTGTCTCTTTTTTTTGTTGGTTTTGTTATTGGTCTATTGAGAAACTTGCAGTTCTCAGCTATGTTAGAATGAATAGAGACATGCTTCAAGAAAACCTGTGAACTTCATCTTTATTTGAAACCCAAGGCCATTTAATTAAAAAGATTTTATCTTCATCTGAGTCAGTTATAAAAAAATACTGGTAGTGAGCTGGGTGACAGGAGGGGCATCTGGTTTGCATTGTGTTCCTCACGGATTTCCAGTGAGGGGCTGAAGAAATTGCTCGGTTCCTCTGGGCTCTGGCTGTCTGTAAGGACGAGAATGCTCTTTTCTCCTCTCTCTGTATCTTACTTCTGAAGCCACTGGGAATTAGGTGAAAAGAGAAACAGGGAGGCACTGTGTGCTGGGTTTTTGAGAAATGAATAATAAGGCACTTACAAATGTTCAGAGTGTGATACAGTAAATATATTGGAAAAGACAAGCTGGTAAGTATTGTCCATAATTAATACAGTTGTGCTTTTTACCATTGTTTCTATGGTGTATCCATGCTGAATCTCACAGGAGGCACCTCTTTTCTATTAGCTGATTTTTAACTAGCGTAGCTTCCCAACACTGTGTGAGATTTATGATCTCATCTCTCTTCCAGTGTCTCTATAATTAAGCAAACCTAGGGGTAAGATTTAGTCAAATGATGCTGAAATTAAACTCATTCCACATCTTCTGAAAGACTCCAAACTTTATTGAAGCCAGGATATTGAATGTAAGTGTGCTGCATTTTAGCCTGGTTTATTCTTCCTTTAAGGCGGGTGGAAAGAAATAATTTTTAGCACTTCTGAAAAGTAACAGATCCACAGCAGTGGAAAACAGCTCCCCCATATATGAAGCCTTCTATGTATTATTTCGGATCCAGAGACGCTATTACATCTTTCCATCTTATTGCTATGCTTATTGGAGCATGGTATTAATACCTTCTGCTATAAAAGACTATGATGTAAAGCACTAGATTAACTTCAGAGCTTGTAATCTGTTCGCAGGCTTTATTGCTTCAGTTTGAAGTGGCTCTAGAGCTTCTTCTCTGCACCATGAGTCTGTTGATTTTGCAGCGTCTTTAGAGTGCAAGTTGGAGTCCTTTTTCCTGCTGCTTCAACATGTAAAATGGTTGCTGTTATTGCCTGTTTTATTACCATCTTTAGTATTGTTAGGATAACAATACTACCTGATGAAAGAGAGTACATCATACCATTGTGATGGGCTAAAAATTGTTGCATTTTAGCAAATGAGTAAATGGGATTGTTCATTCTTTCTCTTTTGTGAAGCAAGTGGGGAAAATATCCTGCGCAAAGTGCTTTGAGATCTGCAAATACAATGTGAAATGTACACGCAAATTGCTATTTATAAATATAAAAAAATGCAGGTAACTCAGAGTTAAGTACAGAATTGCTGTAGATATTAGAATAAAGAAGCCCACATTTCATTAAGTCAATCAGACAATAAAAGTTCTGGAGGAGGCTAATAAGTCCACCAATCCCTGCAGTGAGATGTGAGTCACCACGCGTTGGAGAAGAGTGTTTTAAAGTGCTGATAGGTGGCATAATTTTGAGGCATCAACTGAAGAGGGTTAACAGCAAAATTATGGCTGAACTTCTGAGAGTGGCCACTGTGGAGTTGATGTTCCCACTGTAATTACGAGATGTAATGTAATTTCTCTGACTGACTTTGAAAATCTTAGATTCTAAATATATATATTCCCTTCTCAAGCATTGTTTTATCTATGCTGCTTTTATTTTTCCTTTTTTCCCTGTTCTTCCCTTGCAGTTATGCTGAGCGGGTATGAAAAAGCTTAGCAATTTTAGGGAAGTCCAGTTTATGCATGGTGCTGAGTCCAGAACATTACCAGTAACTCACTAGCAGAAACTTAAAGTCTTTTGGTAATCTTTGCTATGGTAGAAAATATTTTAAATAAGCACTGTAGTAAACTGCTGATTATCACGGTTATCCCAGTGCTAATGTACTACCCTTCTGAGGCTGAGTTTTACTGTAACAGCAAAGAGCAAGGTTTTATTCTCTTCTTATGAAAAAAATTGCAATGGCACTAGGTCTGAAACCAACTGGAGATCTTAATTTGATTTTGATTGGCTTAAGGAAGTTCCTGTGGTTAAAAACTAGGAGTTTCAGGCAAAGAACCCCAACATATCACAAACTTGGGGTAAATAATGCCTGGAAATACTAGATGGACTTGTCTCAGTGTGCAAGATCTGACAGCTTTGAATAAATGCTGGATTCAGAGCCCCTTGTAGTAAGCAGGTGTCTTTCCATTTAATTCGATAGAGGTGCCAAAGGGAGAGCAGAGCAGTCTGCCACCTGCAAAGCTCAATTGCAGTGGTTGAAGAGTGCCCAAAGTTAATTAGTTACTTCAACTTCAGATTTAAGTTCCATGGGGACTTGGTTCTGTGTGTTTCCACACAAAAGACAATAATTGTTTGCAATAAAAGCAGCATCTATGAGCTATTTCAGCCTATTTAAACGGAAAACAGAAAGTGTGAAAAACCATCAGCATGTTTCAGTTACGGGTGGTACTGCATGTAATACACTGATGTTTCTACCTCAGATGGGAGTTAGCTGCTGAAGTATAAAAGCAGGAAAAAAAGGACAAATAGTAAAAGTCATGGATATAACTTAATAAAATATTCTCATCTATATATCACAATTGTGAAAGAGGTTTGAGACAAGTCAATATGAACCTGAAAACTTTCAGCTCCACAGTTTATTGGAATATGGAGCTGGCCACTAAAGGAAGTGGTGGCATTAAAGAATTCCAGTATTGGGATGTGTCTATGCCTGAAATCTATAGCATAGCCAGATTTATCCACTAACATCAGATTGGGCTAACTATAATGGCGTTACTTCCAGAATTGAGAAGACTATTGCATCAGGTGTTTTTTTTCTTATTCTTCAGGGCTGCATGATTCTGCAGTACATGGGTTAAGAGGAACACGCTATTGAAACTTTAATGTAGATTTTTATACTGGGTTTATGAGAGCAAAATCTGTAGTGAGGAGTTGCAGCTTGCTCCAGTTGGGCATCCTACCTTCATATACCCACAGGATCCTGTCGGGCAAAGGGTGATGGATTTTTGTATTATAATCATAGCAAATAATCCTAGGGATGTTAGGTGGTGCAGCAAGTCTTTTTCACCTTCCCAGCAGTCCCTTCCTGCTTGCCAAGGAGCCTGGGAGCTTGCAGAGTGTTGCAGAGTTAGAGGTAGGCTGTATGTGAAAAAGTGGAGGGAAGTAGCAGTTTCCCATGCAGTATCGTCCTCTCCCTGCTCCCACCACAGCTTCTCATACCTCCTCAGAACGGTATTCAGGTTCTGTTTGGAGGAAAGGGAGGATGACTGCGTTAGTTTTAAAGTGATTATTGCTATGAACACCGTAATTGGAAAACCAGTTATCAGTTAACAGATGCAGACACTCGCAGTACTGAACTGAATGGAAATTAAATTAATGTAAACATGATGTTTCCAGAATTATATTAAAATGACTTTTTAACTTTCTGCACAAATTTTCAGTTCATTATTGCCCAAGCAACTGCATTATTCTGTAGCACTGTATCAGGAACTCTCTTCCTGAGATGATGCTTCCTCAAAGTGATGGGCTGGAGGTAGCTGCCTCAGGATTCAGCTTAGAAGTGGGTAGTGTGGCAACAACTATATTTCAGGTAAAACTACTCCAGCTATCTGCCCTTGTGAGGGTATGGGTAGGAAATTGTCTCTCTTTTGACCTGCTGCTGTCTGAAAGGCATGACAAACTGAAATGGACACCCTGATCACATAGGTAAGGAAAGCAATTTTTCATGCAAGGGAAACACCATAAATGATTCATGGTACCCATATTTCTCACGGTTATTTCCTGTGGGTGTAGAGAAGCAGGGATTAGAAATGAATGGCAATGCTTACTGCTCATAAGGGGTTTGCCTGGAGGTTATTTTACTTCTTTAAGCTTTAAAATTAACTCCATAGATGCCAGTCCTAAGAGCTAAAATCTGAAAACCCTCCATGAGCTTCAGATATATAAGGCAGGAAAGAAGTGTAACAAGAGGGAATTAAACATGATGTGAAAGTATTTTGTAACGTGCAGAGTGTTTAAAAAAGTGCAAGTGTTGTAGTACTAGTCTGTGCTGAGCTGCTGTGAGTGCTGAACAAAGAAGTGGTTAAGACATGGGAGAGAACTATAAAAAAGGGGAGCAGTTGTTGGTATTCAGCAGAACTTTTCCAGGTGACACCTGGCTTTGGAGGTGATGGAGTCCATCACAGCCCTTCAGTCTCAGGGTCTGCTGGCGGGTGACAGCTCGTGGTGGGGAGCAGGCTGTGAGAAGTCAAGGGCTAGCAACCAGGATCCTGGTTGAGTGACCCTATAGAGCCTGTGGGGTTTTGGGTTTTTTTGTTTTGTTTTTGAAATAAATTTCTTTCTCAATCCTGTTTTCAAAATGACTCAATCTCAGTAACCTGGAGACAAACACAGTACCGGTCTATGAAATAGCTACCCTGCTTTCCCCACTTTGTGATGGTCTCCCTGGAGTGATAGGAGCTGGCCTACTAATTTTGATGTGAATTAAATTACTCGCATACCTAACTTTCTCTTCGCTATACCTACCTGCAGCATCAGGGCCAGTAGGCAAACGGTATTTTGTTATATACATGGGAACAGAAATTTTAAATTATTTTTTCCCCAGCATTATGTACAGTCTGTGGCTTAAGCGTTGTTTGTGTCCAAGTCTCCCGAGACCCCCTCAAGCACTTTAGCCACAGGATGAATCTTATCTCTCTGTAGCGCAAGTACAGTTTAAATGCAAAACAATACCCATGGGCATGGGTGGAAACTCTGTCCTTAATTTTAATGGAGATTTATGTGGTATAACATAGTTGATATTGGACTATCTCCTGAGGGAGAGGAGATATTGCCAAGAATAAAAATGTGCAGGAAAAAGATCATAGATTCTATCAGTGAGCAATTAGGAGCTTTGCAGACTCTGTATGTCTTGCTTATGTATCTGAATGAGAAGTACATGATATACTAGCTATGTCTGCCCAGACTCCATAATCTCTGGGAAGCTGGCTACTGCAACCCACTGTTCGTTTAAAGAATCTTTTTATTTCAATTTTCACTTTTTAAAAAAGATTACATCTGTCAAGTAATGAGAAAGTACTGGAAAGTATTGGAAAATGGGCTTGCTTTTATAATTTAATGTGTCAATGAGTTTGACATTTGTAATCAAAACCTTTTTCAAAGCATCCTTCATCCCCTTCTTCCCTGTCATTCTGTGTGTCGGCACCAGAAACCCACTAGTTTTTGCAGTATTGCATTTCAGAAGACCTTTTCTCAGAGAGGTTTCATTACGTGCAGGATGCATATTCAGCAATCAATAGCTGTCATTTGCTCTTTAGAATAGCTTTGGTAATGTCTTAAATCTGTCCAACTAGCTGATATTAAGTATTTTTTATTGTGCTAAAAAAATTTAATTGGTATGATTCTCAGTAAAACCCCTAGTAGCCACAAGGGTTAGGTTATGATGCACCTTGAGGTGTGTGTACTCATACACAATGAAGTCCAAATGAAGATGTCACATAAACGCCACCTTTTTTTCAGTAAAAAGTTTAGACATAACTTCCCTCATGCCTGCATTTTCAAAAGGATTTTGCTGGCAGTTGAGAACTCTATACCATTCAGGAATAGCTCAAGTTCAAGCAGGCCTGAGATGTCCATATGTTTAAAGTTCTGTTAATCATAAAGCAGATTAGGTTGCCTTTAATGTCTAATTTAAATTTCCTATGCTGAGCAGCTGCTGAGCTGCTCCACAATGGTTGCACATCACTAAATATGCAAAATGAAAGATTATGTATGTTTATAAGCTGTCCTGGTTATATCTGCTGTACAGGCACTGTAGTATTGGAAAACCCATCTCAAAGCAAAGCTTAAAGCTGAAATCCTTCTGTGTAGAAAAGGAAGTAAACAACTCCTTTTGATATCTCCTTACGCTCTTATAATTCTTGACAGAGTAGCCTTTTTTTCAGCAAATTGATTTCTGACAGGATCAACTATACTGCTTTTCTTGTATTTTTAGGAAGAACATGCTTTTAGTATGACTTAAAAATAAAACAAAATTTCAGAGGACTTACTTGTGTGAAATTCTAGTATATGCTTTTAAAATTCTGCTATGCCATGGTATTTTCCCCTGGAGAATAAGGACAAGAAATAAGACCAGTCCAAATATTTGGTTTTATTACCAAATGTTTAGTGGTTATTGTTTAAGATGTTGGTATTTAATAGTTCCCACAATATGGTGATTTCCAAGATTCTGAGAGTACTGCCTAAATAATTAGAGATGTGCTGAAGTGTCTCCTGTAAGTGTATATGATCCCCTCATTTGTCTTTTTCAGAACCTGAAGACAGCTCTGAATGACACCATTGTGTGTTGGTCCTTTAGGGAAATAAATATGAGCTTGCTCGAGACAGCTATATGTTGATAGTTCATGTTTATGTTTAATTAAGACTTTCTGGGTGAAATTGTTGTTCTAGCAAAATGTGTCCTAGGATCTTTAATAACCACAAATAGCTGAGATATCTTTTTGAACTTTAATCCATCTCCTTTAGGAAAGATGTCTTTTTTTTTTTTTAAGGTTGAGTAAGTAATTGTTTTCTCTTTTGTCAAACGTAATATGAGTGTAATACAACAACTACTGAGCTATTTGTTGTGTTCTAAATTACAATAGCTATAAATTATTGTTTTACATGATATTTGGACTGCTGGATTTAAATAGATAACAGCTTATTTGTAAGGGGCTTGCCCCAGGATGGGAGAGTCCTTGTGTAAAATAAGTCATACCATGCTTTTAAATGATCTTTTACCACTGCAATACTAGAACAGACTAGACATAGTCAGAGAATAAGAGACAGAAACTTAAAGCCAATTTGTCTTAACTAATCCATGCTGCTATGTTTTTCCCTGTTCTCTCATTCATCCCTCTATTGTTCATGAGCTGCACGTTCAATGTCCAATGTATAGAGACATCTAGAGCAAAAAAATCCCACCAGGGTTGGGGGAAAAAAATCTTGATCTCCTTCAGTAAGTGTTAAATGTTTTTTGTTTGTTTGCTTGGTTTGGATTTTTTTTTTTTTGGCTTTATATGTTTTCCAGAATACCTTCACTATATTAAAAAAAAAAGTAGTTACATTTTGCAAATATTTTATCTGAGTGATTTGGTCCAATGCAGAAATTCTGAATGAAACCACGTGTTTCCCTGAGTCTGTTTTCATCTCTGTAGGCCTTGATCTTAAAAAGGCTTAACTTCACATGCTGTGCTGGTACTTAAATATAAATAATCCTGTTGATTTACTCTGCTTATGTATGCGCTTAGAGTTTGGCAAATTAGGGCATTAATGGTAACACATGCTTAGGATGGGATTTAATCAAAGAGCGGTATCTATGTAGCAGAAGATAATTTTGCCAAAATCACAACACATGCAGGCAGAGGAGAATGTGTATTTCTTTTTCCTTGTAGCTCTTGCCAAACAGCGATATCATTTGCAAAACTTTAATTTGTTTAGTGCCACACTTTTGCTTCCTTCCTGATTGATTTTTCTTTTCTTTTCTTTTTTTTTTTTTTTTTTTTAAATGGCTTTGCCTTACAGTTAAGAAAGGGGCTGGTTCAGGTGTATTGCACTAAGAAGTGCTCTAGTGGTGAGTCATGCACGAACACAGGCAGTAAAGTCATGAAGCTCAAGGTTAGTTTATTATATGCAAATATATGAAAGTGCTGTGGCCTTCCTTCAATTGCTAGGTATTTCTGTCTTCTAGTACAGGTTATCTGTGGTCATTCAGAAACCACATGAGAAATTTTTGAATAGGTAGACTGACAGTAGAAATGACTATAAAGTCCAGATGTTCACAAATTACATTTTGCTGGCAATGCTACTTATAGAGCTAATAGAAATGTCAGTCATAGTAGCTGGCAGGATAGGTTTTATTTAGGGAAATCAGGATTTCTGAAGTCTGTTGCTTTTTCTATCCCTGCGATACTCAAATTTCACCAAACAAAACCTGTATTAAAAAAACATTAGATAGTACAAAGTAATTGTTCTTTTAGGACAGTGGGTTATGACTGCCCACGTGTAGAGTGGAGGTTCGAAATTATAGTCCTGCTCCAAAATCAGAGATCTCCCTTTTCTCTTTCCCATTTCATATCTATGTGTCAGAGCACAATTTCTGTCCACAAGAGACTGGCAAATTTTTGATAGTTTATTTTTCCCAGTTTGGGGGTCTGGCTCATCTTCTAACTGGAAAGAGAGCTTTCTTTGTGATTTTGTTCTATCTTTTTGATTTAGACCCAGGAGAGCAGATCTTTTCAGATTGGTTGAGATTTGTCCTTAGTTAGATTGAGATGTCACTTGCTTGAATTGTGAGATTTAAATAGCTTCTAAAATAAAAGTAATGAATGGTTTATCTGTTTCAAACCTGTCTAAGCCCTTGTTGAATTACACTGGGTCTGATTCTGGATTCCAGTACTGCATTTACAGCCTTTGTCTAATTACATTTTAAGGGCATAAACAATTCAAGGGGAAGTACACAGTTAAGGGAGAAGATATCTATGCAATATGCTCCTCAGTAATGAAATTCAACAGAGTATTGCTGGCAATGAGTTTTATTTTAAATGCATTTGCCATGTTTAACTGCATTTATTTAGCTTTTCAATATCTTATCCTAGCCAGTGTTTTGCTCTTTTTTTTTTTTTCAGTGTTGTTGTTATTCTGTGTAAACAGATAGGAGTCTGAAAGACTTTGGAAGTTTTATCTGTGTTTACAGGAAAAATCACAATTTGTCCATTCTTCAGTTGAATAATCCATTGAAATTGCAAATGTTTTTCAAATGATCTAGCTGACTCTCCAGATGTTCCTCTAATTGCATCTAGAAAAGCTATATTTGGTCACATATAAATCTCAAAGCTCATTTGAGAAGCATAGGTAATTTATTAATTCACCTGAATTGTTTCTTCCACCTCTGAATTTAATCTGATGAAAATTCAGCTCTTTTAAATGTGCCTTTATTTTTGTCCTCTAGGAAAACAAATATTTGTTTGCATAGAAAAGCTGCACTTAGCTGTGGTAAATGGCTTCTTTGAATCATGGACAGAAGCTTTATGGGACTCCTTGTGATTCCACAGGAGTCTTATTTTCATTTACTGCCCTACTAATCATAAAAAGTTGGCACTCACTGGAAAGCAAAGTGACTAATGTCATCTCACTGTTCTTTACACCACGGCAAGAAGCATATTCCTTTGATCTAAATTGCCATTAGAATTGCTATTCAGATAATAACAGTCAGAGATTCAGCTTAGATAGTAGGAAAAAAAACTCCATCTCTAAGGATACATGAAGACTTGCACAAATAATGCAGAGAGCTTGTTATATCTCTCGTACTGGAGTTTTAAAAAAGAGGTTAGACAAATATTTGAGAAAAGGGTATAGCTGACCTTGTTTTGTGGTAGCAACGATTGCCAAGATGACTTCTGGGAGCCCTATGCTGCTCCATATTTTCATGGTCACACGCTGGGTATGACATGGATTGGACTCCAAGAAATAATAATATGGCACTCGTAGCACCACAGTATTCAAAACTGACGTGCTTTGTCTCATGGACTGGTTTGGGTCATTTCCTATGTAGGTACCAGAGCACCTACAGCTTTCTCAAATGCTGAGACTGCAATAGGATCACATTTATGTATGCCAGCACTGCTTTGGAGTATGCACTGCCAGTCTGTAATCACCCCAAGACTAGAAAATGACAACTCAAAACTCAAATATCCCTTCTGCTGTGATTGTGTGGTGGAACAAGGTGTTTTTAGAGTGGTAGAGACTACACTTCTCGGTCGCGGGAACTTGGATTTAACACATCCAGAAACAAATGAAAGTATTCAAGTGCTTGTTCCATGGTTTTAGAACAGAATTATTTTTGCCGTGCTTGTTTTATATTGGCTACATGTACAGTACCAGCGCACTGAAGCTTCAGTTTAATTCACTTGTCCTCAAGAGGAGCATATAATCTTGTATACTGAGAGGCCGAATTTGAAGTGCACTCCAATATGAAAATACTTTATCTTTTATGCATAAGTGTAACATGATATACATTCAGCAAAAATATTGGCATTTCAGTTGCATTCTAAAGAGAATAAAACCTTGGAAACAGTCACAGATGTGACAATTACTTTCCCCTCCTTTCTGATTTAACATAAGCATTGGCTATTGAGAATTAAAGCTGTCGGTAGTGGTGCTTTCAGTGAAAATAACTTCTAGATTAGGTAATGCATTATCTGATGATTTATTTGTCTTGAGAAAAAAATAACTCGGGGCATTATTTTGAGAGGCAAAAAGAAAACTAAAGCTATTGGTTTCCAATCTGAAATGACCACCTCTGCATTTTGATGCAGAGGAAACTAATTATGGACCTGTGTTTAAAAAAGGAGCACTTCAACCCATGTAAACACAAAACATTCAGGCAAGGTTTTTAAGTAGGATTCTAGGAGCTGATGAAAGCATACAGGTGTGTAATTAAGGCTAAAGATGCTCAGAGCAGCTTTGGAAAAAAGAGAATGCTGCTGAGCTCCCAATAAAAAAAGTAAATCTGCATGTCAAAAATAACTTCTCCCAGTTACATTAGCCCAGCAAGGTGTACAGATTGGAGTCTGGGTGTTCCTGAGATAGTTGCCTCTGCAAATGAGGTAAAGGCATGAAGTTTTCTTAGGGTATTGAAAGAAATTAGGCGATACATATTTAATCAAGCAGTTTTATGTTATTGCCATGATTTTTTTTTTTAAAAGAGAGCTTATCTAAATATTATCCTTACTTCTGAAATAGCCTTATCACAAGATACCACAGCTGAACAGGTGATGGTGTGCGTCAAATCTATTTTTGCTGCATGCAATATATACTTTAGTCATCAATGTACAACAATGGAGGTAGGATTTTAAGCTACTTTCAGTAAAATACATTCTTGGGCCTCTTGCTGCTGGCCCATTTGTCTCATTGCAAAAGGTCTGTTTAAAAAAAAAAGAAAACCAAAATAATGAAATACCAGCTAAAAGGACTGCATTTAAATCAGCTATATTTAGCACTGCTAAATTTCTGAATGGCATCAGAGAAGCAAGGACAGTTACCTGCTGACATTCTGTTTGATAGAGAAATGAAAACAAACAATAGTAGTCTGTGCTGCTAGGAGCTGATATCAGAGTCTCTGGGGGCTTGTGGATGTATACAAGAAGGATAAGAGGAAACAAACAGCTCAGTATGATTTGGGGTCCTTAGGGCAGCCACCAGACCATGGACACGACAGGGAAAATGGCGGCTAACACGAGTGGTGTCACAAGAACTTGCTTTTTAGTCATATGTGGCATCACCTTTGACTGAGTTACCGGGATGAAACAAGCAACAGTGCTACAGAACCCCACAAGAGGGGAAGATGGGGAAGGGAGTCGGCTTTTTGGCATGAGCATAGACAGCCAACAGCAGGCAGCATAGGCTGTGGTGGTGAAGCCACTGAACCTGAGGGCTTGGTGTTGCCTAGTCGCGGGGGTGCTGATGGCCCGTGAGCTGTATGCTGACCATGGAGAGGCCCTGAGATCCCTGTGAACTGTCTGAATACCATTTGTACCTTGCTTATATTTGAAAATTCATATTACATTAATGCAGGTGGATTTGTATTGGCGTTATCAGCCTGGGAGAAATGATGGGGGAAACCTTGAAGAGAAATTAGCTTAGAAGTAGCAGAGGGTAGTGGTTGTGCTGTAAAGGGACTTAACTTAATGATGCTGATCAGCTGGGATTTGCACTTTGAACTCAGGTTGCAGACAGGCTAATGTCCTGTCTCACAGCCTGGAATACCTCTCTGCTCTGCTCATCTGAACACTAACCTGCAGTTTCTGGCAGTAATCTGCCAACCTGCAATGTTGAGTGATGTGTTAACAGATCGCTGCGTGCTGGCGGATTGGCTTTTAGAAATCATGGATAAATTACCCCTGTAGGTGCATACAGTGGTTGATATTGCATGTAAGGTATTCCACAATGAGGGGATTCTCCCTACCAGCTTTCCTGTGCTTGACTCATACTGAACTTCAGTGAAATAGGTGAACTAGGAGCAGAGCTGGGTGTAGCTGTAATGCCTCCTTCAGTGCTTCCTCTAATCTGTGAGATCTGCCTCCTAAAACTGCAGTGGCACACAGCGTAGATGTGCTGTTCCTGTGCGGAGCAGTTACGCTGCATGTTCCCTCCGTTTTGGCATTCCCACAAAGCAGTATCGTTGCTGCAAGACTTCTCCCATTTTTGGTTCAATTATCAGATCTTTGGCTCTTAGCCTGAAGACTTTCATCATAGTTTTAATCAGTATAATCTTAGGAGTTTAGAACATACGAACTAACATGGGAAATAAGGGGTAATTCATCTTGCAGTCAAAAATGGCTAAATGTCCCCTCACAGCCAGTTTGATCTCTCTTTTTGGCTAATATGCAAGGTTTCATTGCTCCCCAAACACAAGGCAAGACAGATGGCAGGTGGAAACAAACACCAACATGGAACATCCCAGCACTGCGATCACTGCAGTGTCTTGCACAGCCGTATTCCTGGATGTTTGGATTTGAACACAGGGGCTTGTACCTACCAGTGTGCATACTGTATTCTGGCTATACAGGGGGAGGACAGATCTGCTATGGCTCTTCATTTTTACTGCAGTAATTGGTGATTTTATTTTCTATAACAGCAACCATTTCAAAGAATTAATTTTCTCCGTAGTCCCCGAGATTTGTTTTGTGTCCTTTCCAAGTTGTGATCATGTTATACTTCAATGAATGTAATCTATGTTATATGTTAGAATCACTATGTTTTCAGAAATACGTTATTGTAGTCATAGTATGTTATCAGTTGTGGAATAAATATGTTTCAGAAGGCAATATGAGTTATTGTACTATTACCAACTGTGAAATCAAAACCTAGGATAGTCTTTAAATTTCAGACCAACAACATGTTAACATATTTTCCCCATACTCATCATTACTTGGCAAGATTCAAGGTCTGGATTCTATAATGTATTTCAGTATTACTTGACAAGTGCCATAAATTACAAAGAAATTAGAGCTTGGCTTCTATAGGGAATAGGTTAACAGATTATTTATATCATAAGAGTTTACATCTACCGATGAGTGAAGTGTTTCAGGGCAAAAAAGCCTAGTGTTTAAATAAGGTAAACAAACATGTTGTTCACAGGTTAACCAAATAATAAAACTAGGACTAACTGTATTCTGGTGTGTTTTCTCATTAATATGCTATGACACATGCATTTTCAATGCATGTCTTACTGCATTGAAAAAGGAGCTGCTCAACATCTTATGAATCAACTTTTTGTAGAAAAGCTTTATTTGACAGTTGTCTGTCCTGAAATGTTGTTCTCTCTCTCTCTCTCTCTCTTTGTTCTACCATATTTTCCACTAGTAATAGAAATGCAGGGGAATAAGAAGAGTCAGGAAAGAAGGTGCTTTTCAAGAACATTTTGGTTATTCATGAAACTCAAAATTCTTTGTTTCCAAACCCAATATGAAATGTTACAGTAAAAAAAAAAAAAAAGACTATGAGCCTCATTTAGAGGGATTAGCAGGGCTAAGGTATATATGCACTGCTCATTTGCATCGGAGTGCATTGTATATATTTTGAATAACACATTTTTTTGGTTGGAAGCGTAGGACATTTAAAACCAATTTTATAGCCTTTCAAAGATAGAGTGAATTCACCTTACAGCCTGGGTTTGGCAGTATATACTTATACAATGCTTGCTCTGAATTTGAGGATTTATATTTTATTTTCTTAAACAGTTTGCGCAGTGCAGCCACTGCAGATGTGTACTGTGCAAAAGAAAGAAGTTGGACCAATTCTTTTGATGTCTCCCTGCACTGTTATAATTCTTGACAGAATAACTGTTTATCAGCAAATGAATTCCTAAAGGAGAAGCAGCATATTGGATTTCTCTACATTTTATCTTTCATGGAATATAGCAGAATCATCAGTATACACATCAGTGGAGAGCAGGGAAGGACTTAGTGAACTGAGAGCTTGCTTCCTTCAAAAGCCTGTGTTCTTATAATTAAAAGGTTAAAAAGTTTTAAAAAGTCACAGTACTTATTTTTCCTCAAGAAGCTGATACACTGATATATTCTGTTGCGTGTGGAAGATGCCTATCTAAAGGAATAGGCCCTTCTGTAGTTGCTGGAAGTAATGTGCCAAAATTAATTTGGTGCAGTTGCTCCATGTGTGTTAATATTGAGGCTTTAAGGACACCAGTTATTTAAAAAAATCTTCCCTTTACATGTAAAGGAAATTGTTCTGGAGTAAAGCACTGCCCTGACTTATTACAGGCTTTCTATATGGACACAGGCTTATTCACAATGCGTTTCTCTTATTTCTTTCATGGGCAGAGCAATTCTGTTGCCCACGTGCTGTGGAGCCATGTCTCTCAGTGTGTCTGGGAGCGTCCAGACGTGCGACTCGAATGCGCAGCTGCCTGTAGCTACCAGAATTAATGAAAGGTCTGAAATCTGCAAAACCAGGTCACTTTGCTAGGTGATTCTGTCTAGGACAGGAGGGATAAATCGGATAACCCTTAAAGACACTTCCAGCTCTGTTTTTCTCACCTGTTCCAAGATAAAAGCTATCGCTTACTGTTGATGCTCATTGCTTGATTTTATTTAAAAAAAAAAAAAAGTCAAATTCTTTGAACCTGCTTAGCCTGAGGCCCAGAAATAGTTCTCAGTGGCCATTTCAGTACACAGAAAATTATTAAAATGTGGAGAATTCTGCATCATGTTACTTAAGCTGAGAATTTTAGACATAAATTTTTTTTGCTGCAGGATATGAGAGATTGCATTGTAGTCACTCATCTTTAGAGGCTTCTTTTTTCTTGCTGTCTTGATTTTTTTTTTTTCCCTCGCTTGTAAAAGATAGTTATGATGAAGCAGAGGAAGAGAGGTGGGAGAAAAATATATTGTAAACTCTTAATAATATTTTTATCTAAACTCAACAAGTATCTTGCCAACCTCAGTAAAAGCTGAACTATGTTTTCTTGTTTTGACCTTGTGAACTTTTGATCTCTTAGTGCAAATTCATCACAAATTTCTTCAGAAAACCTCCTTGTGGCTTGTTTCTGTAGTATTAAGACAAAATAAAAAACCTTATCATGTTTATATACAGTGACCTACCAAAAAAGAAAAAAAAAAAAAAACCTCACTAACTCACTAACTTTTTAAAGTACCAAAATGTCATGGCATCACAATGCCAGTAAAAGTTCATCATGTGTCCCAGTTGTTAAAGACAGGTATTTTAATTTCACTTTGTGAAGTTTGCTTATTTGCTTCCTCAGTCTAGCTATTGTTTTATAAATTGCTAATCTATGGCTTTCTTTAGTGTTTTTACTGGATATCCCTACAGAATCACGGTGCTGCCAGCAACATGTCTGCATGCTACAAAGAGAGAAGCCCCAGTACTCCAAGCAATTGTTGACAAATTATTTAATAGAATCATAGAATGGTTTTGGTTGGAGGGGACCTTAAAGATCGTCCAGTTCTAACCCCCCTGGCCATGGGCAGGGAGACCTTCCACTACACCAGGTTGCTCTCAAAGCTCCATCCAACCTGGGCCTTGAGTGCTTCCAGGGATGGGGCACCCACAGCTTCTCTGGGCAACCTGGTTCAGTGCCTCACCACCCTCATGGTGAAGAATTTCTTCCTTAAATCCATTCTAAATCTACCCTCTTTCAGTTTAAAGCCATTATTCCTTGTCCTATCACTACATGTCCTTGTAAAAAGTCACTTCTCCAGCTTTCTTGTAGGCCCCCTTTAGGTACTGGAAGGCTGCTATAAGGTCTCCCTGGAGCTGTCTCCAGGCTGAACAACCCCAACTCTCTCAGCCTGTCCTCATAGGAGAGGTGCTCCAGCCCTCTGATCATCTTCGTGGCCCTCCTCTGGACTTGCTCCAGCAGGTCCATGTCCTTCTTACGTTGGGGGCTCCAGAGCTGAACACGGTACTCCAGGTGAGGTCTAACGAGACCAGAGTAGAGGGGGAGAATCCCCTCCCTCGACCTGCTGGTCACGCTTCTTTTGATGCAGCCCAGGATATGGTTGGCTTTCTGGGCTGCAAGCGTACATTGCTGGGTCATGTTGAGCTTCTCATCGCCGAACACCCCCAAGTCCTTCTCCTCAGGGCTGTTCTCCATCCATTCTCCGCCCAGTCTGCATTTGTGCTTGGGATTGCCCTGACTCATGTGCAGGACCTTGCACTTGGCCTTGTTGAACTTCATGAGGTTCGCACAGGCCCCCACCTCTCAAGCCTGGCAAGGTCCCTCTGGATGGCATCCCTTCCCTCCAGCGTGTCAACCACACCACACGGCTTGGTGTCATCAGCAAACTCGCTGAGGGTGCACTTGATTTACTGCTGAAGGTCCCATGTTGTTGGCTGCAAGCAAAGGAGTACTCTTTGCATGCTGCCTTTTCTGTAATTGTTGGTTTTGGTGTTCTCTGTGTGTGGCCAAATTGCTGCCTGAGGTGTCAGAAAATCAAATGTCTGTATTGTTTATCTGCAGTGCGCAGCTAGAAAGCCCTAAGTGATGTGTTATCAACCTCTGTGTTGTTGATTCCAAAGATGATAGCATCCTTAAAAAAACCAAAACAAAATAAAATGAGAGTCCAATGTTTGCATATGTCATCATTGCTCTCAGTCAGTAAATGACTCAGTTCAAGTACACTCAGAGGCCTGAAAGTAGTGTTTCCAGATATCTGTCTAGGTAAATATTGCATAGGAAATAGAGCTGAGCATGCTAAAAGCTTTGCGATCCTATGCCAATTTGATTTGTCCTTTGGAGAACTAATCCTTTTGTCTTTTGTGGTGGACTTTTGCAATGACTGCTGACGAGAAACTGTCACGTATGTCTGTGGTGAGATTGAGATGCTGGATGTCATCAGCTGAAATACAACTAAGGCAAAAAACATTTTCAAGACACTTGAAAATGATGACAGTTCACACATTTTTCTGGGAAGGGAGGCTACCAGGAATTTGGGATAAAGAGGGTTTGGTGTTTGAAAATTCATTTGCACATCTTGTACTGTTGAGCCTCAGAAAAAAGAAAAATCATAGTGTGCGTGCATTTGGCTAGCTGTGATACTGTGCATATTTATAAGCTGAAGAGATAGCAATCGAAGTTCAGATGTGCCACAGAAATACCATTTCAAAACACTGTCAAGGAAAACTGAAGGACAAGGGAAATTTGTGACATTTTATGATACTGGCAAATTTAACATAGCTGGAAGGTTTAGCACTAGATTCTCAGGTAGTATAAATCATTACTTTCAGTGGTGCTCAGACTCTCTACATCAGCAGAAATCTGACCATTAGACTACAAGTTATTTTGCTTTCTTAACTTTTGATTATAACCAACAGCAATATTATTGAAAGCTCACATTAAAAACAAACAGCTTGCCCCCCAAAACCCAAAGAAACCCAGAATCTGTAGGAGGCAAGGGTAGGCTAAATGGAACCAAGAAAAGAAAAACAAATTGGAAGAATGGAGTTAGTGCTGAGTCAAAACAAGACAGTAAAGAAAGAGAAGGCTGCTGGGGAGAAAAATCCATTACTTTTTTTTTTTTTTGCTATCTGTCAGGAAGATAAATCTTGCTCTTTGGGGTAGCATTTCAGCCCTGTGCACCCCTCTCTGTTCTCATTAGAGGCACAAAGCCTCCACTCAGTATTAGAGGTTCAGTACATCTCTCCTCCCCATCCTCACGGGCAGTTGGCTCCAGGTTAGTGCCAGGACGGCACTTGGATATAAACAGGCAAGTCTGAAAATACCAGTATGGATTCAAGTTCAGGTGTTGTCCTAAGCCTCGGTCCCATCTGGGGGATGCTCTGAAACGCAGGCTGCCTGCAGGGTTTGCATTACGCGTCTGCATATAGAGCTCACATTCCCTGCCTGTGGTTCCTTCTCGTGTTCTTTGCTGATTTATATCAGCCTGCCATTTGCATATATTTAATTTCTTTTCTATTTTTCACGTGTATTTTATAAGAGAAAATACTTCCAGTTTTCCAGAATAGAAACAGTTGCTCTGGCAATAAGAGTAGGGAACCAGCATCAAAGCTCCTTTCACTAAGACAGGCTGATTTTTATTCCCTGCAAATGTGGATTTCAGGCATATTTGTTGGATAGCTTTTCTGATGTTCACTGCAGCTGCACAATATATTGCAGTAGCTCTTGCACATACTGATACATACCTACATCTATGATGTAAATGAATAAATATCTGTGGTCCATGCAATTAAATATGAATGGCCATGTAAAAAAGATACCGGAGTTGTTTCCATATGATGGTGATATCCATAAAAATAGATCATTGCACAGTAAATGGTCTGTTTATAGATGTAGTTTTCTTTTTACTTTAAAATGCCAGTTGGCTGAAGTACATTCCCACCTCTACCACCTGCTTAAGTTATTGTTACGGGGTTTTTTCCTAATACTGAACTAACAGTGAAATATAAATATATTCTTTGTTCTTTGAAGTTCTGGCACTTACAGGCAGTGGTTATGTGTCTGTGTGGGTGTCTGTAGGTGGACATTGCTGTGCAGCTGCTGAATTCACTCATTAAAATAGTAAGAGGAAAGTCCTGGCTTCACCAAAGCAAAGGCAAAATTTCCATTACCTCAAAATTCATCCCACTGTCAGTGGGATGAACAGCTGAGGCAGCTTTGACTCATCTCACCATTTTTTTTTTTAAATTAATCCCAATTGTCTGCCATTATAATGCATTGGTAATGCTTTCATAGGGAGTTAATATTACTTTTTTCCAAGGAGCGAGATCTAACTGAAGCTGGCTGTGGCTAGTTAGGCAAGCTGGGATCCTTGTCCTAGTATGCTAAGATTTTTGTCCAAGGGCTGAATCAACCGTGAAAGCTGGCTGAAATCTGGAAAGGAATTATTCCTTTAGAAATAGATTCATAAAGTATTGGGAGTACTGGGGCTGTCTTAAGTTTATCAGGAACTTTTTAGGATGCCAGGAGGATCCAGTTATTAATGTAACAAGAGTTTTTACAAAATGCCAAAACAAATTGGTATTTAAGTTCAGTATAATTTATTCTCTGCTCACAAGGAGTTTTTAGTTGAATAAGCACTCCCAGAAGGTTTCGGAAGAAAGAAACAATCAGTGGAGAATATATATTCCCAGAACTTGTCTCATTCAGTGAATGCTCATTTAGTATTTTATAACAAACTCAACAGCAGCATTAGTTAGGAAAAAATGTCTGTCTTGAAAAATACAGATACGGTAACTGTTTAGCTGGTTGACAGTAATAACCATGAACAGTCCTTGTACTGCGGAGTGTTTGTGGTTCTGGGGGACATTTTCCTACAAGAGGCTAGCCTTCTCGTGCTGCTCCTCTGCGCGTGTGAACAGAGGGAATTCTGCACCCCCAGTATGCAGCGGGGTGCACGTAGCAAGCAGCGTTTTGAGCTTCAGTTAACGTGAGCCAGTTCAGTTTCTCTCACAGTATCTGCTGGTTTTGACGTGTATATGCTTGTGCATATAAATAGTCAGTGAATATCTTACGAAAAAAAGGCGGGTTTTATATTCGTGCTCTGATGCTCTCTGTCTCACTTTTCTATGGTTTGCCAATGTCACTGTTTGTTTTGTCAAATTTAATGGCTCAAAGGACAGAACCGCTAATGGAAGACAACACAATAGGTTTCAGTTTTATTGTTTCATGCTCCTCAATTGCCAATGTCATTTCCACCAGAAAAATCTTTTGAGCTATGTGAAATAGCAAATCATTTAATTGTATCTGCATATAAGCAGCTTCACCTGTTGGAAAATGTTGCACACATTTGATAGAGATAGCTCTTTAAGAATGTCGGCGTTTTTTCAAGCAAAATATAAGAAGACAAAGTGCTAGGTTTTGTCTAGTTCATTCATACAGAATATTGTAATAGTAAATCTACTCTTTAAAAGTGAAATGGAAGGTTCAAGAATTGAAAACTTTTTAATTTACTTACTTTTATTTTTGTATGCTGGTTATCATATATGTCTGTGTGGATTCTTCAGAGGCTTCCTTGTTCACACGAGCGTGTAAAACATCACAGACTCGGTGTGCCAGCACTGGCAGCCTGCCTGCCTTGCTGCCAAACATTTCTGGGACTGGAGCTTTCTTGCTACCACTGTGGTGTAGGTATGTGGACATTTGCAAGCTGCGTTCAGTGGACCCATGCTAGCAAATACATTAAGTACTGCCTTTAATTTATTTTTTTCTTTTTGTTGTCTCTTCTAGCTCTGCACTTGGATGGCTGTCTCCACATCAGTGTCATACATAGAGACAGGGTAACTTGATCAGCATCATTGCAAGCATCACAGTCATGATGTCTATGCGCAAAGGTGTCTGGGCACAATACCAGGGTTTGAGTTGTTTGTTTGGAACCAGAACCCCCATATTTCTGGATCAATGCGTCAATGTTCGTGCTTTTAAAATGTCGCATTAGTGAGATGCTGTGGCATGGTTATAAATGTTACAAAATAGAAAGTTCAGCATTGCAAGTGAGACTAAACTGCCAGAGTAACATGCTTATCGTGAGGAAGATAAATCACGTCAGAAACCAGCAAGTCTGTCTCCTTCCTGTGAACAGAAATCTATCCAGTGATCAGCATAGATTTCCAATAACATAAAATGAGAATATTTTATGTTTACATTCTTTTTGTCCATGTATTGACTTTTTATTTTTACTCAACTCTCATGCAGGAGTTGTCAGTGAATAGAAGATTCTCCATTACTTAAGTGCATGAGTGTGTATTCATATGTTTACTTAATTATTCACAATTTTTACTACACCTCGGCAGTAGGTGCTGAATGTGCTGTAGGTGTAATTCCAGTAACATTAGTGAATTCCTGTGAGAAGACAGTGTGTATGTTTGGATGTTGTCCAGATCTATTTGTGGTTTTTTACAGTTTGTGTGCAAATAAGGCTATCTGCCTTTGTGTATAGTCTCTGTGATTTTCTCCTCTATATAGTGATAGGCGCAGACTTCAGGAGGACTGTAGCTTCCTTTTTAGATGCCATAGCAGTATAAATTTGCCGATATCCCCCTCACTGTGCATCGCATCAGAGTTGGAAAGGGTGCTAAATCCCTTTACTGAGGGCAAAGAATGATGATTGGAGTAAGAGTCCTTTGGATTTCTTCCTGCAAAGATCTGAAAATTAGCTCTTAATTAACCTGATTAGAATATTCTCATTAGAAACAATCATATCATCACAAGGTTCTGTTTAAGACAAAATGTTTCATTTTAGGAGATGTGTTAACTTTTTCTCCTACTGTCATTTTCACCTTACTTTGATCCTTATGTGCTCTAGCAAATCAAAGGTCTGCTTTTGCCAATAAGTTCATGTTTTCTTTTGTCCTGGTTTCAGCTGGGATAGAGTTCATTTTCTTCTTAGTAGATGGTATACTGCTGTGTTTTGGATTTAGTATGAGAATAATGTTGATAACACACTGATGTTTTAGTTGTTGCTGAGTAATGTTTACACTGGTCAAGGACTTTGCAGCTTCCCATGCTCTGCCCGGTGCACAAGAAACTGGGAGGGGGCACAGTGAGGACAGTGACCCAGACTGGCCAAAGGGCTATTCCATACCAGATGACATCATGGCCAGTATAGAAACTGGGGGAAGAAGGAGGAAGGGGGGGGACGTTCGGAGTGATGGCGTTTGTCTTCCCAAGTCACTGTTACGCGTGATGGAGCCCTGCTTTCCTTGAGATGGCGGAACACCCGCCTGCCGATGGGAAGTAGTGAATGAATTCCTTGTTTTGCTTTGCTTGCGTGCACAGCTTTTGCATTACTTATTGAACTGTCTTTATCTCAACCCATGAGTTTTCTCACTTTTACTCTTCTGATTCTCATCCCCATCCCAACCGGGGGGGAGTGAAGTGAGCAGCTGGGCGGTGCTTAGGTGCTGGGTGGGGTTAAACTATGACATCTTTCTTTTATTTTTTTTTTCTCCCTGAAGCCTCTAGCAAGCCACATTAGAAGTAATCTTCTCTTGTTGTTTACATCAATGATATTTTTATTTTCTATAGCCAGGAAGTCAAACATTGCAGAGCACTTCCCGTTTTGTGAGTACGTGTGACACTTCAGCTTGCCTGGCATTTAGGTTGTTTCAGTTACAAGACAGAAGTCCCTATGAATATATTGAAGATCTGTGAGTGCTTGGATTTATACACAGTGTTTGTGACTTCTCTTAGTTAATTTTAGTGTACCGTAGGCTATGACTTGACAGCTTTTAGAAGAGGCTATTGGTGTCAGAAATGGGAACAACTCTAATTCTACATCTTTTGGGGACATTATCGTGAGTTAAAAACAATGATGTGTGCACTGAAAACAGTTGGAGAACAGCAGAGAAAAAACGTGGCACTCTGTCAGCTTCATTAGCTTATCCGATAACAAAATGAAGCATCTTTTAATCATAGAAATGTTGATTGGAAGGTACTTCTGGAGGGCTGTAGTCTAATCTCCTGCTTGAAGTGGGGTTGTTGTCCACACTGCATCAGGTCAGTCTTGCCATTTCTGAGTCTTCAAAACCTCTGAAGATGTAGTTTCTGCAGCCTGTCCTCTTGACCTTTTCAAATGCTACGCTACCCTCATGGTAAAAATCCTCTCCAGCTCATTTTCCCTGTACAGAAGGACGCGTGCGCCATAGAAGGCTCTAAAAGCTGAGCTTTGACTATGGAAGATCTCTCTCAATTCAGGCAAAAGTCTCTCCTCTTACAGCCACCTCCTGAAGAAAGGGTTTTCCAAATCCTCTGTGGGTTTTGACAGTTGTTTAAGCAGGTGTATCAGGCAGGCGAGGTTAACATGAGCATGGATGGCTAATACAGGGGGCCTCTGCTGAAAGTGCAGCTTAGAGTCATTGCTTCTCAACAGCTGATGAATTTTGTAGTGCTCCTTATAAAAGCTCACTGCAGAAAATTACAAGATTTTTGTAGACCATTACAGCAATGCTATAGCAATATGTTATTTAGTAAACAGGCTTTCATGCACAGTTTGTTTCATGTTATCATCACACGCTTTAGTTCAGCTTTGAAGGGTCCCTTTTTCTTTTTTTTTTTTATTTCTTATTTAAGCCTGGGTATCTAATGGTGATGTCTTCAGCTATTTGTAAACAGATTTGCAACCACAGTTAAAGGATGACTTTTTTATATAGAACCACAGCACGCGTTTTTGCCATAAGTTTCAGTCTCCAATAGGTAGCATTGACTTCCTACTGTGACAGGAACAGACGTGCAGAAAATAACCCCCTCCTGGCTCAGGAATTCAAACGCGCTCTGATACAGATGAGACTGGCTTCACTTGTCCAGTTTTCAGACAGTGCATTTGAAATGTCTGCAGCAAATACAGTAAGGCATGACTTTGGTACTGCAGGAATTGTTTATTCACTGTGGTTAGGAACACTAGAGAGGTCAAAACAGGAACATAGGTGGGCTGGTTGATGTTTGCTACAGAACGTACAGAAACTGAATTGCTGCAATAAGACATAGAGATGGGCAAAGTGTGAAGGCTGTTTATTGCTGAAAATCCTGCTGTGCCAGTTGTTCTAACAGAAGTTGTTCCTCTGGATGCAGCAGTTCTAGGTCACACTTACTCTTTATTATTGAAAGAGCTCAGCAGAAACAGTGAGGGCCCGAGTTTTAGATGCAGGTATATTTTTTAAAAATGTGTCTAGAAGAGGCCTTTAGGCTTACTTGCAACTTACTTTCAAAGGAAGCAGTGATTAAACTGTATGCAGCTTTTTGTGTGGTGTATTAATCTCCTTGAGCCAGCTAAGTTAAAGAAAAACATTTCAGCACAGAGATCTCATGTTTGCAGACACAGTGCCAGAACTGCTGAACACGACCAGCACTGTCACACCTCGTTTGCCTGACCAGGACAGTGTTAATGCTGTTCCTGATGAAGACGACTGGCTTACATAGCCTCAGAAAATAAGCCTTTCGGAAATTATGGACAAAGTGAAGTATTTGGACAAAAAAACCCTATCATTTGAAAGTAAATATTTAATCATGGCTTGTCTTTAACAGAATGCTTTTATTCATTTGCTCATTCATTGATTTGTTTGTTCCCTGGCATGTTCATTTGACTGCTTTGCAAGGAATAATCATGACCTGCTTCTGGTCTTTGACTGACGGGATCCTTTCTGCAATGTGTTATTCGGAGTTTCTGTAGCAAAGGTGGCAGGCAGCATCTGCTGACAAGTATTACAGTAATTGTTATCTGTAACGTCAAAACCACTTAGTAGCAGACTTGTTGGGTGAAGAACTTTCTACTCTGCTCTTTATGGCAGCAAGATAATCATTATTGTGTTTCAGAGCATGACAGGATTTTCTCCAATATCATATATCTGTGCAGAAATCTTCTCTTGGGTGTGCTACTTGCATGAACTTACTTTGTATTTAAATTGTATTACCACTGTGCTTAGTTAGGGGAAATAAATGAAACAATGCAGCATACTGTTCTACTCTGTTCAATTTTAATTTTGACTTGAGTATTCTGTTTGGCACTGCAAACAATCTGTGGTCACAAACAAACTGAAAGCAAGTATATTGTGATGAAGTTAACAGTAGTAACTTACTTAATGGTCTCAAAGCACCATCCACTTGACAGATATGACAATTCTGGGATTTTGATTTCTCTAGATATATTCTGGAGGGAGCTGCAAAATGAGAATCATAAGGACTCATTTCTGAAGAGAAATCACAACGGGAACTAGTATGTTCTTGTTAGAACTGGGAGATGTGGACTGAGGTCTGGAGATGAGAAAGAAAACCAGGCTGACATTTCAGATTAGATTCTCCTTTGTTCCGAATACCTTATTCTGGGAAATTTTCTTGAAAGGAATAATGTTTCTTGAAATGGATATTAACTCTTGATATTTATCTGGATTTAAGAATTTTCACCCTAGATCTTAAAGGAGAGCTTTTGTGAAGTTATACAAAAGACAGGAAAACCTATTTCTAATATTGACTTTAGTGCAGACTGTTCAGTAACCATTTTCTCCGTAACTCTGACTTGCCAGAGTTTAGGTCCAGCAAGTACTGTGTTGTCAAAGTAACAAATCACATTGGTTTCAAAATGCCTATCATGTCTTTGATGTTATCTAAATAATAATAATTGTGAGCAAAATCTGTCATCTTGCTGTCAATTTGATTCTTCTAGAAATTCTAAAATTAGCACAGGACACCAGCTCTAGCTCTGTCATGAATGACTGTTCACTGTTGTATTTGGTTTGCTTCTGTTGTATTTGGTTTACTTCTTAAGCTTTTAAAGAATAAACTTTAAGTCTATTTGTCATTGATTTTTCATGCCTGCCTCAACCCCAACCTCACCCCCCCAGGAGAACTCTTGAATTGTATTTCAACCCAAGCAAGGTCATTTTAATGTGACTTTTTTTCTTCCAAACTGTTATGATTTTTGAAAAGTTTGCATAGAAGTTCTGAAACACATTACGAAGGTATGTTTGTAGAGGTGTATTGTAGGTATATTTTGTAGCTGGGAGAAATATTTTCTTTGTAATGCCAGTGAAACAGGAAATATTGGTATTACTGAACATGTTTCTTTTTTTCCTCCTGTTTAAGTACCTCATTATTAACCCCAGGACTTTCAGTCATTCTGTGGTCTAGACATGCACACAAATGCATTTCTAAGGTCTCGGAAGACGTGAGACGTATTATCTCTTAGGACTTGTGATAATATCCATCAGCTGTCTTTGATATAGGAAAATAAAGGGCAGGCTTTCATAATATTCCTGTGATGGTTATTTGGCATGTGATTTACTCTATGATCTTGCCATTACACTCACCTCTTCCTTACGACTGTCGAAGTATTTTAGCTTTGCACCTTTGTATACATAGGATGTCTGCATGTTTATTCATATACAGATATGTGTGCATATAAATATGCACAACCCTCCCTTATATATTTATAAAAAAATGTATAAAATAGGTACATGGTTAAAATGCTGTCTAGTCATAAGGAAGAGATGAGTCAAATAACAAGATTATACATCTAAATATGGATAAGAGGATTAGACAGAGCTCTTAGAAAAGAGCTCATCTTAACTGGAGGCCTTAAGATGTTTCTACTGCTGGATATCGCCGCGTTCTGGGGAGTGGATGTCACTGAACTAAGAAGCTGTCATGTGCCAAAGTGAATTTTTCCAAACTTATAATAAACAGCTTCTAGCTAACATTTTGTTTTGGGCTTTAGATAAAATTATGCTGATAGGTTGGTAATATTTTTTTTTCCCTTTGAGGGGAAAATATATGTCTGTAGAAGTGCTATAATCTCTTGTGGCATTCTATACAAATGTTTTTAATCTATTTGCTTTGAGCATGTATTACCATTTGCCAGTGACTGCAGCTTCAGTGAAAGGTCTGAGTGTTGTCTATTCACCCTGCGCTGTATGAAGCAATTACCTTCACATATTAATATGTGCTTGTAATTTTTCTTTTTATTTTCTTTCTCCAAACATGAAAGCAAACACTTTTGAGAGGGACAAAATATTCCTTTGTCAGAAGCTCTGGTAATTAACACAAATAAGCAAAGCCATTCTCTCCTTGTTTGATAATGATGGTTTTATAGGTGGAGTGTTTGCTCCCTTAAATGGGAAAAAACTTGAAGGCTCTATGTGGAGTTCCTGCGGTGGCAAAGTGAGGTGGAGGGGAGGTAATTTCTTTAACTGCGCTTAATGTAGACTGCCTACGGAGTGGGGAGTGCCGCACAATGCACGTCCCCAGGGAACAGAGAGGAAAAGGGAAGAAAAATACAGCGGGGGAGAGGAAAAAGGAGGGGGGTTGTCTTTGTTGTGCTGGTCAGAAATTATCAGTGAACAGGCATGTCATGCCCTTCCGCCATTTATTATCTTTTTAGGAATCTAAAGTTTCACATGATATTTTTTAGCTTCCAGGTGTATACGAGCTGTTCCCCCACCCCCTGCCTATTTTTTTATTTCAAATTAACGGTCTTTGAGTTTATAATGGGTTATGTCCCTTGCAGGCTGTGCTGTGTGACTGACGTGAGCCTGTGTCTGTGACCTTTCCTCCCAGGTTGTGCTTTTTTGTAAGGAGGAACAAAAAAATTCAGGCCGGTTGACTGGTTTGTTGCTGTGGGTCATCCCATTTTATCCTTTTTTTGTACATAAAAAAGCTACCCTTGTGTGAATGTGAAAAAGCTACATCTTGTGTGGATTCACTGCCAGTTCAGCTGATGAATTTAAAAATGTATTAACTTTATGACTAAAGGAAGGAAAAATCCAGATGTTTCCTGAATTACTGGCAGGGGATGAACTAACCTGAGGAAGAGGAGAGCTGACCCAGGCTGAACTTTGGAAAAGGAGGAGACTTTAATGAAGGAGTCCAGACAGTTTCATTAGTATGTTCTAAAAATATATATATATATGTCCTGTATCATTGCATTATCAAATGTCACACCTGCCCTAAAAGGTTTAGTGGGTTTTCTGAAGCTTAGGTGCTGCTCTGAAACAGAATGCCTTGGTTTCGAGCCCAGCCTCCTGTAGGAGCAGGTGGTTTCTCTGTGCAGGAGCAAACTTCTGCCTCGCTGCTTTCATAATCATGCCTCCAAAGTGCTCAGGAGCTCCTGAAAATGTCTCCTACAAAGTCAGCTTTGTTTGCATCTCAACAGTATGTGCTTTTGGGACTTTTACACCGCTTTTCTTTTTTGATCATTATTTTTGCAGTTCTACCGTCTGCACATTTTATAACTTTTGTACTAATAAACTCCTCTACTTTAACAATATTAATCTGAGCATTTTGAAATCACTGTGGATATTGCCCATTTGCTCTTGAACGTTTTAGGAATCATAAATGGGACATGATGTAAATCTATAAATGAAATATTACCTCTCACATAAAATCTGCATAGATTTTTTTGCCTTGGTTATTTTATAGTCCACTCTCTGTGGTCATTTTTGTATCATCAATGTCTTTCTCCTTGCCTCTTGAATATAAAAAATTCTACTAATTATTGAACAGTCTCTCTAAGTTAAGCCAAATAAGGACTTAATGACTTCTCAGATTCAAGACTTCACCCATCTAATATTTCATACACATATTTTAAATGCCGTTCATCTAGTTGAAATATCCTGAGAATGTCCATAAACTGATGTCATTTTGTCTTCCCATCTGTAATCTGGAAACAGAAAAAAAAAAAAAATTACTCTGCATGCTGTTTTTTCTGTTTCATTTGAACACTACAGGTAGATACTTCTTTTTCCTCTCCTCTGATGTATCAACAGCTTTAGCACTAGAAGTCTTTTCCAGTTGTGATAACCTTAATTCACCTCTGATTATTATTCTGACTAAACTCCAAGAAGTTTAAAACTTCAGATAAGCACAGACTTCTGCAGGTGTTTAATCCAAAATAATTGAGTCTGGGGAAGGTGTCTGGGATTTTTTTCTCAGCCAGAAATTTCATAACAGGAATTTTCTGTGTGGGATAATTCATTTTACAAATTAGATCAATTGAACCATTTAGAAACTTTCAGTAGTCTTGAGAAGGGAATAAAAAAAACTTTTGCATTTTTTTTCCTTCTTTGTATCTGCTTTTAAAGTTCTTGGAGGAGGGACAATACGGCATAGATCACCAAAAAACGTGGTGATGTCTAGGACAGAGGCCATGATTCAGTGTACCTACTGCGTCTCAAAAGAATGATGATTGATAGGCTGAGCACAGCTATGTTTCATCACTATAAATCTGAAACTGCAAATAACTTAGGCTTTGCAGTGACTCTGCTAGGCTCTAGACTTTGAGTTGACAGAATCATGAGACTGCTAAAGTGAATGGACCTATGATAAATTTACACCCGTGCAACTGAGAATAGTTTGACTGAATATCTCTTAAAGACAATAACAACAATTTCCTGTTAGCGTTTTCTACAAGTCTCCTGGTCTTTTTAGTATAGTATCCAATTATTAAAAGAATTTGCTTAGTGAATGTGTGTCATGATTATTTGACGATATGATAGCAATGTTTCTGATCAGAGTAAATGGTAGTGTCCTTCACAATGTCTTTTAAATGAGGTCAGGAAAGTCTTCAATATACTAAATAAATATTCTCTGAATTCTTTTACTTTGATTGTATAGCAAGATATAAACGGCCCGTTAGTTTCTAGGTGAACTTAATGCCTCATATGATATGTGCACATAATGCATTACATTAATGGAAATACCAACAGACTTGTGGGATCTTGGACTGTGTTCTTTTCAATAGCTGCCGTAATGCACAGGGGATGCTGTGATTGATGCAGTATCAGTAACGCTACTGACTAACCTGCCTGACTGACTTTGCAACCATCCTAGGCAAGTAATTTTGTGGTTAGGACTCAGTAGATGTTGAGGAACATACCCCTCTCACCAAAAAATTTTCAAACCCGAAGCCAGCTTGCCTTCTCAGCAGAAACAGGGGAAAACAGGTAGCTGTAGTAGGCTGGAAACAGTGTCTATTTGGGATTACAGAAAGAATAAGGTGAAAAGTCAAAGAACTAGTCAGTAATCAAATCAGGTATGTTAAGGATCATATAATGCTTCAAACCAGAAAAAGATGGGTTGGCATTTCTGATCATTTGTATTATAATTCACTAATAGATGTTATTTTGAGTCCTGCTAGTCAGATTATTTTGACAAGCCATTATAACAATATTTTATAATATTCTTAAGATTTGAGACTATTCAATGGTATTACTATCAAAATTAAAAAGTTAATTAAGACGGTTATGGGTCTAGCATAGGGAGGCTCATTGTGGGAAACAAGCATCTGTTCAAATTGATTTTGTGAGGTTTTTATAATCTTCACTAACAATAATCAAAACCAGCCTGACCCTCAGTACTTGTTCCGTTTTAAGACTAGAAAATCTGTTCTATTACAGAATGTGTGATTTATGATTTTTTTTTTAAACCCTACTGTATTTTTTTCCTATTATATTTTAGGACTCCCCCAAAATGAGCATGATTGTAAGTGACAAAACTTCCTGCAGCAAATGGAGAGGACCTGACCGTTTTGCAGAGCTGAGATTCCATCCAAACTCCTTTGCAAGTATCTGGACAAAAAGGCTTGCCTTCCATCCTTTCCAGTGGGACTTCAGGTAGGACACGGATTGCACATTCTGTTGGTCCAGCTGATGAAAGGATGCAATGTCCACCTGACTGATTCATTGCACAGAAATGATGGATTCATAGGCAAGGTCAGCTCCTGCAGAGATTTTACCTAAGCAAATTCAGACTCTTTATTTACTATTGTCCAAACAATTTTTGCATTTCTCTTGGGTAGCAGTGTCATTAACATTAGGGATTTGGTCACCCAGAGTTGGACCCGTTTTAAATTTTGATGCTGAAAAATATTCTTCTAGTTGAAAAGGTAAAAGGTAGCTGAGCTCTCTTGGAAAATCTTGCTCTAGTGTGAGCTGAAGAAACTTGATGTGTGTTTAGAAGCTCTATCTCGTTACTTTCACGTGCTTTGAAGGGTATTGTTCCTCTCCATGTTCTTCATGACCAGAGCTGTGTCCGTGAGTGCACCTAAGGTACACTGCTGTGTAGGTAAAAAGAAGGGCACACTTAAGAGTATTCTCGGTTCAAAGTAGGGCGATTTTATGGTAAAGCTAGACATGTGTTTAACATAGCAATTTTTTAGAAGTATGTTTCTGTCTAAGCTTCTTTAGAATAAATATTCTTCTAATGCCACTTAAAATCCAAATCATTATGCATTGGCATGATTGGAGCTGCAGATTTGTAGCTATCTGCCTTCCTAGAATATCAAAGGCATGAGAGGAAAATGTTTGGCTCAGAGGAAGCCAGGACGGGGAAGAAGGGATGCAAACAGACATCAGACTAAGTACAACTTTATGAAATTAAATCCTGCAGGTCAAATTAGAAACATATCTGTCAAGGTATTCTTATCACATATAGAACAGCTAATTTAAATACCATTATAAAAAGTTAATTAAGCACAATCTGCAAAAACCTGAAGTATAAAACTAAAGGACTAAAATTAATAGTGCAAGAATGAGATTCATTCAGTTCTAAAGTAATGGTTTTTACATGATATCTTCAGTTAAACCATAGACTCATTTGGGGACTGCAGGATAGTAAATTTTTATCAGGATTTAATTTTGTTTAATTTAGAGCAGAGTTCTATAATAACATTTACCACAGAATACTCAAATTAGGTTAATTATGTGTGTCAATTTTTGTTCATAAATCATTTTTAAAAATAGACTTGGGACACAAGGTGGGTAATACACTACCTTAGTGATAATGTATTTTAGAGTGGTGGTTTTATTTGGATGCACCAGAAACTGATGGTGCTGTTCATTTGTAAAGACCATAAAGTCTTAAGTGGAAACAACATAAGATTTGATGAGATGTCCCAGGATTAAGCAGGGCAAGTTCTCCTGAATGACTGTGAATCAAATCCAAAATACAGAAATTGAGCTACCCCTTGGAAATGATGTACAGAACATGACCTGACTAGGTTTCTTTACAGTGATTGCAAATAGCTTTTATAGGAACGCAAACATCAGTCATTTTTTTATCACCTTTGAAAACCTTTTCCAAGAGTGTGGGCATTCCACATAGCGTTCTTCAACAAGTGGATAACAAAAGGGAGACCTTTTGAGCTGCAGGTGTTCTCCTATTGACAGAGTTGTCTAACTAGTGGTTCATACAGCACGTTTGGAAAATGAATCGATCCACCAAAACACTCTTTTATTGAAAGATGTTTCTTTTCATTGCTGACACAGAATATGTGCTTCTTTCTACAATGAAAGTATGTGCAGACATCATCCTCTTTTCCAAAAGCAGATAACTTTGTTTTAAAAATCAGTTCAGTTGCCAAGAGATTGCAGTGTACTTACCTGCCACGTTATTTACAAATCTCAAGAACTTAACAGCTAGAAAATGATTAGTTAAGGGACATCATAAATCTTAACACAGCCCACACAGTAAGCACGTTGGCCTGAATCCAGTCCTTGCAGCTGGCCAAAACACATTTTTAATGTGACCCAGAAAAGGAGACTTTAAATGGCTTTACATTCTCTCAGTGTCGAAAAGTCACCAGTTCTACCCGCAAAGTAGCCTAGGGCAGGTTCAAAGCCCCCTACGTTGCAGCTTGTAGCCTCAGGGGCTACTCTAGAAGATAAGGAACTAGGATACTCTGGTCAAACAGCAACTTTTGCAAGCCAGGTGCTGGAGACTGGGAGGAGGGCTATTGTATGACTAAGCTGGCAGTGTTTCACCAGAGAATAAGCTCATCATGATAAGCAAGTCAGGAAGTTTGATAGAAAGGGGTAATAAAGCCAATTTAATGACCTGTAGTAGGAGCAGGAAATCTGATGTATTTTTCTGATCAAACATAAAGGAATATTTATTTCCTCACAGAACCTTTGCTGGCCTATAGTTATGAAAGTGAGGTGTGGTATTTGTCAGCGTGATTTCTATATTGGAGTATATTCTTTCAAAGGGTAGCCATTAAAGTAGGTGCATCTGGATTGGGAGTCCAACAATGCTAGCAAGTACAGAGTGATTTTGTCAGATATGGTAGCTTCTGAGAAATTTCCAAGGAAAATTCAAATTCTAATAGGAGGAGTTCAGTGGATCCCCAGAAAGTAGGTTTGGTATCTTAGTCATCTATCTATTGATTTATCTGTGTAGTTTATCTAATCAGCTTTATCATCTGAATCTTTTAAAATCTAATTTTATTTAATCTACCCATGTTTTTTTAACAATCCTATTGCTGTGTTATTTTAGGGGGGAAGCTGGAATATGAATAAATGAAATGGCAAAAAGGAAGAAAGTTTTATTTTCTTATTTATTTTTAATTTCACATTCTTTTCCTTTTATTCTTTGTCTTCTACTTTTCTTTCTTCTTAGTACACTAGAAAGAGCTTGTTGATTTTTGTTTTTTTTCTTCTGCGTAAATCTGGAGTTGCTAAATGCTTGTGCTTAATGAGACGATTGCCAACACCCAGCAGAGGCCCGATTTGTCTGTGCTTTGTGGGTAACTCCATTAACTGCAGTGAGATTGCAACACCTGGTTAGGAGTTATGGCTCTAATAATATTGTTGAACTGCTTTTGGGGATGATCGGAGAATACACATTTGTCTGGGACAGAGAACGTGTGGCACGCAGAGCATGCGTGCATAAATACATGCGTACACGCACACAGACAAATCAATGTTTTCAGTAGAGTAAACGGATGTAGGACAATAAAGAGAGAAAAGACAGGATGCTGCTGTTTTGGCAAAAGACCCAGCTGTCTCCTGTGTTGGTGGATGCAGGGGCCCTACCATTTCATAGCAGTCATGCCGGGAACTCGAAACGCTGGGTGTATAAGAAAGCTGTGTCTCGTTCCAACTACACAGGGTGGTGTAGAGAAACGGTCTGACTCTTAGTATGTCACAGCATGGACCTGCTGGCCAAAATCTTTCAGTCAGTCATGTTGGTTTGGGGTTGAGGAGGGAAGCATCCCTTGCTGACAGATACAGCAGTACCACAAACCAGAAACTATTCCCTCTCTGAAGACACTGTCCGGGGCTTTTTTGTTCTGTGACTCCCAGGTGGCACATCTCTACATCACTGAAACATCACGTTACCAAACGGGTGCAGGTTGTGCTGTGACACAAACATGGCTCCTGTTGATTAATTATGAATAGGGTGATTTTCTGTGTTTCTTTGGTTCTCAAATGACCTGAAGGTTGGTGAAATGTGGGTGGCTAGCCCTCTTGGGATAAGACTGCACTGAAATTTGGACATGCGATGGCGTCATCAGGGACAGTGCCTAGATACACTTTAATCTGGCTGAGAGTAAGAGCGAAAGTGTATCAGCACAGACTCAGCATGGCCGCCTGCATCCTGAATTCCTGGAGAGCTTGTTCAGCTCCTGCCCAGCTCCTTGTTATGGTTGCTATTATTTCCTGAACTGGTTCATTTGAAGTCTGTGCAGATGTGCCTATGCATACTGCACTGAAGACTATACACATACCCCTAGGCTCCTAGGAAGAGCTGGTTAATGATATTTATTCCACTCAAAGGCTCTTTAATTTAGCCAGCAATGGCATAACATGATCCAGTGTCTGAAAATGAGAGTTAAAAGCATTCAAGTTGGAAATAAAAGGCCAGCTTTTTAACAGTAAGGGTAATTAATCATTGACATAGTTCATCCAAATAGTAATTTCTTTTTCATGTAGCTATTTAAGAAGGACATGTAATTCTCACTTAAAATACAGGAGTGTCTCACTGGTAAAATTCCTCTGTAGTAAAGTTGCTACTACAATTACCTAAGGAACATCAGACCCGTATTCCTCTTCAGCAGTCGGCTTTAGGGCTTTGTACAGGGGTGCACACATAGTTGTAAGTGGCTTGTGGCAGGCCAGAAGATGGACCAGATTCTGCTCTTTGTCCTGTTTGTCTGTTACAAACAAGTGGTAGGTTTGTTGTAGGTGCTAGCAAGCTGTGCAGTTTAATTTTCATTCTTCAAAACCCCAGTCTCGAGATTTTTGTGCAGAATCCCTAAAGCACTGCTATTTGTTAAAGCTTTCATTGTAGGAGGCAAGGAGGTGTGTGCTCCTCTCGGCTTTTGCCATCAGAGATTTATGTTTGTGTTTATTGAAAAACTCTTCACTAATATGAAGTGAAAGAAGTAATAATAATAAAAAAAAAATCTAGTCCCAAAAGTTTTCTACCTCCCTAATGCTACTTTAGAACTAATACATTAATGTATTTACTTAAGAAACAAATCACTATTTATATTGTTTCTCACCTTTTCTTACCCAAACCTTTCTATTTTCCATTTGTTATCTCTCCTTGTAGCACAATGCTAGCTGTTTGTCAGATACAAGGTTTCACTGCTGAAATAATATGCTATTCATTACTAGAAGCCTGATAATCAGCCCTATCTTAAAGTGGTTTTGGCCTTGAAGAGTTGTGATCTTCTGTAATGAATGCTTTTTATGTTACATAATGTAACTTGTCATATTTGAGAAAGGGAAAAAAAATTAATTTGAAGAAAAATATTCCTTGGATACTGCGTGTGTGTTTTCTTGAGGACATAAAGTTCTGGACCAATACTGACATCCAAAGCAGACTTTCCAAAGGTTATGTGCAGCTGCCATTCTCTTATTCCTCATCACCCTTTCTTGTCGTTCATATTGAAACTCCTTGTTTAGACTTCTGGTCTCCGCTCATGTTTCACATGTCCTTTTTGCTCTTACCTTTTCAGTAACCTACTCACTATTCTCTTCTTTTTGATTTTGGAGCTGGTTTCCAAGTTGTTCCTTACTTTTGGAGAGTAAACATAACCACACTTAAGTTTGGTTGCTTTCTCCCTCACAATGTTTGCCCAACACATTTGTATTTGTACCTACTGAGCTAAATTAGATTTTATCTTCTTAGGATCAAGTTTTGTACTGGTTCATATGTGTTCATTGCATTCTGGTGTTAGGTAGAAAATTGTGAATAATATTTATTCATTGGCTTACCTGATGCAACTTTGTTTTGCATGTAATTTGTCTCATTTCACTACCAAATACCAGAAGACCTAGCTCCACTGAAGCCAAAATGCTGCTGACTTCAGAAGAGAGAGAATTAAATCCCAGCATATCTTAATGAGTCTTGAATGAGAGGTAAGATCCAGGCTGGCACTCTGTACAGGAATGTCATCAGCTTCCTATATTTTTAACTCATGTTGAAATGTTCTTTTTGAAGACACCTACGTGTGTGCACAAGTGTCAGTCCAGTAGACTCAGGAAAGAGTTTTCCATTTAGAAGTAGATCCGAGTAATGCAAGATTAATGAGATCAATTTGTTCTGGTCTTTCACTGACTTTCTGATTACTTTTAGCTCTGGCTAGAATCCAGCATGGATAATTACATTCTTCCTACCTAATTCCCCCTGTAGTTTCAGTTGCATATGGCATTCTTTGGCTCCTGTTGTTTTTTTTGTTTGCTGGGAACTATTAAACTGTTCTGCATTTCACCTCGGAATTGGCTGCATTTCAATAGCTCATGAAGTGTTTCATATTTTGTGTTGTTTATAAAGCACCTTGGGACTAAGTTGGATTAAGGGTCCCACCTGAATTGAAGAATATATTATTTCCATCCCTGACATCTTTCATAACTCGTAGATCTTAGAATTTTACTAAATATCTCTTCATAGAATTGCTGGGGTTGGAAGGGAGCTCTGGAGATCAAATAGTCCACCCCCTGCTTGGAGCAGGGTCAGCTACAGTAGGTTGCTCAGGACCATGTCCAGTCGAGTTTTGCATATGTCCAAGAAGGGAGACTTCACACCCTCCCTCAGTATCCTCTTGCAGTGCTTGACCACTTTTACTGTAAGAAAGTTGTTTGTTATGTTTAAGCAGAATTTCCTGTATAATGATTTGTGTCCTTTGTCTCCTCTTCATTGATGGGGTATCACTGAGAAGAGTCTGGCTCCGTTTTCTTTACTGTCTCCCATCAGGTGTTTGTACACATTTGTAGGAATCCCACTGAGCCTTCTCTTCTCCAAGTTAAACATCTCTCAGCTTCTCCTCGCATCTCAGATACTCCATGCCCTCAATCATCTTCATGGCTTTTTGCTGGACTCACTCTAGTCTGTCCATGTCTGTCTTGTCCTGGGGAGTCCAGCTGTGGACACAGCACTCCAGATGTGCTCTCTCCAGTGCTGTGTAGAGGGGAATAATCATCTCCCTCGACCTGCTGGCAATGCTATTTCTAATGCAGTTGAAGATGCTCTTAGTTATCTTTGCCAGAAGGGCACATTGCTGGCTTGTATTCTCAGCCCGTGTTTTCAGAATTTTACTAATCTTTCACTTCTTTTTGCCTTTCAAACTGTCACAAAAATTCAAGCTTTAGTTTAGAACAACTTAGTTTTCAAATCTACTTGCTATAATCTCTGTAATAAAGTGGATTACATTGTAGGCAGTAAAGTAGGTCCCAAATCAGAAGTTTCAAGAAAGCATGTGAGCCTGAAAAACTTTATTTCTCCCAATACTACTTGTAGTATTTCAGAGTTTGCATAAAATTGTGACTTAATGGAATAAGGTTGCAACTGGAAAAATTAGTATTATGGTATTACAGGCACGGAGAATCAAGCTTTCTGATGACTGAGGTTGTCCTATTATGTAGTTTTAAGCCTCAAAGGAAGGGGTTTCAATGGCGTGAAGAACTGATTAAAAAATAATAGCATTTCCTATAACACAGATAAAAAGGATAACCTAATTAGAGCAGTGTAAAGGTGTGTGGCAATCTCGCATTCATTTCTAGCTCAGCTGCAGACTTTCTGAATAACTGGCAGAAGTTGTTTATCTTTTCAGGTCTTTATATCTTTATCAGTAAATTAAGGAGGAAAGGCATTCCTGGATGCTCATCGTTACCCTAAAACAGGGAGAGAGGGGGTCATCTTTATTTTGCGGAGCTGATCCAGAGGGGAAAAAAAATCTGCTAATTATCAGACCTTTGAATGTTATCATAATAAAAGCCGTAGATATATATGTGTGTGTGTGTATATATATATATTTTAAAAACAAACCAAAAAAATCTACATCCACTGTTAAAATTCACACAATGTGTGCTTTTAATTTTTTTTTTCTTTTTCTGGTGTAGCTGCAGTTGTTCTTCATTTTAGATAGCCTATGTCCAGTTTCATCATACTGTACTGCCTACTTGAAATGAGAATTTAATTTTCAGCTCAAATTCAGGGAATAATTGGGGAATTATATCTGAATTTTAAAAAATGAAGGAGTAAAGGTTTTCTTGGAATCCTTGTAAAGACGGTTAAATGACAGTTATAAAGCCAGCATAATAAAATGAAAGTGTGGCACATTTCTCATTGACATGCATGACAATTTTCTGCAGTTACGTTGGACTTGAAAATTCACTTCTAAGGTGCATTAATCTCAATTCACCTTATGGACTTTTCCTCCTGCATTTTGAATTGCCAAAAATACAAAAATACCTGTTTGTGGGGTTTTTTTATACACTGTTCCTTATAAGTAGCTCTAGAAATGCTTTGTCTAACAAGTCAGGGTCTTTATCTGTTGTTGAGTTGGGGTTGTTTTTTGTATTTTATCAACATAGAGTTTAAAATTAGTCTGGCAAACAAATATGTCCACAGGTGTTTTCAAAGCTTACCTGTCAGAATCCCCTGTTGGTATTAAGCACATTGGCATCCATGCAAGGATATTTATCCTTTGTTTCCAGTTAAACTTGTGGGGAACTTTAGACATAAATCCTGCAGAGCTAATTCCCCATCCAGATCTGATCGTTGATTTTTCTTCTTCTTTTGGCTACATTCAGTATGGCTGAATGTTGCTGATATAGTACGTCTTCCATACTTTTGAGATCTTGGTGAGCTTTCTGATTTTGAAGTATTAATATCCCATCTTTTCTAAAGTATAGGACTTGATTGATTTTAATAGCAAAATAATTTTGCAAATGTGGAATTCCATTCAGGACTCCCAGGCTGCAAAGCTGTAGATAGGCTTCCACAGTAGAGAATTGAATCTGAATCCTCTTGAGAAGAGAGATCAATTTTTAGTTCTAGCTACTCAACAAAGGTCTCTTTCTGTTATCTTGTCTTGATCTGAAGGGTAGTGCTATGATTCTTGCAATAAGTCTACAGTTATTTGAAAGATTAACTGGTTTTCGTCCCTTCCAAAACAGAAAAAAAGTGACTATGAAGATATAAAAACTCTAAATTTGATTATAAAGTAACTTAAAAAGCTGATCGTTCCCCTTTGTTATTTTAGACTGTCAAAATAATATCTGTCCATAGCATAGCAAGTTAACCTAATCTCTTATCACAAGTCGTAATGTTTATGCTGCTGCTTTTCATAAGATCCATTTCACATCCCTGAGACAGGAATGTTACCATCTCTAAAGCGGATGTTCCAAAAATATCTTACTTTAGTAATAGTTTCTGTCACAGATGGTGACAGGAATGGCATTATGTCTCTGGCAGTACTGGAAGAGTTATTAGTACACAGAAAGTTAGTGTTTTGGATGCTGCCTTCTGCATGCACCGTTTGTTTTGAGTCTTACTGTATCCTCTGTTGGAACTGCAGTAATTACTGTGGCATCATTCCCGGGTTCTGTTCTTTACAGTGCTCCCTTCTCCAGGAGAGTTATTTTTGTATCCCGGTGGTGATTGTTAAAACGGTGGTATAATTTTTGTCTTGATGGTCACAATTTTAGTAATTTAGTTTGGTTCACTAGGGCACTGACCCTAAAGGAAATTTCCAATGGGCTTAAGAGGCAGATCTTGTGCTCATATCCTGTAATTTCTTGGGAAAGCCCCAATCGGTGGAACCTGTCTGATCTAGGCTTGGAAACGTCACCTGATTTCATTTTAGTAAGTGAATCGTGTGTCTGACTCACAATCATAAGTATGTCTGTATTAAGATCCAGCTAAGGCCATAACCCCGCTTTGTTGGCTCGTTACAAATGTGCAGCAGGGTCTATGTGATGAGTGCTGGATGATGCATGTTCTCCAAAAGTGTGGAATGGAAAGTGAGTTGTAGTAAGATCTTCTTTCAGACATTACACAGAACTGTAAGACAAAGTGTCATTTAACTGAATTCACAAACGATGAAACTCAAGAATTTTTGTGAATTTTTAGCTAGGTACCATGTGTTTGGTAACTTATTGAAAGAGTTGAGAGGCTTGTTAAGATTCTACAACAGAAGACAAACAAAATCTAGTACTGAAATGAAATACTTCAATACTGTCAAAGCAGGATACTCTAACTGACCATTCTAGAGGCTTACAAGACATTATATCCGTAGAAAAGTTTTTGAGACCTTGCAAAAACTAAATTCTTTCTTTCTTTTTAAAATCTCAGATATTCTCAGAATTGGGTAAAAAAAAACCCCTCTTTTAACCTAGCAGTGTATTGAGTGATAAGTTTAAACTCTTTTCTGAATGAGATCTCAGTGTGATGTGTTGACATGGTTTAACCCCAGCCAGCAACTAAGCACCACCCAGCCGCTTGCTCCCCAGTGGGATGGGGGAGAGAATTGGAAGAGTAAAAGTGAGAAAACTCATGGGTTGAGATAAAGACAGTTTAATAGGTAAAGCAAAAGCTGTGCACGCAAGCAAAGCAAACCAAGGAATTCATGCACTCCTTCCCATGGGCAGGCAGGTGCTCAGCCATCGCCAGGAAAGCAGGGCTCCATCACGCATAACGGTGACTTGGGAAGACAAATGCCATCACTCTGAACATCCCCCCCCTTCCTTATTCTTCCGCCAGCTTGACGTCATACGGTGTGGGATAGCCCTGGGGTCAGTTGGGGTCAGCTGTCCCAGCCGTGTCCCCTCCCAGCTCCTTGTGCCCCCCAGTCTCCTCGCTGGTGGGGTGGGGTGAGAGGCAGAAAAGGCCTTGACTCTGTGCAAGCACTGCTCAGCAGTAACTAAAACATCCCTGTATTATCAACACTGTTTCCAGCACAAATCCAAACCATAGCCCCATATTAGCTACTATGAAGAAACTTAACTCTATCCCAGCCAAAACCAGCACATACGTGAATTTTTTCCTTCCTGAAGTTCAGTATCCTTTAAAGCCCCACGTGTACTACACTGTTTACTCTCCAGCAAAAACTTCCTTGCTGTTTGGCTAAGACAAGTGCTAACTAAAGCACTTCACCTTCATTGCCAAGTTAATGGCACCTTGTGACTGGTGGCCTCATCCTTTTGAGTCATGAGTGGTAATGGCTGGAGCAAGTAGTTACTGCCTTATAAGAGAAGTCATTCGATAGGGAATATCACCCATTGCAGCCCTGCTCTTTATCTTCTGACTGAAGCTCAGAGATTTAGGCTTGTTTCTTAATAGCTTTGCTGTAATCCGCGCTTGTCATTGTGATGTGTATCTAGGAGGGAGGTATTAAGTATTAATAAACCTGCTATTTAGCTTGGTTTTGCAAGGTAGAGAAAATTGAGATCCTTATTTGTCAAGGTATTTAAAAGCATGTTAAAAGTCCCATTAAAATCAGTGCAACTACTCACATGCTTAAAGATAAGGCTTTATCAAGAGTAAGGCCACTGCTCAGTACTTGACAGAATATAGCCCTAAATATATTGTCTCTGTATTTCCACATGCTCTAGATTTGCACATTAAATAAATCAGTCATCCTTACAAGATTACAGATCGTAATAAAGCATTTAGTATCTAAAAGTCTTCACTTTTTCATCTTACATAAGCATCATGAAATCTTAATGTTATTAGAGGTTAAATAATTTATGTTGCTTGCATAAGAGAAAATGGCATAGAGTGCCCATAGTCTGTGGGCATGAATTTCTAAATGTCTCTCACTGACAAAATACAACGTGTATTTGGATCGGGAAAATGTTTTTTTATGTCCCCCTACCCCCCCAAAAAAACCAGACCAGAGGAAAATAACAATATAAATCAAGAAGACAATTCAAAGAACAAATAGATATTGCTGCAGAAGTGCTCAGTTATTTTCTAAAGTGACATTGTTTTCTCCATTCAATAGTAGCTTCATCAGTCATTAAGAATTACACAAGTACCTGTTCATTCTATCCTTTAAAAAAAATGTATTGCATGCCAACTGAAATATATGTGAACCAAGATTTAATGGTACACTCTACCATCAGCTTGTTTGAAAGATTTACAAGAGAAGTTCTCTCGCCTATTCAGGTAGAGATCTTACTGATTCTGTTTCAAGGTTGCAGTCATCAACAAGGAAGGCATTTAGACAGAAGGCAAATGTAGCTTATAGATCTGCAGTTGGACTGAGAAATTCAGAAAGTCATAGGAAATGTCTGAGAATAGCTGTCTAAGCAGATAGTTTAAATCCCATAAATCGTGCAGCAGAGAAACGAAGAACGGAGATAAGCCATTGCTGCTGCGTTTTTAACTTGCTGATTCATTTCCTTATGTAGTACTGATTTGGTTTTGGGTTTGGACTTCTATTTATTTTGTTTACTTATTTATTTTGAATGCATCCCTCCAGAAAATTATATTATGAAACTAATGCAATGATTCAAGTTAAATTCCAAACATGCCTGTGATTTGGGTTTGGAACCAAATTTTCCCAAGATCGTGAACTTAGACAGGGTTCCAGTTCAGGGACATCAATAATTTAAACACAAGGTTTGTCTCTGAACACTGAATTTGAAATTAATCTTTTCTGCAAAGTATCACAAAAAGTCTTAAGCCTGCAAAATAAGGTAAATTAAGAGAAAACTGCAGAAAAGAAAACTTTTGTCTTAAAGCAGAAAACCATCTTTGCTTCATTCAGGGCTTGTGTTCGTAACTTTAGTGTCTCACCTTCCAAACAAACTGTATTATTTGAGTTTTGAGTCTAAGAAGCTTGGTTGGTTGTGATAAAGATAACACTTCCTGACCATACACTTGACTGCTACAAAATAACTAAAGCTAATAAATTTGAATAAGGAGAAAATTAATGATGTTATTTACTACTTCTCATTAAGGGCATTAAAACAGATGTGCATCAAGGAAAAAAAAGATTAATTAATAGAGGCCAGTAAGTGCAACGTTTAAAATGAAAGCAATTTTAAAATATTTACTTGTGAATAGCTTATAATGGAATACTTAATTAAAAAAAAGTAACCAATTAAAAAATCATGGCAAAAAATGAAATTAATTTACAATAAACCTGATGACTTCCAGCAATTAAAAGTCTAAACTGTAGGTCCCATCTGCTTAATAAATATTCCATCAGAAAAGTGTGGTGCAAGAATTTGAATGACATGATTTTAAGAATTTAGCCATCAGCTTCCCCGCCTCTTCCTCACTGCTGTCTAAGTAGAAGGTATAATCCAGAGGCAAACCAATATGCAGAGAGTTGGAGAGAACTGCACATGTAGAGGCCAGAAGATTCATGAGAAATGACGTGATGGTGTTGACAGCCAAGAGATGCTGGAAAATTGGCCTGCTGTGATGGAAAATGACTGAGTTAAGTAAAAATGTTGCAAGACGATGCAGCAGGATTGAGTCTTTACCTGATGTTGTAGCACAGTGTTTGGGATGGGCATTGTCTGAGGGTGTTGCAGGTTGGGGTACGTACCAAGAGGTTTCTGCTGATCACATCTCTTGAATATAAACATATTCTACAGATGAAGGCACCAAACTTAAATGTTTTTTTTCAAAGCTATAAGGTGGTTTTTCAGCAGCAGAGCTGGGGGAAAAAGTAAGTTCTGTTGGCTCCTGAATGTTCTTTCAGCTTCAAATCAGCTTTCCTTTTTTTTTTTTTTTGTCCACTCCCTGGTTTTAAAAAAAAAAAAAAAACCTACAAAATTTACTTTAATTGAATGGTTTTGTATTAAGCAAGAAGGGTTTCAGGGTTTTATGGTAGATGTTGGGATGGTCTCAGGAAGATATCAAGCCCTATCTTTTTATTATTAAGAAAAACTTTCATGAGGGAAGTAGAATGAAATTAAATTGTGGAATAGGTGAGTCTTCAGCGACCTTTTGATAGGTGGTAGCTAATAATAACATTGTAAGAACAAGTTGCTTTTTGATAGTTTGCAGGCAGTTGATGGAATAGACTTGGGCTGTGGGGGTTGTAGCCTATATTTGAGTAGTAAAAGGAGCAACAACTCTTCTATGAGGCCTTCCTTAGTTGTAGAAATCCAATTCCTCCTGAGAGTAAGTCTGCGATGTAAGCAGAGAGTTTCAGGCTATTTTACACAAAGTTTTCTGTTTATGTTTTTTTCTTCCTTCCTGACCTTGGACGGGAGGTTAGAGTCAATAAAGTGCATTTCTCTCTTCTGCTGCAAATACTTCAGTGTTGAGGAAGTTTGGTTGGTTGGTTGGGGTTTTTAAAACTTTTTGGTTGCATTTTTAAACTTTTCATTCCATGCATGTTTTTCAATTTGACCTCTCAGAATTACAGTATTAAAATTTCCACAATGAAACATTTTTTGATGTAGCAGTTGTAAAATCTTTATTACTGAGGAATTATACTTTAGTGATTAGCACTGGACAATGCACTTTCCTCCAGGTAAACAGTGTCCCTACTTTCCTGTATTTTTCTCTGTCTCTAACAATTAAATGCTGTCTAACTCTGCTTAACAGAAGCATCCTGTCATGCTGCTCCTTGTGAGCCCCATCAATGTCAAGGAAAAGTCTATCACTTACCGCTGAGTTTTAAACAAAGCCCAGGGTCATGACAGCATCCCTGTCCCATCCAGGCAGTAAGAATGGACTTGCATTTAAGCACAGAAAAATAATTTCATTTGAAATGTCTGAGACTTCCCACTAGCTCAAACTCTCACAAATGATTAAATATTTGGCTGAATTTTGGATCTAGTAAGTGAGAGTGCTACCAAACGTTTCAGTGGTTGCACAGCCAGGTACAACCTGATGAAGAGGACAGGCAGAAGGGTAACATGCTGGTTGAGACTGTAAGATCACCTCATGGTCTCTGTTAATTCCCACTGGCGTCAAAAGCACCATATCTTTCTATTGTGTTGGTGCAGTTTCAGCTAGAATGAAACAAGTCTCCGAGGCTTTGGCTATATACATAGCTTATTTCTTCTTATTGGAATGGGAGTAAACACTTTGAAGGCATAGTTTGACAGGTAAAGTAACACCACTGAATGATAGTATGAGGGGGTAGATGGCTGGAGTTTGTTTTCATTTTCTTCCTTGAAAAGAATGGGGATGGAGGTTAGTAGAAACAAGGGAGCTTTTAAAAGTAACATCTAATATGTGATTCAGTATACAGCCTCAAATACTTAAAAAATTTATATATAATTCAAAGTAAACAAACCCAACATGATTCACGGTGTTCAATAACAGCAGTGCAAGGTCAATTAGCCTCAGTACAAACTGCAAATACTTTCAGACATATAATAGAACCCCTAAAAAAACAGCTTTTGAGCAAATCAAGCAATGTAACTCATGTACATGCTTACCAGCACACTTTCTGAGTCGATTCCAAGGCTTTCTGAAAAGTTTTGGAGCTGGAAGCAGCAATGGCAGAAAAATGTCAATTATTTTGGGAGAGCAGTCCCTTCCATTGCTTTTCACACTGCAGTGCCTTGCCACTGTTTAAACCATTGGGGCTGAGAAAAAGTGTATTTCAGCTCTTGTCAAACCTTGGGGGCAGGCTAACGGGTGACTTTTTCACCCTATCTTCGTGCATTTTCTTCAGTTGCACTCCAATTCCCAAATGTGGTTTTACCATTTCAGTTCTGATGAAATACAATGCATAGTTTGCTACATGCAATACAATGGCAATTACAGTAATTATTACGGTTCTGTTCCTGTGCTGAAATCTCATTTTAGATTGGAATCTGAGAGCAAGGGCAGGAAATATATGCCTTTTGATGGTTGGTTGGCTTTATTGTCTGTGACTAGCCAACCCAGTGCTTGAAAGAATGGGAGATTACTCTGTCAGTCTTAATTTTGATCAGAAACCAATCATAGCAGGGAATCATTTATGAATGGATGAGCAGTATCAAGCATCAATCTTTGTTAACAGTTTATCAGTGGTAAAAACAAACCCCTAGTCATAGATTTTAGCTGAAATAATATTGAGATTGAAGCCTGCCACAGTGGAAATACAAAAGTAAAAAGAAATTACTATTAACATTTAGAGCGAATGAAGAACATGCACGTTAGGCGTGACGTAGATCTATCAGCCATTGCAGTAAGCATTAATTTAGCTTTCTGCAACACTTGGATAACTCAGATATAAGCCTGGTGTGGAAAATAGCATGCATATCGCTGTTAACCCTGCCTGCTAAAATGTAATAGCAATTCTTTCCACTAACTTAACCAACTGGTATCAGGTTATTAGATGCAGATTGCCAGGACGGTGCGACGAGCAGGTCTGTTGCACAAACTGTTAAGTTTAAAAAATAAACACATTTCATGTCAACATCTATTGGAAATACCTAAAATGGTTTTTGAGCTATCACTTTTCTGTGTGTTTACAAATAAGTTTGTGGGTTTTTCTTCTGTTTGGGTGGGAGGGGGTGGACTTTTGAATATTCACATGTCCATGAAAACAGGATTTCAGTCATTACCTAGGGAATAGAACACATCTATTATTCTATCCAGTATGGGAAAAGCTAGGGGGGTTGTTTATAGCATAGAGGAAATGAGAATAAGTGTGCAATGCTTTGATTTAGGGGCATGAGAGGAGGGGTTGGGGGTCTGAGGGCATATTTTATTTTGCAGAATTATTTCAGAGGAGAAGAGAAGCTATTCCAAACTGAGAGTCTAACTCTGTAGCACTAATTTCCACTCCAAATTTACTGCAGAGTTCAACTGAACGTCTCACTGTGAAGATACCAATGTGCTGGATCTTCATCTTCTTGAAGGCAGCAGAAGCACATGTCCACAAAGGCCAATGCCCATAGGAGATGATTTATTTGGTGAGAGAAGGAGGGGAAGCAGGCAGAAGAGAGAAAAAAAGGAAAACATGAATAATGTTGCCAAATTTTGCCCTCTAGGTCAAGTAATTACATGAAAGTCTCGACTTCCTATTTTTCTAGCTGTATCTCTAATTATCTTTCTTCCATTCAAGTATGTTTGTGTCCCATAACCATGAAAGCCGTAATCTAGAATATATGATCATAAGTTCCTGGTACTGCTCAGAAACTAAAATAATGCACTTCAGTGTTGCAAAAAAATAATATATATTTTGGATAGAAACATGACTTACAAGGTTCTGAACACAGTTTGGCAACAGTTTACTAAGTTTAGGATGAGAGACCCTTTTTGGAGGTGGAACCTAGAGCTGTGCCCCAGTTAACCCGGGATTGTTCCCATTTAACCAGTGCCTGCTGAAATAAGTCTCTGAGGACCTACTTGTGAGAGATGTCCAGAATCTTTTGCTAATTCAGTCTCACAAGAAGGTATGCAAAGAAATGCTAAGTACCTCCCCAAATTGGTCTCTGAGACTGACTTCAAAAGACATCACTTAAGGGCCCCTCTGAAAAGCACTGGAGATTCAAAGGGTTGGGGCTAGGGGGAGGGAATAAGGCAGAGCAGGAGGAGTGTGTGCAATGCAAACAGAAATGGGAGCAGAAATACAGCAATGAGGAGAAATTTTGAAAGTAAGAAGAAATAAAAGCTTGATCTTGCTATGTCAAAGAAAAGAGAAGTCAATGAGGAGATCTGAGGATTTCTATAGACTTCCTAATCTTCAAAGACTTTAAAAAATATTAAGGTTTGGGTTTTTTTTTATCATTTATAACATTATATGGGACAGAGCAGATATAAAAAGCATTTAGGCATGTATAAAACAAAAACATTAAAAAAAAAAAATCCAAACAGCACCCAAGGTCCTTTTGCAAAGCAGCCCACTTCCCTCAGATAAGACAGGCTGAGTTTTATCATCTTATCCAAGATGAATAAAATTTCAAAATTCAAGCCCAGCTCAGTGGCAATTTAGACTATAAGGGCAGTTGTTTCCAGTGTAAATTGTGAGACTGATAACTGTCAAGTGATATTGATGAGCACAGCCCCTTGGAGAAAAGTTGAACATAGAACCAGAATATTATAACAGAATATCCCCTTGGCACACTAAACAAAGCTAAAACTCTCATTAGCATGCCTACACTTCCCTTTTGCCATTGACATTTCTGATCCCAAGGGAGTTATAATGAAACAATATACTGCAAACTGCCCCAGTTTTGTTACTGTTTTTATTGCTAATGCTATTTGGAAGGAAATTGTGCTTGACCTTTAACTGAGTAAGTTTACAGTCAGGTCTCAAGGAGCTGACAATTAGCAACTAATCAATAAAGAGTATCATTGGCTGGGTAGTTCCTTTCCCTGCTAGGTTTAGACTCTTACTGATCTACAAATGTCTGTGGTTTAAGTCGCATCAAGGCCTTGAAGGTGGACATCAGTGTAGAGGCAGAAAGCAATACTGCCCAGCTTGACCATTCAGATGCAGGTGGTAAATGTTACTTTCAGTTCTGTTGACTCATTTTCAGATGCCTTAGAGGAAAACAGGGTTCCCAGACTGTATTGATGCACTTGTCCTCTGAAGCCTAGGGTTGTGTTAGGGAGACAGAATGTGGACACTGAACCCATACTGCATCTCACATTTTAAAATGAAAATCTTGGTATGGTAAATGATAAAAACTACTTCTGCACCATGCAAGCTGTTATCACAATGTCATTGTGTTCAAAAAAGCGTGCTGAACAGCACTGTAGGAACGTGAATAAAAATCTAGAGCCTTAGCTCATGTGAACTTAATGAAAGTCTGGGGCATTTGGTGTTTTGCAGGCCCAAATTTCTCAATGGCTGTGGTTGATATTTTGATGGTAATTGTACCTGGAAAAAACCTTCTACCTCAGGAGGTTTCTCTGAGCTCTTGTAGAGCTTGCAAAAGGGACCCTACACTGCTCCTTCCATACTGCATTATAAGTAAAATGCTAGAAGCACATTGGTGTAAGGAGGAGATAGAATAGTCTGTAGGACACTCTACCCTTCAGCCCCTTCTTATGCTACTCTGTCACATGCAGAATTCCAGCTTCTGCAGTTAAGCTTGTTTGGTGGCAATGGGCTTACCCAGCTTTGGGGTTATAAGATGCATCAAAGGAGATTGCTACAAAAGGAACGCTCAAGATGTATGTGGCAAGCTAATGGAAGGCCATCTAATGGCTTGTGAGAATAAGTAGCATTGTCTTTAAATTACTTGGTTCAAGCCACTACCAAAAACATTTCTACATTATGAAAATGTCTTTTCCCTCCCATGAGGTCTCATATGTGGAGTACAGGTTTGATAGACTGTTGTTTATTGGTTTTAAGCGAAACCATAATTGAACATGGTGTATTGCAGTTTTAGATGAGAGGTCAATCTAATTGCCAAGTAATTGTCTGAAAATTACATGAACAATAAAGCATAAAGTTGTACACTTTGTAACATACAGTGTCAGGCTGGTAAGAAATGTTTTTACATTTAATTGACATTTAACAAAATAATTACAAGTCCTTCAGGATAATTAGAATACACACTGCATTTGCAAAGTGCTTAAAATGCTAGTTGACCTTTAGTAAGTGTGTTAATCAATAACAAATATATAACTTGCTATTGTGACAATTAAATGCCTGTGTATTTTGCTCAGATATTTAAAGGTGAAGGTTAAATCACGTTAAAAATGCCCACCCTGTCAGGATGGGCATTTTGCTCTGATGTGTTGCTTCCAGAGAAAGCATGCAAAATGTCGTGTGAAATGCCCCAGGGATCTTACTGATCCATTTTAAAATTGGCAGCAGGGATTTTAAAATCTTGTGCTCCCGTGAGTTGCACTCATAGGACTCATTCCCAAGATGAGAAGAGATGATCCTTCCTGCCCCTCTCTTTTGTCTCCCTAAAAATTTTAATGAGTTTATGTTGAAGCGTGTGTATCTGTGCCAAACGGTGATTCTCCAGCAGTGTCTCCCCTAATCGTCCAACATCCAGAGAAATATAATGAAGTGACTGCAAAATTACCTTGGATATAAGGCCTCTTCCACCAAAGAGGTGAAAGTCTTCTCCTGAGATAGAAAGATCATTATGTTTTATATGTACTAACAAGTTAATGCAATAATGGTTAGTGTGGAATTAAAAAATACTCGTGTTGCATTATGCTTTTCTATAACAGTTGGTGCAGGACCTCAAAGGTAAGAAGTGAAAATGGTTGGCATGTGCAAACAAAAGTGGTAGATTTGCTGCCAAATTCAGTGAAGTGGCTAAAAACAAGAAAAAGAGAGGAAATATTATTTTTCTTTCTGCTTTTGTAGGAATTTTTCCAAGATGGTATCTTTGCAAAAAAATCTATTCACAAGTAATCTAAGAACAGAACTGTTACTCATGTGATGTAAATCAGTATTATTCCACTAAGCTATAACTGTTCTAATATGCTGAAGATCTGATCAAATATATTTTAGAGAAAGGTACAGTAAATTAGTATGGCCATTTTTGCTCTTTTTCAGGAGTAATATGCTTCTGACTTTGCATAAAGGTCAATGAAGTGTTAAATTGAGGGTGATTAAATACAGACTGTGAAGTAAATTATTCCAAGAGCAAGAATCAGTGAGAAAATAGATATGAATGAGGATGCAATAAAAATAAGGTAATCACTGAATGATAAAAACACCTTCTGATATGAAGAGTCTAAAGCTGTGAGCATTTGAAGAAGTAGTGACACATGTACTGGGGAAAAAAATCAAACAAAACTCTCTCCTTGCCATGTAACTGAAGCTCCTACGTAGTTGTATGAAAGGTATTTTGTAATTTTCAGTATTGGCACTGTACCTGGAACTGATATACTTAGAACAGAAACTTTAAAAAAAGGCATCGAGTCAAGTAATTCAGAACTACCTTTTTAAAAATATAATCCAGGAAAATTCTTTTTCATGACAATATGTTTAGATAAAGGCTTCTGTTCCTGGTCCTGCCTTTACATTGCTATCACAATGCAACTAGGCAAGATGCTTATCTTAAATTTGCTATGGACATGCAAATCAGATAGGGTATTTTCCAAGTAATATGTAAATCCGTAACCATTGTAAAGCAACTTCTGTTTAATTTTTGTTTGGACTAGATTTACTAAGTAAATAAGTAGCTCCATGTTTTCTTAAGTTCCCATGGAGTTCCCAGTTGATACTAAAGCCATTTTGGTCTGACGGTTCCCATGTTGCTCCAACAACACTGAGGTTATGACTAGGTACAGTTCCTCACATTCATTTGTAAAATCTGTCCATTGCATTTTAAAGCATGACTCAAAAAAGAAAGCAGACCATCTATGTCTACATTACCCATGTGAAATAAAGCCGTATTTTGCAGATATTGTCTTCTGAATAAAACATTGCTCCCAGGTTGTAACCTAATTCCCCAAGAGGTAAACAGGGAATTCTGCAATGAAGTTGATGAAACTAAAGTCAGACTCACATCAATAAAAACTGTCCTTAAATATTCCCTAAAACGTTCTTAAACTTGACTAGTTTACCTTGTGTTTAGTATACACAGAAATAGAGATTTATAGTCAGTGAGAAGTTGATGATGAAAACGTTGAGAGGTTTTATGAGCCCTGAGGCAGCAAAATGCCAAGATATCAGTCAGGCCATTTGATGTAAAAGCCCAGAAATCACTCTCAAAGAGGATTGTTGATTTTCCATGTTAATAATTGATAAAATAATGTACAGACATCTTAGCTGTAGATGTAACTGCCAAAAGCTGTGAAGCTGCATTAAAATATACCCTATTGCTTTCCTTTAGAAAGTTCAGTTTTCAGAAAGACTGCTGATTCCAGGATTGCTGATTTCCATCACATAAGTTTTGGGAATCTTTCTCACAAGTTGAATTCTTTCTGATTGATGTGAAGTTTTGAAGCGTGACCCCTCCTTAAATGTTTTATGCAGAAATAAGGTACTAATGATCCATTCACGAAGCGGTCCCAGTCTGATTTGATCTTTACGGAGCAGTGGTGCGTAAGATGGAACATGGTACTCCAGATGATATTTTTCTGATGCTCTGTAGAGTGGCTTTACAGTTTTCCTATCTGCTTCTGAAATGGATCATATTACATTTGCCTTTTCTGAGCTTATGGGAGTCCCATCACTCCCATTTTCTTAATACAGCTTTGATACATCTAGAAGAATGGGTATTGTGGAGAGAGAGAGGAAATACTGTTATCGACTAGTTGCAAAACTTGCCAGAGGAGCTTGGAATTTTTTTCCATAGCCTGTGAGTTTCCTGCATGTGCTTTTTGGCAACTTAGAGATGTTAAGGACCATGCGACTGCCATAGACCAAAGTGTTCTGAAGCCGCAGGGGAAATATACTGTTGAATAAGAAGGCAACCAGGAGTAAATTAACCATAATGGAAATTCAGCATCTAATTCTCCCTTGCACTGCAGATGCAGTGACTTAGGAGGAACAATTTCTTCAATCCCAGACTAAATGGTAGTCAAGAAGAGCTGAAGGAATTTTATATGCCAGAAATAGATCAATGGCTGCTTTAATATGGCTTCATGTCAGGCTTCTGTTTAGTTTCTGCCTAGAAGCTAAACTAGAAAAGACAAAGCTTCCTTTATGATTCCTTGATACCAAATGTGTGTGTAGTGAAAAAATGGAGCAGTTCCATCAAAGTAAGGAAAAGTATTGCATGAGGATTTGTCCCGAATTTTAAATATCCATCACTATGAAACTACGTAATCTGTTACAAGAGCCAAAGGAACTTTTACAGGCATTTTGTTCATCATATTCAGGATGGTTCCTTTTGTCTGTCTAAAGTGTTGTACTAAAGCCTCAAGGAAGAGTTATAGTCTCAATTATTCCTTCTGCATTACTCCCACATTCGTACTGAATCCTGAGGGAAGGGTTACCACTAATGATTAATCTTTCCCTAGTTTCTCCAAGCAAAAGTATCAAACCTGCAAACAAGGGGACAGTTTCCTTTTTTAAGTGTCTCTGCTACTGTGGAGAATTTTTATGACTTCAGTTACAAGAATTAAGTCCAAACTGTTACTCTGGAATCTAGCAGTCTGTTTTTTGAAATGTAACAAGCAGAGTTCCTGTGTTGGTTCTGTCTGTTATTCACTGAGATCCATCATTTTAATAAATCATGTGATAATATTGAGTTCAGATTCATGTGTACTCATACCTTCTGCAGTAATTATTGATACTAGAACTTGAAATATTCTACTTACCCACCCACTGTTAGATTGTTATCTCTAGTGATTGTTTTATGTCCTTTATTTGCATTGTCATAGTTTCTCCTAGCTTACATATCCATAGGGCAAGGTGAACATTAAAAGATTTGGATAGTAGGTCCAAAATGCAAATGTCTGGTAAACTGACTTACATTGTTCATATTTCCTTCATCTTCCATATGGAGGGCCATTGCATAGCCTATATGCTGCTTAATTGCTCATAGATAGTACCAGTGTGAAACCATAATTAGCTGATTTTATGCTTCTGTCTTGTGAGTGTTTTGCATGTTGTAGAGTGTATATGTTTCTTTTAAAAACAGTCTGAGATCCATTTTCTTCCCTGATTTCATTCTTTCACTTCAACAGTTGCTCGGAAACATCAACCAATTCTTCCTTTCTCGGGAAGATGGCAATTATCGCATTTGAATCTGCTTTCTCATTTAGACTTTAAGAGGTATCTGGAGGTAGCAAACAAAGCTCACATTCATTTCAGCTGCAATTATAGATCAGAACCACTGTCAGGCTATGCTGAGCATTACTTGTACCCTTAAAGGCTCAGATTTTGTGACCCTTTGTCATGCAAGTATCACTGTCTAAAAGAATAGCCCTACAGTTTTGAAGAGTGCTACACCTGTGGGCTGTAGAGAGAGACCCAGCACTTTTACAATAGCTTTTAGAAAAGCAAGCAGTACATCCCCTTGTAGTTTGAGTTACCATTTTTCACCTTGTGATATGGCTGATGCTAGAGTTTTCAACTTTGTCAAGCTCTTGCTGAGGGCAGAACAATGAAAGCTGCTGGGTGATAGGATCGTGAGAGCTGGGTAACAGCATGTTACTGCAACCTTCCTTTATATATAAGCATTTTGCTTTTCATAAACTCAGTAGTATGGCCATCCACTAGTCTGGAAAGAGAACACTGGAAGTGGTGTCAAAGCTTATGAATTTACACAAAATTTAGTTTAGATTAAAAAAATAAATAAATGGAACCAAAGTGAGAAGTGATTTGTCTGCTGTCTTCATGGTAGCACAGGTGGTGCTTTGACATTTGAGGCATCTATTTGCTTATGGTCTGGCAGAGTTTGGGGTCTCAGCAAGTTTTGGAGACTTCAACTTGGTGAAGTACTGATGGTGAAATACTGATGAGATTAAAATACACATGGGTTTTTTCAGAGATCTTATCTACTTAATGCCTAAACCCATTTAATCGAGTAAGGTCGGTGTATATGCAAACATGGCACTTTGCTGAGTTTTTAAGTGAATTTACTACAATAAACAAATTTACTTTTTTAGTTGTAACATAGACTCTTTGAAACTGTGACTTCTTTGGGTGTCAGCTTTAACAAAATCTCTTTTACTGCTTGCTGTAAATAAATATTTGTTAACTCACATCATTATTTGCAACTTGAAAGGTATTTCTTATAGAAAAGTTAAGAGCTTTTGAGGTTTCTGAGTGCTTCCTTAGAAGTGATCGAACCATTCCATGATCATTTACCCCGGATCAGCTCCAAAGTAACTTGAAATCCACTGGAAAGATTTCCCTGGACTCGAGTAGACTTTGGGCCAAATTTTATCTGCAGCTATTTCAATCCAGCTTGAGGCTTGCAGGTTTCATAGTTTTGTATGTAGATGCCTGGGAGGATGGGACTGATCTGGTCTCTGGTGGACCCCATCAAAGGTAATTGTGCTAAGTGAGGGATGTCTGATTCATGATCCAGCACCACAAAATGAAAATAGAAATTGTACATCTATCCTGAACCGAGCTTCTGGCACATCCACTGTGCACTGAAAGCCTATGAAGGGCTCTGGAAATGTACCCATGTGTCTCACAATAGTATTAAGCAATCAACAAAATTAACCTAGGTTCGCTTTCATTAGAAAATATTACCTGATCAGTATGCCTAATTTCTGAGCTGCAAATGTGCCTGCCAGCTGTGACAGCCACCAATTCCTAACATATCAATTGGGTCACACAAGGCAGCTGAGTAGCTGTTTCAATACAGAGTGAAATGAAATAAGCCATTGCTGAGTCCAAATTACCTTGCTTTTAGTATTTACACTGGCCCAAGCTCCAGGACAAATTCATTGTACAATATAAAAAAGAGTGAAAGCTTCAAATGTAAAGTTTGTACCCTGCTTTGCATATTAAACTCCTAGTTTAAATTCTACCTTTTCCACAAGGCATATATTAAAATAAATGAAAATATATTAGGTCTGGTTCTCCTTTCAGTGAGACAGATTTCACAATTGTGTGATTCCAGTGCTTGCAATAACGGCTTTGCTGGCTGAAATTGCGTAGAAGAAAATAAAAATCAAACCACAAAATATTTAAAATGTTTAAAACTGTACAAGAAACAGGCTAATGGCTCTCAAGGATGACTGAACCCATGTAATAGCCCATAAAGTGTTCTTTGGCATGACTTTTTATTTATTTATTTATTTTATCAAAGCAAAAAATTTGGTAGATCTTACAAGGTTTTCACCTATTCAGAAATATACAGCAACTGTCTTTTCAGATCTTCCATAAGGAAAACATTTATTACAATTATTTTGGTGAGATTCTGTGAAATTGTAAAATACACTGTAGTTATGTGTCAAAGGCAGTCTCAAATAAAATCACAGAAAATAAGATATGAAATGAAAAGCTAAGCCTGTTCCAGCTGTAAATATATGGACTGCTGTGAGAGTTTCCTCTGTGCCCAGCAGATGTCAATGTGGTGATAAACTAAAGCACACTGGGAATCAAACCCAAGACTGTCCACATTCAGAATAAAGGCACAGCAGCTACTCACATCCCAAGAGCCAGACTCAGCCATGCCGTCTCAGTACAGTGTAGCATTCAGTTAATTTCTTTGGACTCTCCTCCAAAGAATGGTTCTGTTTGTCCACACACGGTCAACATTGATTTAACTGCAGTTAAAAATGTTTTATGACTTCTGTGATGTAGGACATCACTTGGCTTTTTGCTTTCCATTTCTTCTCATCCTCAGCTCCTGCAAATATGATGGTCTTTCTTTTTTCCCATGTGCAGAATAATTAATGTAGGCTGTTGTATCAGCGCTCTTCTCCGGTGCTTGGCAGACGTTCTCTCCAGACTTATCCAGGGAATTCTCTGTTGTGCTATTTGTTGTGTTGCATGTTATTTCAAATTGTTTATATTGGAGTGAATATTTCACTGATGTTAATTATGTAGGAAATAGGAACAATGGATGGTGGTTAACGCTTTGTAGGTGAATAGCTTGTGCTCTAAGTGGTTCTTCTATTTAGTCTTTTACTGTCGTGTTTGAACACTCCATTGATTTTCTTTAAGTTCATCATATTGTTTAACTGGTTTTTTTGGTCTGCTGTACATGATGTTTGAGTATTGCTGGATTGATTTCCCAACAAGATATTTTAGTTTCAAATTATTAATGACTCAAAGTATTAACGACTCAAACTATAAGTACTGGTACATATGGTTTTTGTTTCATAAAATCATTGAACAATGGCCAAGGAATAGAAAACCTTTCTGCGCTTCTTGCCTTTTGTTTGGAAACGTTTATCTAGAACATTGGTTTACAGTAGACTTCTTCCAATGAAGAAGAAAGAAGCCGTCACAGAATCAATTAGGAAGTCATTATCTGTATAAGATATCTTAAGTTGAGGGTATGAGCAGCTGTCATCTCAGTGACGATTCACTATGTGAAATGCTGTGGTGAGGCCGTACTGTACATGAAAGCTCAGAGCTAGTCTACCCCAGATATCCAGCAGGTGCTAATAATTATAACCTACACACAGGTTCAGGTGGATTTGACAGCTGTGGCGATGACTCTGATGTACTTTCCTCTAGCTGAATGGCTTTGTGCCATTTTTTCCAGTATTAGTGGAAAGTCTATATTTGGCTCAAAGTCTTTAAAAAAAAAAGGAAGTGATATTTTGTTTTTATCATACCACATCTGAAGCTCTTTTCTTAGCAGTGGTCCTACTTGACTGAGGCAATTTGTCATCTTCTAGAATTTGAGAGCCACAGTGGACTCCCTCCAGTGTTACTCTCTCATGCCTGTGAGCCCTGTGCTTGGATTCTCTGGGGAATAACTGCCAATAAATAACAATAAAAGAAGCAGTAGACCTCCCTCCCATTTCGGTTTCCCTTGCTGCTGACCTCTGCTTTCTTAGATAAGAAACTGGTGATATGCACATATAAGAACTGTTCTCCGCTGTTGAATATTTCATATGAGTTTCTTGTTGAAAGATTGATTTTTGCCACAGCTCTCTGACTTTATTTGTTGTCAAGATGAACATGCACACTATGTTTTGGAAATGTAAATATGAATATTTGCTTTTGTCTGCATTAGAGAGCTCTGACTATGGCATGTCATGAACCCCCTTTTCTACAAGAATCTGAAACTTGCAAGCAAGGAAATTTTCAGGTTGAAATTGCTATTCAATTCAGTCCTCCTGAGAACTTCTCACATCTCTATAGCTAAGATTTGCATAAATACTTACAGTCTTAGACCAACGTTTGGCAAATCACACACACAAAAGCAATAAGATACCATAAGTTGATACAACGTCTTATAGAAGATACTCATACTAAAATAAGACTTTTGTACTGGCTTATGTACACCAGTATTTGTGTATCTTGAGATTTTTTAAACGTGTATAGTTGTGTTTTAGCATAATATCATGCTTTCATTACAGTATAAAGGTTTTGCATAATAGTTTGTCTGACACCAGCTATCACAAGGGACTAAAACACGAGAAATTCTGTTGCTTCATATTTTGAACACTAGACTTGATTTTTATTATAGCCTAATAAATGCATTAGACCTGCAGCCTCCTGTATTCAGTTTTGTTCTAAAGTAATCCTTGAATCATAGTGCATTTTAGTTATTGATTTTGTGATGACCTCAGCTTTTGTGCACTGTTTTGGTTACTGACTGCAGAAATCTGAAAAACATTAGTAAGTGGAGCTACTCCCAACAGCAGTCTATTTCCTCCTTCAGCCAGTCTGATGAAATTCTGCTTGCTTCCTCTCTGGTGAGTTTGGGAAACGTATTTGACTCGATTCACACCCAGTGGATCAGTTGTATTTAATTATTCAAAGCATCAGTCATGGGGCTGTGTTTGTACACGTTAGTAACACAAGCGCTCTCCCATAAAATTCAGTCTAGGAAGGTTCCCTCAGAAGGGAGCATTACCACAAGGAAAATCTCAGAAACATTTTGTTTTTAGAGTGTGGCTCTGACATAGCAATTCAGAAATGTCATTTTTGAACTGGGATTGCCCATCATTCTGTTAGTGTCCCTCTGTCACTGTCCAATGACCCAGAAGTGTGTGTTCTAAATTTTCCAATGTTCTGCTGAAGGCTTTTATACACTACCTTTCTAGTTTTTGTCCTGGCCATTCGGTGTGAGTGGAAGCAGTCTCCTGCACTGCCAAAAGAGGAGTAAAGCCAGGAGAGAAGCACACTGTAGCAGTGAGTCAGGCTATATGAGGGTATAAACCAAGTCATTCCGAGGTACTTGAAGTGCTGCTCTTAGCGAAGGAAAGGCCCTATATGCGTCCCTAATTTACAGAGCTCTAATTAAGCATACAGTCATTGGGGCTTGCTAATTTTCCGATCATATTTTAAAGAGCATAATCTGCACTTCAGAAGACTGTCTTCAGCTGACACTCACCTTCATTGTACCCAACACAAAATCCTAAGCAGGGCGACACTGGAGAGTCGGGGCAGGATGTTGCGTAGATCGTGCGGGACCACAGGCAAAGCAGCTACAGAGGTCATTAAGGTAAACTTGGTGTAATCTTGCAGATAAGTTTGTAACTTGCAGTGCTACTGATTCGGGGAGGTTGTTTTTTAAAACAGGTTACATGACTGCAAATACCATAAATCATCTTTCTTTTCAAAGGAAAAAAATGCTTTTTGTTTTTCTCTGTGTTTTGGCATTGCTAACTGCTCCTCCTGGGTGTTGCCAGTCCAGCAAAGCTCTTTCCATCCATGCCGCAGGATGTGGCGTCTGCCGGCACATCAGCTAAGCCTGTGCAGCAATGCTGCCTTCAACAAGACGCGTACAGCAAAGTAGTACACCATGTCATCTCACTTTGGAGAAAAGTTATTTACTTGTTTGTCCTCTGTTAGTCCTCAGCTGTTAACCATAGATTATTTTTTTTCCTAATAGCTATACGGAACCTGGGGGGCAATACCCACTGGGATCTGTCTGCTGACTTAGATCAAATTTTAGTTCCAAATATATTTACTGTCACTTCTTTTATATGGGACTTGTAAATCTTTTCATGTAGAAACAGTGTGGAACTAAAGGTCTAAACTTTCCCTTTGATGTCAGTAAGAACTTCCCTGCTTAGTTGGATTGGACTGTGATGATATACATCCACTGGGAAAAAACCTTGATAATGGGTTGTTAGAAACTTTACAGGAATTTTTAAATTAAACTTTAAGTGAGCATATTGATAAGCTGGTATAATGAGCTCTGCTGTAGGCTTGGGGAAACACTCATAAATATATATAAATGATGAAATCAAAAGTATAAGTCATCTAGATATTCCCATTTGTGTGCAATGGGTTTTGTAAATCAGCTATAGATGTGATTTAAATCTTAAATGAGCTAAGGATGCCATATGGTTTCACTATGTATCCAAAACACTGGAACCCTTTCTGAGGAAATAGTATTAAGGACATTTTATTCTTGGCTTATTGCAATATTTCTTCTGAGTGGGGAATACATTCTGAGCTGCCCTTGAATGTAGGCATGTTGTGCTTTCTGGAATAGAAACAGATATGTTGATCTCTTCCTTATATATGACACCCATGGCGGGGGGGGGAACCAAACCAAAGCAACTCATCCTTTTGAGGGTGGTAAGTATTCTGTATCCCACTAATGCCTCTCTCCTGTCTCTCATAAAGTTGGGATTTTAAAGATAATCACTGAGAACTATACAGGGAGAGTATTTGTTCTTTTCTGATAAGCATATATTATAATCACCTCACCTGGTCAGATCTTTTTGCCTTGAGATTTTTGAATTCATTTCCAGAATCTTTCCATATTTCAAGATACGTAGATTTTTTTGTAACACCCTAATACTTTCACCTATGTATAAATTTCATCAATGTCTTTTATATATTGATCTTCGTGATTTTGTGGATTTCACAAGATTAGTCCTTCTTCTCCTGCCTTGCTGTAATTGCTGTATAGTATCAAGAATGCAATCTGGTATAAATTTGCTAGTTCCAAAGACACAACTGTCTTGTGCGATGCCACATGGGTTAATTTAATTTGTAAACTAATGTAGGCACACTGCAAAAATATATTAACTGTAGATTTTCCAAAATAGTGATTTCACACTAATATGGATTGATTAACACTTAAATGAGGGAAATGATAATTTTGTACATTAGGGCTTTGATATTTACACTGCATCATATGCTGTGTGTTTTATGCTCTCTCTAACAACCCTCTACATTTTCTGTTCTACAATTTTTTCTGCATTCCCAAACAGCTGAATATGCGCTTTCTTATTAAGAGTGAGTATTTCAGCTGTCAGCTTTTCACAGGGCAACAGCAAAGGGGAAGAGAGAGGAAATATAAGAACAATAATAACTTCGACTTGTATAGCACCTTTCATCTCAGTCTCCAAAGCCAAACATCATTAGTGAGATAGGACTATTGGTTTTATTTCTGACCTGCATCCAGGCTACCTTTTCTGTGATCCTGCTCAAGATAATTAGCAAGAGGAGAATAGGTGGGTGGCCAGGAAGAAGCTATCTCAGATGTTAGCAGAAGCACTGCTGAGTACTTAGCTTCTCCAATTTCCCCTCTCTTGTAAGGAAACAGTGTCCTTTCCTGGAAATGTCCTTCTGAATGGGACATAAAATCAAGAGTCTAAGACATGTTTAGTCATTAATATCTTAGATTATTTTCTGAGAGCCAGATTCCATCCCATTTACTTCCATTTCAGCTTCTGATGTTCTTCCACAATTTGAATGAATACAATATTCTCCCTTCCAGGCCCTAATTAATGTGCAGTGGTTTAGTTCTGTTGCAAAGTATTGAAAAGCCTCTGATCTTGTCTCAAGAATCAGCTGTGATTTTTGCATCTGTGATGCAGCAAAGCTTGTTCAGGTAGCTGAATAAATCAGAATCTGTTCTGTCACAGCAATTGTTTTTTCCCTCGTGACAATTTCAGATCAGTGTATCTGACCCTGTGCTTTCAAAGTGGTGATGTTAATTTTTGCACAGATAAGCTGAAGCACAGCAGCTTAACTGAATTGATGCTGGCAGATGTTCCAAGATAATGATGGTGTTTGAATACAGCACCGACATCTTCACCTCCTCCTCTCTGTCCTCAGAGGTGATAGGAAGAAACACAATGCATGCTGATCAAACCTTTCCTCTGATGGGATTCTAACTAACGATATTGCCATTATCAATACAGTCTCTATTGATCCAGTTTGTCAGATTTCCACCTTGCTTTGATTTTACGCAGTGAAATGAGACACAGAGGCTGTCCCCATGCAAAACTGAACAAGCTTATATGCCAGACTTCATGTGCCTTACAAATGTCTTGTGGTGGTTCTTCCAGTACAGTCCACGTCCTCCAGCCTTTAAATCAGACACTTGTTTTGTTTCATCTTACATCAGCTTGCACGGCCAAAATGATGTTCTCCTTGGCTGGTGGCTTTTTGTATTCACAAAGGACCAAGGCCTTGGTTTCTCATTTGGACTACTGGTCATGTGGCTGTTGTGATGACAGCAGTAGCAGTGTTTAAAGTCGACATTAGTTATGTATTTATGAAAGAAACCAAGACAAAAATAATAGGCATGTACTTTTTCAGCCCTTTCCAGCCTGATTATATTTTTTTTCTTCTGCCTGCAGTCGAACAACAGCCTCAGGCTCTGCTGCAGCCTCTTACCCAGGGCTGAGGAGATACAGCTGATATACCCAGTATATTAGGAGACCTGAATAATCTCTAATCACAGAACTGTTTCAGACAACTGTTTAAGAATAGCATTATTCATATAAGCAGTGTCACTGTAGCTTATTATAAGTTTATGTACTTTCTTCAGAGATGCTGATCTTGTCTTACAGCTATCATGGTGCTGAATCTTATCTTGCTTGTGTTTCTAATTCTCTTCTCCCTTCACCCTTCACCTCTTATGCTAAGCATGTAAACTCTATATGGTGAAAAGAATTTTTGTATGGCTTATGTGTACTACTCCTGCCATCAGGAGATCCTGATCCACTAGTTCGTGACTGTTGACTTTACTGTGATGTAGGTACAAAATACAAGTTTTAGTTCACATCAGTTTCAGTAAAATCTGGTACAAAAAAAACCCAAACCGTCTTTGCATGTGGGAAGAAGTTCAGTGATGGATTTCGTGAGGATCTGTTACTAAATTTCTGCTCCTCCTTTATTTGAAGGGAATAAATATGCCTGACTTTTTTTGCCAGTCTATCACATTATTAAAATTATCTCTAAATACACTCAGATTTCAACAACAGAGTTATCGGTGTACTTTGGTGAGGTTCATGCTGTGGCTGGAATACAAATACAGAGAATCCAAAAAAGAAATGGAGCTACTCTGCAATTCTGGAGTATGAATATCTGTATAAAATAAAGCAGTGCAATGTGAACTGGAAGGAAAGTGTCACAGTCATTCTTGGGTTAAAGAAAGGGGGGAAAAAAAAAAGTGTGAAATCATTTTGCTATCCCAAAAATGACAGGGAGGAACATTATGAGTAGGGTCTTATATTTCCCCAGTAACTAAATATTGCTTTGGTTTTATTGCTCAGTTGACTTAGAGAGAATGGATTTGTGGTTAGAGGAAAGCACTTTAAAATTGCAACTAGATTACTTTTTTTTTTTGACCAAAGAATTTTTGATTAAAAAAATGGCTTGAAGCTTAATTTCATTTTTTAGAGGAGTTCTTTCTTCAGTCAGAATTTTACAGACTTTTATCAACAAAAACTAGAAATTAAAATAAATTATACACTGATGTTAGTTTTGCTCCTCTTTAGCCCCATATTTTTAAATGGAGCTCGAAGGCAAAACTAATTAATGAGAAGACGCGTGTATGAAATGAGTTCAGAAGTACAGAAACCCTGGTGTTGCCTCAAGCAGAGAGACCTGAATACGATGAGCTAAATATAAACTGTTTTACTGAAAAAATTTAGGTCTTAAATTCAGACCTTCCCCTTCACCCTCCTTTCTTTCAAGTCACCTTGTTTAAGATAAATCGATTGACCAAGATGGAGTTTTCCCAAGTGATTTGTGGTTTGAAATAGCCAAGTACTTTCACACTCTCTCTTTTCATTTTCTTAAAGAAGTCTGAGCTTTAAAGTGAATCCTCCTGTCTCAGAGCAGAGGAAGAACAAACCCTTCTGATTTGAGAGCCAGGGAGATGGTCTGAATAAATCGTCAGTAGCTGTTGAAGACGTTGGTGTGCCTCTACTGTTACAGGAACCCAGTCCTGATCAGCCAAAATGAAACCAAAATTTAAAAAAAAAGAGATACAGAAATCACTATGCAAATTTTGGGATGCAAGCTATAGAAACTGAATAGTCATAAAGACTGAAAACAGCTCATAGGTTGTACTTACCCCTTCCTTAAATGTTTATGATCCCTGGGCAATAGATGTTCTTTTGGAGATCTGCACACTGTTTGCAAATTCCTGAACAGTTGTGAGAACGATTGAAAGCTTTGAAAGAAACTTTGAAAATGTGGCTTTTTCACTGAAGATAAATCCAGTCATTGCTGCATATTTCATCTCATCGGTCAGACAATGTAGAGTGTGATTTTTTGCGAGTGGTACCATGTCACTCTAGTTTGGAATAATGGGAATTGAAAGCAACCAGGAGCATTTCTCTGGGCTATGAATATATTGCCTCTTAAAAACGTGAATACAAATTCACATCTTCATCTCAGATCCTTGTTCCTATGCCAGCAAAACATTTGACATCACAATAGAAAAGAGTATTTTATTTATTTTAGAGCACGGTTGGAATAATTTTTTTCTGTCACAACCAGTACAACCATAACTTAAACCAACAGTGCTAAATACTGTGGTAAATCTGAAAACAATTCCTTTGTTGCTTGATAAATTAAACTGACCTAAAGTAAGAATCACATTCCAAAAATGTGTCCAAACTATTAATATAAATTTGTCCAGAATCCAAAAATGCTTAAGCAGTAGGTCAAATACTGTTTTTGTCCACCTCTGACTTCAGTGACACATTTTTCCAGTAGGTTTCACTGGCATAATGAAGAAATTGAAATAATAAATCTTTCCTTTCATATGTGTCTGACTGAATGCTGGAAAAGATTGGTTGTGCCTTATGTAGCCATGTGCCTGTATAGTGCAAAACTCTATTGCAGATGCACCTCTCTTGGCTGCATCTGAAGAGTGACTGAAGCCACCGAGCATGTCTGGGCTGTGCCAGTGGACACCTGTTGGAGATTCTTCCAAATCGGGGTAAAATCTTTCATGGCAATATGTAACATGGTTCATCTGCTAGTCATGGATTATACAGGCTTAGCCAAGTTCTCCCCTGTGCTAACCTCCTAAAGGGCTGATTTAAAAAGAATTGCAGTGGAGAGGGATGCTGAAGTCCCACTGGGGTGGGAGTGCTCCTTGCATGGCTTTGCTTTCCGTTAGGTGGCCCAGCCTGGCTCTGGCTGGCACTGAGCCGGCTCCGGCATCAGATTGAAATTTGCCTGTCCGGTGCCCTGCAGATGAGCCAGTCAGGTACCCAAGTGAGTGTCTGTGGTGGAACACAAAAGGAAAGGGTGAAAAGGAGAGTGGCAGAGCAGCATGCTGCAGCACCCTGCTACTGTGCGAATCAGGACTGGCTTGGAAAAGCCAGGACAGGGCATGATGAGCAAAAGATCGTCTTTGAGCAGCAAGAGCTCCAGGTGATGTACTTGAGCAATGAGCCCAGGGTCCCCAGTCGCAGACTAATATGTGAGCTGTTCCTGCAGGGAAAGAATCAAATAGGAAAACAACACTGCTTAAAGTATGCTTTTGTCATCCAGAAACACTTAAGCTGCATGAATAAAATTGCATTCAGTGTGCCAAGGGCATGAATAACTCCACATACTGAAAAGCAAGTGCTGTAAGCTTGGATGATTACCACTGTCAAGACAGCAGGCTCCCCTAACTATTTACAATGGAGTTTTACAGAACAAGAGAGGAAGAAATGTCCATAACAAGAAAGTGGGTCAGATGCACAGTGAAAAAGAACAAGAATCAGAGGACCCACAAGCTGCATCTCAACAGCTCTGAATCTGGGGACACAATCTGTGTAAGCACAAATGTCACTTTTCTTACCCTCAACAAAAACTGACAGACCTCCCATGTTGCTTTAAGGGATGCTTGGCTTGTCCAGCAGCTTTGTTAAGTACAGTGCTATAAATGCTGCAGACCATGCTTCAGATTCCTAAAGCTTGATTTCTGTCAGTAGAAAAGTGCTTCCTCCTGTTAAGCAGGGCAGGTTTCTGACCTGGGAAAATCCTTAATCCTGATGGTGACAGTTCCTTTCAACTGCCTGGGTCAGGCTTAAAATAGTATTTCTGTGAAGAAGAGAGTTTGACAGATGAAAACAAGGCTGCTCCTCACTTCATTGTGCCTGGTGAGCTTTCACTTTATTTTGTTTAAAACACAGAAAAAGCCTCCTAGCCTAGAGCTACCTGTTTCTCCAACATGGAGCAGTGTAAAGACTGCTGTAAAAATAAATAGGGTGCATGTATTTTGTGCTTCAGGTGACATGTTATTTTGTATGCAGACCGGGAACACTCAGGAGATTCAGGGTTAGTCCATAGTCCAGCGAGGGAAAGAGCTGGATAAGACAAAAGAAATGGCCCTGTAGAAAATACAGGTAAAGAACTGTCCATCCATCTGCCACAACACGGACGCCCCGGATGGGCACAATTTAGGGTATTTTCTCTGCTTCCTTCCCGCTGTGCTTGTCCTAGCCTTTCCTCCCTGGGCGGAGTTAATGTTGCTTCTCCCAGACATGAAAAGTATGTTTAATGGTTGTAGGAGACTCTGGTTTGATTCCCTCTTGTGCCACAGGCTCCCTGTGTAACCCTCAGCAAGTCAGGGCTTCGTCTCTACACCCTCCCATAAACTATGCAGACCTTCGTACGGCACCTGACAGGGGTCTTGGGATGGACACCTGAGCAAGTGACCCGCTGAGTGTGGTTCAGCTGTTGCTCGGTCGTGAGCTGCCTGCGGGTCCCCTATCGCAGGCAGACCTCCTGCGGGCCGCGGTGTAACCCCAGCGTCAGTACAGGCTGAGGTTTCAGGCTGAGGCTTACCATCTCCTCTACGTTAAGGATGCTTAAATTTGCAATGGCTTGTCTCAACCCTGAGTTATAGATCTTCATCTTACCACATGACAATTATGTAGAGACTTTGACAGCTCGGTATTTCCCATGTCCCCACATTTTCATTTTGTAATTGAAGAAAACTTATGATCCTATTAGCAAGTTGTTGGTTGTTTGCATTTTTTGTCTAGAAGTTATGGCCTTTTGATGGATGTGTTATGTACATGCTGACTGCTTAAATATGACAGTAAATGAAAATATATTCAATAATACAGGCTTGGGATGCCAGCCAAAGTGTTCACGAATAAACCCAAAGAATGACAGAGAACGTAAGGGACATAAGGGTTATGCTGTACCCTGCAGCAGGGTCTGTAGTTCGAAGAGTGTCAAATTCAAAGAGTCAGTCCCACCAAAGGGTTTTAGTGCAGTCAAAGGTACCAGGGGTTGGCTTGTTTGGTACTACACCAGCGATGAAAACTCCCTCCTGGGTGCTTCTCAAAAAGAGCCTGATTTCTGGCTGGTTTTTTGTTTGGTTGGGGTTTTTTTACCCTGACAAATGACAGTATGGAAACTATGGCATGAAATGCCGGTGAGCCTCAGCACCCAGTGCAGAGGTGAAGCTCCCCTGCTCAGCTCCAGCCTCTGCCGTGGGGCAGCCAATCCCACCGGTTCCAATTTCCCACAAGCTTTCTGTGGTGTTAAAGGAGTAGTTGTGCTGAACTCTCTCAAAATAAAAAGCAACTTGTTCAATTAAATCCTCTGTCTTCCTGGATCAAAGTCATTGTGGGATTGTTGCTGAAGCCTGTTTACTAACCTTGAGTTGATAGAAAGCGTACAAATCCAGCAAGACCTGTTCTACCATGGAGACTAAAAAGGAAGCATTAATGCTTTCACTGTCAGGCTTTAGGTGATTTTAATCTATTTTTCTTTCATACAAATATAGTGAATTACAAACAGAGGAAAATGTGATGTTAAATTGTAGCCTAAGATCAGGATCAGGAAGTTTTTACTGGCTTGAGATATCTTACCACCTGCATCCTTCCCTGCTCTCCATAACCAGCAGTCTGCAGAAAACTTTTAAACCCTTGTAAGTAGTTTAAATCTTCCCACGGCACTGTTTTGCATTTTAGTTCCACAGGTCCCAATTTTGCAAACCTGTTAAACACACACTATGCATTGAGAATGATCCCAAAGTTGTCCGACAGGGATTTATATGCAGGAATAGCACCCTTTCCCATTGAAAAGCAGTTACTGGCTGAGGGAAAAAACATTATACTCTTGGCATTTCAATGTTATAGGTTGGAATAGGCAGAGCTTCTGGGTTAAAAAGAATCCTTCAAAGGAAGGGAAAAAAAGCTTTAGTCCTCAAGTTATAATAGCAAATGTGGGCTCTTTCCTGTTTAAATGAGAGACAGCACCTTCGCTGGCATTGACCTGGATTTTGTTTTGATGGGCAGATATGCGCGTATTTTGAGATGCGCTCCTCTGGTCAGCTCCCAAGCATTGCACCCTCCTACTGCCCAAAGAGCTGCTGATTTTCACAACTCCTTCCCTCTCCCACCTCTGTGCAATCGAATTACCTCAGCCCATCGCCAGTGAGGAACAAAGCTCAGTCAAGGCTCAAACGTAGCGGAAAGAGGAGAAAAGTCATAAAGGGAAAGTTAATGGCCCAGCAATCTCTATTGGGAGCACTATGGAAATGGGCTCTGTTATTTCTGCTGTATCAATCACATCTTGCTCGGGGAATCTTTGGTGGTTTCCTTGTTGCTGCTCTTACTGCGGAAAGATCCAGGTGAAGAAGCCCCCCAAAGCACAGCTGCCTGGGAGGGGGCTGGTTAACTGGGGACGACCTGTGATATTTATCCTAGCGTCACCTCGTAGTTCTCATCTCTGCTTGTTCAGCAAAGTAGCTCCATCAACATCAATGTCTTTGGAAGTAGTCATTCATTTTAACTTAATAGACGCTTGAGTACTGACAATTTGTTTTGGGTCCAGCAAGCTGGTCAAAATGGAACAAAAGGTTACTGACAGGAGTTATGTAATAATACTTAAAAATACAGAATTTTGATTGATGTTCTTTCTAGAGGTTTAGTTTTGTGCTTAGTTTTCATTCGAAGTAGCTTCTAGGCCAGTTACAAAAATGACTTTATATAGATTTATTGGACTTATTTACACTTAAACGGGCTAACCAGGATCTATGGATGCTAACATATTTAGGATGTAGTTCTTGAATATAAACATGTAGATTTGTTAATGCTATGCACATTTTAAATCAAGTAAAAAATAAAATCTGAAAAAGACTTAATTTTCCTGGGTAATGCAAATGTTGGATAATCCAAGCTGTAAACTTTGCATCAGATATTAATTCTTTGTGTTGTAGGCATGCTGTGAGAGTGTCTAAAATTTTGCAAATAGTGATATATTTTTAATATATCCAGTTACTTGTGGTTATTTTGAGTATTGCAGTTACATAAAGACAGTACAGAATTGTTTTCTGCTGTATCTTGTTTGGCATGAGCATGCTGAAACAGTCAAACCATAAATATACACTTTGCATAGAATTCTACAAGCTTGAGGAAAAATAAGGTCCCTTCTAGACTAGTTCTTCTTGGTTTATTTCTATGTATTTGCATTAGTTATAGCATTCTGATTTAGACGTTTCAATGTAGTTCTATGCTCATAGAACTTGATGAGACCCGTATTACCAGTTTTTTATTTGACTTCCACTCTAAAGCCCTAATATTTGCAGAGCTGAGCATATACAAATATTTGACTACAAGCTTCACTTCCAGGGCATGCAGTTGGGTTTCAGTTTGAAAAATGCCTTTCCCTGGTTTCTCTTTCCAGCAAGGAGTGTGAAATCTGTTAAGTCATTAGATGACTATGGAGTCTCAGGGTTGTACTCTTTGTTGTTGTGCCTGTTGGGTAGTGATTGACACAAATGCAAGGTAAAATGCTTCTGTTCTGAACCGGTAACTTTATACTCCTCCAATTGACTAGACAGAGTATAGAGAAAGGGGAAAATTTGTTTCCTAATATATTGCAGCTGACATTTGACTGGTCTGAGACTAAAGGAGAGCAAAGAGGAAAGGTTATTGTTAATGATTCTTCTGCTGAGAAAATGTAACCTGGGGATTTGAAAGAATGTTCGATACACACATTCCTTGCAATTTTCCTGTGCTGTGTTGCAGCTCATACAGCAGACTGAGCATTATAAAGCAACTGTAAAAGTGACACTGAAGAAATATATTTGATGTGTCTTAATGACTTCCAGATCAAATTTTCTCAAATTACAAATAAATAATATTTTTCTAGCTGAAAAGTGTACACAACCAACAGAAGATCTGGGTGTCCCACTATTTATCTCTCCAGGGCATCACCCTAAAGTACATAGCAGAGGACAGCTATTTAGCATGGTACCTGGTGGGTCTGCTTCCCCGCAGGGCTTGCTCAGAAATGCCTGATGTGATTGCGAACACAAGCTCGTTCCCTGTCAGCCAGCTGACAGTGGCAAACACGGTTACATCCTGGAGAAGAAAAGGCCCATGCACAAGTGTATGCCTGCATAAAGGATGCTGAGCTGGTTTTTTGGGAAACACTTGCTATGCCCACAGATAACTGCTCCATCTCGGCTACAGGACAAAGCTGGCAGGGGACTCAAAAGGTGTTTAGTTTCCATGCTCTGCAGACTCCTTGCAATCTCTGCCTGTACAGCCTTGAGGCAGAGCTTGGTGACGGAAACCCTGGGTGTTCCTCTAAGCTGGTAAAGACCATTAGAATTTTCATTGACTTCAGGTGAACTATGCTGTCCTATGCCAGACTGCAGATTTTCAGCAGTCTCACCAGAAAGCGGACTGTGGTAGGTTGACCCTGGCTGGGCACCAGATGCCCACCGAAGCTGCTCCAGCACAGGCTTCCCACGGGGTCACAGCCTCCTTCGGGCATCCCCCTGCTCTGGCGTGGGGTCCTCCATGGGCTGCAGGTGGATGTCTACTCCACCATGGACCTCTATGGGCTGCAGGGGGACAGCCTGCCTCACCATAGTCTTCGCCACGGGCTGCAGGGGAATCTCTGCTCCGGTGCCTGGAGCACCTCCTCCCCTCCTTCTGCACTGATCTTGGTGTCTGCAGGGCTGTTCCTCTCACATATTCTCATTCTTCTCTCTGGCTGTTGCGCAGAGTCCTGTCCCCCTCTCCCCCTTCTTAAATATGTTATCCCAGAGGCTCTACTACCTCTGGTACCACCAATTGGCTCGACCTTGGTGAGCAGTGGGTCTGTCTTGGAGCCGGCTGGCGTTGGCTCTATCGGACACAGAGGAAGCTTCTAGCAGCTTCTCACAGAAGCCACCCCTGTAGCCCGTCTGCTACCAAAACTTTGCCATGCAAACTCAAGACACTGGCTCACTTTATAAAGCTGTGTTCCTCCATCATGAGAAAGTCTAGGTGCTAAGTCTGGGCAAGAACCTAGAGGGACAAGTAGGGGAATCGCATTTTATCACTGCATAGAGCCATGACACTGATCACTACACAGTACCTAGCATCTCTGTGTAGTTTCCTTTTTATTGCTGCCACTGCTAAACGACTTGATGTTACCAAGTGATGATTCACACTTGTACTGTAGAGAAATTTGTAATATAATTATGAATAGGGAACAATATTTGGAGCCTAGGTGCATAGAGGGACATGGGGGAAAATAACAGTAGATTGCCTGTTGCCACTGTGACTGTAGTAAGTCTTGTTTAAAAAGATTGAGAGGATGGATTTAGTAATATAAACTGCTGAAATACAATGTTTAGAGTGGCAAGTCATCATGAAAATTAGAAAATATATTTAGCCATTACAAGGGCACTGCATTTAGTGTATTATATTTTTAGACTCTCAGTAAGCCAGGCACACACTGCCTTATATTCCCTGACATTTTCATTATTTGAGTCCGGTAGCGGACATAAACATTATTGCAGAATAACAAATGAAAACCCAAAGAAACCAACTGAATTTACCTTTGAATTTTAAGAACTAATATTTATGCATATATGAGGGGAATAATGATACACTGTTTTGCTGTAATTGAGTCATAACTTTCTGGGAGTCCAAACAACAAGCTATTTGGCTGGTGACAGTGTTTCAACAGTAGTGGGAGGCCACCCCAGAAGACCACAAAAAGGGAAACCCTGAAGCACTTGAGATCATTCCAAGGGCAAGACATGGGATCAGGTATCAAAGCTGGCAGGACATGAGAGTAGCCTGTAGACTTTGTTAATAGATTTTTGCATCTCACAGTGACCACTTTCCCTCTTATCCCTTATTGAAGTGAACCTTACCTTTAAAGCACATGAACGAGTCTGGCACGTGAGTGCCATCTGGCCCGCACTGTAATACCAGCAATAGCTGCAGGAGGAGAGACGAAGCGCTAGGAGGCTGGGTTGGCTGCGGCGTGGTGTACTGCAGCCCTTTAAGACCCAAATTTTGTGGATGTGGTTGGGAGAGTATTATATTTCTCATGCTTCTTATCTTACTGCATCATCTGCAATGGGTCTGACTACATGAGAAAAAGAAATAGATGGAATAAAATTCAGATTGCCATTAACTTCTTTAAAGTTTAATGCAATAGGAAGTGTACCAACAAGAGCAAATTATAAAAATCACCCATCCCTGACTTTGATGGATGTTCCCCTCGCAAACTCACCACGTACTGTTTTATGAACTAGATTATTTGCCTAAGTCATCAGCATGTGATTGATTAGAGAAGCAAAATGAGTACATAATCACTTCTACATATCTTGCTTACTACAAATAAGAAAGTTTTGTACAACAATTTATTAAAAGCTGATTAGATTAAAATAAATTGTATAGTTGGAGCCCTGACAAATGTTTTTTTTGTATTGAAATACTCTGTGGCTAAATGGTATTAGTCAAACAGCCAGCTGAAGACTGGCTTCATGTCTGCTGCAGCTTCCAGACCTGTGCTGTCAAAACAAGCCACCAAAATACTGGGGCAGGAATTATTTACTATATGAATGACTGGGAGACAGTAAGTAAATTCCATTTTCATGTCTACTCCATGCCAACTACTGATGACGACAGTAAAAGAATGATTCCTTTGAGAAGGAAGGAAAAGTTCTTTCTTGCTGAGTTTTTTAATAAATGAGAGAGACAGGATTAGTGGCGTGGCAAAAAATCCTAAATCGTATTTTTTCAGAGCTTTGAAATGACAGCAGTTTTTTAATGTAGACATCCTTTTTACAATATAAATTTCAAGTTTGATGAATATATGCATATATTTTATTAGAGTGTGTAGTAATATAAAACCTAAATAAAATGTTTACTCTTAAATCTGGGAATGATGCTGGGGCACGTTTATTCCTCTGTCCCAAAGGTTTTGAGGTATGCATTTGATCCCCAAATGTAGAACAAGTACTGAAGTGATAGAATGTAACTTGTCAATTTTAAGAAAAAAATGTGGTCATACTAAGCAAAAGAGATTAAACACTATGAAAAATGAAACTTTATTGAAGAGCCATAGATTTTAAGAAAAATATGCTCCCAAGGTATCCAAAACTGATTCAACTTAATCTATAACCAGTCCTGACTAAGAGGGTAAAATTGACTCTTGAACATTATGTGAATAAAAAGCATCTTTAGGTAAGGTCCTGTCTTTATCAAACTCTTAGAAACTACTCAATTCACTTTCAAAGATCAGTCTCCCTCCCTCCTCTCTCTGAAATTATGAATGATGGGAAAGTGCATAAGAGAAAGACCTTATTCTTTAGCTAGAGAGGAAAGATTGCCTTACTGGTTATATTACTTAGCATGGTGATGGGCACAATGTAATGTAATAAGTGATGTGATTTCCACCTCCTAGTGTGTGGGGGAATGAGTCACATATTCCCAAATTACACCCCAAGAACAGTCTCATCTCCAAAATGAACTTGCCATTGGTATCTGATGCCTAGATATCGCCACTGTAGCAGAAAACCATCTCGTTGCAGCAGATCCATGTCATTTAAATGAATTGCAGTCATGAAAGTGAGCAGGATTGAGCCAGTACAGAAATGGGACATGGCATATGTATTTCAGCTTATTTTTTTCTAATGGTGACTGAGACAGCACGTAAACAGTCCTGAAAGGGTGAGGCGTTAATGACTGATTTACAGAGGGTCCCCAAATTGTATGAACACATCTTTCAAATTAAATTAAAATCACTTTGGTTTAAATAAAAGGGATAACTTAACATTAGTAGACCTTTTTCCATATGGTGCAGTGGTGGTTTTTTTAGCAATATCAAGAAATTTGTAAACTCTTCTGATGATACATTATCAATCTTCTGTTTTCTATGAGCCTATTTTCAGCACAAAAGAAAATACAGTAGTATGCAGTGAGAAGTTAAGTAGTTTTAATTGCGTAGCTTTAGATGTAGAATGATTTCTAAGCATGTAATTAAACTTACAGGGACTGATGGCTACTCACTTAAATGGCTTAAAATTAAGCATGTGCTTTTGTTGATTGATGGACTGGTTAACAACTTGGGATACTGCCTAACCATGTAGCTGGCCGCAGTCGTTACACAGGACGGAAAATGAAACAATATGTATAAAGATGCTATGGTCAGGGTGTGTTAAAACCCTATTTATCATCAGGAAATTATCAATTGAGCTATTGTTTTAAAATCATTTTTAAATTATTTTTTCTTTTAACAGGGGAGAAAAATACACAAAGCTTTATTTGGTACAGTTCTGTAAAATGTCTGCCCGTTATCCATTATAAGGAGTTCAGACTTGTTGCTTATAAAAGACAGGCTTATTAATGTCTCGGTGCTGCAGATTGACACAACACATCATTAAAGCTCAGACATAGTCATTACCCTGTGCTACAGTGCTTGGGGTTATTAATATTTTCAGCGCTATGAGGACACAGGAGATGTGCCACTGCTGCACGCATTTCTAAGCCTTGTGATGGATTAAAAAAGGGATGCCTAGATACAAAGCCTAATAATACTGTGCTGGCCTTTTATAAAGCAGTCTTCTTTCAACATTCAGGGAGATTTTTCTATTGTTCCACTGAGCCTGTGCTAATTAAACCGATGGGAGGACTGAGAGCTAATTGATGGCAGGATGGGTCTCCAAAAGTACTATGCTAAGGGAAGTAATATTAGATTTGCTTTTGAAAACTGAAGTTCTAAGTTATGACACGTGCAGGTCCAGTAGCCAATGTACTCAACTGGAGCCTAATCCCCAGAAATTCAGCACGGAGGTTCTCAGTGTGTTACAAGTTCATCTTGTGGTTTCCAGCAGACGTACTGCAGAGCAGAGAGGACAGAACACTTCAATGATCCCTTCTTCCTAGACACTCAAACGCAGCGTAATGCACGTGGCCACTGGAGTACGCAGATCTGCCATCTCCTGGGTGCCACGAGAATTGTGCAGCTGTATGTCCTAGACCAGACTATTGGCCTGGGAAATTTCCCTTTGGACTCAACTAGAAGGGCAGGTGCATCTACATTGGACATATCATACTGCCACTCACGTGCAGCCTATGAAGCTAATGGTGTTGGGTAACAAGTTCATAGCACTGCATAGTGTAGCAAAGTACATATGGATATACAGTACATGAACTACTGTGACTGGCGATGGGAGAAATCCTTGTGAGGAGGGATTTTAGTGGCATAGCTCATGCTATTCCTCAGCTCAGAATAGATTTCAGTCCTAGGTTGGTTTAGGTAGAGCAAAGCGGTTGCAATGAGGTTTGTGACTGTGTTAGAAATGTCTTCTAGACTAAATGAGGTAGCCAGAAGGGTTATCTACTGTGCTGGTGCGCACAGAAAAGGTCCTGGCGCGGAGACTGTGTGTACTTTCTGCCAACTTGACGAAATACCCTTTCTATTTTCAGTTTTGCTCAGAGACAGATGTCTTTAATATGAAGGTGCAGATTTTTATCACCAACCAACATGAGAACTCTAGTTCAGTGTTTGGCTCACTGAACTCTTCTTTGGTGCTACAATGGTTTTATAATTGACTGAATTGTCCTTTTCAATATTTAATCCCATTGTATTTTGCTGACCAAGGTAAATGCTTTAGCCATTCTCTTATCTCTGATGCCTTCTACAGATACCTCTTGAGTTTTCTGCATTCTCTCCTTGCCCGCAGAACAATCTTTGATTATAGAAGTTTGCATAAAATGAATGAGAGAGTAGCTTTGCTAGAAATGGGTAGTGTGGAATGGAGAGAGAACAGAGCCCTGAGACACTGGAAGTGGAATTTAGTCACACGACCTCTTGCACCAGCTTCTTTTGTTGCATTTTGCAGAGTTTAGAAAGTGACTAAATATACATTCTCTCCTCTGAGCTTTACATGTTATCTTTCCAAATAGTTCCTCTTTTACTGATGCATTTTAACAATTAAATTAAATTTCATAATTGGCATTATTTATTCCCCCTTCATAGAGGCTTGCAGGGCAATATTCACAGGTGGATAATTCCACCTAACTGCTGTAGTGCTGTAGTTATGGTGACGACAGTGGACTTCTGTTGTTTTCTACTAGCTGAAAACATGCACCCTCCCATAATGGTAGAATATTTTTTTATTGCGAGTTAATTTTGTTAGAGCGTGATAATTTCTTTTTAACGGAATGGTGTTGAGTTGCCATAGGATTGTGTCATACTTCCATTGTAATAGGAAATGACACGCATGAACCAAAACCACTTTCGAAGAACCTCTGTGAAAGGAACTGCACCAGAGACATTTTGGCTAGTACGTATTTGGACAGAGAGGAGAAATGGCTCCATAGAACTGGTAGTAGCTACTTCCCAATTCTGTGAGGTAAAAACAAAGCAAGTGAGAATGAGGGAAAGCCAGGAACAGTGTAGTGGGATAAATTGTACGCTGTCCCAGGTTGCCATCCAGCTGCCACACGTGCAGAAAACGCTTCTGTCTCACTCTGTGTGAGACCACCCAGCACCCTCAGAGTTGTTCAGCTCTGACAATTTCTGATGTGTGGAGCTCTGAAGGTCCTTGACTTAAGGAGAGCTTTAAAAGAAGTGTTGTGTGAACTCAGAGATTCCCACTAAGCTCCTTGCTGTTTTACTTCTCTTGCTGCAAAATAATAAGTTCTTGCCTAATGGACCATTTAGCTGGTGTTTCAGAGAAACCCAGAGTAGTTAGGCATCTGGCACCCATTGACTTTCCACCTTAGTTATTATATTGGTTAATCCAGATCATTTACATCAGCATTGCAAAAGCAATAAGCTCCCCAGCGCAACGGGTTACACTGCTGTCAGTGTTTATTGACTGGTTGACAACTTCAGAACTGTTATCTATCATGATTCCAACAGCTCAGCAGGTAGTAAACATTCTCTTTAGTATAACATATTGAACAAAATTTGTATGCAAGTCTATTAGCAAAGCTTGTAAACACTTGACTAAACTATGTGGCTCAATTAGCAAAGAATAATGGAGCAATAAGTAAAGTGTGTGCAATTTTATCAACTCTTTGCAGCTCCGTGAAGTCTACAGCATTATCAGGAAAGCATAAAGAGCAACTGTCAATGTATCTCACTGAATATTTGCATATTGCCTTTGACTAAATCGCAAAGGTATGTCAGAAAATCAGAAAAATTATTAATGGCATCAGCACGAAATGCAGCACAGTCAGGTGCATATATTCATTAATTAGCAAATGTGTACTACTTGGTTAATTAAGAATATAAAAATGTAACATCTGAAGTGTGCTATTAAATTATTGAAATAGCAAGGTTGATGACTAACATATAGCACGCAAACAGTTCCTTCATGGAAAGTATATATACAGCACAATTTTTTAATTATGTAAATATGAACACACTTTAAATATTGCTCTATAGTCAGCATGAGAAATGGATACTGCCAGGAACTTCTATATTGGACCCCAGCTCTGTTTGGGCTAAGGTTCAGACAGAGAATTGAAGACTAAGCTTTTGGTTCAGCTGTATCAAAGCATTGGCACCTGTCCTTAGCATTTCAGTTTCTTCCAGCATCTTGAGTTGCTTTTACGCCTGATTCATTAAACAGCCACATTTCTTGTTTTCATCCCTATGAAATGTGGAGGCAAAAATTTGTGATATACAAAGCTCTGTTCCATCTGGTGCTGATGCAAAATTATTCTTTAAGGAGCTGTGCTGCCGTTCTGTGCTGTACTATTAGAAGTCCAGTGTTCTCAGCAGACTGTGCCTGTTGAAATGAAGCTTAGGGGTGTGCCAAGACAACCAAAGGAGAAAGATACATGTCCACCACAACATCAAGTCTTGCAGAACATGAGGCTCCCTGCTGAGTGCTGTACTGAGGTCATTTGAAAGAGGAAGAGTGGGATTATATTCTCTTTTCCCTCCCACCTACAGTAAATCAGCACCTGACTTTTCTCTTGATTAAAGAGGTCGATGCTAGCCCAAATGTGTGTAGGTATGTCATGAATCTCTCTCAGAGCACGGATGAAAAAGAAGAATGAAGGTGACACATACATTTCTGCATCCCACAACTAATAGTCAGAAAAAGGCTGTTCTTGGTGCTCCGAGAAGAATGTACTTGGCACCCTGAAGACCACTCTCTGCAGTATTTTATATATCTCAGCTGCCACAGTGAGATCAGGAGAAGAAGCACCATCAAAGAGACAGGTTGGGTTTATTCTTTGACAATTTTGAAAATAAAAATCAGGATCTGGAATAATGTAAAAGTTATAAGAGTATAAAAACCTCTTAGCACTATTTGAGACTTTTGCAATATTTATAGCAGTAAAAGATATCTTGGTAGTATCAAGTATTTTGAATTTAAGACTGGATCGTTAAAGGATTGTTAGCCACCAGGTAGCTGGTAACTGGAGACTTTTGCTTTCCTTCAGTTTACTCCTCGCTTTCTTGCCAGCCTTACCTGGCTCAGGAGCTGAAGAGTATTGGTCCCAATGAGGGGTAGCTTCAGATAACAATGTTAGATGGGTAGGGATCTCTATGTCCTGTCCTACTTCCTAGCATACTTTTCTCTCCCAGCCCAATTTCCTCTAGCAGGCTCCCCTCTTTAGGTCCACAAATTCTTCCAGTACTAGTGGGAGAGCATGGCAACAGCTTCTCTTATGCTAGGTAGATGGACAAAGGGAGAAGAAATTAGCACAGCTCTCATCCAACCCTCATCTCTTCTCTCTACTGCTCAGCAGACAGAATGAGTGCTGCCCTGGACAGAGGTGCCGGCAGGTACCGAAGGCTGGGATCTGAGATGAAACAGGGCTGTGCAAGACAGTGAAGTAGGAGGTACCACTACTTTGGGCATCCCACAACTGTGGTATGGTGTAGTATTTCTGTACATTCTGCATGGCAAACACTTGTACCTGTGGTGTATCATCCCTTCTCCTGTCACAACTGATGATGAACTTACCTGACATCTTTAAGAATGATTATATACAACGTTTGCTGCTCTTTGTTGATGCTATCTGTGAAGACTTCTATAGCAGATGTTCTGTAAGCACTGTATTTTTCTGCCTGATGGCAAGAGATTATGAGGGATAGGGTGAGATTAAAAAGAATATTTGAAATGTCTAAATCTTGTGCTCTTTGAAGAGATGTCTTCGTGCCTTTGAAGTTTACAAGTGTCTTAATGCAAAGCAACGTCTTGCACAAAATCAGATTCTTTAATGGAACTTTAAATCTAGAGAACCTGTTAGAGTTAAAGGCTTTCGTATAAAATGGTATTCTCTTGGTTTTGATATCTTTCCTTTAAAATATATTTTTTTAAAAAACTATGTACTGATGAAGAACACATGAAGTTGATCAATAGTCTCTCCCAGGGTGCATAAAGCCTCTAAAATTGATCTTAGACCTCCACAAGGTGATTATGGGTAGGGAGGTCGATAACAGTATCTTGCCAACTAATCTTCAACGTGGAGGGTTAAGTTAAAGAGCTCACACTTCAAGCTCAATATGTATTTTTTCACACAGACACATTTGGATCACAATTGTTTTCCTAAAGCATCACTGTTGTGCATATAGGAGAAATGATATCAAGTAAAGACAACCGCAATAACATTGAAACCGTTAATGTTGTGGTCAGTTAAAATGGCAACCATCTTATCAATATATTACATGCTAGCTTTGGGATGGTTTAGAAATTACTCCCTTTTGGCCCTTTACTAAACCAATACTTACATTTTAAACCTTTCTGTTATTTTTTCAGAAAGCCTAGTTCTGAGAGTGCACCTTCAGCCAAAATTATGATCCTACTAATTCAAATATGCTTTCTTCTCCCATCTGCAAAGCTCCCATCTTTCTCATCAACAGCAGATTGATAGTTTGAATATATGGCAATAATTTCTCATGGTGTAGGCTAATTATCAAGCAACTACCTCAAAATTGCAAGTTGGTTGTTGTTTTTTTTTTTTATTAGTGACAATAAAATTCTTTATTTGCCCTCAGAAAATGAAGTTGTAGAGGAAGGCTTGGACACTTGACATAACTATTCCCAAAGAATTGGACCAACTAACTAGAAAAGAACGTTTCCTGATTTTGAAGTAGATCTCATAGTATTTTGAGCTTCTGTTTCATATTTTTGTGTACTTGGATTTAAGTAATTTATTAGTTCTAAGTGAGAAGGAGATCTCTCATTTATTGTTTGGCAATGGTTTTTTTAGCCCAAACACCAGCTTGTGGGCTAGAAGACAACAGGGGAGAGAAGAAACAAAACCCACAACCAATCCCCAGGAATAATGCATCAAATTTGCCTCCAGGGTGTCTCAAGTGAAGACAATAGAATTTCACCAGGAATGAACCTGACCCAACGTGGTTATTTTCCTCCATGGCTGATGTTCTTTGTTGTTTATGAGTGAACTAAATATTACCTCAAATAAAAGAGCAGTATCAGTTGCCAGGAACTGTTAGTATTCAATTCTGTGGTTCAGGCAGGGAGAAGTTCATTATTTCATATATCACTCAAAACTTAACATTATTGTATAAATTTAGAAGACTCCACAAAGGTAAAAAGCAATTTTGCCTATATATTTAAAGAATTTGGGTTAATACATCTGTTGTACAATAGAGAAGCAAAGCGCTGGTCATATTTATGAATGCTTTCTGTTGTGGTCCAGCATACAGAGGTGTGATGTACACAGCAGAAAGTCATAAAATCAGATCTCAAAAACTTATAGTCAGGGAATTGTAGTGTTTCTGTTGCTTTGATTTATCTATCATAACATCAAAGGCACAGAGTGGGCTGAACTTGCACTGTTCTGGGTGTGTTTTGTCTTTTTTTTTTTACTTTACTTTTTCGTTGTTGTTCACGGCAGCTAGTGGTAGCTGCAAGCTGGGTTAGTGATGGGGATGAAAACAGTGGGAGACTGGAGCGGCTGATGTTCAGAAACACGTACCCAGGTTCATCTCTTTCTTGAAAGAGGGTTGTTAATTAGAATTAAAATGCAAAGTTAATGTTTGCTTTTTCCATTAATGTTGCAACAAAGAGCTTCATTAGGGTCTCAGAGAGTCAATGTTGTATTTATGGCTGATTATAGCGATGTAAAAATCACAGCAGTGTATTTCTGTATTTCTGTCCTCTCTGGAAATAGAAATGTATTTGTTGAACTCTTCACCTGATAAAAGCATCTTATTGTGAAAGCAAAGTAAAAATGGCAGTGCATGAGCTAATTTCCCTTATTAATGTTCTTTAGCTAACTCCTTTAATTGACAAACTCTTTGAGGAACATTAATTGTGGAAGTATACAAACAGTGAACAATTCTGGTCATTTCTAGTGTCTCACTTTAACTGGAGTGGAGGAAAATAAATTCCATTTGTAGTAAGTCACAAGCAACTGCAGTGGATTTATTAATCTTTTTTTTTTGCTTTAGATGTGCATTAAAATATAAATGTTAAACACAATTCTGAAAATCAATACCATCTCAGAGGATCTTAAATGATACCAGTTTGGTAGCTGTACAGAGGCCATGGTTGCTTGTTTTGCTCAAGCTCAAAGAAATTAGTTTAAACACAAATATAAATTGCTTTCAAACTACATCTGTGGAGATCATTTGACATTTATTGGGTATTTCATGTGGTGCTGCACCTGTGATTTGCATTGGCTAGTCCTATTTCAGGGCATTAGAAGGGTCAATACAAACCTTTTTTCAGGCAAAAGAAGTATGAGAGTGTGTGTATTGTAAGGGAGTTTCCTGACCTCCTGTGGGCAAGATGCGTCTCTGGCTTTATACCTAATTGCACTGGGAACAAGCAGCTTGGATGAGAACACCAATATCCAAACTTTTGCAATCTTTTCATCAGTAATTTATAATCTGTTGGCAAATTCTACGTATTGCCTCGATGATACTGTCAGAGCAGAGAGATGTGAGAAGCTGAGTAGCTATATAAGCTGAGTAGCTAACTGAGTAGAGAAAACAAGGTTTTAGTATCATTTCAGTTTAAATGTCAATAAACCACAAGATAAAAATCTATAGGAGACCAGGCATCCTTAGTTCTGCTGATTACAGAACTGCTTATTAATAATAAGCTGTTCTAAGCACCAGGGAATGAACCGGTAATTTTCAGACCATTAGCTGCTACAACCTGGGCTGAACAGCCAAGATACTTGGCACTAACAAGCTTGCATTGCCTGCAAATCAAGTGCTGAGTGGAATCAGTGACACACGATGGATGGTAATAACTGCCATGATTTTAGTTGCAGTTATTGCTAAGAGGGAGCCACAAGTTTGTTAAATCTTCCATAGTTGGCTATTTCTTCCTTTGGTGGAGATTATGAGAGGATATAAGAGCAGGGAAGAAGCCATACTGCCTTATCATTGCATTGGGTGTCCAGGTTCTTTAGGGAGGCAAGAGGCCTTTGCAGTGCATTTTTGCACTTGTTGGATTTTCTGTGACTACAGCTATGGCTTCAGACATGCAATTGAATGGCCATTCAGCGCTCTACATTGTGCTGGAAAATTATGGAATTGGCAGGAGTTGTGCAGGCAACAAAGTCCATGTGACTTCTAAGAAATTGACTTTAAGTAGTAGGGCAGGCTGGTTTAGCTTACTTTCCCTTAGAGATCATCCACCTTCATTGACATAAACTGACTCCTAGACAGAGGCCAAAGACCTTTATGCATTGCCCATCTCACTTCAGCCTTTAAGACTGCAATTAAATAAGATCTGGGTGGTATCTGGGACTTGTGCACTGATGCTGCCATGGCTGGTTTCTCTGAATTTACTTTGTGGTAGTCAGATGTGATTTCTGGTGACCATGGAGCTAGGTAAAAGGTTGCTGCTCCCAGCATCACTTTGCTGCTCATCACTGCCCTCCTGAGCTAGGCTGAAAATGACTGAAAATACCCAAGTGAATTAGGATCGTGGTGGTAGGACAGAGAGCACATGTGCATGCAGGTAGGCTGGCAAAACAGCTGAGCTGCCCTCAGCCTGGCCCAGCAGCAGCTGAACAGCCCTTATGACTTCAGTCTCAGTTTCTTGTTTCAGCTACCTAACTTATTTCTAGCATGGCATTTCATGTGGAAATAAAGTGGAGAAATGGAGAGAGTGCAATATTCAGGCTTCATTCACTCCCCCTGCACTTATAGAGAAAGCCATTTTCAGTGGTCCCATCAATAAGGAAATTAGAAACATTGCTTCTCGTACTCTAATGCAGGGGTGAATTTAACTCCTAGTTGTTCATCAATTGGACTGTCAGGTAACAAATTTTACATATTTATCCAGCACACTGTATTCCCATTTTGTTGAACTATATGGCATATTCACATGTGTACATTTCAGTTATTCAAGCTTTTGCTCAGCAAAATCAAGTCTGACTATACCCAGCCAGAGCAGGGATCTGTCACGCTGCATTAGGTGACTGTATTTTTTATGATAAAGAGAACAAGATTCCTTACGGACACAATAAACTGCAAGAGAGACCTCTAGAGCACTATGCATCTTCAGGCTAGCGGGCTTTTTTTGTCATGAAGCCATTAAGTATGGCATTAACTACAGCATATGAATGGGTACCACAGATTATAGCCATAGGAGGTACTGAGAATGTGCCCCTCTTACATTGTTTGTAGAAATGCACTCATGTTGTGATGATTTATGTTTTCATTACAGAACAATTCCCATAATAACAGGCATTGAATACGGATGCTTAATGTTGAGTACAGGGGAAAAAAAATAGAACTACACTTTGAGTAATAAGTTTTGATTGAATGAATGGCTACTTTATAAACTTTCATTACTATGATTTGGTCTGAGGGAAAGAGCAGCTTGTCGGAATTTTTCCAATGGAAAATTTAATCAACAGAAAATGACGCATTAGGAGAATGAAAAGGCTATCAGCACCATTCTGCTGGAACCCCATGGCTTTGCCTGCCTTTCTAATCCTTTGACAGCTTGGGTTTTCAGGGTCCTGCCCCCTGTTTCCTTGGGCTGCTGATGGGATTGTTGTGGTAGCTGTGCTGGGAGCCTTCATAGAACCTGCAAAAGCTCTCAAGAGCTTTTTGAACATCTTCATGCAAAGTGTGATGGTGAGTCATCTTCAAGCCATGAAGACTGGCACTCCTGAGTGAACAGCACTGTCCTCCATGGGACTTTGCTAACCCGTGCTACACTTGAAGGCTGTCCAAAGTTGGTTTTATGCAGATGCTAAGGGTTTGGAGCGTATTTAGTTGCTGTCTTAGCCCAGTGGCGCTTGGCTGCACTCAGTTTGTATTTATGCTATGTGTAGGACAGAAGTGTTTTTACTAGGAAATTCGTCAGCGCAGTGTCATTTTCAGTAGAGGTGTGACTTTGAAATAGTATTGAAACATCACCATAACTCCACAATCTTCTAGTTGTATCACTGCAATTTAAAACTTTTCCAGTAATAACATATAATAATAATATATAATACAATATAATACCAGTGAAGATCTATTTTCTTTATGCAATATTTTGATCAATAGAGGCTTGCTTTCTCATTAAAGATACCTAATTGCCAGGCAGGTTTTTGAGGATCACATTTTACCCCTCTGATTCAACAACCCTCTCTTCTCCCTCTCCTCTGTCTTTCTTTTTTTCCAGAACAGAGCAATTGCAAAGCTAAATCAGATTCTTCATTTTTCCATTTCCTGTAGTTTGAGCAAAGTGGAAAACAGGGAAACATGTTTAAAGAAAAATTAAATTCAAACCATAGGAAGTCGCTGGTATTCCCCTAACTAAAAGAGGCCTTGTAATATACATTGGTAGAATATATGAATGATACCTATATACATGCTGTTTTTTCATTTTTCTCTTGTGCAATTTTATAACTTTTTATTCTGCCTGTTCTTTCTCTCTATTTGTATTTAAACTCAGGCTCCGTCATCTTTGTTTCAACTTTTTTCTAGGATTTTCTCCTTGTTTCCCCAGTGTTTCTTCTGGTTGAAGGCTGATTTGAGATGAATCTTTTTACCCACAACCTTAAAGCGTTTGGAAGGAATCCTTCCACATCCGACCACAGTCCTAAATTTTCACAGCAATTTGCTGGTAGCTTATCTTTCATTTAAGTTGCTAAATGGCTTCTTTTCCCTTCTGTTATACTGGCATTTTTTTCCAATTATCCATCAGTTTCAGTAGTTCTGTGCTTTAAAGATGAACAGTAACAACTTCAGCCAGCAAGCTGTATTAAATTATTTGTTGTGCACTCCTAATCAGGAGACTATTAGTCTACAAACTTGGAAGAAATGTTCAAGTCGTATATATAACCAAGGCTTGGAAGATTAGGCTTAGAGTGCTTTTGATCTTAGAACTATGGATCTAAATACGTGATAATATAGGGTCATGCAGATACATTTACCATTTAAGAAACTCTTTGGACCAACATATTGCAGAATCTACAGCACAACTGGATGTCACAGCACACTCCAAACAACAGCTATAGAACACACGTATTACAGGATCCTCATGGTTTTTGTCCAGATTCAAATTACACTTTACCTAATAGCTTCTCCCGTTTCTCGAACTGACAGTTGGCTTCACTCTGTACACAGTTCCCACTGCAGCAAAGCAACACAGTCAAATGCACTGTAAGTAAAAAATGTATAGTTTAGGTGGCATGTTTTTCCGTCTTAGTATATGTCACCTAAAATGTATTGTTGTGACTGCAAGTATAAATTCAGCACTTCATATATATTTCTGATGAGGCCTGTGTCATCCCAGGATAAGTATAATGTGACATGAGTATGTCTCAGCTTGAATTCTGTTTCACTGCCTAGAATATTCCATAATGCAAAACCTTTCATGTCTCTGGCCAGAAACCCTAATCAAGGAGACATGCAAATCTGGTCACTGACTTCAAGAAAGCCTAGACTTTGGGTATCATTCTAAGCACAAAGGGCAGCTTCTCTGCTGGTATAAGCTGAAGCTGCTCAGCTGAAGTAAAATATTTAAGACACTCATTATGTAGTTGCTCACCTGTTGGGTACATGACCCTCTCAATCACTGCCTTTCTTTATCTGCTTCTCTGATTCAAACAGCGGGTGTGATCCTGCATACTCACAGTTGGAGTTGAGCTGTTCATGCACCTATTGCATATGTATCAGTGAATGATGCTGCATATTTGCTTTCAGCTATGGAATTTGCTAACTGGTATAGAAAAATAGCACTGTGCTCTAGTTGTACCATTCTATAAAGAAGTCAGTTGTTTTATTGACTCCTGCTTTTCATGGAAATTGCATATACAGCCTAAATAAAATAACCTTTGCTATTAAGACTCAAAACTTGTAACCAGGACAAATACAGAAAAATCTACAGTTTGCCCCTTAACAGTTTTATCTGCTTATAGATCTGAGAGAGAGATACAAACTGATTTCTTCATGTTTTTTGATAAGTCCCTGTAAGATTTGACTAAACTTTTGAGGGCATCATTCTGACACTGATGACAGAGGAATTATATGTTCCAGTGGGATATGTGCAAATCCAGTTCAAATCTCTCCAAACAGGACAGGAACTGAACGTACCACGTAGCAGATGAATGTGTTAATCAGTGGCCTCTAAGCCTTTCTTCCATGACTATCTGTTGCATCATTTCAAGAAAAGTCCTGAAAGATCTCTTTTGCTTTTCATTTTGGAACAAAACTAAATTTCCAGGTTCACATCGCTGACAAAAAGTCTCTCTTATATTCCAGCCATCCTCGCAGCCACAGCACAAGCAATACTTTCCTGATCAATATATCTATTTTCAAGAGCAGCTTTGACATTCAGAACTAGCTGAAACAGAGCTATACTTTAGCACTTCCCAAGACAACCCCTATCAAGTTAGGATTTAGGGAAGAGATCAGAAAGTGTGTATGACTGTTGCTAAATTTAAATTGTGCATAAACCAGGAACCACATTTCCAGTTGTGCCATGGTCAAAATTTTCACATTAATAAACTTAAAGGCATGTGAAAACAGGGGGATGATGCCAAGAAACACAGAAGAGAAAGCTACAACTCTAGCATATATGTCTAGCCAGGCCACAGGGTATCTTTGACAATCCACATGTAGTTTAACCTTCTGTATATGAGGTGATAAGTTCTCTCCTGCAATGGCAAGATACTATTCTAGCTATACAGAAATGTTCTTCACAGAGGCAGCTCCATTCATCCTGCTCTTCTGAAGTGCTGCAGTATAAATAAAATAGCTACAAGGACAACTAGAAGAAGAAGAAAAGTTGGGGCTATATCCCATATCTACTTGCACTGTCAGGCTTCTCATGAGAGGTTTCACACTGGTTTGTTTTTGAGAGTCTCTGCTAGTGCAGTGCTTGATAACGATGTGCTTGAGACCCTTCTGTCACTTAGGACAAAGCTCTTTCTGCAGAAACAGCAGCAACTAGAATGCTATTGCTCATCTTTCCCAATAGCATTTCCAGCTTTTGAAGCATAGGATTTAAACCCATCCTTCAAATATTTGGAAAAAACTTCACTGGTCTTGGATGAGCGTATCTTCAGGTGCTAGAAGGATTCTTACTGCAGAGTGGTTTTAGGGCCTTTATAAAATCTAGAACCTGAGGGCTGCTATCGATGTGACTGAAGCAGTTGAAGAGATCAACGCAGCTAAAACAGATGCATCTCCTCTGCGTGAGCTCATTCTTAAATCCTCACCCTGCTTGGAAACACACTCTCCTATTAAGCACTAGGGAAGTATAATCTCTAAACAGTACTTGATCAAAACCCATTTGTTTCAAAGTGTCCTTGTTGTGCTCTGTCAGTGATGCTGTAATTCAGAGTGACTCAGAGTGTCCATGTGGACAGCAGCTCTGACAGCACACTGGCATGGACGGAGCTGGGAGCCCTCGGACTCACGAGCACAGACCAGAAAAGCTGAGCTGGTGCTTAGTGAGGATGGACAGAGCAAATCGTTCCCCACCAGGGCACCAGGCAGACCTGGGGCATGGCTGCTCCTTTCATGACCTGCTGCTGGGGTGACAGAGCCCTCTGGCAGCCTTAGAAGAAAGACCGATTCCTGTGGGCTAGCAGTTGTCTCAGTTTCCCCAGTGTCCTTGTGTGATTAGTGTTCAGGGAAGTGAGGATAAGTTTTACATGATGAAGCTTTACCAGTGATATGTGCATAACTCCCACGTCAAGTTAAACCAATACAGTTACAAAAGTACTTGTCCACCTCAGGACATCTTTCCTTTCCTGTCCTTGGGCAAAGTCTCACAACCCTCCAAGTTATCATAACGCATGTCAAAAGTATTTCCATGAGAGAGAAAATCTCCATGGAGATGTCTCCCGAAATACACACCTCAGCTTTTGCTGATAAAACTTTCCCTTTAAAACAAGTCTTCAGAAAGTTTGGTTGGTTAGCTTTTGAATTCTGCTTTTTCAAGGAGATGTCTTCCTTCCTGGAAAGCATTGGCTAATTTTCTTGGGGGGTCCCTGTGTGTATCAGCAGCTCTTGCATACAGGACTTGATAACCTATGCACTTCTCCTTTGAAAATATATACTCTGTCTCTTTCTCACCTCCTACATCAATTTCCTTTGTGACAGAATGACACCAGGCCTCTTTTTGCTCTTATCCTGACCTTTTTTTCTTTCAAAGGATGTGGAGTTTTCCCCTTTTTCATTCTTTGTGTGCACATCTCATTCATTGGTCTTTGGTTTTCTGTTTGATGATTTATTGATAAATAGAATGTGTCCTGTTTCTATATACAATCTTGATCCTCAACCAAAACACCACAAAGCTAAGTAAAAATCCAAGCCACAAGAAATAAACCCAGAAGACAGGAGCAGACAATAAGAATGGAGAACGGTCTAATAATATTTTTTTTTCCTAAACGCTAACTATTGCCCTGTGCATTTTTATGAGGCTTTTCTAGACCCAACGTACTGCAACTTTGACCATGAGATAAAGTACTAAATCATTTCTGTTTCAATTACAAATGACTGGAACTTCCTTTTCTGTTGGCCTGAATGTAGACAGATGAATATTTACAAAATATATCTGTATTTCTTTTCCTGATATTTAATTAGGGGATGATCAGTGTCATAAATTGTGACTTGTCACTCAGATTCAAATCTTTACAAAAAATTAAAAGCTTTTCACAGCAATAAAAATGGTGAAATATTCAAGCTTTCAAATGAGACCCTCTATGCAAGCTCTGTAATAAACACACCTTCAACACGTTCTGACCTCTTCATTTTTCATTGCAAAGATTAATAATAGGTAGCTTAGCAACGATGCTGTATTGTCAGCACATGTTAGAGACTTGGCAGCATTCAAGGTCGATCTGCAATAAGCTTAGATTGAATGCCATTAGCTAGATGCCACTTTGCCTCTGGAGTTTATTGCTAAATTTTTATTCCAGGAGGGAAAGAAAATACCGTGCTGACACAGTTAATATTTGGACCACAGCAGAAAGGTCTGGATCACTTACATGACTTGTGTATTGAAAAAAACCTGTAATAAATTATATTTTAACCATTTGAAAACTGAATCTATTATCATTTATTATTGAGTGTAGAGGTAATTTCTGCAGGGAGTAGACATTAAACAGCATACAGTTATGAATGCAACAGTTGCATTTTTGACTTGTGAGAACTAGGGCTCAGCTAACGACTCTGAACCTGGAAAGTCAGGTACATTTGATCATCTGTTGGGCTGCTTCGATGAGAAGCTGTCTCCTCTGGGAAAGCAAGATCCACAAAATGATGTTAGTGCCTAGAACAGGGATGATGTAGCTATATCCAAAATTTTTAAACTCAAAATCCCTCTTTAGCTACTGCCTAACCCAAGTGCACCAAAAGACCCATCGGATAAAATCTGTAAGTGGGCTTTGGGGCAATGATGGATTTTGCTGAAAAGGGGCAACTGTTAAACTCTGCTTATGGAACAGTTCGTAGATCTGCAAAGATGCTGAGCATGGGAAAACCACCAATCAGCTCACCTTCATGGCTACACGTGAGATGCAATCAATAAGTACATGCATGATAAGTAGTCTTCCTCTTCAAGAGATTTGATGAAGCCAGCAGTAAACTTTCATTGACTTTTGTGGGCAGACGGATTTCACTCCAAAACTGATCAACTAAGTCTGAAAAACTATCAAACCTCTGGAAAGCTGTATGGATCAAACCTTTGGATATTGAAGTGTTGCCAGTCACCAAGCTTTAAACCCTGCTGGGACCAATCACGCATGCAAAGCTACGTAATTCTAGGATAGTTTTCAAAACACTGAATAACACAAGACAAAGGGTTGGAAATTTCTTTCTGAAGCCTGAAGCTTTAAAATGCTGTAACATTTAACATCTGTGTCTCGACTAATCTCTGCTCAGCAATGGTGTGAATTCAGTCGTTTCCTATGACTTTGGATAAGCTGTAATTGCACATTCATTTTTTATTGCTACATAGCACTTAATATTGTATATCTCTGATCCAGCATTTCCCTTTCCCCCAGTGCCTATTTTTTCATTTGGTTTCATGCATGAGGTAGTGTGTGGCTCAGTACTGGAGTCTGCAGGCATGGATGGTGAGAGCAGCAAATGTATTCTGGCGCATGTTTTCAAGCTACCACATTCAAACATAAGTGACCCACAGGTCTTCAAGATTACAAGTGTTACCTAATTTCCTTGAACTAACTCAGTTTCTTAGTTAATATGTAGAATCTAAAAAATCATGGAGGGATTTGTGGGAGTCTTCACAGTTGTTAAACTCCATTGTTTGAAGTTGTTATGAAGAAAACAAATAGCAGAAATAGAATAGGTTGACATTGTGAAAGGAACACAGCCATGTTTTCACTTGTAATTTCCATGTTTCCAGTGTAGGGAATCATTTAATAGTGGAAAAAAAAAGGAGTAATGACAGTAAAAAAGTAAAAAAAATCAGATCAATAACACATCTAGCATTCCTGCTACCACACGGTTAATAGCATGGCTGAATTTTTCTTTCCCTTGCAAATATTTATACTTAGTAAAATGTCATTTCTTGTGCCTGTGATTAGAGAAAATGCAATTATAAATCCAGATCTATTGCATAATCTTCTAATAAAGTCAACTTTTCCCACTGTTCCTATACTACAGCCGTCCTCTAATTTATTTCTCATTAGGCTATGGCATCACTAGTTAGGACTAAAGCATTCAGCAGTAGATCAACAGACCTGAGAAGAATTTTTAATAATTATTCTTTAAAAAGACACAGAAAGTTAAATTATTGAATCACAGTTATGCTTCTTTTCTATAATTTCTATTCCAGAATTTTTTAAAAATTAAACTCCCCCCTCTTTTTTCTTTACATCTATTAATTTGTACCTGGGGTAGTATGTCCCAAGTGCATTTATCATAAATTGGTTATCTGAAATCATTATCACCAAAGGAAATCAAATCAAAGTTTATTCTAGCTACTCATGTTATATTTCATATTGTATATTCCCTGTCGACTTGATTATGAGTTTTGAAGTCTCTTTCTTGAAAAGAAATAGCTTTTGCTGGTCGGCAGTCTATCTAGCTTTCCTGTTTTGGAATCACACACACAGTAGTAGTTCTTCACTTTTTATGTGGTGTTCAATATATTATGTACAGGGGAAAAAATCATAATCAGTCAACATGCAAACTGTTGCCTCCTTTGCTTAGTCTTCGTATACAGCAGTCCCTGCTTAGGAACTGAGTGTAGAGCGGGACCTGGCTTTGGTCCCATTTAGTGATGCTTTGTGGCATGATCCTCCATCAAGCCTAAAAAGGCACATAAAATGTAGAATACCCTGAACTTAATCCCTTGGTTCTACCCCAGGGGAATTGTCTCTGTTGAATTTCTGCAGATTGTTTTTGTGTCAATGCACGAACAAACTCACAAGAGAATCTGTGCTGTTTGGGGGATTCTAGAAGACAGCCCCCACAATAGTCAACAGGTAGTATGAGATACTGCACAACCTGACTCCAGATTAATCAACATAATTACTTATATTATGTTCACTGAGTAAATGTACATAGAATGTAGAAGAAACTATTAGTTAAAATACTTTTAAAATCGTTACAGGAATGTCCATCTAGAGTGATGTACGCATAGGAAAAGTTGAAATGCTTCTGTTGGATTTGCAGAAAGTACTGCATTTCAGTGTTTAATTACCACATTGAACTAGTACGTTACTTGTTGTCTTAAGGAGATTACAACACCGATGTCCAAAAGCAGCACAACACCATTGTAACAAAATTAATGTTTGCAAGATGATTACAGATCAGCTGCAAGGCCATTTTCACCACCGATGAGGTGGGGACTATGCTATTTACACCTCAGCTGCAAATTAATTCTGGGGAGGGATCCCAGGCCAGATGCACAGAGGAGTAATGACAGAGAATGGAGGTGCCAAAACTGTTCAGAGGTATCCAGTCCCAAGGGAGGAAACCAGGAGACAGGAATAAGCAAATGAAGGAGGGATGATCCGAGCGGCACATCAGGAAAACGGGAAATGTCCAGCACATTACTGTCAGGGCTGATTTAAGCGCTAAGCTTGCTGACCCACCGAAGGACCTTCACAGCAGCCTCTAATGCTTTGAAATTGTGTGTTCTCCTGCCCTTCTGTGTAACTTTGGCCAATTGACTTCACTTTGTCTTGTTAAAACATCTGTAGTGCCTCTCGCCACTCTGAATATTGTCTGCTTTATACTTAAGTTTTGTGGAGTGGGGCCCCTCGTTCTTTTAAGGGAAGTACCAGGCACCATGGGGTCTGGGACTACTGCACAGAGGGGCTTCTACTGCTGGCATTATTGCTGCTGTAATTATTAAATGAGAGGATTTTGAAAAATTACGCCTTTTTAAATTGCTCCTCTCTCAAATGGTATTTGATTTGTTCAATTTAATTATTTTTATTAGAACTTTCTTTTTGTGTAGTTATTTGATAGCATATATGCTTGTTTTAGAAAGTTAGGTTCATTATATTCATTATTAAGAGAAAATATGCAAGGAAAACTTGAATTCATATGCTTTTGTGTGTGGTAATGCACATTTTGCACCTCTCCAAAGGAATGTATTCAATGTCTTGCTCAGTTTTGCTTTTGCTTTAGTCCCTTGGGCTTTAATATCTTATTAACACACAGTCTTAGGAAATTAATGAGGATACACAGGGCCTTACAGCTTTTGTCATTAGTTCTACTCTTGTGCAGATTGACAGTGCTGAAAAGAGATTGCCGCTATAAAGAATATTTAGTGCCCCTTTACCTGTGGATTATATTGGTATCATCTGCCTTGTCTGTGACAGATGTGAAATGTCTTCCCCACAGAACTCAGGAGGCCAGATCACTTGTTGCTTATTATCTAAACCAACAAAACAGTGAATAACCTGAACTGGAATTTTGGTACAAGTCAAATAAAATGTTGAACAGTATACGTAATAATAATAATAATATAACAAATGCAACGCTCTATGAAATCACTCATGGTGACAGAAGAGCAGTAATAAAAAATAGAATAAATAGGCAGTTAACTTCATAACCACACAAACTATTCTGCATTATTTGTATATTGCTTTTCCGAGTGTGTTGTGATAGCAATAGGAAACGAATAGTGATGCATATTATGAAAATAACCCACTGCAGAATGAACATCTGCTTTCAATTAAACAGGTGTATGGGAAATTCAGCACGTTCATAAGCATAATTAAAGATTGTTATTACCAGGAAGTAGAGAGATACTTTAGTAATTAAATATAGTTGAAAATTATTGCACTTTTTCTTTATAAACTTATCTTGCTTTTTTAAAAAAAGTTATTAGTTGTCAAACTGATCATTTTGAGGAGTACATTCATAATTTAAACAAAATTTGGGAGTGGAAACATTCTATCTTTAAAATTCACCTTATTCATTATTTTGAGGTTTTGATTAATGACTTAAGGTCATTCATATTTTCAGTACTTTGCTAGAGATAACATTAAAAGCTTTACTACCAGAAGGTGGTGAGTTATCTCCCTTCTGAAATGCTGAACCCTAAGTGTCAAAAGTTCAGCAACCACAAACGGAGACACCTGAAACTAGGATTCACATTAGCAAATGTTGACCTTTTGCTCATGTATCTCCCTAAAGGCTTTTGACTGAAGAATTCCTACATGAAACAGATATTGCCTAGGGATTATGGACTAAAATGTTAGAAGTGCCTGAAAAACTTACTGCTAGTGAATTTGTTTTTGACGAACTAACTTTAGACAGGATTCATCACTCCCCAAAAGAGCAAACTTGGGGGGGTCTGTGGCATGAGTTGCAAGCTTATGTAGTAACAGCTAATATAGACAGTCAAAGCCAGGCCAGGATAAGAATAAATAGGTAGAGTTACAAGCAGTTGTTTTATAAGTAGAATTAAAAAAATGTCAACAACCCCTCCAAGTTACTTTCCTTATAGTAGAGATTTGCTAAATATCATATAAACTGGCAGAAATCTCCTGCAGAGCCGTTTTGCTCCAGCCCAACATCTGTTAGGGGCTTCCTTGCTAATTATTGGACAATGCACACGGGTACTACTGAAGCTCTCTGACACTTACCTGTTGTGTGGGGACAGGTCATTGGTTTCTTGAGCTTTCTGTTAAGTGTTCCCTCCTTCCCTCTTTTGGATGACTTACCTGTTTAAATCCTGGTTTAACCAGCACGAATAAGTGCTGGGTTTGTTTGCTTTTTCACACATGAAAGAAAAAGCTCTGCAGGGGTCTCATATCCAGTCTGGAGAGCCAGATAAGTCAGAATCTGAAACAAGAAGTAAATATGTGTTGTTATTTCATAAAATCATGGTAGCTTTCCTTGACTTGCTTATACCTATTAGTATAATGGGGGGGAAAAAAGATATATTGTTGATATGGTGTTATTTCATAATTTTTCTCCTCTGGTGCTAGTGGTCTAATTGATCCCCTACTTTCCTGCAGTTAGTAGGCAATCCACTTGTGGTTTATGCCCCAGTCATCATCTTCAGCTGCATAAATTGGCTAACTTGAAAATTGCTGATACAGACCTGTCACGGTCTTTTCCTTAGCTTTATAAATGATGTTTTCCAGGTGAAGGACATTGTGTTAATGGACATTCTGTATATGTCTGCTGCACTTCAGACTGTGTTGTCTGAGAGATGTGAAAAGTCAAAGTGAACTTCATACTGCTGAACACAAGCAGGGAGAAAGATAACAACAGTATCTGAGAAGCCCTACAGTATGAATGGAAAGTTAATGTAGATCTTCATCACAGACCTGTATCAAGGTCTCTTTGTTTATATCTTTCTTACCAAGGAGTGAGCAGAGAAAATGCTATCATTAATTTTCAGATTAAATGAACCTTAATATTAGCTTCTCTAGCTGCTTCTGCAGTGGGGTCATCTGCATGGTTCATAAGGTTGGGCTGTTGAAACACCGCACGGAGTACTGAGCCAGGTAGCAGTTTAGTTTAGCAGTAAAAACTGAGCACTAAGCTCTATCTTATCCCTGGACATTAATGAAGGGAGAACTAGATTAGTCTAATGAATTCTAAAAGGCTGTACTTCCTCTAGTTGTTCTCCGTTCTTCGCCCGCTTTTCTGTGACAGGTCCATGTAGAATCTCTGTATATGTTTTCAAACTTAACTATTTCTCCTCCATTGTGTAGTTTCATTTTTCTGCCCTCTTACACAGCAGACCAGACTTTGGCCCATTGAGTTCAAGTAGAGGTAAAAATGAAGAGCAAGTGGATGAAATATTGCCCTTGTTCACTGCATGTAAATCTGAGGTAATTACTAGAACAGGTTGAAAATGGAGTTTTCATCCCATGGGCATATCCTTTTAATTTAGAAACCATACCAAATGTAAAAGGGTTGAGGGAAGCAGAGTTTAAATTTTAAGAGACATTTTGATTTCAGAGTCTCAAATTTTGTTTCACTTCAGTTACTTCAGTGTTTTCATTGGATACTATATCACTGCTGAGACAATGGAAATGAAATGCTATGGTAACTTTTGATACCGAAGATTGAGGAATCTGATATGTTATCAGATTTTTGTAAATTAATGTTACTCAGTGGAACAAAGATCTGTAGGAAAGCTCTCAACCAATTCTGGTGTTTACCTGGAATAAATCGGTTAGATTGCATTTTCAGACAAACCTACAGCCAAAGTAACCCAACTGAGTTACTATACGTACTTCAGAGTTGCTTCAGACTCTCACAAGTACAAGTGCCGATGAAATCTAGTCCAATAAATCCATTAACAATTTTTTTCCTGTATCCACTATGACACAGTTATCTTCAATGGACATACAAATTACTGGATTCATACAGTTTACAATTACCTTTTCTTTTAAATAATTAATTGGCACTTGCAATAGCTGAATTTAGCTAGTTTATTATAAAGCTTGAAATAACCCTAGGTATTTTGTCTATTATTCTGGCTTCTTTGCACAAAGGCTTTGACTGAAGGCTGCTTCAAATTATTATCAGCTACTCAAAAGATCTGTGTTCTCTGTCACTGCCCCACAGAGAGCACGGATTATTTAGGTTTGGGGTTATTGTTAGAAGTCACTGGTGAATGAGATTCAAGTCAAGTTGGAAAGTGAACACTATTCATTTTTTATATCTTAAAAAAGAACTAATCAAATTGTAAATACATGATGTAGTATATGCTGAATTGACTTTTTCCCCCTTATTGATCTATAGCCAATTTATAAGGTGCTTTGAAGTAGAATAGTTAGAAAAAATAAGGGGGTTTAGGTCATTTGGAAACATCTCTTATCAAAGAGATGCAGCATTTGCATCTCTTAGCAGCAGCTTCTGGGTTCATTGGGAAACCCACCTGTTTTTCCAGTATTCTGATGGTGAAGAAGTGTCTGAAAACCTTTACATAATGCATATGAGTGATCTCATATTTGAGTCTTGAGTTCAGCAGAAATAATTCAGACACTTTTGTGATGGGGTTTTGCAGGGCTGCTTTTTATTTCTTCATACTATTACCACAAGTGACCTAAATTTGAAAGAGAGAGAGAGATGAGTTTTAATTTCTATTCTTATTTTCACAGCAGTATGAGTGTTCATCATATTTCATAGAATGACCAGATATTAAATTCTGCTCTCACTTGCGCAGCTTTTCATTTGGAGCAACTTCAAGGGAGTTAGTCTAGACTTAAATATTATAAGTGGAACCAGGAAAATTTGACTCCGTATGGGTTTGATTCTGATTTCAGCTGTGGTTGTCACCATTGTGGCTCTTATTTGATTCAAAACCTTGGGTTAAGTGCATGAGCTGTCTGGCAATCTCCTTTTCAGATGGAAATTATTGCAGGACCATTTAAATAAAGTCTTAATCAGGTGCCATACAAATTCCTGATTAAGGTTTTTAAATAACAAACTTGAAGTTAAAACCAGCAGGGCATAAGAAATTCCCAGAGCGGTGAATACAAAATCATTAATCTGAACCACTTTTAATTTCTACTCGGAATTTGTTAGTGGAGTGGTTAATTAAATTGTGGTCCTGCTTTTAGAAAAGTATCTGCTGTGAATGTACACTCATTTTTTGCTAATCAGAAATGTTAGGCAATAGTACTCGTAGAAACAACTTGTCATTTAATCTTCGAACACAGAATAAAGAAATCTCATGGAAAAGATTTGCTTTCTCATATATAGCAATCACTACAACATGAGACCAGCAGGAAGATCAGTATGGAAGTCCTAATGCATGGCAAATCACACAGTAATGAAAGACTGAATGAGAGGGGCCAGGACTGAGCAGTGTTCTTCCATACCCTTATAACTACATGTGGCTCCTGTTTGCAGTGGTATAAAGCAGAGATAATGGCGATTCAGTGGAGTGATGCTGATGGAAAAGCAGAGTAAACAAGGTCAGAATTAGGACCATGAGTTTTCTTGTTTCCTTTCTACTTACCAGCTGGGGTTGCTTCTGTTTCCAGTCCATTTTGTAGAAGGAGCTCTATCGCGTCCATGTACTGGTCTGATGCTGGAGAGAACCAAAGCAATGCTTTGTATTTTGGGCAGGGTCACCTGTATTTTCAATGCAGGGTACACGCAGGTGTAAATCAACTGCAGTTTTATCGCTACTAAGGAAAAAAGCTACTGATCACTCAGGTCGATGGGGTTAGTTGTTTTGCTGGGGCTACCTGTATAATCATATTGGTGATGAGCAGGAGAGCGCCTAGGAACCCAAGTCCTCCTGGGAGAGAGAGCAGATAAGGCACAGCATTAAGGTGGTAAAGCTGTTTCTTCACGATGAAAATAGCCTTGCCTGAGGCATCATCTGGAGGAGATTTAGGATTCTGTGAAGCTTGTTAGTCATCTAAAGAGATTAGGTGTTAATGATCTTTGGTGTTATAAATATGCATGGGAATGTAGATGAGAAACCTGTAAATTACTATTTTAACTGCCTCTGTGCTGGGCTCTGGAAAGACTTCTCCTATGCTCACCTTCTGCTACTCTTTTCAAGACTCTTCCATGCAGGTTTACTTAGTCTGGGGGTGAAGTCTCTCCCATGCGAGTTTGACTGGCTCCTGTAAGTCACTGGAGTTGAAGAGTGCTATTGCTATTTGCAAAAGGTGGGGTATCCCGCAGCACAGAATTGGGCCCCACCAAGCCAAGTGAGCTGTTTGTGCTGGCAGAGACCATCTCTTCACCACTGAGCCTTTGACCATGCAGAGACATAGGCAAGCACAATGATGCAGCCAGAATCAGTGCAGATAGTCTCAGCACCATCTCCAGAGAATCACAACCGCACAGATACAGTGCCTTTCTGTAGGTTTTGGAGTTTTTTCCAAAATTGAGACTAAGCAGAGGAGTATCAAATGGAAGAGTCAACCGGCTTTAACAGAATGTAAATTTAAAAAATGGGAAGGAGGGAGAATGGGTTCCCCGGGAAGAACTAGTAGTTCACTGCAAGAAAGCCTAGCCCTAGAAGTGTTGTGCTGCATGACTTAAATCAATGGGAATGTTGTGATTTCTGGGCTAATTGCCTTTTCCCTGTCTTCACTAAATGTGCATACCCTGAGTTTTAAGCACGTATTTGGATCTAGCTCTCTTTAACAAAGCACTTCCGTACATGTTAGAGTTTTTGTAATTTGAGGCCCCTGTGAAGTGCCTATTGCGACAATTTCAATTTAGTTAAAAGGGGGTCAAGAAAGCTCAGCCCATCTCAGGAGGTTCCCAACTACTTTTTACAGGAATGTCCCTGTAGCATGAATTAGGGGATTTCTTAGACTCTCCATGCAGCTAAGAATTAAGATCCTTATATAGGTATTTTTACATATTCATTAATTTAAGGAAACAAGTTCTCTACAGCAAATAAACAGAGGGTATGTGCAATGAATATTACATTGCTTAAGAAAGGAAAACAACATAATACGTTCTGTGTGTGACTGGAGTATCCCCAGTGCTTATTTTCCAATTAAGTGAAAAACCACAGAAAAACAGAGACTATATAAAAAGAGTATCTCTGCAGTCACATCCAGGATATTGGTAGAAGGAACTAACAATAATTTTTTTCTCACAAGAGTATTGTGAGAATTAACTCATATCTGCAAAACTGCTTTTAGTTCTGGGATGAAGGACCCTGCAGAATATACAATATTTTAATATTTTGAACCAGTCTGGTAAAATTTCTTTTGCTATAATCCCATTCCTTTTGCTGGAATTACTTATACCAGAAGATGGAAATAACAATAAGGGTATTAAGGACATTGTCTTTTGTTATATATGAGCTGAGTCACTACTTGTTGTAACTAAAAATAACCTGCACTAGTGAAATACACTTCTGCATCCTGACCAGCACCTGGATCATTGAAAGTTGATGGGTTTTCACCCCCAAAGGTTAAAGATTAACAAAGGTCTGTAGGCTCAGGGCAAGACAAGTGATAGTGGTGGCTTTCAGTGGCACCTCCCTGTCTTCCACTAAAATCTGTATCTACATTCACTTGCAAATCTAGGACTAGGAGTACCGAGCTGTATAGAGCTTAATGTATAGACATAGGATTTCTAGAGCATGCTGAGAAGCCATTTTTTATATTTGAAACTGAACAGAAAGAGCCTGTGACTTTTTATTCATTCTGTGTGTTTCTTACAGAGGAGAGTGATTAACTTTACTAATTAATTAGTGAGCCAAAAGAGAAGGCTCATAGAAGGGAATGGAAATAGAAGGAGAAAAGCTTTTATACATAGACAGCAAAGGAATCCTGAAAGCTCATTCCAGACTAAACTTTAAGCTCAAAACATTCTATTTAAGGATTTTGCTGGATTTTCCATTGAGCTGTAATTTACTCTTCTGAATGCTTTAAGTGGCAGGAACTGTCCATATCGGTGTTTTGTTTCCAGATGAATGAGCCGTCACGCGTAGCCTGTGTAGGGGAGCTCTACAAGCAGCATGTTGTGCATATGGTGGGAAAGCACGCTGAAAATCACAGTGATTGGAGAGGAAGATTTTAATGCAAAAAAGAAAGAAGGGGGAGGGTTGGAAGTAAAGTGTGACAGAGGACCTGTATCTCTACCTGTGGTCTGATTTCAAGGCACAAGGAAAAATAATTGCTTCGGGAGCTTAGCAAGAAGTCTTTACTGAAAGTGGTTACAGCCAACAGCCTTTGTCTGTGAGCACTGGTTGTCACTTATTTGACGTGTAACTATTAATCCTCAGTAACAAGTATCAATAAACCATTCCCTAGAGAAAGCAGTGAGTCTGAACCATGCAGGAGCTGAAGAAATCTCTTTTGATAAGCCAGACTTGATGCCTTGGGACAGGGGAGACTTGACAAGACAGGTCACTGGACACAGCCAGAAGCTGGTGTTACCTGGGTGGTGTTGATGTGACAGAAAAAACCACGGTACTGAGAGTTAGCTGGGCACTAGAAAGGGAAGGAAATGATTCAGTGGGTTTATCCATGTCAGTAGATGCACTGAGTGCCCAGGTATAAGAATGGCTTAAATCGAGGCTCTGTGTTAAGGACTGTTTTTCCGTAAGTTCTTAATGTAAATAGATGGAAGTAGATGAGGGTCGTTCTGGTTAGTTAAACATTAGGACAGTACTCGAAATCAGTTAAAACACAATGGTTTTAGGCTTTTTATGATACCCGATATGTGACTTTCCACATACGAGTCAGAATTTGACAAAAATGCAGAGATCAGTAGTGCTTGTGTTGGTCTCTCAAAACTGCACACAAAAAAAAAAAAAAGGAAAATATGATTTTGAGGCCTAAATGTAGAAATATTAACTTTCAAAGTGTGATATAAAGTAACTAATCTTCTAGAGAATCTGTTGATATGATATGACAGTGCAGAATTTTTATCTCATCAGTGAGTGATATTTTGCATATGAAATTTGCAAACACAATATGTTTTTTGTCATATAAAATACAGTTAATTTTGCTCACTGCCTCAAGGGAAATTTTGAGGTAATTTTGTCAACTTGCTCTGTAATGAAATGAATTTGGGGGCTCCCAGGCTCAGTAACTTTCTCAGAAGAAGAAATAACACTTCTTAGTCTCACTCTGAAGGTTGCTGGCAACTATAAAACCTATAAATACTTGAAATGGTAACATTTTAAAAGGTTAGAAATGAGCCATGAAGAAATTGGCTGCTCCTTTCTCTCATTTCAGAAACGCGAAAGAATAACAGGAAAGGGAAATGGGAGAGATTACTTGCACACAAGCAAAACCTAGAGAAAACTAATCCAGCTCAGAGCGAGGTGACTGAGTTTTAACAAAGAATGTGACTAAATCATAATCATTTTTGCAAGGATGGGTGATACAAGACATTGGCAGCATGTAGGTATCACATCTGTCTTGAATGGCTGGTTCACTGGTGGGTATCCCAGTTTGTATTGCATTTATCCTAGTCGATGTCTGGCAGAATGTCCAAGGTTGAAATCCAGCAGCTGGTTTGCAAGGAACCGACGTCGTGGAAATGCTAGAGCATAAGACATGGTCTTTTGGACCAGAAACAGGCCGTCATTGCAATTCTTGCACATAGCTACCTGTCCAAAAGCAAACTGCCTTTCCTTCTGGGAAGCCTGTAGCTCATGGAGAGTCCTGCAGCCTTCCCCATGGCCTGCAGTTCCCAGGCAGAGCTGGATGTGGTGGGATTTTGCTATTTTAGGAAAGCAGAAGTGCCTTGCTCATGCTGGAGCCCAGCCAAAAGGAGGGGGTTGACTGTATCTGTGCTGAAAAAATCAGTGTGAGGCAGTAGAGGAGGCACAGCACTGGTAAGGCCAAGGACCAAATGCTCTAGCATTACTTGCAGCAGTGGAAGAAGAGCCTGTGCACAATGCTCCCACACCTATGTGTGAGGGCAGGTAAAATAAGCTCTAGCCTTTGCAGGGAATAAATTGCCCCTGGCTCAAGCTCTAATCACCCTGTTTAGGTGGAGGCTGGATAGAGGTAACATTAAGAACCAATACCAACATAAATAACACTCTTATTTTCAAATGATCTGAAAAGTACTGAAATGCCATCTAAAATAAAGGCTCTGGCGTAATACATGAGTCACAGATGAAGTGTTGCTGGCATTTCTGCAGTCATGCTACGCAGGGGACAGTGGAGATGCGGGCAGGCTGGCTCCCTGCAGTGCTGTCCTCTAGCAAAAGGCCCCAGCTGTTTCCCTGTTTCCCCTGGAAGTTTGGACTTTGTTTTGTGCAGCTTTTTACTGCAGTGAGAGGTGCTATAAAAAATTCTAATACACAGATGGGACGAGGTGAGGCCCAAGTATTTTCATGCCAATGTTGCATAATCTCAGGCAAATTAAAGTTTAATGATTTGACTTCTTCAATTTTTGTAAGGCACAAAGACAGCACACTTAAGTGCTTGATCTCTTCACTCCATTGACATTAATTAAACTCATCTGCAGCTTATGAGTTTTGGTGAGCTCATTACAAAAACACACAAACAAAACTCTGCTCATGTGGCTGAATTACCATGAACTCCCCATTTCTGCCTTTTCACTGTTTCATGTGGCCTTGTGAACAAACAAAGTAGAAGTAAATGTTAGGCAAATTATTGCAATGAAGGTGTTACTGAAGTCGTGATTGATTGAAGGAAAAAGAAAAGTGGCTACATTCTGATTTTTATCAGAAATATGTCTTTGCACAGAAGTCCTGGTAGGCATGAAATAAGAAAGCAAGCATCCTGCTTTCTTTGTCAAACTCTGGACCTCAGGCAAATGCTCTTTCCAGAGTCTGCATCTGATAAATTATTTGAACTAGAGTGGCATTTGAGGTGCCTGGATAAAGAGGCAATAAAAATATTTTCTATTTGTTTACACCAAAAAATATCATATACTGAACTGTCAAGTCTGAAAAATTGATGCTTCTGACTTCACAAATATTCAGCAGCCTAATAGAAATGTCAGATGTGTGTGGTTTTGAGAGAGAAAAAGGAAAAGAAAAAGAAAAAAATCAACCACACAACAAAAGGTTCATTTATTTTCATCAGATTTGATTCCCCCTCATGTAAGTGATGGATCCAAAGACCAAGAAAGTTTATAGAGTTTTTTTTTCTTGTTGATTTCAGTGATTTTTGATTAAGCACTGTAGAATACTAGGGTTGAGTAGCAGCTCTTTTAACATCACTAGTTCTTCTTGCTGAAAAATTGGTGTCACATGGATTGAGATGCATGTCATTAAAGGCAAGCAGCTGAAGCTGTCTTTCAGCAAGTTCTAGCCTGAGGAGTGCGTGGTTTTGGCAATCAGGTAGAACCATCCTGGCTGTGACTGCTGCCTTCACACACACATCCACTGCTCCTAAATGGCTCAATGGCAGCCTGCCTCCCTCCCTGCTCATCAGCCGAGATGGGGCCATGCCTGCTCTGATGAGGTGTGTTAGTGCCTGTGGCTGTAAATGCCATGCAGAGATGAAGGTGGGTAAGAGATGTGCAGCTTGCAAAAAGGTTTACCTGCCATGTGGCTGCCGTGAAAAGCACTTTTCTATGGAAACTACACAGATGTTGTGCAAGATTCTACCCCCGTTCACATGCAGGTTGGAGAGTTGTGTAAAGGGTGGGAGGGGAACCAGTCTTCTACCCTTTCATTATTTTAAAATATTTTTTGGTAATTTACTGCTACTTGCTGCTTTAGAAAGGAAAAAAAAAGTCACTTACCTTAATAGTGGGAGGGTTGAAAGGATTTCTCATATGTTTGGCTGAAATTGTAGTGTATTAAATTACAACAAGTACAGATTGCATGTGGGTGGGAGGGAGGAAGGGTAAACATGTGAGCAGTAGTAAAAATGGGACTTTTGAACTATAGGGTCAAAATCTGGGAATGCAGAAACTGGGTCATTTTGATCACTGTGGATACATGGATGATCCTGAGGAGGAACATCAGCAACCAGTGGAAACTGGCATTTTTGCCTTGCTGCTGAGAGCTGCCAGAGCTGGACACTCTGCAGTCGTCCCATGGCTCTAGATGTCATGTGCGTAGAGTCATATACAGTGAAAAGATAAGAAAAAGGTAAAAACTCTGGAATCAAAACCCTCTAAGATACAAGAAAACGTGTCATTCTTGCTTCTTTCGATTTCTCTGAAAACAGACTTCAGTCTCTAATTTCTAAAATGGCACAAGCCAAATTGGATCAGTTTATGATGGTCTTTGTTTTCTCTGGTAATAGCTTAGGACAGATTATCCTTTGGGCAATAGCTGTGTTTAGGTTTAATTATATAATTAGAGCAAATGCATGTAAATCAGATAAATGGGACATAATCAGTTACAGGATTTTGTGGCAAACATACACGGCGCATATGAAGTACGTGGTTTTAAAGTTCAACTAATGGAACTGTCAGCAACCATTACGGATGATAAAGCTGCACCTTTCAAGACTTGGCTATAGGGAGCAGGAAGAATTGGGTATGCATTAAAAATGTAGACCCACGTGGCTGTTTCAGCTGACAGTCAGGAGAGGGCTGGACCAGTCGGTCTATGTCCTGCTGCCCTGAAAGTAGACGAAGGGATTCAGGTTTTGGGAACAAAACAAATTGCAGCTGAAGACACCCTGGATTTTGGGAACTTTGTTTTCAATGTGCCATTTCTATCTCAGGCTAATGTTTAATAAGCTAAATTTCAAAAGGAGTGTGGTATCAGAATATTGAACTAGGTTAAAGTATTAATTTCTCCTCTGAGGCAAAACTCATTATTTTATCTAGCCCCAGCAACCTACGCTATGTACAAAGTGTCCCTGGTTGTAGGAAAGACCAGCACAGCAAAACACTGAAATTGAATGCAATCGTGAAGAAGAATTTTGTCTTTATTCAGTCCTAAATACCACTGTCCCACATTTATGTTATCATGGAAAAAGGACTTGAAATGGCTTTGAATCCCAGGGTACAAAAAAAACCCCAGTTATTCTTTACATACAGGCTGAGAATTGCATTCTCACATGAATTTGTTTCCATGGATGCCTATTTTGGTCTTTGACCTAAACTTGTTCTTAAATCTTATGGACTTAATAGGAAATAAGTCAAAGCTTACAAGTTTAGAAACTACTGTCTGTTTAACTGTTACTCATTTGCTGAAAAAAGAAATTGGCCTTGGAAAAAACAACAGGAAAAAGAAACTGGTCTTGGATGAATGGGTATTGTTGTGGGATAATAGTCCCTGATAGTCTGTAACTTTTGTTCATGCAAGCTAAATGGTACAATTTTTAATTACCATAATTCTCAAATCACTGTAATGGATTATAAGATCTTTGTGTTGTTGAAAATCTAATTCTGTTTTTTAAATTGTTTTGGTGGAAATTTGCAAGCAGCCATACTGTCATTAGTCTGTGGTTCTTTTGAATAGCATTGAGATTTGCAGGAGAGAATGAAAGTGGTGCGCAGATTAGATATTGTCATGCTACAGTCATGCTATAAATAGCTGATTGGGTTGGCTTTTGTTTGTGAGCTTGGGTTTCTAAATTGCAGCACTGTCGGTATTCCAGTCTCTGAACATCGATGGCTGCAGAGACACGAGAGTGTGCAAGAGAGTAACAAATGTCCTCACACTCCTGAGTTTGCTTCTGACTCCCTATCTGAAAGAGGGTAATCGCTGTGCGGTAGTCTCTGGAGATATCCCCAGCTGACTCTCCCATTACAGGTAAAGCAGAGTAGTGTTCTTAAAACATAGTATATATTACTCTTTGAAAGAATGTTCTAAGTTGAAAAATGCGTACCTTGGACTTTGGGACTATTGAAAGGAAGAAAAAAAAAATAGGCGAGTTGATTGAGGCAGGTTATATTGAACTGCCTGGAAACTCTGTGGAAGTAGTGCTTTTGAAAAAATAGCAGGGGTACAACAGATAAATAAATCAGCAGCAGAATTTCCAGCAACTGTCAAATCAAAAGCAGCAGTAAAACAGAAATATACAGTCAGTATCAGTCTGAATAAGCATTTGTTAAACACACCAAGGACAGACAGACAGTTGTGGGAAGCCATAATATCAGTGGTGTTTTCAAAAGATAATTGTTCCTGTTAATAGTAGCTGGTAGTTAATGCTCTGTTCTGATGAATATGACTATTTTAATCAAATTAATAAGGAAAGATTGCCATGAAACCATTTTTCAGAAAAAAAAAAGCAGTTAATGTGTTAGTTGTGTTTGATGGAGTGATCCTGCCATCCTTTTTTCAGAGTTTCCCATAATGGAGTCTGCTAGGAACTGAGACTATCAAGAGGTGACTGCAGCATTTAGGAAAGTATCAATCAGATGGGGACCTAACCTGGCTGTGCACTCCTTGGCTGCTGCTGGGAGCTGAAAACATTTTGTTTCCCCACCACAAATACTTTTCTGAAGTCAGTGGTGGTGGATTCTCTCAGTTTAGTCTGTACAGCTTTGGTTCACACACAGAGTACTGTTCCCAAAGTTGCTGTTTATTATTAAGATTTTGGAACATGCAGATTACCTTTCTTGTGGTTTAACCCTAGCTGGCAACTAAGCACCACCTAGTCGCTCGCTCACTCCCCCCCGGTGGGATGGGGGAGAGAATCAGAAGAGTAAAAGTAAGAAAACTCACGGGTTGAGATAAAGACAGTTTAATAGGTAAAGCAAACCAAGGAATTCATTCACTGCTTCCCATCGGCAGGCAGGTGCTCAGCCATCCCCAGGAAAGCAGGGCTCCATCACGCATAACGGTGACTTGGGAAGACAAACGCCATCACTCCGAACGTCCCCCCATTCCTTCTTCCCCCAGCTCTACATGCTGAGCATGACGTCATACGGTGTGGGATAGCCCTGGGGTCAGTTGGGGACAGCTGTCCCGGCTGTGTCCCCTCCCAGCTCCTTGTGCCCCCCAGTCTCCTCGCTGGTGGGGTGGGGTGAGAGGCAGAAAAGATCTTGACTCTGTGCAAGCACTGCTCAGCAGTAAGGAAACCATCCCTGAATTATCAACGCTGTTTCCAGCACAAATCCAAACCATAGCCTCATATTAGCTGCCCTGAAGAAACTTAACTCTATCCCAGCCAAAACCAGCACACCTTGTAGATCCATACAAATCAAATGCATGCTACAGGAATGACAATAAAATATAGAGGTGTTCAGTGACTGCCCACAAAAAGGTGAATTTGACAGCATATTGTCTAATACCACGTGTGGATAGTGGATAGTGACTGTGACCAGTTTGTGTCCATAATTAGGTTTTTGAGTTTTCCAGGTTATTAACTCTGGCAAGCTTCTAAGAAACTGGGTGTTCCTGGGCTGCAAACAGGGACATGTGAGACAGGTTTGGGTGGTAGTGAAAGGATAACATCTGGATAACAGCTGGGGGTTTCAGCCACTTCACCTGCTAGCGAATTCAGAGCCGTATTTTATAAAAATTAAAGTAATTTTAGCTGGACGAACTAATGATATTAGACCATCTCTGTAATTTTTCTATAGTGACTCTCGCTTCTGCAGGGCATCTCTTAATACACTTGCTGTAATTTCTGCAATTCCTGTAACGCTGCAGGAGCAGGCCACTTGAAATGCTCACAGAATAATCTTCCCCAGTCCTCAAACAGGCTGCTTTGATAAGCACGCTCATGGCGTGCTTTTGAAACACAAGCCAACAATCGCATACTGCTGCTACCTTCATGACATGGGGAATATTTTATCAGATTCTCTTTAATGTACTACTTTGTTTTCTCATCTGGGTTTACATCTGATAAGGACAATCTAAAACTTTATCTAACAGTTGCAGTGAAACTCTATGCAGATGTGTGCTTCTCTGTGAAAAAATTCTCTAAAAATGTGCAGCTTCTGAAGCCAAGCCAAGTTGAGAGAAGCTGTGGTACCAAACGTGCATCATCAAAGTTCACAGCAGTTGTGGCTTTCTTTTCCTTTCTCTCATCCTTTAAGATACTGAAGCAGCACACTTCAAGGGTTTGACAGGAAGGAGACATATATTCCCTTTTGTGCAAATCTGCTTGATGTTTATGAACACTGTTCATTCTAAAACCCCATTAAGATACTCTCCTAGTGGTGTGGCTGTGACAGAGGAAAACAGAATGAATTCCACAGCAAGGAAAAGAAAAAGAAAAAGGAAAGCTGTCTTGCAAGTCTGTCACTCCAAAGAATACATTGAATTAACATTAATTAACACATCCTGTTGAATAGGGTAAATGGATGAGATTCTTACATGGAGGGGAAAAAAGTGTCCAAAAACTAAAATAGTACAGCAGAGACATAGGTTTTCCTTCCAAAAGTTGCCTGGCCCTTTGGAGTCCGGTCCAGAACCCAGCCTATTTCACAAATCACTCTCCCGTGCAATGCAAGGAGTGAGTGAATCAACTCGCAATGAGATCCACTAAATCCTTCTTGCAGAAAGCTAGTCAACAGGGAAATAGTGAGGGATTTTTCTGAAACCTAACCTCCCACTTTAGGTGCTGTAATATTCCTATGGCATTAGGAGAATTTTGGACCCTCTTTTGAATGTTAAGTTGATATTTATATAATCAAAAAGTACTATACGTACAGGTTCCTTGGAAGACCTGCTTGCCAAGACTTACAAATGGTTTACAAAGTAGGTGTGTACTTGTTTGTTTGTACAGGGACAGTTGCTCATCGTACATCTCCAGCCATTATATGTGGACGCATTATATGTGGCTCTGCACAAGAAAGATACCCAAAGCCTACAAGAAAGTTTACAAAAAAGGAGACAACAGGCAGATTCAGGCAGATGAGTAGTAGGACATGACAGAGTATTTGGTCAGCATCACTGAAAATCACAGACCTCAGAAAATGCCACTTGTGAAAAACATTGTTTCAGAATGAAACATCTCCTTTTGCTTTCACATTAAGATGTACAATAAATAGTATAAAAACCAAATTGAGATGTCATTTAGAAACACAGAGGACTTATTTCAGTCTTACAATCAAAATGTTTCAGTCTTATTGCTTGGTCTTGAAATGAAATTTGTCAAACTTGATATATCCTGCAGAATTTTTCAATTTTGTAGAAAGCTACTTTGCTCCAGAAAACTAATAATTGGATTTTTTTGTTGTTGTTGCCTGTTATAATCTTGATATTTTAGGATTTTATCGTCTCCCTGAGAAAAAAAGATGGGGCAATACTCTGATCACTTTTATGCTATGAAAACCAGGTGTAAATGTACAAAAGTCAAACAGATTATTCTGGATTTCAAATTATAAACCTGAGATCATGGTTTGATTAACTTTACTGAGGTTACTTATACTATTCTTTTGGTGAGTTTTAATAGCTTTTTGTGACTTTCAAGCTATGCATGTCTGGATATTGTTTATCAAATGAATTATTTAACAATATTTTAAATCAATTATCAACTGATAGAGAATAATTTTTTCTGCTAACTACTGGACCTCTCCAATGGCATGTGAGTAAACAAACATATGATGCAGAATATTTTTTTACAATATTTTTAGTCAAAAAGAGGCCAAAAAGAAAGCAGACACACAAAAAGGAATTATAAAACAAACACACAAAAAAGAATTGTATCTGTAGATACAAATTCCAGTACCTGAAGGGGGCCTACAAGAAAGCTGGAGAGGGACTTTTTACAAGGACATGTAGTGATAGGACAAGGGGTAATGGCTTTAAACTGAAAGAGGGTAGATTTAGATTGGATTTAAGGAAGAAATTCTTCACCGTGAGGTGGTGAGGCACTGGACCAGGTTGCCCAGAGAAGCTGTGGATGTCCCCTCCCTGGAAGCATTCAAGGCCAGGCTGGATGGGGCTTTGAGCAACCTGGTCTAGCGGAAGGTGTCCCTGCCCATGGCAGGGGGGTTAGAACTGGATGATCTTTAAGGTCCCTTCCAACCCAAACCATATGATTCTACAAAATGCCGGCACACATTTAGTCACACAGCCAGAGTAGCAGATATATACTCCTATCTCTAAGGGTACTTTGCTACAAAACAACTAACTGAAACTAATTGGCCACATTACAGTGTTTGTATATTGGGAGCAAGGGCCTGAATCTTTGCCTACAGCCAGTTAGTGCCTATTTTCTATACATGGGTAAATTTCCAAATGTTCCCACCTGAAAATCTGCTTCACAAATCTCATGCCCTTTTTTAAACAATGAAGGAAAAACAATACTAATCATTTTTTGATCACGGTCCAACTAATGTACTTATTCTATTCAGGCAGCAAGTATGTGGTCTAGCATGTGTGATTCCTGTTACGTATGGAGGAAGGATGTGTGTTTTGAGACCTGCGTAGCACTGGGATTGCCACAGATAGCAGCCTGTGTTGTGAAGTCAGGGCATCCTGGTTCTTCTGTCCATGAAGATTCTTTACATTTGCAATGAAAACATAAATTTGGAATGTTCTTCTCTAATTTGCCTTAGAGAGAATCAGACCCTGAGCTTTTATCACTACTAGTCCAACTGATTAGGAGTTCTTGGACTTCATTGATAGCAAATGCTATGAAAGCTAGTAAAGCCTTGTCCCTTTGCATATCTTAAATCTTGGATTTAGAGTTCATCCTCAGTATTCAGAATGTATTTGTTTTTAAAAAATAGTAAGATTCAAAGGTGGATTAAGTTTTGTCATGACAATCTTGAGACTTGACTTTTCAGTAACTTCAGAATCTACATACACATCTAAATTATGGTTCAGGCACCATGGCAATGCCTGCCCTTCTGTGGTGGAAACTAATAGCATCTGGGATTTTCAACTGCCTGTAGTACATCTCAGAAATGTGTCTTCACTTTAAACATCCACAAAGGTGTAGTTTCTTCAAGGATCATACCATGTAATTACATGGTTTACTTCTTCACATCAGTGATAGACATACTTCATTTAGTTTTATTGAGTTCCCATGGTAGAACATGGGGCGTTGATGTGTCTGCATCCCTGTAGCTCAGTCTGATTTCTGATCTGTTCCTGGGTACCCATTGCAAGCCTCATCGGGAACAAGACTCGGGTTTTCACTGGAGTTCTGAATTGACCTGTGGACCCCTCCGTCACGGGTACTGCTGGTGATGCCTCGGAGCAGTAGCGAAATAGGGAATTGGACAAATGATAGGAGACAGGTGTACGTCAGTAAAGGCATTCGCATCCTTCCAGCATCTGCTATGGTAATGTCACTATTTCACCACGTGATTGCGTTGTTAATTAAGTACATTATTTCCTGTGTCTGTACATCTCCTTTTGTTCCTTCCTACCTAAGTTCTTTCCCCTGGATGTACATAGTTATTATTTTAGTAGCACCTTAGAGGCCTAAAACACAGCAGGCACCCTACTGTTTTAGGTAGAGTTAATTAAGTTTCTCTGCTCTCTCTTTTTCAAGTGTTTAATACCTATTAAATGTGCATTATCTGGCACATAAGAGCCCCTGGCAACGATGCAGGACCCCACTGTGCTAGGTGAGACTGTTTTCCCCCTGCTTTATAAATTCTGAGTAGATGAGCTGTTATGGGATGGCAAAGAACAGACTTAATTTTGGTACAAGCACTTGGAAAGGCATGAACGTTAGATGGAGTAAGTCTGTGAGATCCTAGCTGGGAATGCATTTCTCTGGCAGCTAAGTTTGAAAAGATTAGTACGCTGGGTCATCTTTGGTACCCTTTCCACCACTGACCTAGAAAATACAGTCGCGTGCACATATAGCACTGGGCAAAAAAAATCTTTTGGAAAAGAGACAGCTTAAATTCTATTTCCATTGGAATGGAAAGGTGGCATTTTCCTTGGTTTTGGCTAATGTAAGTGGTTTTTAACATACAACTACTGCTACCAGAAAAGCTAGGTTCATTTCTGGCAAAAATAAATTAATTTGCAAGTTTAAAAATTCTACTTTTGAATGTTTAATTCTGTTTGCAATTCTTTCCTATCCCTAAAAAAAAAACAAAACAAAAAAAACCACCAAAACAAAACAACCAACCAAAAAAAAAAGCACACTGAAGAATGCACCAAGAGAACATGACAAGATGTTTGACCAATTTTCAGAGATGGTTCTTAGGGATACAGTCAACACTTAGAATTCAAAGGCTCAGCTGGAATGAATGAGTGTCACTCAATAACAATATTGTGAGGAGGGAGCACAGGTAGTTTCCCCCTTCTACTCTGGGAAATTGGTTTGACTTTTCAGTTATACCAAGCAGACTGATTTGCACCTTTTTTTTTCTTTTTGTTTTATTTATTGCTAACTGCTATTGAACATCTGTGAGATGCAACTCACAGCATACGGCACAGTGAGTGAAGCTCCTCATGGCTGTTGAAAGGACAGGAATGTGTTCTCCTACAATCGTCTTTTAAACTTGGTTCATGTTAGTTCTCCCGTCCCGTGGGTCTTGCAGGCATGCAGACCTCATTTTATAGGAAAGGATGCCCTCCTCCCAGGCTTTCAGATACCTGAGCCTCTCTGCAGCAACTGATGTATTAGAGGCCCTACAAAATTTCATTTGCTAAATTTTCTATCCTGTGGTTCAACACTTAATTACCTATTTCTTCAGTTTTGTGACAGTCACATCTAAAAATTCCCACTGAAGTCAGCGTCCTGATAACATGCAATACTAGATAATATGTTAGAAATTCCTGAGGGCCACTGCTTAGAAGAGCTTGGTAATTAAAGAGACCAGGGGTGAGTGAAAAGGATAGAGTATACTGAAAGAAAACCAGGATTTGATGCAGTGAGAGAGGTCATGAATGACTGCTGATCATTGTACTGAGAATTTTAACTTAGACTTCTTCAATCTAGTTATATGACCCTTTTGTACTCTTGCTAAAGTAGATATTTATTTTTTGAGGACCATGAGCTGTTTTTATCAGTGCTCAGACTCCTAACTCGCTCAGCACAACAAATTGTTGTCCCAAATCAGGATCCACACAGGCAGGGGCCCAAGGGACTGTAGTTTATTTATTTATGTGTGTTTCCTCCTGCAAATACATTTGATAGACTGGCATTAAGTGGCATGAGTGAAATAGTAAATGTTTCACTTTTGGATAAAGTCAGGGAAAATAAATCTATATTTATGAATTTGATTTTGTTTATCTTTCTAGCAAAGATAAATATATTAATTTGTGCAAATCCAAGAAGCAGTAAATAAGAATGCAGGCAACCTTAAAAGGTCAGGCAGAGTATGAGCCAAATAAGATTTTCTGCATCGTATCTACTTCCTCCCTAATTGGAAGGGTGAGCTGATATCATAGTGCTGCTTTCTTAACTATTTAGGTGAAAACATGGTTGATTTTGGTAAAAATATTACTGTCCTAATGATTGTAGTGGAAGCTGAAATCTTTAGAATGTTTATGTCCCCTGCACACGTAATAGCTTAACCTCTTCTAAATATTTATGATTTCACTAATGGGTGGCAGAATGGTAATCCAAATACTAAACAACACGCCTGCTAATATATTTCTTTTCCCAGAACAATAATAGGCCTGTCTTTTTTGCAGTACTCAGTGCATGCTATAGTTTCGAAACTAGCTCCAGCTACCAACAGAAATGTCAGTTAAAATTTTGGTGATTTTGGTTAAATTTTTCATTGTATACTTACTCCTTCATGACGCAATGGTGTACGCTGACTACCGTCTAACAGATCTTTAATGGCAGCCTTTGGAGACAGATATGGGCATTTCTGATCTGTGACTATGCCTTTGGCAAAAAGAATGAAAATTACAGGTACTGAATGACAGCCTTTTTTCAGCCGATAATATATTAACTTTTTTTCATATGTAGCCATGTATATGTCTGTATTGATTTTTTGTTGCTTTCTGATTCATTCTGTGTCTCTCCTCTCCTGCCCATTGCAGTGCTGCTTTTCACTCCTGGCTTATTAGTTTGGCTGAAAGATAAAGCAGTGGAACGCTGCCAGCCTGGGAAATTATAAGACTGCTTTTAGCTTCTCCTGGTGTTCACTCTGAAAAAGTTAGAGGAGGAAATAATGGCCTTCCATAAAGCTCACCTGAGAAAGCCTGCCACGTAAAAATGAATCCGCAGAATGAAATACTGGAAATAGCCAAGGAGAAGGAGGCACAAAAGAACTCAGGCAGTGCTGTGGAGGGCTAGATATCACTGCTTAGTAGACAGAGGTGCAGATCTTTTTTCTTTTTTTTTCCCTCTTATCTTTTTTTAACATTAACTTTAGAAAAGATGCAAAGAAAGAAAAATAAAAGATTGATTCACTGGCTACGGCAAGCTGAAACCAAGTTCCGTTACTCTGTTCATAACCCTGTACAGATCTTTAGGTGTAGCTGCACCATTTATTTTAACTGACTTACATTGCAGCCTGTGGATTGAGTTCCACATGTACCAGGTCCTCCTGGATCTCCCAGAGTTTGTAGAAACCAGGGACTGACTCACCCCTTGATACGCATATATCATTCGAGAACCTTCTCGTCGGGAAGGCAAGTGCCAGCACTGATTTGTAAAGTCCTTTCACATAGTTATCAAAGAGAATAACCTGAGTAAGTCTCCATGTTGGCTCTGGAATTAAACACAAACAAAACGCCTTCAAAATAGTTATCCTTCATGAACAACATACAGATCCCAACCTTGTCAGAATTCCTTTTCTCCTGAATGCTGGGCCAGCTGTAGACATGCATTTCAATCTACCAGCACTCATATGCTCTGTCCTCTTTTTTTATTCTTTCTGAAGATGCTTGTTAATGAACCTTCTTGAAAAGACACAGCAGAGGATAAAAGGCCAGGGCACTGCGTGGAAAAGCAATGCAGATTGGAAAAGACAGAAAGCTTATTTAATTCTTTCTTTTCCTGATCTCAACTCCCTCAAGTTATCTTTAAAAGGATGTTTAAAGCTTACAGTTAAAACTTTTCTGCATTTAACTGTAATAATTAAAAGCAGCTAAGGGAGCATTCAGGCCCAAAGGGAAAAATTTGAAAACTCATTTCAACCACTGCTGGTCATGTGTTTGGGGATGGATAGGATCTTGAGAAGAGTTCACAGCTGCCTTTTTACCTTGATTTCTTTTTTTAGTCTGTTGTGCTTGAATTTCATTTGTTAAGTTCTTCATCTTGCACCTGTAGCTTGCCAACCCTCTGGATTCTAAATGGGCACTAATGAATCTCAGTAGCACCAAGGTGAGCTTTATTTGAGGATGCAGTTTTATGACTCTGCCAGTAAAGGGAAAGATGTGGCTTGAAAGAAGGAACTGGGGATGTGGGAAAAGTAGAGGGATTGAAACAATCTTGGTTAGGTCCTTAGGAAGTGGTACTGCACTTTGCATACTGCTCGCCACATGGATCACCGTCCCAATGGGGTGCTCAGGATTGACTGTTCCTAATGAGAACATAAACCCAGGTAGTCTGGTATCCTGCCTACATCAATGACTAATTCCAACCATTTAAAAAGGACATAAAAAACCTATAATGAATCTACTGATTCTGTAAGGGAAGGGAACTGCTGATGTGATATTCTAAATACCAAGATCTCAGTCGACATAATTCATGTTCATTTGCAGCCATGCTTTTCAGAGTGGATTGTTAAGGTATCTTAAATGCAGATTGAGAATGTTACAGGTGCATGTCTTCAGTTGCTTCCCAGATAGATGGAGGTCACGGATCTAATGGCTTCTGGTCAAGCTAAAATTCTGATGTAGTAGTATCTCAGGAGCTCAGTTTATTCCTGTGTCATCTTAGACCTGAAGAAACAGAAAAAGGGTAAAATATTTCTGGACAATGGTCACTAGAATATGGCATACAGCTAGAACAGGGGTTAGAAATAGGGCCAGCCATGGGTTTTGAGAAGAGGGAATAGGGGACAGCATATTCACAGCTTATTCTATTCCTATTAATCACCTAGAAATAGGATGAGGTTGTTGTCAAGAAGAATCAGTGATTTTATTTCTTCTGGTCATTGCTGCAGCTATGGGTTAAGACAGTAGAGTACTGTTAAGGTTTGGGTTAGAGGCAATGAGGCTCTGATGAGGGCTGAGAAGGACAGGGGTCAGCATTGCTGTCAATATGGACAGTTATCAGATGACCTGATCTTGAACCTGTATCCTTAGCGAAGGTGCAATGAGCAGAGCAAGGAGAGACTGTTGATGTGTAGCTGCACCCTGGAAAGTATTTGAGCAGATTTAGCATTGGCTTCAATGCAACTACTTAAATACCCGAAGTTGAGCTCCAGCTCAAGTGGTTTGCTGGACTATTACCTGAGGCATCAGAATCATCTAGAATTGCCAGGGAAACCTGGCTATGTGTGTTGTGGGATTGTTCAGCATGAGACTGCCTTTCTTATTAACAGCAACATCTCTTGGAGTCTGAATATGCAGCACAGGATTTCCCTCCTGAGCGGAATTTTGTATTTCAGTTCTCAGCTAGTACAAAGCATTATGTAATTCTCATTACCAAAACACTGTGTGTAAGTATTCTATATCTCAGTAGTTAGTATTTGGAAGTAAAATATTAGTAGAGCAAATGCAGTTTCCTAATCTAAATCTATAGATAATATATACATTTTCAATTGCATCTCTGAACAGGGAATGTCCACAGAGTCATGGAGTGGCTGAGGCTGGATGGGACCTCTGGAGACTGACTTGTCCAGTCCCCTGGTCAGAGCAGGGTCAGCTAGAGCAGGTTGCTCAGGACCTTCTCCAGCTGGGTTTTCAATTTCTTCAAAAATGGAGACTCCGCAACCTTGCTGGGCAACCTGTTGATGTTTTCTGGATGTGTTAAGGCTTTAAACATAAACCAATAAATTAATCCTTGCTGTAATTCCTTGGAAAACAATCAAGTGAGAGCTGGCAAGCATTCCTCTGAAGTGCTTGTTTCTCTTGTTTACGTTTTTTATGCGATGCCTCGCTTAGTCATACTATTAAAAACATCTTTTCAAAGAGCTGTACATAATTGCTCAAATTTATAAAAAAATACAGGGAGCTCTGTGTCCAAAAAATAAATCATAGGAAGCAACAGGTTCCTTGCAGGAGGCTGCGCTACTGAGAAGGGTTCAGGAGCTGGCACCTCTCTGTGAAGGCATGGCAGTGCATTGCTTTTTAGTTGCTCTGTTCAGTCTTATGTTATTCCACAGCAATAAAACTGCAATTTAAAAATTGTGCACTGATCTTTTCCACCAGTGCACGCCGTACAAATCTGCTGAACTAATAGCAATTGGGACAAGGCAGTTCTGTAGGTTCATCAGCCACTGAATCATGATGTTCAGTGTTTTTCAGGTACTGTGTCTTGTGTATGTTGCTAGCATTAGAACACTACTAAGCCTATGTCTTTACTGGACCTTTAGCTTGCCCAGGTTGTTCCCCATGCACAATTTATCACATAAATCACCATTTATGAATAAATACAGCCCTCTCACCCAAACTGAGTGGGTTCTGCAAAGGCTTGATCGTTGCAACACTAAAATCCAAGTGAGTTGTTTTAGTCAAACTATTAACGTTTCAGTAGGGATGCAGACAAGTCCCTTTAATTGCTGATTTCCTTCCACTGCCCTCCAACTGTTCCCTTACCTGGTGCTCAAAAGGTTACACATGTGGTTTTTTCCCCCAGGGTTTTCTGGAGCTGAATGGTAGAGTACTGAGCTTGCTGATGCACAAAGAAGCAGGGCCACACCCCAGCAATTTTTGTGGCTCAGCTTGGCCATAGCTTTGCCTCCAGCCTTGTCTGCTGCTCAGTCCTGAGCTACTTGTCCAGGGAAGGCTTCAGGTCAGATACAGAAGAAGCAGCAGCAGATCTCAGGACCTCCCTGCCTGATAAGGGAAGCAATGTCCTTTATTAGAGGTGCAGATGGATGCCAGAGCACCATGGCTTTGCACAGGTGCTCCCTTCTGCTGCTCTGCAGTAGGCAGTGGACTCAAAATGCTCTTTACTGGCTTTTCCAGTGTCTCTCACGCTTTCTTCCGTGCATCTCCTGCAGACAAATTGCCGATCCACAGCCTGGGTAACAAAGCCGCAGCCCCTTTCCCTGTTCAAGTACCTTGACATTTCCAATGGCAAGAGTTGGGAGGGGTGTCATTCATTTTAGATGTATACACAGATCATAAATAATGACTCACTAATTCCAAGGAGGACACCAGTGTCAAATCGCTTCAGCTAAAATGAAGTCAGTCTCCCAAGATGCAGATAAATGTAATCTCTAAAACAGAAGCTTTCTTTGCTGGGTCCCTATGCCAGTTATACTGCTTATGGATTTATACCGTAAAATACTTCAGGCAGGGATTACCTCTCCCTGCTGTGCTTTACTCAGCACCACACATACTGCTGTCTCTTTATGCAATAATTAATAATAAATCTTCTAGTAAGCTGGTTACAACATAATCTTCAGACTGTTACTTCCACTATGTGTGAGATAAAACAAACAGATGATTTTGAGACTCCTGAAGCGGTGTTAGCTGTTTTGGGTTTTTCAGTCACTTCAATATGGAAAGACTTAGCAGGAAATCTGGATTATATGGCAGAATATGGGTCTGTGTCTGCTTTTGCTGTTACGTTGGAGTAACCTAGGAATAACTTTTCTGAAGTTATGAGACTTTATATATAATCTCCTTAAGGCAGGAATTTTCTCATACCTATGTATCATCACAGAGGCAGTGAAACTAAATAAATGCTAATACTTAGCTCTTTGTGGTTACTTCAGGCAGAGCATAGGTCTTGTAAACTATTTAAACGGCACCTCATTAATCAACAGTATTAGCCTTATGTTAGATGTAAGTGATACATAAGCCTTTTCTGGGCCTCTGCAAAATGGTTAATGTTAATTTCCATTAAGTGGTTGGATACCATGCATTACCCACACATTTTTCATAAATTATCAACTTGGTGTTAAAGCAGGCAGCTCTATTATATACGGCGCTCTCCTGCCACCTCTTCTCCAACATCACACCTGAAGGCTTGGAGGTTGGGTTTCCATCCAGTCCATCAGCCAGCACAGGCTGTTCTCCTCCTTGTTCCCCTTCTTACACATTCTGAACTCTCCCATTTGCAAAATGGGGGAAGCTTGAGGATAGGTCCTGTTTGGAAACAGTGCACATTTGCTTTGGCATCTTATTTGTGGGGATTGCCAAATGACATGTCTGCTTGCCTTGGATAGATTTTTTTATGGGAGAAAGCAAATTTGTGCATTTGGCTGGCTGGAACAGGAAAACGCTGTGTTTCTGAGTGTGTATATAGCCGACAGTTAGTATTATACGCTCTTCTCATTCCATCCTTGCGCGTATGTACGTATACCAGCATGTATGTATATAAACAGGGAGAAAAAAGGAGAGACAATGAAGCTGACTATATCCAGAACCCTGGTGTAAAACTGCTATCCTAATATGTATACAGGTTGTAATTTAGGAAACTGTTATAACTAGAGCGAGGTTAAGGAAGGGGTATTTCCAGAGCTCGGAGTGCTGTTTGCATTTGCTGATTAATTCCAAATGAGGGCAGAAGCACTTAAAGGAATGCTATAAAGGTACATTTTCTCTTTTCATTTAGAAATGTAACATCTGAGAAGCATTTATTAGCAAAACATCAACTCTATTTGCACATTTCTAAATAGAATATTAGAGCAACTGAATTTTAATTTTCATGTCTGTAATTTGTTAATATAATTACTGTACAATACAGTTAGGTGCTTTCAGATCTTTCAGTGTTAATTAAAAAGCTAATAACTTGAAAAGCTATAAATACTGAGGTGGAGGGGCTAATGCTCCAGGCAGTTAATCCATTATTTGTCATTTACTAAAGATCCTTTTACTAGAAGGCCAGGCTTTATACTGAGTATAGCACTTTGTGACTCGACTCCTCCTTGCTACTTGATAGATATTCCCACCATGCACAAGCAGCACAGGGCCTGATTCCCCGGCACAAATCAGCATATTCACAGCTAAATGCAAGCAGGAAACAGAAGAAATCCCCCCACTTTAGCCCACTAAGTTTTCTTCCTTCTCTACTTTCATCTCCTCTGCCCCATCTAGACCTACCTGCCTGTCTACGGATTGATAGTTGGCACAGTGTGAAACAGTCCTTTTCTGGCCCCTTCTAAAAAACCTATACAGCTGGTCACGGAGGGGTTTTTGTAGCTTGTTATGTAGGAACTATGAGAAACTCCCTGAAATGCTATCAACCACGCCAAGAGCAGTGGTGTGTGTTTGTCAGAGGACGGATCCTTGCAGCTCATTGCTCCGGCTGCAGCTCTGGGGCTCGGGGCCAGCAGTTCTAGGACATAGGTTTTGATCAGCACTGGTTAGAAATGGTCGAGGTATTTACATTTTCAAATTTGGGGAAAATTTTCATGGTTCCAAATTAAAAAAGGAAGGCAAATATTCAGAATTCCTTGCTGGAATCTCCACTAGTGTGAGTCTCCTGAAAGAACTCATTGGGGTTCCCAACCAGCACGTACTTCGTTGGGACTGCCCAGGTGATCAAGATCAGTTTCTACTACATTGGTGTAAATCTGCAGACCAGCATGCACAGGGCTCATCACAGCTAAAGGGAAAAATACTCCGTGATTGTCATGCAGTGTCTCAAAGTAGTATAATTCATGCCTTATTCCTGCAAACTACTTAAATTCTGGTAGGCTAGAATATGAAATACATTTTTCTATGCAGTGTTTACTCTTTAGTCAATGGAAATGGAAGAAAGATTTTATTTAAATGTAGTCATCCTGTCTCTAAATTAACCTTATCTGGATATAGCCTGGTTTTAATAGAGTGACTCGTGATCTGTGTTGGTAGGGGAGAAAAATGCTTTGCATTAAACATACTGTGGTCTGGTGCTGATTGTTTTAAATGTTCTAAAATAAGACAGCTATTTTAACAGAAAATGGACTTGCTCTTCTGTTATATAAATGAGGCACAAACAAATGAGGCTGTGCTACCTCACAGAAGGAAAAGCTGTGTTTTAAATTCTAATCAAACAGTAACATTATGCTCGATAACATACACAGCCAGATACACGCACGCGCAACACAAAGCGGCTGCGATTGAGGCGAATTTTTAAAACAAGCCAACAGGACAAATGTTGGAACTGGGAAACAACATTCCCTCTTACCAAAGAAAATGCTTAATGGTGTACCTCAGCATTGTTTCAGCACATAGTCATTTACCTAACGGAAATCATTAATTCTGCCTAGCATTTTTGAAGAATAGCTTGATGATGAGCTTCCTAAAAGGCACTCAAAGGAAGCGCTGCTTTCTGCAGTCAGTTCAAATTGTTTAATGTTTGTCAAACTTGAATTGCGTTTGAAGGATACATTGTGAGTAATGGATTTTCCTGCTATTTACACATGGGCAAGGCTGCACAGCCATTCCATGCTGCAGTTTATGGCACTGCATTATGTATGAGGTGGTTTTGCAAGCAGATACGTAAACACAAAAGGGGGGAGGGAGAAAAACACAAGAAGGCAGACTCGTGTATTGTCCAATCGACAACTGTTAGGAATAATTTAGAAAACTTTTAAACACTCATGTGTGCAAATATTTGGAACTGTAGCTCTGAAATGAGTTATTTACTGCATACTTAGCGGAGAACATGGTAGCTTTACCATGAAGCAACTCCTCCTTCTGCTGGAATTAGCTTATAGCTACTGCACTGCTCTTACACGACACCAACAATCCCAAGAGCCTTTATTGAAAATGTGGGGTCACATCCTAAAAAGAGCTATGCTTTTTCATTTCTCATTGCTTTAAGGGGATTTTAGGTGCTAAGTCCATTTGTAAACCTGCTGTTCAAACTGCTAAGATGTAGGTGTGTAGCTAGTAAGAAATGTCAAATGGCTAAAAAGCACCCCCCATGCATTGATTTTCGACAGGCATTAGGGCATGCTCTGCTTAGGGATTTATTGGTAAGTCCTACTAAGCTACCCTCTAGGTAGTCGAATAACTGTGCTATTCTGGTTGTGAGCGCTAACAGGAGATGTTTAACACCTCACAGAGCTGGATTCTCCCAGGCTGATCATACGTTTCTTACCAAGTAGCACTTAGCTGGTCCAGTGCGGCCTCATTCAAGTCAGCTCATTCCCTCGGTAATGTCAACGCAAGTGTGACGGCTGATGAGAGTCACTGCTCACCCACGGGAGTCCACAGAGCTCACAGTCTGGCACTGTGATAGGGCTAATCAGAATAAATTATCACTTCAAGTGAGCAAGGGTGTCAGAATTTGGCTCTTTATCACTAGTTAGGTTATTGCCTTGGAACTTGGCATCCATGTTGCTGGGATTCACCACTGTGTTGACCACAAGACATTGGCATCTTGTCAGTACAGTTCCTTGGCTTTGAGAGTATCATCTAGCTTCGAAGGGTTCATTCCTATTTCTTTAAGCCTCCCAAATGCTGTGCTGAACTGAAGGTGATTATGGCTTTCCTGGATAAGCTGTCATGGAGAGCAAAAGGAGATGCAGCACACTGCAAAACAGAGCTAATATTTAGATATTTTGTATCTGAATATGAAATCCAGTGTCAGAATCTGTGATCTTCCGGGGAGACTGTCTGAACATGGACATGTTGTCTAGGTAGAAATTGTTGTTTGTTAGTTCTGGAACAAGCTAATTAGTGAGCACTGCCGTGGTACAGGAGTCAGGGAAACATTTCATAAAAGAGTTTGAAAGGGACCTGACAGCCAATACAATGAGAGATACCAAAGCTGCTTCTCCAGAGATACTTCCCTCATAGCACATGATGTACCCTAAATATCTATAATATTTTTAGAGGCTGTTTTGATTTATCACCTAGCATACTGTATTATTACATGGCACACTTACAGTCTGCTACTTCGCATAAGACTGTTTTAACACTGAGCACATTTACAGCCCTTTATAAAAATTAAGTCTTGTGAAGGCCATGACAGATGCCAAAATGTTTTTCTGTGATTTGCATAAGACGGGTGGAGACATGAAATACCTTTCCTGAGCTCACTGATTCCCTTTGGCAGGGTGAAGATTAGAACTCGGGATATTACTCCTTTCCCACGCCTCTTACCAAAATTCACATTTCCAGACCATGCTGCCCCTCCTAACAAAGAAGCAAAGAGAGGAATCAAGTCTCTTCTGCAAGCTCTAATTCAGATCCCCATAGGCTCCTGTGACTATTTATCCTCAAATACTATGTCCTTAACTTGGCAGGAGAAATAAACTTAACCTGACAAAAACATTTCTAAACTATACCTGGCAGGCTGGATCCCTCGCAGTGCTTCATCCCTTCTGCAGGCTGGAATTACTATTAATATACTGAAAAAATACTAGTCCATGGTAGAAATAGGTTAATTCTAGACAGTGTTAATATTGTACACAAGAGCATGAGGATTGATAGTCCTTGTAATCTTTTATCTAAACATAGAAGGACTGCATATGCTGTTCATAAAGCACTGAAATCAATCATTATAGTGGCAGACAGGTAATTGGGAAGCAAGCACCTACTTATGCAGACCAAGAGAGGATAACAGCCTTCAACAGTTTTTTGCAAAAATTATTCTCTGTCTCAGCTTTCAAACTTCAAAATCTGAAGTGAGTCACTTAAAATCCATACGTGAGCACTTAGGTAGCGTGACTTTCAGAACTGCAAAAACCTTGCATTCGCCACAACTTCAAAGAGCATGAAGGTTATCCAACACTTCAGGTAGAAAGTCCTAGAAATGTGGGGGTGCCGGAGTTTGACATTGATTGCTTAGTACCTAACTGCAAGGAGGGTGGTTCAGAATTGTAGATCCTGGTAACCAGTAAAAACCAGCTATGTCTGCATGCTTCTAAGAGTAGGATCAGATTTTAATTAACGTTTGTTAGGTCCTTTGAAATGTTAAGGCTTAAAACAATTATATGACTGCAAAGCTCCATAATTTTTTTTAATGAAAGTCTTGTAAAAGGGATCTTGGAGCATTTAAGAACAAGTCTGTTTACACATTCAGCCAGATGAGGATAGTCAGAAAGATTCAGTAATTAGAGAGAATTTGTTGCTAAAAGCTTCTCCATGTATTAAACATTAACAGAATGTTTCTAACTATGAAATGAATTAGACCTAACTAAACTGTTGTATGAATTAGCAGTATTCACTCCGATTTTCAGATTAGTTACATTAATTTTAAATACTGTTTTCTGCCAGGAAGAAACTAGTAAACACATAATAATAAAAATTGACTGTGCCTCATTAAAACATTGAGAAAAGAATATACTGCTTGCCTTTTTTTTTTTTTTTGATAACTCATTGTAATCCACAACTTTCATTGAGTTAGCTGGAATTTATCCTCTTTTATAATGACACCAATAATTATTTTGCTTTGCTTTTTATTACTTCATAAGATGAATGAAAGTTGTTTCCATTGCTTAGAGAAGTGCTGTTTAGCTCTAACAGAAATCTATGGAGCTGGCAATGGTCCCACTTCTCTACACAACATTATGCAAGTCCTCTAGGCCCCTCAGTGTGGCAGACCCCATCTGTGCTTTCCCTCTTACAGAACAGTTGTTTCCCTTATCAAGGCTCGTGGTTTGTTTTGGGGTTTTTGTGTTGGGTTTAGTTTTTTGGTTTTTTTTTTACAAGTTGTGATCAGGATCTTGGTCTTGCAAGGAGTTTGTGTGTGGGCAGATTTATGCATCCGTACAGCTCCCATGAAGTGTGAAATACAAACTGTTATTTGCCTCATCACGTTTCGTCTGAATGCTGAGCTTTTTGGCAGAAAGGACTGGTTGTCTGTATTAATGTTGCAGGTTGCGACCGCAGCTTTTTGCACGTGGGGCGAGCTGACAGTTAGCTTGGTAGCAGTGGAAAAGCAACAGAAGAAATGTGGGGTTGGGTTTTTTTTTACATCCTGTGATAGTAAAGCATCTTCTTTTAAGAGGCTGTGCATTCTATCTTTGCTGCTGCACATTGCATTTATTCTCTGATGACTCATAGTAAGATTGCAAATCCTTTACTTTCTTCTGTAATATGGTAGTATTTTAAAAAGTACAAACAAAACATCTCATGTATGTTTGCAAATTATTTGAAGGGTGTTTGAATAAGTTACAAGGTTTTAAGCTATTGCACAGTATGTGTTAGAGTTTGTTTCAGGGTTTCTTTGCAGATGAACAAAAGCTTTAAAACTCTGGAAGAAGACTGGTCCCCCCCCCCTCTCTGGAGATACTGCTCTCTTTCTTTCCTTTCCTTTCCTCTCCTCTCCACTCTGTAATTGCTGTCTGTAACCCCAGCAGAAAACTCACTGAAGAAAAATTGTCTTTTTCTGGAAATATTTACATGCTGTTCAGCACAACGGCGTTCTGATTTTAACATAAGGTCTTTAGATGCCACCTTAATGCTGGTCAATAAATGACCACCCCTAAAAATACCTGTGGACGTGAATCTTGATTAAACCCCAGCATCTGGGTCTGCGGCAAAATTTCCTTTTGACAGTTCTTCAATTCTAATCCAACATGAACTTTTTGATATATTATAGAATAACTACCTCCTACCACGATAACAATTCAGCCTTTTCTGTCCAGATATGTCCTTCTCTCCTCCAGGACACTGCAGGGAAGTTGGAGCACTGAGGCAGTAATTTCATGTTAATTTACTACTTGGGATCTGAAAAACAGACGAAATTAACATCAAAACATCACCTTCCTTTGGGTCCTGATTTAAGACGGTGCTTGGCTGGGAGAAATGGAAGGGGGCTTTGGTCTCTACATGCGTTTGGGTTGGCACGGGAAACTGCGCTGGTATCACAGGGTGCCTGCAGGGAGCAGGCGGTTCCCCCTCGCTTCCGTTAGGGCTGTGGCTGTGACATTCCGCATTTGTCAAGGACTTAAGCACCTCTCTGAGGTAACACACAGGCAGGCACCCTTGTACTTTATGGAGAGGATTTTACACTTCTTTTTTAAATTACTGGTTAATTGATCATAGTGCTGGTTTAATCTCTCATTTTCCCCATCTGTGTTGGAAGATAAAAGCTGCTTGTAAATGCATAGCCATCAAAACCATTAATATTTGTCAGAGTTTAAAACATGTAATCTCAAGCCAAGTACAGTCTTTTCTCTTTTTAAAAGCATATTCTTTATAAAAGAGGCACTTGCAAAAATGTTAGTTCTCTTGTGTACAAAATCACACATGATTACTTCAGCAATTAGATGCCAACATGAAGAGGGAGCAGCAAGGCACTCCTGGGAGTGACTTCCAGTGCAACGCTTCACAAGATGGTGCTGTTAGAGTAAGGTTGAAGGCTGAGAGCTGTTAAATGCAGCAGGTGTGAATTACTGCATTATAATTTGCAGGCTTGGGTGTCTTATTAGAATTATAAAATAGCCCTATGCAAGTATTTTGCAAAGATGCAGGGGCAACTAATCAGACAACTGGGGCCACACCTCAACTAAGGATCCTAAAGTGTTAAACGGCAACAAGGTATTGCATCAGAAAGGTAAAGGAAAAAAAAAGCGTTATTTTAAATTGATTAAAATAATCAAATATGAGTGCATTTGAAATATTTACTTCTAGTTGCTTTGTCAGTTAGCCACTGTATTTGCCTGTCACAATCTCTGCAGAACTCACCTCTTCGGTTTTCTCCTAGTGGCATCCCTTTCCAGTGCAGAGGCAGCTGAAGTCCCTATAAAATCAGGGTTTTGATCATCCATGTTCTAGGAGCTTTCTCACAAGGATTAATCCTTTAGATAAATGTCTGAAGCAGATGCACAGTATTGCCGTTTTGAAAGGTATGCTCTAGTTTTGAGTCCCTAGCTTTAATACTCACTGTGATGAATTTATACCCATACCTGAAGCAGAACTCCCTGAGGTCTGCAATTATCTGTAGCCTCCAAAAAGCAGGTTTCTCCATTTCCCATTAAAACGTTAAATCTGTGGGCTAATGACAGGTCAGCCATTATCATTACATATATGACCTGAAAATCGAAGCCATCCTTTCTAAGACGAAACACGCTGATAGATCCAAGCACATTCTTATTGTTATAAAAATACTCGAATTCCAACAGATGGGCTCTCAGTAAAGAGTAGTTAGTGGTTTGTTTAAGAAAGGACAATTGATGAGTGCTTACTGTGAAAGAGGGGCTGGGACGTAGGCTGAGCTCACCAAGAACTGAATGAGCTTCAGGTTGCGTGGCTGTGCCAGGCAAGCAGAGAAGCCTGGTGCGATCTAATGAGCTCAACAGCTGCTAGGCGTCAGTTTGCAACAACGCTATAAAAAAGCTGATTTGATGTTTTGTCTCATGCGAGATTCATATTTAAAACACATATTTGGATATTTATGTTCTCCAGAATGCTTCTCTAAACAAGGTCAAAAAATTGTGCCTGATCAATAGCATAATTTCTGAGTTTATTTTTTGGCAAGTAACACCATTGGCAATTTGCAAGCTCTGTAAATAAACCAATATGTAACAGTTTTACCTTTTTGTTTACTTAGCATATGGTTCAACCATGAGAAATACTGGCATCTTTGGCTCCTTTTTGGGTCAGAGGGTTTGAAGTGCGGTTGTCTTATTTAGTAAGTATATCATCATTGGTCCAACATGATCCTGGCCCCACACTGAGGTTATATTACCTTTTCTGTTCAGGGAATGTACAACTGACAGTATTTGGAAGTCCCCTGGTTTTCTTCAGTATTTTTTTGGGATGACAATTTGTATTCTAAGAGCATTGGAAAATGAATCTCGATCTAACTGAAATTCGGTGGCAACCCTCAATCAGTTAGTTTCCTTTAAAAAGCCATCTTTCTCTGAGCACGGCTGTGTAATGCTCCCCAAATTAGATTGCTGTTATGGTTATTTGGGGCTATTTCAATACTTTAATGAAATTGACTCATCTTCCCTTACAACAATATCACTAATTAAAACCAAGATGAGCAACTGCTTACACAGCTTGGTGGGTACAATTGCAGAGTTACTCGAGCGCATGTTACAGCATATATATCCTCTAGGAACATCAGATGAACAAGAGTTGTTAAGCTATCCAAGAGCGAATGTCAAATTCCTCAAGCAGAAGCTTGACTGAACTCTGATGCCCGTCTGAGAGTCTAAAAAGGTCTCCAAACGTTAAACAGAAAAGGCAGTTTGCCACAAGGATTGATTTCATTATATCCCTCCGGCCCATTCTTGGGGTACTGCTGCAGCCTGCTACTCTGGGGTGTTTTGACCTCTGGATCTGACAAAAGAATTTGAGCAAGGACTCGTACTAAGAGAGACAACGTTGCCATGGAAAGCTGAACAAGCCTTTAAAATCACAGCTTTGCTCTACCCTATATCCCTGGCGCTCTGTATTTCTTCAAGCTTATCTAACAGCGTACATGGCAGGCTTTTATCTCCAAAGTCTAGCCAACAAGTTGCTACTGTTCTACTACTCTGCATCTTTCATCAGGCTGGCATTTTCAGTTGGAGACCCAAGAACCAGATCTCTCTATAACAGTGACATGAGCTCCCCACATAAAAATGTTTTGAATTACATTTAAAGCGCGTTCAAAGGCATGAGGATTTAGTCGAGCACAAGTAGCTGAAAGCAACAGTCATGGTGCCTACACCTCCTGACAAAAAAAATGTGAATATTAGTTGCTCTCCTTCAAGAAATTATGACACATCTTAATTGGTGTTTTGGCTCCACAGGAGGCCTGGTAAATAAGGACATCCAAGATTCTCCTTATTGTTAAGTATTGGTGATCTCAGACTGCCTGAATTCATCATTTTAAGTTACCAGTCAAAAAAAATGGAGACAACTAAGTATCTTCTAAAAGAAACCTTCTGAATTGGTTTTATTTATTTCAAGCTTATGTAAGTTTACCACTATTTCTGCAAGCATTCTTCTGAGGGCTATTATGGCATTTGAATATTTTTGTAAGTAACAGTCCTCATCACTGAATGTCTGAATCTACCTGCCAAAATGAACCAAATATCTTATGTAAGCCAAGATGTTAAAAAGATTTTCCTGTAGCCAGAACTTTGAAATTCTCTATTCAGGAATCCAGATGACTGAAGAGCATTACAGAAATGGATTAAAAATATCATCAGTTGTTCCAGTTATCAAAATGATATCAAATTCTTCCTTGTGGATGCAGATGTACCCACTGCACTCACACTGCCACTCTATTTTTCATTCATTTTCTATTAAGCCCATTTTTTCTCAAGCGGGATTTCAAGGCATGCAAAGCCTTTTAAAAGAATTCAAAATTTATGTTCAAAGTAATTGAAAACAACATGTTGTTTTCTGCATTTTTGTGTGGTCACTGCAGGATGAGAAGGCTCTCTTGAGTCTCTGTGCTTGTGTCACTGCTATAAATTCTTGTGCCACTGGCATTAGCTTAACACAACGTGACTGATCTAATTAGACACGATGTGTCACAGCAGCTGCACGCCAGCCTGGAAACTCAAATAGGCCTTTTCAGGTGATGGCAGCTTTATATGTTCCTTCCGCCCATAGCAGCTGCTTAAAAACGCATATATTTTCAACCTTGAAGCTGAACCACTTCCACAGCCCCCCAGGGGGCCACCCGGGCCGTTGTGACACGGTGCAGGGTGAAGGCAGCACTGAGCCCCATGGGACCCCTTGTGGCCAGGGGCAAGCTCGAGCCCTGCCTGCTCACCCAGCAGGCCACTGCTTCACTCCACCCCAGGACTGATGTGATGGCCATGATCCAGAAGTGCTGCAGCCACTTGGACTGCGAGGCGCTGTGGGCTTCCACACCATGCCGGCCCCATCGCATCTGCGCGTGTGTTCAGAAGCGGCTACTGAACCAACAGGAGGCTGAGCTCAACAACTTTGATGTAGTGACAGTACCCTGCCAGGGCACGGTGATGGTGCATGAAGCTAAGCAGAAGCTGGACCTCCCACGGTACTTGGACAACCAGGTCTTCTGCTTCTGCTTTGATGATTGTGCCACCAATGAGCTGGTGTACAGGCACACTGCCCAGCCTCTGATGGAGACCATCTTCCAGGGGAGCACAGCTACCTGCTTTGCCTGCGGCCAGACAGGCAGCGGCGAGACACACACCACGAGGGGAAGTTTCTCTATCGAGAACTCTGAGCCTTCCAAAGACATCCAAGGATGTCTTTTGCAGGCTGCAGGACTCCAGCTGCCAGAAACTGCAGTTTTGAGTCTATGGGGTGTTCTTTGAGATTTATGGGAGCAAAGTGACCTTCTGAACCAGAAGAAGCAGCTGAGAGTGCTGGAAGGTGGTAAACAGCAGATCCAAGTGGTGGGGCTGTGGGAGGAAGAAGTCATCAGCATGGAAGATGTCATCAAGCTAATTGAAATGGATAGCAATTACTGCACATCAGGCAAGACCTCTGCCAGCACTCACTCATCCCAGAGCTATGCCATCTTCCAGATCATACTTGAGAAGAGAGGGTATTTGTATGCCAAGTTTTCCCTGATTGATTTGGCTGGGAATGAGCGAGGAGTTGACATCTCCATTGCAGACAGGCAAACAAGGCTGGAGGGGGCTGCTATTAATAAAAGCTTCCTGGCACTCAAGGAGTGTATCAGGGCATTGGGACGTAACAGAGCCCACACACCGTTCAGGGCTAGCAAACTCCTGAGAGACTCATTTATAGGGGAAAATTCCTGTACCTGCATGGTTGCCACTGTCTCTCCAGGAATGAGATCCTGCAGGCACACCCTTAACACCCTACAGCGTGCCAACCGTGTCAGGTAGCTGGTGGTGAATTTAAATTCCCTTGGACAACCCCGTCAGGAGGTGTTCAGGTTCCCACATTGGCTGAAAGATGTGAAGAAACGCTGGACTATTCAGGACTGTCCCAGGACAGCTGAGTTACAGCTATCTGGGGTTCAGGCAGACAAGGAAGTCTTGCCCCAGTTATTTACTTTCAGTGCCAGGAGGACAACACAGAAGAAGAGGAAAGAGGTGGATGAGAAAATGCTTATGGAGGAGTATCGGGAATCTCTGCAATGATTGAAAGTATTCTTAGAAGTCGCTGGGGAAATAGACTACAATGTAGATTTTTACGCTACACAGTTTGAATCAGTCCTGGGTCAAAAAATTGGCATCCTGACTGAGATCCAAGAAAAAGTCAGATTATTCTGGTCAGCTCTTTGCAAGGAAGAAGAGGGCAGCAACCAGAGCTGCATGAAGAGATCCCATAAGCTATAAGCTGTGCCGGAGACCCCTGGACCCTGAAACTGCTGCAAAATGAGAACTGTTATGATGCCACTGCATCAACTGCTCAACAACTGGAATGCTTAAAAAAATCTTAAATAGTGTCTGCAGAGACATTCTGGTTGGTTTTTCTCTTGAAAATAGTGCGTTAGACATGTAGAAAAATAGTACAGTGCTGTTTCCAGGTATTTTTCACTGTAGAAAGTAAAATTGTGCAGTTGTGAGGATCTAACCTGTAGGAAAAGGCAAGAATTTACAGAAAATGTGTGTCACCTCATCTGGGCAGGTTTCCTCCTCATGCCTGTAATATACACACACATGTACACATATATATATGTACCTCCCTAGATGGGGCCTGCTCCAGGGTTGTGTGAAACTGCGCCAAAATGAAAGTCGCATTCCCAGGGTAGGAGGCATTTCAAGTGATTTAAAAAGGCGTTAGAGTGCAAAGCACTGTCATTTCTGAGTATGATACATTTGGGAAATGAAGGTTATTTTGTCATGGCATAAGCGGTGGCTTTTTTATAGCATCAGCTCACTTTTTTCCTTCTCTCCCTCTCTATCTTTCTTTCTTAACTATGTTCTCATGAGACATTAAAAGAAAAAGATGCTAGAACCTGCCTTCATAAAAATCAGGCTAAAGATCATGGCGATTACCTGACTGGTGGGGAGAAGATACGCCTGCAAGGTTTGCAGAGGGAAGCAGGGGAGTCAGTGCCCTGGATCAGGGGCCTGGTGAGTGGAGATTTGCCAGATCAAAGGGTCGGAAAAGCTGCATCCAACCAAGCACCATCTGATAGCGCACATCAGCGCAAGAGCAGCACGCAGAGAGCGGCAGCCCCAGACTGGTGCATCATCCCTGGTGGGAAACCCTGCAAAAACTGCTCTTGGTAGAGAGGTTAAAGCATCAGGCACATATCTATGCTTATTATTCAATTTGGAAATTAATTAGTATAAAATATGGAAAGGGTAACAAATAAGTGGAAGAAATTAAATGGTATAAATCATACCTAATTAATTGATTATAATCTCCCTCCATTTCCTCATGGCACCTGAGCTCTCTCTGGCTGTTGGTCCAATCCACCAGTTTATGCTATTGAACATTTTAAACATCTGATAAGTCTGATGAAACCAATGGAAGAACTTCAGCTGCCTTTCAGCCAAGCCAGAAATTTGTTTTCAGTGATGAAATTATGAGACACCAAACATTGTTTAAATGCTGGTCATCTCCTAGTAATAATACACCGTGCTTTTCAGCTTCAGTGCACTTTACAAGCATTTATTTATTGGCATCCTGCTTGTTTTAGTATTCCTAGTTTCACGAGCTTGTAGTGTTCAGAGATGCAATGAGACACGGGTACTACTTCCCAGATTAAGATAAAAGTGTGTTTTTTCCAGCGGGGATTTACCATGAAAGGGTTTTCTCCTTTCTGAAAAGAAGTAACTTTGAGGTTTCTTCCTTAGCATTTCTTTTGGATTCTTGTGTTTGAGGTGCTGGACATAGCAGGCAGCAGGTTGTAGAGCCCAGGTACCCCACCATGGGGTACAGTATGTGAAAGCACACTGGCTCCATGGTCCCTTGCCTGGGACCATCTAGCAGGCTCCCTCTTAGCTGGATGTAGGAAGTGTTTCCCACACAAGGCATGTGATAGATTCACTCTTTTGGCTGTCTGTGGTCCTTACTCCAGGTCTAAGTTCCCGCTGTTCACATGCTGTGGCTGTGCATTAGCTATAAATCATGAACATGAACTGTTTTGGCAAAAAGGGCTACGAATTAATTGAGTTGGGCACAGTTCTAGAAACACAGTTTTAATGAGCTGGAACAAAGTCATATCAGGGCGGGATGGTTTGCAGTGAGTAGGAAAATGAATTTTATTCTCTCTTTGTTTATACTCACGCATTCAGGAGGCTGTTTGCAACTAAGCTCAGAAGGCGATTCATGAGCACACCCTACTGCTTTCTAAAGCACATGCAAAAAGAATTAACTAAATTAGCCTTTTTTTCCGTTTTTTGTGGTTACGTGAAGTGTTGATTAACCTCCTTTCCCTCTTTGATGATCTTCATTTACATATTTTCCTTTGCTTTCTAAACATAAATCCTGTGTACGTAGAGAGTGCGGAACCCCTTCTTCCTATTACCTGGACTTTAAGCATGACTTCTGCCTGGTTTCCATGAGTTTGTAGCCACAGGATACCCCTTTATATTTTGGGTTTGGAAATGTAGTTTAAACATGTTTACATGAGTCCACAGAGCCCAACCCAGAGAGGTTCACAGATTCAATGAAAATTCATTCTAATTTTTACTGGCCAAGGTATGCCTTTGTAATGAAACCAGAATCAGATAAGTGTGTTGGGTTTTAGGTTTGCATTGCTCTGGTGACCATGAATGTTCAATTAAAGATCCCTAATTAATTATAGTGAGGTCAGCCGTTCACTTAGCCTGTTAAACAACTGAAACAGTTTTATAGGATGCATTTTTTGTTATGACTGATTGTAGCTGAATGAACAAGAAAAGCAACCATTGTATAAATAGAACCTGGCTAATCTAATCATTGAACGCCTGATAATTAACCATAAATACTGCTATTCTGTTATGCTGCAAGGATTTAAATCTATTCTCTTCTTACCTGTGTCATTTCTAGGGGAGATTTCATTGCTAGTGAGACATTATACCTAGGAGCTCTACACCCCGCCAATACTTCATATGCCCCTGTTTGACTTCAGTGTTTCATAAGGACTGAACATAAACACTCAGAACCTCCTCTATCAGCAAGTGATAGCAGTTCCCATTGCAACTATAGATAGATAGATAGACATATATACATTGGTCTAATTTTCCAGCTGCTGCCTTCCTAGTTCTGAGCTTGGAACAGCTTTGGCTGTAAAATACAGTCTTATTTTCCACACTTCTCTAGTGTTTGCCAGTTAATTTTGTCAGAGCAGCACTGCAGTGCCTCCATGGCTTGATTCAGTCTCTGCTGAACTCCTTGTTAGGTTTCCTCATCGCTTGTTCCAACTCTTGCATGTTCTCCCTGTGCAGTCCTCAAAGGTTTGAATTCCCTCAGTGTAAAGCAACTGAATGCCCATATGCTCCCTTGAACAGTCAGGACAGTTCAGCCCATAACATGTGCGTCAGCTGGAAAATAAAACTGATTCATCCACTAGTTTTTTGAAACATTCAATTGCTTTGCCCTCTGCTCTCACATCCACTTCCCTTCCCATCTACTCCTCCTGTTCAAACCGCCTTTCTAGCTGTGACTCTCCATACCAGGCAGTCAGCAGTAATATTGTTGCATGTATCTTCTAATCTTTCCTTTCAAAATTTCTGCCAGTGTTGCCAGCTCTCATGTCTCACAAAATATAGGTTTTTTTCATTCCTCTTGTGCCTTTTAGAATTATTTAATTGTTGGAATCATACTTTGGGGGGGGGGTTAATTAATCTTTTAGACTTCTTGGTAGCAGAAAAAAAACTTTGAAAGGTACAATCTAAATGCTTCTAAGCTGGAAGACAATGCTGAAAAAAATATTTACAGAAAGTTAATCTCATGAGTTTTGGAACCAGAAGTAGCATGTTTAAAAGCTTGACTTTGGCAGTCCAACTCTACTTAAACCTTCCTGGCTCAGGCACTTGTGATCAGGCCTGTGCAAAGGTAACCCCTTTCCTCAATGCCTCTGATAACCAGGTGGTGCGCTGACCATGTGAAGACATCATTATTTGGCTCTGTTTCTATGGAAGTCCAGGGGAATGATATAGAGGGCTGAGCTCTGGGCCCAGAAAGGCCACAGCTTGATGTGGTTTTAGGAGAGCTCACCTGGGGCATGCAGCAGCTGGGACAGGAGGTGGCCCCATGCTGCTGTAGGAGGGCGGAAGGGGAGAGCTGGGTGAAAGCAGGCACCAGATCTGCTAGCTGTGTGCGGTGTGCGATAGGAAACAAGTGGGGTTCACCCCCAGCAGCGGCCCCCAGCTTCCCAAACTGCAGCATCTGGAGTTTCCAGTTCAGTTCTGAGGTGTCAGTCAGAATGGGAACTGCAATGAATGGATCAAAATAATCTGTACCCTGCAAAGACAATCTGGGAGAACAAGACGCCTTCTGGTACTGCCTCTGCAGCAGGCGGTATGCAATTTGCTCAATTTAGCATCAAGTAAGCATGGCTGAATTTAGCCCTGTATTTTTGGCTTTATTATTATCTGAGTATTACAGCTCAGCCTGTTATCATGAGGCTAACTCACAAGGTTTTATTCAGATTTTTCTTTGGTTTTCTGCTCAGACAAAGCCCAAGGCAACTGGGGTTTTCCAGAGCAGAGAATGACTGTTGTCGCTAACACTAGCTTTAGTCAGCAACATATGTTTAGTGATGCACATCAATATTTGTACTTTCACAGATGCTAAGATTTTGCATTTTTGATGTCATTGTGTCCAGGAGCATGCTTTATCTCGGTGACTATAAAAGTACAGGTAAAATACTGAATTTTTATACCTACATCTCCCAAGCTGAAAGCCTGTGGCTGAAATTCCTCTGTGCTATCAGGCAACGTTACATTGCAAACCATACCATTTCCTACTTTGTACCAGAATCCCGTGAATCTTTGAAATATGCACCTCAGCTATGATTTACGAGGTATTTGTATCATTTTCTTTCTATTTTTCTACAGAAGCAGGTAATATCTCATAGGGTATGTTGAAAGACATTATGTTTTGAAGCAATTCACCTGGTATTCTACCTCTCTCGCTCTTTTAACACTACAAGGAATATGTGATGGAAACAACGTTGTTATTCCTCAGATTGTTCCTTGAAGTTTTCTCTGGTTTCTTCTTTTATATTGAGTCATTCTTCTTCTTGTGACCTCCTCATCATTTCCTCAGCAAGAGACTGGGATGTGACATGCAAGGAGATGATTTCAAGTGAAGAGGAAAAAATACACCAGAGAAGAGGAAAGCTGAGATGTAAGGATCCTGTTTACAAGCAAAACTTGCAGTAGTTAGGTAAATAAGCACAGAAATGTTTAAATCTGAGTCACGATGTTGTCCAAATAGCAAGCACAGTCTTGTCTTCAAACTAGAAAGAAAATTCCTGGCAATTCCCTCAGGCGTCGGACTGGATGGAGGGAGCTGCCCTCCTCATCGTATTACTGGGGTTTTTTTTACTGAGTAGGTGTGATCAAATCTGCATGGTAAAGGTTTGGCCTTTACATACAGAACATTGGCGGGTTTGTTTGAAAGAGCACCTATTTGTGTGTGCAGTTCAGGTGTCCTCTTTCCAGAAATGATAATTGGTCTCCTTCACATTCTGGATGAAAGAGGTTTGATGGAGATCTACCATGTGGCTTTTCTTATTTTTATAGACTTAGGTTTAGTTTGAATTAATATATGTCTTCCCAGCTCATGGTAAGAAGCAAAAAGTCAGGAACCTCCTTCTCCTCCTCCTCCTCCACACGACTGACGGGGGCCAGGCTGATGACAGCACCATGCACCAAAACGCTTGTCCACTTTTTCTGGCTAAATCAGTTGGCCACAAAGAAGCATTTTGTTCCTTGTGTTATAGTTACAAATAGGCTCCTACAACCACTGAGCACAGACATTTTCTTTCAGCGTACTGTGTTCTTGATATTGAGGAATAGAACGGTAGCTGGTGAACAGCTGCTGTGTAATAACCTGCGTAGTTTCCTCGGTGTCTCATCCTGAAACTGATGTTTAAACTCATTCTCGTTTGTTAGACTTCACTGGTTTTGCTCATCACCTGAGAGCTGACTCTGCACAGGTCTTGCTTATAGCTGAGCAAAAGGGTACCATGCTTGTCTGGAGTTTCTTATATTGTTCGCAGTCTAATTTTCATAATTTTATACTAATTTCAAGCGGTGTTAAGAACCTCTTGAAATAGGACATTAGAGCTCAAACTTTGCTTGGATACTTATTGCCTCCTTCTGCAGACTCTGCCTGTCTTTTGCTGCTGTGGGATGTTGCCTGTGATGCCTCTCCCTCATTTCTTGTCTCTCAGCAAACTACTGCTTATAACCTGATCCTTCCCTTTTGCTGAGTTCATACGTGCCATCCTCCATGTAATCGTTCCAAGGGGAGGAGAGTAAATACACCGCCCTCCCCTCTGAAAGAAAGAAGTCTAAGCAGGAATGTTTCCATCTCTGACATTTCCTCAGTTAAGATTCCCATATCCCTTTTTCTTTTTCTCTCATTCATGGCAACTTTTGGGTCATGGTGCTATTCTTGCGTGACCAATTTGCATAAAGCCATAGGAAAATATCATTTTTATTTTGTTTAAACTGGCTTTTAAAAATCTGTTAGAATTTTTCTGTGTAATTTGATAGATGAAAAAACACAAGGAGGTGCAGGATTCATGTTTAAAAAAATATCATGTGTCAGTGAGCGCCCTGGCTTTACACTTCTGACTTAGCAGCTTTGTGCAATGGAGGTTGAAACTACCGATGACTGTAAATATAATCCATTTTTATTGGCATAACAGTGACATCTATTGTTCGGTATTATATACATCTGCGCCACTCTTAGCAACTGCCTACAGGTGTTGAACTGATCTTTCTCAATTTCGTAAGATGCAAGCATGCAAAGTCAAATTATTGATTCAAAGAATTATGTAATAACACATGTAGTAATGCCATTGGACAGCTATGCAAAATTAAATGTAATTCGTTTTGTCACAGCCTAATTTACCGATCAGTGTGGACTGACGCACAAAGAGAGGCACCTCCTATTTCTGAGAGTGTCGGGAGATGCTGCTCTTACAAAACCTGCACACCAGCCACGCTGCTGGCAAGGCTGCAGCAATGCTGCATCTTCCACACTGTGAGCAGTCAGAGGCTGGCAACACCCAGCAGCAGATTCTCCTGGGAAAACTGCCTTTGCATTGACCCACTGTGCAGCCTCAGAACATCTGCCCCTCTGCAATCCTCCGACCTAACCAAGGGAACCCTGAGTGTTCAATTGCAGGCACAGACGCAGTAGGCAAGCGGCGTGGGCAAGCAGTGAAAAACACCATTGCTCATTTACTTTTCACTGAGCATTTGCTGCAAGGCAGAACCACAAGCCAGCACTGGGTCTTACCCAGGCCACTAACTCTGAACTCTTACAGAACAGCCCCGGGGTGTACCATGGCCGCAGCATGCCAGGTACTTGCTCCATGCGGCCAGGTACTTGCTCCAGGTATTTTCAGACCAGTGCTTGCACTGGAAACAGAATTCCCAAGCATCAGGCTGGGGGAGTTAAAAGAGAGTTACTTTTCTTTAAGTCCTTTCTTCTTGTCCTCTTTTGATTATCTCTACTACCTCTCTCTCTCTCCTTTTAATAGAGGATACAGAATTCAAATAGGAAAGATTTTAATATAACAGTAATGAAATACAGGGGCTATCTAGTGTGTCAGACACTGTGGCTGATTAGACTTTCTGATTCGTGGGCTAGCACTCAAGGGAACAGCAACTGTCTCTTTTACTGCCTTGTCTATGAAAACAGCAGAAGGCTATGTATGCTCATTACTATTTTATGTGATTCTGAACATTAGAGAAGTGGAGAGAGCAGAGCTATAGAAAGATATTTTTAATAATTTTAATGGAATACCGTGTTTAATTCTTATATAAGCAAACTCTGGATAAGCAATTACTCTCGGTAAAAATATTTGATACTGGTAAATGAAGCAACATAGTTCCCTTCTTTTTAAGCCATAAGCTTTAATATAAGGGTGCAGAAATGTAAGAAGCGTGGGTAAAGGGGACAGAGTGCCTATAGACCATGCTGTGAAGATAGTGCTGAAATAGGTGCTAAACATTCAGCTTACACTTAGAGCTCACTGGTGTACATAAATGCTCTCCTGAACAGCCATAGCACATTCCTAAACTGAGGATGTAAAGATGGGCTGTTGTGTAACCCACCAGGCTTACCGTCGTTTAAGAAAGAAACAAGAGTAAATACTGTCTTATCCTCCACGGATCTGTACATAGACGGACTTTTCCAAACCTCCATTCAAGTGTAAAGGCTGCAGGATGAAACATTCATATTAAAATCTACATCTCAAGTTTCTCATGTATTGTTCTCCACGGTGATGTAAACTTGCATCTAATTTCCTATGTTCAAGCCTCCCTTTTCAGATGCTCTCCACATAGTAGCACCCAGCTGCAAAATAACAGCAGCTGTGTTTCTAAGGGCCCGTGTTGAACTTCTGTGCTTTCAAAAGAGAGAGAAAAATAAATGTTATAGGAACAAGTAACACAGATTTCATAAACAAACACGTTCTGAAGGTCTCAGTGTTCCCTCAGTCAAGAGGGAAAAGGAGTGCGCGTAATGAAAGCTCTGAGTATGTGCAGTGTCGTAGGGGCTGGAGATGCAGAAATGCACCAGACCTCACTGGGCTAGATTTTCTGAGATGCAAATGTTCACAAAAGCAATGAAAGATGTTGTCTGTCCCAAAAATTTACAGTTTCATGGGTGAAGAATTAAGAGATCTAGCAGTGGCTGTAAGGAGCAACTGGGATGCTACGGGGACGCAAGATGAGAGGTCAGCACCTCGGTCCCCAGCTCACTGCCTGGAGAATGCCCAAGTCTGTGTCTGAAAATGTGTGAGATGGTGATGGCAGCTGGTATCAGAAACCAGGGGCTGGAGCTGGGGGGAATGAGAGAGAAAACTCAGAGTGTAGGGAAAAGGCACAGCCCTGGGACTAAAGACAAGCGCCTGCCAGAAAAGACAGACCCAACCTGCAGCAGCTACCTGCCGTGCTGATGGTGCCTCTGCGGTTGGTGCTTTTAATTTGCTAATTAAAAATGAAAGCCTCAAAACAGTTAGTGCACCATGCAAGAACCCTAGAAAATGTGGCGATGGGGAGATTTAGAGAAGCTGCATGTGCCCAGGGACAATGGTGTAGCTCCACCAGCACCAGTCTGGATCCAGCTGAGTGTCTTGGTTTCTTTTTGAGGAGGAACATCTTTTCTTTTGACCCCCAAATTCTTTAGATTTGTGGAGGTGCTCCCTTCTCCACAATCTTAGCTAAAGCTATCGCAGGCATGTATGAACATTCAGCAACAGCACCCTGACCACGGTGCCTAGGGGAGATCCCTGACACAGGCGGAAGGTCCTTTCCCTTCAGGAAAGCTGTGCAAAATTACATTGCTTAATGTCAGAGCCTTTCCACCTCCCCAGTCTTTCAGGAAAGCAATGCCCTAAGATTAGGGAATTACAGTTTGCTAATACATTTTAAAATGTCCTGCTTCATCTGCACAGAGCAATTTGGAAAATCTAGCCCATGTGGGAATTGAGTTTTTCTGTTGCTTTTTCTAGCTGACACGTTCTGGTGTTCGCACTGCGGGTACTGGTGGGACCAGCAGCTGGAGCGCCTCATCCCCAGTGCTGGCGATGAGCCCACCGGTCCCAAAGGTGAGTGTGAAAGAGGGACATTTTTTTAATTGTGTCCTGACGTGTGGCAGAAGTGACGGGGCTGACAGCGGCTCTTGAGGAAAGCGTTGCTGACTTGCAGTGCTCTCAGTGACCCAGAGCAGCCATAACAAATCCTGGCCTCTCCAATCTCAAGAGAGGCGTTTCCACTTCATTTTCTTTTTATGGGCAAAACCCTGAGGTCTTTATTCAGTCTCTGCTCCGCACTTGCTCATGTGCCAAAGCAAGTCACTGTGGCTGGAATTAAGTAAGAGATGAGAGTCGGGTCCCATCCTGGCAGAGGCACCACTGTTTTCGGGTGGAATTTCTTGAGATTCATCTCACTGCAGAGCACGTTTTCTCCTCTGGCTCAGGCAGGCACCCGAGGCAAGCAGCCCGCTGAGCCCCCGCCACTACCCTGGTGTGGCCCCCCGAGTGGTGGAGGGGCCAAGGAAAGGGGCTTTGCTCTTCCACCCCCAGATGCCTGGGGAAGAGGCAACCAGGTTTGCAGCAGACACAAAAGTAAAGCTGCAAGGTTTTTAAAAAGACCCAAGGGACGCGGGAGCCTGTGTCACACTGAAATTCAGAGGGCACCATGCTGTTAATTCCCCACACGTACCCTTGAAATCCCAGTCCTCTGTATTTATTTATTGTCTCTGAACTTGCATCCCTTTAAATTGCAAAAGCAGAGAGTGAGTGATAGCAGGTTCTGAAAAATCAGCGTTAGCAACATGCAGGCAGCCCCCAATCTGAGTGGAGGGCAGTAATTTATTATCCATTAGGTGATCTGTCAATCAAAGAGGACTAACAGAGCAATAAACTTTGAAGTGCTCTGTGGAGCTCTGCCCATACTACTAGCTGGCTATCAGAAAGGTCAGGGTGGTAAGATGGATGGTTTCCTCTTCTTCAGACACTCTGTCTTTCTCTGGTGACACGTGCAGCGCTCTGTCATCAACCAAGATTGTCAGGTATCTCCTATGGATGAAGTCAACTCCAATCCAATTGCATATTTTACTGTTTCAGAGGAAAGAATCCAAAGTTCTTATGTTTTACTGAAACATTTTCAAGTGAGGACCACAGCCCCTGTTGCTCCGGTGGTGCTGGAAGTGAGCTGCAGCCTGCAGTGCCAAACCCAGCCTCCTTGCAAGGCTGATGCTCTGCAGCTCTGCAGGGCTCCCGAGGCGGTGGCTAGATGCTGATGCAGTGAAGCTTCAGGGAGACCTTGTCAGGGAAATTGCTCCACTGTAGTCAGTGTGCCAGGGCCTAGATGTAAGACCTCTTACCTAGGATTCAAGGGGTGCAAGCTTGTTCCTTGTCTTTCACCTGATCCATCAACCTGTGGGCTCCTCCAGGGTGAGGTCCCGATCATCCTTCAGTAAGAGCTGAAATTCAGGAATCATTAAGCCAGACAGAAAGCATGAGAGACTCACAGAGCCCATCCCTGGGGAAGGAGAAAACTTAGATTTTGGTCCAAAACTGCTTTAAATGTTTCATCCCACACTTTTTCTAAGTAAAACAGGAACATTCCTGGAGGCAGCAAGTAATATGTGTTTTGAAAGGTTTCTCTAAAGCAGGTGCAGAAGCTTTCCCAGCGTGCTGCCCTACCACATTAGTATTTCCAACAGACTACCCTAAAGAGACAGTCTCACTCCTGCGTGGTCAAGAAACCGTGTTTCTCCATCAGACTTTTAACTCATTTGAGAGCTCTCTCCAAACGCGCAGTGCAAAGCAGCCCGGAGCACTCTTGCCATGGGGAATTAACCCACGCTCTGACACACTCCCTGGCTCCGTCCTTCCTTCCTCCCTCCTTAGTGCACTGACATTTGTTACCAGTCTCTGGCTTGCAGCTACAGGCAAAAGTGTAACCAAACTTTCAAGCCCCTGGGAGGGAACTGGAAATGGTCCCAGCCTCAGATTCCAGCCCAAAATACAGTTCTGGTATTCCCCGTCCTTATTGTCATTGCAATATCGCGCACGTGTTTATTTGTCATACTCTAATAAGCTGTATGTGAACAGCTAGCTTGTTTATTCTCTAAGGATAGATTAGAACAGCCAGTCTCCTCCTGGAATAAGTAGAATTTGAATTATTTATTTTCTTTTCTTCATAAGAAGCTTATAGCATGCTGGATGAAGAGTCAGAAATAATTAAGAAAACTGCTATGCATTCAAACAGAAGAAATACACATAGACCAGCTGAAATGACTATCAGCGCTACGCCGTTCATGCGTAACAGGTCACAGCTGGTCTAAGTGTGGTCTTGGGATGGGACAGGAATATCTTTTTGGTGTTGCAGGATTCCGACTGGAAGGATGTAGGGATTCTATGGAAGTCTGTCATTTTATCTGAAACACTTACTCACGTTCACTTTCAATAACAGTAAGTCAGCTTCTGGGTGATGCTTTTTACCAGGTGTGGGGGGTTGACCCTGGCTGGGCACCAGGTGCCCACGAAAGCCCCTCTGTCGCTCCCCTCCTCAGCTGGACAGCAGAGAGAAAATATAACAAAACGCTCGTGGGTCGAGATAAGGACAGGGAGAGATCATTCACCAGTTACTGTCATGGGTAAAACAGACTCAACTTGGGGAAATTAGCTTAATTTATTACTAATCAAATCAGAGTAGGGTAATGAGGAATAAAACCTAAAACTTAAAACACCTTCCCCCACCTCTCCCTTCTTCCCGGGCTCAACTTCACTCCCGATTTTCTCTCCCTCCTCCCCACCAGTGGCACAGGGGACGGGGAATGGGGGTTGGAGTCAGTTCATCGCACGGTGTCTCTGCTGCTCCTTCCTCTCTCCAGCTGCTGTTGCGCTGTTTTTTCCCTTGTCTTCTTAAATCTGTTATCCCAGAGGCGCTACCACCGTCACTGATGGGCTCGCCCTTGGCCAGCGGTGGGTCCGTCTTGGAGCCGGCTGACATTGGCTCTATTGGACATAGGGGAAGCTTCTAGCAGCTTCTCACAGAAGCCACCCCATAGCCCCCCCGCTGCCAAAACCTTGCCACGCAAACCCAATACACCAGATGGTGTGGAAGTGTTTCACCAAACAGGCTGCTGTCATGATGTGTGTTTTAGAGAAGGGGATACTGAGGCAGGGATGACATTTTGGGGCTTGGAACATGTTATCCCTTTAATTATGCTTTCAAATATGGCTCTTCATTTTTAAGATATGATTTCTGTTATTTTTCATGCAGACAGAAAGTTTGAAAATACTCCTCCTCTTTATAGATGCACCTTCTTTCTTTTCTAAAATACTGATGCCTCCCACAGAGGAGAAATTTTGCCTTTACAAGTTTCTATTCATTGGTCCCACGCCTCATGTTGGAATTCTGAGTAAAAGACAATATGGAAACTAAAGCTGGTTTATAAGGTGTGAACTAACATCTCTTTAAAACAAAAAATTGGCTCCTGTTGCTTTACTGATATTGGATTGATTTTACATTGCCCAAATGCATGGTTAGATGTGTCAACTTGGAAGCATTACATATACAAAAAAGTCCTTTAATTATGATTCTGATCACATGTGGAACAGGATTTTCTGAAACAGATTTAGGGAAAAAAATATATTTCAGGGACTAAATCTTCAGTAACCCCAATTGATGGAATTCCATTTGGGAATAAATAGCCCAATATGCTCACTTCAGTTTAAGAAAGAAATACATTAGAGTAAGGATATTTTGAATGAAAAAGTAATCTCCTTTCCCATTTCAGCACAAACCGAGTCCATCCCCTGTAATCATACTTTTTATTACATACAGATCTGTGATTGCTCATAAAAACAGATTCTCTAGGTTTAAAACCAATTGGTGCTCATGTTTAAGAGAAACTGCTATTTTACCTGAGGGACAGAAGAAAGTATTCATCTCAACCTATGACCATGCCCTTAGAGTTTAATTAATGGATGTGAAGAGCTTTAAGATCATCAGATAAAAGGTAGTTTATAAGTGTAAATACGTGATGATGACTACCTGGGCTAGCCTGCCCCGGAGATGCCTGGAGTTTAAAGCATGAGCTGCTGCAGTGGAGGGAGAAGAGCAGGGCTGTGCAGGTGGGTTTTAACACCCCCCACCTCTGTGGATGCCACACAGCAGGGACCCGTAACCAGTGGGTTACACAAAGGTACTGTTATTTAATGCCATTGACAGAATCCTGTTAAACTCAGTAGGCAATCAGATTAAGCATCTAACCTTGCATTTGGACATTTTTAAGGTTAAAATCCTACAGCGTATTTCAGAGCTGTGAAATACATGTGTTTTGGTAGAGCTGAGCAGAATCCAGCTGTTCAAAGAGACAGGGATTTTCCAAGCGCTCCAAGGTAGTTAGGTACCCAGCCTCTATTGAAGTTCACCAGATCCTAGCCCTAACTTTCTTGGAGTCCTTTGAAAATCCTGCATGTGGTCAAAAATCATTTATGAAGCTTTAGCTTCTCTGGGAATAATAAAGCATAGTCTGGATACTTCAAATGGCACCCACTGACAGCTGGGACAAATTCTTCTGGTTTTTCTCTTTAGGGTAAATCCTTTTGTATATATTTGAGGGTCCATAATTTATTATCATTGAACTCCATAATTTACCATTCTAAAATTCATCAAGTACTTCACAGGCAGCGTAATATTCTTTGACCACCTTCCTGGGTATCCTTGTGCTGGTGGATTTCCCAAGTTCTTTTAAACCAGGTCAGTGAAATGTCCTCTCAGTTGAGGTTTTTTTTTTCTTCGAAGCAACCTCACTAGAACAGCCTTGAGTTAGCATAGCGAAATGTATCTCAGAACATAATGTATAGCAGTATATGTGATATAAGATTCATTGACTCAGCTACGTTTAAAAAACTAATCCTTGCTCCCTAAATCTTTGATGAAACATTATTTTAGCTTGAAATGTTATGTGGCATGTAGTAATTCTTCCTTGAGTATAAAATTTTATTTCTGCTTCACGCCTGTTTTGGAAACCTTGGCACTTTCAGCTTACTGCAGACAACTGCCACAATATGAAGAGTCTTTTGTGATACTGGAAAGCAAGGTGCCCCAGTGCTGTGTGATGTGAAAACTCATTTAATTATAGGAAGAAACAATATATGATAATTTCAGCATTAAAACATTATCAGTGCTGGAAACACAGAGGTAAATCCTCTGTTGAATCCAATATTCAGCATAGAGAACTGACTGACAGATTCAGAGGATTGCTGCCATCCCAGGCTGCTTGGAAATGGAGCCACTGCACAGGTTAGAAGACCCACTGAGACCTGGTTCAGCCTGCAGGAGATGGATGCACCACCCTGTGGGAACACAGCGTGCTCTGAGAACAGCGTCGTCTCCTGCAGTCAACGCACTCCACCCAGCAAACGCACCCACCAAACGGGAGCATTGGCAGCATGACCAGCAGAAGAGAGTCTGAATATTGTCAAGAACCCATCCCTATTTTATCTGAGCTAGTGCCTAACAGTTTGATCCACTAATCTGCTTACAGTAGATTGTATTTCCTTGCTTTGAAAACTCCTGCTCATTTTGTAGGTTTAAAAAAAAGTCAGAAGCCTACAAGCTGCATATTTTGGGAACCTTTTAAAGCTAATACTTTTCTAAATGCAAGGTTGGAGACTTGGAGACCTCTCCTTTCTTGTTTTTGTTTTATTTCCCATTTAATTGTTCAGCATCACCTATTTTTGATTTGCAGTCAGATGTCCTAAACTCCGGTACAGGTATTATCCTTATTACCATTGCACATTCTTATTGAATTATTTTTAAACATCCTGACCCATTATAGATTAAAAGTCATGAATGAGGTTAATGTATAATTAATGAGCAAGGGTGTTCATGATGACAGCTCAGAATAATGATGAATGAGCTGAACAAGAGATCTGAGGAGCTGTCCAAGGTCAAATTGCACATGGGAGTGTTAATGTTGCCTGACACAGCTTTATTTCCTTCTGATTTCCTATTTTAAACAGATTTGTTATTCTTACAGAGCTGTTAAGCCATTTAACAGGATGGGAAGATGTCCTATGACCTCTAAATAAGGAGTGCTCTTTTCTGGTAGTCCTTTATGCCATCTGGCATGAAGTACCAGATCCAAAATCCATTCTTCTCTCTTGAAAGATATCCACTAAGTTCAGAGGACAGTTGGGAGGGGAGGGAAGAAGGGAAAAAAAAAACCAAAACGCAAACCTCAAAAAACCCCTAATTATTGGCTCAAAAAACCCCCTTTGATCCATTTCCATACAGCAAATATTCTATTTACTGAAATTATTATTTAGTGACAGACTGTATTCCTGACTGATTTTTGTAGAAATCCTGGCTTTTCTGACACCAGTGAGAGTCTTGCTGTTGTCTCCAGTGAAACCACGACCAAAATCCCATGTAGAATAGTACTGGACTGGTGAGAGCAGTATAGAAATTGTACATTGATGCACAGCCTGGCCCCATAGTTTTAATTCATGTAGATAAGGTACTATGCTGTGATCCAAGCCCCGCAGTTGCAGGAACATGCCGCTGTAATCTGTACGGCATGCTTTACAGCAGCAGCAATTAATTCTGCCCTTTCTCCTTACTTAAAGGTGGGTTTCTTCATCAGTAGCTTTCCCTGGGAAACAAGGCATTATGGATGATGGATAGACTGCGTGTCAGGACTGCTGGGAAAACCATTTGTGTCTGCCGCCTTCAGGGTTTGTTATACGGGACCGTGGGCCAGACCTGGCTGTCCCTTGAAAATGGGCAGTTTGTCTAGTTGCCATGTTTTCCACACAGTCTTAATTTACACTTGTCTCAAGGAGGAAGGAAAGGTTTTCTGCCTCTCTAATCATTTGCTATGTACGTTGCTGCTACTTAATTTATTTTCTTTGGTCACTATTGTCAAAGTTTGTACTCCTCTCTCAATCATGCACTGAGTTAATTGGATGCTGTTATACGCCCTTTCTGCAAAAAGGGGGCTCAGTGTTATGCAGTATCAAAAGGAAATAGCGCAAAACACTTGAAGGCTATTTTTTTCCTAAAATAGTTAAACAAAAAAAAAAAAAAAAAGGTTTTCATCTGAAACTTATCATTCCTACCACAGACACTGCCTGTGCAAACATGCTTATTCTGACCCTGCGACCAGAGCCAAAGGGCAGACTCTGAACCCATTATACAAACCCAGCTTGATGTAAAAGGGCTCTGTGTGTGACTGGAGCAACCTCTGGCCCGCCTGTGTTCCCGTGGAGGTCAGAGGAGGCTGTGATCCTTTGATCTACCTGTGGTACCTTGGGGATGCAGAATATTTCTGGCCAGCAGAGATTCTGAAAACATAGAAACATTTCAAGCCATTCAGAAAGACAAACAGGAACTTCCTCCACTGTTAAAAATGAAAGGAAAATCCCACAAGATGTAGACATATATCAAATGCTATAAAGATTGTGCTAATTTGCTTACAGAAAAGAATACCACAATGTATGAATGCACAATATGCTTTAATGGCGTATGGCAGAAGAAGAGATTACTTACAATGCGTATCTGTTTCCTAGAACACTGGGATCACAACAAAGAGGGTGGACAAAGGCATGAAGATCTGATACAGCTATTGGTATAAAGCTACTGAACCAAAATAATTAGGGTAAAATTAGAAACACAAAATAATGTTGTATTGGGTTTGCGTGGCAAGGTTTTGGCAGCGGGGGGGCTATGGGGTGGCTTCTGTGAGAAGCTGCTAGAAGCTTCCCCTATGTCCAATAGAGCCAATGTCAGCCAGCTCCAAGACGGACCCACCGCTGGCCAAGGGCGAGCCCATCAGTGACGGTGGTAGCGCCTCTGGGATAACATAGTCAAGAAGACAAGGGAAAAAACAGCGCAACAGCAGCTGGAGAGAGGAAGGAGCAGCAGAGACACCGTGCGATGAACTGACTCCAACCCCCATTCCCCGTCCCCTGTGCCACTGGTGGGGAGGAGGGAGAGAAAATCGGGAGTGAAGTTGAGCCCGGGAAGAAGGGAGAGGTGGGGGAAGGTGTTTTAAGTTTTAGGTTTTATTCCTCATTACCCTACTCTGATTTGATTAGTAATAAATTAAGCTAATTTCCCCAAGTTGAGTCTGTTTTACCCATGACAGTAACTGGTGAATGATCTCTCCCTGTCCTTATCTCGACCCACGAGCGTTTTGTTATATTTTCTCTCTGCTGTCCAGCTGAGGAGGGGAGCGACAGAGGGGCTTTGGTGGGCACTGGCGTCCAGTCAGGGTCAACCCACCACAAATGTCCTGGATAAACTGTCACTTATAATCGATATGAATTAGACTGAATTAACATAAATCCCCAGCATAGTATATTTAGAAATTGTTTTCATTTTATTATGTTCATAAGTTCAACTTTTGCCTAGGTGAAGATATGTTTAACAAGACATCTATCTGCTGATGATTGCTCATAAATACGTGTAAGGCAAGCTAGAAACAGAAAAAATCCTTTTATCTCCCGCAGCGGTATATGAACAGAGTGTTATACCACCATGCAGATACACACTGTGCCTATGTAATTTTTTTTAAGTTAAAAAAGAACTGAAAATGAAAAAAAAGTGGCAAAATACAGCACACCTGTGGCATTATATATGCTATATAAAAAGAGCGACCTGTTCAGGTCAATAAGAATATGAGACCTGCCTCAGCCTGGCACTTTTTCAAGGACTGGGTCCCTCCAGATCAGGCCACCGAGGCAGGAAAGCGGTCCCGGGGTGCATGTGATAGCAGTCATCGCTCGGATGACAACACACAACAACTGCCCCAGACCGTTTTGTAGTTCAGGAACTTCATTTAGCAAAGCAGATAAACACACACGTCCCTTCGCTTCCACAGATACTACCATGGAAGATCCCTGCAGTGACTTGCGTTCATGGATCCCAGGACCGGTTCCTGATTTCATGTGTTTCTGTTAGGAAGACAGAGGGTATCACTGCTGCGCGGCAGGATAAAGAGGTTGCACAGGCAGGTGCAAACTTGCCGGCTTCATGCGGCTTTGCTGGCCGGGGGCCCCGGCTTTGCTGCGGGTCCAGGAAACTTCCCTTTGTTTTCTGCCACAGCGGGGAGCACAGCACTGATCTCACTCAGCTGTGTAGCAGTGAGGATATGATGGTGGGAAGGAATTGAGTTTACTCAGCTTTTCACAGCACTTTCTGTCACTCTAATAACTTCACAGATATGAAATTTTGCTCAGAATAAAGCACAACCATGTCGCACATCTGACATCAGGGACTAAGTGCCCAAAATATATTTCTTATTTTCTCCTGCTGGATTTTCCCTTTTTCTTCCTACATTTTCTTTCAGCTGCTAGGCTCCGGATTGACTCAGTATTCAGGTTAGATAAACCTCACATGTTCTTCTTTGAAGGGGTAGTGTTTTATTCATGTTTATTGTTTTCTTGCAGTACTGTTTCCACTACTTTTTTTTTTTTTTTTTGGCTTTTTGCACCATTAAGCCTGCTGAAGCAAAACCTTAAAAACAAGGAAGACAAGATAAGCAATACCTTTTCTAACAGAAAATATTCCTGAATTCTGGCAAATTCTGAAATGTGAGTTTAAAGGGCAAACATTCTTATTATTTCTGAACACAAACTTTTCCACCCATTTAGGAAAGCGCACTTCCTCTGACACAATGTATTGTGATTTCTAGATGTGCTTCAGTAACGACTGATCTGACAGCACCTTCCAGGCACAAGATTATACCTTTTTTGGGATGAGTTGCTATCAAGCACATTTTGTTAGGAGGAACTACGAGAACCCCTGTCCCACTGGTACAGCCCCAGCTGGCTGGGTCAAATTTAAGCACTGTGGAAGTCATGGTTGCAAGAACTGATCTTTGTAAGCAGTAGCAGAAGTGCCTGCAATGGATTGCGGGTGGCAGAGCCCCAAGGTCATGTGCCTCTGGTCCCAAGGAACCGGGGTTTGATCCCCTTTTGCCCCCTGCGCACTTTGGTTTTTCTTGCTGCATCTTGCTTTTTATCAAGTCAATCTGTCTTTTGCTTTTTGTGATAGAATTAAAAAAATCCGCATATTAACCTACTCTTGGCCACTTAAGTTAAGTCAGAGGGCCACTGCCAGGAACACTTTGCTGAGGGCTTTAAAGGCTCTGGTCAGTCCTTACCGTTGTTCCCTTTGCCTTTGATATCCTAACACCTTCCTAACCTCCATGCAAAGTCAGTCCCAAATAATTTTTTCGTATCCATCTGAATAAGTTTCATATGGGTAAACACTTCTATTTCTAATTCAGGTGCTGGGAGTTGATGCTGTCTCTTCCAGCTCAGTGCCCGGCTTGTTAATCAGAGAAGTAATTAACGGGCTGGAGCGCAACGCTGGCTGCCGCTCACCCGCAGAGCGAGTAGGGTGCCAAGGCCTGGAACCGCACAGGCAGGAGGGAAACAGGATTCTGCCGTCTTTTTTTCCTAAGCATATTTGCCAGATTCCAGGCTCTACCCTGTCAGTAAAAGCTTGGCTTCTAAGTAACACTTTGGGGTGTTTTTGTCATTGATGCTATAAATATTTGTAACAGCCAAAATAATTTGAAAAAGCCCATATTGGTTATCTATCAAGGTCACCTAATATGCAGATACTTTGGGAAGCTTTTGGTCAACTGTGAGAAAGGTTTTACTGCACTTTCTGCATTTAAATATGGATGAAAAACATTTCAGGCTGTTTCAAGTAGCATTTATAGTTTTGCAAATATAATTCCCTTAATCCAGATTTAATGTTAGGATTTGAAGGAGTTGAAACAAGCAGAGATGCAGACAAAGCTGGAATCGCTTGTCAGTGAAATTACCTCCCGTTAGAAAACCAGACTGAAGGTTTTTTCTTGCTCTTGATACTCAATTTTGAGATAAAAAGCTTAATGCCCAAATTAGACAAGTCAAGTACTTTGCTTATATTTGTCATCCTTAGCATTTATTCACACAAACTATAGAACACATGCACACAATATTTTTGGTTTATTATTTATTAAAGACTTGCCTTTTTGTGCAGATAGAAAAACCAGAGCCCACTTCTCCAGCAACAACACCAGCCAGCCTCAAAGAGTAGAGGGCAGCTGGAACTTCCATTCTCTGAAACATCCTGTAGGATGCTGGGAAAGGTAGAAAAAGGGAAGGGAAGTCAATTTGTATTCCTGGTTGGGGCAGTGGGACCGGTTCTGGCTGCAAGAGCCCCCAGTCCCTGCAGAGCTGGTGGCAGGGCTGTGAGACTGTTTTCAGCGCAACGTAGTCATCCCTTTAAAAATATTGGTTGCATTTAAAGAAGGCGCAGACCTTGCTGCCTTCTGATCAGCTTTGGCCAGACGGTGCCTTAGGCCCCCAGCCTTCTCTGGCCGTCCGAGCACCAGCAGTTTGACTCGCGGCTGCCACAAGGACACCAGCGTTTTGGTGGCAGGAGAGATGTGCATCCAGTTGTGTGACAAGGCGCTGACTGCTACGTATGGCCCCCAAATAACCCAAGTGAGCTCATCCTTTACGCTTCAGCTCCCGACTTAACAATGAGGTTTTGAGGTCTATGCTAGATCTTGTGATTGCTTAAAGAAACATTTCCCAAATCAACCCCCTGGCGGTTTTTCTTTTCCATATCTAATGAACATGCCTGCATAGTTTGTTTCACAAACATATCTGAAAAGTTCCACTATTCAATATGAAAGAAAAACAAATTTTAAGGCTTTGGAAAGTTTTTGTGAAACAGAACAGTCATTTTTGGGCCAGCTGTTCTTGGCAGTTTCTGTTCAAGTCGGGGGATGCTGAGCTGGGGGGCAGCGCTTGGCAGAGTGCTGCGGCAAAGCTCGTCTGCAACACCCTCGTTATTGTCCGTGTTCTGTTCTCTCACTAATTTCATCTATTAAACAAATAAATGAGTGATTATGCCAGATGAGGTTTTTTGTATGAGAGGATCTTCTTCTAGCATTGCCATCTTTTAGTGGTAATTATGCCGTCATACAGCTGTTGCCTACAGGCAGGTTTGAAATAATAATTTTATAAGGTGTATAAATCACACCATAAAAATAAGTAGAGACAAGCATCTAGTCAGAAGACAACAGAGATATAAAGCTAGGGATCTGGATTACAGAATATCTTGATAGACTCAGATTAGTGCTATGTCTTTACACGATTGCAAAATCAAGCAATTAAGGCTCTGGAGCTTAAAAAGAATTATACATATGCTGAAGCATCCATACCATGAGCAAGTCAAGTAATTTTATATTTTCTTCTCTGCTTAGATTCACAGGGCAGAGTGGGGAAAAATTCATGATGCAGAAAGTCAAGTAGATGTGTCATGTTTTGGAGGATAAAAGCAGGCCAGCATGAAAGCTTGGAGAAACCCAAACCTCACACAGTCCCAAACTCACGAACTCTGCGTGCAACACTTAGCTAACACATTGACTCATGCATTTGGATGAAGATCCTTCCCAACATATGGTCTGAAATGGGTCTCTCCTGTAAATTTCATGGAGTTATTTTCTTTACAGCTTTACTCTTCTGAAGCCTAGTAAAAATGCCCGTTCTCTGTTTATTCTGGCTATTTAGTCTAGCAATTATGTAATGTTCATGAAACAGAAGCAGCACATAATTTTTATGGTTCATAATACCTCTCCTCAGCAAAAAGCTGGCCACTTAGAGGAATTTTCTTATCCCAGGATGCTTTTTTGGTGATGACTTTTTGGCAAAACCAAACTGCTGCAGCCTGGAGGGAGTCATTTTGTAACTGATTGACTGCTCTCTTCTTGCTTATGAGCATTCATAACTTCTATTGCTTCTCTTCCTGGTTTCCCCTTTCTTCTTCCTGAGGTGATGATAGGAGATAAATGTCTAATTTTGGCTTATAAAGCTGCCAAATTTCAGGATGATTTTGTTGTGGGTGTTCTCTTTTTCAAGAGATAATGGAGGAGACTGCATGTGGGGAAAAAAAAAAAAGATGTTTGTGTCAGTTTAGCATTTAGGGAAGGTGTAGAAAGCTCATGGATATTTTCCATGCCCGGGGTTACAGTTCAGATGTGTTTGTACCATACAGATATGATTATAATATTGTGTTGTTTTTATTTAAAACCATGGGACACTAATAGCAAGATGTAATCCCAGACTTGGCTCTCCTTTTCACGTAAGCCCACAGTAGTTCCATTGAAGCCAACAGAGAAGCACTGGTTAGAAGGAAAAAGACAATGGGAAATCAGGAGTCTTTTTATTTAACTGCTATGAGAAAATATGTTGTACATCTGAATTTTAAGAAAAATATAAATTAAGTAGAGAAGGCAGCTGAAAAATTCATATGATTTAGTTAGTATCTGGAAAATGGACATGGATGAAGACTGTAACCTTTATTTGAATGACAATTGAGGTTACAGAGATAAATATTTATAGGAAAGGTGTGAATTATTTATATGTGTTCCAAGATAGCATCCTTTCCCTGGACTTGTTACGCTGTAAGCTGGGGGTCACGTGCACAGTGATACGGTATCTGATATTAGAGGATTTGTGTTTGACATGAAGAATCTGCGGTGGAGGGAGGGGAGCAGCTTCGTGTTTGAGTTTGTATTCGGAATAGGTGCAAAGGCCAACAAAAGCACAAAGCTCGGAGTAAAGAACATTCAAGGCCTCATAAATCATCGACCTAATGTTATTATGCTACAATGGCAAATTATGCTGGTTTTGTCTCTGCAGTTAAACAGTGCAACAGATGGCAAAGATTTGCACAACCAGTTAAAATTCTTGGCAAAGCAAATTTTTTGAATTTGTAGCTGAAGAGTTAGTTGAGATACACTGGAATATTTGTACTGAATGGGGGAAAAAAAACCTAACTTTTTGTATAATCTCTCTTCCACTTAAAAAATAAAATTTGACACATTTGTCTAACAAGCAGTGCTATTACACCAGCAGTTTCCATTCATGCTTGCACTGCGGTGAGGAAAACTGCCAGCCTCAAATTATCTGGGAAGCTGTTTCCAAAGGGGAAATGCATGGCAGGGAGCAATTTCAGCTGTTAGGCCAGCTCAGGAGACCTGGCGATAGGACAGACACATCGTGTTTGGCTGCACAAAACACCAGTCTTGCTCTGTTACTTATTTACAGGTTGGTGGTTCCCACATCTGGCGCTCTGAGCCCAAGAGGTGTGAAGGACAATTAGGCCATATTCCTGAAAGTGGATCCACAGGGGGAATATTACGGAAGTGTCTACTCTAAATACAAGCTAGTCTATATGCTTATTTCTCATCTTTAATTCATTACTGTGTTGTAGTCGTACTTTACACTACAAAGACTGTAATTACATTGTAGTTTATGTTAAAATTACAATGCAATTTCAGTGCATTTTAATACATAATTATCTGTTAGTTAATAAAGCTGAACAGTTACATGTTTAGAGTCCCTTTTACTCCAAAGGAATAATTCTGAATACATGTACTATTAAAATCTAGGTATAACAAAACTGTACTGCTCCCATGATCATTTTCTGTTATCCAGTGAAGGGAATTGGTGCTAAATTTAAGGAGTGCAAACCACCATTTAACAGCAGTGCAATTTCAGCTATGTTATAGGACATCACACTTTGCTGGTTGTTTTCTGCACTGCACTTACATGTACAGAGTGGTACGTAAAGCAGCAAGGATCGGGACGTGAGTTTGGTCCTGCACTATTTTTGCTGTTTCTTGGGCAGGTTTTGCAGTGAGGACTGTGCGTTCGCAGCTGTGCTGAGCAGGACATCCACGAACTGCATGAAAGGTGCTGGGGCGGCTGCATCTTCTCAGTGCCACATGTGGCCTGACCTGCCCATTCTCCTAATGCCGTGGCTGAGAGCACTGCGGACGTAAACTGGGGGAGCTGGTGTGAGGGCTCACACAGCTCTCACCAGCCATCACACGGGCTGTTCTCATTTCCTCCCACTGCCAAAGGGAATCAGCCGAAAGGTTTGGGGGGGCTTGTGCGGGCCTTGGCCAAGGCAAAGAGAGGAACTTGTGGCTCAAATGCTCCTTCACACTGGTGCCTTAGATCACGCCGGTGCCTTAGATCACGCCAGTGCCTTAGTCAGATGACACTGAAGGAACTGGGTGGACCTAAAAAGTCTCCCGTCTCTGAAACACCTCTAGCCATCAATCCTAGCCTGAGCAAGGACTTGGATTAGGGCTGACAGTGGGGCTTGCAGGACTATCAGGCCTCAGGAGGTTTCTCCAAGGAAGCTTCATGTTCAGGGTCCTGCCTGTGCCCCATGGTCAGCCTGGGCCAAGGGACGGGGGCCAAGGATGAACAGATGTGCGGGACATGCCTCCCAGTGAAAGCCTTTGCCAAAAAAATTTAGAATACTTGTCCTTGGATTCTTTGGTGGGAAAAATACAGACTGTAATTCCTCTGAGGGCCACCAAACCTAGCTTCAAGCTAGGGCTGTGTTGACGACTCATTTCCCTTTGATTTTTTTTTTTTGTCAGTAAGACACTGCACTTCAGGGGGAGGGGGAAAACCAGCCTGAAGATAAAACAGATAATATTTGTTCATTTCTCTACCAATTCGCCCTCAGAAAGAAGAAAGGCGAGCAGCCCAGCCTCACTTGAGATAGTGATTTTTCAACAGTTTTGATAAATATTTTACAGAATTCCTCTCCAGGTTCTGCTGTATGATTCCTGCATGCAAAACAACATTTTTAGCTTCACTTGATTGTATACTCTGTGCTGCTCTGTCAAACAAGCCAGCACATGCATCTGCCTAAAGGATGCAAAGTCCTTAGTGACTCAGGCCTGGATACGGCTGAATTGAAGCACCAAACTCCCACTGAAGTCAATGGAATCTCAGTATCAAAAAGATCTTTGGGAGTCTGCATCCGCATCAGTGTGTGTCCCTGAGATAAAAGACTGAAAAGGCTGCCTTGTAAGACGATTAATTAGGAAGCAAAATTATTTTCTTTAATATTGTGATTAATTCATTCTAAATTTGGTGACCCTGTAACGATGCAGAGAATTTTCCTCGTTAATGTCCCTCCTTCTCGCTGAGTCTTCACAAGGGCAGAGTGGTGATGTTTGACCTTTAATTGTACCTGGCCATTGTTCCTGGATTTATGTGATGCTATGCCATAGCTTCTTTTATATTTGTGTCTGTAATAAATGTTGAGCCTTAATTTCCCTTTGCAGATAAGCTGTAGGTGTTTGTAATTTAGACAAAAAATGACTAAAATTTCCCCTCTTTTGTTTGATTGGAACAGCTCTTGATATTTGTTCAGTGTTAGGGATTTCTGCCTATGCTTTCCAAAACTTTTAAATGTTCCTCAGCATTGCTGCTGACACAAAAGAATAAAGTTGGTTTTCCTCAATCATCTATTTAGTTACAAACTAGTGATTGCCACGCTGCTGGTACTAGTTTTTAGGTTTTTAACATATTCTGTGGATTTTCATCTGGTATTTTTGTTGTTTCAGTGAGTAGCGGTGAATATGCATAGGGTTGCCAGCCATATTCTGGCAATATAATTTACTAGAAAAAAAATGTCATTTTTAATCTCAAATACAATTTTATATTCATTTTCCACAATGAATTTAAATTATACTTTTCCTAGTATCTAGCTGCAAAATGCACATGCATTAAAGAAACATTTTACCTTTGCAGTTGAAAATAGTCAAAATAATGTATTCAGAGTAATTAAGAATACAATAATTTTAGACTGCTTATAAAAATCCCTAAAGCTTTCTAAGGCAAATGTGCAACTGGAATTCTTTTCTTTTAGCTTAGAGTTTAAAAACATTCTGCTGCTTTGTATCACAAGATCTCCCAGCATACTACCCTCAAAAAACCATCCATCTGTAAAAGGCAGAACAGAAGCTGCGCATTTTCCCCTTCTTCTCTTTAATTGTACCTAAGGCTTTTTTTTTTTTGGTTGTTGTTGCCAGAAGCTGGAATAACTTGATTTGATGTCATTACAGAAAGAAGTTTCTCAGGTTCATATGCAATCATCTGGGTCTAATATGATCCAGCTCAATTTCCAAGAGAAAATCTGATCCTCAGACTTCTCTGTTTGATTTTTATTACTAACTTGCTGTGTAAGGTGTTTCTCAGCAACCTGGCCCATTTTCCCCCTTATTTGATAAAGGCACTGTTCTTGAGATGTTCATAGGAACAAGTAGGGGAAAAAAACCCCTGAAAATACAAAAGCATACTCAGCTGGACAATGTTTTTTTAGTTTTGTCATGAACTTCATAACGCACAGCTGACTTCTCTAAGGATACGTATTCCAGTTAATTTGAGATCTTACCCCAAAGTTCAGTGCTATAATGGAGTTTTTTGTTAGGGACAGGGAAAAAAATGAAATGTACACACAGCAGTTATCTAAACGAGCAGATATTCCATGACAACAACATTTCTTTTTGATAAAGTGATTTTAGAAAGAAACTATTAAAACTGCATTCTTGTGCAATTCAAGGGATAGAGCTGAAAATAGTTCTGTTATAGGTTTGACTTCTCTAAATTTACATTAGTGCTTAAATCAGTCTTTGATTTTTGCTTGGAGAAGGGGGACATCCTTTCTGTTTTCTGTTACTTTTTAACTTTAAAAAACCTCAAAAACATCCTTCTTTCAATCAACTCGTAAAAAAGTTGGTCAGAAACAAGTCATTATTTTTCTTAGGACCGAGTCACTTGAGTGAGAAAGATTAAAAAGAAATCCTCAAACTTCTTAACCGCCGTAAGTGAGTAACAAGATCAAATTAAACCATGTTACATAGCAGGCCCTGGGGAATAAATTAAGGTCAGCACACTTGTGAATAATTGATTTAAAGAGGGCACAGAGGGATGCGGCTGGCCACAACTTTCCCAAAACAATGAAAGCTTTAGGGGCTGGCAGGTGGATGTTGTGTTGCCCTTCAAAGGCTGCTTTGATGGGCTTCCTTTTAGGAAATAAGAAGATGCTGAGAGGCAAGTGATTTCTAGTGCCTCCTTAATGACTGTGTTTAATTTTCTCGGTAAGTGCTTGAAATCTGAAACTGGGAGGGAGGGGGAGAAGAAAGGGAGGTAGATGAACAAGATCAATGACTTTTAATTTTCTCTGATGTGTCTTTGGATAAAAATTAAATCTCCTGCAGCTGAATTTGTTAAAATAGGAATTGATATTGCTATTCTTCATCCTGTGAGACTTTGTTTACTACAAGAGTAGGGAATCTGTTTTTTCTTATTATGGCAAGGTTTCTATTTTTAGCCTTATTTCCTAAAGAACCAATAATGAAGATATACTCCTCTCTTCCTTTATCCCTCACTCCACTCCTCAATGATTTGAGTCCATTGACTGAGTTCAGCCCAACTGGCAGAAGGGTAGGGCTGTCTCAGAGGCAATTAAGTGTTGGGGATTTCACAGGAGTAGGTGGCTGGGTGGAAGTTGCTGCAAGCACCCTTTTGAGAAAGAGGTTATATGGAGAGCTCAGACCCCTTTCTAATATAAAATAATCAGCACAGACAGAGGTGGTAGGAAAGCCTCAAATGCAGGAAGAACCTGTAATTGGAGCTGGCACCTTATCAGACCTCAGGAAAGCCATCCACAAGATGCAGGTCCAGAGCACTCCAGCCCTCTTTAATTCTGCTGCTTGCAGAGCAGCCTGTTTGTTCTCTAGCTATAGATGTGCGAGTACTTTGTGTTTTCACAGTTTTTCAGCAAGGCTTCTTGCTGTCCCTTTCTGTCAGCCTTGTTTTGTGCAGGTTGCTAACAAAAATTCAAAGCAGGATTTGAAAAGAGTGTGTTGACACAGATGAAGCATCTGACTGTGACAGCGAGATAGAGGGAGGCTGGCTCGGCTGCCTGAAAGAGGAGAGACCACATTGGGGCTGAGGGATTGATTCCTGGCTCACAGGTGGCCTCCCCAGCTCCTCAAAACAGTCTCGTGAGCTTTTGCCAGTGTTTCCCACAAGAGAAAACCTGTTAAGAGTACTTGTGAGCTGGGAGGGGGATCGCAGAGCCCCAGGACCCTTGTTGTATGCCAGCTGCCCTAAAGCCCCTGGGGCTTTTGGTAAACCAGGGTTGAATTTGGGGTTGCTCAGGGCTTCCTGGTGGGCATAGCCATGCTCTCGGCAGTCCCGGCACGAGGGAGAGAGGAAGGAGCAAGGCAAAGGGTTGTGGCTCTGCTGCTGTGCTACCTGCTGTAGCAGCACACAGTTAGCAAGCCCTGAACACCGCTCCCCTCCTCTCAAGTGCACAGAAGTTGCAGGGGCTGCATCCCTCCAGCCAGAGCTGGATAAAAGGTTGGAAAACCTCGTCCAGTTATTCCTCGAGCCAAAAAGAAATGTCTGTTGTAAATGGGTAAAATTCTCTGAGATGAGCATCCGGAAAGCAATAAGCTCATAAAAGTTTTGAGGCTGAAATGCTATCCATGCTTTAAAGGCTGGGACATTTTGAACAACACTTAAGCTACATTGTCTGGTTTATAATATGAGGTGGTAAATCCCATCTTCTTCACAAATTAAGTCCGTGCCCTGAAATCTGTGAAGTATTTAGGATTTGAGTTGGGTCTTGTTAGGTCAATAATCAAATAATATCTTCCTAACTTTTTTTTTTTTAATGTTTCAGAATAATTATGCTTATAACCATAAATATTAATTTCTGCTTGATATGTATGCACTCTGGAGTCCCTGGGTGTGAATAACAACATCTAATTGCAGAAACTAGAATATTCATTAAATTTTTTCAGGTAATCTTTAGATGGGTGTACTGAGATTCAGGTATGTGCTAGCAGCAGGGTTTTCTGCAGAGCTGTGAAAGGCTCTTTGAAGTTTCCCTTTAGCCAGGAGGACAGCAGCATGCACAACTTTGTATATTGTGGAAAAAGCAAGGTGAAATGTGGACATGACTATGTCCACTCATTTGGTGCTTAGCAACAGATTAACATGCTGTTTTATTTTTATGCGGGCTTCCTGAAAGCATAGGAAATAAAATAGAAGGTGCCTACAGGAGGCAATCCATGCCATCCCTTCCCCCAAGCCAGGATCAGCTATAAGTACATTACTGCTGGCTGATGTTTGACTTGGCATTATAATGCTGTGCCACTTTCTTTGTATTTATAGAAATATGCTGCTTTCTCATTTGCAGATGAGAAGTGTATCTGCATAATTAATAGACTCAGTGTGTGTTTTGTCTCTCTCTTTCTCAAGTTCAGCTTCCCGCATAGTAAAAACTTGTGATGAATCATACAAATTTAGCCACTTCATAACCTCTGTTTTCAAACTTGTAAGGATCTTGTCTGAAGATCAACAGGAACCTCTCCAAACTAAACTCCCAATGTGCTCGTCTTTGGTGAGCGGGTTAACTCTCCGAACAGCCAAAAGCTGTTTGTGACTTGGGGAATACCGAACAGGCAAGGCAGTACAGCCGAACCTCATTGCAGAGATCCAGTAGCCCACACCACTTACTGTCTGCTCTGCATTTGGCAGTCATGCCCAAATTTGGTGCAGCTGATGCATCTTTAAGCAAGATTCATTTATACATCATTTATCTGCTTTTCCTGCTGGAAGAAACATTAAAGAAAAAAAGATTCTTGTGTTGTATATAACCCAGAAAAAGATTAATTTAAGACATAGTGAATGCAGTGCAGGCAATCTTAAGGAGAACATCTGCTAGCCTAGCTTGGATTTTTTTATTTTCCTCCTTCCTGAATATGCTAGCAACAACAGGTACCTGATTTCAAATGAGATGCATTATGAGCTCCAGGCTGGTTATTCATTTGGACTAGTAGTCACTGTTTAACTCTCTTATTCTGTTCACAAAAAGCTTTGACTTTTTTCCATTAGTCTTCTTGCTCAAATCCATAGTTGCCATACCCGAGTTTCGTGTTCTTTTTACTGTTTACTGGTGACTACTTGTGTGTGGTAGCATCCAACTGGTTAATTGAGTCAGGTGATATTGTTTCTGATTTCTGACTAAATGCCCAAAACTTTTTTAACAAGGGAATAACAAGGAGCTAGTAGTGAATTAGCAAACACTCTCAGATCCCACAGGAATATCTTTGTTTGCATGAGAATATATTCATACAGGAACAGCCACTCCCCAACCATTTGTGCAAACAAAAACATGTTCCTTTGAATATTCATGAACAACAAGGGGCACAAGCATGGCTGAACCAAGCAGCTGCTCGGAATCCATACAACTGTTTTGTAAACACCATTTTGCAGTGTTTGACCAGCTCTAGGTACTGCTGTCAAACAGCACCATAAATGAGCTGAAATGTTGACAGTAGTAACAGCAGATTAAAAAAAAAAAGTATTCAGTGATACATTTACATACTTGTTAAATCTTACGATGTATAAAGGCCAACAAAGATAATGAGCCTAATTCAACTTTTTTTGTCTTTGATGATGAAATACACTAACATAATAACACATCTCATTGGTTCGCACCTTTTCTCAGACTAGTTTTGCTGCCTCATCCCTTCCAGTATTTCCTTCGTTCATTATCTTATTTCCATTCTACAGTCTTGAATGCTGGAATAAATTAGTTGATTGAAAATTGGTCCTATATTAAATATTCTGCTTGATTTTTTTTTTTTTTTTTAAATCCTTTTTTCTCCACTGGTGTCCATTCTTTCCAGCAGTGAGCAGAATGGTGCCCTAGGACTGGAAGTGGAGCAAAAATCATCTTCTTAGTCTGTACCCTCTTGTCTGTCTCTTGTTCAGCTCCCTGGGATGATGCTGCTCCGTTCAGAAACACCAGTATTTTATCTGGAGAGAAGCAGAATGTGGCTCTTTATCAATGGGCAAAACTTTCCAGGTTGGTGAAGAAAATGGCAAGGAAAAATAAGTCTTTGAGGGTTGTGATGAATAAAAAGGGAGACAACTTCTGAAGAGTAGCCTGGAAACTGTCCTCAATTTGTTTTTGAACTGCTGACTTCCCAAACCAATTTAATCATTCATCCATGAAGCTAAATAGACTTAGCTGCTGCTTATGTCTACAAGAGTTGTGGAAGCTCCTTTTGTTTGTTTTTTTAAGTCTGCATGTAATCACTCCGTCTGCTGGTTTGTTTGGGTTTTGGGGGTTTTTTTTGTGTAAAAGTGCAAATTAGAAGTGTTTTCTGGGATTTCTGGACCTCTAAGTGAAAAACTATTTGAGGTCTAAATTAAATTATTTGCCTTAAATTGAGCAGATCCTAATTTCTCTAGTATTGTACAAACAAAAATAAAATTCAATGTTATTACCCATGGGATGCGACATGATTCAATAAGTATGATGCTGACCTAAAAATGGGAAGGCCTGTGTTTTATTAGTCGCTCTGCAGCCAACCTGCTGTGTTCGTTTGTGCAAACTGTAGTTTCCCCATACACAAGAACAGAGAAAGAGAACTGTAATTAATTTTGTTTGTTTGTTTTATATGGAGCTGAATTAATCATATAATTCTTTTTCTCTGTATTTTCTAAAATAAGTGAAAGACAAGCTACTGTGTGCATCTTACTTATGATCCTTTCCCCTCTCCCCTTCAATCAAGTAATCTGTGTTAAATAGGATAAATAGGATAATGTTCTTGCTCCATGTAGACTGCCCACCTCCTGTTGAGTACTCCATAGTTTTTGATGTTGCTCAGTTACCCTGATACTAATATTACGGCAGGAGAGCAGATGCAGCAGCTAAAAAGTTGAAGATTAGTACAAAATAACACAAATAAGTTGGTTCTGCTCATGCAGTTTACCACATTAAGTAAACATTCTTGGGAATTATTCAGAAGAAGGTGGAATACATTTGGAAAAAATTGCATATTTGCATAACACAGTGCATTTCTCGGCTCTTGTGCGCCACTGAATGTAGATGAGAGATTCATTTAAGAAGTTTACAATTCTGCATCCATTCTAATGCCTGTTTATAATAAATAACTGAATGTAGTTTGAAAAGAGGAAGGTGATCTCTGTAGCCCTTGGGCATTAGCCGCTACCAGCGAGATACGTTTTTAGCATACTCTGTTTATATTAAAATTAGATGTTTGCCATGGAAACCTATGTGTTACAATATACTGTCTGGTTCTGAAGTGCAGGAAAGCTTTGCAGTGAAAACCATGAATACACCATCGAGTGCTTTTTTCTGAAATGATCTAAGTATGATTTCTTCGTATTTCTGATTGATTTGATAAGGATTGCTCTAACCACTCAGTTTGTGTGGCGGATGGGAACCCCCATCTACAAAACATTAGCTTCCTTTGAATCCTCTTTTCCCTCCAAATTCCAGACTTTTCCATGAAGGAAAAGCCTGAAAAATATTTTGGAGGAAGTGGATCTGTTTCTTATTGGCGGAAAGAAATATTTTTTTGCTTTTTATTTTGATTTGCCATTAGATGATGTATAACTCAATACTAAAAAATACAAAACATTCAAAATTTTCCATTTGAAAAATATCAATATGAGATGTTTTGGCTTTGCCCATATGTTCTCTTTGCTCTCTCATATTAAAAAAAAAAACAATCTAGTGAACGTCAAGTAATTTTTACAAACTGGGCTTTTACTTTTGACGGACCTGAACATTGTGGTACAATGCGATTCTGTTGTTAGAGGAGTTCTGCTCACTATTGTATCCAAAGCCACTCACTAGTAACTGGAGAACTGCTTCTCTTCTTGAGGTCAGGCGTGGTGTGTGAATTCCAGCAGCCTCACCCCGAAAAAGAAACATAGCGTTCACTGCATCTGTTTGACAAAGTTGCAGCACTTACTCTCCCACCAAAGGGTTTCATCTAAAGCTAAGAGACTGTTGTGCAGCCTGAGGCAGCGTTGGACATTGCTGCTTCTTTAGCTGAGCTTCTGAGCAAGGAGGAATGAGGTTGAGCTTTATGTGACTGAAGCCACGGGTTACAGGTATGAGTTTTTTCTATAACTCTGTGGCTTGAAGCAGGCGCTGCACGTATGTTAAAATACAAACTCCAACAGCAAAATATGTCAGAAATGCCTCAGCAGCTATGGGCTTGGACACTTTGTGTTTTGCAGCAATTCATTAGAACATAAAAGCCCACCGATCACATCATTGTCTTTCTTCCACTTCATGTAACGGAAAATTAAACTGCTGTGTGTATGTGTGCGTGTGTGCTTTTCAAAAGAATGCAAATTGAAACAACAGTAGCACTTTTTTCTTCTTTTTCTTTCCCTCACTCCCTTTCCCCTCTTCTCATTTTTTAGCTGTAACTGCCTGAGAGAACCAGTCTTTTGGAAGATACCCTAGTGGGTCTTATGTTCTGATGCCCTGTGGATATTCTGTGGCTCGACAGACTCTTCTCTGAGCTGTTTAATGGCCTCCCATGCTGGGATTCCATCCCCTCCTGCACCCAGATGACTTTTCCTAAGAAACAGTCAGCCAGCCGTGCTTTGCCGCAGGACTTTCTCGCAGGCTATGATGCTGAGCTTTAATAGCGTGCAAGAAACCTCCTTTGTCAGGGGTGGAACAGGATACCTTAACCCAGCCCCTTCTGAGATCATGGTAACCAGGCTACGCATAAAGGCATCCATCTCAATGTCTAGGTTAACATTATTGTATCCACTCCTGTATCCGCTAGTTTATATTTCACTTGTCCTTTGTGAAATATTTTCTTTTAAAAAGTATCTCAGTAAATGCAGGGGGAAACAGGGCTTGCTGCAGCCAAAATAGATGAATTAAAGCACTAACTCTTACAGAAAGCAGTTTAATAACCAGTGTGGCAGGCATTGCTAATGTTAAACCTGCTTTGAAGTCTGTTATGTAGTTAAACTGGGATTTCACATCAAAAAAACGTTATTTACACTTGCACATGCTAGCCCAGCTTTTGTTAACAGCATTGGAAGATTAGATGTAAATGATCTGAGACCAGTAATATAAATGCAATAGTCTGAAGGCATTTCTCAGGGAGGCTATTACAAGACTGGGGGGTGGGGGGTGGGGGGAAGGATTCAAATACGTTTTGGATGATAGGAACATGGTTACGAATTTCCAGATGCCAAAAAAATCTCAGCTAGCAAAAGTGAAATTCATTTGCTCAAGCTTCCCATTTGCTGAACTTGCCTAACAAGACACTTGAGACTTAAGTTTACATTTTTACAATGAAAATTAGATGGAATGATGCAAAGCCCTTCTTGATGTCTCCTCCCTTGATGTTTCTACTTCTCTGACATCAGGTGGTTTAACTATAACATCTGCATCTTACCCAAACTCTGGACTGCAGTGCTGTTCTGATTACTGCTCAGGGGAAAAGAATTCCTGGAAGTACTGGGATTTTGAGAGAATAATGGGTAATGTAAGGAGACTACCAGATTGTTTTCCCATTTCATATCGTGGAATTGTATTTGGTAAGACAGACGTGGCTGGATTTCTTGTCTGTTTGCTACCTTTCGGCTAACGCTTTTGCTTAGGCCCAGATTCAGTCTCGGATGAGGTATTTGGTTTTAGGCATCTATATTTAAGAATCTAAGTTAGGAAGTCTGTCCTTACTAGCAGCGTAGGCGCAGTGTGAATCCTATGTGGAGTCACGGACCTCTCACTGATTTTAAAGGGAGTGTATGTTTTCATTACAGTCTGATTAGCAGCTGAAAGGAAAGCAGGATACAGCCTGTTCTCCTCAGGTAATTGTGCAAGCACTTACACTATTTTTTCTTCAAAGCCTTATAGAAATATCAATTTATTCTCACAAAGGACAGTCAGGATGAGTGGGGCTTTGGGTCATATTTTGACACGAATTCACTCTTATTTCTAGTTCTAGGCAATCTTTTGTAGGTTTCCCTTTGCCTACCATGAAAAGCTCAAATAATAATATTGCTACTTAGAATTAGACTTACTCTATTCTCTTTTGCCTGATCAGCCGCCACCTTTGAGAAAACCAGGGATGAGTTTCCAATCTGAAAACAGGCATGATTTTCTGCAGTATTTTCTGATTTTTAAGGCAAACCAGAATCTTTAACCACTTCTGAACTGCATACCAGATTCTTCATTCATGACCATCTCAAATAGAAAGTAATACAAGCCTGATTCTTCTTTCAATGGGAATGATAGAGAATGAAGGATTATTCCACTAAAGAGAATTTAATTAATAGAAGTCTTTTGTAAGTGAGAATCAAGTTTACTGTCAGGAGTGAAAATTAAAATGAAAAAATGAGAGCAGATTCTTAAAAAAAAAAAAGCCAATTAAGACCCTTATAATTTTTTAGAAGCTCTTCATCAATGCCGCCCTTCTGGGCTTTACTGAGAGCCATGGGTCCCCAGTGCTGACAATCAAACCACTGCTTTTAGCTTTTAAGCAACTGTCAGATGTATTTTGGCTGGGTCAGATTAAAATGAAAAAAATCAGAAGGAATTTGAAGCATTGGAAATTTGGCACTGATTTCCCTTGGGGTTAATTTGAAAAGTCTTGATCTCTGTGTTATATCCTAGCTTTAAGTATCTGAAGTCACCTGTGTCATTGGCTATTTGCTGGGTGTAAGGTGAAATCTGGTATTTGAAGCACCTAAATAAATTGAATTTCTTATCTGTGAATTTGTGGGATTTTTAGACCACACTTTTTTTTTAAATGCACTTCCATTACCTGTACCTTTTTCTGTTTTGGGGCTAGTTTGGTTTATAGCCCCACTCTATCCCTCAAAACATTTTTTTCTTAAACCAGAGGATATAGCACAGTTCTCAATAAATACCTGGATTGAAATTCTGAAATTAAGGTTACTCACATACTTTATGGGGCCTTTGAATAGCATCGGATGAATAGCCCAGTGATTGATTGTGATCACAATCCACATATTAAAGAGTTCTGCAGCACTCTTGAATTCGTGTAGCCTTTCATGGGAGCTACACGTGTATCTGTTCCCTGAAATGTTCGTAAAGTCAGACCTTGGAAGCATAGTTAGCTTGAATACAAAGAAACAGACCACAGAAAAAGTGACTGTTTGGGTCAGACTCATTCTATATTATACCAGCATGAATCTGGCCTCACAAAAGATGGAGACAAAATAGAGGATTTTGTCCAAAATGTATTGGAAGAACATCTCAAGCCAAATCACACATCACGTGTCCATATCCAAAAACCTAATGCTGTATGTCACCGCATGTAGCATCTGTGCCATCTTCATTAGACAGTTCCATAAAAAAACAGATTACCTAGAGGATGGATGCCCATTCCTATAAAGCTCTTTTTTTGTTATTTTGTTCATTTTATCCTAAGTGGTACAACCTCACCTTGTTAGTGGAAATGAGCTGGAAAGTGGGGATCGCTGATCCCCCGTGGTTTGAGAGAAAAAGGAGCGATAGGCTTGGGATTTTCAACAAGTCATAAAAATGTTAGTGCCCAGTTCCCAGGCTTGGACATTAGACTTATTCTGGTCTTTTCAAATTGAGAGGCTCAATGTATTTATGCTTCTTCATTTCCTGTTTGTCAAACTGAAAGAATTTCCACCTTTTAATTGTCAAGAGTGGTGATGAGCTCAACCAGACAAATATGTGTGGCAATTCTTATTTACTGGACTCTAACTATATAATGCAGCCATAATGTTTTAATAGTTAACATAAAACATAATGGTCACTCAGCTATTTTCAGAAAGTAATACATTGCAGGAAGGTTGTCTGTTTGATTAAATCAAAACATGTTTTAAGCATTAATTTTCACTAGCTGCTACTGGCTGGAGAGCACAGCAGCTGGCATGGAGCATTTTGACAATATCTTTCCATGGTTGCTACAAAAGCTCTTGCTGACACTAAACCCCCTGCTAGCTCAGCAAAGATGTCAACACCATCGCAGGTCAAATACCAGGTAACCCTGGTGTAGTTCCATGGAATGATTTACCAAATGGGATGGTTAGAACTAAAGCAGTTGGATAATTAGAGACACCATTAAATGGCAAGATGACATATCCTGCAAAGAGTAGAAGTGGTCTTGTGTGTCCCTCTCGAATTAGGTTTCAGTCAAATTCAGTGAGCTAATAGCAATTAAAGGGACTCCCAAGTTAGCTTTTCTGTGAGGTGGTTTTATAGATGGTGGACATTTGCACTGGCACGTAGGAGGTGCTAGCAGAAAAAGTGTTCTGCTGGAAAGTCTCGAGAAGGCTAGGCTTCAAATGACTTCTTCAGGAGTAGGGGGAATAGGTTCCCGTAATGGGAACCATCCACCAGACAGATGTCTGTTGCTCAGTTAGATGCTGCCTTGTGCTCCTTTTATAGTTGATGCTTTGAAGGAGAGATTCACCTGACTTATTTTCAGCATTTACTTAAGGATGAGATAAATCTTGACCTAGAAATGCTTTTGTCTTTTCTTTGACTGGATGGGGTTGGGGACTATTTCAGGTCTCACCATCCAACTTTAATCAATCGTTTATATTTGAAGAATATGATAAGATATGGGGAAATTTTAGTTTCTACAGCACATGCCAACATAATTTTTTATTAATATGTGGACATCAAGGGGAAGCAAATTATTTAGTGAGAGAAACATCATTCCTGGCTTCTTCTTTCTTTTATTTTCTGTGACCATGAGTTAGACTGGAGGGTCCCACAGATCAGGGACCCTGGGACTAGACTCTTACTTGAGCGAAATCCCTGCAAAGTGTTTGCCTGGCTCAGGAGAATATAACTTGTCTGTATAAGCAAAGAAAGAAATCATAACTCTTTTGAAATCTTGGCACTCAGTTAGTGATGTTTTTCCTGTGCACTGTTGCCTCTGTGTGGCAGCTGAAATAAGTAGGGAGATGATTAAGCCTCTGCGATGGTATTGCCATGTAGAGATGTCTGAGTTCTGCCACTTGTATCTCCTGTCACTATTCAATCCCTGCAGTGATTTCTTAGGGGAAACTTTTCTTTAGCAGAAATAGCAACAGCACCTCATGGCTGGTCTGCTGCCGCTGTGTAGCATGGCTGCCTGTGGTGCTGCTCCCAGGGCGCTCTCCTGGTGCGTCTGAGCAATTATTTCTTGATCTATTGCTAATTCTATGTCAAGGAAGGAATTTGGGGTCCAAAGACAGAGTGGGCAGATAATCAGTTCTGTGTTCAGCTCAGTGTGTTTCATACCAAAAAAAGAAAAAAAGGGATAATAATACTGTCCCCCTCATTTTCTGATCCGTCCCCTCTTCACTGATGACACATAACTGATAACTTTCAAAAATTTTCTGACGCAGGTATGCACATTAGTATCTTTGCTGACTGTTCATCTGGAGTGGGATGCCTGGTGATATCTGAGCACATGTCAAAACATGTCCTAAACCATCTTTTGTTTGTTTGGTTTTGTTGTTCTTCATTTTAATTTGCAGTAAGTCTTACTGCTTCTCATTTTTCCTTCTTGGCACTTAGGTTGCAGTATTTATCATTTTAGCTAAATGTTATCGATATACTGGAGAAAGAGATCCACTAGTCATATTGATCCTCCACTTCTTCCCAGGGGATGGTGACAAAATGGTAGCAAAATCAAATGGCAATTTACAATTGTCTTTCCAGAGCATCTCTGCCTCAGTCTTGTCACATGTAGAATGTCAGTAACATTTTTAAGTGTCCTAAGTGCCAGCTTGCTTTCCTGCTTTGAAGTTCCTCCTTTAATTTACTTAAATTGGGCATCTCACGAGATGTTTGCATATCAAAATTAAAATGAAATCAGCATCAATCTTTTTTTAAAAATCAGAATTTGAGCCTTCTCAAGCCATATCACTGTTTCCCTAACACAGCCTAGATGGGAGGTAGTTGAAAGGAAACATATACACGCAAAGGATCTCCATCAAGGACAGTAATATTAAGAGCAATGGGCATTCACCGTAAATGTCTTACAACAATTTAGAAAAATAGTAGAATTCCTTTATTAATCCATATCCGGCAACAAATATCCTAACCATTGCTGCTGGCACCAAGAGCAGGTTGCTCTGTGACACATCATCATTCCAGAAAATCAACAGAAAGAAAATAAGAGCTGTGATGTCAGAGTTTAGGGTCCCAAAAGAAACTGAATCCAGTTTCCTGTCATGCTTACGTAATTAAGTGAAAACATTTCTCTGAAATCTCAGATTCCCTGGAAGTAAAACTGCTTCTGTGAAAAGACTAGAGTTTCCCTGGGAATTGAAAGAGAGCACATGAGTATGGTATGCAGAATTTTTAAATTATTTTTTTCTTAGACACTAATGGCTCCCCTATAACTCTGTACTTTCCCTGTTGCAGACAGTAAAAAAAATAATTTGGTGCTTTGACTACTCCTCACCTAATGTCTCCCTCCCTACCATGAAATGGGCTTGAAAGCCAGGACAGATTATTTCCCATTACTTATGTCATTCTTTTCAAATCTTTTGGTTCAAACATTTTCAATATTTGTCTAGTTTCTCTCAAGAAAAAGGACTAGAAAGTTAAGGAAAAGTGGCTATTGTTGACCATTTTTTCCCTAAGGTAAGCCAATATTCTCACGTTTTCATGTCCTCAGGTCAAGGAGTTTGAGAAAGAAGTACCAGATATCACCCACCTGCCATAGTCATGAGTTGTCCTTTCTTTTAATTCTTAAAGTTGCATCTCTTCATTTTACAGTATGTTGTTAATATACATATAATGTATATAATATGCATCAATTGTTTATCAGGGAAAGAAGCCTGTTCCCTGAAATGTCTTCAAAGTTCAGTGCATCCAAGTACTCTTTTATAAATAATAGATATCTCTGGGGTTTTTTTTTGGGGGGGGGAAGATTAGTACTTTAAATTGTTGATATGAGTGTAAGGAATTGTTGCCTTTAACAGACAAAAGAATGTGATCCCTACCAGCTTATTTCTGCAAGTGTTTCTGGCAGTTTGGTAGGAGTTATTCTCTGACCACAACTCACAGCCTCTCTGCTTTATGGACTTCTGACACATACCTGGAGAAGTAAGGCAGAATCAACTCCCATAGCTCTTAAAGAGCTTTATTTTGAGAATGGAAGAGTTTTCCTCAGGTGGCATTCCTCCAGAACATAACATGCATTGCCAGAACTGCAGCTTTCTGTAGAGAGACATACGATGAAGCTTCAGTAACATACAACCACGCTTACAGTTGCACATGGTGCAAGTGTTATATTTATGCCTGGTCACCGCAGTGTTTATACAGAATTATTTACTTCCTTTAAAAAAAAATTGAAAAATTAAACAAACTAAGAGTATTTCTCAGGGTTTTAATTTCCAGTATTCCCCACGTCTCTCACAACAGCATTTTTTTCCTCAGGCTCTTTTTTAAACTATGATTTTGTTGTGTTCCTCTATGAAACTGAAGCCTATAATCTGCAATGAGAATTGGCAAGTTGCCGCATACAGCAGATGGACTTGAGCATGCTTCTGCCAAGGAGCTAGCATGTGCACCAAGCTCTGCGCGTGTGGCATCCATTTCCTAACCAGAATGGCAAAACAGCTGTCTGTGAAGGACTTTTGCATCTGTACTAACAAGATCTGCCAGAAGTCCTGTAATTTGGAGCATGGTTTCTATCTGAATAGTCTGAACAGTTTTAACATGCCCAAAGCTGGAGCAATGGTCTCTGAGCTCTGTGTGATTTACACCAGTTTACAGGCAAATAATCCTGCAGGATGGTGAGGGTTTGTGTCTGGTGCATATCTACCTAGCTGTGTTCAGAAAGGCGCTGAAGAAGCGAGGGGAGGGGGAGTCAGATCTGTTTCGGTAACCATTTTAGAGTGGTTTCAGAAATTCCTGGTTCTGTCAAATGGTACAGGAATGTAAAAAGCCATTTGGATGAATGAGGAGTTTCAGAAGATTTCAAGGGAAGCAGGCGCAGCCATAGCTGGTGCAAAGGGAAGGTGCATTGTCAGCAACTGGGCAGGTCCTGGGGGGAGAAAGCTGAGTATTCCTGTCCGGTGATGCTTCTGAGCCTGGTGGGAAGCAGCATCTTCAGTCACATTCCCTGCAGTTTTATATAAGCTAGCATGCTTGCCTGCTTGGCCTTCATCTTCATTCATGGGATTGGTTTTAACAATTGCCCCCAATTTTTTCTTTTATAGGGCTTTTCTCTTAATGAATAAACAAAAGTTGAAGAACTCATTCTGAAAAATATTTTTATTTCTCCATTTTATTAATCTAGCACTAACTGTCTGACCTTTTGTTTCCCGTTACAAAGAATCACTTAAATTTTCTCAGACATTATGAAACAGCTGTAATAAAGGCATAGCACTTGCCCTTTGGAAGAAACAAGAAACCAGCCATTTCAGTCTGTAGCTGCATCTTGTCACTGAAGTTAAAAATGGTTTGAAACTTTTTCCTCAATAAAAGTTGAAATAATTGCTCTATTCTGGATGTGTTTTCCCTTGTTGTTCTAGTGCTTTTACTCTCAAAGGCCAAATGGCATTTAGAATGACGAATGTTTTGGTTCCTCTTTCCTTCCCTAAAATACATGGCAGTAATGTCTACTAGGGATTTCTGAGATGACCAAAAATGCATTTTTCCTGATCGGTTTTGCGTTCATTTTAAATGGCCCTTCTTGGGATATGTAGCAGATTATCGGATCACATGATTTTCTTTTTCTCTAATGGTACTCAATCCTGTGGACTGGGAAGCTGGGATTAATAGTTTGTGGTAAGATCAACTAACTATTGAGATCCATGGGATCATGTTCTGTGGCATAGTTTATCCCACAGCAACACCATGGACTCCTGAGCCCTCTTTCAATAAACGTGTTAGACGTGTCCTTGTAGCACATCTTTATGTTTAAGAGATGTTAGTGGTCATTAGGGTCCAAAGAGTTTGGGATGGCTTACTTTATACTGTTTATTTGTACTCCCCTCTTATTTTGAAGAGAAGTCTCAGATTCTTAGGTATCACTTTTCATTCCTACTTTGCTTCTGTTCCCTATCTCTGTAAATCTCCTGTCCTGGCTTTGACTTTAGATAGATGTAGGGTGACCATTAAATTGGCTTGTATTAAAGTGAGGGCTAGCTAAATGCATTGAAGCTACATCAATATGTTGAAGCTAATACAAACCACTTGTAGAAAAACAAAGTAACCTGAGGGTGCTATTAATTTTAGATTAAGAATGCATCAAGGAATGACAGATAATCCATTAAACTAGAATTGTTTTGCTATTCTAATGTAAATCATCAGAAAAGTAAAGATATTAGCAGCAACTAAGCAGTTTCACCAAGATCAAGCCAAGGCTTGAGAGATGTCCTCCTCATTCTTGTGGGTTTGCAATTGTTTTTCTTATTCCTCATACAAAATTAATCAGTGACACTGGAAATAATTCAGCTCTAGACCAAAATAATAACTCCTTTTGAGACTCCCCTGATGTCTACATAGAACTCATAGAAAAATACAGAACTAGGTAATTATGTACAAGAAGCAAACACCAAAAAAAAGCAGTAATAAAACAGGAATTACTTTTTTTCTTTCCTGACAGTTCTTTTAACTATTGGTGCTTTCTATAACAACAGGTTAAAACTATAGGGAGGAGCGTGACTTTTAAGTCAGAAATATCCTTTAAATTTTTGCAGTTTATTATGCATTGCTTTTAACTATTAGAGTGCATCACATACAAAGAGCTGTCCCTGTGTGCCTCTGCCTTTGTCTTTGAAGGTAAGAGGCAGCCACCTGCTATGGGACTCTGCAACCGCAGACCCCAAGCTTCACAAGAACAGATCCTGCTTCCCCCCTTTTTTTAAGGAGAGATGTTTTTGTGAGGAAGTCCTTATTTTGAATATTTTTTTTCCTTTTATCGGAGTATTTCTAGCAGTTTCCCTTCCATTCCGATGCTACAGCATATTCCAGCATAGCTGGGATGAGGCTCCAAACAGCCAGTGCCTTTGACTGGGCACAAAGGAAGCAGTTTCCTTGGCAACACAACCCCGGAAAGGTCCCAAAACAGCACTTCCACCTGCCTGAGATTTCTTTTTAATTTAGGAGTTTGCACATTGGCTTTGCATGGAGAATTGGGTTCTGTCTTAGGGCTTTATTCATAACATAAGTTGCTTACAGGAATAATGTAATTTCTGCATATGAATTTATACTTCGGACTGACTGGCTTACCAAAAAGACTGTTGACTTATGTAGTGAAAGCGGATCCTGCAGCAGTATGTGGTGGGATTCAGGAAGGACATACAACACTTAAGCTACAAAAATTAAAACACTGCACAGGAGAAAAAAAATCTGTCTAGAGAAGAATTAGTTTGCTCCTATGTCTGTGTTAGAAATGATGAGATCAGGGAAACTGCCAAAATTGCATAGATCTTTGGGTTTTACTAGATTTGTTAGCTTTTAAGATGGAACAGCCAAAGAGAAGGCCCTTGCATAAGGAAATATGAAAAACAGGTGATGTGACTCAACCCCTCGGCCTCACTGCTAAGTTCACACAGGGATGGGTGCTTTCATAAAGAAAGGCTCACTCCTGCTTCTGGGGTCTGTCGGAGCAGCTCCTGGCAGTTTTTAGACTGTTAATGTGAGATCATTGTGGCTTTAGTAGAGCTCAGCTCCCCTCACCCCCATGTAGGCCGGGGTGCCCCATGGCTGCCTCTCACCTGAGGCCTGCCTGCAGGGTCTATAAGCCGCTTCTACAGAGCGTAGGAAGATGAAAGGAAACCCTGCTGCTGGTTACTGGAGGGGTTGAAATTTGCTATAAAAATGACTGCCATTGGAAGGGTTGGAAAGCAGCTACAGTGAAGGCCTATTCTTGCAGCGCTGCGCCACTGCCGCGGGCGCCATCTTGGGCTGACAGAAGCCCCCAGGTCCCGCACAGGGCTGGCGCTGGGAGAAACTGAGGGACGTTCCTCCGGCCGCAACACCTCCACGATTAGCAAGGACACAAACTAAAAGCTACCACGAATGCTGTAGTGGCAGGCTGCAAGATGAGACTCTCAGGAGACTGACCCTTAACAGCCATTTTATTTCAACTTGCAAATGCAACTTAAAGCCCAAACATGTTTATTCAGCTCTTGGCTTTCAAATATCATCAAAAACAGCCACATGTGAAAGAAATTGAGCTTGTGCTTCTTACCCAGGGTGCTGTGGAAATGCAGGACTGTCTCCTTAAGAAGAAATAGCTGCTCCACACAGGTGACACCAATTACCCCCAGCCCAGGCCCTGCCGAGCAGGAGGAAATTGCAAAGAGCTACAGCAATAAGGAGCTGGAGCTGGGGCAGCCTGGGGTACATGACCTGAGGGAGAAGAAGTGAAGGAAATAGCCTTTGAACTCCAAATATAAGTGAAAGCAGAGCCTTAGTTGCATGGGCAGCAACGCCTGGGTGAGTAAAACTCTCTCCGTGGTTGTAAGCTAGACCTAGAGGACAAAGGTGAAGCCTGAAATCAATGTTTCTTAATAAGACAGATGTTCCTCAAAGGTACATCATTGCCTTTCTGTGTTGTATTTTTAGTTTAGTTTTGTGAGGCTGTCCTGCCAGGGAAGCTTTCCTCAGGTTTGACTGGTGCTGTCGCTTGGTGCATCTGGTGATGCCTATTTCTGCTATGAAGTTTTGGGGATTTGTGTGCATGGCAGTGCTTCTCTTGTTCTTGTGGGGACTAAAGCTTACCAGAGTATGTTGAGAGAGAGAGAGACACCATCATTTTATCCTGCTTTTGGTGTCAGGCTCCTTCTTCAGCGTTTTATGTTTTCCTAAAGGTCTCTGCTTCTGTGAACTGGCTGTCCCAAGACCATTTTCCTGGGTAGACTGTGTCATCTTCAGATTTATCAGTGCTGAATTTCATAAATAATCATGCTTTTTTTTTGTTTGGTTGAGGTTTTTTCTTGTGTAAGAGATGTATCTTTGTGCAGCATATGGACATTGAGATCTTAAGTAAAGGGATTTTCAGTCACTACTGCAACACAGGGAAATAAAAACAGAAATCACGTTCTACTGCTTTGCAAAATTGTGTTTATGTTACAAGTCTCTACCTAATATTTCCCTTTTTGTGAACCGCACCTGGAGAGGGGCGGTTTGTGCTATTTAGCTCGGTGTGTTGCAGCCGAAGCAGACAGGTAGCCCCTCCAGCAGCGCTGGTGAGCGCCTCAGAGGCAGAGGTGCTAACTGGAGCAGCTGAGGGTGATAACTAAAACTAAGCAGTGTGACTATCCCTCCTCCGCCTGAGCTCCCAGTAGCCAATTAATATTTCTTGAACCTGAGTGATGAGGCTCAGAGTGCAGCTCTGTGCTTAACAGGGAGAAGAAGAAAAATTCTTCACAGCCACAGAAGCTATTTCAATCCCTTTTTGACAGAGTTCTTTTAATAGGACACTCTTGTCTCCCTGGCAGAGACGGATTCTGCTAGCATGGAGGTGTATGTTGTATTGTTAAGAGACTTTGTGACCTCGGCTCTGTTGTTATTATCCCAATAATTAACATGTCACTTACTTGGTACGACTTCACAATATAACTGGTTTTGCTGTGAATGAAATAGTCAACCCCAGAAGCAGGTTTCCACAGCCTCCAGATTTAAGTGTGGGTGGAGGGGAGGAGAAGTTTCTTGTCTTTTCCAAGCCTATGCTCAGAGAATGACTCTAATACCCAGTGGAAATGGTCTGTCAGCAGAGAAAAACTAATGAAAAGGAAGAAGTTTTCAGGTATAGCAGGAGTCAGAGCTCTGTCAGCTTTCCAAAGCACTAGCTTGATTAGCCTCTTCCTTCTGGGTTGCCTACATAACAACATTTATTCATTTCATATAATGCTTCAGTGAAACTCATGAGTCCTCGAGCTAAATACCGGCATATGTGATCGCCACGTATTAATGTCTCCCTCTGGTTTGCATGTCACTAAAATACTGCAAACCTGCTGGGTTGTTGGGCTATATATATGTGAGGGAATAAATCGAAGAAAATAAACTGTGTGACAGCAATGTAATGAGGAAGCAGGCAATGATCAGCCTAATGGGAGGGTCAAAGACATAGCCCAATAAATAAAGGGGAGATGGAAGTGTCCCCATCAGCTAATATGTGCACATACTGTTATCTGTTTACCAGCTGAGCCCCTGCACAGCTGTGGGGGATCAGAGGGGCCTGCGTGCTGTTGCCAGCTCTGCCAAGGGTGAGAGTAATCAGTCTGAGCTCCCAGTGCTCTGCTTCTCTGGCAGTCAGGCCCCTGACTTCTCTCTCTCATTTATCCTTACTAGAAAAGCAAGGAAACTGATGCTTGAGAGGAAAGATAAGTTGCTTGCCTGGTTTTTGTCTGAGCTTGCTTCCCATGCCCTACTGCAGGTCCAGCTCGCAATCTTGAGTAAATTGCTTCGGCAGTGATGTCTCTTTATGGATTTTGGCTGACGGGTGTTAGGGACCAAGATTCACACTTCTTCCTCTTAAAACTGTGTTTAGTAGGGACCTTGGTTTCTAATATTAAAATTCCTCAAGTTTCTTGGAGTTTTGCCTCTTAGCGTACAGAGAATTCTCTTTGTGGTTGAGCTGGTTAGTGCCTACCTTGGGTTCAGTCTTGTTACTGATGAAGCTGCTTTGCTGCCTTCTTCATTATAGGGGTATAAAAGCTAAGTGTTACAGTGATGTGATGAAATTTTTTTTTATTTTCGAGCTCCTCTTCCTTCAGTGCTTCAGATTCTCATCTGAAAGTGCAACAGTAGTTACCAACACAGCCATCTTTTTGTGATATCTTAAGGAGAGGATGTACCTGGTACTATCTGTATATAAGATTATGAAGATGTAGCAAAATAAAAATATTGCTCTCCGCCTTTTACCTACACTTCTTACAATTGTTCTTCATTAGTTCTCACCATCCCAGTGTCCGTCCTCTACTCCTGCTCCAGTTAGCATTCATCCTTTTTAAATGTGGGAGATAATTTCCTATACAGGTTTTCAGGTAAGGGCTGGCGCAGAGGTAGTGCCCCTTGGATGGATAGGTGCTTTAAGGAGCTTTGTACAGGATCTGAAATTTCATGTGGCAAGTGGAATGCTAGTCTTGCAAGATGTGGGGTTTTTTGTTGGTGTGTCATTTGTGTTTTGTTTGGTGGGGGGTTTTTTGTTTATTTGTTTGTTTTTCAATTTTTTGTCTGTTCTGAGAAACAAGCTTTTTTCTGTTAGTTGGCTGTGCATGGTACATGTGTGGATTTAGTCTTAACATGGATGTATCTACACTGGTCTGTAACGTGGACTATTTTGATCCCTTCCACTTTATAAGGAGAAGTCACATTGACCGAGAGCTAGAAATGCCTATAAAGTTGTCTTCCAAATTTCCTTGCCTCTTAGCTTTATTATGATAACAGTGTAAACAAAACTGTCCTGAACTTCCAGTCACTGATTTCGTCGTTGTTGACTTCAGTGTATTTTTAAAGTGTTTAAGGCACCTAGATGGAGGTTGAAATTTTAGGCAAAAGATTTTTATCTCTTTGCTACAAAATAGTAAATGGGCAGTTAGAGTTTGTGGATGCTGCAGAAATGAGCAGTACTGACTGTGCCATGAACTGCAAGTGCTTTGCCTGGCGTCGGCTACCTTGAGATGACATTGTGGGATTTTTTCTGTCCCATGTTGACTTGCACATAAACTCTTTCAGACAATGTTTGTGTAGAATTGGAAGAGTAATGAATTAGAAATGTCAATTCACTTCCACAGTTGTTAAGGGTTAATGATAACCATGTTATTGCTGCGATGTTCTTATTAAAAAGACTAAGAAATGTGGATGGCTTCATTTTGCATTCTCTGAGTATATTTATGAGATGAGATGTGTGATAGCAGAGAAAATTGTAGCAGGTAATTTACCAATTTGCCTATTTCTCTTTTTAGATGCTCCTATTTTTCTTGTAATATTATCTAGTATCTCCTACCATTATTGGGTCCTTATTTTACATGTGTGCGTACACACACACACGTACATATGCACTCGGTAGATAATGCATGAACCCAAGATCTGACAGCAAAACACAACAAAAAAAGCAAAGGGACCATGATCTGTAACTCACAGGAAGGAAACTGGTGTTCAGTGAGAACAAATTGGTTGATGTAGCAATTTCCAAAAGTGGTATACTCCTAGCATACCCCAGTACAATTTCTGTACTTTGGAGTTTGAGGTTTTGTATGTATGCTTGAACTTTGTAGCATCTTAATCTGAATTGTTCTTAAGAGGAGAATAATTGCAGTATCTAGCTATGATGATAATGGGCATTGTAGAAGTACCTCAGTGAAAAAGTAGATCCCATATATTGTGATGATATTATCTGAGGTCATCTGAAGGTTGAATAAATGAGAGAATCTGTGTTAAAGGGGGTAGGATGTGTTAGAGATGAAATAGAAAAAAAAATTGAAATTTTATGGAAATAAGATGAATGATTTTCCAACCTTAACAATTCTATGATTCTATGTGGCAAGAGATGCAGGGTGTACCCCATGGGTCACTAACCGAGAACAAATTTCCTTTCCTCTTGTGTTCAAGTTACACGTGAGAGCTTTTTGCAGTCAGGCTGCTGCCCAGTATTTTTCCTTCTTCTGTGTGTTCCATTTGGATGTCAATGTCTAATTAACTTGATGATGCCAGGTAATCTACTCTGGCCAAGGAGAGCATAGCACAAAATAAATCGGGGAGAACAGAAACTGATGGTGTCCTTTGTGTGCTTTCAGTCCTAGGCTGACTGCAGGTGCTCTTAGCTGCCATGTTTTCTTGCTTGGGGAACTTGTTTACCATAGACAGTCCTTCAGATTTTCTAATTTATATAAAGGGGCCATGTAATGTTGCAGGATACTTAAGATTAAAACCTTGAAAGGAAGCCACCAGATTAATGGTAATGCATCTCAATATCAAGGGGACCAGCTTCATGATGCAAATGTGAAGGTGAGACACAAAAATGATTTGGCAGGACCTGTGGTGAAGGAATGAGCACAGGTTTGTTTGGTTGGTTGGTTGGGTTTTTTTGAGTCAGTGTCTAAGCTTTAACCATGCTAGTGCTCTTCTCCATGAACAGCATGTACAAGAAGTCTTGTGAAACCATTTGCTTCATATCATGTACTCACACCCCGCTTGTGAGTGCCATGCAGCAGAAAGGCAAAACAAGCGTATTTTTAAACCACCAAGAAAAAATTTGTTGAAATATATAAAGCTTTTGAAAACAAATCCGTTATATGGGAGTAAAAGCCATTAAATCAATGCTGTGCTCCTCTGTTTAGTAATTTCTATATATCTTGTACTGATACAGAGATAAACATGATTTTAAAAGCCAACAGATTCATGAACGTTGTGTGACAACCCAAAATATCTGTATATTACAAAAGGATAATCAACAGATCAATAAGCCTGCCTGAAACAGTTGTCTTGCAGTAGTATTGAATTTTATTTTTTGCACTAGTCAGTGTTTCCTGAAGGGATGATTTTCCAGTAAAGCAGAGTTGTGTCATAACCAGTTGTCAGGCCACTGGTTTTTATGGCTGAGGAAGAAGAAAGATCTGGTCTGATTGTATCTCCTAATTAGTAGGGAACTTGATCTGAGTCCAGAGCTTATTCATAGGAGGCCAGCCAGGCTGTCTGAATGGAGAAATTACACATCTCAAATGACCTTGGATCCATACCATGCTTCTAGTGACCCTAGTCTCCCCTGGCTTCAGCTGTGCTGAAGGAGAGCTGCACCATATGGTGGAGAAGTGCTGTGGAGAAAAGGTGTCAGCTGATGACTAAGAATTGCTTTTTAATTCTGGCTCTAGACAAGAGAAAACAGAGGAGAGGGTGCAGTCCTTTAACTCTGGCTTCATTTTTACACATTCTCCAATTTGGATCTCTTCTTTCCATCCTTCAAAAGCATCCAAGGAGGTGGAGGACAGATTAGCACATGCAGTTGCTGATTGCTTGAGTTCATTAGAAAATGCATGGGCTGTAACCCGTAGCGATTTGTCCATGCAATGGCATTGGTTGAAACATTGCAGAGTTGATAGAAATCAAAACAATGTTGACTTTGAGTCTGTTTTCAACACTGATATCTAATTTAAGTAAATACCAGATGGGACAGAGGCAATTTGTCTAGGTAATTTGTTATACCCACTTGCACAGTGCTGTACTGTGGCTTCGGCAAAGATATGCATGGAATCATCCAGCAGCTGGGGTGCTTCCTCAGCAAGGAGAGGTGAGGCAATACCAGCCAAAGCGGGAACAGAGGGAGAAAGATGGTTCACCCCATGCCCAGGATTTTGGTACAGCCTGCAGAAGCTTTTGAATGTCTAGGAATAATTAAAATTAATGCAAGAAATATGCATGTAAAAATAAATGCTTGGCTAAAAACTACACTTAGCTGTGAAATTTAAAGTACTTCTGCAAACACCAAAAGAAGTGGCTGGGAGCTTCTGATGCCTTTATTTTATAGAAGTGGAAATGGAAAAGGGAGCTCGACATAAATTGAGAAAGGACATTTAATTAGTAAAAATCCAACCAGCAGCAAATCAGTCCAACTAATGTATTTTAGATTTCTTACTTAGAAACATCAACTATCATAGAAATTTCATTAAACATGATTAGTTTAATTATTTTGTCCTTAGCGAAGAGTGCTAATTAACTTGGCTATGATAAATATGCATCTGAATATAATTTTGAAATCCCTACAGATCCTAATTATTCTTAAATCTGAGGTGTAGACCTTGCTATAATAATCTTTTTTTAAAGTAAAGATTTCTTCAAGGGGTACCAGTGATTTCAAAGGTGAGTAATTTTTTTCTTCCGAAAAAAAGGAGGCAATTTTTGATCAAAATCTGAGTTGAAATTACGAGGGCTCTGAAAATAACCTTGAAGTGTGTATCTTGTTCCTAGCCATGGATTCTACCTATGAATTGAAGCCAAATGAAAATCTGCAAAGGGAGATTGGTTAACTGCTAACCATTGTAGCAGCTTTGAATATGTCATCAGTTTGTATATAAGAATAGCATTACTTACACTTGAAGGTAAAAAGGAACAATATATGGCAAACCCCCTTAAGCATACATCAGGCCCTAATTTGGGGCTATTGTCTTGTAATCACAACGGAGTGAAGATGATCCTCCAAAATCATTTTAAAATCCTACATGCGTGCTCTTTCTGTCGACTTGGAGTTTGGCATCTCCCTGACTATTGACTAGGTCTATGACTCTCTTGAAGACTGAGTCAAGGCGGGGGGGGGGGAGGAGATTTCTCTGAGAACTTTTTATTTTGAGCATCTCTCTGTTTTTACTGCCTAGAAAACTTTTACTAGAACAAGCCTTTTTACATTCAAATAGATGGGCTAATGATACTATTGGGTTATCTGTTCTACAGTTTCCTTTCTTGGCTTCCTGACAAGCGTAATTATAAATTGAAGTAGATGCAATTCCTTGATGTAAGAATGAAGTTAAGGTGTGCTAATTAAAAATGGAGTCAGTATAAGTGTGCAAAGGTGTTTCATGGATTTGCTTGGGTTTTTTATTATTCAAATCTCTTTGTGTCAGGATATGTTACTTTCTAATCCTTGACCTTGTCAGCTAATCAAACAAAAGCATGCCTGTCTTCTAATTAACAAAATAATTTCCCTTGTGGATACAGATGTTCCTATAAATCTAAGATAAACATCAGTGCAATTAAAGTGCAGTTCAAGTTTCTGAAGTTTACTTTGGAATACCAAAATGCCATAGTATTAAGTGTTTGAGGAGCTGTTACTCAATCGCTCAAATGATTCGTGCTTTTTTTGTTTGGTTGTTTTTTTTGTAGTAAAAAGGAGTGTTCTGCATAAGTTTTAGTATCAATACTAAAAATAGTGCTTTGGCCACACTGTGACCAGGAAATACTCTCTGTTCTCAAAATGAGATAATTATAAGCTGAAAAATATAAGATGAGTCTGATTTTTGTCAATGATCTATCACTAGAGCCTCTTAAAGTTGCAATAATACAAGGGACACGAAAAGCAAAAAGGATATAAGTGCCTCGACTTACAATGGTAATGAGTACAACAGTTTGCCGGAGTAGCTGTAAATCAAGTGTACTGTAGCTATAAAAAACCCATAAGACATTTGGATGTGATTCTGGACTGCTTCTGCAATATAGAAGCTGTGCATACAAATGAGAAGTCATCCATATTGTATTATGGGGAGGACTGCATTATTGAAACTGGAAAGATGATAATAGGAAGTTGTTTTTGGAAAACTACTGAAGCTGAGCTTCATCGTGTTGGCACCAATGTAGGGCAATTACGTTTGGGACAACATCAATATCAGTTAAATAGAGGAAATGCAATAAGGAAGGAATATGTGATCATTAGGAGTATAAATTAAATTCTGCAGATTAGAGGACTGTACATTTTAACTTCATTTTAGCCTGATCCCCCCCTATTATTTCTTTCACTTTATGCTTTATTACTTTTAACCTTTTTTTTTCTTTCTCATGGTCTGGCTAATGCTTATGACACCTTCATCCTGCATACTGAGCTTAATAGAATTCTTGAAACAAAGCAAGCTCTTGGAGTAGACATTCAAAAATCAATGTACTATATACAATGCTGAAAATGAAGGAAGATGGATAGTGCTGAGACTGAACAGATTGCTAGAAGCTCACCTGAAAACAAATTATTTCAGGAAAAATATTCCTATAGATTAAGGTAACGTCTAGGACTCAGAGGACCTGCATTCAGTCCCTGACACTGTCATGTCTTTGTTCTCCACCTGTAAAAGCAGAAAACCCTTCTTTCCTCTCCCCTGATGCCTACATATGCCTTGTCTTTCTAAGTCTTTAATCATTTTTAAGTGGGGTCTGTTTTTCACAATGCAGTGCACTTAATTAGCATTCTGATTGCATTTGGAGTCTAGGTGTTAATTCTAGTGTTTGCATTATTGTGACAGTATTTAGTATTACCACTTGTTACGGTAATATTAATGGATTTTCTCACCTGAGCATTATGTTGGGATAAGGCTGGGACTGCATGCACCTAGTCTTGTCTGGGATGATCTGTTCCATAGTGGCTAGATCTAGTGGGGAAAAAAAAAAATCTATAAATAGGAGCATGGTGGCCTGGATTCTGTCCTCATCTGTGCCCCGCTCTGTGACCTGGCAGGCTGGGTCCCTAGTGATGTGCCTCAGTTTCTCAGCACGTGGGTGCAGAATAATAGCTCTCATGTGATGCGAGACCTGGGTATTTGCTAAGTCTCTTGAGCCCTGAAAGAAGATTCCTTAAAACATGATGAATTGCTAGGAGCTGCCTTATCTTCCAGAGACCAGTTAAGTGTCATAGGTGCTTTGAATAAACTTTTTATTTTCTTCTAGTTTTTTAACAAAAGAAATGAAAAAAATCTATTAAGAGAAAGAGACACTAGGAAAAAGGTGGAAGTTTGAATGTAGGTGACAGGAGTTTGACTTGAATGTGTTTATAGATTAAACATCCATAAGTCATTCCAGTGCTGAATGGTGAGAAATCACGCAGACATGCAATTCCTGTCAGAGAAGTCCAGGAAGAAATCAGCACATGCAGCACTAGAGAGGAGAAGTAGAAAAATCTATTGTCTTGGGAGTTTTTATCTAGCTTTGCTGTAAGTTTATTATGATGCTTCTTAAAAGCCTTAGCCAAGAGAATGCCCCCTGTTGTATTAAACTGCACAAGTACACCTTACTAAGCAGTTCTGGACTTTGGAAACTTTTTTTTTTTTAAATAAAAGAGTGTCATGGGGAGGGTGGACAAAGACTAAACACGGTCTTGAGAAAGTGCTGCAGCAGGTGAGTAGCAGAGATGATGCTATATCCATTGAGGCACACTGTCTCCATGGGGTTTGGTTGCTGCTTTTGATAGATGTAGGAATGCATCAAATAGCTGCCAAGGCCTTCTCTTCAGGTTGGTCCCATGATGTCCTAAGGGATCCCCCCCAGAAGCTATGAGTTTGTTTATTGTCAGTTATTGGTAGTCTTGGAACAGAGGATGGGCAGTAGTACTGCATCACCATCAGCACCAGACTGAATGTTGGATTGCCTATAGCAATATGCGGCTCTGGAGTACACCTGTGTTTGCGAATAGCTTAGGCATTGGGTCATAGAGCAGATTTATAATACAAATGCATGGGCAGTTTAACATAAACCAGCATAGCTGGAAGAGGGTAATTGTGAAAGAACAACTGTAGCCTTTCAACGTCTTCAGACCTTTCAGCCCCAGGGAGTACAGAGCCCATGGAGGGAGGACAGGGTAGTAGGTAATAATTGTTCTTCCTGCACTCTCCCTTGGTCTGGCTCTTGCCAGGAAGATTTGCTGTCCAAAAGAACTGATCCATTAAAACTCAGTGCAAGAAGGACCTTATGCGCTGGGTTTATCCTTATTGCATCTTTGTACTGCTGAGACAAATGCTTGGAGGCTACAATCTGGTCTTTTTCCCCTTAGTGCTTCTTCCCGTAGCATGCTTCTCTATAGCAAGCAATAATAATCCAGAGTTTTGGTGAGTCTTGTAATATAATGGCCATTTTCTTACCTCAGGGACTAGGAGGGAAATTTGCGTTTAGAACCATCTGTTCGTAAAACAGTGGTGATCTATTGGTCATTCAAGTTCAAGAGTTGTGTCAGCAAATGAGTTAATGCACAAATGCAGTCTTTACTGCAATGCCTGTTTGCTGTTGGTACCAGTTAGCCAGTGAGGGGGTCACTTCTTTTATTTTTACTGTATCTACTATCCTTGCAGTCCTCCAAGTCAGGTAAGGTTGTTTTTGACTCTATTTTTTCTCTGATCTGACTTTAAAAGTTGTCTTGATGGTGGAAATTCACACTATCCATCCAGAAACCCACCCAACCCTAGCTGATTATTTTTTCAACACATGATGACAACTAAAACAGCCATTTAAATGCAATTGAATGTTCAATTCATAGATTAGTATGTCAAAAAGTAATTGTTGGAACGTGTTCCTGTTATATGAGGTAATGTGACTTTAATTTGATTTAACCATTAAGCCTCCCTTTTCCTGCAATGCTGGCTTTTGAATCTTTTTAACTTCTCACATTTGGAAAATGCCAATAGACAAAAGCTTGCACTTTAGAGTGGGACATGTGAAAATATCAGGTAGGTGATAAATCTGTTGGGCTCTTTAGCAGCTTTATTGATTTTTTTTTTTTCGTCTGGTGATATTTCTGTCAGGAAGAGACATCTAATCCAACTTAAAGTGGTGTTACATATAGCCCTAGCAAAAATAATCAGAAATTCCTTATCTGCAATAAGTATATTTATGTACTGTGCTATGCAGTTTGGGTACTGTTCTCTTCATTACATTGGAGTGCTGAAATACCACCCTGTTCCCCAGAGGCTGAGTGAATGTTATTGGTATGTTTATTTGCTCTTTCCGTATACATGGCACCCACAGTGATTAATGGGAGCCATGTACATTAACCCCCACAAAACACTAATTCCCAGATGAGTGGAATGTCCTAGAATTGACATCAGAGGGCCAAATTCCTCTCATAATCTTATTTTATAGACATTCTCATTGATTTCCTCCTGTTTGGTGGAGACAAAGAGAGAGCTGAGATCTAGCCGCTATGAAAGTGCCCAGAAGCAGCTCAGGGGTAGACAACTCCCCAGATTGTGTCGTAAACTTTCAAGAGAGTCCTCTTCAGGCTTTCTCTAACTTTCTAATACTGGCTCCAACCTGTTGGGGTTGGCAGGCAACAGGAGGGTTTTCTTCTACATTTTGTTCTCCTGTAACACTGGTGGTTTTATTCCTCCATCACATGTTGTTTGAGCCCGATGGATGTAGAGCAAATGCCACCAGTGAGCAAGAGTATGTCACAGTTTATCTTTTTCCTTGTGAACCCAGTCAGTGATGGCAGGCGTGCAAGGAACAACAGAGTTAAGTCCCTGTGGGACAACGTGGTAGTACGGGTCAGGATCTTCTCAGACTTGATGTCGGGCAAAAGCAGGCAGAGCTGACTTCTGGAAGCCAGTATAATGGTAGTATCAAGTTCATAAATTCCAGTCTACTTAGCACACCTTGTCATTTTTTACTCATTATTAGCTGAGTGTAGCTGATTGGCTCTAACAATTAGACAAGCTCTAATTCAGTCTGTGTTGTATCTGACAGAATGCTTTCTTCCATCTGGGTATTCTTCAATGGAAAATATAGGCTTATCTCTTTCTTTCAAATTCCATTGATATTATTTACTACTTGAAATAGTGTTAAGTCTCCTGGGCCTCCTTATTTTCATGCTAGAGCTAGTTGGCAAGGATGGATACCTGTCATGACTTAACACACACATCAAAATAAAATGAAATGGGAACTTTGCCATTTGTCAGTAACAGAAACTATTGAACACGCAGTCATTCTCATATACAGTTTAAGAAAAAAAAAAAGGAAAAAGAAAGCTCTCATCTGCTAGAGTACATAAAAGAAAGTGTTATTAAAAAATGTTGAAGCTTCATCCTTCTTGCTGTCGCTTCTGAAGCAGGCCAGAACAAAAGCTGGCGTCTCAGCGGTGGAGGTGGATACACGCAGAGGGACCGCAGCCAGTGCGGCGTGTGCCTGACTGATGTGCGCCCACGCCACGTTAGCTTGCTCAGTGGAGCCGCTCTGAGTGCGGGCTTTGGTCAGGATACTGCCCGCCGAATCCTGATCTCTTAGAAATACTGATTCCTCCAGACTGAACCTTCAGTGTTTGTGAGCAAAAATAATTAGAGAAATTAAAGGAGCAGCAACAGAGCTACTTTGAAAGGAACTTGAATAAGGACATTACATGATCTTTCTAAAAATAAATAACTGGGGGGGGAATCTTTTGGGCAGTTATGTATAAACTCTTTATCACTGAGAAGTTATAGGTGTTCTGTTTGCAATGGTGATTGTAAGGAGGAACAAAAATGGTATTAGGACTACCAAATTACTGTATAACCTGCAGAAGCTGAAATATTGTGAGCAAGTACATGTAATGTGTCCAAATCCTGAAGAATATGGCAAATGTACTGTAAGGAGGAAAATCTAGAATCTCAGCAGGGAAAATTGAGAAAGAAGGGAGGGAAAGGTAGCGTTTATCCTAGATAATAAGCCATTTAGGGGAAAAAACCTAGAATCGTTCTTCAGAGAGGCCTGTTACACACAGAAACAGTATAAAAGTACAAAAATACACATTAATATAATTGATATGCATAGACAGTGAGCAAATATCCACTCCAAAAATGTTAGTCTGCTATTTGAATGTCCTCTTTTGCAGTGAGCTGAATGTTGATGAAAACTGGAACATAAATCTAGGAGAAACATGTGAGAGAAGGAAAGAACGCGATGCATTTACCCGATTTATTTGAAACCTGCTAATGATAGTGGATGGTTCTCCCTGAGATGCTGTTGGTAAAGCAAAGGAAGTGCCAAAATTATTTTGTTTAAGTGACTTGCAGCTCTGGATTCACAACCCTTATCCTTCTTTCTGATGTGCGCAGGATACAGTATCTGCTCATCACTTAAACCTTTGCTAGCAAGGCTGAGGGCATTTCTGAGGCAGACACTTTCAGTCAAAACTTACTGTGCTTTACATAAAATCCCTGGGTGAATTTCTGGACATCACATTAAATGTTTATCAAAGATGATCTGTCACTACGGTACTTGTGTGGTCCCTAACACTGTAGAAGTGGCTCCTGTTGTGTTTAATCTTCCCAAGCCTGTGAAAAAGAGAAGCACTATCAGCTCTTTTTTTTTTTTTTTTTTTATTGATGGTCTGTGATGTCCCTTGAGCTTCCCTAAAATGCTCAACCCACAAATGAACCTGATTATTGCAACGCCAAGCAGTGCAATGTCTAATGTCGGGCACAGCTCCAGAGCCTTTGAGACCCAGTTCCTCTCGGCAGGATGGAGGGAGGTCCCCTGGGGTGATGTACAGCACGTGGAAAGAACTCGGCATCTTGGTATGGAACTGCTGAGCAGTGTGCCGAAAATGTGACCTAGAGGTGGAATACTCATATACTGCTAATGACAGAGAAAGGCAGAGTGTTTCTGAGAGTTAGGGAACCTTGGTTTTGCCCAATACCTGGGTAAATACCCAATTTCAAGCCTACTACAATGTGAAGCAAGGTTGTTGATGTGTGCTAGCTGTTTGCAGAACTGAGGACGTTTTTGCTGAAAAACAGAGCCCTCTTCTGTTAGCTGGCACTAATACAAGAGATTATACCTTCTTTGTGCATCAGCAATTAGATGGAAGCATGTTCACAACCACTGAGAAGTCATCCATCATCGGGCAATGATGCACATATACCCTAATGCATGGCAGAAGTTCTATTATTTATCCATTAGCTCATCCAAGAATCTATCCCTTTCCCTCAGTATTCAATGCCAATATTTTTCGTGTTACTGTTTGTTTTGCAAGAAGCTCAAACTGTGCCTATCCCTTTTATGAATTTGAATTGTTAATGTGAACATTTGAGCTCATTATAACTCTGAAATGTTTCCTTTGTTACCAGTAACTGACAAACCTGCGCACACTGCTCAAAAAACAGCAAGTGCTATTTCTAGGATTGTATTTTGTTCACTGCTGTGCACAACAATATGCTCTTGCCTTCGCTAATGAAGTTTTTCTTTAATGAACACAATTAGAGCTAGGCAAACAATGCAAAAATATTTTCCATGAATATTCATCCAGAGTCTTAAATTAATTCCCTTCAGTTATGTTTGCACCCGTTCCTTGTCCTCTTTTAGTGAAATTTTCCAAGATTCAATCTTTGATGCTTGAGTAATGAGGGGAGAAATTAAGTTTCAGCTCAGGGGTTACCCTTCTAATGTTGTCTAACTTGTTATTTCCTATCGGTACTTGCATTTCTGCAAGAACATCTGGGTGGGGAAGTGGTGTTGGACAAGAGATGTACTTCTGGCTACTGTAACAATGAGTTTGGAGGTGAGACCCAGGCCACACAGAGCCAAAAGCAGGAATTTCTGGAGGAGAAAAGAGGGTGAAGAGATAGGCACAACTGGTTACTCCAATGGGGGGACAGCAGCTGCTGAGGACAGGGCTTCTGTGAAGGTGTTGGGTGGTTTTTTCTTTTTTTCTTTTTTTTTTTTTTCCCCTTTTAACAGCCAGTTCAAGAACTTTAGGTACTGTCACTGCTGAACAGAACCCTGATCAATGCACATATGCACAGAGTACATTGAGAAGTAGTACTTCAGATTTCAGTATTTAAATAGCAAAATAAAATTAAACTTCTGGGAAATGCCACTGAATAATCCCAGACAGCGAAGAAAGCTGAAGGGTTAATGATCTGGTTTTAGATGTTTTCCTGAAGCAGCAGCAATTAAATCAATTATAAACTCTTTGCTAAATTCTAATTACATTTAGCAGTGTGAAAGAACTCGGAGCCTCTGCTGAGGATTGCAAGTGGGTTGTGGAACCTTCCATGTGTACAAGCGTTGGTGCAGACATCTCTTCTGGGAGCATCTGAAGTCTCCAATCATGCCAAGGCTACTTGGTGGTCTGTGCGAAGCCTCCAGTCAGTCTGCGATCAGCGAGGATCTGTCTGCATCAGGGAAGAGGCAACTGCTATAGCTGATGTTAGTGCTCAGATTCTAAAGGAATCTCCAAATGAGGCAGATGTTACCCAGAAATTACAGGAGTGGTTCTTTTTCCTCCTTTCATTCCCCTCCTCAGAGCACAAATCACAGCTTCAGTGTTAAATTTCCATGAAATTTCAGTGGAGAAATGGGTTTTCTTTTAAATTCTTCCTCCCTAATTTCCCCAAAACTTCCCTGTTCCTAAAGTTTATCCTAGGCTGCTCAGAGGCTTCCTGATCAGGAGTAGTCTAAACTCATTTCATGCCTGTACTGTAAAAGTTCAGTGGTTAAATCAGAAAAAGAATAGATACAGTAATCAAGATCAGGAAAAGAGGTTTCCTGGCCAGTTTCTCTAGCATGTTCCATAAAGACAACTTAAAAAAGCAAAACTATCAAACATTTGCAAGGCAAGTGGTCACTTGTTGATGCCCAAATCAATTCCATTTTTAGAGTCTGAGGGCTTGGGATAGGGAGGAATATTGAAAGATAAATGTGAAGACCCAGCCGTAAATACAGAGAGCTGTTATCTTGAGGGCTTTAGGAATTAAAGCTTAAAGCCAACCAGCTGATGTGTAAGCCAGGTGTGTAAAAGCAGATTATTATGCATTTCATATAGAAATCTCCCACAAGGTCATTTCAAGTTATAAACCATTTGTTTTGTTTTATTTTGGTTTTTTATTCGTACATAGTTTCTTCCAGTCCTCAAGTTTGGAGACATTCAATAAGTATGACATGAGAAAAAAGATCTTTTATTTTGCATAGTATGGTAACTGAACAGAAATAGTAAGAGCCTCTATGGAGCAAACCTTGAGATAGTTTTAGATTTCAAGGTATACAGCTGCAGAAATCCTCTTACTGCGGAGAAATTATTAAAATGAAAAAGCCTTAAAGTATTCAAAGGACACTGCTTAATATCCTAGTATTTGGCTGTGGTTAAACTAGCCACTTTTTGTTGTTGTTGTTCATTATCTAACTATGTGGAAGCATGCATTTAAATCAAAAAGACTGTTGTAATCACTTTTAAGTGTTACTTAGATTACAACCTTGACACAAGCTGGCTTAATGTTAAAAGCTGCTGCACGGTGCTCTCTCCTCGGTGAGCTGATTGCAGGGCAACACCTCAAGTCTGCTCAGGGTATAATAGTTATGAGGGCATATGTTGTATATGGTGTCGGGGGAGGAGGGGGCCACAGGAAAGCACGGCTTAATCTCCTGTTTGCTCATGTAAATCAAATATTTTTGCTAGGGGCACCAGGAGCGGAGACAGTGTAGCTGCAGCTGGAGGGGGCATGCTGGAAGTGGAAAGGGGGGTGTTGTGGAAAAGGGAGAAGTGCTGCTCTACACCTGTGGGCCTGAATGTAATGGAGCACTTAAGCATGTGTTTCACTTCATTCCTATTCAAGAGAAGCTTTTAGGAATGCAAATGATGCCACCTTGAAATGCAATGGCTATGCAGTTAAAGCTGCTCCCTAAGAAAGGCCAGCTGGCAGCGCTGCCAGGGTGCTGCCTCCTGGCCCTCCTGCGAGCCCCCCTGCCTCTGACTCCTCATTAGGCTGCTAGAAAACATGGCGAAACTCCAGTCTCCCTTGTTCCCTCCTTGTCTCGATGCCTCAGAACCGGTTGCTAAAATCCTTACAGTTTACCTAATTAATGTTATTAACTTGGATCTGGTATCTGCAGACATAGGAATAGTAATTACCTTCAGTAGTGTTTGTAGAGATTTTTTTTTTTAAAGGGAAGGATGGTGTGTAGTCTTGTGCAAAAATAAGGCATGAGGTTCCCCTGTGACAAAAGTTTGCAACTTTGTGCATCAAAAAGTCTTTGTGGTTGATAAGAATGTCTGTTTTGAATGATTTTCTGCTCCCTCTGTGTTAACTCTGATGATGTTTCCACTGGCTCCTTGTATCTCACTGTCAATAGTATGCGCTTTTGAAGGGCCTTTTCGAAATGCTCTGCCAAGGTCCAGGTTGACTACTTGGAATTAGATACACTTGATGTAAAATACTGAGTATTTACATCATATATATTTCTTTATGTTTTCTCCCCTTTGGTGCCCATTTAAGGATTTTTGTACTAGTCAGCCTTTCCACTTAATGTCAGCTCGCTGCCAGAAGGCTAATATTGAAGCCTCTTGTTGAGGCAGTTCAGTAATAAACAGTGGGAAAAACAGAAGTGGTTGACAAAATGCACTTGAGCAGAAAGGGTTTTCCTTGAGACTTTCTTTTAAATAAAAGCTCCAGCAAACTCATTGCTAGATCAGCAGCTGCTCTGAATTATGTTCCAGGAAAAATGACTTTTTAGAGAGCCCTTGTTGCCATAATGGAAAATCTTTTAAGAAATAGACACGCATAGGCTGTTTTTCATAAGGGAAATATGTATTTGACTTCGGTAAACTCCAAGGGTTTGTATTGTGTTAATTATAAAAACAAAAGGACAGGATCGTGCGTGCCCTACTAACACTCTGCTCCGACAGAGTACTTAATTTGAAGCATGACCACCATTATTCAGAAGCAACAATTGTTTGTTCGTGTGCTTTGCTATAGCAGGGTCTGAGGATGATGATGATGGGTGCTGTTGAAAAGCTCCTCTTACCCCTTTCCAGCAGAGAGGTTTTAGACTACTGCTTCTATGAATTAGCATTTCTGTGTTCTTTTGTCATGGACGCATCGTGCTGGCTGGTTTGTTTTGAAAGTAAAAATAATCAACCAGCCTGGCATAGTGATGGCTGCACAGATTTGTTCCACAAATATTAAACAACCAGTCTTTGACATATAGCATCAAAATATGCAAGGCATTAGTAACTAATTACTCCTTTTTTTTTTTTTAACCTTTCAGCAAAAGATGTGAGCTGTGACTATTGTGCCAGTTCGGCATATAAATACCATGGTAATTTGTATACCTACAAATCATTATTTGTGTATTCCTCTTTGTAATCAATGAATCCTTTGTTATAGGTGTTTATAAAGCACTGGGCATATCGTTAGAGCAATGTGAATGATAAATAACATCCACATACAGAAGGATAATAATGTGCTACTGTGCATGCAAACCAACAGCTAAATACTGCATCCAAAAGGCCAGCTAAATCCCTGGGTTTAGATTATTTCTTCCCCTTTACGCGGAAGGACTTGTAACAACTGGAAGGTCAGAAGCTGTATTCCTTGCCTTGCTCCAGTAGGTAGATTATACACCAACCCGACTGAAGTAAACAATTTTCAGGTGTTTCTTGGCAGCTTGTGGGGTTTGTGCAGCATACGATATTAATGCAATTTAGAATTTGGGGGTTTGAGCTGAATGAATCAATTTGCGCTTTCATGCAAATCAAATCAACTTTACACAATTTAGAAACAGCTAGCTGAGCCATGGAAGTTTTTTAGAGCTTCTCTCTGTTCAGCAAAGAGCAGCTGTAATCCTTGTCACATAGGAGACATCTTCTGTCCCTTGGTGCCCCTTTCCGTCTTCTCCTCCCCACCGAGGTTTGTTGTGGGAACCCAGCTTTATGAAGAGTGTAGTTTGGTGGAAGAGATGGTGTTAGTTAGTTTACTCACTGCTCATATCTTCTCCTATATGTCTTCTCCTAACAGTGCCAAATTTACCAAATTTGTGTTCAGTATAATCCAAATTTGGATGCTGCTTAGTTGTGTAGAGACTAGGTAACTCTTTGAACTGACAATTATTTTAATGTCATGAATTCTCTTGAATGAGTCTCATGACCTTTTTTTCTTCTCACCACCCATCTGCCCCACCCCTGTTAATGGCTAAGAAAGCAACTAAATAAGCAGACCTGTAAAATGATGTCCAGTTTGCAGCAATAGCTGAAATTTTTTCCCTTAACACAAAAAGTAGTGGTTTCTGTGGGAGTCTTTTCCAGAGCTAGGTGAATGCTGATCTCTTCTCTTTATTTTTAATTGAATTTTAAAACCAATTATCCTTCTTTGTTTCTCTACACTCCGTTTTGTATTTTCCCTGTCTAATATTTTAGGAAATGAATTAATTGGTCAGCCACAATTGTTCTTGGCCTCTGTAGTGTATCCGAGCTCCTAATCATGTCTCACAGAAGCTCAGGATTTGTTCCAAGTGACACCTTTCTCAAGCACCTATCCTTTCATTTTTTTCTTTTCCCCTACCCCCCCCCCCCAACTTACTTTCACACTAAGGCTATAGGTCATAGCATAATTTAAAAAATAACTGTCTGAAACAGTAAGCTTTAAGTGTTTAGAAATTAGCAAAGTTTGTGGGTTTATTTTGTAATTCATATGCAAGCATCTGCACTGGTTGCTGCACTTCTGCTAGACTGGAATTAACAGTGCACCCTCATATACCTAAATATTTAAACACTTTTTAAAATGTTAATATGATTTTTCTACAAAGTAACAAACTTAAGTTTTTCCAAGTCTGATCTTTTAGGACTTGGAAGCCTGTAGCCAGGGATGCTAGGTAACTTGTCAGTCTAGTCAAAACACTGCCCCTTTTAATGTCTGGCTAAAGACCAGAACCAAAGCCAGGAATTAATTGGTGAACAATTCCAGTAAGAAGCCATGCTGGGAAGTCTGCGACCTGCTCCTGGATGATGTGCAAAACACAACTGCAGCTGCAGACGATTCTCCTTCTTTCCCCTCTGCCTTCTGACGGGTTCATGCAGTCATTAGCATGGATTTCTCCAAATTCTGTTAGCGCGCTTTTATTTCCCCTGTTATGTACTGTTCTTTATTCATCATTGTAGGTCCGCAAATATGTATCGGGGTTGGCAGAGATGCAATGAAAGCACCTTAATTAGCCATTAGTGTTCGCACGTTTTATTTTTTTGTAGTTTTACCTCAAGTGTCAAAAACCACAGGTGAGGTCCTTCAGGATGAAGTAGTTCAGAGCATTCACTAAGGGTCATACTTTGCTATTCTGCCCCCAGAATGAAACTTCTTTCAGTCTCTCTAATTAACACACACAGATTTACTGGAAAGATAGTTTCATAAAATTCAGATTAAGTCACTGGAAGATGCCACAGACAACTCAAGCAGTCTACCAACAAAAAGCATTTTTATTCCAGCTAATTATTTTTTAATGATACTATTAGTAATTGGAACTCACTGTACACAGCACACTCCAGATAAAGATCTCAGCAAGTTTTACACAATAGTAATGTGAAGCCTCATAACACATTTAAGATTAGGGTGAGTGGGTTTCTTTTATAACCATTTTATGCACAAGTCACACCCAGGTTAATGCACTAGTCCCAAATCAAACTCCATCAGAGCTACAAGCTTGAGCTTAAAGGTCATCTGGCTCCATACCCTGATCACTGTTTGCTGTTTTACTCCATCATTTGGTTTCATTCCCTCAAGGTGATGTTCGTCATGGTCTCCCAAGGTCTTTGATGCACCAGTTTAGTTCTGTGCCCTTCACCTGTGTGAGAAGTTGCTGCTTGAGGTCTCCCTGCTCTAGCACCAGCCACCTCAGCCCTGAGTAAGCAGCCACAAGACAGGGAAGGAAATCTTTGCATGTAGTCTGCCAATGATTAATATATACTGCTTCACCCAGAAACAAACAGGAAGCAAATGAATCGTGATTTTGCAAATCGTTAAACTGCTGAAGGAATAAAATGAGACATAAGCAGAGTAATGTGTTCTTAAACCGCATGCCTCTGCTCTGAGTGCCAAGTGGCCTGGACCGACAAGGGGTGGGAGCGCCTGCCTCCCCCGGTGCCTGCAGTTGTTATTCATAAATATCTCTGCCCCAGCAATCAACCATCTCTCAGTGCTCCAGAGCAACCGCCTTTACCTTCCCCAGCTAGGAAAACCTGTCCCATATACACGTGTTCATTCGTAAGGGGTTTGGGCTGCAGGTTTGTTTTTCTTTTGCCTGTGTTTCAAAATACTCTTGCGCATTTTAAAAAAGAAAAAGTGCAAGCATTAAAAGCTGTGTGTCCCCCTGTGCTAATTAAATTTATGATTAGAGCTGATACAAAAGCTGAGTTTTGTGAGTTTTGGAGGGGAGATAGGACTTGGTTGGGACTGAGGATGGGAGAGATGACCTGTCTACTTGAAAAGCGCTCTGGCTTTTCTACAGGAAAGGCTTCTTTCCAAAGCACCAGGAAAATCTTTAGGGATAAGGAACTCAACCTGAGTACAGGAGAAGGAGTTGTCCAAAGACTTCTTTTTGTACCTGGGACTAAGACTGTGGATGAGAAGGTCCCCTGTTTACTATCAAAGGACTAACTTGGAAAATAAGGACCTGCTATCTGCCTCTTCCTCAGTGCTTCCTGAAGGGGAAAAAAACCAAACCAGCCCACAGCTCTGCTCATTTTCTTTCTTCAGAGATGCTCTGACCTTCTGTTCCACATCTTCTCCTTATTCAAATCTATGCAAAGATAGATGTTGCAATGCATGAATTTACTAACCTATTGTCCCTTCCATGTAAAATTAGCTTCTTATGTTGCTGTCTGATTCTTGGAATTTAACTCTGTGCTTTTATTCTGTGGTCAGGTTGGCCACAAAGCAAGTAGTTCTCTAGCAATATTTTGTTTAGACAGGCAAAGACATATTCTTCACTGACATCTTTAAAATATTTTCACTGTTTGAATCTATGCATGCAAGAACAAATGTCCTTTCTCACTGTCTTCTGTGGAGGTGCTTCAACTTCTTAGCGTTATTTTGTCCTTAAGTCATGGACAGACACTCACATATACACAGAGGGGAAAATATGTAGGCTTTGGGATTTTGTTCTTGTGTTTACTGGAAAATGACATTCAGTAGTAGTTAATGCAAAAAAATTAAATCAATCCATTGTAAAGCTATGGCTGCAGTAGGTGGTTTTCCTTGGTTGTTAAATTGTTTTGTACATCTCTGCACTTGAAAGATAAACTCTAGAGAGAGGATTTCTGCAATATGTCATTCTGCTTAACTACTATTTACCTTTGATATAAAAACAAACAAAAACCCAAACCAAAACAAACAAAAACCCAAACCAAAACAAACAAAAACCCAAACCAAAACAAACAAAAACCCAAACCAAAACACAGTAAAGAAGCAAATCAGTTAGTCCAAAACCAGCTCTTGGTGCTGGTCAGCTGTGCTGAAAGGCAAACACAAAGTCTGCAGGCTGCACACTCCTCAGAAGAGGGATCTATTCTGCCCCCTCAGATCAGTAACTGAAACGAGTGACATTTTAAGGCTGGCAAGAATTTTTTTTTTTCTTCCTCTCTTCAAGCTGGAAACAAGGGATTAGAGCTCATTACTGCTTAGCCAGAAAAATAAACCACAGTGGACCAACCAGTGCAAATTATCATGGTCCCCCTGTATGTATGACTGTCGAAGGGACTGGCTGCACCGTGACGAGTGTGGGATCCAGCATAGTCTCTCAGAAACTGTTTGCTTTAGCGTTCTTGCTGCTTTGGTGTGTATTGTCAAGTGGGTAGGTGGCGGGGCATAGTGCCCATTGTTGATTCTTTTTTTTTAGTGGGTACTAAGTCACTTAAGCATATGATTTCTGTTCTGTAGCATTATTGTCTGCAACGATCCATTTTGGTTGTGGTGGGTTTTGGGTTTTTTTTTTTAAATAGTCTTCTCCTAGTTGTGTGGCCTGCTGTACAAGTCTGTTATCTATCAGATACCAGACCTGAGATGCTTCTGTCTCCTGGTTTCTGTTGTCTGTTGTACACTAATGCTAAGTGCCAGGTCAGATAATGGGATGCGATCAGAGTCACACACAGCTCTGAAGTGACATTAGATCACTTCATGGTGCTGCTAACCAATCTATACTGCTGGAGTCTTTTGCCTTTCCGACAGCTGTGAGCATTTTCTCTGTTGTCTGATTCGATTTCTTCCTAACATAATTGGAGTTTTGTAATGTAGATTCATACTTCTTGGCAGCTTTTCTTAAAAATATGAGTAAGCCTTTTCCCTTTCATCTTGCTGTGTTCCTGATTACTGGTGAACTCCCCTAGACTAAGGAGCCATTAAAGTCATGCTGGATTTTTAGAAAGGCACCCATCCATGATACTAAAGAGCTTTTGGTAGCATTTTACAGGCCCGTGCACAATAAGCCTTAGGACACTTTTTGCTTTATGTGATCTTTGTGTGAAATATGTCTTCACAGTTATCATAACTCACATTTGCAGTATGCATCTACCTGGCCCTACCAAAGATGACCTAAAGAATAGTGCTTTGGCCTCAGTTTTTGTGCTTGGGGAGTAGAAATACAAAAACAAGAACGTACTTCAGAAGAAGGGAAGATCAATGGGTTGTGTCAGCAGAAACTTAAGAGGTTGTATTCCTGCCTTTTACGAAGATTGAATGCATAGCAACATTTTGAAAATTCTTTGCAGGTTTCAGTTGCCATAATATTACTGAAAGGTTGACATTAAGACAGGAAAAAAAATGGACAAAAATTAAGTCCTACAGGGCACATGCCAAAGGATTGTGTCTTGGATGTGCAGCCCAATTGCAGTCCAAACTGAGGACTGGTGTGCTTCTTGGATATAGAGCTATACTACACTTGCTGCTAGAAAGGAAGTAGCACAGCTACATAGTAAGCTCTAAAAAAATTCTTCAAAATGAGTGTTTTGATATCAGGAAGCTTCAGCCCACATCTTGTATAGAAAAAGGTCACACCAAGTACTGTTAAATATAGATCCAGAACTGTGTGAGCAGAAGCTTTCTGTGCCTAACGGGGACATCAGCACGTAGGCTGGAAGCCAGGGAAGTGGTGTGACGTGAGCTAACTTACATTTGGTAAAGCCAGATTTTAGCTTAGTGTTGCAAGGCAGCTTGCCCAGTGTTAGTTGGGTTTTAATTGCCCCATGTTTTTAAAGCAAGCAAGTCTTTTATGTGTGATAAAAATGGACTGAAAATGTCAACTCTCCTGGAATTAAACAGCCTGTCTTTTCAAGCTGTTTTTGTTCTTGAAGATGCAATTTTTCTGTTATGCCAGGTCCAGTTCTCATTAGTTCATATGGAATTACACTTGGAAGTGAAGGGCAGATTTGACCTCATGGTTGTCACTACTCTTCTTTGCTCTGCAATTACCAACATAGACCAGTCTGGAAAAAAACCACATACTTACTTTAATTTTCATTAACAGCTGAACCATACCATATTTCTAAAGGGGACAAGGCCTAGTAAGCACGCTTCTTGTCTCTCTCTTCTATTTTATTTTTAATGTCACTTGAATGCTATAGACACCTCAGTAGGTAATCAGGATATCCTTAATTAGAAAATCTACTTAATTGGGACATCTTCCAGGGAACTGAATTAAGCCTAGTGGTATTTAATTATATTGCTTAGGGAAGGTTGTTTCTTTTATCTACGCTTCCATCAACAGTGTGTTTTGGAAAGTCTTCCACTACTTAAAATACCACTTAGCTGGGACAAACCCTGTTGATCAGAGTGCATGAATACTGCTCATAGGTTCTCTTCAGTCAACCTGTATGGTTGCCAGAGCAGCTTCTTCAGTTATGTGCAAAACAGGACCCTAATCCGGAGCTGGCCAAGGTAAAAGTCACAACTGTTCAGAGAGCCTGGAGCAGGGCGCTGCATCCCGTCAGTTCTCTGAGTGGCTGAGACTGAAGCATTGCACAGACTTCTGTAACTCTGGGGTTTAGCTGTGGGTACTAATACCCCAGCAGCACTATTAAAAACTTTACTGCATAAGCTAACTTTTTGGGTTTTAATGCAGTTCTTGGCTAACTACAGCTGTGGGGAGCATATCATAGTACTGCTTGATCTGAGCTTTAAATTGGATCAGAAGGGATATACCTCTTTGATACATAAACTCATATTCAAATCCATGCCTCAGTATTTTTCAAGGTTGTTGATTATGTCACAGTATGATAGCACACTATTCGAATGGAAAGCAGGGGGGAGGGAAAGGCTTAGATGTATCGCTTCTGACACTAAAGCCACACATGTGACAGTGAAAAATGAGAATTCAGCATCGGTGCCGCTGCTAGAATTAATTTGTGGTTTGCAGTGTGAACTGTTGATGTGTGATGACCATGTATTTATGTTAAATATATGTCATTGCAGTAGAACAGTGCTTTAGTTAACTAGGTCCATTTTCAAATGAAAGCATCAAACTTGCAAATCAAGCAGTTTGTTGTTAATTGCCGTATTTTAATGTCTCTTGTAATAAAAGATATTGTCTTTCCTTGCATAACTCAAAACTTAAAAAATGCTGAACTAGAATGTCTGGAATATCTGCCAGCATTAGGACTCGGTTTTAAAGATGTGGTGCTAAAATAAAATAAATCTGAGCTTCCCTCAAATTATCACCCACAAGAATTTTGCTGATGGAAATGTTATTCATTAAATGAGATGTACATACTTCAAACAAACTTTCTTTGAATAAGTCTTGTGGCATCCCTGCTTTCTTAATTTCCTAGCCTGCCCTTAGCAAAAAAAAATTATTAATGTATACAGTAGCTTACAATATTTAATTAATTTGTATTCTCTTGCTCTTTAAGGGCAAGCTGTTTGGTTAATTTTGGCTAAAAACCCGAAGTTTAAAAAGTTAGCATTTACAAAATCAAATACCAATGACTCAGTATTTCTAGCGTCATTATTTGCACTAGAACTCTTGTTGCTCTTCCTCTCCCAAACGAGAAAGAGCTATGTTATACAAAAACCAAATACTCCAACCTACAGCAGGTGCATATGAATTAGAAAATGGAAAAGATTCCAGATTGGTTGTATGCAGAAGTGAAGCCAATTAGCCTGTTTCATTTTCTGGTGGAGAGTAACTCAGAAGAGTTAAGCATCATAGCAAACTTTAAGTAGAGGAGTTATTTTTCTATTTTAACAGTCACTTTTAGTACATGGCTGGTGTAATTAGTGACATACCTGGCATCGTAAAGACTGGCATGAATAATGTAATGAATGTAATGCCTTTATTTCAGCCTTCTAGTTGCAATACTTGGCTTTTATTCTTAATGACTGCATAAGATCAGGTTTTGTTAGTGCTTCATATAATACTTCTCATTTTGAAGAACAGATGTCCAGCTACATTTAACGCTAAATCCTAAGTTCTGACCATTGGTCCTCTGATAACCTCAACTCTGCAGCTGAGGAGACAGGCAAAGGTAGATGTATACAGACTTTGTAGCTGTCAACTCCTGAGCCGCCCACAGGACCTTCCAGACTGACAAGACATGCTGCTGCTTCCCCACATGTGACCGAAAACATGCTCTAGCTATGTTCGTCTAAGTGTTACCCACATATTAAACCCTCCTTTCCACCTCCCCCTTACACATTTGTGCTCCTCTGTAAATCTGTTCCTGGCTGTCCATGTGGCTTTTGCGGCTAATTGACAGGAGCAGCCTAAACTAGTATAAACTCAATTTGTACTGGCATACAACTAGCCAAAGAGCAGGTTGCAGTGAAATGAATTAGATTTCTAGCTGACTTAAAACTTGCATAACTACTCAGCATAAACAAAGCTGGAAGTCAAACTTGGTCTGTGCTGTTCCATTTACAAGCAGCTACCTGTGAGCACAGCCTGCCTGTTGCAAGATATTTCTGTTGATTTTTCATGGAAATTGTCCCATTGATAGTAAGGGCTGTCCTGTCATCATGAGGTTTGAAAAGTAGCTTGAGGTACATTCAGCAGCAGGCAAATACTTAAGCTAGGCAGTCAGCCAGATTGGTCCATCCATCTTTAACCAGAAAACCATATTTCCCATAATATTTGAGTGAAACCATTAACCAAGCTCAGTGCTTTGTGCTTTGAATTACCTTGAAAAGCAATCTACCTTTTAATCCTTTCATTCTGGTTTTCAAAAATAGCATTTAATGCCCATTTCAGAGATGAGCAATTGCAGCAATTTCTTTGGACTTGGTCATATTGGGAGTCTGTTGAGGGGAAAATCCTATAGCAGTGCAGGAGGGAAGGGGTTGGGGGGGGAGAACAGCCAGGCTCAATCCTTAGCCCAGGCTCCCTGTGAGCTAGGGCAGCTTCTGCTACTGCAGTAAAGATTTCTGGCAATCAAAGAGCACAAACACAGACTGGATTTGAATAATTGCATCCTTGCTTATGCACAAGTGGTGCATAATGGATATTTACAAATCAGGCTGCTTTTCAGACATCAACACAATTCTGTTTTTGGAAGATGGAGTCCTGCTAATTTCATTTTGTACTCCAAAATGAGAATGAGTAAAATGAAATGAGGTTCAGTACTGATTCTGTGCAAATCTTTCCATTGTAGATTGCTATAAATGAAAGCAGTATATGTAATCCCATTTGTATGGCCTTCATCGATAAGATCTGAAACAGTTTTATATATTGGAGCCTGTAATGCTAGGTCAAACAGGTGTCTGGTGCTTTAACTCAAAGCAGAGCTCTGAATGGGGTTTGGTCATTGAAGGTTTTTCTACAACTGGCTTGGACTGCGTTAGTTGGGGAGAAAAAAAATCTTAAAATCTTTAGGTTTAGACCTTTAGTTTACACCTGGGGTATTGAAATAGGACATTTAACTTCATCAATAACTATTTAAGAGGAATTCACAGGATTGGTAAAAAAAGAGGAAGGAGTTTCATTTCCTGCGATATTTCATGTATTGTTTTGAAAGAAAAGAATTCCGTCTGAAAAATCCCATTTCTTCCTTGGTTTTCTTATCTATACATTGGGTTGGGAATTATGCATCTCACCTTCAGAAAGAATTAGATATCCTGACTATGAGTAGCACAGTATACATGGTATTACTTGACTTTTTTTTTTTTTTATCCACAAGGATATCAGAAAAGACCAGTTCTTAAATTAAGCCCTCAAGGCTACCTTTTTTATTATTATTTTTAAACTATTTTTTAAAAAACAAAGATCCAGTACCCTGCAGCAAGTACGTAAAAGCACTAGACAATAGTTGAACTAATAAATGGTGAGGGCTGTTTCTTTTTTTCTTTACGTCTGGACTTGGTGATGTGGAGGACCGAGCTGACACTCCCGGGTAGGTTAGCTGAAAGCAAACGCACCTTTTGGAGCGTGAGGGAGAGGAGGATGCAAACAGATGGGGCTTGTTGCCCTCTTGGAAAAGCAGTGCTCTGTGAGGCTGGGGTGGACTCTCAGACCTCTGCTCCGCTTCCAGTTCACCCACCGAGGCTTGACTGCCCTCCTCGTCTGTGCAACCCTTCTCTCCCTCTTGGTGTACCGATTTGGTCGCAGCCTTAATTTGGCCATTGGGTTGGTAGAGATGACCAAATCCTAGAGGAAAGGGAAAAACCAAAACAAACACACACAAATCAACAACAAAATCCGACATATTAATCTTAACTGTTTGCTCGAATCTCCGCTGGAGCTGCTTTGGTGACCCTGGCAACTTGTCATTCCTCTTTACTTTCTCTGAATGTTCAAGCAATCGGGTTTTATTTGCACGAGTGCTTGTCAGAAGCACTTTTGCGGCTGTGTAACAGACATGCTACTGTAGAATACAGGACATTTTCTGAGATAGTAACATCATCTCCTCTCTTCTCTGTTCATGCCCAGGTTCTTTCTCCTTTCTTCTTGGCCCCATCCCATCTCTTCAAATTTTAGTGACCCCATATCACACAATTTTTCTCAGGAAATAACTTCTATTGAAGGCACAAGAGAGTCTTGCTGCCGTGGATGCCCTTTCCCCTGTTGTAGCATGTGAATAACTCCCCTAGAATAGCAGCTGCTCATAAACGGCGGCAGAATGGGGTCCCAGGGTTTAATCCAATGACTCAGTGCATTGTTATTTAAAAGGCTTTTCTGTAGAGGGAAAAATGTTTCAAAAGTTTAACACTTTGTAGAGATAAACTGTTCCTTTTAAAGTCATTGTTGTCTTGTTCTGATACATCACCTCTGAAGAAATAATTCAAAACACTTTTATGTCTGTCCCTGTGCTGCCTGCAAGTGAAATATTTAAAGCAGGTTGTGTGCTCTAATACTGAATTCAGAGTAGGGACTTTTGTGAGCTTAGGGCTCGCATCTGACACCTTTCCCCACTGTTTTTGTCTTCTGTGCATTTTTTTTTTCCCTCAGATTATCCTTATGTTATAGGAGGTCAGAGCAAACACAAAGTATCCTTTTGAGAGAAACAGAGATATTCAGCAAGGAATGATTTAAAGTACCAGTTGTAGTTCTTTGGGGAACTTGCAGCTGCATGGAGTGCTGCTGGTCCTCCTCTCCTACACAAAGACGGGAGGGGTAATGTTAGAAGGGGCCCAGCATCTCCATTTCCCGGGATACTGTGTTTAAAAAACACAAAAGTATTCCAAATGGGAATGAAAGCAAAGACTCTCTAATCACCTATAAAATGAAATGAAATAATTTCAGGTCCACTGCAATAATAAACATCAGCAGCACAGCTGTACCATAGAAGAAATATCTAAACAGAGCTATCTGAAGCAAAAGAGAAATGACTTGCTAAGAAGAGAACAAATAGAAACATGTTAATCTTATCCAAATGCTCTTATTTATGTCCTGAAGTGAAGTTTCCTTGAAACGCTCACCTGCTGGGGGAAGTGCATTTCTAACAAAATAGCTTAGGAGAGGAACTTTTCATTGAGACTTCAGAAAGGATTTTTTATATATATATACACACATATATATATTTATAGAAATATAAAGATCACAATCTTGTTGCTGTAGTACAGAAGTCGGCTGCAGATTGCCTCAGTTTAAGGGGAAAACACCTCTCCGCACAGCTGATCCCCAAGTCTGTGTACTATGGGATAACTTACATGTTTTCCTAAAGCCGCTGGCTTTGGCTCTGAGCTGGTTGTGCCACCTCAGTGCAATGCTGAGTCCTTCTGTTTCTGCAATAACCTGAAAAATATTGAGAAACATCATATTTTATTATTAACTTTATTATTTATTATTATTGTCTTCTGTATCCATCTGGGCCACAATTTTGGATCTTGACAAGAAATCATTTTCATGCATGTCAGATGATCAGATTGCTAATGCCACAAATGTGGCTGCGTACCAGGAGCTGGCCTGGCTTGTGAGTCTTGCCTTGAGTCAAAATAAATTGGAAAGAGTTTCTGTTTTCTCTGCGAATGGTTGTGGCCAGAGGTTGAAATTAGTGGTTTGCAGGCAAATGAGCAGCTTTCCAGTGGGTAAAACAAGCAGAGGATGGAATTGGACCAAGCCTGAGGAGTAAAACCTTTATTGAGGATGTGCATCTTAAAATGTGTGGCACCTAAGGTCTTGTTTAAGACTGGGCAAGTTTCCAGTGAATAATGGACACTTTGTCTCATTTTTCAAAGGCAGCAGTTCCTGGCAACCACAGAAAAAGGAAAACATCGTTGCATTTTCAAGCTGTGTGTTTCAGACTTGGAAACTGAGAGCTTTTACATTTGATTGGGACTTAAGAACCACTGATGATGGTTTTTCTGGCATTTTGCACTAAAAGTTTCTACACGTGTTGAGCTTTGAAGGAGTTTCACTTTAAAAGCTAAATCACATTTAAATTGTGGGGGCATATAATAGCCCACGAAAACGCTAACACTATTTTTCTGCTGTTTATATGCCAGCCAGCAAAAACTGAGCCAGAGACTTGTGGATCTCCACTGAGTGGCCCAGTATTTTTTTTTTTTTTCCTTGCTCTTGGAAAAGCACAATTTTCTCACTAATCTGCTAAGAAAAAAATTGTTTTGGGGTGTAAGCCCTAAACAGAGGACTTAAGCTCATTCACGGTAACAGCGTAATTTTAATTGCACATACCCAATAGTTTATGAACATTGGTATCAGCAGGCCATCTTTTAAGGTTTCATCAATGAAAATGAATCCTCTTGTGCATTAGAAAAATGTACTGGACTAGGAGATAATCGCAGAACATCCCATATCTTCAGATATGGGTGACTATAAACAGATCAGGCTTACAGAAGTGTTGGAGTCACTAGTTTGGGGCTGCTAGACTAAAATTCTTTGGGATGCACTCAACCGTGTCAGTTGGAAGTTTTGCCATACAAACTTCTGCACATTATTCTTTCATAAAGGTATGACTTCCTTGTCAAGCACAGAATACAAGTAGAAACCTCAATATTAGATACAGCAGTAGGTAACTTAAATGTTTAATGTGCCCTTTGCATTTCTATCAGTCACCTGTTGGCAGCTGCAGGCAGCCATTTGGAGAGAGATCAGGACATGGTATAGCAGGGTTTGATCAGCTCTGAGGGGAGTCTGTGTGTGTGTTTTGAGCAGGTGGGATACTGCTAACCCAATTATTGAAAAATGAGCCCAGTCTCCCCTTCTATCCCCAAATAAATAAGTTTAAAAAAAACTGTAACTTTAAAAAAAAATTGCAATGGGACTCTGCTACTTTTTAGGCTGGTTTTATTTTTTTCAAGGTACTCTAGGAAGGAATGTACGTAAAACTAGCTAAACAAAAATGCAGGGATTTAAAAGATCAGAGGCTCATAATGACACTCTGTTAAGATTCCTACAATTCAAATTCCATGTTCCTGTTTCTTCTTTTATACCAATATAAAAATATATATATATATTCTTTGATGATTGTTGTTTCCTGAAACCTTGCAGCCAATGGACTTAATTGATAGCTAGTAGCAGGAAGGCAATAAAAAAGTGGGGTTGGGAGGACCACGTGTGATTTTGTGTAATTAAAAATTTTTTTAAAAGTAGAAAGTAGAAGGGAATAGTTTTGCTATGCTCCTACATATTTCTATATTTTTATACATCCTTAAGTCTTTTTCTATTTTAATACATCTTCATTAGGTATGTCAAATAAATGCAGTCCACAGCCACCTTCCATGGGTACCTCTATTTCATATTACAAATTCCTTGCCTCTACAAAGGGGTATCTTTTTAAGGCTTTAGAGCCTCTTCATGTAGGAGACTGAGACAGCACTGATGAATCAGGTCAATGTTTCTGTTGTATATTTGAAAGCAGTGCATGTATATTTAATATGTTCTAATATTTGATCTTTGCATATATGGCTTAGCTGGATTACGTGATATAACTCTCATTTGATGTATGGCTCCACTAGAGCTCACACTAGATACTAATCTGTGTTGCGATCAGGTTAATAATGCATACAACTTCTTCTGTGAGTCATTTCTAAAAGTAACTTGGCATGCTAAAATGATTGGCCTACCTTCCTCTCTGAAGCAGGTTTTCTCTGAAATAACGAGCTGGCACCATTTGAGACTCATTCCAAAGCCAGCCTGTGTTGTTAGATGCTTAAGTCCAGTAACATGTTGGGGGTAAGGATGTTGCCAATGTGTGGCTTGCTTCAGCGCCTGCTTAATTTAAAGGGGGAACGGCACTGAGAGAGCAGGGAGGATGTGACAGTGCTGTAAAAAGGCAATAGATTTAGTGGGGATTCCTCTTACTGAATCCTTACTGCATAGGTCCAGGTGCTGCCCTAGCACGGCTCCGTTAGTTACTGAGCATGGGATAGGGCTGAGGCCACAAATGAGTGCCCTCTGTGACCCATGGGACAGCATCTTTGCTCTGGAGTTTAGGCACACAGTGCGATAACCACCAAATCCCCCGTAAGTGTTTGAGGAGATTGTGTTCCATGTTTCCTCCTGGCAACTCAGGCGTGGCCCTGCAATAGTTTCTGCTTTTCTGCTGCCTAGGTGCAGTGTGACAAGGAAAGAGTGTTTTCTGCTCGGATACACGGGATCCGTCACGTTTTCCATTGCAGTGTCCTGTTCCTAGCATGACAGTGCTAATGAGAACAGCAGATGACAATTAAACATTCAGGTACAATCAACGTAATGAGGAACATGGGTCAGAACTGCCTCTGTTGTCATTTCCATCACATTAAATTGTGAGCATCTCATGTGCCTTCCTCTGATGCTGATTCTGAGCGTTGTGGATGAGGCTGATGGGACCTCCTCAAGCAGCTGTTTGGTAATTCTGGCTGGAAAGCACTCTCCCCACAAGCAATATCACACTCTGCTCAGTTTGTTAAATATATGGTGAGGGATTTACAGGCTCAGACTAGAAGAGATTGGTAGTGTAGAGCTATATCATGCAAAAAGAAGATTGTGCCCCCAAAGATAATAATAATTTCCAGCGTCCTGGGTGCACATTTCCCCGCAGGGTATGGTGGCTGTCAGCCAGCGTGGAGGGTAGAGTGAAGCATTCTTGCAGCTTTTCTTATGCTCTTCAAACAGAAAGGACACAGTATGAGCAGGAAAAGTGTGTATTCCTGTTGGTGATGTCATCTGCAGTTGATTTCTTGCTGACAAGACTGAACTGTTCAGTTCTATAAGGACAGACAACTTCTGCTTCATTTATTATGGAGTTGCTCTGCCCATATGCCAAACTGACCAAAGCAGCAGTAGGGCATGTAAAAAACAAATCCTGCCTGAACTTGGGTATACGTTTCCTCTTGAGAGGTTGTATCTAGTAGCTTCTCTTTGCTCAAAAAATCATTTAGCCAAACCCCGGATCACATGCAAGCACCTACCCTTCCCCTTTGATTCGGGAACTTCCTGGGGGAGTGGCGCTGGTCAGTAGGAATGAATTGTACAAATCTGGTTCCTCATGTAACACTTCTTACTACCCAAGCCATATTACAGCACCAGGGTGCTGGGCAGGCTGTTGTATTGAATTAGATAATGTCCTTTTGCTGTTCTCACTGAAGAAATCAAGCCTCAAGTGAGTATGTGCATTTGCCAATGTATGTGCTGCAAAAACACCTATATAACTGTGTTAAGAGGAATACTCCGTTTCATTACAGGTTACAGTTTTTCTTGGTTGCTAGCAGGTTTTGGCTGAAACTTGAAAATAAGTCTCAAAAATTGCCAATGTGGGCCCTGCTGCTCTATCTTACTCTCTTTCCAGATCTTTCCTTGACTATTAGCTGAGTATTAAGTCGTTTAACAAGGTTGGCAATGTAAATATATTCTTTATTCCCACACAAACAGCCTTGAAAGAAAAAGTATGAGACAGTGAGAATTAATAGGAAGGCAGTATCATATGTGCTAATTCCACTTTACTTCCAACTGTTTTATTGGAAAAGCAGTGAGCTTTCTATTTTGTGACAAGGCCTGTGACTTGGCAGCGTAATTGGTGCAAACTAGACTGCCTGGACAAGCTTGATATTTAAATAGGATCTAACTCTGGGAGGTAGGAATGTTGCACTGTGCAGAATCTTTCACTCTGAAGCTGAAGGTGAAAAATTTCCAAAAGTGATTGGTGAAGCACAGGGTAATGCCAAGTTTTCTTTATGTCTAAGAAGAATTTAAAACTGAAAGGCACAAAAATAACAAAACCCCTTTCTTCATCCTTTTCCTTTGTCTCTGATTTCCACAGTTGTGGCTTCCCAGCTTCCCTGGATGCTCTGAGATCTTTTGAGCCCTAGTTCACTCTGAACTTCAACCTTGAATTGAATCTGTGTTATTCCTCATAGGAAGGGAAGAAAAAAATGCATAAGCATTAACCACGGCCTTAGGAAATGCCACATGGGGATAAAGCTTAAGTATTAATCTTTCAACAATTAAGTGGCACTTGTTCTCAGGCCATACAGGTAACCCTTCTGCAATCACTCTACCCAGTAGGCAATGTCTCTACTTAATTTAATGTCTCTGCTTAATCATCTCTCGCTTCTGTCTTTGAGCTTTCCCAGCCACCCCCACAGTAACAAATCTAGTTCATCTGTAAAGCTGTATGTACAGCAGACTGAACAGATGATACACTAAACACTCCCCTTTGCTGCTCAAGGTGGAGGTACAGGAAGGCTGCTTAAACCATTGAACGCTTTTCCTCCTTTTCCTTGATGTGTGTTTCTTCCTTTTGTTTTGTTCCCTCCCGCCCCCAGTAGATTACTCCTAACTCCCTGTCCTCACTGCCTGCTACTTCTCTTGGGGACAGTGAAATGCCTTTGTCCCCTTTTTGCAAAATCCCAGTTGCAATCAACAGCCAGCTCCAGCTCCTCTGCGAGCACTAGTCCTGGCCTCCGGTGGGAACACTGGCTTTCTGCAGGGTCAGCAGCCCGGCCCAACTCACTGTGCGGCTACGCAGTGGCTAGTGCTGAGCCAGGGGAAGGGGTGAGGAGTGCACAGACAGAGGAGGGGAAGAGGAGAGGGCTGCCCTATGAAGCAGAAGCTTAGTAACTCAATCAGTTTACACTGAAAGCGTAGCTGTGCTATTAACATATGTTTAACTACATGATCCACTGTGGTGTAAAGATACCTGAGCTGGCTCTGAATGAGCTGCCTTCCTCATTTCTTAAGTCCCAGATGCAGTATAGCTCCATTAGCATGGCAATACACCCAAACTAATGAGTTTGGGTAAAGCTGATGCTGCTATATTGCCTTCCCTTCTGGTGCTAGCTCATTTCCAGCCAGCTCAGATGTCTCTTAAGTGCTGTTTTGCATGATACAGATAAACCCTAAATAACCTGTGCAAGGCAACCATGGAGTCCAGTAAGACACAGATGAATCTCTGTTTCCTGAGCTATCCCTCTGATCACCAGACTAAGCCCGTTAATCTCTAATATGGTACTTTGCGTATAACGTAGGTATATTGCTGTGTGCAGCCATTGTAATACTGTCTTGCCAAAGCTTTTGGAGGTTACTGATCTGAGCAGAAGGGAAAGGTCTCAGATAGGAAATTCTGAAGCTGAAAGGAAAAATTTATCTCACTGCAGTATCTGTTCATTTTTTTTCTTTTTTTTCTTTTCTCTTCCCCCCCCAGTACACTTACCAGATGTTGAGAGCATTCATTGTCATTCCTTAACTAAGTTGAAAGCCTCAGGTATTCAGTGCTTCTCTAAGCTGTAAATCTGGGAAGCCCCTTTGGAAATAGCAGCTACAATATGCTAACAATGACTGCATCACACAATACGTTGAGATGAAAAGGAGATCATTTCCTTGATCTCACTTCAGAAGACTGGCATGTCTCTTGGCAGAACTCATTTGGATGTTGCTCTCTGTAATTAAAGAGTGTATCATCATGCATACAGGGCATGGTTGAAAGAAGGTCTCTGGGAGGCTGAATTAAAGTTGCACAGACAACCTTAATTTTAGCATTTCCTAGTGTTCAAATACTTGACTTGCAACTTTAATAGTGTTTCCTTTTTTTAAATTATTTACAAGCAGTTTCCTAGGGGAATTGATTTTCTTGTTTAACTTTGAGCTGCCATCAAGTAACATGTAATTCTTGGTCACATAAAACATCAGCTGGGTTGGACCCACTTGTCGCTTGGATTGCTAACCAAGTAACAGTGGCTGTAGGTTGCCATCACATGACTGGACCCGTGCTAATTTGAGATAGGTGCTTAGCCACTGGGTGTAACAGATGGTGAATATCAGAAGTCAGGAACCTTAGTTCCCATTTCTTGTGCTGGTTTACTCAAACTCTATGTCCCAATATTTTTTTTTTGTTCCTTTGATTTTTGGATTATGAAGAAGTAGATTATTCTAAGAGCATTTTAAGACAAGGACTTACCAGCTTCATTCATTACAATACATTCCTTCTCCCAAATCTGGAAGAGCTATTTTCATCTGTTCCCTTGTATCTGGCTTCACGCTTTAAATATGTATCTGATCTGTTTATGATTATTAGTGCAATCAGCCTCCTTCCTTCTTGGACTAATTAATTAGAATAGTCCTAATGACTTTCTTCTGGAAGCACAAAAATAACTTTGGGTAAGTAGAAACCAAGGAAAAAGAGATTCCAGATCAAGACGTTCTTCTATGCTCCAGTCCTTTCATGTTCCCACATTTACAATGTATATAGCAATTCTTTCTACAAGTAATATGGCATAATAGTTCAATGTGTAAGCACCCATGTTTTCTCAATAGCAATATATAGGACTTAAAGCTGAAAATATGTCTGCAGCATTGTCTCTCTGTTGCCTTAAATCAGAGGTATTTGTCTGTACTGTGTAGATCCTGTCTCCTGTAATTTGGTGGTTGGTTAGTGCAGTCGTGTCTTGATGTCTCATGGTGACTACTGTTAATATCACACCGATGATTCCTAGATAAATGGGAAAATGCAGAGTGGTTGCAGGAAAAATACTATCGTGGAAATGCATTCAGTAGCTTTATGCTGCATTGTCTAATCTAAATTCCTGAACAGAGATTTCATCATTTCCCACTGGTTAATCAGTGCAGGGGTAGGGTAAGGGGGGGGGGATTGGCCTGGATCGGGGACAACATGCAAAGCGCAGTAGAGAGATCCAGGAGGTGTAGGGCTCCTTAGATAACTGAAGTCTACAGTTTTGCCTAATTTTTCAGTTAGGGCTTTTTATATGCCAACATATGAACAATACAGAAAAATAGTTTTGAACACAAAGACCATTCTGTTCTCTCAATAGTTCAGTGTAAGGTAATGTAACATCTACGTCATTCCCTTTTATCATGTGTAATCAATGTTATACTTAATGCAGCATGACTTTTCAAGTGATTAAGGACCTGGTGGGGACATTAACAATGTAAAACTTTATTTGCATTTACACTAATGATTTTATAATGAGAGTTTTATTATATTAATGAAGACAGCTGAGAGAAGGGAAAAACAAAGCTGAAACTCCCCTAATATCTTTCTTTAATAGAGTACTCTCTGCTAACACTTTGTTGACATAGGTGCCTATTTGCATAAAGGAAAATATGGGCGTTTGGAGCTATTAATTATTGAATGCTCGATATATTTTGTGGTAATTACTAATATTAATTGAGTTATTTTAGGAGGGGTTTTACGGAAAATTATTTATTTATACAACAATTCAGAGGGGAGAGAAAAATTTTATTTAAAATAGCTGCATTTATATTGTCTCAATCATATCTCAATAACAAAATATGGAATAAAAATACCTGTGAGAGCAGCTTACCTTTTCTGGATATATCTGCCTAATACTGTGAACTGCTATCCCCGCTCTGTGTTGTTTCAGTGAGTTACAAACCTTCTTAACTGGAACAGAAAACTAGCAAAGGGAGAGCTGTTGGCTGTTAAGTCCAAGCATTGGCAGGACCTCCCAAGAAAGGGAACTAGCCCTGGATGTGGTTTCTGAAAAACAACATTGGCTGCTTATTACTGCTTCCAGATGTTGCCTGAAGGAGAAATTTTAAAACAAAACAAAAAAAACCTGAACAAAATAAACTGAATTATTGGAATGGAGTACGCTTGAAGCAAATTTTGGCCAATAATAGGCAACCTAATAGCGTAAGAACCGAAGAAGTAGCTCCACTCGACTCCTTTGATTTTTGCAGTGCAACTCTGAGGATATCTTCATGTAAATACCTATGCCAGCAGTTTGTTATATTTTCACAAGAGAGTTTTCCCAAAACTCTTCTCAAAAGTAAGAGATCAAAAAATGTGATCTTTCTTGTTGCTATGTCAAATATAACCCTGGCAAGAAAAATGAAGATATGTTAGTAAAACAGAGAAGCCCACTGAGAAAATATAATAATAAATTTGATTATTTAAGGCAAAAATATTACAAAACCTATCCATATTGTTTTGATTCTGTCTATTTAATGGCTTCACCTAAGCTCTCTTGTTTTGATTGCCCTCCACCTCCCCCAATGGACTAGCACAGTCACTACCAGCAAGCTGCTTTTCTGTAATTTCTGCAAATGATTGGTTATAGTAATTAGGTTTCTTGGCAGACAGCCCTAAAAGTCAGCTTGCTGTCAAGAGATTTAATTTCATTGCATCTTAGTCTAACACACATGATGTGACCTGTATTAATTAGGAATGCTATGAAAAGAGTTTGGGGAATTAAGGATGCAGTCAGGCATTGTGGGACCATAAGGCTCCCCAAAGAACCAGAGGTTTGTAGCAGGAATGTCTTGACAGAAGCAGGTAAAAATATCAGATGAGGTCTGCCAGAACCTCTCATTCTTGAACAGCCAGTGCTCTACAGTAAATAATTCAGGTGATGCTGCTGGAAAAGATGGTTCAATGGAGGAGGCGAGTGACGTTGGGTGGGATTGTGGGAATGGACTGGCTGTTGACTGGGATCTGCAGTGGCAGAAAGCAGGAGCTGGAAGAGAGAGAAGCCAAAGTCTGAATTCTTTTGAGGTCTTTTCGTAACAGCATAAATCTTGATTAAAGTACAATGGACTCTGAAAACTGTAGCTCAGCTTCAGCTATGACATATATGATTTATAGCTCTGAATCAAGTATTCTCTAGGTATAGCTTCCAAGGACTACTAACGTGAAGACAAAGATAAGAATTGAATTCAGAGGTATTTTTATCAGGCTTTAGAAGACAAGAGAGACCCTCAGAACCCAACTGAACCTAAAGAAAGTAATTTTGTTGTATTCAGTGGATGAAAATCCTCAGTTCTCAGATTTTTTTAATAGTTTTGCACATATGAAACAATGATTTTAGGTAGCATATGTTCAGAATTAGTTACTTACAGCATAGAATCGTTATTGGACTAAATGAGTGGAACTCTGGAAAGGGTTCTGTTGAAATCAGTAGTTCGTTCTTATAGTGAAGGCTGATTTTTAACACAGTGAATATTATAACAATCCAGCAGCAGGAAATAATTCCCTAAAAAGTGAGTCTATTTCCAACTACAAACATCACTAGTTGTGAACTTGCAGCACCTTTTAATTAGGCTTTGTATCAGACAAGTTCTTCAGCAACTTACCTCATTACAGAAATCTCATGTAGGAGTCTTCCTGCACAAGTTACCCGAAACAGGTCACAATCCAAAACTTCAACTTTTCAGTTTAGTGAAAGTAAATATTTATGGTTCTGGAAAACGTATGTTGTCATTTCCCATCTACAGCTCTGTATAAACAGAACATTTAAGTGGAAATGCAAATGTTCTTTCTTCTGCACTTCTGTGAACACCTGAAAGATACATAATAGCAAAGCGCATTTTTTTCAAAGGATTTCTTGAAATCAGTTTAAACTTCTCTAAAGATTCTAGCAGGAGGCAGCTGAAAAGAAATGAAAAAGAGTTGTGCCAAGGAAATTACATTACTGTCATTGTTAATTTGCTTTAAATAACCATGAAAAGAAGTAGTCTATCTTCTGTTAAAATTTCCCATTGGCTTACAACCAAGTGGTGAATATTATATTTTATAGACTCTGACATGAAGTCTGTGTTTAAATATTTATCTTTTGAACAGTTATGTTTACAGATAAAACCTTCCTCCAACTTCTACTTCAGCAATAATGTGATGTATTGCTCTTCTGAAGTTGTCTCAGGTGAAGCTATATTAGCAGGTCAGATTTTATGAAGTTCTTCAGATCTCTCAGATTATTTGCTTAAACGGAGATCAGTACTTTAAAGATCAAGGTGAAAATGTATGCAGGAGACTACAGTCACCCTTGCTTGTAAATTTGTTGGAGCCATTTGGACTTTACTATAGAATACCTGTTCAGTATCAACAGTATTGCATATAAGCTCCGCTGCTGGGCTTTGAATGAGTAGAAGAAATCGAGGTCTTATCGATGTCCTGTGAATTCGCCAGCTTTCAAAGCCAGTTTGCAGACCTCCCCATTGCCACTGTTGTTGCGGTGTTCACGCTGACCCTTCAAAGCAGTCAGCTTAGCACTGCTGACAGTATGGATGGAGGGCAGGCCGCTGCTGAAGTGATCAAAATACATGGCTGTGCTTCTGGCTAAGAGATAATTAAGTCAATAAATTGAGCTTGTTTTTCTTCTCCTTAATATTTGTATTTTCCAAACTGCAACATGTGTGTGAGTACCAAGAATGAGCAACCAGAATGCCCTGCAGAGTTTTGCCAAATAAGAGGAGTGCTTTCCCCCTTGTGCCATGTAAAGGAAGCACTGAAAAGTGTCTACTGTCATATAAAGGAGCCTTTAAATTTATTGTGTATATGATTGTGGTTCAGGGAACATGCTTGAGCAGGTATAAATTTTGGTGGAGAGTCAGCTGGGCCTCATAAAGATGCCACTAGGAAGCCTGCAACTCTTGAGTACTAAACTTGTTAGTGTTATAATATCAAGGGAATATATAAATCTGGTTTAGGTGCCGCATCTATCCCATGCGTATGTGAGTTCATTTGCCACTGGATACTGTTGTTACAATGTCAGCCGTAATGAAATTGGGAAAGATTAAGCGGGGTAATATTTGTTTGAAAAAAAGTATCCCTGACAACTAAGTTCAAAAGAAGGGAAGTACAGCCCTGTACAGACCTTGGGAGGTCTGGTGGGATGCAACGTGCTCAGGGCAGCAGCAGGGGTAGGGATGGTTTGAGCCAGACCATCAGTTGTGGGTGATGTGGCAGAGAACGGTGTGAGACCGAAGTCCTTTGCAGTTCCAGGTCTCGGTGCTTCAAGCAGCCTTTGCCATCTGAGCATGGACTACAATTGCAGATCCTCAGAAGCAGCCGGGGGACTATACTTAATATCTTCACCTGGAACAATGAAATCAAAATGCCTTTTCAAATTAGGCTTCAAATTCTGCTTTTGCATGCAAAGGCATTTGTCCCAGTTGTGGATGTTTAAGGACAAATAGCTGCTAGATTTTTTTTTTACGTATTTTTTTTGTTAAAGCGAATAGTCATGTTGAACCTGCTAGGTGTTTTACAGTATCAGCATGTACCAATGAACTACTCTGAAAGCCAAGCCCTTACTTTGCTCCAGGTTTTTCATCTCCACTGCTAGTGAAATAAATTGATTGATAGCAATTAGTCTTATTAATGGCACAAATGCTAGCCTTACGTTGAATAGGTTCTGCAGGCTTTGTCTGATTGAATTTATTTGTGTCCTCCTAGGTTAATCAAATATTTCAAAGAAAGATGATCAGAGAATACTAAATTCTTTGAGTCTATTGGTATTCTGAGCAGCTGTTTCTAGCTATCCAAATTCACTTGAGCTGATGTACATATATTACATGAGATATTTATTGCCCAAGTAGATTTTTTTTTTTTTGGTAAATGCAGTCTTCTTGCAATTAATAAAGCTCTTAGTAAATGCTTTTTGCAGGAAGCAATGTCCTTTGCAGAAGTACCAAAGTCATTTCACAAAGAAAATTTAACACATTAGGAAGATATGGAAGAAAAAAAACCCAGCCTGATGCTCAAAATTGCACTAAGTAATTTTTCTTTTTGTGTATTTTTAATTTAGGTATTTCTGAATTTCAACCCAGTAACTATAAACAGATCTTTCTAAATGCACCATATGCTTTTCTTGGATTTTGAAAACGCTATTTTACAATATGTCTTTAAGTTGCAGAAGTATGTCAAAGTATATTTCAAAATAAACAGTTTATTCAATAACTTCTGAGGAAAAAAATTACATTTCCTAGATAAGAATATGTTCAATTGTTCCCTTGCTGACACCTCAGAAGTATGACATTTTAAGGATTGTAAAGGTGGAATCTAAATAAAAGTCACTTTTGATTAGAGATATGTTTGCAGTGGTGGTGCGGATAATTTTGTAGAGGAAAAGCTGCACCTGTTTTGTTCCGTGCAGAGTTCAGAAGACAGAATTTCATACCGCTAATAAATTGCGAGGTGTGTGGGAAAGTTTCTCCTAATTGCAAGTGGCACTTCTGCTTTTGATGGTCAACTTCCAAAAATAAAGTGATACCATGTAATGTTATTCAGATTATCCTTTACATCCCAGCTGCTTTAGGCAGTGCTCTGCTCTGGCCAGGCTTTACCAGACCTATAACCTTGAAAAACACAGTTGCAATTTAAAAATCCGCCCTGGGCTTAGCCCTTTTAGTTGTGTGCAAAGTGTGTGGATGGGAATGTGGCTGCAGGATGCTTAGGTGAGGGGAGCAGCGTGCAGAGGGTGTTCGTGTCGTGTCCCAGTGGACACGTACCTGGCCTCTGTCCTGGTGGACCTGTACCTGGCCTCCAGTGTGCAGTGCTTGTCCTGGAGCCCCTTCCCGGAGGGGACTGTCCTGCTCTCTCTGTGCCTGCTTCAGGGCTGGATGTGGGATTGGTGATATTATTATTTGGATCTGTTGTTTAAATTCTTAGTTGAGCATTAGCAGTTGAGTAGTGGTAGTGACAGCAGTCAACCCCAATCCCCCCAGCAGTGAGGGGTTAACTGCACCCGCCTTCCCCTGCAAACATCCCTGCAGCGCTTTATTATCTAGTGAAAAATTCCAGCCAGGTAGGCCAAAGGAGAGCTGAAGGTTTGCTTCCCTTTTATAAGGGAGAGGAGTGAAACTCCGTTCTTTACTTCTAATAAGTTAAAGTTAAGTAAGAAAATAATTTCATTAATCTCATTAAGGTTGCTTTGTTTTAACAAGCAATAAAAATTATAAATAATTAAACAACTAGGGAAGCCATGTGCTAGTGGGTTATTAATGCAGGCCTAGGGCATATTGTAAGTCATGATGTTGAAGGCAAATTGACTTTAATCAAAAGGCCTGCATTAATTACTTTACTTATTCCAGGCCCTTTTCTTTTTCTTGCTATGATAATGTCAACTTTTTTGTTTAGTTTTGCTTCACATGAGCAAACAAGTATATTTTTGGGAGAAAAAAAATACTTGAAAATCTGCAGTATAGATTTTAATTTAATTAAATTTACTGAGATTGAGTCTGTTGTAGTCCCCAGCCACAGCACATGGCTTTTCAGCTTCAGTGTACAGAACTTCAGTTTTTTGGAGCCCCTCCATCCCCAGTTCAGTCCCTGATTACAAACTCCTTTCCTGTCCCTGACGGACAAAGTTTTCGTGTATGGTATATTAATCAAAACCACTTTGGACAAAGTGTGATAGAAGACTTCTGCCTGAACTTGTATAAGCCAAGCAGAGAGGAGCCCGGTTGTCTTTAAATTTGTACCTGAAGGATTTATATTTATTACTCTACTGCTACTTCTTGGGCTTGGTCCTCCCTGAAGGCCTTCAAAACAGCTGAAATGTAGCCCTGGGAAGGTCAGTGGGAGGCTGGTGCAAAGCACAAACCTCATTTAAGCTCAGTGTTGAATGCTTTAAGTGTTGCAAAGGCCTTGTCCTGTCATTGCACCGAGGGCTGAATTCCCTTCAGGGTGAAAAATCCAGACTGTCTTAAATGAAAATGCTGACTTAGCCATGTGGAAACCTGTTCTTTCAAGCATTGCATTAAGATACATCAATGGATTTTTATATGTTTTTAGGTAGCAATAAAGCATCAGCTCTCATTAACTGGCACCTTACTAGTATTTGTGACTGGGCACAAACGAGATGCATGTTTGAGCAACAAGTACATGGCTTTTGTGGGACACTATTCTGCCTTGGTATGTGATGTGATACTTTCTATAAATTTTGATAACTTGGATGGATTCAATCCAGAAATCTCTGAAGAATGGAATTGGTAGTGTATTGATTTTTTAATTTTTTTTTTTAAAACACAGAACATTCTGTTTATACTGCAGGCCAATTGCCACTGCTTTTCCTGAGATACTTAAATATATGTATTTTGCATGCATCCTTCATACATATATGTATGCATTTAAGTGTTGTAGCACAGATATTAATCTTCCTTGTAATCTCCCAGGTCACTGCTCTCATTTAATATATTATTCTGATCCACTTGAAGAGCATGACAAGGAACTGGACAGATTAGCTTTTGGTGCTACAGCTCAGTGCAGCCTTAATTCATTTGAACAGAGAAGTAAAGAAACATGAAAAAACTTCAGGCTCATTATAACTCAACTCCCTCTGCACCAACGGACTTGAAATCGTGGCTCCAGCTTTTAAAGGGGAAGGTGGATATTTTTCCAGATTTACCTCTGGTCACTACTGCTGTGCTGTCACTGCAGCTTGAAGGCACCAGCAGTACCGCTGGTGTTTTTATTCTCCATACACTGTTTGGCAATGGATGGTGTATTTCCAAAAAGATGCTGCTGCTTTTATTCTTTTTTTTTTTTTCCCCCCTCAAAAAACTGTCGCAGTGCTCACAAATCTCACAGCTAGATGTATTTTTTTTAAATGTCAGTTTAATTACATTTGAGAAACTCAAGGGAACTGAAGGGGAATGGCTTTCAGGAAAGCATGTTTAGGTGGGCTCAGTATTCATAACTGAGGTCTCAGTACCTGCAGAGAAACATCTGGCCACTTCATTAAGGTGCTTACACAATAAATTAACTCTTTTGAACATCTAGCCCTAAATTCATATACCATGCTAGTCTTTATAATTTTATTTTAACTTAGAAGGCAAATTTTGAGACCTTCCTCTTCTTCTCTTCCTCCCTTCTCTCTCGTAGCTGTCCCCAGCAGTTGGAGGCAGTGAAGCTGTCCAAGTTTTATTGTACATAAGACTAAGTGATGAGATTGCGGAGCTGAGGGAAGGTTACCTGTCTGAAATGGATACCTATTACTGCTGTCAGAAGGTTCCTGAGGGGAATGGAATAAGAAGGGCCTGAGCCCAGCTAAACAGTCTCTTACAGAAAGGTTAAAAAAAGAAGCATTTACAGTTGTAGCTAAAATAAAAATGAGGCTCCTTCTGTCCTATGAAGTCAGCTATGGAGGTGTGGTGCATGCACAGGGAAGAACCTTTCCTTCCTCCCTGGGGGTGACACCCTGCAAGCATCAGGATTGCTTCACTTTAGCTGGCCTCAGAAACAGTTTGGGTAGAGCAGAAACCATGGAATACTCTGGAAGCTAAAATGGGAGCCTAGTTCAAAATTAGTAGGACCCAAGATCTCTTACTAGCTGCATCTGAGGGCAGATCAAAGATAGTACAGAGGAGAAAAATAATTTATCTGTCATCAAGACAGACTGAAACTCAGTGAAGCAGCTCAGAGAGAACTAGAGCAGCAGATAATTATCCTGGAGCAAAGATATAAATGTAGGAATGATGGGAAAAGTTACCATGAACTGTGATACCAATAAAGAATTAAAGTATTTAAGCAATATGAGATGACAGGCAGTGCATATCCGGATAAGTATAGCATGCCTCAGGTAATGCTGTAAAGTGTCTCGACAGCAGGTTCACATTTAGATTCTCCCAGGTCTTACACCTTTATCTATCAATCTCAACAGTGACTTTAATCACCCAAAAAAGCGTTGTCTCAGGCTCCTTCACAGGATACTCTGGGCAAGTGATTAGAACAGGGAATCTGCCACTCAGAACCTCCTGTGTGCTGCGTCTGTTATCAGCCTAAAATATAATATACCTTTACGCAGAAGAAATGGATGTCGTGGTGTGCAGCTGTTAGACTTCTTCAACCAGCCGAGAAAAAGTGCCAGTTCATTTTTGTTTAAGATGCTGCATAATAGCTGAAAGTTTGTCATGGTTGCACCATAAGACCATGTGTCTTGACCAAAAGCAAGCAATAGGTTACCATAGTTTGAGAATATGTGTGTGTTGGAGCTGCATCATGGTTTGTAAGCGCAGAATCAAGGAGAAAAGGAGATACTATTTCTCTTGAGTGTATCAGGTTAGATAAAATAAAATTCTTTATGAGAAAGTGTTTTGAAGATATATTTATCCAAACGAAAGGACATGAAAGACCATCTAGGAACATGGCAGAAATGTGTTTAGAATCTAAGTTTCTTCGGCAAAAAGGAGTTTACTTGGCCTATGCCTGAACCATGACACTGGTGGCTCAGCCAGCAGTACTGGCACGCATACAGAATAGCAAGCAGGTGTCCAGCTCCCATTAAAATTCCTTAGAAACAGGAACCTGCTTGGGCTCTGAGCTTTCTTTGAAGGCCTATGTACGAAAATCTTATTCTTTTTTTTTTTTTCCTTTTTCTATCCTGAAATCTTATACTGTGCTACTGCTTCTAGACATCTTGCAGCTAGCCACAATGCAAATTAAAAAGCCTCCTCTCAGTGCTGTGCTAGTTTAATTGCTAAATGAAGACAAGCACCTGACAAAAATGTTAGCAACATGACTTGCACCAGATGCAGAGATGCTTATTCATTCAGATGAGGCAAGATTCGTAATTAACGGGAGCAGATTTGATTGTGTAGGCTGTTCAAGCTAGCTTCTGACTAAAACGTCTTTGCAGAACAATCAAATGCTGCCCTTAACTGCTGAAGATCTTTGATGTAATCCAGTGAATTTACCTGGTGAAGAAAGTCTGAAGACTTGTGATGGATACTTTGTTAGGTGGGCGAGAGTGTTGCTTGACTCTCATATTCTGTGGTTAATTTGGGGTAACTGTAGGTCCATGGGGGTAAACAGGGTTTCTTTAGTATGTATGCAGTCACTGGGACTGGGCAGTATGGGCAGAAATCATCTCCGCATAGGGATAGTCGCGAGTCATACACCAAACCACAGTCCTGCAGTCAGGACTCTGCACTTCAAACCTGATACTGATGTTAAACAGAGTGATGCTTAAGCCAGGATTTAGGCAGAAGTTAAGCAAAGCATAAATGGTGGCTTTTAGCTGGGTATCAATTCAGTTCTTGCAAGGAAAGAACGATATTCTAGGAAAAACTTGAACAATTTCCTGAGTTTGACATTTTCCATGCAACAACATTCAGAAGACAACAATGAATCATGTTTTTGCAACTTTGCCTCGGTGGAGGGAAAACTGTTAGAACTGCTTTAAAAGGAAAAAAAAAAAATTATTAATACAGAAGTGGCATGTGACTCCTCTAGAGTTCCCTCCACTTTATGGGAGTCGTCACAGCGTGATAAACGCTTGATAACAGACAAATTGGTAAGTGAATTGGATAGATAGAGATCCTTTTACTGACATCCTACAAAGCTTTAAAAACCCTCCCTACTTTAGACTGTAATAAAAACATCAATGGAGATGCATTTTGCAATGCCTGTGTATCTGAAATGGGGTAGACTGGACTGTCTCATTTTTCTGAGTTTCTAGGAAATCTACATTCTTATATGCATATTTTACAGCTGTTTTGACAGCCAGTACATAAACATACAGAATAAATACAGCTATCAGCTAAGAGTATCTCTAGACATTGTCATTTTCATTTAAGCTTGCTGATGATACACAAAATAATCACAGGAATATATTTACTGAAAGTAATGCAGGTTGCTATGGTATATTATAATATTAAAAGCATAAATTCCCGCATGTGGGGAAAGGACTGTAATATGCAAAAACTTCAGACAAGTGGGAAAAGCTGTCACTACGTTTGCCAGTGAAAATGCTTCACCGAAAAGGTGGTGTGTTCAGATGCTTGATTTCACGTACAGAGGGAACTCCAGGGGCAATGCCATCTCCAGAGCTGAGTCCTAGATGGTTTGCGCTTGTTGTCATTCATTGCTGCTTTCCAAATATTAGTTAAAGTCTTTATCTTATGAATTGTTTTTCTGTCTTATCAAGAACACTTGAAAGTGCTTACATGCATTGCTAACTTGTTGCTAATAAAACAGTCCATACTGCTACAGAAGATTCTAATATTCCCAATTAACATCTCAGGTGTAAACAATTACTCTAAAAATGTGTGAATGTATTTAATGCTGAAAAGACTCTCTATAAAGTTGAGGTTTTAAGGAGTACAGTCATGGCAGCAACATGGCAGAGCAGAAAACAGCTTTGTGCCAAGCACAGCAAGGAGAACTCAGCTGGGGGAATAGCTAAAAAGTGTGAACATTTTTTTTTTTCATCTTTTAAAGCCTAAGGAAGCAAATTGTTTGAGAAGGTTTCCTTAACAGAGTAAAAGAAGTAAAGTTGCATGGGATCCAAATGTTTATTCTGCCGAGATAGAAATTGTTGGCACATAAGAGCATCAATTAGTGTATAACACCCAGGAGACCTAAGGGTATTGTTCTGCCTCCAAAACAGTATTAGCATTAACTTATTATAAGAAGTATATGTTTTATCAATTACAAGGAATGTCTGTTATAACGAAATGCCAAGTGCATTCATACTGTGCTCTAAATAATTGAGAAATTCCATAGAAATTATACTAAATAATCCCTTAATGTCCTGCCAGCTTATTCTATAACTTCTACCACAGCAATCTAAAGATGACATCAACAAAGTTTCCATACCGGTGAATGCACCTGTATAGGAGAGGGGAAAAATACAGAGCTGTTTGGATGCCACTAAGAATGTAAATCTTGCTTTCAGAAATTATTTAAGATGACACATCACCCTGACTTTTAGTGCAGTGTACCCTTGCTTACCTGGCTATGGGCACACAGAGGCTTTCCTCTGAAGTTAGCAGGGGTGCAAATTTGCAGCACACTGGCTGTTCTGGGGCAAATCTTCCTGCGTGGGATCTTTCCTGTGGTTTGTCTTATTCCTCCTTGAGGGAAGCTGCTCTCGCCCGTTCAGCTGTGCTGATGGGGGTAGGAGTAGTTTGCAGCAGTACCAGAGTAGCCAGCATGTTTCTATGGTCCCCTGTGCACATGGGCCACTTTTTAAGGACTGTGAACTCATGAAGCAATTGCTTTTAAGAATCCCTTCCCCTCTACTCTCGATGGAAAAGATTTTCATTTCCATCATTTTAATGTTTATTCCTGTGCTATTTATAAGAACTTGTTTTGCAATCCCAGTACTTTATTAACCATAATTACTCTGAAATGTGCATCATTGCCCTTTACGTGGGCTATATAATACACACAACAGAACATATTGAGCTGCTGCTGCAGTGAAGTTGCACCAGGGATGAATCTGGCGTGCTGTATGCAAACCAGAGAGCACAATGTTCCAACAGCTTTTTGTTCCCCTTGGTCTCATTCCCAGCGTGATGGCCTGGATTTGAAGTGTACCCGTTGATATTACCTACCAGACACAACATGATGAATAAGAAATCCAGTCGTGTTTTTTAAATTGCCATATAGTAGTAATGATTCATTTAAAGAAAAATGTGTGATCTTCCCTTTTAACTTGGGGAGAAGAAAACATGGCTGTGGCTTAATTATTTTTATTTTTCTGAGTATTTCATGTTCTGTACTCCTAAAAAGCACCTATGCTCCCTTCAGATGAAAATACCAGTATATGAGAAAAAGATATTTTTTTTTTTTCTTTAAAGCTGAAGAACATTTCTTGCCCATGAAATGAAAAAGGAATATTATTTAAATTTCGTGTATGGCTTTGGAAATCTCAGCTGTACAGCGAGAAGACAGCAAGACGTTTGTGCGTCCATTGCATCTGCCCTGCCACACCACCCCCTCCAGCCTTATGGCCACCTTCCTGCCAATGCTCCTTCCAGCCTCCCTGCCCTCCTTTCAGCCTTCACCTTCTTAATATCTGCTCCTTGGAGCCAAGAAAGAGAAAGTAATTGTTGTAGCCAGCATTTTACTTAGAGCTACATATTTGGATTTTTTACTGCAGAAAATTATTGCTGCTTTACACTGATTAAATGAAAAGGATTGAAGTCCAGTGAAGGCTTGGGGGGTGGTGGGGGTGGGAAATTAAAGAGTTGTAGAAGAATGCAGGTCAAGTGAGGAAGAGGATGGTCAACAAGACTTTATTGTAATTTTTTAAAAATTATTATGTAAGACAGTCTTGGAAGCATTCTGTGTGCACTGGAGGTGATTAGGGTGGCATTTGAACTGGCCAATAACTGTGACAAGGCAAGATGTGAAAAAGGCGTTTGATGCGAGGTAACCTGATGTTCAAGATTGTCCCACCTCTGGCAGGCTCAGAACACCAACGCTGTTCCCTGGAACATCTGGCTATGACTAGGAACAGCACACAACACTACACGGCCCTTTTGTATGATTTGGTATAGCAATGCCTAGATCTGCATCTGAGAATTTTCCACTTAGCATATATTCAGTAGACAGTCGATGCACATGTAAAATCATCATCTGCGATGTGATTTTTAGATCTTAAGCATCTTACTGTAATTACTGTACAAGCTTTTGACAGAATGATTTTTTAAAAAGAATAAAACTACTGGACGCATTTGGGGGCACTAATATAATAGTATGAGGTTGATATTAAATGCACAAACATCTTGGTAAACTGAAAGCTTTAATTCTTCAGTTGGATAGCACAATCTGTTATCCTAAATTAAATTTCCAAAGGAGTATTTTTTTCAGATATTACATACTTCATAGCTGACAGGGACACTATCTAATTAGCTATTTATATGCAAGGCATACCAGGGGATAATTAGAAACATGGATTATGCAAAGGCAATCAGACTGACAGAGGGCAAAGGAAGCTAACATATTAAATCAAATTTGTATATATGCTTATATAGTTTATCATGTGTCGTTTGGGTTGTATTACATTAATACTTCATTTAATATGTTGTTATGCATATTACTGTAATCCACTAATTTGTAAATTAAACATGTGCTCTCCTAAAAACAGTATCTATTGGCCCAATGAATCAGTGAGGCCTGCAGGAAAAAGCTTAATTAAGTTACATATGTATTCCAGCCCTTGGGGAATGCCCTACGCATCTCTAATTGCATTTGTCTGTGTTCAAATACAGGCTTTATGGGTTACTGCCATCCCCAGCACATCTTATCACATACTCAATATTTGTGTTGCCAGAGCCATGGTGGATGCACTGTGAACTGTGTGGGCGGTTGTTGCTGGGCCAGCCAAAGAGGGGGTGAAATGGGGAAATGTTCTTTCCTCAAGTTACACAGAGCAGACACACCATGTGTCTGAATTCAAGCGATGGGAAAAGAGGGTCATTTGCTGTGTAAAGATGTGTAACTTTGATGTGTAACTTAGATACCTTATGTAACTAATGGAAGAGGTAGGGTCCTGTATTAGCTGCTCTGAATCCCTCTGTGAAGATGGTTAATTTTTTACCGCTGACTGTACAGAAAGTCTAAGGGGCTTGGTCAGCCAGGTGGTGTCTAAATGAATGACAGACCGAATATCTTTCTCAGGTGTGCAAATAGATAAGTGTTCCCCACTTTGACCACCTCAGTCAAACAAATGTTATAAATGAAGAGTTGTTCAGGATGTGTCAGGCCTACAGCAAATATTCATATACCTATGCAAATCAATACAAGTCTTTCTCAACTTTTAAAAAGTAGGCAGATTTAATTGTTTCATTGGCAATTGGCAAGTCAACAGTAGAACCAGGCACAGCTGCTGAAATCTAGATGATTCTGCTACTGTAAGGTGAAAAGACTATGTCTAGTCTGCTTTTACTACCTTTTATTAAACATTCAGAAGAAATTCTCTCTCCTTTATATGGTGAAAGGAGGGTCAATTCTTTTAAGGTCTAATTGTAGAAAAATCATGTAACAAAAGCAAAGGATGTGTGAAAGCAAGAGATACGAGTAATTGTGTCTACAGCACCCATGAGACTAGTGGCTTTTTATCTGGGAGGAAATAATCTGTATTGTATTTTGTCCTGAATGACACTTAAGGTAAACAATGAACGAAAATGCATTTTAGGTTGACTCAGATGCATTCCTTCAGAGGGGTTCCTGTTGTTCCCTTTCATTTTTTTCTGATAAAGTTGGGTTAAGCATTTAGGGATTATTAGCACTCTATCTTGGGTAGCCATCAGCAGCTTTTTTCTCTGAAAGAGCTGATGTGATCATGTAGGAGTCTAGATATGGCTGATGTTGAAATTGCATTTGAAAAGCTACTCAAATAACTTTTCTTCCTCCTTATATCTGAATAGTTCTAATTATAGTGACTGTACACAGATATTTGTGAATTTCGTGGGGGACAGCAGAGGTTTCTCTTTATAACTTGAAATTCCTCTGATAGCTCATACAGTGAAACCGGAGCTATTCTCCAGCTCATTTCTCACGGGAATTGGCAGTGTGCTGCTTCTGACATAGTGTGCTTCCAAAACATCGCAGACTCTCCTTTTATTCATACTATAGCCCTAACAAATAATTTTACTGGCATATAAACCTTGGCGTAACTGAATGCAGAATTTACCTCCTGGACTTTTGTATGGTTTTAATATTTATTCATTGGTCTATAATAGAAGAATATTTGTCATCTTAACTGGATTTCTGGATGAGAATCAATGGATCATTAGTTTTAATTATAATATATCAATGTCATACTAGTACAATTTATATCTAATGACATTAATGTCGGTGATATACTGTACTGTCATCACTAAATTCTTCATGATAACTATAAATATCAAAACCTGTTTTCTTTACATTATTTACAGATTGATTTATCCAGTACAGTCTAATTAAACCGGCACCATTTAAAAAGTGATTGCATGTTAATGTTGGATGGGGTACAAATATACTGGCCAATCCAGCTCTAAGAAAGGAACATCTAATGTAGCAAGTAATATATAGATCATGTGGTGTGGATAAAGGATTGGACTGGGAATCAGGAAACTGAGTTTTGTTCCTGCTATTGATACTGCATTGTAGGTTGTCTTTTTCAAAATCCTTTGCATCTCAGCATCTTTATTTGTCAAGTTGCTTTCTTCTTTGTGAAATTGCTCGATATAAACAAGAAAAGCTGTTATGTAATAGGTATTTGTTGTTGTTAATAAGTGCATTTCATATCAAGCATATTTTACTGGATCAGGCTTAGAGCCTTCAATGACTTCCCAGGTAAAGCCTTAGACATCAAGCTATCTGAATGTCTGTAATGATTGCCCTCAGCTTGCATATCCTGAAATTAAACTATCTCAACGAATTTCACTTCTGCAGATGACAGCACAAGCAAATGTCAAGACAAATAGACTAAGTTGGTAGCCATTGACAGATAAAACAAAACCGATTAAGGGTACAATAAGTCATTTATATTACTGTCTCGCAGATCGGTGACAATTATTTAATTGGTTAATAACAAAAAGATAAAGTAAGATTAATAGCTTGCATGAAATGAAACTAAGTAGTATTTTACTGTTTTAAGAAAGCGTTTCTGAAGTCCATTCAGTGCTCACCTGCAGCACCACTTACACTGGCACCAGAGCCAAATCCTTATGCAACAACAAAATTTAGGACTCACAGCAAAGGTTTCTTGAGAAGGGCATATATGTGAAGCATCCCTCTGAAAAAATATCAAATTAGGCATATAATGACTGGGGTTTTTTTTCTCCTCTTGAACTGGAGCTACTAACAGAGAACTGAGGTTGTTTGGGGGGTTATTTATTTATTTATGACCATCTATTTTCAGTCCACTCATAGCTAGGAGGGAAGATGCCTGTTCACTAAAATGTATCTGGATAAAGTTGGGTAAATTATACCTTATGACATGTGATCGATGCTTTTGCAAGTCTGGATGGTGATGATGCTACAATGGTTCACTGGCAAATTTTTAACTTCCCTCTCCTGAGATGAAGGCAGTGAGACCACTTGTTCTAATGAAGTTAAGCCTGTGTTTGTGTTATAGGACCAGAGCCTTACTTCATAAACATACTGGATTTTTGCTATCATTTCTTTGATTGATTTTCATTTTATATCACTTGTCTAGCTTAAAAAAGTGGCAAAATAATTAAGGTGTGCAGATGCATGTGAAGTACTGCCTCAATATTTGCAGCTGGGCATAAGTTACTATCGGTGATCTACAGAAGGGATTTTCAAAGTTTTACCACAATCTGTGCATTCCTCCTGCCCCAATTTAATGAGACTCAGTCTGAAACTTAAACAGCTAAACTGAAAACAAGCAAAAAAAAAAAAAAATCTGCTGACCACTGACAACATGCAAACAAGCTATCCTTGGATGGCAATGTCCCCTTGTAGAGGAGCGTTAAAGCCAACAAGGTCTCTATGTGTACAGCAGCAACCTGATGCAGCCTCTGTGTATCTTTTATCTGGAAAATAGTTGTTTTCCAACTTCTTTGGCAGAAAGGCGCTCTTACTGCAGGCTGTGGCTAGCCTTTGAAATTACTGCATTTTCCTTTTGTGATGACTACATCTGTAAGTGCTCTGCCTGTAAATAAGGTGAAGTTTGAAAGTCAGTTGAAGGTAATTCCCCCCAAGCAGTCTTCTAGAACTCCAGAATCTACGTGAACATCTGAAGGATCAAGTGACAATGCTTTCCCCTTAATTTGTGCAGCTAAAGAAAATGGTCATTTCGAAAGCTTTGATTTACTCCAGAGTAACATGGCATTCTAGTCTAAACACAGCTTCTTTTTAGTGAGATCTATTGTTAATGTACTTGCCTCTGAATCTTGTTGCTCATAGTTTTCTACTCTTGAAGGCTAATTAATTTTAATATGCTCTGTAAGAATAGTTCTATCTCCTCCATTAATGAAATCTTCACTTGGATAGCTCAGAATATCCAAATCGCTTTGGCAACTACAGATATGGAACAAGGCATCAGTATAGTCCACGCTTATTTCCTGACTCTTCCTGAGAGAAGTTTGCAGCTGCTCTCTGCTGGGGAATGGTGAATAGTGTACATTAGTGAAATGAAATATCTGTCTACATGAGAGCATCTCCCTGCCCTTTCTGCCTGATACGGTTCTACGATGTCTTGTTGAATATAATTATGGGGTTCCCTAAGAGAATCCTTACCTGTCTGACTCTGAAAGGAACTGGAGAAATGGTGCTGTGGACAGAGCCATCAATGTGGGTCTGGCATAGGAAGAGATTTGGGAGACAGAAAAATGCAAATGCTGCACATCACTGTCACTAGGGAGATCATGAATAAGTATCTGAGATCACTGGCAGAGCTAGCTTTGTGTTTATGTGCATTTTGTGGTAACTAAAATATAGTTCTATAGTTTCTGAATTTCTGTTTCCTCAAAAACGGAAAATGGGAAAGGTGTGTGTTAAGTTCATGCTTGGAAAAGTTTGGTAACTGCTAAAATTTCTACGTAATTTTCCAAGAAAAGTTGAAAAGGTAGCTCCTCCACTTAGAATTGTAGAATAGTTTGGGTTGGAAGGGACCCTTAAAGGTCATCTAGTCCAATCCCCCTTCTTCTCAAGAGTTACAACTTGAGGAGATTGAATAAAAATTGTTGAATAGAAAAAGTAACTCAACCCATCAAGGATGGGAAGCAATGCAACATGGAATCTATTTGATAAGTACTCACAGTGAATATTTTTTGCTTTCTTTGCAGTACATGAAGTTCTCAGAAACACCTTCAGCTTTGCCTTCCAAAGTTTCACAAGAGATTCAGGCAGAGTGGCCATGAAAAATATTGATGCATGAACAGTTTGTGACCCCACTTGCTCCTTGCCCTAGTGTATGAGCAATCCAGTGCAGGATGCTCCCCTGCTCCTGGTCCAGGACTGGTTCCAAGTCTGCTGATGCTGGAAATAAGTCTTGCTCTGAACTTTATGTTGCTTGGGACCAGCACTTGTCTGGCAGTGCTGTTACTACTGCCTGTCATCCAGACCAAATCAGGAAAAAGAGGTAAGAATCATGACACTCATTCTTGTCATATGCATTATTCCTTCACTTCTATATACAAAATATCCTCTCTAGTCCATTACGTTCATCACGTTTAGATGTACTTTGTTATGGTCGATAATCTATTACTTTAGATATCTGATTATTGAGAGCAAGGAGTGTTGGCATTTCTCTTTGGCAAATGGAATTTCCTGCTGTTTCCTTCCTTTTCTGCTTAGGTGAAATATTACAGCGTCCTAGATGGTAAATTAAATGTCAAATATAATTTGGCATCGAAACCATGAAGTTTATTTCTGTCCTAAGAGCAAACCTGACAGATGCTTTCATGTACTGGCTGTATAGAGAGCTATACGGGATGATAAATCACTTTTTAGTGTGTCATCACAAATGGTTCTTCTTTATGAAAGTTTAGGATTTTTTTAAGTGCTTTAAAAAGAAACATCTTTTTGTATACAGCTAGTAAAGTCAAGTCGTGGAGCTTCTTCAATCAGCTTCAACTCTTTCCCCCCTTCCCCCCTTCATCATGTAAACATGCATCTGTTTTAGATGATTAAAGCGTGAAGTGCTTGGTTCCTAAGGTGTTTGATCACAACATTACCATGTGAAATGCCCATAATTCCTTTTTAAAAATAGAGCACCAGTAAAACAAGGTACAATAGGAGAGTGATAACTTGTTTAAGAGGACCCCAGAATTCTCTACCTGAATCTTACTATATAGGAAGAATAAAGCCTAACCAGAGTTGAATTTTTAATCCACATCACAAAGCGCATCTCAACTTTTTTCTTTTTACTCACATGGCTTCCGTAAGGCTGTCAGTGATGCATCCTCAGATGTTGTATCACATCCTTGTGCACACATGCAGAGGAACACCTTAAAATGCCCAAAAAATGGTTATTAAATTGTTAAGGAAAAAAACCCAAAACACCCATAAACTGAAACTTTGGTGTCATAACAACGCTGGTGAAACATAACCAGTATTCCTAATGAAAGAGGTGTCCTTCTTGAGGAAGATATACGTTGGGATATAATTGACATAATGGTTGAAAATCAAGCACGTGGGTATCTGATGAATAACTTGCTCTCAAATACGTTAGCCATAACAACAAAGCCGCGCTTAAAATAATGTCTGTCCATGCAGAAAAATGTCAGTGAGTGTCTGAATCAATAGTGACATTTAGAATTGCAATAAACTACGCAGCCAACCAAAGTCATCGCATCTGGGTAGATCATAACAGACTTTAGTCATAGTGGACTCGGTAATGTGCAGAAATCCTGAGCTATCTAAGTCGATGGCAGAAATGATTTTTCTTTAGCCAGTGTTTATTTTGTCATTGTTTTCTCAGCCTCCTTAAGTACATGTCAGCATTGACCATTAGAGAGATAAAAGAGCCTGAGTAGATCGGTATCTGGCTGGAATGCTGTCTTCAGTCTTCCAAAAAAGAGAGATTAAATTTGTATGCTGGGTCATTCATGCAGTAAATACGATGAAGGAGGAAAGCAGAAAGTTTTATATAAAATTGATAGTATTTTCAGAACAGAAACATGGGAGTTAGTGTATTGGATCAGTGCAGTGTCTATGTAGTCCATAGCTGTCACAGATAGGGTTTAAACCACAGGCTTCAGAGGCAACCCAAACAAAAGGCAATTGTAGTCTAAGGAATTCTAGGGGGAAATTTTCTCCCATCTTCAAAGATGGGAAAAGCTCTAGACGTTTTCCCTGAAGCACAGGAGTTTATATGCCTTCTAAAGCACTGAAGGGCTGAGGTTTTTGTTTTGAATTTATAATTACAACCCTAGATATTATTGCTATTCTTGCAAATGTTTAATCTCTCTGTAACTCCTCATGAGCTTTCGGACTCACAGATGTACCGAGTCAAGAAATCCTACAGTCTGACTGTTCGTTTTTGCCATCAGTTTTGTTAATGACATCCAGTGCTGCTATAAAGAAGTATGTGAGCTCATTAGCTTTGTTCCCCCTCTGCAAAATGGGCATAGTAGCACAGTTACCATAAATAGTGTTCATCAGAATATCCATGTCCTCAATACATCAGCCACATTGGTTCCGAAGCTGTGGATCCACCCAGAGGCAGAGGGAAGCAAAGTGTCATTCCTGAATTTATGCACCAGGTCAGGAACGCAGCCCTCCTCACCTAGGCTAATGAGCTGCCCATTAGACCTACATCTCTGCCAGCCACTGCTAAGTGATAAACATGACAAAGTATATAACTTAGCCAGTAGTATGCAGTAAAGCACTGAACTCTGGTTCTTTAATCTGTTTTTTATGTTGTGTATGAAATTAACAGAGGAGGAGTAAAAGCAGTGAATATAATGCAGACATCTATGCTGATAGATTGTTGATAATCAAAATGTAACGTGCCAAACGGACGTAACTAGGGAGAGTCAAGTCAGTATCTTTTTTTATTTGCATTCTTTCTAGCTGCGTAAAGGTGATTGCTATACTGAATTGCATAAAACACATGCAGATTGATATTTCCTGGCAACGTATTTACAGAAAAGGAAGTTAAACCAAAAACCTTCCCCAGGAAAACACTCTGCACCCAAGACTATATTCACATTCATTTTAACTCATTCACTTGTGACTGAATGGGTTACTCCAGCCTTGCTTACAGTAATTGATTGATGACTCTCCTCCCTCTGGCAAGGATGTAACATAAGAAGCTGTGTAAAACGGAAGAAGCTTTTGAAGTGTCAAACTGGCATGAGAGAAAAATCTAGTCCCTGATTTGAAGACTGCTGCAGGTGTTTAACCATCTGTATCTCTCCAAGAAGTGAAGGTTGCTAAGTGACCGGTACTACTTGTCTAATACTGAATCAACCAAACTGTTTATTCCTGCCTCTTTCTGCTGCTGAGACCAGTTGGGTGTTGCATGAGTGGGTCCTGAATATGCTGATATCTGCTAGTCACGATGCACACAAGTGCAGCCAAAACTACGTTCTGCATATAGCTTCAGCCAGTAGTTTCCCCATAGATTTTCTTGGAGGTTGCTGTGAAATTCATGGCAAGCGTAGCTCGCTCTCATTATGCTAAACAGCCCTTCAACAAACACCTGAAGGCAAGCAAATAGCATAGTATGTGATGTCAGCGTGGGGGCTAGGAAGTTCTGCGTTTCCTAAATAGATGGTCTGGGAAGTGGTTTGATAATCTGTTACTAACCAGCAACGGTTGTTTCCTAAAGTAATAGTGATAGAGAAAATTCCATCCTATTCATGAACAACTCCATCCATATTATAAATGGTAAGGAATATGGCTACAATAAGAACTTTGTATTTCCAGTGTCACGGTATGCATTATAGGGATGCTTTGTGTTGGCAGTTGAGTGCACTAGCTAAATAAAGAAGGAACGAGGATCCGACTCTCCTCCTAGCTGTGCCATGTACAAATGACCTCGTGCTCTGCATTGGAAGTATGAATGCACCAATACCTGCCTTGCTTTAGTGCTTTGAGAAGTCTTGTAAAAGGATAGAGTATTAATACTCCTATCTGGTAACATACAAATAGAGTTTTGTTTTACAAAACAATAATAGAAGAGAATTATGTGCATATATTTTGATGAGGTGATAAGATGTGGCTTCTTCTCACTAAAATATTCATAGCTAGGGGTACCTTTCCCATCAAGTGACTATAAAAGCTGATGTAATGGAGTTTGAGATTTACTGTCTTCCTGTGTGGTTTTGTATGAGGGGGTTTTTTTTCAGTTTGCAGCTCATCAGGGGATTGTTTTTAAGCTGCAGATGCAGGTATTTACAATGCAGACCAGACCCTCGGTTATTCAGAGATGGTATAAAGGCGGCTATATGTGAAAGATCTTGTAGCAGTTGACTTTGGGAGAGAATTAGGGTTGGGGCGAGCTGGGGATTCTGGAGAGGGATTACGATTGGGTTGAATTCAGAGATGGAGTTGAAGGCAGTCCAGGAGCAAGTGGATATTTTCACTGGCTCTGAACTGGAATCAGCTGAGATGTCGATTGCAAGATGTGGACTCTGAATGAGCTAAAATTGAAGCTGTGCACTAGGGCTAGGTCCTTGTGCAAGGGTTGTTTGATGCTAATTTCTAGTCATTTAGTTGAAGTCACGTGATACGCATTGCCTGTGTGCAACCTTGTTGTGAGATCTGTTAGGAGACTGTTTTATGATTGCACTTGTCAGTTATGTCTAACCTGTCATTTGTTAATCTACCAGGTCCACAACTCCTAGGTCTATTTATTATTATCTTTTTCTTCTTTTAATATGCTTAAGTATGGGACATGTTCTGTGGAACTGCATTCTCCAAGATTATATCTTTTCCTGCTTCCAAATGGCTAGTAATCCTAAAGCATTTCCAGCCTGGTTTGTTGAGGCACATGTAGGGTTATGCTGGAGTGCTTTAAATTAACAATGTCTCATAAGAAACTCCTGAATCTTCTTGAAGCTGTAGCCTTGGCTCTGTTCTTGATTTTGGCCAACTGTCTCCATGCATGTTCTTTTCCTTTAACATTTTTGTTTAGTGTTTGTCTTATTTAGCAGACTGCTTACCATTCACCTGAAGTGCCTATAAAGAATCTGGCTTATGGGAATATCTTGTAATAAAGTATACTGCACAAGCAGGTCTTTTGACAAGGGTACAAAACAAGAGTGGTAGTTTTATAATCTCTAATTATGAAAAACAGTAGAAGATAAATTATATGAGCAACCGTATCTCAGACCCCAAAAGATGACTTGAGTTCTGTGAGAAGAGATCTTCTGAGTCATACTTGATGTATCTACACTCTAAAACCCCAGCAGTGGCTGGCTGCAACACTCGCCACAGCAGCGTAGAGTTCAGCCCCTCTCCAGCATTACAACAGCATTTGCTCCCCAGCCTCACGCTGCTGCCGAGCACCCTGCAGAAAGTACCGTACGGAGTGGATGGCACATGGTTGAGAGTGTAACATGATGAATCAAGAGAGTAAATCACAAGACTGCTTCTTTAGCCTCCAGTTAATGAGTAAATAGGCCAATGTCTCTTCCAAAGGCACATTCATTACAATTCTAATTAGTAATATGTATAAAATTGATTTGCATACCTAAAGGAAGAAAACCTCCCTCTGAGAAATGCTAGAATTACCAGCTTAGGAAAAATAAAAGATGATTCTCTGAAGCAAATCTCATATTTTCCACTGCAATTAGCTGGGGTTTTTTAAATTGTTTGTTCTAAGCCTTTAAATGTCTTCTAAAGTATCAAATGGCTGACTCTGTACTTGGAATCAAAAAACAGCTGATTTCAAACCAAGAGAGTTTTAAGATTCTGCTTAGCTCCACCAAGTCGTTCTGATGATGCAAATCTTTGAGCTGATATTATGCCAAGATAAACTGAAAAAAGCAAACCAATACACTTATTTTTGTATTTCTCTACATTATGAAGCATACAAGGACAGAAAATCTGTCATTTTCTGTCTGTGAAGTATCAAGCACCTTTTTGTGATTCATGAATAATGAACAGTAGGAGTATTTGTTAAAATTATATTGCAGGAAAAAATCCCTGGCTTTCACATAATGTCTTGCATGATCAAGTGCTTTACAGACATTAATTAAAGTTGGTTTGAATCAGTAAAACAATATTAAGACAGGTCTATAAAACAGCCCAGAATGAATAATTATAATATTGAAATTATACATACCAGTGTTTCAAATTGCATTGTAGGAATGATGTACATGATCCATGGCTATTAATAGTGTTTACTGGACTGAGCAATGCTCTGAGTTCCAGTTCTATGTAATTGAAACCTGGCACAGAAAAGAGGAGTGTTGTTATAACTGTAGCTGTTTGTTTTACGTTAAAAGAGATACGGAACGTTTAACATATGTTGAAACAAGTCGTATTTGTAATCCAACATGTATTCAGTGTTTTAAAGCAAATGTTTGGCAGAAATATGTCTAATCTAATTGCAAGTAACTCAAAATTCAGCGGGAGAACTGCAGATTCAAGCAGTCGCTCTGGAAAGATGTTTAGAAAATTGCTTGAGGATGATCTTTTCCTTCTAAGCTTTTGGGTGTAGCAGTAGTCTTTGTTTGACAGCCTTGGAAAGCAGGGTCCTGCTCTGTGGCTAGCACTCTGTGGAGCTATTTGCATACAAATATGCTATTTAGAGGTAAGACTTTCATTCAAATTATTCAGATATTAAATCCTTTCCTGAATTTAGGGCTCCTTTTAAACTTTTATTCGAACCTCACAATTGACATGCTGCACAACAGTGTGCATCAAAATTCCCAGTAACTAAGTTCTTCCAAAGCATAATGGACTTTTGATAAGATGTTGTGCTTTCAGAGGGAAAACAATAATTTAGCCCATGGTAGACAAAGTGTGTTTAATAGAGAAATTAATGTGTGTGTGTGTGTACATGTATATGTACCTATGTGTATATATAATAAGCCTTCAAATGTAAATGAAAACACAATCTATTGATGTGCTGTAATTGTTCATGTTCTGCGATGTAAAACACTAATCTTTGTTCTAACAAATTTTCATATACAACTATTGCTTCACCCACTGATCTGTGATACATTGCATATAGCATCTAATTTTAATATAATACTTGGGATCTGAAAATTCAGGCCAATAATTTCCATTGTTTCTTACCAAAATGTGCAAGCATCTTTGCAAGAAATGTAGACGGTTGTCTTCATCCTGATTGCTGGCATAGGAGATCATTTTCTAGCTTTGCTAGAAAAAATGTTGCTAGGTTATTTGGTTGTTTTATTCAGGGATATCACTTGAAGTTAATTTTATCAGATGATATCTATGAGAAGACTGAGTATTTCTTTTCAAAAAAACAAACAGCACAAATACCAAGCCCAGCCGCAGCACATCCATATTTATTTAGCATAGTGATGCTAAAAACAGGAAGCAGCCAGTGACTGAGCCATCCATCAGTTGGACACATCACGTATTTATCATTATTATGAAAATGTGGATTGATGGCCAGTGAATACATTTCTGAGTTATCAAGTCTTCCACTGTTCACATCTTTCTAAAAGGGAAGCACCAGTTTCTCAAGGTTGTTATACAGGTGACCATCACCACGGTCTAAGGTTTGAAGTGCCAGAGAAAGTAGTAAGATCATATTGACACTGGGTACAAGTTTGGGAGGTATCACCTGTTCCATGCAAGGGGAGGAAGAAAGAAGAATTAGCTGAAATTACGTTACTGTTATTCTGAGTGCCTTATCGTGTCTAGTCCTCCATGAATGGCTTTTATTTTTGTTAGCAAGTTTACCGGAAAAACGAACAAACAAAAAACAAAAAAAAAAATCTGACTTTTGTCCGCACAAAGAGGCGGTGCCCAGGTCGCGGGCTGCACAGCAATAGGATTTAGCAAAGACATTTGTGAAGTACAGTTGTGCACTTATAAGCTTGGCATGCGCTATCCACTCTTTTCTCTTAGTGTTTATTAATTCAGGGGGGAAGAGTACAAGTATTTCTAAAGCAATATTTTTTTCCTATACATGACTACATAAAATACATATTGTGATGAGAATAAAGCTAAGAAGTGGGGGGGCTATCTAAGACCATAGGAACAGGAATCGGTAAACAAGCTCATCCGATATATTGTCAACGGGAGACATATATTTATGGTGAAATGGCTTTCAGAGTAGAAACTATTGGGTCCTCTTTTTTTATCTGTTCTCTGGCAGAGGAATGATTTAAAGTGAACTTCAACTCACATTTCAAATAATAGATGACAGGAGCTCATCCATTTCAATATAATTCATTGTACTGCATATGTATGGGGGAGATTTTAAAAGAAAACTAGAGAGTTATATTTCCAAGTGAGCCACTAGATTTTTAAATGTGGTATTTCCTCCTCACTTTTCTTCTATTAAGTTTATTGGCTTCCCTGAGTAGAAGACTGCACTGTTCTGTTAGATATTGCTCTTTGCTCTTTGTCTCACACCAGCTCTAGAGCTAGGGGTGCAGGGTAGGGTACTTTTTTTGGTATTCTGACTGTTGTTTGATAGCTTAATTTTTTTATTGTTTTTTATTGTTGCTTCTCAAGTATTAGTTTCCTATTTTTTTCACATAACGTACCATTCACTTTCCTGAAAAGCTGTCAGTGCTCAGAGCTCTCCTTCCATGTGTCTGGAATACATGAACTCTAATTCTCTTCAATATCATAAAACTGAATGTAAAGTAATTTCATTTATCTTCTTTTTTTTTTTTTTTTTTTTTTTTTGATTTTGGGGTTGAGTGTTCGGGGAGGGAATGTTCTTATTGATCTATTTGATTTGAATCGTGGATAATGACATTCCCATTGAAAATATTCCTTTAAGTGTTTGAGAATCACAGATGAGAGACTTCCAGGAAAGCCACGCTGAGGGTGCTGGGTGCTTTCACAGCCCAGTACTCCGCTGGGGAGTAGAATCTGGAGCCTTAAATTTTCATTGGGGGCAGGTGTCCAGACTGAAATCCTGGACATGGCAGAGTATGACAGCCTCATTTGAAGTGAATCAGAAGCTGTTCACAGGTTTTTGTCCTAATTTTTAATGGATGAGGTCCCCATCCGTTACTTCAGAGATGCCTCAATATGATTTGGACATGGCATACCACGTCCTTAAGGCATATGCTGCGTGTAAACCAAAGCAGATGCTAGCGTGAAATGTGTCAGAGTTGCTCTAGGAGAAAAATCAGTCTTTTGTGGTTCCAGGCAGTTTTCCTACATGAACAGAATGTTTTATTTTTGGAGACAACTACTCTATGACATGAATGACAGATATGCTTTCTTTTTGAAAGAAACCAAGTGTGTAGTCAGTGTTTTACTTTCCAGTGAGCCTCAAACTTATGGTGATCTTCGGCTGATGAAAGCAAAAAGAAATTATTTTAAAATGATGACAGTCAGGGCATTGTGGCACAGCAGAATTGAATGATATTGCCATCATAAATTGCTGCATGTTAGAGTTGGCTAGAAAAGCTTTCATCAAGACATTCACAAAACCAAAAGACGCCAGAGTAAACAGCAACCTGGGACCTGGCAGTGAGTGAATCTTGGGGCAAGCATGATATGTGTGCCAAACGAGCTTAAGTGAGAGTATTCTCTTCACATCCATTTTTTTATCACTTGTTCTTCTTCTTAATTCCCCTTTCGTTCAATTCATTTCCCTGCTCTTGGGAAATGTCACATTTAATAATGCTAACCTGTACAAAAAATATATGCATATTCATGAAAGCTCATGAATTATTGGCAAAATTGAATTGAGTCAACACTGATCATGGCAAAAGGCAATTAAATGTACTTGTCTTGTGAAAAAATCAATCTCAACTGAATTTTTTTTCTTGATCACATATAATTTGAAATACATTTTGATGAAAAAAAAAAATTGAAGATATAGACTGAGGATCACATATTTCCCGTCTATAAAGTTCTATCCTTGTTCATAAAAGTAATGTATTTTAAAACCATAGAAATACAATAGATTTTAAAAGGATCACTGGGGTTAAAATTTAAATTCAGAAATCCCAGAAAGTTTGCAATGCATTCAATTTGTCTAATTCTAGTGAAAATGTCTTCTGCCTCCTTTTTGTCAGTCTGTGGGAACTGACTCACTGCCTGTAGGGAACATTTCCATGACTGTCACGAGATGTTCAAAATGTGATGACTAGCATGGGTAAAAATTCTTGACACAACAGTGTCCTGTCAGAAAATACAGATTAATCGAAATTTAAGTGTTTCTCAGGGGTACATGAACTTCTTCTAAATTATAGGTGGAAAAATGTGTAAGTTAGTAGATTCAACTTTGTCATTGTATTTCACCTCATTCCACTTGGACTTTTGTATATTGTCTCTTTTTATTATCCTTTCAGTGAAACACTTCCATGCTTTCAGGACTGTATCACTGACAATTTCTGCTCACCTGAAAATTTTGAAGTTTTTGTGTTTTGTTCTGATATGACACACAAGTTTTCATCTATTTCCACTGGAATGGAAGTTCTAATATCCAGTTGTGGTCTGGATTTCCAAATCTGTTCTCAATTTTTGTGTGATCAAACCCGTCTCCATGGAAGATTGATCTACAGCACAGCAACTGCTTTGAGAAATCCACTAACCAATGTAAATCCATTAAGAGGTTGCAAAGATTTTCTGCAGTAATTGTATGAGGAAATTTTGCCTCACATATGCCTTAAAAAATCCTATTTCTTGAGCTAAGTCCTATATTGCAGCAGTCCTTATATCAGACTGCTAAAATTAAAGTTGAGCTTGGAGGAAATGAGAGAATTTTTCTGGTGCTGCCAAAGGAAGAATATGATGAGTCTTCCCTTGAGGCCTTGGAAATTTCCTAGGCACTTGTAAGCCATGTACCAGTCTTTTTGCTATAGAAAAGAGCATATGTGTCTTCTACTTTTTTTTAATCGTATTTTAGTCAGTGGCCATATTTCACAGTCAAAAGATGCTGCAAGAAGTAGTCTATGAACATGTTTATGTAGGTAAATTTGAAGTAATTTGCATTTCAGGTGTTTGTGTGCAGCTCCTGTTGATGCTAATGGGATTTGCACACATACATTGCATCACATCAGAATGGGAATACATCCCTTGCTATAGTTCACATTCTCCTTTTCATTTGGGATCTTTTTATATTCAGCCATTTATAATTTATTCTCCCAAACTGGCTTTGGATCTCAACAATTGTAACTTGAAAAATTACATTAATCTGTTTGAGGTGAATTAACTTCTTTTTTCCACACTGTTGGCCCATGAGTCAAATTTCCTTGATAAGACACCATTACTTGCACTGACTGGTAATAGCACTACTATTTTTTGTCAGTTGTAAGATTTCTGAAGCATATATTTTTAAATTCAATCCAGTGGTCTCATTTTAAAAGGGAATTTTTAATTATTTAGCATTTTTTCCCCCCAGAGACAGATCCAATTTTTAAATTATTATTATTGTCAAATACCAAATGGCTTATGTGAGTCTGCTGAATAATTTTTTTCACTGTTCTTTCATGTGTGCACTTATTTCTTGACTGGGGATGTGATCAGAAGTTGCCTGGGGTCATTCGCTTGAACAAGGATTGCTTTAGGACTACTGGATGCGATTATTGGCCCGTGCACTCCCCTCTGTGCACAAAATCGCAGGAAATGAAATGAACCTGAGGAAAGCCCAGCAGCTCTCAAATCCAGCCTCTTCCAGAATTTACCCTGCTCCAGCTGCTGACAGAAGGTGTAAGCAGAACCACAAGGAGAATTAACCATGGGGAAAAAGGCCTCCTTTTACTGTTGTTTCATCAATAGTTCCTAAAGAAGTAAATCTAGAGTGTATTCCCAGTAGATGTCAGAAATTATGGCTTGCTTTTTTTTTCCCCCCCGAAGTACACATTTCCCTCCAAAAATATATAGCTACAGCTGGGAGGACTTTTGTAATTTTTTGTAGGCTTGTGACTTTTGAGGTACTGAACAAATGTAACTTGTCTATTATAGAAGTATTCAAATCATCCACATGCATTCCTAGTCTTTAATGTAATACAATCATTAGGGGTTTTTTTTTCTGTTTTTCTACCAAACTGCTGTTTTTCCATGTCCTTGACATCCCTCAGATCTATTCTTCTTCACCTTCTTTATTTGTTCCAATGTCTTTATTCTTTTGCCTTATCTTATTCCTCTACTCAGTGAACTTAATCCTTGGGCTGGGGAACTTGTGTGCAGCTGCAGTGAAGGAGTTGCTTAGGGAGCTGTGCAGGTGCTGATAGATTGGCCACAGCTGGGATTAGGTAGCACTGAAGTATGGGCTTTCTAAATTGCCATCTGAGATTTGGGCATGCCAGGAGCCTCATCGTGTTGGTGTGTTATTGGATGCATACTGGAAATATTGTACTGTATGTTTTGAAATAGTAACAAGAAAATCAGTTTGTAGCTTCTGCTCCTGATACCACTCCTTCAGGGGGATGTATTCTGTTTAATCGGGTAAAACCACTCACTCCTACTGTGTTTTCATTTGTAGGACAGAAGAAAGCGGAACGAAACGCATAGCAATTAGTAACTTCACTGTGAATACATGTACAATAATCTTTTCAATTTTAGTACTGTAGCTTGCAAGCAAGTCTGGGAGGCGTGGATGGGGTTTACGTAGGGTATGGATCCAACAGTTCATACAGTTAGCAAGAATTAACATATATTTCCATTATGCTGAATTTTTTGTTGCTACTTTTTTAACAGCCTGTATTCTAAAGAAAACTGAATGCTATAATCGAGCATATAAATGTGGCATTATTTCATATTCATGTTATCTTGATGTTTGACAGAAAGATAATTTTAATTATGCAAGTTGGTATTTGTTAGCCTTTCGAGAGCATTCCTTGGGTGTCAAGTCTCATTGGTTTTCCTGCTGCCGTTTTCCTTGAAGGAAAAACTCAAGGACTGCATGCCAAAGGACTTATTTTTCTGCACTGATGATAGTTACATTTCTCCCATACACCAGAAGATACATTCCTATGGAATTGCTCTTATTTTAGGTGAAGAGCATCACAAAACGAGAGAGAGCAAAACTACATTTTTTCACAGAAGAACATGGGATGAGCCCCATTCTTATCATCATGCACTTGACAGTAGGGTCTGGACTTGGGTAACATGCCTGTAAACCACTCTCTGAAGAGAAAAACTATGATTTGCATCTGTTTTGAAAAGGAATAATTGACCACCACGTGAGATGAATGTAACGTGTACATCTCTTCTGCAACAACTTCCATTGCAGCCAGTACAAAATGGCTGCTCATCTCTGGAACTGAGGCAAATCCTTGGTGTAGGTGTAAAATAATAATTTCAAGGTGTAATATAGTGAAAACAATGAACTAGTTAATTGGCTACAGTTCTTCTTCTAAAACAGATTTTAAACATTTCTTGACTTCTTGTTATAGAAAATAACTTTCCTGAGGAACAACTAGTCAAGCGGTGTGGTGATAGATTTCCTTCTTCTTTTACTGTCATTTCTCCTCTCTGCTCAACCTTGCCGAGGTGTTCATTCCTGTAACAATTACAGTAAATGGTCAGCTGTTTTTTGGTGAAGTAGAGCAGTGTCCTGGGTCTCTTTGTTCCTCACCATTTCTGCTTTTAAGAGCATCCCACTGATAGGAGCCGGTGCCCCTCCATAGCGCAGAGGGACCCGCTCTGTGAGGGCTGGCGTAATTTCTGTATTGACTTCAAGGATTCCGAAGACAGAAGGGCCTTCGCTGTGGCAAGGATCTCTCAAACCTTCTTACACTCAGAGATACAAAACCATCCACCTGAGTAGTACTGCATCTAGGTTAGCTACAGGGGACAGGGGTTCCAGGTACACCTGGAAACTGTCTTCACAGCTCTATTTCCTATTTCTCGTAGCCCCTGGAAGGGAAAACTGCTAACCCAGGGGAGAGCCTCTCTGAGGACTGTGCAAGGCTATGTACTAGCAGGGGAAAGCAAGAGGATCCCTTTGCAGGAAAGGAGGACAGAACTGACAAAGAGGAATGCAGAGGCTAAAGAGCACTGTAAATATCGGTGACGTGCTAAATATTAAGTCTGGAAAACAGTAGCCTCACTGTTTTGCAGTGTGCCCTTTCTGGACCAGCAGGGATGAATCAAGCTTTCATGTAAAATGCTGAGCTCTCTTCTTTAGCAAAACTTCAGCAATAAGTAGATCATTGACAAAGTCATGAGACCTAGTTTAATGGTTGTTGAGCCTGTCTTTCATACATGTGTGGCTAAGCCATTTTCATACGGCTGCAGTCAGTTCCTGACTCTTGTCTGGCACGCTAAACCAACCGAAACAAGAACATGAGCTGGGAATGAGAATGTAAATGTGATTTCATGGCACCATGATCAAGAAGATACAGTTCTTTTTTCATATAGGCTTGAGAGAAGACAATGTCAGAGGAATGAAAACAACCTTCAGATTTGTTTGCACAGTAATGTTTCACCTCTATCCAATATCTGAGCTACCGTTCCATATGCCAAACCACGCCCCCTGATTACTGCAGACAGGTTGTGTTCATGGAAAACCCCTTCCGTGTTCTTGGGTTATATTCACTCTTCTAAAAATAGAAAACCTTTGGTTTTGTTTTCCCTATGGAGATTATTATTAGATTTAAAAACTTTCTCTATGAACAAAAATTATGCCCTCACAATTCATTCTAGTACTAAATATGTCAGTTTTTTCAAATGTACAATTTAAACACTCGTAAAGTATTGAAAAGTATATTTGGGCTATTGTGAGATCCTTTAAAAATCTTTTTGGAACACAAGCTGATTTTTAAAATGTTGCTTTAGTGATGGGAATACTCAATTTCTTTTTAAATTATTGATGTTATTTTAGGGGCACTGAAACCCTTGGCTGTCTAAACTCAATATCTGAGGTTCAAATGCAGCAAAGGTCAATAGCTAGCAGACATTGCTACGTTCTCAGTTGCTGAATATTTCCATAACATAGATATTGTTAAATAGGCTTCCTCGGTATCAGGAGAAAGGCAACACCCATAGGCAGCAGAGGAGGTGAGTGCTGGTGTTGGTTTGAGCCTGCATTGCTGGAGCAGATTTCCAAAACACAGAGTGCGTTGGCTAAGGCTGTGGCGGGGGCCTTTTTTGCCAGTAAATGGATTAACTGGATCAGGACTCGGTGGCATTTGTTTTGGTCATGTTCTTCGCAAAGGGAATATTAGAGTATACAAATTTCAGGGGTTGTTAGGCTGCTACTTTTCAATCACGCTAAATTCAAATAGAAAATGGTTCTTTTTCAGCCCTGTTCAATTAGGACTCAGTGTACCAGCTTCCTAATCTGGAGATGAAACAAGCACTCCAGATTATTCAGAAACAATAGAGACTCTGATTGTTTAATACACTGATAAGAATGTGTTTAAAAATAAATTATCTACTAGCTGCTGGGATTGCTTGAAATTCCATTAAACACTAATGAGAGCAGGCATCACAGACAAATTAATAAACACCCTACGCACTAACCTAGAAAATACCCGCCTAAAACCTTTGATGCTAAACTGATTAAAATGAGAAACATATTTTATGTGAAACTGCTCAGCATATTTCAGTGTATTAATTGAGGCATAATGACAATGGAAGATACAGCATAGAAAAGGAAGAATACACATTATAAAGTAGACCGTAGTCCTGCAAAACAGTCATACGCAAATGCAGCCTTAGTTTCATGCATATGAGTAATTCCATAAGACTAGAAAGAACATAGAAAAAAGAATGTATCGAGATTTTAGTGCATTTTGGTTGGTGAAATCAAAGAGGGGGATTTTTTTTTTCCAGTGAATTTGTGCATGTGTTATAAGATCATAAATTCTTTGTACGTATGAAAAATCTTCCAATTCTGCATCTCCCAATGGTTCTGAGGTAGGTTTATAAGATAACTTGCACTGGGGGTGAGGGGAAGGTTGAAGGGAAACAATGTTGGATTTAAAAGACAAATCTCATGTATTATACCTTGCTTATATAAGCATAAATTAGAAAAGAAAGAAAAGAAAAGAAAACTGGTTGCAGTAAAGAAAAAGGAAGATGCTGGTGCATCTGTCCAAGGCATTATGTGCGTTCAATACTTTGCCACTCAATGAAAAGCGGTTGCCATAACAACCATCATACCTTGTGGTAGCTAGAGATGACGGAGATATAACACATCTCCTAAAGAAACTGAGCGCCAGCTTGTTGCACAGCACAGACAAATCATTCTGTGCATGAGGAGTCCCAGCCCAGCTCGTGTCATCTGAATCCTCATGCAGAGAGGAGTCCTGGGCATGGGTATTTGTCCCTCTTTGCCAAAGAGGGAGGCTGGTGGTGCCTGCATTCGTGTCTCTTGGAGGAACATAGCTGGGGGAGTAGGGATAAGCTGACAGGGAGGGAAGGGTTATCTTCTCCCATCTAGAGCAAACAAGACCATGGCTCCAAAATAAGTATCTTCTGCTTCTGTGAAATCCTTAGTGTAGCTGTGGTTGGAAAATCAGTTACTCTGGCCCAGCTAAAGAGCTGTGAGAAGGAAGGGAGGCCCCCAAACTAACTCAGAGTCAGAGCTCCCTCCTGGACACTTCTAGTGCCAGGTGCAGTTCTGCACATCTCCATATGATTTTGGCCATTGCAACCTTTTCAGCAGAGAGGTCCCTGCCTCTCCCTGAGCGCCTGTACAAAGCCTTATTCAGGTAAGAGCCTTCCGTGTGTGCGTGCAATGATCTGAAGCACAGGTTCTTTTGCAGTAGCAGCACTGTAGCATTTAGAATTGGTCTTTGACATTCGTGTGTCTATTCATCAAATGTCTGTCACCTGAAAAAAGTCCTGCTTTGTGTTACACTTCATCCAATGAGATATATGTGCAGAGATAGTGTACAATTTAGTATGGTCATGCCCTACAAGTAAAAGTGCCATCAGATCATGGTACAGATACATGAAGTCTGATTGAAAATCTTCCATACCTACAGTTGTCATTATCTGGGGTGACAATCTTGTTGGCGTAGAGAGCCAGTAAGCAGTATGGGGAGACTGTTCAGGCACTATAGGTACTATGAATCGTGCCCATTCATCTTCGCTATGTATTTGTGATCTATGTATAAAAATTGGGCCCTAGATACTAGTAGCTACGAACTGAGCTCTTTCAAATTCGTATTTTAAAAAAAACCACCTGACCAAAAACCCCACAGTGTTGTGTGTGTGTGTGTATATATATATGCATTTCTTTATTTGTATTCAATTTCTAATTTTTTAAGTAGTGTTTGGGCCTCTCTTTCTGTAAGAACAATTTGAACTAAATGATATGTATTTTTAAACAAAAGTGAGCAGTGTCAGTTATCTGTTCAATGTCAGCAATAGGGGGGTTCAAAGTCATTGGTTACCATGAGGCAATAAAATCACAATCTTCATCTCAGCCAGGTCCAGATCCAAAGCCTCTTTAAACCAGCAGGAATCTGTGAATTGATTTCACTGGACTTTACAGCAAACTAAACAGCTGTTCCTCTTCATCTTGTAATTCTTTTTGACCGTTGTCTCAAAGTTCATGTTTAAATATATTCTTCCACAAATGAGGAATATTTTTTTGCAGCATTTGGAAAACTGGTATAAAATATGTCTGCTGTTATCTGTATAAATCAAACCTGAACCAGTGAGGCATGACACAAAGCACAAAGACTTCTTTCATTGAAATCAGTAGGAGCAGGGACAGCCTGTTATTCATTTTTGATGGAAAGGGAAGAGGAATAAACACTCCACAATAAAATATAAAAGAGTAGAAATTAATAACCTGCACCCCAAACAACAACTGCATACTTGGAAGTGTCTGAAAGGAGGCTTTTCTTCTGGTATTCATGGATCTTATTTTTTTCCTGGTGATGGAAGATGGTAATATTTGGTGGTGCTGGAAGGTCTATTTCTGATTATGTAATAGACTTCACTTCAGATTTCGCTATTTTAGGTGCAGTATATTATTTGTATTAATAGGTGTGTTAGAAACAAAGGATTTCTGCATCTTTGTTTACATATTGTCATCAAATAGATTGCAGAGTAGTCATACTGTATTTACAAGACATGAATTTATTTATTCTACACTGATTCATTTTTACCCTCAAGTCTGTTTGCTGTCTGAAAGACAAGAAACTAAGAGTGTTTTAATATTTTGAAACAAAGCAATAAATCTTCTGGCAAGTATGATGTATGCTGTCCTGGTTACTGCATGCTTACCTTAACCAAGCTTTTCATATGTTAATTCAAGGATCCCAACAATTCTATATTGAAAGATAACATGAATGTCACTTATTTCTCTAAGAAAAATTTTCATTTGTGGATAACGTAGATTACAAATGTTATTGAAATATTTAAGAAAAATCACGGGATATATTAAAACTGAATTCTCTTGATTTCAGACTAATGGAGCAGAGGGCTTTGAGTAGTAAAGGAACTGGAAGTGTAATATAAGTGTGGTAGAGAATGTTTATCTGTGGCGACCAAACCTCATTATTGCCAATGTCTATTGCAATAATAGTTTTTATTTGGGTTGACTGAATCTATGGAAAATAAAGACTTTTTTCATTAAGACTGGTTTGTGTCAGCAGTAAAGGTAGCTTCTGAGTACAGGCACATCAATTTAGACAAATGAAAAATTGTTTCCCAGGTTTGCACCTTCACCCAGTTCTGTAGGGACAGTTTCTTTTGGAAGGCTCTTACATCTTTGGTTATCATGCCTGAACCCCTTATAAGCCTGAACCCCTTATTCCGGCACCATTATTATCAAAAGCAGCACTAAGTAAGGACACGAAGATTTGGTCATTAATGATACATTGGTTTACTTGCCAGAGTAATGCAATAAAACCCCACGGTATGGAACTGACATAGTGTCTCAGAGTATATAACCACCAACATTGCAGGACTCTCTGAAACAAACAGTAATACATTTTTTTTACATCTTTCTCATTAACTTTTTAAAGCCTCTGCTGGCTTTGTGGGCTTATTGCAGTGAGTTTGAAATGATGTATGAAATAAGAAAGAAAGGAAAGGCAGGTTGTACTCCACAGTCACTACTGCGTGGTGTTGGATGATGTTATACTGAGCTTATAAAAAGCCAGGACAGGTCTGAGCTTTATGAGAAAGAGAAAGAAAACTTTACCACAAACGTCTTATTGGTACTCCTTCACGCAGTGGAACTGGTTGCGATTAGCGATTGCCCTAATGCCATGTCTTTGCTGTTTTTCCTGCTCCTTTCAGCTGGTAAATTCTGCAAAGGTGGACTTTCCTAAGCTCGTACCTACCCCAGGAGGTTACATTCATGCTGAACTGATACCCCATAGGGCAAAACTTAAATCGTGACTCTGCCAATGGCTTCCTGCATGACTTTGCCCAAGTTATTTAGGGCAAGAGTGAAACATTGCTTAGCAGGAATAACCCTGTTTAAGGATGGCTTCTGTTTTATATCCAGTGACTTATCAAGCATGAGCTCTACTTGAACTCATCATTTAATTTTTAGTTGATTTATTTGTTTCAAGACTGCTTTTTCTTTTGTTTTGACTCTTATTGCTCTTCTATCCATTTCCCACACCTGAAGGAGAGTAAGAGGACAGCTTTTCTTCTGCTGATTGCTCTCTGTTGGACTGAAGGACCCTCGAGACATGATGTACACTTTTTTCCAGCTCTTAAGACCATTAGTCCTGTGTTTTGCTTTGCACTGTAATACAAACAATAGTACTATCTATACATGGCAAATAGTTTTACATGGGAATGTGGGGTTTTTTTTAAATATCATTCTAAAGAGATAGGTGCAGCCAGAAAAAAAGCTAGAATGAAGATATAAAAAGGTACAATAGAAAATTAAGGAAAAGAGGGAATAATATGTATATATTCATTTGTCTGTAATCCATTTCTGTCTGGATCTTATTGATCTATGATGTTGATATTGTAGTTCAGACTCTATCTGAATTTTAATCAGGCTCATTCATGTGTTTTTGTCACGTTCTTTGGGAGATGTTGATTGAATGTTAATTTGGGTTTATGTGGGAGATGGGGAAAGCAGAGCATTGGTAACAGTGAAAAGTTCAACCAAAATGCATTTACTTCCAAAATAATGGACAAGCTTCAGCCTCACAGCTATGCAACTGCAAGTAGCTTTGATGGATGTTACAGCAGTGATTCTACTCTCAAGCTTTATTTGCAGCAAGATTAACCCAATTGAATTAATAATAAGCTATGGTGGATAAATGCACGCTTGTGTGGAAGCCACACTTCTTGTGCCCATTCCCTTGCCTGCAATGAGAGACTAAAGAGTATGTAGTAGCACCACGTAGGAGATACACTAATGCACTTAGTACTAAAGATGCTTGGTCCAGCGTGACCCAGGAGGTCTGCAGACTTGGGAAGTGGAAGGGAAACTGTAAAGTTTGCATTAGAAATGTAGTGGCAGGGCATGAGGAGCCTATTCAGCTGTGTAGAATGGGAGTTCTTGTCATTTATTATTAAATGCATTCTACAAGTCAGTATGAATCATCAAACAGGAGTCTTCCTTTTATTCTGGTTCCAGATAGCTGGCATCAAAATTTACATTTTAAATGAAAGAAAATAATTGTGGATAATCCCTTCTAATTCAATTTGAGTTTTAAATAATTTTTTTCTCTAATGGTCTTTGCTTTATAATAAAGTATGATCGGAGCTTATAAAATAAAGAGAAGATGAAGTGAATATAAACTTTGAAGAAGCCTGATGATCTCCAAATAATTTTGCATAGTAATTCAAAATAGTCAGATGTGCAGGTTTTATGCCCATTTACACAAATTAAGTCTGCAATTTGTGCACAGTCATAAGCGGGCTCCAAACATCTTACAAAGTCCAACGTGATTGCCTCCTGGTCCTTTTCATTAGCTATCAGCCGGTTGTTACAGCTAGGTTAGGAAAAAATGAAGACTTTATTCTTCTTTTCAATCTGTAATACTTTTTTCTACTGCATGTATGTGGTACTTAAGTCAGTTTAGCACAATTTTAAAATTTTATGATAATTGCAGTAGGTGAAAGCAGTCTGTCAGTATTAGCACAGTCTGTGTACTTATTTTGTGAGGTGCTGAATTTCTTCAGGAGACTCCTAAAAGGAAAAGACTAAAAATTCACTAAATCACCCAAGATTGGAGGCATTAAGGACTACTGTATGCAGACTGCATCTGCCCAGTTTCAATCCACAGCGCAGGGCTTTCCTTTTACCATTATCATCTGCTCTTCTGTACTGTGCTTGTTGGCACAGTGAGCAGCAGCACCATCTGCTTCTCAGAAAATGATGTGTCTAGATATCCTTGAGTACCATTCAAGAGATCATCAGAAGTGGTGTGGATTACAGGTCCCTGTGCAGCTCCATTGTGGGGAAGCAGCAAAATAAGCCTTTGCACTGTGGAGTGAGTCGGTCAGGCTGCTCCCAAACTGGCTGGACCACTGCGGCGGCACGGCTTGTACGGGGTTGCTGGGAGCAGGCTGCCAAGGGGCACACAGTGCCAAACGGTGCTGCTGGGCATGGCCAGTGCCTTCCTGATGGACCACAACACAACAGATCTTCATAGTAGCTTAAGCAGCCTTTGGTGTAGAGTTCGTTTTCCTCCCTACCTATTTCAAACAGAAAAGGCTCTTGTTGAGCTAATTACAGAAGAACAGTACGTCACGAGATGCTCCTGATTTAATGTGGGATTGTTAACTGGGTATGAAGAAAGAGCTACTGAATCTCCTTTACTCAAAGGAGTATGGACACGTGCATTTCCTTTTAAGGTAATAGGTAATGTAACTAGATATAACACATGATGTGGAGGCTTTCATTTGTATATTAATAGAAGCTCCATTCAATATAATTGATCTGTAGATTTGATGAGGTTTGGCAATCTCTTTTTGGAAAAGCTTTGCTACTTTTTAATGTGAGATCTGTAGAGGCTTGGTTTTCTTTTTAATCTCTCTTCGGCAATAATATCGCCATCTTTCCATTTGTACCTAGCCTTTATTGCTGAACCCACGCATGTCCTCCGGATGCTTTCCTGTGAATCCAAAGTTAGGGACATGATCCAAGGCCCTGGAAAGTCAGAAAGGGTTTTTTTTCCCTCTAGTAGGCTTTGGAGTAAGCCTCTGGTGGGTAATTTAGTCAGCTGCTCATTGAGAGGTGCTTCATACCCTGAACTCATTATGTTATCGCACTGTTTTCTGTCCTTAGGCTGCCTATTAATTTTTAGAAAGAGTTTAAGTTGTTGGTTATTGGCCTATAAAGCTCTTAGAGGTTTGGGAGTTGTCTGAGACTCCCTCTAAGTGAATCTGCTGGGCTGGTGACCAGCGATAAGGCCTGAGAATGAGTGGCATTTTCCAGGCGAGATACTCAAGATTGAAACTCCCTATAGAGTGTCCACATGTTAGGACTCCAGCTGGGCCAAAATAGCCTGATCTTTTTGAGTGCATTAAACAGTGCCAGGGGAATTTATACTTAATCAGGGTTTTAGAAAGGATGATGACTAAGAAGTGTTTATTATAGAGTGGTAGGGAGCTTAGCTAGTTCAGAGTGTATTTCCAGTTTATTATGTTTGAACTCAGAACATGCTGAACTGATCTTAATACTGGTGTAATGTTTTGACTCGTCCTCTGTTTAAGTGGACATGCACATATGAGTACTTAAAGGTTGACAGACACCTCTTAATAAAAAGTAGCTCTCTTTGGGGTGTGTGTTTGGGCAGGCAGGGATTTTCTTCTAATGGTTTCTCACCTTCTTGATCAAGGTATGAAAATCTCTGCATTGATTCCCTTGATAGATGTAGGCTGATTTCCTAGCAATTCACAGTCATGATCATTTCTAGTGTATTGCTATGCCTGTGTGCTTAAGTTGTGAACCTGTATAATAAAATAGAGTTTGAATCTCGGTGTTCCTGCCAAATCTGGTTAAGCATGTGGATGATTTGCTGACACATTTCAACAGCAGGCTCTCAGGAATGTGTCCCTGTAAATCCTCCTCTGTTGTTTGTTTGGCCAGTGATGCTGTTTGTAAATGGGATGCTACTTTGTGCTGTCTTGTGATTGCTCTTCAAACCATAATACATTTGCTCAGTCTTCAGCTGAAGGAAACAAGCAGCCTGGGGAGTATTTTATAAGGCAAGATATATCTCTTCAATATTAAAGTCACAAATCTGTAAGGTGTGCAAATATTCTGTTGCTAGGATGCCAATTCCCTTTTATGACTCCCTCGGTAATTACTGAGTAATATTTATTAAGGAGCAGTGTACTAGGGAATAAGTGGGGTTTTTTTGTAGATGGGGACCAAAGTGAAGCTAAGGTGTCTGATACCAGTGAGAACTGCGTAGTGAGTTCATGAATGTTCCTGATGTAGGCCAAAGTAAGCAGTGATGGATTTTAAAAGCCATCTTGTGAAAAAAAAATGCATAGTTGGAAGTGTTTGCAACTGATGCTAATTTGGGATGCAGAGCACAATTTGTTCCCCCTTGCAAAACTGGCTTCTGCTTCCCCGCTGCTCCACATGCATTTCCTCTGGCATGAGGAAATCACATTAAATGGGCTGGGTTTCCATCAAACTGCTTTAACCTGATAGGACAGTTGATATTAAAAAATATGTGCTTAGGTTATAAGAGTTTCAGAGTTTGGATACAAGGTTTGGATACAATTCAGAGTTTGGATACAAGGTTTGGATACAACATCCTTCAGAGTTTGGATACAAGGTCTTTGCGTAGGTTGGTCCTAGCACAATGCGAGTCTTATCTCCGACTCAAGCTTCCAGGCACTAACACAACCAACAATAATGCCTTCTATTTTACTGGCATAGGAAATTTTTAAGGCAGAAGAGACCGTTAGGTTATCCAGTAAATGCACTGGGCTGTTATTGTCCTCCAGAGACCTGCATAGATGAGGATGATAGTGCTGGATTGGAGATGGAAGAATCAAACTCAGGTCACACCAGTACAGGCCTAGGTGCAATAAACACCTTTTCTGAGGGATAAAATCCCTTCTGTGTAGTTATATTTGCCCGCTGCTGCTGACCTTGGCTGGGATTTCTAGGTCTTACAATAATATTGATGTTATTAAAACTGGCTGCAGTCTTTAGAAATATGTGCTGTGAAAGCAGGCAAAAGCTAACTGTATCTACCCATCATTCATAGTTTTCCTTTCCAAAGGAAACTGTATAATGAAAATGCAGAATGTACATATGTGCAAATGTGTGTATCCATTCTATATATAAACTTGTATAGTTTATATATATGTATTTTACATTTTTATTCTATGCATGTATGAATAAGTGAGTGTATATACATAGCATGGGTGTGCATGCTATATTTTTTTTTCCTTTTCTGAAATTCCAGCAATGTGAATGTTAAAAGCTTTTTTAAAATGAAGTTAAGACCTTGGGCAAAACCAATAAAAGCAGTTTAATCGAAAAAGAAATTGCTAGACTCTTATGCCTAAGTGTAGAATATCACAGTTTTTCATTTTTGCGATTGAATGGCATAAATTTGGAACAACAGCTGAAAATTTCAGCCTTTGCTTAGAACTTCCTGACAAGTCTCAAGCCATTAATATATTTTTCACTGTTTAATTATATTTAATGTTTTAGGACTGACTAAATTAAATGGGTATGGTAAGCTTTTAAAATTCATTGATGCTATCTCATTGTAGTAAATGCAGGGATGGAGTAATGCCCTAAGCTTCAGCCTACATACTAGTACTTCACTCTGAATATCCATGTCCATAAAGACAGCAGTCTCATTCCCCTCCTTCTATAATACATTAATATTTTATGGAGCGGAACAACACAGAGTCAATAGACAATTTTATATTATGATCATAGTGACATAAAGCCCAGTGCTTGGCATGCTTTTCATCTCCAAACCCTCAAAAGCCTCCTGCCTGGACATGATTCAGGTTAGATCTCGCGGCTACATCCCTATTGTCTGCAGACATTCGGCTGTCTGACAGAGTGACTTTCTGCAGGGAAGTGGTGGAAGCATGTCTGGCTACCTACGAACCAACCTGCATGCTCAGGTATGCATCATCCCACGTGCTCTGGCAGATATATTGCAGCCAGGCGTGAAGGTCTATGCCAACAACCACCAGCAGTGCTTTGTGTAGTGGAATGACTGCTAAATGAAAGGGAAGAAGTTGCTTATCTGGGCTACTGATATCAACATGATGCGAAATGCATTGGGTTACGTGGCTGCATTTATAAACATAATTAACAATGCTTAATTAAGGACACTTAAGAGGAGGAGTTACTCTCAGCTTTGAAGTGCCAAGTAGTTTGCAGAATGAAATTGAGAATTTGGATCAACAGGGCTGGAAACGAATTGGGGCTCTGCAATATGCTATATAATTGCTATAGATGTCTGGGTGACCTGACAAGCCAGTCATTCCCTTTCCTCCTCAGACACCTCCGAGGAGTCTGCAAGTTGCAATGGTGAGAGAAGTAGATTCTTCCCTTTCCTAGCTTGAAAGGAAAAGTAGGTTGAAGCAGAGGACCAAGGTGGTGCCACTGCCCTGCTTAACCTCCAGTTAATTCCTGTTTTGAGAAATCGAGCAGGGCATAGGCTGTCTGCTAGTTCTTTTCACCAGGATGAAATTTCAGCCAGTGTGTTTAACTTCCATCCCTATTTATCTGATCGACAATATGTAAGAGCGTAAGAGCTATACTTGGGTCAGAACAGGGGTTGCAGTATCTTGGGTATTCAACCTTTGACCGAGAGCAGCAGGAGACACTTTGGAAAGAAATATAGGATTTGGGGAAGCAGGGAGAGCGCGCCACTGGTGCTGGTTTTGGCTGGGATAGAGTTAATTTTCTTCATTGTAGCTAGTATGGGGCTATGTTTTGGATTTGTGCTGAAAACAGTGTTGATAATACAGAGACATTTTCATTATTGCTGAGCAGTGCATTTTGTCTTCCCAAATAATCATTACATGTGATGGAGCCCTGCTTTCCTGGAGGTGGCTGAACACCTCCCTGCCGATGGGAAGTAGTGAATGAACTCCTTGGTTTGCTTTGCTTGTGTGCGCAGCTTTTGCTTTACATATTGAACTGTCTTTATCTCAACCCACGAGTTTTCTCGCTTTTACTTTTCCGATTCTCCCCCCCATCCCACCGGGGGGAGTGAGTGAGCAGCTGGGTGGTGCTTAGGTGCCGGGTGGGGTTAAACCAGGACAATGGTATACACCCTCACAGCTTTCTTCCATGGCACAATGTTCTGTTCAGATGAATTCAGATATTTCACTAATATATTTTTAGCTATTGAACACAAAAATGACATGGAGAAATGAAAGGTGTTTCCCATGCTCAGAGAAGGATGCTTACTGCAGGCAGCATTACAGAGCTCAATTTCCCTGCTCCCCCTTTCATCCTGGCTTTCTGCCTAAAGCACATGGCTCAGTAAGCTGTCACAAGGACAGCAGCCCTTTTATTTTGCAAAACAGTCCACAGTTGTTGGTTTCAATTTGATATTTGTTTTGCTTTGGTGTTTTCCTCCAATATTTCTGCTCTGCCACTGTTGGAGGTTTCTCTTCTGCAGGGCTGCAGCATGTCTTAACATTTTGGCCTTGGTTGTGGCATGTGTGTACTGTGATTGATTGTGTTCATTAGGAAGGTTGACTGTTGTTTGTTTCACTATCAATAGATACGTTAACAAACAAGATAAGTGAAGACCAGCAGACTTGCTATAGTAATTACTGTAGGTTCAGATAAAGCATGTAGCATTGGAGCCTCACCGTAATGAATCCTTGTTGATATGAAACAGGAGATTCATTATATATCAGGTGTTGAAATCTTCCCACAGCTAAATGGGAAGAATCACAGAAGAAGAAAACACCTAGTTCCTTAGGGCAGTATGTGTAGCACTTCAAATAATGAGAGCATAGCTAGTGCATGGCACCAACTTTTAGCTGAAGCACTTTTTTTGTGGATCCAGGGACATCAAAGCGTCTCACAAAATTGAATCAATTTTGATGAAATCTTCTTATTGGAAAACACAGCAGCAGCAAAATTTATTTCACTCCAGCACAAAATCTGTGGACAGTGTTTCTTACACCTTCCCATTTTGAAAGGTCCTCCTCTTTTACTTAAAATGCAGTTAAGTCCTTGAAATGAAAACAAAAGGTTTTCCAGCCACCTTTAATGTTCTTCACTATCCCTCCCATGCTCTATGTTTCAATTTTTTTCCCTAAGCCTGGCTTAGCATCCCTCATGCCTGTTTCTTCATCTCAAGCTGTTTCTTTCCACTGGCTCCCTTGTCCTCTCCTGCTGAACTGGAAAGAGCAATTGCAGGGGAAGTGCTGCTGGTCCCAGCAGGCTATGATGCCTTTGCCAAACTAGCAGCTTTGGACTTAGCTGTGCTAACCAAGCACTCTCACAGTCTTAGATGAGCCAAATGGGAACAAGGATTTTGTTTTGTATTAAAAAAAAACAGCAAAGGGCACATCCCTGCCAAGAGAGTGACCCCCCATATCAGTTGCAAAGCCCTTTTCTCGAACATGAAGGCTACTATTTTTTTTTATTATTATGGCCAAAATTTTTATATTGCTCCCTTCCTGTAAATAACTGAACCATTTCATTGAAACTCCAAATATTTAAATCTTGACCTCAGAATGTGTTCTGTTCAGCAGAGATGGTAAGCACTTTCTTAGAGATATGATTTTGGTAGGCTCTGGTTTTACACACAAAGGACTAAAGAAAGGAGGGACATGCAGGCAGAAACAAAATGACGCTGATACTGAGGTTTCTTAAGCAGGAGAATATCTGTGGAAATACAAAGCTGAATATGGCAATTTAACCACAAGAAGAAAAAAACAATCCAGGTTGGCTCTTCAAATCTAAGGCGAACCTCCCATTCTGCATCTTTTTTTCCCCTTCAGTCTCTCATCTGTAATATCCAAAAGCTCTAGGAAAGGATTAGGACCTCTCCCAGAGGATGTGAGGGAACTGGGATCCTTCTGCCCTACATTGTGAAGATCAGAGAACCTTTTAGAGGTGATGAACTAACTTCTGGTGCTGTAAAAAACTCTTACAACAGTCAAATATTGTCTGCTCATAGCTTGTGGTTTTATATTGTTTCAAGCAGTCAGATTCCCAAAGACTTTGTACTCCAAAAGGAAACAAGCAGCAAGTTGCTACAAGATATAATTTGAAGAAGCATAAAACATTTGTCGTGATTTTAATTAAGTAACAGTTGCTCAGTAGCTGCCAAACCTACCCCTAGTCACTGTTTAACCAGTAGTGCAGAGGATGTTTCTGCCTGCAGCAGGTGATGTAGCTGTCTGTTCCTGCATCATTTTAACAATTCCTAATGTACTTGATAAAGATTTGTAATGGCACTGATGCTTTAAAAAGCTGTTCTGGAAACCATGCAACAAGAATTTGCAGTCCTACCTGTTATACGTTTTACAGGAAGTTTTTAAATCCAGCAGGCAGAAGAGAAAGTACCTTAAAATAAGTTATTTTAACACCAAAGAGGCTCTTGGAAGTTATTTGTGATCATTATCCAGCTATCTTATCTCAAGCATCAATTTCTGCAATGAAGTGCAAAGAACAGATGAACAAGATGAATCTTAGTTACCTTCAAAGGGTGGGGAAAGTTTCACAAAGAGGATTAAATATAAGACAAATGAGAGAGCCCACTGAGAAGAGATTTACAAGCATTGAGTACACACATCAGATGTGATAGGTGAAGTGGTAGAAGTTATTTTGCCTTAATTGAGACTCCCTGATGCCACTGCAGACTCATTTAGATCACTCACCCTGTCATACTCCTTGTGTAGGAGTGATTCTGAGGGACTGTAGGTTGGTACAATGGGTATACTGAAAAGCCAGAATGAAAGATATATTAGAGGTACATTATAACTTTAGAGACAGTCAACCTTAATGCAGTCGCACCTTATTCATAGCATTATTTGTTGCCATCCTAACTTCCGAGCCCCAGGCATGCGAGTGACATCGGCTTTGTGTTAAAAGGGTTGCAGAAATATGTGGCATGAGCCTGTAAGTTAAAATGAATGAGTCTTAATGAGCCCAGAATGATCACTTATACCTACATAACACGTGGAGTAAGAACATATAAATCAGAGTTGTCATTCTGGATTTCCTTGAATTGCAAATCAAATCAGTATGTCCTGAAACAGAGGTAAGAGCTATGCTGTGGTGCAAGATGGAGCAGGAAGATTTCAACAGTATCAATTGAAGGGGGACCTGTGCAATAGTTTAGAAAAATCAGTAGTTATATTGTAGCCTGGTCTTAAACTTGAAGTTAGTTTGGCAAAGACATCTTCTGAGTGGGGCTGTCATGCTCCTGTGGTTTATTTGGAATCAGGTAGATGGAGGGGGTGGGTAAAGTTTCAATCACGATTTTCATGGGTCACTGTGACAAACAGAAGCTACTGAATATCTGTGTGTAGAGACTGTACTTGAATTACATGTTTTATACAGGGGAAAGTTATCTCCTGTCATGCTTTGTTTAGTTTTACTTAATATTTATCTAAACATCACTTTTTCAGAGCAAACTAATAGTCATATTAATATAAACCTAAAAATTGTTGACTGTTTTAACTTCAGCTCTAAGAATTTAAATAAATAAATTCACAGGAGAATTCTTTAAAAAGCTTGTATCCTGCCTTTCTTTAATGGTTTAACACGGGTAAAACATTTGTTATGACTGCAAAGGAACTACTCTGGCACCTTCAGCAGTGTAAAAGATTGACTCAGGAGAATAAGTTGCCCAGAAAAGCAATTACATAGCAAGTCACCCATCACTGTAAGTTTGCAAAGAGAATATGGTTGACCTCACATTCATAGCGACATAGGTTTCTTAAGAAAGAGAGAGAAGCAGTGTCCCAGATATCCAAAGGTGACCCATTGCACTGAAAAGTCAGCACACAATTCGGTGGTGAATTAGGGTGGAAGCACATGTGAAAAAGGTGTGTCTGAATAGAGAGCAATTTCTTCTGTGTGGGAAACCCTCGTGTGATAGTAAGGCAATGAAATGCCTTTAGTATTCACCTTGGGTTTCCAGCAGAAGTGCCATGATTGGAACGATGAGGCTGTGACTGGAAAGTCCCCATGCGTGCAGTGACCTCCAAATTAAGAGGATGACAATCTTAAGGTTTTTGTGTGTATCGGGTATTTGGATGACTGATGGACCAGAAAGGGCACAGCAGTACCTCCATTGACTCTATGTACCTCTGTCTTAAGATGTCTTTTCCTTTCTCTGATTTTCTGAAGTTTGTCTAGCTGTGGATTTGAGCTCTGTAGGACTATACTACTGCAATTATCTTCGGCTCTGGCTTGAGGGAATGAAGGTCTGAAGAAATAGCTCTGTATTGTAAAAAGATGATCTTAAATTGTAGTACATGGCATAATTTCTGCAGCAATTTCAAAATTATGTATCATCAAATGCCATGTCACATCCCTCATAATGGTCATTAGCAATTATGTCACACTGAATCACAGAAAACATAATGAATTTGGTACTAATAGAGCAGAACAAAGTCTTTTCTGGCTTATGAGTCTTGTTCTTTAATCTCTACAACTGGACGTTGCAGTTTAGCACTGGCAGGGAACCTGCTTTCGCTGTAGCTGTGTGTTCACTTTCAGTTTTAAGACGGTATCCATTCTAGAGAAAATTCTGCCATTATTAGCCATGCAAATGTGGTAATTTATGCAGGACAAGCATGTTATCTATCAAGGCCAGCACTCCTCTGCCTTGTGTTCACAGTGCTTGTAAAATCAAGACAGCAAAAGCCCTGGTGTGTGGCCACGTGTAACCATTGACCAGTTTAGCGTGGCTTTGCTGTGGCAGGAAAAACTGCTATACCGTGAAGCAGAGGAAGAGGTGCCAAATCTCATAGGCTTGAGATTTTTCTAAAGCAATGATTATGTACTTGCATTGGCAAGAACTAGCCTGGTGAACAGATGTGTTCATCGTATCAGCACTCCTCTATTGCCAACTCATGGAATACTTTTGCAGATGCTAAGAAAATAAATATGAACTGTCTGTTGGAGTATTCAGGTAGAAGCTAGCAGACTGTCTCTTCTGTGCTACAGTGACACTGTTAGGGAGGGGAGAATCGTATTTAATGGGAATTCTGAGGAAGGAGAGTGAAGCATCAGCACAGAGTGGTCGTTTCTTAGGAAAAGCATTACATGACAGAAAGGACAATGAGAGGAATGAGCAATAAGAAAGACCAGAAAGCCAGATTCCCACACCAATGCTCATCATGCCATAATCATGGGGAAAAAATGAAGCTCTTGTTTGTGTTAAAGTCCCACCAGTCATTTGATTAATGAGGACACAAAAGACAAATAGCAATACAATCTAAATACCACCCCAGAGAGAGGGGAACATTTCTTTTTATTTTTAAGTGCCCAGTGATCTCACCAGATGTTGGCGTGAATTATTCTTGTCTCGGTTTTCAAAGCTAGACTCATAACTGAACCAAATCAAGTTTTAAGGTTTGTGGGCGCCTTTAATTGTACACTTTGTAAACACCGTCTGCCCGACAAGTTTGATCTGCTGAGTGATGAGACTCTGATTTTGTGTACACGCTCTGCCTACAGGCCAGGGCTCTAATGATGTTTAATGATCATATATAGGGAAAATAAATGCAGACTATTCTAGTAACAGTTTGTTACCACCAAGCTCTAACTGGTTGACATTGGATATCAATCTGGCTGCATGGGAATTTTTCTCCTCATGAGACAAACCTCGTTTAGTTTAAGTGGATGATCCATTAAGCAACAGATGTTTTCCTACAAGTCTGTTAAATCTCACAGAAGAGTGGTCAGTTGAGCTGGTCAGTGATTTCTCTTGAGAACCACTTAAGGCAAACCTAGTTGAAACTGGGATGAACCCTCTCTCCCTTAATTTGTTTGGATTTTCTAAGAATTTTCTCTTATCTTGAACTACTGTAGAGCTAATGATATCTCTACTATTTTAAACAGTAGCGTGGGCAGCTTTTAGCCACATTGTTTATTATGAACTTGGCTTCCTATTTGCTGAGATTTAAGAGCACCTCTATATCCCATAGAGCATTCTTTTTTGAAAACCCAGCATGACAAAAAGGACTTCTAATTTTAGACCCTCCAAACTGGTAGCATGCCCTCAAAACAGAAGTAATTGATTGGCATGTATCTTTAATGTAATATAATACACATTATGTTCTTCAAAGAGCTGCTTAGCCTACTTTCTGGCAATGTTGCTGCTGTGTTTTTCTATAGCTATTTTTCTTTCTTTGTGTTACTTCTAATGATCTCATGTAAAGCTGGTCATTTTACTTTACCTTGAATATAAATTATTTAAAAATTGTGATGATTCTGAATAAGAGTCATACTGAGCTCCATAAAGTATCTTTTTTTTTTCCCATTAAACCCCAGTCTGCAGCTATTCTTTGGTATAAGCTGTGCTTCATGGAGGTAAAAGATAGATGTGAAATTTTGTCAAATGACTTAAAAAACGAAAAAATCCAATACATCGTTAGAATGACTCTAATATCTTTACAAATTCAAAACACTGTTGTGTTGTGACCTTTCTCATCTTGTTAACTTCTTTCTCCAAAGTTGTTCTGACCTTAATATAATGTGTTTGCTAAAATGTTTTCTCTAAATTGTTAAACTGCTACTGTACTCAATTCTGTCTTAATGGGTCTCTACAATATCAGCCAGCACCTTTTTTAATACCATCATTACAGTGTGTTACTGCACAAACATCTTCAGGTTTTTTACTAAAACTCTGTCATTTGCTATTTTCTTTCAGCACTGTATCATTATTATATTGTTCCTTGTTAAGATCCTGTGCTACTTCTGAAAGAACTTTCTTTTTCTCATCTTCATTTTTCTGAAAGTGGCTCATAAACATCACATTCCTCTTTCAGCAAACCGTATCTGCACTCACATCTGCCTTTTTTCTTTTCTGAAATGGAAGAAGTTGTGCAATTGTTACATATTTTTCATTTCCAGATTCGCTCCAATTAAAAATTAAATAAGTAAACAAAAACCAGAATCTGCCTTGAGATTAATTCTTGTTTTGCTTGTGTTGGTTTTACTGCAGTGTCATTCCGTTGATGTTGGCAGAGTGATCTCTGATTCATATGGGTGTAAATTCATAATCAGAACCACACTTTGAGGCCTCAATCCAGCTAAGCATTTAATTCCCTTATTCTCCATAACAAGTTTATGCAAATAGTTTCTTGGTTGGCTGGTTGTTTTTGTTAATGAATATGATGCAGGTCCTGTGTGTTAACAGGCAGTTGTTTGTTGTAGGGTAGCTTCAAAACGCATTGTTAGGGGATCTGGGCAGAAGCAGTGATCTAGAAAAGCTGCATTCAGCAGGCATAAACACAATAGCCACAAGCCTTGGTACCTTGTTAGCTGTCATGAAGCTAACGAGTTTTGCCAAAACCGAGAAGGAGGAGATGGAAAGACACTCACTTATTAAAGCATGTGATTGCTGAGTACGAGGAGGGGACCATTGTCAGAGAGACAGCATGGGAGGAAATTCAGAAATGCAGGATATTCCAGAAACTGAGTTGAGGGAAGTTCTTGAAAGATTTTTAAGAAAAAAAATGGAGGTAAAAAAATACTTTCTATACTTTATTATATATAGTCTTTTATTTAACCTTTGCTCAGCGTGGTGTTTACCTTTGGACAAAATAATTCAGGGTTCTTGGGTTTGAGTAGTATTTTACAGTCATTTTAATCAGAACCATCACAGGCGCTCAGGGAGAAGGTCTGGGCACAAAGCTCAGTGGGACTACCCAGCTACAGTAGTTGGCAGAAGGACTGCGGACTGGTACGGATAGGATGGTGTGGCCCTTCCCAGAAAATCATACAGAAAGCTAATACCATCCCCTTGGCTTTAGCCATGGCTGTGCACAGGCCATATGAGAAAGTCTGAAAGGTCTCCAAGGCATAGTTTGGTTTGTAGTTTTGACATGTGTGCTTACTTTTAATTAACTAATTATTTTTCTTATCGAATATCTGTTAAAGTTAGTGTGAATATTTGTACTGAAATTTGGTGTTTGTTGCAGGATTCTGTGAGGCGGGGGCTTGACTCTTATCTGTGGCATTCATCTCCAGCGCAGGGTCACCTCCCATTTCCCCCAGTTCTGATAGCTGCTTCTTTTCTTACCCTCTGCCTTCTTTCTCCGCTCAAAACCTAATAGCGGAGAGAGACATCGTCTCCCAACACCCACTGGTTTCACAGAAAGCCTCACCAAGCCCAGAAGTAAGCTACCATCCCATCCCAACAAGGCAGAAAATAACATTACAGCGCTTAGCCTGAATTTAGCCAATATCGAAGGCTGATCCCTTGAACAGCACGTTAATCCACTGGTTGATGTGGTTACTAGTATAATTTTATTCCTCAGTCAAGGCTTGTTTCTATTATTTGCTGACTTGATTCAGCGTTCTTTTAAATCCACTGTGGGATGAGCTAAAAGAATATTACAAACATGCACCTTAAACTGATGCTGTAATTAAGTTCTAGAACAACAGCCAGATAAACCATTCACGCAAGGCACAGATGCTCTGGTTTCAAAGTAATTTTTGAGGATAACTGTTTCCTTCTCTGCATCCTGAAGCAATGGCTAAAGAAAGGATTACAGCCATGGACAGCATGCGGTTCTCTTTTAAAATGCTTTAGACATGGGTTGCGCTATGTGGTTGATTTTTGTATAGAAGTTGTTTACATGTTTAAAAATCACTTTCCAACTCATAATAAGCTGCCCTAGGTGACTATGAACTAAATTATTCAGTGCAAAAATTAACAAATAAGGGAGGTCTTTGATGACATTGTTAGAAGATCAGCGTTTGTTACCAGTGAGCCCTCCCAAGCTCTGCATGCTTCAGATAAAAGCATAGGAACGGCTGCAGCCTTCTGGGAATGAGCGAGGAAGGAGCAGCGTTGCCACCATCAAAATGCCTCTGTGGTTGTCAGGTTCTGGAACCTAAAGAGAATGCCATATTTGGGGGGACTTTGTGGTATCTAGTTATCATTTAAATATTTGGATATGAAACTAAAGCCTGACAGTGATCCACAAATTAGCAATTCTGGTCATGGTTGTATCTTCCTTTTCTCTTCTGTATTGAATTTTTGTATAAATTAGAAGAGCATTTTATCCAAGCTACATTTATTATTGTTCTGCTGCTCACAGGCTTCTCTTTTTAGTGATGTACTTGGGCTTCAAGTTAAATGTGTAAAATAACAGGGGCCTGCTGCTGGGGTGTTTTATTTGAAAGTCTAAGACTTTTGAAATTCATTCCCGAATTAGTAGAACCTACTGAAATGCTACAAAGTTGTAGTGTATAGGAGTGTTTTTCCCCTCTTGAATTTATGTTGCATTTCTTCTTGATGATTGAGTGCTGTGTAGGTGCTGTGAGGCCTCGGAGGAGGGAGGGGTGCTTTGGGGCGCACCTTCCGAATCTGGCCAGGGACTGGGTCATCTGGCGCAGGTGCTACTCCCCGTGGGAGGCTGCCGAGATGGGGTAACCTGGGTAAGCAGCTTCTGAGAAACAAAGATTTTGGAGGGATCTCTGGGCACTCAATGAATTTTAGAGTAAGGTTTGAAGATCCTTTAAAAATTTTTCACTTTGGTCCATACTCTATCAGAAGGGAAATTTGAGCTTGCCAGAAAAGTGAAGTTCAAATCAGATTGGACCTAAGGCACTGCCTGAGGTGGGAACCCGAGGCAGAGGCTGACTGTCATGATCCTTTGCAGCTACAGCACTGAATTCCCTTGGGTTTTGGTATGTAGGGAGTTCTGTTGCATGGACAGCTTTCCTCGGTCAGCCTTTCTGTTGCTGCTGCTGCGGGAGGTAGGCAAAGTGGGGACAAGGAGCCATAACCATAACGGTGGTAGATGCACTGAGTGATGTCATTACTTACAGTAACGATGTATATCTCGTGCCAGAACTAAGAAAAGGATTTCAAACTCTATTTACATTTAAATACATGGAAATATATATTTACCATACGTTTATGCTGCCAGGACCAAAGCCAAACACTGTATTCATTTCTTTGGTTCTTCAAATCCTCTGATCTGCTTTTTGTCAAAACGTGTTATTAAATGATGTACGTATTCACACGTTATCTGACTTTCTGACTAGCTACAACAGGAGCTTTAACAATCTTGGCAGCATGAAGCTAAGACTAAAACTAATACCATATGACATGAATATGTATAAAGATATTAAATTCAGTTCTGGTAGGGAATTTTTTGTGCTTTGTTGAAGACTGCAGTGTTGTGGAATAAAGATTTTCTTGCAGCAAGTTTTCAATTTATATTTAATTGACTTTCTGTAAAATCATCTGCATTTTCATATGATTTTTTTTCCCCTAAAAAGCAATATGCACATTTTCTGCATTTTTCTAATAATACAATAAACAGTGTGTGTGAAATGAACAAATATAAAAATGAGACAGATAGGAGCATCTATTCTCAGAAATGAGCTACTTCCAATTTGCTTATTAATTTTGCTTCTTTTTTAGCAGGTCTGGTTCTTCAAGTCAGTTTGTTTAAAAATTGGCAGAGGGTAGAAAGAGGTGACAGTATGAGAATAATTGTTTCCTACTTGTTAAATAACAGGCTAATTAAGTATAATATAAAAAGTTAAATAATAAGGAATTTATTCTTGCTTGGGCCAGTCTGCAACAGAAATAGAGGCTAGATTTCTTCAAAAGAGATAAAACTGAAGTAATTTCAGTACCAAAGATGAATGAATAAATGACTGTGCTATCGGGGCGGGGGAATCCCCAGGGGCATTGCCCACACGTGTGCAGACGTGGTTACACACCCGAGTCATCCAACCGCATGCGGGTAGCAGCACATCTGCACGTGTGCTTGGGCAGCCTGGCCAGACAAACACAACTTCCCCACCCAATATATTCATCACCTTTGCATCAGCTTAGTCCGAAAAGATCCTTTTGTCTCATGTAAATAAACAGAAGTCTTTTTGGTTTCTTTATTCAAGAAAGCTTTAGTTCGAGCTCAGAGCATCAGCAATGGAGAAAATTTGGCTGAAATAACAATAGATATCTCTTTCTAAATTCATGAAGCCTTCCCTTAATGAAATTTTGTTCCAACTTCCTGAAAGTCACAGGCTGTAGTTGTTTACTGGTAGAAAAGGCTGCTGCCCTTAAGAAGTTTTTATTTTCATGATCTGTTGCAGTGAGCTTTAAGGTTTTTATTTCTGCTCTTATGTTGGAAGCCGGATGGTTAGAAAGCATGATGGTGTGCTGGTGGGATCCTTAAAGCATTCCTGCTCCTGGCCAGCCCCGCAGAGCTTCACCTTCCTGAGCGGCATCTGAGCACAGCAAAAATTAGGGGCAGGGTTTTGAAGGCAAGCAATAGCTCATTCCTGTTTAGGAGAAAACAGTTCCTTTCTGTAGTCCTGTATGAGGTACCACTGCAGGAGAGCAAAAGGGACCCTCAGCAATTTTTTTTTTTTTTTTTTTTAAATAAAATATCTACAGCAAAGCTTCAGCTTCACCTCCAGTGAAGCCTAAACTACTTTTCTACCAGGAGCTTCTCTACACTCCCTTATAAGTGCTTTCTGTTTCATAAAGCACATGCACGTTCCCTCTCCCACTGCCCTCCTTTGACTTTCTCCCAGCACAAACACAGAGCATCTACTATCTTATTCAGATGGTGAGTAAAAATATGAATATTGCACTGGGTGCCTACAAAATGCGTAAGTAATAAAAGAATCCGTGTACGCACACAGAGCTCATTTGGCATTTACCAGGGACTGTCCTAGAGATGCTGCAGTTGCTTCTTAAGCATCTGTAAGAGTAAGAGGGGGGAAGACTCGAAACAGGCTTCAGTTGCGATCAACAGTGCAGGGAGGCGGTTCAGTGAGACGGTACTCCAGGCTGAAGTAAAAACCTCAGTGATATAAAAAAAAGCAGTTTTCCTACTGTGAAAGAATTTTTTTCAATATAATCTATGAACATCTTCCTGTTTGCTGTGGATAATATCTCTTACTGAGATGTTAATCAAAAGAGATTTTACTAAAACTGAGCTTTCTGAAGTGTTTACTTTTATTGTGTATTCTGCTTTATTAACTAACTGAAGAGAAAACAGAGGAAGCGTGTCACCCTGCAGGGTCATATATATATATATATAATGTTTTAAAAAGGTTTGTTATAAAGAGGTTAGAAACCTTTTGTTTCTGATTGTCAGTTATTTGGAAACTATATGTAGTACCTCTAGAAATAAAGGGGATGATTACATTTTATAGGCAAGAAGGGATTAATAAAACTCATAATGCTCAAAGAAACAGCTGTTTCTCTGTTCTATAGTGCTTCTAAACCCTCATCTAATGCTGAGTGAGTCAGCTGGGAGACGCCACTAGTGTTAAAAAAGAATTAAATGGAAAAGTAGTGGTTATTATTTGAAAACAATTATTCTCTAATTGCACTTGGGGGGGGGGGGGAGAAGAAAGAAAACTGCTGTTAAAATAATTTATAATTGGAACAAAGTATAGAGTAGGAAGAAAAGATCTTTTAAAATAAAGACTTCCTAATCCATAAGCAGAGATGAAGTGACAGCAATAATGTTTTTATTAGTCTGTTTTGAAAAGGCTACATTATTCACAAGTGGCGTTGATGCAAGTGAGTGGAGTCGGGCTCCCTCCTGAAGCTGCCGGCACGGTGGTGGTGCGGCGTGGCATGGGGCTGGGAGGGCAGGAGACTCCAGCGGCGGTCCCAGCTCCGCCGTTCCTCTGCTCTGTAAGCTTGAACAAGGCACTGCATCTCCTCAAGCCTTCTCCTCACCTATTTATCCTTCACACTGGTTTTTTGTTTGGATGGGGTGGGTTGAACTGTCAAGGACTCAACGCAGAGACTCTCTTGATACATACACATATAATGTGTAGCTTCAACCTCAGTTGCTGAGTATGGTAGAAAATAGTTACTGGCTTTTGTATGGCTCTTTTTTTTTTTTTCTTTCCTCCCTTCCTGTTGCCTGGAACATTCATATGATTTTGCTGGCTGACTGGCAGAGGGAGAAAAAAGAGTTTGTGTCTCCATTATGCACTTTCCATTAGAAGTGTGTATATTTAATAGTTATGGCTTGCAGTGACCTTAAGCCACATGATGTAATCCTTATTCAATTTTTAATAAAGGCAGAATTCCCATCAAGTTTGAGAGTTGTCAATGTGAAAGAGATATCAAGATTTACCCCATTAGATTATAAAATATTCTGCCCTAGTGCCTTGCGTTCTTTCAAAAATGTATTTTAATGGCATCTCTGGAAATGCAGGAATACTCTGATGATTTGATAAATTAATGGACTTTTCTATTAGTCTTTGAAAAGAACTGTGATCCCATAAATACCGCTACATTTACAAATGGTAACGTGTATGCAGCCTTCATCACTTGTGTGCAGCATGACTACTTTTACTCCTTGTCCTTTTGTTTAGTTTTTGCTTCATTTCATTTTACTTTTCCAATAATGCTCTAGTTTTTGTTCAAACTAAGCAGCCAAATCTAAAGCATGGCAGAAAAGGTGAACAGATCTCTATTCCTAAGTTTTCTAGGGATTTGGCATTCAGAAACTCACAGGTTACTCTTAGAAGAAACAGAAAGGAGAAAGAAACCAATAAAAGACACAAACAGCAGTTTCATCAATAGCCTGAGAGCCAGAGGAAGCACTGGTAAAGAAATGACTGCTTCATTCTTTCCATTTTCCAGCTTCTTCCCTTTTCAGTTGCCTGTAAAAACTTGTGCGAAACTAGATTCCCTTTATGGATGAAGAATCTGACATGCTTTGTGTAATTGCAGACTGTGTTAAATGTGTGAGAAGGTGATAAGACAGTGGTATATTCAGAAAGGTACTGGGATTCCCCCTTTCCCCCGGTGGTCATTGTCTCCATCTATTCATCCCTATTTTCTAGACAGTGCTGCAATGTGGTACACTTCTTAAAGTTCACTCCTAGGGAGGTTGAAAATAAATGAAGAAGACCTTCTTGAGGCTGAAGAAAATAATTTATTAGTCCTTAAGGCTGAAGTATATAAATTTGGAAGGCCTTCATGGGGCTAAAGAAAATAAATTAAACCTAAAAAGATGCTATTTCAGGGACAAAGATTTATCATTTGGAGGCACGTGAGTGCTATGCTCATATTCCGAAGTTTCATAAAGGAGACTCTTTGTTTCTTCCCTGCAAAATCCATTAGGTTGAAAAATACCGAGCCCACTCTGAATTTCAAAGTACCTGCTGTTTCCTCACTCCGTCTTGCTCCCGGAATAAATTACTATCCCCTCTTTCTGTGAAATTAGGCTTCTATGCCATTTCCTTTGCAGGGTATTTTGCATAGAAAAAGTGAATTGTGCTAGTCCAGCTCTAAGGCTGCGTGGCAGGCAGATGTGCTGCTTTACCAGTCACTCTGTCTAGCACGCTACAGGAACGTTCTGGTGCATATGATTCAGGTTTTCCTGTGTCACCAGAAAAACAGAGAGTTTATTTAATTTTGTAGCAGTCATAAGAGGCTCCTTGTGAATCCAATGCATGTGGTTCATCTCGGAGCAGAATATGATGGAAACTGGTCCTTGTAGCAGACTTGGAATATTCTATCACTGATATCCTTCCCATGGTTTGACAGGGCAGAACTTTCTCTAGAATCTTCTGTTTTCCTGAAGAAAATTTAATTTCTACAGTATTTAGTTTGTTGATGGATTTGTTTGTTCAGCATTGCTGACTTTTTCCTCTTTTTTTAACCTATTTTCTGGAAAAAAAAAAAAAAAATCAGCCCCCACCCACCTGCCAAATTTGAGAAAATTCTGTAATCCACAGAATGCTTCACCTAGTGTGATGGAGAAAGAAAGCCACCAGGCTCATGCTGGATTTGCAAAGTGTCCCCAGTTCCTTTCTCTTCACCTTGAGAAGCTGTATTCCCTTCTGTTTGATGTATAGAGGAGCTCCAGCTCTAAGAGGTTGACATAACTGCACTAGTATTTCTAACAGTTATTCCAAAGGAGAGGCAGAAGCAAGTTATAACGCACAAGCCCTGGATCAACAGTTCAGCATTTACTTTATTTGACCTTCCAGAGTGCGAGTTGTGTTAAATCAGCGCTGCGAGACGCGGCAGCCCCAAGAACATGCCTGGAGGGAAGTCAGAACTCTGTTTTGCAATTTTGCCTCTGGCTGACAGCTGTAAAAAGTGTTAACTAATGAAGTATTCTAAATGGGTAAATAAGAAAGAAAAAAAACCTAGAAAGCTATAGAAAGCTGCCCATCAAGCACAGAGTGAATTAAAGCTTTCTACCTGCAAAATTCAGTTTCTTTTCATACTTTGGCATTGATTCTCTGGTCAGCATATAAACCAGCCTGTGAGTCCAGAACAGTAGGCAGCAAAATCCTCATTCAGTCCCTCATGCTCATGTTGTTTTTCTTCTGATCTTAAGTTTTTCCTCTCCCACATTGACGTGTGCTGTCAGTACCTGGAGGGTACTGAATTTAAGATGCTATATTCAAACTTTTACCTTTGCTAATGTACAGATCATCTCTTCTATAACCCCTAAAAATTACAGAGGGAAGCCATATCCATGGAATGAGCCCCAGCTGGTTTCTCCATGGACTGAATCTGTAATCCAAATGGTGGTTCTCTAACAACTGGGCAGCATCCTGCACCAAGGTGTGACCTCCTCCAGAGCCTAGTTTGCTCGCTCACCTAGCTTCAGAGACCAGAGCCAAGGCTCCTGTTGGGTTAGTGTCCAGTTATTGGGTGACTCCACCTTTCTTCTCCTCTTTGAGTAGCCTGCAGAGGCTCAGTGAGCAGCAGTGCCTCATGCCTTCAGAGCTGAGTATCTTCACCACTGCCTCACTGAGAGCTGGCCCCCTGTCCATTTCCACCTGAGAAGGTTATCAGCCCATCACCACCCTCTCCCAGGTCAGTGGGTCACCTGTACTCTTTAGGAGTCCTCATGGCTCAACAGGTACTCCCTAAACCAAAGGGAGCTTGCTGGCACATACATGTTATTTAAACTTCTTCAGTTAACCCAGGCCACCAAAGCAGCCGAGATGGCAGTTTATAGAGAGCAGCTCTCCCATGGGTGGCTGGGACAGGTAGCAGAGGCTGGGCTGGACTCTCACCTCTTGAGCCGGCACAGCCACAGCCAGCAGAGCTATGAACCAGCCCTGAAGTTCCTGAGCAGGAAAGACCTTTCTCTGTCTCCTCCCCAGCACGGAGCATGAAGTGCCAGAAATATTCCAGGTGACTGCAGCAATTGCAGTGAGTTACACTACAGCTTTGGGGGTTGTGGACCTTGTTGTTTGCTAAGCTCTGACATTGTATTTGGGGCGGTGTGAGAAAGAGAAGAAATGTCCCTGTGACCAGAAAGCATATAGCCCATGCAGGTGCAGAGGCCTGGGAAGACTCAGGGAGGTTCTGCCTTGGTGCTGAAAGGATCAGAGGCAACAGAAAAAAGCCAGAAAAGTTCTGTTTTCCCTCACAATAGCATCCAGAAAAATTGTGTCGCCATAGCAATGAATAATTAAGCAAAGCTGTCTCCCCTCAAATATGACATTTTCTTGCCCAAAGGAATTTTCTATTACTTTTCAAGTGATATCAATTAGATTCACCTTGAGTTATGAAATGTTATATAACAGAGATGTCTGTATTTCCTACTCCGATGATAAACCAGAGTTTGGTTTCTTCAAACTTTTAATATAAATTGACCTTTGGGGCAATTCAGGAATACTGCAGGCCAGACGATAATTTAGTTTTGTGAGTTATCAGCAAGAGGCAACATGTTTATGGTCAAAGAAATCTTGTAGCTTAACTGTGGGATTTTACTGTATTCCACATACATAGGTAGAAATGTAACGGGTGAAGTATTTCCACTTAATATTTTGCGTGTAGTCACAGAAAAGGAAGTAGTCTCTGCACGGCCATTCCTCTTCTCATTTGCAGATATGGGGGGGTACAGCTGGAGTTTTAACTCTATATTTGATTAAAAAGCCAGCATTGCATAAGTCACGCAGAGGGGAAGCAGGACGCACCAGGAGCGTGGTTGGTGCAGCTCTTCCAAGTAGGCCTTTAACCAGCCCGAGCTGTTACCTGCATCTTGTTTTGCTCCTGGGGAACTCGGAGTTTCTGAAAAAGATTTTGTACTCATCAAGAGCCATGATATGTTGCTTGAAACGGCTGCTGTGTCTATTTCTGACATTTGCTGAAATAAGAAAATAAGTTTCCAGTTTCTTATTTTCCTGACTCTACATTCATCCCAGGGTGTGAAAGTCAAGTTGAATTTTTCCTGGTTTGCATACTGTTGCTGCTAGTAATGATGAATTATTCAGTGGGAGCTAAATGAATGAGCCTATTGATGAGTGCAAATCAGGAAAGAGTTTAGTTAACTTTCCGGGAGCTTTACTGCCCTGAGGAATTGTTTGATATGGAAGAGAACTGGCCAAAAACTGTTGTGTTGAAGGAACTTCTTGTTTTTGAAATCTGATTTTGAGCAAAATTTTCTAGTGGATGAGACATTTTTGCCTGGTTCTGTTTCTGAAAACATTTACAGTATAAGATAGATATCTCTCTTGCTGGTAAAAATCAGGATTCCTCATTCAACTTCTGGAATATAGTTGCACTGAAGAGAAGTAATTCAGTAACAACATTTGACTCATTAAAAAGGGATGACTGCTGTAGCTAGCTGAAGCTTGAGTCCTGTGATTTGTTTTGACTATGCAGAGCCCCACTGGAATCGGTGGCTGGGCACATTGGTACAACCCAACCCCACAAGGTTTTGGATTTCCAGAAGGAGAAAGGGATGTTGCAGCAATAGAATTAATAATAGTCCAAATGAAATTTGGCCAGAACAGCAGGCTGGTTTTGTTGCAAAGAGTGCCCAGAGCTTTCCACTACATCTCCTTATAGTGACAACAGCTATTAAACATTCAGTGCCACGTTTCAAAATTCAGCAATAACACTTCCATCTGAAATTCCACAAATACTGACTAGGTGATTTAAAACCCAATGTTTTTCTCTGTCTTGCAAACTCTTGCTAATGCTGACTTTCTCCCGCATGCACAGTTGATTTATATGCATTGGCACAGACAGATATGTAGAAAGGGAACTCTTTTTTCAAATGGAAAATAAGACGAAAGACATTCATTCTGGTTTTCTATCATGACCATTAGCAGAAGTTACGGCTCAGGAAAAAGACTTCCCTAGGTTTTCTTCCATGGATCCTGCCATCCCACTTGTTAATCTGCATGCAGATTTAAGAATTAGGCCACCGGTAGTCAGACCCCATGTGTTTACTATTCTAAGGCATTAAGTGGGGTTTTTTTCTGTATTTCTCTGCCTGAAAAAAATAGTGCAAATATCTTCATCTGCTGCTATTTGTGCATTGAACACAGTTTGGCTTCCCTCCAGCTTTGTATTTATTACAAAAAGTATTTAGCCAGAGACCACAAAAATTCATTTAAAATTAATTTGATCTCCAAAAAAGCAGATGTACATTTAGCTATACACTTATGAACTAGTAACCTATAGGTCAAAATGAACTTTTGCCTTGTAAGATAAGATTCCTGCTGTTGTTCCTCCCTCTTTCCCTTTCTGTATTCAATACTTTCTGGGGATGCACATCGTAAAACCTACAGAAGATCAAATCTCTCCCGGATTTGGTTTTATTATATAAAGGCAGTGCATTCAAATAATTTGTGTCATGCTGCTACCCTGCATTTGCTTGGCGTAATCTGTTCCAGCAGATATTAACAAAAGCACAAGTGTGACATCTATTGACAGCACAAGACTCAAACCCAGCTGGCAGGAGAGGCAGCAGCCTGTTTGCCTGCAGCTGGCTGCAGCAGGAGCGGTGGAAGGGCGGTAAGAGCGCGCTCCGCTGCAGGGCTAATCTCAGAATGGTATTAGAGCAGAGGTTTACAGCAAAAGGCTAATGTTGATTTTGAGTTGCATGTGGTTTTTGTGTTCAGTTTAACCTCGGTCTTGCACAAATTTCTAAAAGAATAATCCACCTGGGACTATAAGGCACAAAAGGTACCAGCTCTGTCTCAGAAAATGCTTGAGCTACAGACTCTGCTGCAGGAGTGCAGCAGGGAAGTAATGGCTTATGCTTCTGATGTCCATATGCTCTTCCCTAGGCATCTGCTATTGGCTAATGATTAATGCATCCATCCCTGGAGGTCAGTGCTTATCGGCGTGTATTAGCTCTAGCAGTACCATGGTTATCCAAGTTGGAGCAACCTAAGGAACCATGACTGCTGTAATGAGCCCTCTGCAGTTTTGCTGTGTGGGGGCCACTGGCAGAATGAGGATCCTGGGCAAGACAGACCTTTCTTCTCACCTGGTACAGCTGGTCTCATGCTTAAGCTGAGCTGTAGGAATGAACGTTACTTACAGTGTTACAGCATTTCTGTGTTATAGGCTCTGTACAGCTAATATTTGGCTTTTGATGTGGCTAGAGGAGGCTGGTTAGAGTGCCTAACGGCAGGACCTTCATTCCCTGTACTGTGCACAAACAGAGAACTTATTGAAGTCATCTTTTGAAATTTCCCTGAGCCGTCTTGCCCTTTTTCTAGTAGGACTCAGGTTTTCTGGCAGTTCTTTTAATTTTGACAAATCAAAAAAAGGTATTTGCACTTGAAATAGCTAAGAGTTCTCCTTAGATAGAGTCTTTATAACAGCCAGAGAGGTGGTGGTGTCCTCATGGTGGTCTCAAGCATCAGACTTGGATTTAAAGGCAAAGTTTTCTATATGTCACCTAAGTTCAGCTCTTGTAATTCTACTTCCACCATGGCAGCCTGCTCTGTTATAAGCAGCCCTTGCTCATGGCCTGGCATAGCTTCTCAACTACAATCATGTGAGTTTGCACAGGGAAAGTTTGTTTGGGTTTGGTTTTTTTGTTTGGTTTTTTTTTTTTTCCCCCAAAAGCGTTAAAGGGCTATAAGCAATCAACGGGGAATTAATTGCCAAAAGCTACTTACTAAGATCACTGACACATCTTGTGGACCTTTAAAGGGACTCATCTGCCTTGAATAATTTGAATATTTCTGAAGGTAAATCACCTTTTGAACTGTATTCTGATCTGAGTTTTTCTGATGTGTAATTCCATTGACTTTGGAGGGGTCACTTACGCTTTGTGTTGATATAACAAAGATTGCAATCAGACTTCTTATCTCCAACACAACCTATTTTTGCTGAACCTTTGGAAGAGATTCTTAAGATAGATTCCCAGTGTTTTCAGTGGAGATAGCTTTGAGATGAATATATGAATCTCAATAGATCTGGAGATTTACGCCTCATTCTCCATTACATTCCTATCATCAGAGGGGTTTGGATCTGAGCTTAAACTTTGAATCTTAACTAAATTAAACTATTGTCATTAAATATTATATTTCACTTAAAAAATATATACATTTATTTTTATTAAATAATAAAAAAGAAAATTAACTCAACCTGGTGGCCAGGTTCTTCATAAGTTTGAGAACAGATTCAGAAGATAACAACATCCTGGTTTATTTTAGCCTACGTATCTGTGACACACCTTAATGCGCTCCTCACCATCTGAGTGCCAAAAAGCTTCTGTGCTGAGGCAGTGGGCTGTCAACTTTCCCTTAAACATCTATGGACAAAAATACATCCCTGTCCATGCCGAGGTCTCCCTTTGCACCGGGGCTATGCAAGGAAGTATTTTAGCGCATTCTAAAAGACAAGAAAAAAGGCTTCATTTTTATCTCCGTGAGCAAGGAGTACGGCAATTTTCTTTGATCAAAAAATCTTCTTTGACATTCGATGGTTTCACCTGGGCTCCCCTGGCAAGAGCTTTCCTGGGTTACCTTTTACCCGTGGGTTCCTGAAAGGAGGCAAGCTTCTACACATGGGAGCTTTTTTGTATATCCTCTGCTTTCACCCATGGCAGGAGCCCAGCTGGGATTGCTACGTTTTACAAACTTATGTTCAGGAGCTGTTTCTCCCTCTTCAAATCCAATGCATGTCTGAAAGGACAGGAAGGAAGTAACCCAGAGTCAAAGGTACAAACACAATGTCTTCTGTTCTCTCTTTTTCTTCTATGTGGCTGATTCTTAAGAAAAGGAATATATTACTTCAGTAAATTAACAGACAATGAAAATTTATGTGAGAGAACATGGATAAAATATGTGTAATTTTTAAATTTGCCAGTTTTCTGAGCCCCATATGTTTAGTACCAAAATAAAATTACAACACGGGAAATTGGATGATAGATCCAGGACATGGGGGGAAATATATGGCTATTAATTTGTAATTTTGTTTTGCTAACTGTGAGACAAGAAGGCTTTCTGCAGACTAAATAATGATGGTATTTGGAGTGATAAATCTGAGCATCCTTGTGCTGTCTCCTGCTGCTGAATAAATCTGTTGGTCTGGTACAGACTAACAGTTCTGTTGATGATTTTAACTAGGCTGTTTCACACAAAACCAGCCTCTTTTCCCTTAGCTCCACTGAGATCCTTGACGCAGCATGAATGGATCCCTGCCTGTAGAGCAGGAGCAGAGCTAGGCTGTCAGGATGGTTCTGCCTAACGTGTCCTCAGTCCTCCTTTGCTTGGGAGATTCGTCTTTCTTAAGCTCTCTCCTCTGCACTACAGCTGAGCAGAATAACGTTAGCTCCTGCTTGTCATTGTATCACTAGTTAGACATATCCTTCTTTCACATGAGAAAACTCAGAGCAATAGCACTCATTAACCGCTTACATTAAAGCCTTGACAAAAGCCAGGTTGGAGTGGGAAAACTCATTTACACCTGATATAAGGGGATCATGAGGTAGCTGGATAATTACAAGAAATGTAAGGCCGCAGCAACCAGTGAAGAAACTACAGGCTGGCAGGAGGATTCCTGTAAGTCTAGGAACTGTTAACTCTTTACATTTCTGTATGCACAAGGTAGGGGATTTTTTTGTTTGTTTGTTGTTGGGTTTCGGGATTTTTTTTTTTTCCTCTTAAGCACAATTTTGTAATTCCTGGCAAGTGTTGTAATATGCAATTGTGTGAGTTAAAGGACTGACACAAAAGTTGTAGAGATGCATAAACTGGATAATTGCAAAATAATCTTGCACTGCCTCTGTCATCTGCTTGTCTGCAGCCTAAAGTGAGACTTTTAACAAAAGTAATTCAGGAACAGTGACCATGTGTTAAATTCCTTCAGGAGGAAGCAGCAGTGGCTGTAGCTGGTGCTAGCAGTCTCAGGTAGGCAATGTAGGAAATGTCAGACCTTGCATTAAAATAGCGCATTTTAAAGAGGCGATCACACATGCTATCTGCCAGTAAAACATTTGTTCAGGGGGTTTAGTTACGGTTTTCACAGAGAAAATCTGTTCAGATTGCTCATAGGTAGGTAAATAGGATTTCACAGCTGTTATTTTGGCAAATTAAAGGTTGGTGGCATTTGGTTAATTTGTTGTCAGATGTGATTTGTGGGAAGGTGATATGGTGATGGCAGAGCAAAGATCATTATGAATCTTTCCAGGCTTGACCCTTGTTGCATGATCAACTACAGGGGCAGGGACTGGGTTTATAACCTCCCAATACTTCTTTCCTTGTTTCTTTTGTAAAATTGCTCCTCTGTTGACAGACACTTCAAGTACCATGTAATATATTGCTGTGTGTACATGTACATAGTGTTCATCATGACAACCTCGTTCACAGGATGAACGTCCTAATCTTTAGGCTATTAAAGGTACCTGTCTATGTTTTAAAATACAAAGCCAGTCCATTCCTAGTTCTTTAGAGGAGTGGTTGTAAAATTGTTGAGGTGGATCCCAAGGGAAATGGCAATCTCTTTAGCACAAGTTGGAGGTACCAAAATCCTAGGGAAGGGGCTGGAGTTTGGTCTATCACTCATCTTTGACTTCTTATTACATGGCTTCTTTCTGAGCATATTAAGCTGGTACATGATGAATTTGAGCACCCACCTACCTTTGCTGACTTGAACAGTCATCCAGGGTGATCATCTCTCTTCTGAGACAAGTCATATGTAAGCAAATGGAAGTGCTCAGTTGTATGCAGATATTCCGGTGGTGCAGCCTCCTGCCTCAGACCTTGAATTCTTGGTTCTTTTAGTTTTATGGTCAAATGTTTGAACCCAGTTGAAAGTGAAGGCCATAAATTTAAACCATCCAAAAGAACAGAGGGAATAGTTGTAATAAGAATGAGCTGATCATTTGAAAACATGCCAAAAATACACTCTACTGTCTGGAATTCATTTGCTAAGATTTTACCATAATTAGAGCTTGAACATTCATTAATTATACTGAGTTTATTCAGAGTAAGTCAGGTAATCGCTGCTTTTCACAATTACTCATGAAGGATTGTAATTAAAGAGCCCTTGCCATTCTCAGACAGACACTATTAAAGGGACTTGCCCTGCATTGAAAATCCTCTGCTTGGTTTTGCTTCCACCTCCCTTCTGGCCGTGCTCCTCAGAGCTGTTAAAAAGTTGCTGTGGCAGTGTTTGAGGGAAGACTGAGTCCGGTATTTTTTCCTGTTTGTGGTATTTTTACCTTGTTTTGAGATCTTTATTATGCAGGTGTGACTTAAATGTCAGTTGCTCTAGAACTAGTATGTTATGGGGGATGGAGAGAACAAGCCTAGAAGTGTATTTTTATTCTGTAAATCACCTACAGTTAGAATTTAATATATTTTATAAAAACTATACCTGTTCTATGGCTTTTGGAAAACTCAATAGTGCTATGTAAGATCAGGAAACTCAGACAGCTGGAAAACAGTTAAAACTTTATTTGTGATGACATACCTATCCCTAATAGAAGAAATTTGAAAGCAGTAATGTGGGAAAATTATTATAGAATTCCGCTCTGATGAGCTTAATTGTGTCTCTCTCTGCAGCTCTGGATGCTTTAGAAAATATGTTGGACCATGGTTTTTATCTCTGTGACAGTTCCTTCTTTTCTGAAGTTACTGGCTCAAAGTATAAATTGATATTTTTGAACTGAAAACATGTCTGAGGTCTGTCTCAAGAATGCTTACTAATTTTCAGTGTGATTTTTATGGTCTTACTGAAGATGAACACTTCACTGTTAACTATTGGAAAATGAGGCACACACACTGAGTTTGATACATAGGCTCTCTCTATTGTCAGCAGAGTCAGGCAGGCAACTCCAAAAGACCTGGTGAAATTCACTTTTTTTTAAGAGCACTGGAAAGAGCAGAGAAAATGAAAAAGAATCCAGGGCACCATCCCAGTTGTTGAATTAACTCTGATATGCCAGTGATAAAGCGTGCTCTTTTCTTAAGTTCATACCTCTGCTGATTCTCTCACTAGCTATATTACTTTAAAGAAGACATTACAGTCTATCATACCAATAATTCACTGGCTGGAACTCCTTAAGTACATATTTGCATTGTTCTTATTGTAATGAGCTCTAAAGGAGACATTATGGTTCAACACGCCTGATAACATTTAATCAACAAGCCATAGATAAAAATCTCTGAATGCTATGAAATTGGATAAAAGATCATAATCATTCAAGGGATTTTTGATTAAATTATTCTAAAAATAACAGGTTGCTTAGGCTCAAATCTAACAGAGCACAGAGGATCAGGACAGTGCTGAGGCATGAGCAGAATTGCCAAGGATGAGACAGTTCAATTATTTTAAGGAAACTGAACAGTAAATGAGCAAAATGGCAAAGTAATGCGTTCTGCAACACGAAACAATTGGTTGCAAGAGATTTCTAACAATTTCCAGTAGTGTTGTAAGTGGTTCTACATTGATCCTGTGTTGCTCACATCCCTGTCTAAGTGCAGATCTTTCTGAATTCCCATTACTTCTGGTAGGGACCAAATTTCCTGGGAGAATCTGTGGAGAATGATGCTATTAAGTATAGCAAAGGTGGCCAGACCTAGCCGTATCTTGTTATCCTGTAGCTACTTTGGAGTAGTGTGTTTTGGTATAGTTTTCTCTGAACTTGTAAGGTACGGTACTGTTTATGGTTAGTTACACATGCTTTTGGAATGGTATGCTGTATAAATTAGGCTTGATGGCATCATTTAAATAAAAAGTTGATATGTGTATATATTATTATTATTATTATTATTATTATTATTATTATTAAGGCGGTGGTTAAAACTTGCAACCACCTAATATTCTTTTAGTTTTCCTTTGTCTTTGGGCACCCAAACAGAGCCTTGAAATGCAAAGGGAAGATGATGAGTCAGCCCAAGAAAGGTCCCATGGTACTACCAGATCATTTTGACAAACCCCAGAGCTTATTATATCATTTGGACAAGTGTCGTCTGAATATTTGAATGCTTTTCTGAGAAAACTCCCTGAGGCAGATGAATGAGATTCAGCCATTACTACCACTGAGTCTGATTTGCTGTCATTCTGGCTAGAAGCAATAGGAAAGTCCACTAGAAATAACAGCCACAGCATTATAGGACCAGGGATAGATTAGAAAGGAGTTATTGCTGGCACTTTCTATTCTCTCTTGGCCCACATAGCTATTTATTATTCACTTTCCACTGTGTCTGGATTTATCTGATGACTGACATTCCAATACAAATTGAAATTTAAGCTTTAGATATATATACATAGTTGCCTCTTCAGGCTGAGGCAGTGTGAGTTAATGGTTAGTCCCTCAATGTCAAACAGAAGAGGAGCCAGACTGTGAGGGAAGAAAGTGGTATTATATTTGGCAGATGTTCTCAGTCTTCACAGCAAAGACATGACACTTACAGTAAGTAGAATTTCCCACAAATTAATGAAATGTTCTGCAAACTTGCCTGTCTGTCCTTTTAAGTCCTTGAGGTTTTTACACTCTGAAAATGATAACAAGCACTGGAAAGTTGGAGGCCGGTTAATGTTGTCACAGGAGAATAATATACAATGGATTCTGTCTAAATGAGCACCTGATATAAAAGACGTACAATGATAAGACTAAGAAATCCATATTCACTATCCACTGCGCTGCTCTCCAGTGGTAATGTTTATATGCAGATAGCCACGTAAATGAATATCTTATGAATAACTCAAGGTCAGAGAGAAAAAACCCAAATCCTTCTGTAAATAGATAAAACAAATTATGAGATGTCTTTTAGGATGAACGTCTTTGAATGCATTGTACTTGAGGGGCAAAGGGGGAGTTCAGCGTTTTGCAACTGTTCTAGGAATGAATGGAGAGAGACCTTCCCCTTTCCCATTCTCGTATTGAATTTTTTGTTTCATATGACACGGAAAAGGTTTCGTTACAACTTTAAAGTCAGAAGTATAATATTTAACCTGCTGTGTCATCCCCATCCATGATCCTAATGAGCATGAAACAAACCCTGCTTGTCCCCATTGTGGCTATGGAAATCAGAGGATCTGGGGCAGCTGTTAGGTTTTCGCTAGGTTTACAGAGGAAAGAAAGAAAAGCACTTGGTCCTACAGACCAGATACTGAATTCAATAAAGACCTTTCCTATGGCCCTACGAAGGACATAGGGCTGAATTCACTGGCATCCAAAGATTAATCAAGGGAATACCAAGTTTAAATTGGCTCATTGCTTCTGTACAGAATGTCTTGTCAGCTTTCATGCTTCTGTTTAGCTACTGACAGCAGTTGCACAGACAATTTTGTTTTAAACAGAAGTTTAAAACAATTGCTTAGGTTGCAAAGTCAAGCACACAAAAATGCACCAGATCTAAGTTTCTATATGCAACTTGAGTTGTGTCTACTGGTTCTTCCCTCCTCTTCCCTGAATGAAAAGGTATCCCGAAGGGGGAGAGGGAGTTCTTGTATTATTCAGGTAAAAGTTGCAAGTGGGAAAATGAAGGTTTTCTCATAAATTTACTTGTCTTTTTTACATTATTTTCATACCCGACAATTGTACTGCGTCAGCAGATAAAAATTCCCCTGCTATGCCCTCGCCAGAAGTCAGCATTTAGATGAAAATGTCCTTGTCATGAAAACATCGTTCTGCTTGGCCTTGTCTTAATGGGCGGTCATTAGCTGCAAAAGTGGAACTAACGCTCCAGCGGTACCTGTTACACAGATCAGTTAATTATTTGAGCCACTTCTCCCATCCTCTCTTACCTGGATTCCCCTCAGTTTGGTAAAATCTGAGCGAGTCATCCAATACATGCTCTCCCTGTAGGCTTCAGATCTGGGGACCACATTTACCTTTTGATCTCCACCAAAGAAACATTTATCTAAATTTAAAATTAATTAATATCACACAGCTAAATCTGAACCCTGTGGATTAGATTAAAGTTTATCCAGTAAGAGCACAAAGTCTGATCCTCTGAATATAAATGACTGCATCATCTGCATGAGATTTAATTGAGAAAACTGCATCGAAAAGGCAAATTAAATACCAAGAACACAACAGATTTTCCACAGCGAAACACCGTGGGAAGTGAAAAACCATCTGTACAGAGAAGAACAGAATGACATTTTTGCATCATATCAGCCAGATAATATTTTCTCTTTCATGTATTATCTATGTTAAACATTTTGATAAGACAGATAAATTAATGTACTTTTGCCTATCACCTGACATTAGTTAAGATGATGAAAAGATTATTGCAAACCCAAAATGACACATGAATTTTAAATGGCTTCAAATTTACATTATTTCTCTAATCTTGTCTGTTCTGAGACTGACAGAAATGCAGATTGTTAGGAGTGCCATTTAGAATTCCTATCAAACTTTTAGTCTGGGAAAATAATTCTGGAAGCATAGGTTTGCACAACTCCAAGCTTTCACACCACTTGTTTCCTAAAAAATGTACCAATATAGTTTCATTAGGATTTCCAGTAAAATTAACCCCACTGTTAATAAATATATTTTAAAATTATGTTTCACAGCATATGTTTCAAAACCTCAGAAATGCTGCCATCTGTTTTTGCCTGGATTCTGAAATAGCCACAGTCAAGCGATACCGTCAAAGCCCTGTAGCATCCATATGCCTTTAAATCAACAGACAAGTTTGAACCAGGATTTCCAGTGCCATATGGACTAATGTCATTCTCTCATTATTTCAAACAAAACCAGCGCTTGGGGCGTGTGTGTTCTGGTTCCAGGTTCGCAGGTAGTTCCGCAGAAAAACATCAGCACTCAAGTGACTGCTCCTTATACCGAAGGATTTTTAAGGTTGAAGAGCAACAGAGGTAGCAAAGACGTGATATCCACTGAGGTACAGGAGCTCAACAGGTTATGAGCACGTTGCTAGAGTTTAAGAATATTTTGCCTGAAACAATGTGGTATTAAGTGTTTTTAACTCCAACAGTAGATACATCTTTGGAATTGATATTCCCAAGATTAATTGGGCTCCGTTTAAAAGGACCTAGACAAGGTGCTGGTGTTTTTAAACAGCCATTAATTTCTACGTAACACAGTGTAATACACACCATACAGGAAAACTGGTTGGTGAAAATAGCTCTGTTTCTCTAAGCTGTCAGCATGCTTCTGGAGTCTGCAAAGACTCTGCAGAGTTAAAAATAATGAACTGAGGTATCCACACAATTATTTATTTTCAAATTGGTGAAGTGCCATTTTCTTCTCAGTTCAGGAAATTAACCTCCCCGAAAGCCAGCTTGCTCTACACAAAATTAATAAAGCAGAGCATGCTGGCAATAACTTGCACATGTTTATTTATGTGTGATGTCTCCAGCTAGAAAGGCTAAGATGAAAAATTGACTCAAAAGGCTGCACTCCAAGGGGATTTACTCCTGGGTTGGGCCCATTTTCATGTTGTTTAAACTCAGAATTGATGGAACATGAATCTTCTCTGGAGCCTATAAAAATTAAGCTCTTTTATTATCACCTTTTCTTTTTTATCCCATGGCACACACCTAACATTTTCTTTAAGAAAATAAGGTAAGGAAATTGGCCATCCAGTTCTAAAGAAGTAAGGAGAAAAAGGTATGAGGGCTGCAAGAGAAACCGTTGGTACTGAGCCCAAGAAATAATTTTCTCCGTGTCTTTTCACTGAAGCTTTATGTGGTTTAAACTGAAGGCGTATTCATATTAAGTGCTGGTGAAATTTTTTCCCAGTGTACGTACTTGCATGGACTGCTGAGCTTTGTAAGACACCCCTAGAGTTTGTAGCACTGCAGTGTCTAATGAAAACTCCCGCAAGGCAGGTCTCACCTGAGGGTTAAGCCACAGCCTGTAGAGCTTGATGAAGACAAGTGGTGCAACAGGGCTGAGGTACTCCAGAATTAACTCTCTTTATCAGCCTGATTTAAATTTGATGTGAAGACTGAAGGTGATAGAATAATTTCCCTGGGCTACTTTTTCTGCTTTGTTGCGTTTACCCTCACCCTGTTTTTCTACTTTTTATACTTTTTCTGCATTAACAACAATCGCAGCTTGTATGTATAACACATCTGTTGTTCCTGTTTCTTCATTGATGGCTTTTCATTGTTGGCACCATTCAGAATATAGGATTTAGCAAAATTTTAGCTTCAAATTTGGATTTGAAGAAGACATATCTCCACAGTCTTGACACGCCTCTGCTGGGTGCTGCACGCACTGAGCTATCTGGGGTGCTTGACTGCAGCGTGGTGCTGCCCAGGCTGTGCCCGCAAAGGCAGGCTTCTCAAGGGAGCCGTGAGGATTTCAGGGGGCAGAAAAATGTCTTCAAAGGTAGAGAAGTGAAGGGAAAATGTTTGATGGCATCTTCCATGTAAGAAGCTGTCAGTTGTACCTGAGTCCTTTCTGCCCTGGGCAAGTGTGGTCTTACAGGTGAGACAGCCATGTAGGGACTGATGTTCTGGGCACCAGCAGCTCTCTGCCTTTTGATGCTGGGGAGGGAAAAACTGGAAAAGAGTGAGTGTGAGCACTGCAAGAGACATAATGGTATTAACTGGGGGTCACACTGGACACTTTTTGGGAATTCTGCAGTCCTACTCAAAGTAGGGAGTTCAAGCACTATCCTACGTGTTACTTCTCAGCTTCATCTTTGAATCATATAACTTAGCGTCAGGCATCAACAGGAATGTCAGCCCATACAGAAAGTGTACTTCAGGGTGAAGACAGACAGACAGCATTTCATAAACCTTTGGAATACCACCCTCTTCTACTTGTGCCTTCCTTAATTACATGGAGGACTTGAGTCCTTTATCCAAAATAATCCCAGCTGACCCCTCTCTCAATATCAATCCAGTTCATCCAAAATTACCACCCTGTCAAAGCTCCTAAGTGTAATAAAATTGTAGGGATTTCATAGCCTTGGGGAGAGGTAGTATTGCATGTACCAGGTCTGACCCATTTTGACTTGGAAATGTGTCCTTTTGAAAGCCTAATAGAGGCTGCTGTAATCATGTCAAATATAGTTTCTGTGCAACAGAAATAGCTCCTGTTTTGCCAGTAGCTACGTAGATGGAAACATTCAGAGGCAACATTCACATGTGAATCAGGAACCAAATAAACATCCACCTCTCCAGCTCAGATTGCTGTGGTTGGCTTCAAGTTCAGCGTGTCTGGAAAGCACTCAGCAGCTCATCTCTCCTCCTCTTTGCTGGGGTATATTGTCAGGTTTAGCTGTTTGTTGGCAGGAGGCTTATTCTTTTACCATCAGTAAACCCAAGAAGTACCACAGGTGTCAGGTCGGGCTGCAGGATTTGCCAGGGCGTATGTAGCCAGGAGTTAGAGGATGAGGAGCAAAGCTGGCGGGAGTTAATGTGCGACTGAGCCGCCAGAGCAGAAATGAGCTTGGAAAGAACAGTGCATGTTTTCTCTCTGGCTGCTGGGTGGCTGCAAGCCTCTGACCAATTCTGTTCTCCTTTCGTTTGAGGAAGCCTCGGGAAGCCTTTTGCTCTGTTTCATCAAACCAGAGTTGCACAAACATTACTTCTAATAACTCTTTTCTGTCTGGAAGTTTTTATTTTTGTGCTAAAGGTGCCTAGAAGAGCCTTAACAATTGATAGTATCTTTTTATGCTACATGATGCAGTGAACAATAATGCCTTCATCTGGTTTCATACAATCTAAATAGAAAAGAGGCCCTTCTACCCCTTTTCTGAACCAGGGAATGGGCACAGGGAGAGTGAGATTAGCCTGAGGCTATGAAAGAGCCAAGAGCCCGGGACAGATAAGTCTGAAACCAATGCCTTGGCAGGGGGTCTCATAGCTGTCTAAGGATAAAAAGGCTATAAATACCTAATCGTTGTATGGTGGTGTTTCCTGGACCTGCCTGAAACCAGGATATGCAAAGAACACATGCATCTATCAGGATTTTCTTTTAATTAGTTTTACTCCAGAAATTCGGACTAGCTTTTGGGCAGAGGCTTTGATTTCTTTTTGAACTGAATTCATGCGATTGCCAGGAAAGGCAGTTCAGTTTCATTTTCCTTGAAGTCAACAGAACTACTAACTTCAAAAGCAGAAGCAGGCCCCAAATTAACAGAAGTCATGCAGCTCATTTGCTGCATCCCTGACCGAAATTACCATTGTTAATGCACTTCCATTGAGGGTCGGACCACCGTTATTGCCTAGTTTCCAGGGTTCAGTCCAGTTAGGTGGATAACTTAACACCAATTATTTGATAGCAAGTGAAATGAAAGTCTAATTTTCAAAAATCATGACTAATTTCTGACATAGTTTTCAACTCTTCCCTTATTAGAAATACTGTCTTTCATGTAGTTTCCTTTATAATGATTTAATCTGCAGAGAGATTTTATGTATTCTCTTTGATACCCTCCCTGCAAGTCTCAGTCAGAATGCTCTCACAAGCAACCTTAGGCTTCAGCCTTTAAAAATCCTTCAAGTCTTTAATGCTGTCAAGGTGTTAAAGACACGTTTCTTGGTTTAATACAGATAATGCATCACTGAATTGTGAGCTGTATGGGGTGCATTTTATTTACTGTTTTCAGACGGAAGTGATTCCTGTTCTTGCAATTCTAGGGCCAGATTTCAAGCATTGTGAAACCTGGAGGCACCAAGACTTAAAGGAGTTACAGTCTTTTGTTAAGAGAAGTGAATGGAAAACTAGACTGAAATCAGAGGGGATACCCCCATCCTGAGGGATGGTAGGGAAAACCCTACGTTTTTTAGAGTGTGTCCAGATACTACTCAGTTAAGCAGCACAGTTCAGTCCTGTGATAGATGCAAAAACTTCAAAGTATGGAGAACAATGGGGAAGGTGCTGATTCTCACTTGCCTTCCTTAATGTGGCATCCTTCAGAGCCACCCTGACCTTCTGCAGCTCTTCACAGATAATTGAATTGTGAATGTTTTGGTCCTGTGATGTGCTTGAGCCTAACAAATGGGCTTCTTCAAAACCCTCTATTGTTAATGCATTAAGGGAACAAATCCCGCATAATATCTGTAATTCTCTTAGTGATATCAAGTGCAGAAGTACTGGCTAACCTACCCCTCACCTTGCAAGCCTTTTTAATAGTATCGATTGCCTTTTTTTTTTTTCCCCCCTGGAAAACTAGGCAACTGTTGGATGAAAAGCAGATTAACTTGTGTTCTAGTTGGTCAAAACATTGATTACATAGTTCACTGTACACTTTTCCCTATTTTTCTAAATAGATCCTGAATTAGTGCCAGATTTTCCCATGTTGATACAAGATAATTACAATGATGTTACAAAGGTGTTCCTTTTCCTATAATTTGGGCTCTTTTCTTCTCTTTCCCTAGTTTCCCCTATCTGATTTTCCTCCTTCAGTCTTCAGGCTCAGCTATGGGTAAACCTTTTCATTATGTTGGGCATGATTCTCCTTCTTTCTGTTCCCAGGAGTTTGGATGAGATTAATTTATCCTAACATTTGCACATAAAAATTACATGTCTGCATTTTAGAGAGCCAGACTAGACCAGACTCTTTTTATAGTCAGTGGAGAGAAATAGGTAAGTAAAATTTCGCACAGTCCCACTGTGTCCAGGAGTATGCTTTAGACGGTAATGTAGACATTCAGGAAGATTTAATTGCCAATCCTGGAATTTGGCCAGGGTGAGGAATTGATGGCCCCGTACTTACCTTAAATGTGCTGTGGAGCATTAAAGATAACGTGAGATTATGGCTTTCCCTTTTCACTCAATTGTTCCTTTTTTAGGAGCCTGACTTCCTCAGGCAGATGGTGCAGGGCGCGCTTTGTTTCAGAGGCGAGAGCATTGCCTCCTGTAAAACTAATATCAAACGCCTCTCAGAGGCAGGAGCTTGAACTGGAACACGTTCTCCAGTAGCATGGACCAGCTAAGCGGTAGATTAAATTGCTGCTTTATTTTAGCAAATACACCAGATCGTCCAGTCTGTTTTATACTTCACTGTTGTATATTCTGCTGGAGCAGTTCTTACCAAGACTCTGCACAATTCTGTTACGTGGCACAGGTGTTAGCTTGGACCCTTTTCATGAGCACTAAATTAGCCTAAATTTAAAAAAGAATTGAGTACTTGAAGGAGAAATCAACATTTGATCGGTTCTACCGCATTCACCAGAATTCTGTTTAAGATATTAAAATGTCACTTCATAGGTCGTTCTTCTGACAGCCTTAAAGAGGACTGTCCACAACTGCTTTGAAGAAAACAGGTTGTGAACTTAGATGATGAGCTCACTTTGTATTTTTAGCAAGAACCTTTCTGAAAAAGAAATGTTGAGTAGAGTAAGAATTGGCTGCTCACTGCGTTCACCCTGGTGTTTTCAGATGCGTTTGCAGAATTACAGTGACATTGAGCACAAGTGGGCAGATGGACTATTATTCCTGTGATTCATTGACTTTTAATTCTCTCTGAATGCATTCCTGTTTGTAGTACCTGGCTTACACCTGACATCTCTGTGAGTCAGAAAAGAAGGAGGAAATCCTGTTTGCCAATAGATGCAATTATAATTAACTATTTTTAAAAGAAATTCAAATAAATCAAGTTCTGTATTGTTAGTGGGCTCAAGAAAATTAAGAAGGGGGAAACATTCTTGATTTTGACAGGTACATGCACAGGAAGGTTTGCATATTTTAGATATTGCTGGCCTTGGATCTGAACTGTGTATTTCTTGACAAAGATTATATGTGTATGTTTTATGTACACTTCTTTTGTTTTTCAATTCAATAGCTACATAGTTTAAAAAAAAATGAAAGACTTAGTTTCAGGTATTAGAAGAGTAAGATATTGTATAATGACAGTGTATACTGGGTATCAATACACATAGAAAATCAACTCATCTGAGACTTTATTTTGTTATTTCCATTTGGATGTGTAAAAAGTTTTGAAAATGCACGCTCTTTTAACTTGTGGGTGGAGCAAAAAAAGTCATATTTTCTTCCTCTCTTCCTAACCTCTGAAGATCAGATTTGGAATCAATCTTTCAAAAAATCATGGGATCAGGAGTTTGTTTCAGGTTCATCTAGTTTTAAAAGTCTTAGGATACTATTCTTCGGTATTGCTCCTATATAATATATTCATGTTTCTTTGCTGCAGTTAAAGTAAGTTTTTATTCTCTATTTTAACTGTAAAAGTGAGCCTTGGAGAGATTGTTGTAAATTTTTCTGGTTTAGTATTTGTATTTGGCTTGGTAAGGACACATTTCTGTGGCTTCTTCCTCCAATCTGGCCAAAAGGAGTTGACACCATTTCAAATAATTGCAAAGGCCAAAGTTTCTTCAGGGAACAGTGCCTCTTTATTTTTCTTGTTATTCCAAGTTGTCCAAAAGATGCATATTTTGGAATGGAATGTTAGGAAACTTCTGTACATCTTAGAACACATAACTCCTGAGACCAGATCTAGTGTCCATATGGCTCCACTGGAATCATCAGAGAAGGACCTGTTTTCCAGTCTTTAAACTGTATATTTTTATTTTTTTTAAACTATAAATTTTAACAGGTTTGCAGATCATTATTCTGATAATCCTTCCCAAAGGAGACCTCTTTAAAATGGCTTGATGCTGCTCTACATTCCTTGTGGCAGTCTTGGGTATGAACATTCCTGCTTCATTTTCCCTGTCAAGAAAAACGAGTAAAACAAGGGTGATGGAAAAGCATCCAAGAAAGACTTCTGGTAGAAAATCTCAGTGGAGACACTGGAAACCCAAATCCAGATTTGGCAGCTGTTCCTGGTTTGCAAGTCCAGATACGGGATGAATAATTCCTCCAAGACAAGGAGATAGCATCTGATCATTCCATGCATATGAAGCCTTAGAAATGTTTCTGTCATTCAAATTTTCACAAAGGAAATATAATTTGTGGTTATTCGTGCACTGCATAGACAGATGGAAGCACAGCAGGTAGATAAATACTGACATTCTCTTCTATGAATACCTTCAAAAGAAAGGTCAAAGGTAAGACAGTGAGTAAAGTGAATGTAGATTAGGCAGAACATCTGTTGAAGGGGGATAGTAGGGAAAATATTCATTGCTTTTCAAATAGAAGTTCTGCTTAAAAAAATGTTGATGAGCATCTGCTTAATTATAAATTCTTTGCAATCCTTAACATTAGTCTTTCGATAAAATTAAAAACAAAAAAAAAAAAAAGAAAAAGTACAATTAACCCCAAGAGATAATTCACTCCTGTTTCCATAATATAATACCAGAACTTGCTTGGACTGGAAATACAAGAGGGTGGCTTAGCAAGTATCTAGAGTACAAGGGGTGGGGATGAAGGGCGCTTTGGGCAATGGCACCACCTTCTTCATTGTCCCATTTAGTAAAATGATAGAATGGAATAAAATCCTGACTATGGGTAGATCTGGCTGTTGGCAATTGCCTTGGTATGATGCTCCCAGCAGGGCACTGTCTTTCTGCAGCAGCAGGACAGACCTGACTGTATTAATTTCACACCGAAAAGAAAATCAGTGACATGAAATGTGTACAGCATTCATCTCTCCTACAACTGCCCTGATCCCAGTGAGCTTCAGAGGAGGAGTGAATAGAGGCTATTTTCCATAATTTTATATGAATGAAAAGTCCCACTAACCAAACTGAGTGTGTGCATGAAATGCAATATATCGCTGCCCTCTCTTGAACTCTTCATTGATACTGTAGTTCTCAGGATTGATTAAATATGGTCAAAATAATCATTTCACTTTCATTGCTTTGATGTTCCATTTTTCACCAGTCTCAGCTATTGATTTAGCATGTTCCCCGTTCTGTATTTTTATTGGGCCAATTGTTTGTAATGGGTGAGTAAACAGATGTCAACACAATTTAAAGATAGTGGGAAGAGGCATGAATGGCACTTGAAAATCAATAGGAGGGAGGTAGAAAATAGCCATTTGTGCCATGGAAATTCTTTCCACAAATCATTCCTGCATCCAGATCAATTTGCTCCCATTGGGAGACAGTACTGTTAGAACTAATGCCACCTCGGTCAGAAATGATCCATGTTGGTTGGGCTTTCAAATTAAAATCCTGTAAAAGTGAAAAATGTGCAAAATCCTTTGAAAATGCAGCTCTTCAAACTATTTCTTGCACTGAGCAAGCAAGTCCTGATACTGGTCTTCTAATGAACTGAAAAGACAGAAAGGTATGCCCAAACGAGCTTTCAGATAAACTAATATACATATTTACTCCAGGGAGTTATTTGCATATAATGTTACATGCATATTTTGTATGTGTTGAACAGCATTTAAAATCTTGAGAGTGCCTTGTAAGGCATAGTGCCCCCATCTCACTTTCATTACTGCATACACAAGCTCCTAGGAGAATAACGCTCCTTTTAGATTGCTGCCTTCGCACGTAGCTAATGCAGGCATTATTTACACTGCTGATAACCACTTTTTATGATCAGAGCTATGCAATCCTTTTCCTCCTGACCTTTTGGCCAGAAAAATCCCATTTGATATCAATAAGAAAATTACTGCTAATATTATAATGACATACGCTAATAAGGTGCCTGTCAACCTAGAGCAACCTTTACATCATTCCATGTGCGACTGCAGCTGTCTGAAGAAGTTAAACAGCAGTAAAGAGACTGTTGGATATAAATAGTCAGGTGACTTATTCTGTAATACTGATGTGATGCATTTTTCTCCCTGCTCCTTTTGCTAAGCACCTAATGACTCCTGAATATTGAGAATTAAACAGAAAGGATTCTCCACGCCTACATGTGCGCTTGTGCACATACACACACAGACAAAACCATCATTTTTACTTTGATATGGAATTATGACCATTGCTTTCAGTGATCTGTTGATTGGGACCTTCATGATGTTGTTAATGGAGAGTTCTCCTATTTTCTTTATATTTCTAACCTGCTAACTAAGACTCCTCCATACACTTAGCATTTGTAACACTACCTTTGGGGGGCTGGGGAAGGACATATTTGGATCTCACTGTATCCTGCAATTGGCTGTGTCCACCTAGGATCTAAAAGCACCTTGTCCGACAGCCAGGGATGATGTATGTGGGTGGGAAGGCTGTCTGATGGTGCAGGTTGCCCTCCGGGAGGAGGGAGCCACTTTTCGTGAAGTGATGCAAAACGAAAGTATTGATTGCACAGTATCAGTAATGACCTGCCACTTTTAAAACCAGCTGATGAAAGGGCTGTCAGGCACAGGCTGCCCAGGGAAGGGGTTGAGTCCCCATCCCTAGAGGTATTTAAAAGCCGGGTAGATGTGGTGCTTAGGGACATGGTTTAGTGGTGGGCTTGGCAGTGCTGGGTGAATGGTTGGACCTGATGATCTTAAAGGTCTTTTCCAACCTAAATGGTTCTATGATTCTGTGACTTGGTTTTGCTGGAGGTTGGTGTCCAGCTTCAAAGTCTCTGGGTTCCTGTCCCCACAGAGGCCCTGCCTTCAAAGGGCTGTGCTTGCTATGGCCAAAGGAGCTTAATGCAATGAGCGGGGAAGAAGTGCTAAAACATGCCTTTAAAATTTGATGCTGGTCTCAGGGATTTTATTTCTTTTTTTAATCAAAGCTTCTCTCAGATAAGCACGTCTTAAGAAAATCTGTTTCTAGACTATGCTAAAGAAGGGACACAGCATGGTATTTTTTTTTTCTTCTCTTTCTCACTAAATATCTGATTCAAAACCCATGAAACATCTCTATTTGCTGTATCATGTATACAAATATTTAACACTAACCATATGTTTCTGTGTTTTCTTGAAGCCTAAAAGCATTTCTTAAATCATCCTTCCTTTTCAACTTCTATGTTAAAGTGCCTTTTTGGCAGCCTAAATTGTTCAGTGTTTAAGTGAAATTTGTTTCATGAGAGAGACTTTATATCTATGTATATTTGCTATTTATGCCTCTGAGTTCATTACGAAATGGTGTAGTGTGCAATATAATGACTTGTAGAGTCTAGGACTTTGTGTAGTCCAGAAATGATCTGATGCAGCCCACTGGGCCAACTAGATATGCCTCATTAACTTCAACTCAGGAGTATTAAGGGATAAGCATTAAAAATTAAGGAAAGTTAGAGAGGGATGCTAGATTCTGTAGGAAAAAATGGCAGAGGAACAGCCTACTTGATGAAAAGGCAGGTTCATTTTATAGTTGTTATAAAAGTTGCAAGTAAAGAACCCCTCAGGGTGAAAGCTAGACAATAACCCATTGTGAAATGAGTGGGGTCAGGGCCTCACCTTTTAACAATTACCTGCAAAGAGCAAAGCCTTCTTGCATTGAATAACAACCATAAATTTTGCCAGTCTTGAGCTGCGCTGGCAAGTTGCCAGGAGCTGTAGGGCTGAACCTGTTTTACATAAACACTAGGCATTCAGAGATGAATGTGCACATGGAAAGGTGAACAGCCTTGTTTTGATGCAATTTTAAAGTTGTGTTTCTAGCTGCTGAGGAAAGACTGCAAGAGATGAAATGAAGAAAAAAGGATCCAGGCAAATAGAAGCTAGAAGGGGAGTATAAAACTAATATGAATAGAAGACAGGTGGAAAACTCTCAAAAAACTATAACTTCATTCTTCTAAACTTAACAAGCCTCTGATCCTGAAATACTGTAACAACCATCCAACTTTGAGGAGGGGCTCTGTAACAGGCCCTGGATTCGGCCCATGATCTGTAACTTAGATTTGGAACCATTTCAGTACCTTTACATTTTCAAACCACTCTTTAATTGAATAGAAAATCGTCTTATTTTCCGAGATCAATGTGACACATCAGCAGCTTGAAATGAGTTGCAAGCTTGCATGTGGAAAGAAGATTCTTGTCTGAAGATACCAAATTTAGATACAACCTCATCGGCATTGTCAGCTCGTGGGAGAATCCAAATTCTAAACTTGCGTGAGTGTTGGAGCACCTTGCAGTATTTTCTCTCAGGCAATCACATTAGGATGCATAATGGAAACCATAATGATATAAATATTTAATTCTTATAAGTAGGTTCTAAACAGTATAGAAATGTTGGCATAATTAATTTTCAGGCACTATCTTTTTTTCGTCCCCTTTCTAATTAGTAGAGTACAGATGAGATGCTACTGCATAATTGATAAAAACTATGTTTGTAATTGTGTATATATGATCATTCTTACCTAGTTACATCAAATGAATTAAGTGTCATTGCCTTCTTTAACACAGCTCAAGGGCTAGAGAGGATATAGCAGTAATTTTATGCTGGAAATAGAGTCATTTTAATGTTCGTTGCTATTCATCTGAAGACATCAAAGACCTCTGCAAAGCTGCATGGATTATTCTGCTTCCATATATGGGGTAGAACTCACATTTTTTTAATCAGGAGATCATTCAATCATGAGATCAAAATAAGTGAGTGGTGTCAAAATCCTCAGTCTAAGAGATTTACACATGTAGGCAACAAGCATAGAGCTCTGAGCCATGCCTCATCCCATATAAATTAAAACACACCTTATTCATTGGTCATGGAGGATGTCCAGGCAGGTAATATAACTGATAGACATGATGTTTTCAAAGATGCCAGTAATAGCTTTGCTCTCTAGGAGAGCTACTTGCCCAGACAGGCCTTTCCAGCTGTCCAGAGCTGGGAGAGTGACAAACACCTTAACCTGAATTGGAAAAGCAATATTGACTACAACAGGTAGGTATCGATCCAAATTTACTAAAGAAAAAATATTCGGAGAACTAGAAAACATCAAAATTGGTCTTTCCAAGTGAAGGATATCAGAATCCACACCAGCTTTTTTGATGTGGCTTGGAACATAAAAATAATGATTTCTTAATTCATCCACTAAGTTGAAAAATCAATTATTGCACTCCTCAGCTCTAGTGAACTGTTTGTTCCTTAATGTAATGACAATTGTCTTCCAAGCAAATTAAGTCCAGCACTACAGAAAATAAAATATTCATTAGAAAAGTTATTAGAAAAATAGATCAAATTATATTGAGGCAGTTTATTTTCCGTGTTCCTACAAGGTGCTTGTAATACTATGTTGCCTGATCTTAGGTAACATCAGGACAGTCTTTTGCTGTTCTAGGATAGAATGTTTCCCATCCAGTTCCTGGAAAATCCCACGCTGAACGTAAAAGCAGAGACAGTGGAATTCATCCTGAATGACCTTCGCTTCTATTGAGTACAAGAATGTAATGTAGCAGATGTGTCTTGGGAAAGAAGAGCTGTAGTGTCATGACAGATGTGAGGAGAGGACTGAAAGTTGGATTTTAGTTCTGCAGGGTATCCTGACTGAAAAGCAACACAAAAATTCCTTGCCTCCTGAAGAAACTATGGAGCTGCATATCATTCTGAAGGATAGAGGAATTGCTTAATACAGAAGGAAATGTAATCAAACTTCTTGTTCTTCCCTCCCGCACAAGCTTGTGGCTGTTTTGGGTGGTTTTTCCCCCAATTGGGGAAAAAAAGCCCCAACAATCCATAGCGGAACAACAAGCGGTATCTCCCACCCTGTCAGTACTGGCAGCTGGCACGAAGAATTTTAGGCTTTTAAACTTTAATTCAAACCTAACATCCCGGAGATGTCAGTGGAAAGTCATAGAATCATAGAATTGTTAAGGTTGGAAAAGACCCTTAAGATCATCAAGTCCAACCGTTAACCTACCACCGCCAAGTCCGCCACTAAACCATGTCCTCAAGCACCACATCTACCCATCTTTTAAATCCCTCCAGGGATGGGGACTCAGCCACTTCCCTGGGCAGCCTGTGCCAGGGCCTGACCACTCTTTCAGTGAAGAAGTTTTTCCTAATATCCAACCTAAACTTTCCCTGGCGCAGCTTGAGGCCATTTCCTCTCATCCTATTGCTTGTTACTTGAGAGAAGAGACCGACCCCCACCTCACTACAGCCTCCTTTCAGGCAGTTGTAGAGACCGATAAGGTCTCCCCTCAGCCTCCTCTTCTCCAAACTAAACAACCCCAGCTCCCTCAGCTGCACCTCATAAGACTTGTTCTCTAGACCCTTCACCAACTTCGTTGCCCTTCTTCGGACACGCTCCAGCACCTCGATGTCCTTCTTGAAGTGAGGGGCCCAAAACTGGACACAGTATTCGAGGTGCGGCCTCACCAGTGCCGAATACAGGGGCACTATCAGCTCCCTGGTCCTGCTGGCCACACTGTTCCTGATACAAGCCAGGATGCCATTGGCCCTCTTGGCCACCTGGGCACACTGCTGGCTCATGTTTAGGCGGCTGTCAACCAACACCCCCAGGTCCTTTTCAGCCAGGCTGCTTTCCAGCCACTCCTCCCCAAGCCTGTAGCGTTGCCTGGGGTTGTTGTGACCAAAGTGCAGGACCCGGCACTTGGCCTTGTTGAACCTCATACAGTTGGCCCCAGCCCAACAATCCAGCCTGTCCAGGTCCCTCTGCAGGGCCTTCCTACCCTCCAGCAGATCGACACTTCCACCCAACTTGGTGTCATCTGCAAACTTACTGAGGGTGCACTCAATCCCCTCATCCAGATCATCGATAAAGATATTAAACAGGACCGGCCCCAACACTGAGCCTTGGGGAACACCACTCGTGACCGGTCGCCAACTGCATTTGGCTCCATTCACCACCACTCTCTGGGCTCGGCCGTCCAGCCAGTTTTTAACCCAGCGCAGAGTGCACTTGTCCAAGCCGTGAGCAGCCAGCTTCTGCAGGAGAATGCTGTGGGAGACGGTGTCAAAGGCCTTACTGAAGTCTAAGTAGACAACATCCACAGCCTTCCCCTCATCCACTAAGCGGGTCACCTTGTCATAGAAGGAGACCAGGTTAGTGAAGCAGGACCTGCCTTTCATAAACCCATGCTGGCTGAGCCTGATCCCCCGGTTGTCCCACACATGCCGCATAATGGCACTCAGGATGATCTGTTCCATCAAGGCCCTGAGTACAGCTTAGGTGCCCATATCCATTTTGGGAACTCTTGGATGAGAATATGGACATGCTAAACTCCTGGGATCTTTTCCCCTTTCTTTCTGAGGATGTGATTGCCTTTAACCTACTTGGAAATCAAACCAGACTCCTCATCTGAAAGTCAAAGTCACAGTGAATCTTGACTATAACCTCTTCTACTCAAAAGTCAACTTCCTATTCAGAGCACGGCTGTCCTGACACTCCTAGACAATTTTCACTCATCCAAATAATCCTTTAAATTAATGTTAAAGCAGCAGCACAGAGTTGGTTCTTGGAAGCAAAACTGGGTTCATTTGACAGAATTTTAAAAAATAGTTTTAATTATTCTCTGTGATGTCTCTAAAATGCAGGGGGGGAGAGAGAGGGGGGGGGAAAAAGCAATTACCTTATTTGTGTGTGTGTGTGTTCATATATTATGACTTTTCCTTCTTTCTTTACATCTGGGAATCTGTAATGCAGCTGACAGTGATTTAGGGGTTTTTAAGCGTTGGAACTAATCCCTGCTTTCCTGGGAATCTTAAGATATACATTGCCCTTGTGTTCACTGACCTAGCTAGCTAATGATAAAGAAAAAATGTTTTCTTTATTATTTGGAGTAATAATGGGCAGCATCTGAATAACTGTTAATTACTGCAGACAAGCTTAGCTCATGTGATGAATGGAAACATTGTCTTTGAATATGAACTTGCATTTATCACAAAGCAGAGAGTAGTATGGACCTGACCTGAGAATAAATATTTTTAAATTAATTAGTGACCTACTTGCAGGTACACAGAGCAGTCAGCCAAGTTTTAATTTTTTGTAAGAAGTATTTTAAGTTTGTACCAGTTCAGCAGCAGATCTCGGTGCATTCTGCAGGATTGCTTTTGAATAGAAGAAAAAGGTACTAATTTGGGCTTTAGACAGACAAAACAGGTGGAGGAAATTCTTTCTAGAGATGAGACAGCCCTTGATGTTAACAAAGTAGGCAATACCATTATGTGTTTTTGCAAGCTGGGACACAACCCCTCTCCGTGCAGCGTGGTTTTAACAAGAGGGTTATCCACTTCTGTCACCACCAGCAATAACCATCTTCTCTTATTAGCTCCTTTTAAATGTGCTGAAGAGACATGGAAGGGGCTGTAGCTCAACACTCCAGCTCAAGGAAGCATCCCTATTAAGAAGGGTTCTTGAATGCATGCTAAAGTTTAAACACGTATTTAAATGCTTTTCAGGGTGGTTTATAGTACACAGTAACTGTTTTCCTGCCTCAGGGCTTTAATTAGGAAATGATAGTGAGCATCTGTGCTTGCTGGCTGATGTAGGAGACTGGAGAGAGGGTAGGAAAGCATCATACAATAACCAGGGATATAGTTTGGCGGTTTTAAAGAGTTGGAGATTTCATCCTCCAAAGATGCATCTGTCTTTCTGATATGTTCTTCCTCTTATTATGAAACAACATACTGAAAATTTGTAAGATATATTTGATCAAAAATCTTTGACTTTTAAGACTGGTTTAAACAAGTGTCTACAGAAAGGAGAGTGCTGCTAAGAGCCAGTGACTTTAATTGTAAGATAAGGCAAAGCCTGATTTGTGGGTCCATAGGATGGTTAGGCCAAACAGCTCAGTCCACATGAGATGGAGACAGGTTTGGCATGTGTGAAAGAAAAACTGTTGTTCCCTCGTTTATTAGTAAGAAAACCCTTAAATGTTCTAAGGGCAAGACAGAGGTTTAAGCACTACTGTCTTGGAGTTGGTACCTATGCTAAATCCATGCGCCCTTTTGGGGCACCCACATCTGGCCTCAGTTTGATCTGTAAAACCTTCTGCCTCGCTGGGTCATGCTGTGGAAGGTATTGCACAGTATTGTTGAAATTGTAAAAATGGGAGCGAGATAAGCACCCCACGTTTTTCTGCCATAAGCCCCTTAAGATCACTAACAAAGGACTTGCTTGTTTCCTGATGAGGTATTGCACATATGTTTTGCTATCATTTTTGTTCTCACATTTGAAAACAGGTAACAGTGACATCTGCCAGCATGTGATTCCCTTTTTGTCTCCTGTATCTGAGATTGCATCCATACAAAGTAAAATACTTTGTGCATTTCTGCTTGAACTTGTATGGCATCTTTCTTCACATAATTGATAGACATGGATATTGTCAAGATTGGTTGAATAGCAATGGTAAATGATATTGTCAAAATTCAAATAGATCTTTCCACAGCTCTTAACCAGTTAACAAGAATAAGCTCTGTTAGCAGAGAGGTGAAAAGAGGTACAATTCATGCCTTATATCAAAGGAGCTTTTATCATATCCAGAATTTCAAAAGAAGCCATTTCACTACTTACATAGTGTACAGAGTTTCATCTCTCCCTAAAAAAAAAAAAAAAAAAAAAAAAAATCAAAAAGCCAGAGATCTCTCCAAAAGAAATGGTACAATATTTTCTTATTGACAACAAAAGCTAGTTTGTGCCTCCGTTCATCAATGGAGTACAACGACAAGTCATTCTTCTTTCTTCCCTCTAGTCAATAAGGGGAAAAAAAAGTTCAATAAGAGCAGCATTATAAAAGTCAGCAAAATCCAAATGTTGATTATTCTCTTCCCCCCAGTGTCGAATTGCTTCTTGTCGTTGCTGAGGATTTAAACCATGTTATTTGTGCTCACGGAGTTCTCATCAGCGTCTTCCTCATCTGTACCGGAAGCTTCAGGAACAAGGCAAGGAGAAAAGGTGGAGGAAATTCCCCTCTCTTCTTTCCCTTTTGGTTCTTGAGCTTAGAAGTGCATTTCTAGAAACAAAGCTGAAGAATGTCTGGGTATGAACTCCATGTTCTTCCATTATTAGTATGATTTAATGTTCATAATATGGTGACACTTACAGAGCTCAGTCAGGTTGTCACCCATTGTTTGAGGCATTAAAAGGCAGTCCCTGTTCTAGAGAGTTTACAAGACTAAATGTCGCATGAAGTTTAAAACATATATGTAGATGCAATTTTTAAAAAGAAAGAGAAAAGGGATTTAGTGACTAAAATAACAGTTGTTTACACCCAAACCAATCTGACAGAGGTATAAGGCATGGTAAGAGCTTCTGCAGAAGCTGGCAGATGGAGACAGGAGCAGATACTGCCCAGGGTCAGAAGACACCAGCTGCCCCTCCCACCCGCACCCACGGCAGAGCGGAGCACCCAGTCCACGGGAGCACCCAGTCCACAGGAGCACCCACGGGTCACCACTCTGCCCAGCTGGCCACGGTGGCCATGGCAGGGACCTGGGGACAATGCAGGTAGAGGAGGGGACACAGAATACAAAGCCACTCAAAAATGGATTTCCTGAACTGCATTGCTCATGAAGAAACTTTTTTTACAGTTCTGGCAGCCACTTTTTAAGATACTGTTTGCTGTTACTTTCATTTATGCATGTGCTTACAATTTTCAACTGACCAGATTATATATAACCTTACCGTTTTCTCTCTCCTCCTGTCTAATGTGAAGCATTTGGCCTTTTGTTCTGGACTTTTTCTTGCCTTCATTATTTTCTTCCATTAATCTATTTCAGTACTGTTTTTTCCTCCCTTAAGTGCAACGTTTTCACTTCCTTGAGCGATAGACTAAACCTTTGTTTTTAACAAATAGTTTTTTATAACATTGTGACTTTTCAGTAGTTTTTAGGGAACTCTCAGGTAAAAAAAGAGCATTTGGGGGAGATCAAGAGCGAGTTTCAGCCATCTCTAGGTTAAGTGAGACAAGGCATGAGAGAAATACTTGAAAGAGCTGTTTCAGTAACGACTGCAACCTGCAGCCTAATCGTCTCTTTGGAGGCAAACTTGATCCTAAAGGGTTATTATTGTACTGACTCTGGTAGTTAATATAACAGCAGATCTGGGGTTTAATTTAGTTGATTCTCTTGTCTCCTCAAGCAAATTTTCAGCTTCTTTTTCAGCTATGTTTTTATTACTTAATTGTCTATTCTCATTAGTACCAATGCCCTTTCGTCTCTTGAAAGCTTCTTTAAGGTTGTTTGGTTTCAGTAGGGTGGTAACAGCTTCCTGAGAATAAACTTGAGCGTGAAGCTGCATATTTCTGTATCAGTTGGCTTTGCCTCCATTTCCAGTCCTTCTCTGCAGTAGGAGGGCTTTTCTGAGCAGGCTTTGGCTAGGCTGAAGCACACAGCGTGTTGGTAGCCTCCGCTCCCTGAGGCCTCGAGGGAGCATTAGGAAGCAGAGTGTGAGCGAAACCTGGGGAAATCAGGTAAGCTGCAGATGCCCAAAGTACAGAATTGCAAAGGAGCTTAAAACTTCCTTCCCTGCTCCTTCCTTATCACCTTCCCCAAAGGCAGTAACAGAAGAAATTGGAATCAAGATTAACAACTTTAAAGGGCACGCTTAGTGTCTATGCCAGCTGATGAAATGAAATGAAAGTTGCTTTTAAGGTGATTAGCAAAGCAACTGCTCAAAGCCCTAGTAGGACAAATTAGTTCATGGAACAAGTTATCCACTGGGCAGGTAGGAGGTGGCTGCGGCCTCAGAAAGTTAAGGCTGCTTTATCTGTTTGGCAGCTTCTCCTGCAACACTTGGATTATCAACCAAAGCTTTCGCCTTTTTCTTGCACTTGGTGTTGGCTATAGTTTGAATGCGTTTAAATCTTTTTGTGTTTTAATACTTCTGATCTCTTCTGAAATGTTCAGCGTGATCCAAGTCTGTCGGTGCTGGTTGTAGTAGACCTGCCAGATTTTTCTCTTGTTTCCTGAGAAACAGTTGTGTTGTATCCTTTTCAGCCTGCACACTTCTTTTGGAATTTGTGTGGTCAGAAAAGAACAGGCTCAGAAGAGGAAGGACTTCCACTTTGACATATTTAAGGACTAGTTTATAGATAAGTGATAAGGAACTTGCAAATCGATCAGGATATCATATAGATACCACCCCAAAAAAGACACTGAAATAAGTCCAAACCTAGGGATGTTCTGTAATTAGCATTCTATATTCATTATTCAATAAAGTAAATAAAGGATGCCTTACACAGAAAAAATACACAGAATAATAGAATTAATAGCAAATAGCTAGTACTGAATTCATTGGAGTCTTCCTTCCTCCCTAGGACTTGAATTTCTATATTTGAGTCATTCCTTTTATCCTTCCCAAGGAGCTGCTTGACTGACAGCACAGAAATATATATTCTAAATAGTTAAAAGCTGTTGTCATTGCATGTATCTGCAATGCATTAACAATGAATATCCAGAGCCGTACTAGGCAGGGTGGGAGGCTTCCCTGTTTCAGGAGCTCTTCCAAGGCCGATAACAAAAGAGGATAATTAAGGCTGAAGTCTGCTGGCTGCTGCTCTAGCCCAGCCCTGCGTCACATACTGCTCTACGTGACAGGTGGAACATTAACGGCTCAAAACTATACATCACCGCAGGTATGGCATCAATAAGGGGTAAGGCACAAGATCACCTAGGGGGAAGAAAGAGGTCTGGAAACAAACAAGCAAGGAAGGACTTGAAGGCTTAGAAGCCCCTTGAGTAAATGAATCGCCTCTTCTGAAGCGCGATTAACAATCCGAAGACGACAACCTGAGCAGCAGAATTGTCCCTAACCAAATGGACTGTCACATCATTTAACTTGCTTCTTGCTGGCAGCAGGCACTCTGTCAGAGACTGCAGCCCAAAGAAACAAGAAGAGGGAGAGAAATAGCAGACATTTGACAACTGAAATGATGCTTGCTGTGTTGCCATTGTCCCTGAATTTTGAAAGGCCAACATCAAAATATTATGACTCCCAAAATGTCATAATTACAGTATCTCAGCTCACACTTGTCTTCACTGTGTGCCTCAGACCTTATGTTTAATCTCTGTAATGTACTATAATTACGTCTTCAGTGTGGATCAATTATCTCAGAATAGGGAAACAAATTACCATCATTATCTCCAATTATTCTTTACGTTTTCTTTTATCCTTTTTTGTTTTCTGCTTTTCTTTACTAGTGACAAAAACGTAGTTTGCATTCATGCTTCTTTGTTGCTCTTTGCCTGAATATGTATTTGGCAGTAAATCACCTGTCAAGCAATGAATTGTCCTTCTCTTTGCTGTTATTCCCTAGTTCTCCTTGTTGGGCAACTCATTACTTTCTGCATATTCAAATAGGTTTATTAGAAGTACAGCTCTCAAATAAGACCAAAGATTGGGAGCAGATAGGCTCTGTTTAATTTCTCAGGTTCCTCACTAAAGTACTTACTTCAAATTAACGTACGCTGTATCCACAAGAATAGCATTGGTATCTGCAGGAGTTGAGTTTATTGTGACAGTAATTCACAGGTCAAAGCTCACTTCATCTGCACTGATGTGACAGCTAATGGTTCCTATTACGCACGTGATCCATGAATTATAGAGCGACTTGTTACCATTCCACTACAACTATAAATAAATCTAATGAAATTAGCACTTTGAAAAAATGCATTAAGCTACAGTTATAGTTAGACTACAATCCGCTAAAGCAGAGAAACCCATTTTTTTAATTTCAGCTGCATCTTGTGATTGGATCATTGGAGAAAAGTCACTATAACACCATGTACAGTGCTTCTGTATTCTGTACTCCCAAAAGGAAAATCAGTTCTTAAAATTCAGTCTTGGTAGCCTTTTTCACCTAAATTATTAACTGTGGTCTCCAGGACAATTTATCTGAATAAGATAAACTAGATGATGTATGTTGCTTGGAATACTGTGAGAAAATTATTTCTTGTGTGATACCAGTATATTATCTGTTTGGGTCTCAGCTGGAATCTGTGAATGAAGCAAAGGTAGGCAAGCCTTGCAAAATTCTAAGTTAGGATTTTTTTTTTAAGTGATGATTTTGCTGTAGGGATCATGTCTTATTTCTTCTGAATTGGCCAAGCTTACTTCCAAAATGCTGCACTGAAAATCAAGTTTCATACAGTAGGAATTTCTACTAAGAAAAGTGGTAACTCTCTTGTAAAACAAATCATATCTTCCTGCCCTCCTCTCTCCATTTTACGAGGTACCTTTCCCCTTCTTATTGCTTTTTCTTCCGTTTCTCACTGTCTCTGCTGCACATCAAGGCAATAAACTACTGAGGTGCATAAGGAAAAGGCAAGTACTTAGTTCAGAATTGCATCCAAACCTGGCTGCTGCTTGAAAACAGTAATTTCTATCAACTGTATTTCAAATGAAAATGCTAAAGTGCTGGAGAAATGGGGTGTGGAAATACTTAATTTGATAGCAAATTACATTTATGGGTTGAGAAAATGATGTCTTTTAAAAATGGGTCCCAATGTTCAATGCATATCTGTTTTAATTACCCAGGTGTGAAAAATAAAAAAATTATGCTTTGTTGGGAACATTTCAAGGACTGCTGATGTCAACAAATAGCAAGGCAGCAGAGTAAACCCAGATGGTTAGCGGTAGGCTTTTCTCTACTGTCTGAACAGATTTACTCAAAACTTCTACAAATCCAGAATCCAATACACAGATTAAAGCTATACTTTCTTGTGCACCGCTTTATTAGCTAGTGTCACAAGGAATGTTTTTAAAACTGAGGCAAAGTCTAAGATTTGGGGAAAGTATTACCAGCGTTTCTGTTCTTCATGTTTCTCTGCTGAGCTATACTCCTCTGGGTGACTCGCAGGAGAATTTGGTATGCAAAATGACAACAAAGTTAATGATGAGCACGCTGCCTGGGTTTAGGCTGTAAGGCAGGCATCAAAAGCCATAGTGCCGCGTCAGCTCTTTACTCCTGAAAGTTGACTTCCTACCGCTGTTGGTCTGAGCTGCAGCAGAACCCACAAAGCCTCATGGAGAACCGGGGGCCCTCTGCAACGGGAGCTACGCAAGAGAAAAAGGGTGGGTTTTCTTCTCATTTATGAAGCTTATAACTTCTGGTCTAGAATGTTCTTTAGTGAATTATTTATTATGATGGGCAGAAACCTGATAGATCGATGATTTCTGTGTTGGCCTGTGGGGCAGTTTCTCTGCCGTTGTGTTTGGCTGTGCCCACAGGAGGCATGGCTGGTTTGCAGCAGGGAGCAGAGACGATGTGAGCCCGCTGCCCCTGTCTTGCATGGGCAGCCAGTTTGCTTCAGGGAACAATTTTAATTTGATGATCATCTAGGAGGCCTGGAAATTTGGTGTCTGGTAGGCTCAGGAACTCCAGTATCTGGCTCCCACCTCAGTGGCGATTCACCAAAAGGAAATTGCTGGAATCGGCTTTTACGGAACACAAACTGCTTCATGGCTTCAGAATCAGGGCTGACTGGTGATATCTTTAAATGTCTTCGGCATTCAGTACCTTCTCCAGTCAGAAGGGTAGTTACCAGCATTAAAATGACTGTCACATATTAGGGTCATGGAGGACAATCACGTTAGAGAAGTAAGAGAGAGAGAAGCCAGGGAAACCCAGGCTGAATCTCACAAATCTCTGTAATGAGCTCCTGTTACTTCAGGGATGAATCCAGGTGAAGGCACTGATGTTAATGCAAGTTTTCACTAATAACAAGCAAAATATTATTATTAATAATTGTATGCGTTAATGTACTTGATCTGCCTTTGTTTTCTAGTGCTTGGTAGTAAGGACTGCCAGCCTTTCCGAGGAGGCCGAGGGTTAAGTGTTTGTCTTGGGGAAGTTTCCTGAGAGTAGTTGTCTAATAAACACTCTGTGCTGGAGGGAAAAACAAGCGATATACGTTGCAGTACAGCAATATAATGAATTAGTTTAAAGCAAACAACCCCAAAACAGTAGATTGCCAGGGCAGGCCTGTGTCTGCCAAACAATATTTCCGTGCCAACTTTCCAAATGAAGCACAGCCAAAAATAGGAGTGCAATCACTCATCGTGAAGGAAGAAAGCTATTAAAAGGGGGATGAAACAGCAGCAGTCTCTCACCAGTGGCCCTAGATTACAGGTCCGATTCTCAGTCCTTTAGCATGTGCAGTAACTTACACCGGTCCTGCAAACCATGTGAGATGCTAATGGGTGAGAACAGTCTCATGCCTCTCTGCATAAGTGCAGAGTTGGGACAAGTGGTCAAGAAAGAGCTGAGCTCAGTGCTTGTTTGGCTAACAGTCGTGCTGTTGTCAGTGGAGCCAGCATAAGTAATGGGAATATCTTCCATGTGCTTACAAGTTTAGTGCCTTTGCTCAGCGGGTGATACAGCATTGGCACCATTCAAGTGACATAAGGAATACCTGAGGCGTTTTACACCCTGGGAGATAAAGTTGTCTAAGGCAAAATAGGGCAGGTGTAAAGGGGGACTTCTGCAGTCTGCTTTGCTGTTCTGAGTCTGCAAGCATTGCTGGATCTAGCGTCAGCAAATTAAGGTGAAACAGGAAAGACATTGGCCAGACGCAGCTCATTTTAGTCACCCTGCCAAAGCCAGATGTCTCCATTCACTTTTTAACAAAGAAATGCCCTGTCATGCCAAACAACTAAAATAAGATTCATCAGCAAGATGAAATTCAACTTATTACACGCCTGAGTACCCGTTAGGAGAAGGTGATGCATGATTGCTGCTTGCAGCGTGTGGTTAGTCAGGAAGAAACGCTGGTACCTCAATAGCGGGCAATAATGGCAAACATCTGCTTCACTGGCAGTGTCACAGACATGCAGTATATGTCTTCCGACATCCACACTCAGGTTGTTCTTCTCATCAGGCTCCTTTGCACCATCTGGATTTGCTGAGAAATGGTTTTGTAAGGAAAAATATGGGGGGGAAGGCAGGGAGGATCATTATTCAGTTTTCCCTGGTGAATAATACCCATCTATAGGCATGCTGGAAAGGTCATGGAAATGGAAGTGTTAAGGGTCTGCTACAATGGGATACATACAGCCAGGCTTCTTGGTCCTCATTTGAAGTTCACAGTCCTTGCTAGACCTACTGAAATTGAAAACTATGACATACATGTGGAAATAGAGGTTACCTTGGGAATTTTAACTAATAATAAAATACTGGAGTTAAAATGAACTTAGATTGCATTTCCTTCTCCTTCCATTCTTTTCTTCTTTTTCAGAGCATTATTCTCCCTTAGTCACAAAGTCATTACCGTTGAGTGTTTCACAGATAACCCCTGCTTCGGGAGTGAACTGAGAAGAGAGGCCTTATCAGAGAGACAGAGGCATTCCTTAATTTGGGGCGGCACTTGATATAATCCCTTGAACATGTTTCATGACCATGGAGTGCCAAGATTTCAGATATCTTCCTCTAAGTTTAGTCTCGCAGATCAACGTACCCAACTCTGAGGCACTGGACATTATTGCATATTCCACTTCTTCTATTGCTTTAAGTAGAAGAGTTTTTTAACAGTATAAAGAACTGGCATTTTTAGGACCCTGCAGTGGGTAGCGGTCCTCAGAGCGTCCTCCAAATCCAGTCCTTTCTGCAGAGAAGATATACGACTCCTGCTCCTCATGATGCCGTTTCCAAGGGTATTTCCTAGGCGTTGCTACAGCAGGACTAAACAGGTATCTGGTTCCTTCTGTGCTATTGTAGAGAATGGGTTACAAACAGTGGCGGAACTGGTGCCTACCTGACTGCAGAGGGCTGGATTTCTTCTCTTGATTCATCCCTTGAATGCTATATTCAGTATGAAAACCAACCTGGTTGCCATTTCCTTGGTACATCGTACGTCTGGCAGGTACTTTTGTCAAGAGATCGTGACTCTATCCTTCTGCTCTGTAAGCAATTTTTTTAAAACAAAAAAAAGTCCATTTGCCCTCCAGTTTTCACTTTGGTTTGCTTTATTTTCCTACATTTATTCCTATCTTCACCATTAACAAAACTGAGAACTGCAGGATGTGAATTTTAATCGAGTCCGTGTTTTAATCTGCAGTCATCAAGGGAGGCCATATTTCTCTGTACATCTTTTAGTGCTTCAGCTCCACACAGAGTGGGAGCCATTCGCGGGCTCTCCCCCGCTCCCCCATGGGCATTAGCTCATTGGCAGCAGCATTGTAATTAGAGAATGCTAAAAATCATACCCCTGGGCTGCCAACCTGCCAAAAACCATCAAACTACTCTGTGCGTCAAAGCCAATAGTAAGCTGCTTAGCCAAAACCACAGAAATTGGCATAGTATTCTGTCGCTTCAGATCTTTACTATTATTTCACATGAGGGTGAGCAAGGTTGGGAGAAAGTGTAACAAGCTGCCAGCCTTTTTCCGTACCTCCTAAGGCAAAACTGCATTTCCAGACTAAGGTCTGGCCTCTGTACCCAGGGTGCAGAGTAGGCACTGTACTGTTCACGATAGCAAACTGGGGTCTGTCCTGCTGTTCATAAAGGACTACACCAGCAAACCCCAGTCTAGCCCCTGGGAATCTGCTCCATGGTACTTAATTGAAATGCAAAATGGCATGATAGGGTTTTTTTAATTTTGTTCTATGTCTGAGAGCAGTAGGGGGAGAGCACTAAGGACGATCCATAAATTGCCAGTAAAATATTAATAGCTCTGGAGGGGTGTTCTTAAGGAGCTATCCACGTGTATATTGTGGCATTTCCCTCCACCAGGGAGCGGAGCAGAGCATGGAAAGGCCGGACTCTCCGCTCCCTCTCCAGCTCTGCCACCGACTCCTTGCAGAGCCGAGGGCAGCTCACGACAATGCTGCTGTGCTATGAGATCATTCCCAGCCTGGGTAGGAGGCAACTATAGTTGTAAATCTAAATGCAACCATTTCATCGTGATGCTGGGACCCTTCTCATGGTTGTAAAGTGACACTTAGGTGTGAAAGGTGCTATGGCAGCTGTCATGTATTTTTACACGTATTTTGCCTTGCAAGCAGTAAGCTAGTCCTAGATAAATGGGAGAAACATGAGCAGAATTAGAAATTCCATTAGAGGTGGCACAAAACTTGGGCTAAAACCATGAGATGTCTCAAGTTGGAACTGCCCTGAAGGAGAGGGGATGTGTCATATTGCCACTCAAGGAATGTCACTTAAAGATGTGTATGTGATGAACCTAAGGTTAACCACACTTGTATGCTGACTAGTTAAATATCTTAAGGGTTTTTCTAGATAAGTACTTTCTTCAAGATCGTGGTTAATTGACATGCTTGTATTTAGATCTATGACAACATCTTTTACATCTGTGATTCTGTTATCTTTTATAGAGCCTTTGCAAGGTCTTCATGCAAACAGATATGTCCAGTGTGAGTTTATGCAGCATGTTCTGCAATCCAGAACAGAGATTTTCAATTTTCCTTTTTTTCTTTTTTTTCCCCCTGTCTGTATCCCTGCTGTTTAGCAAGAAATAGTTAGTCACTCATATAAAATTAAACCTACTTTTACTTATCAGTCGCTGAAATGCAAAGGTATTCTTAGCTGTCTTTGGAAATGCACCTAAGATATTAGGTAAACACTACAAATCAGATGTAAATGGAATCAGAGAAACAGCTGTCCCCTCTTTTGCTAGCTGATTAATTTTTTTCCGAGTCATAACAATTCCATTTCAGCACGTTAGGCCCCTCAGCCTTCCAGCACTGAGGGCAGCGGGGGCGTCCCTCGGCAGCGAGCCGGGCTCTGCCCGCTCCCCCGGCCCCCGCCGCGGGCAGGAGGCACCATGCGCCGAGGCGTCCTCGGGCGGCTGCACCGCCTCTGAAGCCTCTGGAGCAGCAGGGGCTCTGCCGGGCATTTCTTAGCCTCCGCTGTCCTCTAGCGGTGCTTCGTTTCCAAAACCGTCCGGCGGCTGCTCCGAGCCCTGCCCATGCCCCCCGCACACGGGGTTCTGCAGGAGCTGCTTTCAGAGCCAGGCTTGAGCAAGCAAGATGCTGGAAGTCGTCGCACTGGTCCCCCGCCCATGGGTGGGTTTCTCTGATGAGAAGTGCTGTCTCAATGGAGTAGCTTTCCTCCACCTCTTCCCACTCACCAGCCCCTTCCGTTGAGACTCCAGGCTTTGCAGTCCAAAAATTGGAAAGCTTGAATGCGTGTCTCCACCGCTTCCCCAAATCTTCTGCCGCGTAGTGGTGGCTAAGCCATGGGTTTGAAGCCTGGCTTCCTAGCTGAGGAGATACATGTACCCTAATACAGAAGCCAGCACATTCAGCCGTCCTGGTTGCCGTCCATTTCAGTGGGAACAGGGTTTTTTTGACCAGGCTGTAATTATTGAATTAGCATGGATGTCAGCAGTAGTGTTTAAATGAAATTTAATGGGTTCATTTTGTGCCTCGCAAAGGGGTTGGCAGGGCTGCTGCCAACGTGTGGCGTGGCAGCTGGGTACTCAGCCGAGAGCTTTGCAACTGGGGTTCACAGGAGGAGGGACTGCACTTAAGATGTTGTCAGCATGTAGCTTGCAAAATGCTTTAGGGCATCAGTGGGAAAAGATGCTTGCAAATATAAAATATTAGCTAGCCTTTGTTTTTAATAAACCTGATTTCTCTAAGGGAATGAATAATGTTTGTTGTAATGTAACTAAGTTTGTCATATTTCCTGAATTCATTTTATAAGTATCTGTCTTATCCCTCACCTGAGTTAGGAGACCAGCTGAATATTTTATAAAATCAGTATTTCTGTAATATTCAAATTACTGTACCAGCATTCCTACGGATAATGCAATATATTAAAAAAAAAAAAAATTCTCAGAAACCTATTTATTCTACAAACCTAAGCCCAAATTCCACAGAGACTTAGGTGTACGCTTAACATTCCTCAGGGGAGTAATCCTATTGGATTTGATGTCAATATTTGCATGAGTGGATGTTAACACGTTCAGGGCTTTCTCCTTTTCTGATATCTTATCTATTTACATAATACTACAACCTTGAATTAGTTAGATGACTGATTCTTTGAAAATGTTCTTTATTTCCTCCTTTGAGCTGACCGTGACTAGCCGAGCTGTGATTTGGGTTGGTTGGCGATGATAGCTTAGCTGCGATCTTGCTGGTTTGTATCGGGATAAACACGTAAGCACTTCTAACAAAAATGCTTGCCTGAGAGGGTTTTTTTGTTTGGTTTTGGTTGGTTGGTTTTTTTGTAAAAGCTCACATGGAAAGGAAGGTAATCCATTAATTTGCCTTTGGTTGAACAAAGGATAAGGTGTTCTTCCCCCATCCTTTATCTGGCTTTCCTAGAGCACACGCTCTGCAGTAGAGACGTTCTCTCCCCATATAGGTTTTGTATCCTACCTTAAGCCTTGGTTATAGTATTTATCCTATAGCAATAATGAAATTTTGATATTGGTTGTCTTTCTCTGAAATTCCTTTTCTTGAGTACTGGCAAGAAGTGAGATACAGCAGGGTGACTGGTGGAGACTGGTTTAAGGATACAGTGATCAAAGTGATCATGGCAGTAAAAAAGCAGGAGGATATTTATATCATCCGACTTCCAGTACCTGAGGCTGCAGTTTCATAACTGCTTTAGGGCGATTTAAACACAAGCTGCTACTGAGCTGTCGCCTCCCTTGTGCCAAGGCTGGCACCTGGGTGCTTGTGTGGGCACCTCAGTCCAGGAGCCAGCCCAGATGAAACCGATTATAAATTTTAAAAAAGTAGAAACAGTGGGGTTGGCTTACAACAGGCCTGAAAATACACCCCAGTTCAGGTGTCCTGAATCGCTGCCTGAAGTGGCCTCAAGGCCACAGTCTGTGTAGGACCCGGACTCCCACCTTTGCATGCTCTGAATTGTATCCAAGCCAAGTAACTGAAGTAGATGGTGTGAGGCCCCTGTTCACTACGGTTAATGTACCTGGGCTCCCTTTATAGCTAATGAAGACAGGATCCTGCACCTCAGAGGCTAGTCAGAGCAAGAGCTTAATTTACCTGCTCGGACTTATCATCTGGGAGGGCCTATCTTTCTTTATTAACTGTAAAGAGGAGCCTAGGGAGTTTAACCTCACCAGGCTGGCAGTAGCCCTTATGAATCCCTACTATCTCTGCATTGCCTCAACTGATGATTTTTTTTTTCCTTTTTTTCTGTCTTGCTACAGTGCAGTCGCTATTTGTAATGGAAATAATGCCCTTGGGAACGGCAACAAGTTCTTGCGAGACTTAATACCAGGGATGTAATGGAGATATGCAACCACAGCACGTGAACAGGTACAAGAAAGGAAAAAAAACGTAGCCGTGCTACTATGACCATGCTATTTACTCTCCTGCACTCTTGTTTGGATGTGAATATGAAAGATATTTATTATGCCCTTCAGCAAATATTGTTCTCATCAATATTTACAAGTGTATCAGCTATGGATTAGCAGTATTCATTCTCTCTGGAATAATATTTTCTGTTCTCACTGGAGAGCCCTCAAAAAGAAGATCTTTAACCTTTGCAAGCAGGTTTTTCTAGCCTTTTGCCTCCCATGAGAGAGAAAAAGCATCTGAGATTTGATTAAATCTGTGTGTGGGAAACTCAGGGGCAGCCAAAACACCATGCGGCTGCTAAAACAAATTAATCTTTGGTGTAAACCCACATTTCTGGAAAAGGCCTGTTAGCAGAATCTTGCCATGGAAATCCTTAACTATCCTGTAGAAGCTACGTCTCCTTTATAAAATTATAGGTCTTTAAAATGTACAATGGAATTGCACTGTTGGGTGTCTGACCCACCCCACAATATGATGGTCCTCAGTGGTGTGACCCCCATGCACTAAGGAATGGTGTCTGTCTGAAGTGTCCATGGTAATCTTAACGGCAGCCTCCCAAATTAACGCTGTCTTGAAAACAAGAAGGAAAAAATCCAGAATCTCCAGTGTTAACTGCAGACCCCAGTCTTCAGTTTTCTTTCTTATTTGCACTTTCAATGCTGCATTTGAAGGGGAATTAAATGTAAAATATATCTTGTTATTTAGCCAACACTTTAGTATGCCAGTGTTAACAGCAAAATACTGCTCCGGAAAGTGCTTGTCTTGATGTGTGTGTGTGTGAACTTTTGTCCAACCTGTACAGGTGTTGAGATAGTTTAGGAGAAATAACAGTAATTTTCCTCACGGTTTCATTCCAGTGGTTTATTTCTACAAGTTATGCCGTAAGCTTCTTCAGGGGGATCTGAAGAGCCAGATTTATAGAGGGAATGGATAATTTCATTGCAAAAAGACAAAACTAGCATTATGCATGTTAACTTAAGGGTAAACAAATCTCATGCTTCAGGGCACAAAATGATTTCCTGTTGGGCTCAGGAAAGATGTTTTGCTCCATGTAAAGCATTGTACGGTTGGCTAGACATATTACTAAGGGGTTTATTTATTCTTTTGCTGCCCTCTGAAGCATCAGTTTAGGAGGCTTTGTTTTAGGTTATGCTAGAGGCAGGATGCCAGACGTTGTTATAATTTGACTTAGCATCAAGAGCACGCACTATAACCTTCCTGCTCCAGCAGACCTGTGATGCCTGCAGATGCATAACGGAGCCCCTCAAAGGCAGGCCAGACTCTCTGACCATGTAATCCAGTATGGGTGGGTCCGTACAAGGGTGAGGCTTCCTTGTGCTCAGGAAGACAGACGTAGGATTCATCTAACCCATTTTCCTACTATAATACTACTACTCTTATCTCCTGCTTCTAGCGTGCAAGCAGTTACTGTAGGGGCGTAAGATTCCCAAGATGTGTTACCAGTGGAGTGGTATTCAACCATGCCACGGTGTCTGCCTGCCAGGCACACCTAAATACCCCAAACCAGCCCCCATAGATGGAGCAGGCAGAGTTTTGGGTCAATCTTTTCAGCTGCGGGCCAGGAGCATCCTGCGAGCATCCTGCCTGCATCCTGCCTGCATCCTGCCTGCTCTGTGCAGGGCAAGTGCCTGTAGCTGCTACCCAAGAACGCCTACGCACTACCCGGATTCACGCTCTGCCCATCCTTCTGTGCCAGCAGTAATTCAGCCTGTGACTTTAGCACAAAGATGGGCGGACATAAAAGCAACTTTGAAAGTTCCCACAAGAACTGCCTTTGTATTTGATGCCTGGAGTCAGTTTCCTTTAAGGAAATGGAAAGAGAGAGAAATAACTCTAACAGCTTCGGTAGTTTTTGCTTCTAAGCGGGCAGCCTACATCATTTGGCAGAAACAGAAGGAATCCGAATCTGTGAATGCAGCAAAAGCCACAGGAATTTAGATGTATGCGGTCAGGAAATTCACTGACAGGAAAGGGAAAGCTTTCAGTTAAAACGTTCCCATATACCATCCGAGCCCAAATTCAGTTCATGTGTTTGTCACGCTTGTTTTGTAGAAGTCACGTCTTCTCTCCGTGCCTGTATTTTGCATCTGTAAAATGAGGGTGACAACACCACCTTTGCCCAATTTAGGATGCAAGCTGCTATGGCCTGGGGCAGTTGCTTTATACAGAGCGTAACACAATATTTAGTATAAATAGCCACAATGCTTTCCAGACAGAAATGATCTTGTAAAGAATAAGGCTGTGACATTTTTTCCCTATTTAAAATGTCTGGGGTTTGGTTGTTGTCTGTCGTTTCCTCTTCTCTCTAGCCTGTTATGTTTTTGAAACCTCTGACAGTTCCATGAGTTAATCGCAACCATCAGACCGGGGACAGCTATTTTATAATGATCTGAATTAATCTGCTGGGGGAGGGGAGGTGCTGCCTGGAGATCACTAGCGGTTTGTTTGGGTGACGGACGATGAGTTTGACAGCTTCGTGTCTCAGGGTCTGTCATGGTGAGGATCAATCGCGCTGAGCTATAGCGAGAGGGCCGGGGACGTCTCCGTTACTGCAATCTCGCTGCCACCATTCTGCATCTCAGCCAGGGCTCTCTCTTCTCTGAAAACAGGGTTGCTCGGGCTATGGCTGTGTGACAACTGGAGTAGGGAACACAGCTCTTGTACGCATGGCTGAGCTACTTTGGGTGAAAAACAGAATTTATGGCAACTTAAACTTTACTGCTAGTTTTCTGAGTTTGTGTAGGAGCTGGGGTGGTGACGGGACATCAGTCCATGCTGAAATCTATGCTGACACATTTTTATGCAGACTGGTTAGATTAAAGCAAGCTTATGTGCATCTGGGTGTTCAGCCCTTGTAGCCTAGTGTAAATATTTTTGTTCTCCGCATCTCCATTACCACTACAGGAGTCTTCCTAGGGCCATGTAGACATATTTGGCTTGTGCAGGGATCAGGAGGAGAGTCTGTCTGTTCTGGACCCCTGGCATCGGAGGAGAGGATGTCCTTTGGCATGAGGATGTTGCAGAACGATGAGGAAGATGTTTCCTCATGCAGATGATGTCTGGGGGATTTAATACTGTCCGTTTCCAAATGTTTGTCTTATAGTTATCCCCATGTTCCACTTGCTGCACAGCAGAACTGGGATGATCTGGAACTGGAAATGATTTGGCTTGAGAATGGGAAATTCGGCTGCACGTAACAGGATTTGCATGCTACAAAGGGAGGTGGCCATGAAATAAGATCAACAGCTGCTTTATTGTGAGGCTGCTGGTGGCTGGAAGAGATGCCTTGTTTGAAGGTTAAATGGGTTACCTTTTTCATTTGAAATACATGTATATTCTGCTTGAGGCACTTTTGTTATCATAAAACTACATATATTTTTTGTAGAGAAGGTAGAAAGCTATAATTTCCTGAAATTTAAAACTTCTGAAGAGCAGCACATTGCAATTTCAGGGGCACCTTGTCCTTAATAGATACCAATATTGCATCTCCATTGAGAATAGCTCTTCAAATTAGGAATTCAATCCTTAATCTTTCAATCAAACAGCACTAAATAAAAACAGCATTTAACTTTTGCTGTCACTTTTCCTTGAAATACAAGATAAAAAAGAGAAACTGTGTTGCTGGAGCCTACTCCAGAAATTCCACCTTACGTTGTCAAAGCCTTTTAATGTTGTAACGTGAGCTTCTGAATTGCAAATAGGTGGGCTTAGAAGTAATTAAAGAATTCTTACAACACTTCAACCAAGAACCTCAACACCCTGTACAAATGTCACTTTAAAAGAGGCTGCTGAGATAAGTAGGAAATTGAGGAACAGCACTTGCAGTGCAGCTGAGGCCACGGACCCCACCACGACTGCAACGTCCTAGAGCAGACCACGATATAAGCACCAACTGAAAAATAGTTCCTGCCTTGAGGACCTTGCAGTCCACAGTGACAGCAGGACACGAGGGAATTCCAGTCGCCAGTTTGTAGGTGGGAAAGTGAGGCACTCGGCAAAACTCACACAATGAACCTACAGCAGGAATTGTGCTTTCCTCATGAAATTACTGGCATGTCAATCACAAGATCTTGCTTATTCCTTCTGCTTGTGGTACAACTCTTCTGTATGAAAGCGGGGAACTTGTAGGCACCAGAAAATCAGCTCCTTGTGTATGGGATTAAAGGTATCCATCAGCAGATGTCTAGATGTCAACTAGCTGTTTAAGCCAACTTTATAATCAGTTGTGGGAACTGGGGACTTGTCTCATCTTACTCTTTGCTACTAGACTGGACTCCATAGCAAAAACTTCAAAGCAAAGTTCCCTTCACAACTGCTGTAAGCTGACTTAGAGGTCAGTTTCCAAGAGGCATTGGCTCTCTTTTTGAGGCCACGCATTTTGCCATGACCAGCAGTGAGAGATCCTCGCAGTTCTTGGCACGAACCAGGAGGCTTTCACTGCTTCCCTTAGTAGTTCCTGTTCAGGAATGCGAGGTAATGTCTTCTCCGCAGTGGTAGAATGAGGCCATAAATGCAGCAGATGCGCCCACCAGGAAATAACTTAAATGCACGGAAATATCAGAAATATAGATGTGAAACAGCGGTTATGGTTAGAGCTCTGCAGATCTTCAGATGTTCCAGCTGCTGCAATAGCTCCTGCAGTTTTGCCACAGCGGGGTAAGTTAAATCAGCTCTGACTTGGAGCTACTTTGTGCCACAAATCAGGGAGGCACTTGGAGAGGTGCAGAGGCAAGGGTCTCTCTGAGCTTGTCTGCCTTCAGCATAGCTTGGACAGAGGAGAAAATTGACTGAATACATTTTATCCTTTCTCATGTAATGCTGTGCTGGATTTTTTGCATGGAATTAGTTCAGTAAGAAAAATAAGCTCTGAGATGCAAATGGCTCCCAGCGTAAAAATTTACCTGAAGGGGGAGGGAAATCATTAGGTCAGAAACAACTCCTGTCTTTTTCTGCTGCCAAATTTTGACGATAAAGGATTCTTGCAGGAGATGTCAAACCAAATTTGTGTTTGACTTCATTTTGCAAACATATGGAGAATGCTCGGTGTATGATAGGAGTTGTCTGGAAAATGCTGTTCCAGGAGGATTAGGAAGCAATGAGCAGTTGTGCCAGGTGGCACGTTCGGAGGACATTTGCTACCTGCTAATGTGGATTGCTTGAGCAGTCCGTCCCAGGCAGGCAGGATGGCTGCTGGGAGGGCAGGCGGGTTTGCAGCCCAGCACTGGGCTTTGTGGCAGTGTAGAAAGCTTTGTTTCTTGGTTGGGTTTTTTTTTCACCTATTTCCACCCAGTTAAAATAACAATGAACAAAGCAAATGGTTTTGAAATACTTATCACAGGACCAGCATAAGAAGCAGTGCAGGCAGCTTTTTATTAGTAAAGGAAATGCTGTCGCCACGTAGAGCGTGACTGATGCAGGGTAAAGGCGTGCTCCCCAGATTTCCAGTCAAGGACAGTGTGAGTTCTCAAAGCCTATTTGTGCAGTCACAACAGGGAGTGTTCAAATTTTTTGTATTTTTTTTCAAGATGACTTCACAGGTGAGTTACAAAAACTGCCGTTAGAAGCCGGGCCAGCCCCCGCAGTGCGACGCGCTGGACGCGAGAGGTCTCCAGGAAAGGTCAGGCACAGTCACGCGCTCTGGCTCTCTACAAACCTCACTGTATTTCTGCGGTCTGAGTCCATAGGCCTTACCTTGGGCCCATCTTTAAGCTCCCTGGGGCAGGACTGGCCTCAGCAGGGCCATGGCTTCTGACTTCTTCCTCTAACGAGTGTATTTATTGATTTCTCCTTTTCCTTAACGTGATTTTAAAAAGCTAAGACCCTCCAGGGAAGCAGCTGTTGAGTTCTTCCCACTGAAGGAACCCTTTCTTCTAGTTTGTAAGTACCCACAGTAATAGCTGTTCCTTGTTAGCACTGAGAGCTTAAATTAGTGTGGTCTGGATCCTTCTGGGGCTCGCACATCATCAAAACGATTTCTTCTGTGCTCTAATTTTCCCTTCTTCAGTATCAGTACCAAGAAGAGATGGCATAACTGCGGGCCATGTAATAGGCTCTGTGGGCAGACAGATAGAGCATCTTTTGTTGTGTTGTTGGCAAGGAGAATCAAGTTGAGATTTGATTTCCGAAATGGAGAAGTTGTTGGCTTGTCTGAAGATTTATGAAACAAAATACCCAAAAGAAAAATTAGATGGCTCCTTTGCTCATTTCTTCCTGACTGCTCATCCAGTTCATTCTTGCTGTTGTAATCTCCCTTTGAAGTGCTCTGTTATCTCCACCAGTGTCTGCAGAAAGTCCTGGTGCTGCTCACGAGAGCCCTGAGGGTGTTTGTGGGGCTCGGGATAGTTACGCCTGCTTCCCCCCATGCCAGCCGCTGCCAAACAAACGTCCCACAAAGTGTTTTTCCAAAATCGGGAGGAATTCTTTGTCAGTGGCAATGGATTGAAGAAAAACAGCCCCAAAAAGAACCTTTTATCTGAACTCCCTCTTACTCTGCTGGTTTGGGGCAGAGAAACCAGAGCTTGGATGTTCTGGCCAGAGGCATGGAAATTTATTACATCTGCCGTGTACTGTGAGTGCAATTTTCTGGGAGTCTGCTGCGTGCTGAAAACAGCTCCATCTTGGTTTTGCTCCAAATGTATTGAGAGAAACCCACTGTGCTTTGTCATTGTACTTACTTCTGCATTTCACCATCTAAAAATAATTTAAGCTGAAAGGATATGAATTTTGTTTGTGGATAAAAAAAAACATAATGGTTTCAACTACTGTGATTTTTGGGAAACAAAGATGACGATAACTTATAAAGTCGGTCTGCCTGTGTTATATGGATTCAAGAAATGTTTAAAGCAATGAAATCTAGAGCCATTTTTCCCATCACTTACACCTAAACAAGTGAAGTCAAAGGCCAGTATAAATCAGTGCAGAATTGTACCAAAGCACGTCGTTTAAGAAAGCAGAAGAGACTGGCAGTTGTCTCACAGAGAAAATGGCTTTGGATTTAAATTCAGTAACAGAAGTTGGTGGGAGTCATGGTGGAAAGCTTATAGTTTTGTTTTAAGCCTCTATTCTTTTTTCTTTTTCTTCACCACTGTAGCAACTCTTTAGGAAGCAATATATACTGTAGATGAAGCTTGCTGAACTGGAGAATGGAGTATTTCCCTGGTGTCTCTGAAACACTATGGAACAAATTGGACTGGGTATGACAAGCTGCACAGTGTTATTTTAGTTGCTGTAGATAACTGAATTTCTCCTTCTAGGCATTAAGTGTCCCTAGTTCATGTATTAAGAGTCAGATCCCGCTGACAGCCACAGAAGTGCGAGTGGGGAGGATCTCCAGTGGAGACCCTGCGGTGACCGGAGAAACTCGGGATGCATCGCTGTGCCATCCCGAGCAGGGGCTGCCTCTCAGGGCTCTTACGTGAGCAAACGTAGCAGTTTGTAGCCAAGTAAAAACTTAATTTACTCTTCAAGGCTGTGTGAATTCTCAACTGTTTAGTACAGATGTAATTTATTTGTACAGGTCCATCATGGTGACAGAGGCAAAGAGCCAGATTTGCCATTGTCCTGGACCAGACCAGTTTGTTGGTTAAGTGATACTCCTGTGATTTAGTTTGGCGTGTGCTGCTTTTTCTCTACGTGTGTTACGAGTTGTGCAGCTTTTCCAATACTTGTCTGTGTACTAGAAAAAGAGGGTTATTGTGCTTGGGAAGGAGGGAGCCTAGTGACTTCGCGTCGGGGCTGATATTAAAGACACCTGGGCTCTTTTCCTGCTGCTGCCATTGATTTCTGGTGTGACCTTGGGCAAGTAATTCTGCACATTGGTCTGAGCAAGCCTGTGGGGATGCTGCAAGCCAGCTCCAAAACCAGCAGCAAGATAGCCGTGCAAGGGTAATGGGGCTAATTAGCCCTGGTTTTTTGGACCTGAGTAGTGCCTTGACATAGTACCGTGCAGTGGGCAAAACTGCTTTCGGCAGCTAGTAGACACAAGCACGTATTCCCTAGAACTGTTTTCCCCATGCTCCATTGCACAGTGCAGACATGCCCTTAATCTCTTTGTAGCTCAATCCCAGGTTATTCTGCTCATCTTCTGGTTTGTTATGAGGGGGAAGTAAAAGGGTAGTGGAGCGTCTCGCAAACGAGGGGGAGAGGGAGGTAACAGCCATACACAGTAAGATGTGCCAGAGAACTCCCTGCCCCACTGTTTAAACTGGGCTCTCTGAAGACAGAAGGCTCAGGGACCATGCTGGAAGCATGGACATACGTGAGCAGTACTTTGAAAATGAATTAAAATAATTCACAGAAAGCCCCTTGGCCATGTTTATAATCGTACCATTGGTCTCTTATAGCAGCGACAGTGTTTAAAAGGCAACACATGTTTACTTGTGCTTAATAGTTGCCTCCAGCAATTTACATCTGCTAATGCAAAAACGGATAAACTTGTCTCACAAATACTGGTGACAAAACCTGGCATCAGCTTCTTGTTTAGTACCTAAACACATACAAGATTTTATGAATCGAGAACAGTGGATGCCATTTCCAAACACGGACTGCAGTAAGAGTGTAGCCAAATTTTTTCTTTATTGCACCTTGAAGTACTATTTCATTAGTGGAGGAAAGAATAAATTTGCTTTTTATCTCTTCCTTTACATGGAATTAAATCAGGTACTTTTAAATTATGGACCTGAAATTACCAACACTTTGGACTCATGCAGTTTCCCATTAAATGTGCTAATACTGAGTTATGTAACGTGTATTATTTCTGGTGGATTAATACATCAAATCTGTCTGCAGTCATTTAGTATCTCCTTAACAGTGTAAATGTATTTGATCTGGGAGAAGATTTGTGTATTTTATGTGTAATGGCAAGATGGCAAAATTTCTTGGATCTTTCACGTACATTTGTATCTCTCAGAACGATTAAGATCAAATAGAAGTTACTGCCACATCTCTCACCAAATAACAATTGAGTGCAAAATTAAATATTTGCTACCAGAACATACTACAAAAGTTAGCTCCGTGTGCGGTGTTCAGATAGGACTGTTTGCTCTGCCCTTGAATTTGTTTTAAGGGTGGGCTGGTGTTTGAATTTTTTTTTATCCACTGGACTGTGAGAATTTCAGTTCATAGTTAATAAGAATACTTGTTCTCTAATTAATCGTAATTATTGTGATCATATGTACTAGGCTAAAAATAGCTTCTAATTTAAAATTCAAAGGCCTCAATAATATATAAAGTGCAGTCCTGACTAACTTCATCTGTAAATAATACAGAGAGCTCACATGTAAGCGAGAGCTTACCTCCTGGATGTACGCTAACTCAAGCACAAGCACGGGTGCGTGTGAGTCCATTCCCTTTCTGGGCGATCATCTGATTTTCCTGAACTACCTCCAACTGGGGGTGTCCGGTTTTGTACAAGACCACGAAGAACGAGGCCCACAGGTATTAAAGCACGTGCAAGCACTGGGACAGCTGTAGGACCTGTGCATGGCATCGCGTTGGTGAATGCACGCTCGGTGAGGAAGGTGGAGGAGCTTGCATGTTCCCTGAGCTTAGAAAATATCAGTTTTACATGATGGTTAGGTGCTAATGCTAGAAATCAGGGGAGTAGCAAAACAGGAATGAGTTTTGCAAAGGTTTATACTTTGTTTGTCTTTATTAACTGCTGCTGTTGAAACTTTTAACAGCCACTCTGGAAATTGGGTGGACAACAGGGAACAGCGGCAAGGATCATAATCTTCTGAAGGACGCCATAAAGATGAAACTAAAACTCCCACTGAATTACCTTTCTCATATACATGCACATTATAATAGAATTAGTAATTCTCATGATTCACCAAAATGACAGTTTCTTGCCCAGAGTGATTTAATGGGGTGGTTGTTCTCTGCCAAGGGCTGCCACCTAAAATACTGAATTTATGAGCTAGCTCGCTAATTGAAACTCTGTAAGCTTCTATTTTTTAGAACAAAGATCCTTGAATAATCTAGGCTGGTTCTCTCACATTTGGGAAGAGTGGTGGAGAGGCAAAACGAGTTGCATAGAGTAGACCTGCAGAAATGTTTCTGACATTAATATCCTTCTAATAACCAGTACAGCCATCACTACGATATCGAGGCATCAGGGTACTGTATTATTTTTCATTTCTGTCTATAAGAATTTAATCAAAAAGCCACTGGAACTTATTTCCTTCCTCTGAAGGACTTCCACCAGGTGCTGTTAGCCCAGCTTTATCTCCAGAAGGTCTGTTACAGTGTTATAAAAGACTGATGAGAAGAGGGAATTTTCCTACTAAAATGAGAATAAATCATCATTTTTCATTCTGTATGACCTGCTCATACAAATGGGATCCTGCTACGATACAAAGAAAAATTGCTTCATGTTACTGCTTTAGTCACCGAGTCCAAATTGCTTCTGGAAGTTGCAGGTTGAGGCCCATCCTCCAGCTGCTTTCTCGGGGCGAGCTCGCGAGCTCCGCGTGCCAGATAGAGAACACAATCATTCCCTTTTTGCAGTTGCAGGACTCTAATGGCTGTTAATGGAATAAGCAGCATAACGGCCGGGGTTGTAAAACATAGCTTCAATTTTAGCAAAGATTGAAGTCGTTAGTGCAAGTGCTTGTGCTCTCCACTGTCGAGCAGTAAAACAGGGTAAAGGGTTAGACCGCCAGGAGGGCGAAGGGTGCTGGGCTGAAGCCGGCTCCTTCCCAGGATCCTGGGGAGGCTCCCCTGGGAACCTCCATCCCTGGGGTCTGAGTAGGGGCAGGGGCACTCAAGGGTTAATTAAAGGAATTTTGCAGCAATGTTCCTATAACAGCAGGGAAATGGATTCAGTGACTCAAGAGGCTCCATCTATCTCCTCTCTCTGGGATTGCTAAAGGGACTGAGCTAAAGTCAACTCTTGCCCTTGGTTCCCACCCGCCTGCAGACTCTGAGAGATCCTGAATACAGGATTCCAGCCCAGACTGCCAGAGGTATTCAGCAACACAACAAGCTGTTGAGATATTCAGTATAATGAACTTTGTCACTGTAATGGCCACACCATAAAATGAGAACAGATTCAAACAGCTTTTTTTCCAGCAGAGATAGGTCTTAGATTTAGCTGAGATCCTCATCATCTGGTTGATGAGGAGCTCCATTAAAGTAGGTTCATATCTGTTGGATCACTGAAGATTCAGGTACAGAGTTGTGCAGGGAAAATCTGGCAAATTATCTTTTTCAAGAAGGAGAGGTGCTTCTTACTACTTATGATTTTTTTCTGGCCTGTTCATGTCACCTCCACCGCTGGAGCATACCCACCTATTGCTGAATGTACAAGCACACTATAGACTGTGCTTTCGCAGAAAGAGCACAATGTGAATCCAGGAACTGAGAACGAGGCTGTGGTCTTTGTAACAATGTCTTAATTTTTATTTTGCAGTAAATGTATGTCCTAGAAATTGATTCAATTTTAAAGCAGGTTCTTTTACATTCCATTTACATACAGCCAACATAAAATCTAATTGTGCTAACACTGCATCTATTATAACACAATAAATCCCTTACACTATGTATTGCATTCAGAATTGTACGTGGGACTTGACTGAACTCAAGGTTTAGTGAAATCATTAACCATGAAAGAAAGGAAAATGAAAGGCATGGGTTGTCCTTCCCACCTGCCAGATGCTGGTCAGCCTGCTCCTCTGTACCATGGCATCCCCTTCAGGAAAATAGTACAAGCTCTCTGACCTCATGGGAATATGTGGTACAAGTACAAAATACTGACATAAAAGTGCTACTGATCAGCAGTGTTGTATCTAAGAGGGACTGTGAATTCATTGTGATTTATGCCTGCGTTATGTTTTATAGCTTGCTGTGTCATAGGGACACTGCTGGTGGTGATGGGTAGACTGAGACTGCAATATATGAGAAAGCTGTATCTGAACATCTTCTGTATGCTAAGTGGAAGGCCAAAATAATGTATGTCCCAATGCTTGTTTTTTCAAATCCCAGCTCTCTTCTTATTCTAGAGTAGCAAAGGCAGCTTTGCAGTGTCCTCCAGCTGAGTCCGATACACAGGGCAAGACCCATTCTGTCAGTAGGATGCAGTATATGGAATTCCCCCTTGTCCTCCAAAGAATCATAGGCTACGTTTATGTCCCTTGGAAAGTCCCACTGAGGGGCTGCAGGGTCCAGGAACCTGGCACGAAGCTCCTTTGCTGCATTGCTATTGCTGAGCTGTAGCGTAATATTTGACATAGGATAATCTTTCCGTAATCATCTTAGCTGCAGGAGACGTAAGGGAAGGTTACATTGACGTGCTGAACTAATACGGAGTCAAGAGACAAATGACATGGGCAACGACTCTTATGATCATTATTTTAAAATAATTGAACTAGGAACATTCCGCTCCCTGTCTTTTATTTGCTTATACAGCAAATGTATTAGGGAGACAAAGGAGTTCCCCCGACTGTGCAGTAAAACAGCCTCTCCCGTGTACTCAGTGGTGATGGCTCCAGCGAGCAGGCGAGGCTGCCCAGAGATGGGTAAACCCCCTCCTCTCGGAGCGAATAGCTAATTTGCTGTAGTGCGCTGAGAAGCACGCAAGTATAGAGCTGCTGTTGTCAGCTTTATGTTGTCTCACACAAAGTCTTTTGTTCCAGACGTGTTACATAAAAAGGCCAGAGCATAAATTTACAGCTGCCCAAAAGCCACTCTACTCAGGGAAGAGCCATACCCAAGACATTTTATGTTCAAGCAAAGAAATGAACACTACTTACCATAGCAACCTTGGCATCAGTGATAGCTCTCAGGTAGGGAATGTTTCTTCAAAGGAAGAAATGTGCTTTAGAATACTTTTTATGTACCCATATGTCGGCTTCAGTCCTATAAACTGAGTTGTAGAGACCTTTGAAGTTTTGGTCTCTTGCCCTCCATCTTGTACTTCCAGACAGCAGAGCTGTGGGCACGATGTTTCGGTCTGTCTCCCTCTTCAGCACCCTGTGCATTTTGAGGACGGTTGATCAGCAGCGTCTGCCGCAAGCCAGGCGGAGAACTGGCACCGTGCTGCAGCCGAGACAAGCAGGCGTGAAGCCACGCGCTGCCTCTTCAGGTGAGGGTCTCTGCTCCTAAGAACTCAGAAAGTACCAATATGGATTCAGACTGGCATCCAGGACATCACTGTAGACTTTCTTCTCTCTCTGAAAGTACTGAATTATTTTATAGCATAATATATCTAGATAAGGTAATGAAGAAATATATCTTCCAGACTTTTGCCCTTATTCCTGGTTGCTGAGTTTTAAGCATTCAGTTCATGCTGCTTCAAGGGCAATATTAATATGCAGCTTATTTCACTACAGAGCCATCTGCAAGTGTTTTCAGAAGTGCACCGTTATAAGGAGCTTCAGCTCAAAACTGTGTGGTTTTCAGGTCTCGTTATTTGTTTTGTTTGGTTGGTTTTTTCCCCTGAGGTGAACTGAGAATATTTCATATCTGAATTTCTCCCCTTTTTTTTGTTGAAGATATGAACTGGGGAAAGAAGGGGGCATGAATCCAAGACTGGTGCCTTGTGATATAAAACCTCATTCCTCCCTCCTTCCAGGCAGCTGCTGTCTAAAATGCTCAAAGAATTGTCTTTAAAATAGGTGACGAGAGCTGCCCGCTGTGCTGGTTATGCTCCTCAGTGCGTGGGGGCTGTTGGGGGGATGCCACCCCAGCCACTCTGGGAAATGGGGGAAGCGAGGGAGAATCATTATTTTGCTGTCTGCTCTCTGGCTGTACTTGCTCAGTGGTGGCCCAGTGACGTTGGCATCAATGTCCTACACGCAAATGGCACCAGCAAAAGCAATTGTGGAGAATCCTTGGCATTACAGAAACAGGAAAGGGGCTGGTGGGGTCTCCCTGACAGAGGTCAAAGTCATCAGGATGGGGACTTCTGGCATCTGACTCCTCTTCCTCGCGCTCCTTCAACCTCTCTGCATCCCTGAGGAGCCATTTCATCCCCCATGCCTCATTCAAGGGGCTAGTGGCGCTTACTTCTTTTGTAAAGCCCTTTGGGATCTTCTTCTGAAGGAACTGGTATTATTCTATGAAGTTACTGAGGGTCAGTTATATTTTTAATTACTTGTACGTGTCAGGTCCTGTCTTCTTCAGTTATCACTTGGAGGCAAATCTGACATAACGTGCTTCCCTCAGATTGCTTAACAGAGCATCGCAGTGAGCTGAGCCTCTCCGCAGGGCCAGCGACGTGTGCCACAGTCTGCAAGCGCGGGGCGTCACCTCCAGCCTCCGGAGCTCTTCTGGTCCTGGGATGGAAACAAATGGGTGGTGGTGGCCACAGCAGCTAATGACGTTGTGGGGGTCTTCTCTCTTTCTCTGCTTGGCTTGAATGAGTGAGCCTGAGTAAAAGCAGCCCAGGCTGAAGCACGGACCGGTCCCAGGTGACAGGAAGGTTCCCACTTTCCTTTGGAATGATGAAGAAATCTGGAGGGGCAACGCTGATGGCTTTTAATACAGGAAGGAATTAAGGATCGCAGTGCCTCGGCTCTGTCACGACTTGCTGTGTAACCCTGGACGGACATTGCTATAAAAAGTAACAGCTCTCTTATTTCATTATTCTTCCCTGTAACGTGCAGCCTTCTTCCTTACTTTTAGGTACTGCAAATCGTTATTAATATTTATAAACTGCTTTGTTGTTTTCTGATAGAGAGACCAAATTCCAGTGCAGCAGTCTCCCGCAACTGTCTTCCAATCGTGCTTCTGTAATTAGTGTTACCATGCTATTCCCTAGCCCTACGCGATACCATGGCAACATTATTTAATTGCAGAGTCAACTGGCCCAGGCTTGAAGCTAACGACTGTGCGGTGTAGTATGGCTCGACTCCTGTGTTGATTCTGGTCTCAGTGCTCTCAAGGGTAATTTCATGTTTTATTCTCAATCTGTAATAATTATAATTTCAAATTATTAAGCAAAAAGTACTGAAAAAGGAAAACAAGAACAATTAACTTCTCATCAATGTCATGGCTAAAAACTAGGCTTTCAAATAGCATAAGCGTGTTGTAATTCATGGTGCCTTAAGAGATGTCACGGGGGGACACAATTCTAAAGAAACATACAAACAGGAGGCTTTGGGACCCCATAAATGTAACGGAAAAGTCCTATTAGTTTCAACAGAAGAAAGAAAATGATTGTGTGTCAGAATACTACTAAATTCAAATTAAGTGGGGTTAGAACATTACCTACCTACATTGCTGACATTGGCTGGAGGTAAGCAGTTTTGCATTAGCAGAAGACAATTTTTTTCAGTAGCATCCGCCTTGCACATAGCGACTTTTCCTCTCCTGTGAGGAAAGATGTCACAATGATTATTTTAATGTTATTTATCCTTTCTGGGGCTATGAAGTTGTTGAAGCAATTATTTTATAGGTTGCTTTTTCTTACTCTGGATCAGTCAGCCATCCCAGTTAGGTATAAACATGCACACATGGAAGCATTGCAGAGAAACTCAGCCTCAGACAGACAGTCGGCAAGGGGAATTTCAGCCCAAATGGTTTAGGTCTGGCAAAGTTACTAACAACAAAACAGGGTCTTGTAATGGAAAACATCAGGCAGTCGTACTCCTAGATATTGCTACCTGGCCTGCCTAAGGGGGATATTTGATGTAACCAAAGAACAGGATAGGCATTATTTCTCTTTTAACTCCCATTAATTGCCGTGCTGTTGCAGACACGTAACGCAAGTTGACAGGAAGGGGTTTTTTTCCACCCTGTTCCAAATCTTCTGAAATGTCATTGACTCTGGGAAGGGGGAAAAGGAGAAAACTCTTCCCCCGGTATTTGTGGTATATTTAAAGGGTTATTTTCCTTTCTTCATGCCTATCTCAGGACTGTCTTGTATTCAGACAATGCCAGCTCTTCTGCCTGTCCTGATCTTCTGCCCAGAACATGGTGTTATTTCAGACAGACCAGGAGTTTTCCTAATTAAAGTAGCTGCTTTATTGGAGCTCCCATCCAGTTGGATCCTAGATAATTTGGTCAGAGCAATTGGCATTGCAGGAAAACACTGAACTTATCCCCAGTTTTCATTTTTGATTGCCCCTCCTCTCCTTTCTGTAATATTTTAATCTGACCCTGATTTGACCCAGTATAATTCAGCAGGAACATATGCAGCACCTTGTTCTGCAGTTCCCCATATGGCACAGTGAGGGAAGGAAAGCTGGTGCCAATTGCAGATCCAATTATAGCCAAGCAAGGTTGCTCCATTATTGCATTTGAAGCCATAATTAAATTTGCTAACCGTGAAGAGGTGCCAAACCTGCCATTTCTTTGGAATACGGGACATCTGTTTAGTGCTAATGCTAACACGGGATTTGAGAGGAAACATCAAAACTTCCATCAGTTTCTGCTGTTTCATTTCTTCATTAAGAAAATTCTTCCAGTTAGTAGCTCCTTGGTTTCAGTTTTACATTTCTTGAGGCATTTCTAAACTGATGGTTGCAAAAGCTCTGGCTCCCGTGCAAGCCAGATCCCTTCTGGAAACGCAGAGAGATGCGTTAAGGCAGTGCTGTTCCAGAGCTAATGTACCCCACGGTGTTTCGTGTGTATCGGTGAGCTGATGCAGCTAAATGGCTGCTCTTCAGCCGACGGTGCACAGGAGCTAGCGTGCTCTGCCTGTGCCCATACTCCCGGTCCTTCCTAGTCTTTGTTCCTGAACGGATTTTCTAATAAACGGTGGCGTGGTTTTTTTGTTTTAGATGACAGGATCTTTAAGCATGACCAAGTTTTGCAGTCAAAGCAGCCTCACGCCATTTGCTTTCCCCTGCTCCACAGTGTCGCGCGGCCTTGAGTTTCTCTGTCTGCTCACACTCTGCCCTGCCGCTTCCCTAAAGGTGAAGCCATCCCTAAAGGCATGGTTACAGTTGCATGCTTTCTGGGTGAATTCAAAAGCTCCTTGCTGTTTGCTGCTAGTACCACCTCGCGCAAGTTCAGCGTGGGCCCAGGTTTCTGATGGGAGACTACAGAAACCCTTACACTGTGTAGATGTGTTACACCCTTCCCTGCAGGCAGGCAGTCCACCAAATCGCTGTGCAAGAAAAGAACCATATTTTTCTTGCATCTGGCAGCATTAGAAAAACACGTATACCTTAAAGTACCTGAAGTGGTGATTTTTCTGCCATGTGATCCATTGATTTCAGTGCGGCGCGAGACAGGTTTTGTGCCCACTGGCCCTTTACAGCCTGGCGTCTGCGGTGAGCGGGTAAACGTAGGGCTGACAACCTCTGTGTAGCTGAGAACAAACTTCACAGCCAAGTTGGGGTAGGGGTGTGATGCCCCTGCTCCGATCTGAGCAGGGGTAAGAAAGGATGAACAGTTGCAGGTGCAGAGTAATGCCAACGTGTGAGAGCTGTAAGTGTATTTTAGTGATTGAGAGAAACACGAGCAGCAGTTATCCAGCCAGGCACAGCGATGGAGTTGCCCCTTGGCGTTTCAGCATCCAGGTCTTTTCTGTGGGAGATAAAGCTCTGTGCTTTCACACTCAGTTCTGACATCGCTTAAAACAGACTTGATATGTGTATCTGTCTTTACATTTTTCTTGTTCACGTGCCTCCTACTTCCCTTGGAGTTGTTCAGAGCTGGGATTACTCGCCCTTAAAATGATAACACAATTTGCTAAATGGAATGTCAAAATACATGGGGGAGTCAGATGCACTCTCTTGGTGTATTTTTCCCTCAATGAGTTAATGTTTTTATGAGTTAATGTCCTTATTGTTAATATACAGCCTAGTTATAAAAAATGAAAATATAGCAAGTCTGTGTAGGAGGGAGAAAAAAGCAGCAAGGTTCAGGTAAAATGCCTCTAGAGATTCAACTGGAGACAGGATGATGGATTCAGCCATTCATTCCCAAAGTATATAATGGCTGTAAGAACAGGCACTGAAAATATTATAAATTAAAACATGGATTTCCGTTATTACCTTCAGTAATACCAGTTGAGAAACGCGTGGGGTTCAGGGTTGAGAGTGCCTATGTTATGAGCTGGCCTATAGGACCACCATTTGCTGCTGACAGATACCAAAATGTGATGCAGTTACACTTTTAATCAGACATGCATGTTTCATAATCATGTAAGACTTCCAAATGCGTTTTTCCTCTTAGACTTTTAGAGAGAGAGATACAACCTGAGACCCAAGAGACTGCGATACAGATATATTTATAAGTACTTCTAAGCATGCATTTGGCTGGCAGCCTCAGAGGTGAAAAATCAGTATCTGGTGGTTTGGAGCACCTGCCTGGAAAGCAAGAGTTCATAATTCTCTTCTCATCTTTCCCCTCAGTGAGTGGGCCCACAGACAAACCCGGTAATGCCTTGGCTGTTTTTAGTGGCCAGCTAGGAATGCTAGGTACCCACCAGAGTCTGAGTAGTTAAATAGCCGTTTCTAAAATCACAGCGTACGTTTTACAATTCAGTATTAGAAAATATTTAAAGACTACAATGAACAAACGGCCCATGACTGGCAGCATATTACTGAATGCTGTTATGAGTAGGGTCCGGCATGAGTTCGCTGAGTTGAGAGCGGGACTCTTGCCCTGCCCTGTTTCAAGAGGCAGCATTACCAACGCTCACCTGTACCAACAGTTTTCTCTTTGCTTCTGCAAAAAGCTGTACAAAGCTTCAGAGCACTCCAAATGGTTCAAATGAATAATACTTTATTTTAATTGCAGTAGCCCTTACATAGATTGCTCTGAAAGCTGGCTATATGATATAATTCTTCTTTTTACATTTAGACGTCTGCGTAGAGTCTTTGGAGCTGGATACGTAATTCAGTTAAATTGCTGGTGGGACGATAGACTAAGGTCAGTGCTTCCCTCTGTTCATTTCACAAATTCTGTTGGTTTTTTTTTTTTCTCCCCACTTATCAAAGCATTAGAAGAACACTGCTAAAGAAAAGGACTTGTACAAATAGAGCTGGCTATGAGTTTTTGTGCAAGGACATCTTCTGTACCGGTGAAGTGCAGCTGATGCTCTGAGAGCTTGGGGAGGGCATTTTCGAGTAAGCAACATATCTCCGCCAGGCGATCTGCTGTTCCTTGAGGGACACTAAGCAATTCTTCATGTTGAGATGATATTTAGTTTAAAATATGGTATGACTCTTCCTGATCACCACCATCTAGAAATCAATCGTGTAACTTAATTCTGGACACTCGAAAGGTGTGTTTTTTCCTTTGTTGGAGATTACATGGAAACTTGAACAGAATTGCCAACCAAAGAACATAAAGGTTTGATATCACTCCTCCTGCTTAGCCAGTGTTTTGCAATCTGCTTTCCATCCTTTTTTTCTTATCTCCATATTCCAATTAGTTATTTTGGATAAAGAGGTAAACTCTCAAAGTCATTGAATTTTTGGTACTTTCTAAAAGATTTTATGGTCCAGATTCTTTCATGATCCCAAATAGTTTTATAGCATCTCATTTCTTAGGATACCTCAGAGTATTTTCCAATTCGGTTATGCCACTGCAAGAATATCTGTAGTGAATACAAACCCACTTTTCTTCGGCTATTTGCATAGCCTCAAAGCAGGTAGATTTTGTACTGCCTAGCTCCTGCCTTTAGATATTCCATACCTACTCTTCGATATTCTCTCTGAAAGACTTTATGGTTGTTTCATGTGGATTAATAAGACTCTAATCAAACACAGTAAAATGTCTACGGCCAATTCATTTACAGAATATCAAAGGAATGAAAATAATGGTACAGTAGTGCTATTTATATTACAATCCTTCGCAATGCAATAAGTTCTTCTTATGGCTTGGCCTGCTGTGAGAATAGGAACTGATGTCGCCATCTGTTACTTTTAGGGAGCTCCTTTCGCTCCCATGCACGTCAAATGAGAGGCACGCAGCCCCAGGCATCACTCACGGAGACGTGAAGCGACATTTTCCAGTTCATAGTGCGTTATACAACAGCAGGGAGGGCACCGAGGCCACTGGAACTTGGATGAAAAAGGCTGCGAGGGATTTTCATTTTTTAAATGACCCCGCAGAGAAGACAACACACATGGACGTTAATGTCTTGTCCGTAAGTTCAGGCCTTTCTGCTCACCAGACATTTGTGATTTGAATATTTGCTTTATGGAACCTTACAAAGCCTGTGCCAGTGCCAGGACTTAGTGCACTGTCGATGCTTCTGGGTCTGTTTTATAGCATAGATTTACAGCATAGATTAGCTACTGAGGCTTTCCTTTACTTCTGACCGCTTTCATTTTATTGTGGGATAGGCAGGGGTTTGTAAATCCCAGGGTGTACTGCTGAATGGAGTTAAGCTTCTGGGGATATTTCCAGTTTAGGTGTCTTCTACGCGATTTCCTGCAGTTGCAGGGAAGTGGCTCAGCGACCTGAAGGATCTGTTCCTGTCACTAAGACAAATGCTTCCGAATTGAATCTATAATGTTCCAATTTCATATAATGAATCACTGCTATCACCTTGGCATAAAACAATATAAAAATATGCAAGAGGACAAAAGTATAAAATGATATACCAAATAGCAGGTTTCCATACCCAATTTCTTTTATTTCCAGGACACTTTGGGGTCTTGCTTGTGTTTTTGTTTCAACATAGATTAATATGCATTTAGAAATATTTTACAAAATCGAAGTTCTAAGATTTGACGAGCTCTACAAAGTAAATAAAGGAGGTTTGAAACATGCATAACTTTGAAGGGCGAGATACAACCCATTTGGTGCCCAGTTCTAGCTAGAGAGATGAGAGATTTCAAATCTGATATTTTACCCCTCAGATCATTCGTTCTAATGTATCCGTTCCTCTGCTGTCAACTAAGTGAAAGCAGCAAAGGATTACGCACCCTCTCAGTTAACTTGGTGTTAACTTAGGAAAGCGCTTTTTGGAAAAACCCTTCCTGCTGTAACCAGGCCCTAAGCTCGCGGGTGCTGTCGTTCTGCAGCACTGCAGCTCCCCGGGGTGACACGTGCGAGTGCCCAGGTCAGCCCTCGTGTTTTAGCTGTTGTGCAGCTTCAGAAAAACAGGTAAGGTCAGTCCAGGCAGTAAAAGGTCTCATTGCAGGGGATTTATTATGTGGAAAGAAATGTTGCAAATATGCCAGTTTCTTACTGGACTCCCTTGCTGAGGGCGTTAGTTTTTAAAAGTCATTTCTAGTGGATCCTCTGGGGCACTAAGGCGTTAACCTACACAATTAATGTACATCTTGCTTCATAGAGGAGTTTTGGCAAGTTTACCAGGGCAGTTGGTGAGGCTGGGTTTTCAGGCGTCTGTCAGGGGCAGAGGCCCATTGAGCACTGATGGGATTTCAGTTCCTAAATCGCTCTTACACTTCTGAAAATTGTGCCTTGTAGTCTGTGGGTCTAATCACAGAGCAAGTTACAGCTGTGAGCAAGTAAACTGTAAGTGCTAAAATTTCCACAAAACACCTGCCTTCTCATCTTTTTTTTTTTTTTTCTTTTTCAAAGAGCCTGGCCTTAAAGCAGTATCCAAGTCAGCAGATGAAAAGGGATTGTTCACAACAGAAAGTCTAGCAGGAACTTCCTTGAAATAAGCTGTTCTGGGAGGAAGCCAAGGTAATAGGTTTTTTATCAGTACTGTAAGAAGGCAGCAGAGGTGCTCTAATTATCAGTGCTTAATGAGCAACCCAACACCATATCAGGGAGGATAACTGTCCTGAGTCGTGTGGCCGTTAAGGATGTAATTTTTAAAATAATTTTTGTGTTTCAGTCTTTTGGCTTTTTGATGTCACTTGCTTCCCGCTAAGCCAACCCTGCCATACAAGCACCACCCTCACTCGCCATTGCAGGTTCCAAACATGAGCCAAACTTCAATGCACAGATTCCTAGAAATGAAACTTGAGTGTTTCAGCTGTTCACAAAACTACAGATTTTTCAGTTAAAAATAATTTAAAAAAATTACCTAAATGGTGAAGCAAGAAGAACGTGGTTTGACCAGATCTTCGGCTGGTATAAAAAGACAGAGACCGTTGACATGTGTCATTGAAAATATCATCTGAAGCTGAAGTGGAATTGCAGCCAAAAAACTTTCAAGTAATCACACAAGCCTTAAAGAGTGAAAAGCAATAAGTATTTCCAAAATGCCAAAGACCTTTCTCTTAGGAGAATCTTTAATTTGCTGATGACTTTTTCTATATAGGGATTTTAGATAATTGCTGAGGTGATGTCAACATTCACTGAGAAAGAAACTTTCAGTGAAGCAGTAAGAGGTGTGCAGATCTCATCAGCATCATTACTGGCATCTTTGGGCAATGGTGGCCAGCGCGTGCTTCAGCTCCAGAGCCATATCTCTGGCACAGCAGTTCTTGCAGGTTGCGAGCGGATATATGGTCATGCTTCAGCAGATGGCTTCATCGGGGTTTTTGTTTTCACTTGGAAGGCAAGGAATAGAAGTATACCTTGATTTAGTAGGGAGCACTGCATGAGGAACAGAGAAACATTTCTTGTGAGCTTTTATGTTCTGGACTCTGCTAGGTATTGGAAAATATTATTGAAACTTTGCAAAATGGATGATCCAATGGATTTTGTTCAATTGCCTGACTTATGAAAAAAAAAATCATGGGAACAAATAATGTCTTATTATACCAAGTCAGATGACATTAGAATAAAATTGATGTGCTGAGTAATATCAAGAATCAATTTTTATGCTTGGAATTAATTTTCTCAATAGCGATCCACTGAACGTTGCCATAATTAGTGCATTCCTCATAAACATCATTTTAGGGCTGAATTTACCATACAGTTACAGCTCCATTTTTAAGTGCTCACCATCATCAGCTGCAGCCAGAATTTCAAGAGCACAGTTTTAATATTGGCACCAAGAATGTGGCCAATGCATTTCTAGATCTAAGAAGGAGCTCACTGTATTTTTTTTAATTTCAACTGATCCCCGCTTCTTTAAACAAAAATGAAGTAACTTCTCATTTGTTTTCTGGGCTTACTGCTATTCCCAGGACACTAAACCAAGGCCTGAGGCTCACGGGCTCAGTCCTGTCTGTTGAAATGGGAAGGTGATGCAAGTTTTCTCATACAGGTTTTCAGTGAGCACCTCCAGATGGAGCATTGATTGCCCATTCTGCCCCCATGCCGTCTTTGTCTACAGGAGAGTTAGCATTCGTGGTGTCACTCAAAGTGAACTTTTACTGCCCACAACAACCTATTTCTGTAGCAAAGGTCAGATTTGTTATCTATCAGGATGTAGCAGCACAGTGGAATAATGAGTTGCCACAATGAACTGGCCTTTTTACCTTCTGAATGGGCTTCTAAATCAAGCAGAGGGAGCATTGACTGAAAATCATTGGGTCTGTCTACTTGAAAGGTCATAGTCTGAAATACTGCAAGATAATTTCACCCTGGTTTATGTAGGGAAGCAGTTTCTGGTATAAACCCCACCACCTACACCAGCTGCTCAGTTTTCTAGCCTTCTTGGGATTTGAGATAGTAATGGGAAAAAAGAAAGACTACTTGGATCTGTCACAGACCTAAATTAGTCAAGGAAAGATAGAAAACAATAATGGTTTGGGTTTTTTTTTTTAATTTATTTTTTGCTTTGTGGCAAAAGCCACCATAGCTTGCAATGACTTTCCTTACAGAAAGCACATGCTTCCTTAAAGTCCAAGCAGAGCTGCCTTCCTTGGCCAACAGGGGAGCTTACCACAGCCCGTGCGTGGGCAGCACACCTTTCCAGGCCTTGCTTTCACAAGTAGTTTATTGCGTCTTGCTCAATGCTCAGTTAATTATACACATTTCCTTCCAGCCTTGCTTCTCGGTTCTAAGGCCCTTCTCTTTACACTCCTCAGTATTTCTTAAACACAGCGCTGCAACTTCCAGTGGAGCCAAAGAGACACATGTAATTCACATATTCTCTTGGCCTGTGGCAGCAATCTTTGGTTTCAACCAGTCAAACATTCATCAGCTTTGTCAAATGGAGATGCGACATCCTTAGGTGCGTAAAAGCAATACTCAACATTATACAAGTGAAAAATAAACTTCAGTAACTGGTAAATTAAGCTTTTAACAAATACAATGGCTGCTTGATCTGTTTTGGAAGGGTGGATGAGCATCCTCTATTAGGCAAAAAATTCTCTGTCTTTCCTCTAATTCCGAGTTCTTTTACAGATAAGCCAAACAAAGTTCATTGTCAGTAGCATTTGAAACAAACAAAATTCTGCTGTTTAAGTGAAGAATATCAGTCTAGACAGGGTCCAATTCTCCACCTGAAATGGGCTTTGCACTGCTATGTTATTTACCTTTATGATGTTGCGTCAATACACCCAGCTTTTTCCAGTAGCCATAAAAGTATTTAGGTTTACTGCTGCAAGACAATGCTATGACTTGCAAAATATCCTGAGCTCCTGGGCTTAAGAATTTCACCTGAGTGAATTTGTCCTCCTGACACAAACCTTCTCGGACACAATTTCACCTCTTTGGTGCAGGAGGCAGAGCTTTTTTGGCTACTGGTCTGAGGCTGCAAAGCAAAGTTCTAAGAGTAAATGATGACCACAGACCTTTCCATCTTCCCTATCAAAACCCACCAGGCATCTCTGAATTACTCTTTTTTTCACTGAATGCAGAGCAGTGGGGAAAAAAAAAAAAGAAAACAAAACCACATGCACCCCATGACAATAAAACAGAGCACTCCCTGTCTCACACAGTGCTCTCCAGAGGCAGGATGAAAGAAAAAGGAATAAACCATGTCTGACAGATGTTAATGAAACACAGAGACTCATTTTAATGAAGCACTGGAAAGTAGCCAGTCTATTGTAGTTAGGACATTATAAGCCAAACAGAAAAAGGAAAGGACACAAAGAATTTTATCTCTTTTCTAAAAAGTATCCTTCTTTAAGGATGTTTGGGAGAGTTTTGTATGGTTGTCACAGGGGGCATCCTCATGGAGACACGGACAGAAACCCTTACCTCCTGAGAGGCAGAAGTGCTCTGATGACAGTACGGTTCTTGGGCACCAGCACAGCTCCATCCAGATCTGCTTGTTAAATCCTCCTGTAGCTACTTGGGGAACAGTTTCAAAAGGTTAGTAAGCACCACGAATTGCAAATGACAGTTCATGAATTTGGTTCAAAAAAGGTAGCTGGGTTTTTCTCTGTTGTCCCACTGTAAATGCTACTCAAGCAGTGTAGAGTAATGTTGCAGAACAGCTCTTCCCAGGGATATCCCAAAAAACCTCCCACCTTTCTCTGCAAACGTATCAGCTGGTGACATGGGCTGCTGTTGCTTGCAGCAATACAAGACTGTGCCTGGCTGCTTTGAATTAGATTTTGTGTTGCACGCAGCCCACTTTTATTTCATCTTCCTTCACCCTGGGAGGTTATGACATTTAAAAGTATTGCATTTGAAACAATATTAGGAGGAATAAAATATTAAACTACACGTAATAAAGAGGTAAACAAACATGTGCATGAGATAAAATGCTAACTTTAAATATGAAAAAAAAAAACCCAAACCAAACAAGTCGAGGGAACTTGTGGACCAGCGGTCTCAAGATTTATTCCACATTACTATCTTAACTTCAGGATTTAAATTGGGCCTTTGTTTCAAGTAGATTCCTTAAGGAGTTGTGGTTAATTTTCAACATACTTAAGAGTGTACACTGAGCCCTCCCAAAAGAGTAATTTCATTAATTGCTTGGTACTGCTGCTGCTTGGATTTATAATCCTTTTTTTAAATTACAAAGAGTATTCAAGCCAAGACATCTTCCCTACATGCAGCACCATAAAAGATTACCCTCTACGATTCTGCTGCTGCTGTTGACACAGTGGTCCTCTGCAAATTTCATGATATTTCTGGAAAGGGATCTGTTTATAATACTATTAATGTACACATGATCCCTACAAGCCTTCCCTTTAATCTTGGTTAAATAGCCAAGTTATTAAATAGTAATTCCTGATGCTGGAAAAACATCATCATCCCATGAGACAAAACAGGAACAGGGAATGGTTAAGGCACTGACATTTTAAAGCTAATTTAAGGAGGATTTATCACAATTGGAAAAAGAGATAATGAGGGATATATGCAAATTGTCTGGCTAATAGTGATCCACATTCTACCACCGGCATCAAGCTGAAGCATAGGTTAGAAGGGCAAACTCCTGCCTTGTCTGCAAACACCGATGTGACTGCCCCGGCACAAGCCAAGCAGCTCCAAAATCACTTTCCAAAGACTCTGCGTGAGAGCAGCTGTGAGTAGTATTTAATAGCCCAAGACAACGGAAATATTATTGAAAAGAATAAGAGAATTTCTGTGGCTTAAGGCAGTATAATTAACCCTGCCTTCCACTCTGGTTTATCTACAGAAGAAATACCTAGGACAAATGTTATTGACTGCACTGTGATTTCTGCAAAGAAAGGTTTGTGAAAAGGTGAATGCTGGCTTAAGTCTTCATGATTAAGAAGTTGTTTAAGTACTATCTCACAGGCGCTCTGAATCTCCTGCTAGAGCTGCCCATCTGTCTCCATTGAACAGATCAGAGCGCAAGTACCAAGTTCAATGCCATTAATACTCCACAGGCTCCAATCTCAGGCCTGCCTTCTAAAACTTCTGGTTCCTAGTCCCCTTTTGGTGATTATATAGGCACTATTCCTGTCCACGCTAAGCCTGGGTTTTCCCTGTAAAGCTAAAAGTGTGTGTGTATGTGGAGAGATCAATGGGTGAATGGAAGGAAGAAAGTAAAGCAAGCAAGCGAGGCACACAGGCAAAATAGAAGGGTTTTGAGCTCCCTCCAGAAGCGGCATTAGTATTATGTGAGAATGGCAGCTATGCTTGGCAAGAGCTGAGCTGAAATCCGGATCAATGGTAGGAAAAAAAGAAAATTGGGCCCTGGAAAGCAAGCCATCTGATGGATGTGAGAGAGGTGAAGATCCGAGAAGGTTAATCCTAATAGAGAAGGCAACAAAACATATGAAGGGAGTCTAACGGGTGCCAGTTTCCAAGAAAAAACATTTTTAACAGCCATTCTGCTACAGCGACAAGCTCTGAGTAATGGGCAAGCACTGTCAAAGATTCGGCTGACTACATCTTCTCTGCAGCAATACAAACCACACTGCTTATAGAAAAGAAATTAGTAAAAGATTCTGATGTTCCAGATTTTATTACTTTTGACTAGTTGAAGGCGAGACCTTGCAGAAGACCTCTTCAGGGTCTGGGGATCCATGTGAAATGGTTTTAAGGTCTGATGAAAACCCCGGGTAGATTACGTAAATATATGCAAAAAAATTCAGTAACTTTGGTGTCCGCGTTAGCAGTGGGGTTTGTTCAGTGTTAAATTTTGCTGTGTGTTTTTCTTTGGATTGTGGAGAGGAAATACCAGCATCTTTAAAATACATTAGCCCAAATTTGGGATACTTACTTTATCCATTGCCTCCATGTGGCAAATTAAATTTCAGGGCAATCTGAATTAGATTTTGGAGGAAGTAAAAGGGTCAGCCTGAGGGTTTGTAGCCCCATCAATAACGGAGCTTGTGTTCTAATATGAAATTAATTCAGCACATCCTGTTTTACGTGGATAATTTAACACAGCAGCTTTCAAATTTGCTGAGACTAGAGCCTAAAGTCTCAATATGTCATTTAAAACATTTTTAAAAAATGGAGATGATGTAATTTTTCAGCTTACCTGACTCACAACTAGGTTTTGTGCCAAAACTTCGGAATAGAATCGCTTCACTCCTTTTTAAGTCCTGCACTATTTAGAGCCTGTACTGATTTAATTTTTTTTCTAGAAGTGCAGCTATAAATCATTTGTCGTGACTGATAAGCAGGGCAGCAAGAAACACACTGTGTCTTTGTAGCTTCCAAGTGTGCTTACTACTATAAAAAGCAGCTTGATGCAAACTTAAACCCAAGCTGCTGATGCAGACTCTTAGCAGGAAAGCCCTCAGAGGAAGGGATGTGTGTAGATGAAAAGCAGAGTTGATTGAAACAAGGAGGTCTGAAATTAAATGTGATGTTTCTGGTCTTTATTACAAAATCAGGAGATGGTTTCTTTCCCTCTTGAATTCTCCAGATGTGTCTGACCTTATTCTTCTCGTGCTGGTCAGCTGCTTGGATATATTTTATCCTGTGCAATCATCTAGAAATTTTTTCAGGAAGGATTTGGTTGTGTTTGTGAGATATTGTAAGTTAGATAAAAATTCTGTATGTGTTTCAAATACGCTTCAAATAAATTTAAAACTTGAACCAGTTTGATCTTTCCTTACCTTTCTGTATTAACTCTATTGCTAAATTCTACTTGTTGCTCTAGCAAAGCTGAACTTGCCCTTTCAGTACGCCTGCAGAACTAACACCAGGGGTAAAGCAGAAGCACTATTAATCTTCTTATGCCAAGGGGAAACCAAGTGTCTGCCCCTGTGGTCTATCTCTAGGCTAGAACTAGAAGAACTCCCACTTCGTTTAGTGCAGTTCAAACTTGTCACTGTAAGTGGATTTTTGCCAATCTGGTCTCAAAGTCTGTCCCTGCTGCCCCTGCAGCCTCTCGCAACTTCAGTTCCTGTTCTGTTCTCTTTTTTAGAGATCCTCATACCATTCTCCTCACCTTAGAAATTTTCAGTACTGCACTAAATTACATGCCTAATATCTCACAGGCATGGTTTGTTTCTTCAGTAAATACCAGGAGATGGGAGGCAGAAATAGAAGATCACTTGCTGTGCCACAGGGAAAATGTGGTAACATGAATACAATCTCTAGCTCCTTTCAGGTTTGCGGGATTTTCCCCTCCTCCATCCTCCTGGTCCCACAGCTCTGTAACTGTGTCGGGAATATTAAGAAAAATAGGTAGCCAACATAGTGCAAATATTCTAAAGGAAACACACAGATATTGGAGTCTGAAATCATTTGGGTTTGACATAAAATCCCCACCAGCTGAGCAAATCCAGCTGCCCTTAGCAAGTAAGGGTTAAGATACCGCAAATCTTGCTTTGAGCAACACTAACTGCTATAACAAGACTGAAAACCACGTCCAGTCCCACAGATGTTTTCTGCTTTTTGGCTATTTCAGTTGTTTCTTGATCAAATTAGCTCTCTAGAGTCAAGATAAAGATGCAGATATCTTGGGTACGTTTACATGGTGCAGCAGAGATCTCTGACCCGCTCTGTTCCACGTAGACCGACCTGCACAGCTCTGCACGACAACGCCAGCTCAGGTCCCAAAAGCAACACGAGCTGCATCTGTGCATCATTCGGCGTACACTTCAGGCCTGCTTCTCAGCGCGGGCTGTAATGCAGCCAGGCTCTCCCCAGTTCCAAAGCCAAGCTGGCCCTGGGTGTGTACACATCTCCACGTTGACTGATTTTTAGACTCCTTGTTTTCCAACAGTTGTTTTTCATTCCGATTTAGAGTATTTTCATATGTGTCATGGAATAGGGTCAATTTGAAGCGTTACTTTTAATTCTAGCATTTTTCTGTTCATAAATACAAAGTTTTCTAAATAGAAATTTGTTTTTAAATAAAAAGAAGTCCTCTGTTTTCAAACAACATTCAGAGGGCAGGGAAGCGTTTGATAACTTTTGATCGGTTCTTACTCCCTAAAATCTAGGGGCTAAAATCATCATTATTTCCATAGCACCTGAAGATATTAACAAGGGCTGAAAGCAGGTGGAAAATACTGCATCACAGTCCACTTTCTATTAAAAAAACACAAGTAGGTACAACCAAAAATCAGAATAAAAGGGACAAAATTCACAGCTGTAGCGAGCGGCAGTAGATGTGTGCCCGAGCCCTTCTGAGTGCTACGTTGCTGCTGTGCCGTGCTGGAAGAGGGGCTGCACAGGGCCTCCAGAGTGGGTATGACCCCGTGGGGCAGAGAGGAAAGGGAAGGGGCAGCCAAAAGGTCTTGCTAGGATTCTGAGAAAGAGTGAGGGTGTCTTCACATGTACTACCATGGTTCACACAGCTAAATCATGTGGAAATTATTTCTTTCCTAAATATATATTAATCCAAATGGTTCAGTCTGCAATATATTCTAAACATGCAAGAAATATCAGGAATTTCTGTCACTGTATACTGGCCTGCTGTGCACAGTAAGTAGATCTTCCACTAGATTTGACTTCCAGCAGGAGTCTGTGAAAGGACGTGTCACTGTAACTGTGCGCTTATTTTTGCATAGCAGATTTGTGCCTTCCTGGAATAGACCTGCTAGTCAGCAGCAGCATCTGGTATCATCAGAAAGTTCTAAACAAATATAGTATTAGATCAAGCTGTTCATCCTAGAAGAATTTTAGTTCCTTTTGCTGTTTCTATTTATGGGGCAGTTGTTCTTTTACCATGTACAGCTTGTATAGAGATACAGATAAAGGAGAAGAACAAATAAGTTGTTGTTGTTTTTTTTTTTTCATTTAAGAATCTAAGTTACTAAATCATTTAAGCATATGCCTAAACTCAGTGGGTTTTAATAAGATTTAGCCACATGCTGAAGGTAAGTAGGTACTTAATGCCTTTTGAAAAAAATGGATATTTAAGGAAAGCACCTAATGATATAACAGTACCTTTTTTCTGTGTGTAAGAGGCTTCAGTTCAATGCACAAGCATGGTATTAAACATCTGAGATCAATCTAGTTAGTTCTCTTGCATGCGAGAGAGAGGGAGCGCAGTCATGGTTGTCTGTGGTTTTATATTTTATAATAGTAGTGATGCTTCAGTCCCCTGTCCTAGCCTAATGTCTGACCCACCCGCTCCTGCAGGCCTAGTGGGTGTCTCTGGGTAACCGTAACTATTCCAGTTCCACACTGAGCTGCTTCAAAAGGTGATTGTTTTCCTCAACGTATGAAACCACAGTTTGGGTGGTTTACCACAATTTGGGTACTCCAATTTCATGGCCAATGGTCACCTTCATGAATAAAATTTCACGACGGTGGCCTAGCCTGTCTTTGCCAAACTGAGCATGCTGTTAGCCTGGCTCCACTCTATCAAACTATAACACATGCAGTACAGTAGGTTAATGATTGTGTGAGTGAACCTACTGTTACCTTCCCAGCCGAAGGTTATCAGCTTTAACAGCATTTGCTGCTGTCCAGTGAACCATAAGCCATATTCTAAGAGTACTTATCACCTTACTGTCTTACTGCCAAGGCAATTCATGAGCAGTTCGTGAGGAAAAAATGTGAGCAGGGCTGCGGAGGACACAAGAAATTTTGGAGGGGAAAAAAAAGTGTTAGGCGATGCTAACTCATCAAAATAGGCCATGAAATAGGCCATAAAAGAGATGAAACAATGAGAGAGGCATCATAGTGGAAATAACTACAGCACCATCCATGTCAGCCTGGTACATACTTTTCGCTCGCTCCCAAACCTGCCTGATTTGAAAGCAATCTGACGTTCGTGCTCCGTTAGAACACTTCTTGCCAAGAGATCACTGTATAGTTTTACAAATACTACTGAAGTCTCGCACAGTGCCTGTGAGGTAGATCAGTGAAGTTATCTCATTTTTTCAGATCAGTAAATTACAGCATAGAGAGGTGAGTGATTTTTTTTTTCTCTTTTTCTTTTTTACCCTGAGACCACAGCAAGCCAGCTTTAAAGCCAGAAGCGAGATCCTGAGTCCTGGCTCCTTCATCCTGGTTTTAAAACCTGCACTCTACTATCTCTGATTTAACAAAGTCCTGGTACGTAATTTTTGTGCATTAAATATCATTTCTGATTATGAGTCAGATGTGTCTCTACTTGGTGCTAGTCCCTATGCATTAAAAGAGAAGGAGGAGGTGCTGCTCAATAGGATTACAGTTGCTAATGTTTTGCTAATCAGCCTAAAATATCCTTTAGTAGTCAGTGTCTTTGTCCTTACCTTGCTGCCAGCAGTGTAGAGAAATACTTGGAAAATCATTGGTAATACCAAAACGTTGAAGAGCTTTCCATGTTACCAAGCTCATGCATGTCCCATGATTTCACGTGATGCCTCTCATCCTGAGGGAAAGCTGTGATTTCTCATGATAAAGATAATCCAAACACACCTCCATCCACCGAGTAGGAACTTGTGAGCATCTGAACTGTAGCTCCTATGAGGTACAGCAGTGCTTCCCACAGCTACAGAAATGTGTATTGACTAGAAATGATACATTTTTGCATTAGATAAAGTACACATTAAGTAAAACATTTTCATTTGGGAATGTAGAGAGAGTACTGAATGACTGTTCATTTGTGGAGGTTTGATTGACAACATCATGGTGCTAATCAAAAATAAACCCTTAGTAAATTTCCTTTTAAAAAGCAAAGGGCTAAGCACTAAGATTTTCTGGCTAAAAATATAAAATCAGTCACTCTGTGGAATGTATATTTACAATCAGTCATTAGAAATATAGAAAGAACTGAAAAAAATTACAGGGGAATAAAGATTGACTCAACTGATAGCTAAATATTAACAGTGTTCATAAGAACGAGGGAAGTTACAAAGGGCTTGCCAAACTGTGAATTGTCCAAAATGACTGACTGAATCAAGAAGTTAAACATCCTCGGGCAAAGTAAACTATATACCAGCAAAGGTCATTACTGTTTCCTCACAGGGTTTAGCTCTTTCACTTTGCAATTGAGATGGGTTTTTAAAAATAGTTTCAGTACACAGACTTCAAGGTCTTGGTCTGTGTTAAACAGAGAGGCTTTGAAACCATTTCCCTCTAACAGTTGTTAATGAACACTACCAGGTTGTTAGGACGTTACTCGTAGCAGCTTCGCTGTGCGATATTGTGTGTGAAGGCTACACCAGCCACACAATGGTTAAAGATCAGAGGTTTAATTAGCCATATTTTACTGGGCTTGCCTTTAGGCCTCAGAAATAAAAGAACTGAAAGAAGAGCAAAGGAGAAATTTTTTTTGTCTTCCATGGGAGCAGTCTCAGGATCGCAGCCTGGCGGAGTGCTGTGCGCTGCATCTGTGCCGTTGCACCTATTACCATTGTGTTGCTGTTTCAGGTTGTGGCAGCAGAATTAACTTCCTTTATTATATCTGTATTCCATTGGCACAGGATTTACTGAAAAACTAGAACTGATGTGAAACACCGAGAAACTAGTGATCACTTCCCTGGTGTGTAGGTAAACATACATCTATATTCAGCAGTCTGCTGACACTATTGCACAATATTGCATATTTTCTGCAATTGATTTGAGCAACAGGAACAGCAAGAGTCTAACTGCAGCTCAAGTACCCTGTTCACAAGATGACGGTGCACTGCTAACTGAATCAAAGCTAAGACTAAGCACTACTTGAAACTTATTACCATTCAAGTGAGACCAGTTAAAAAGCGAGCACCAATTTGGAGCTAGTGACCTTGAGCTGTGAGTGTTGTAGTATCAGATGCAGCTGAATACGGATTTGGCTCAGCTGAGGGGTAGGCACGAACTCACAGTAAAGAAATTATAAGTAACAAGCCACTGCATGAGAGGCTCCATCTGCCTTGCTTTCAGCCCTCATTCCCCACAAAATCAGAAAATTGATGGTAAATGCACAACATGTTATCATCCATGGGCGGTTAGAGAATTCCAAATTGAAAGGGGCTGAGGTTATTCTTGCCTAGCAGATGAAACACTAACTATATTTCAGTGCATTTGTGTATAGCAATGGAAACATAATTTATCTGGGATGTCAGGAATGACATTGCTTTTCATTAACCTTAAATAACGTTACGAGGCTTTGCCTTACTACTGTGTAGGTACATGTACTGTCAATTTCTGTGCATATATCTAGACATAGAATTAAGACAATGTTGGAAATTCCTCAAAACCTTGCTAGGAGAAACCTGTTAAGAGCTTATAGCAGGTATTTATTTTATGTTTTAAAAATTCAATAGACTCCAGTTAATCTGCCCTCCGGTAATCCACAGAATAGTGATTGAGCCAGACACTTAGCTGGTGTAATGTAGTGAAGCTCTTCTGAAAGGAACAGTCAGGCTGCTACTCTAAGATATAAGAGGCTTAGGCTCAATTCCCTAATTTACCACAGATCTCTTGTGTAACCTTGGGCAAATTCCTTATATCTAGATGAAAAAAAGGGTTTGCAGGCATCGAACAAAGTTTGAATCCTGACAATTGTCAGACTTCCTACATGATGTAAGGAGAGCAAAGCTCATTAAATGGAATGCAAAATAAAAAACACAGTGGCCAGACACTGAGGAGGCACCCTTAGCATCCTCACGTAATTTCTATATGGCTTGAGGCAGCCAATTCTATGAAAGAAGGCATAGTCCTACATATTTCCAATGAGAATCCTCTGGTACTGCCTCCATCAACAGCAGACCACCTCGTTTCTTACTGCTCCTGAAGATAGGTGTGAATTGGGGGCCAAGCTGTTCAGTTCAGTTATGACAAAAGGCTTTGTGGGCAGGCATGGAAGCAAAATTTTCCGGTCTCTGGTCAAGCCACAGCTGAGAGCATGTTTCAAGCATCAGATCTCTGGAACTAGGCATCAAAAGAGGGACTTTGGAGAAATTAATGACTCTTAACATTTAAGCTTCCTATTGTTGCTTCACGGCCTCAATATGGAATTGGAAGGTAAATGGATTAAGGAGTATAAAGCACTCAGTTACTGTAGCAGTGGGGACCATGTAAGTAGCTGAAATTAATAGATGCTGTCATTTATAATTGCTGAGAGTTTGAGCACCAGAGTGCATTACAAGTGAGTGTGGTGGGAAGGTTTGAGCCCTTCAGAGTTGACAGTCTGATCTCTGATCCATACAGGTAGAGCTGTCTGGGGGCTGTTGTATGGAGATGTGCCAGGCTAGAAAGGTCTACCCTGCCGACAAGACTGCAGAATAGGCACCTTCCTGGCAGCGAAGCAAACATAGGATGTAGATGCTCTGTAAGCAAATGGTCAAGCGAGCAGTGACATCAGCGCCCTTTTTGTAGCTTTGGGTTTCAGTTCATGATGGAAGAAATCTTTTTTTGTGGACACAGTTCCAGGAATAAGAGGATGTAAAACGTTTTAGGGAACAATTCTCTCGTAAGAAAGGGTGGCGAAGTGGGCCTGGTAACAATTTTAGAGGCCAAAAGAAAACGAGAAACTCTCCCTATGACCTCTGATACCTACTTCTATAGGCAACGCAAATACCCATGTCCCTCCCCTCCCCGCCAGGACTGTTGTTCGGTGCTTAGCCAGAACAAACGCGGACCATGACAGAGCAGGAACTGAGTTCAGGTTTGCTGGATCCTAGCCTGGTTTCACAAAGACTGCTTTCGTGCTGGAATTCAGCAACGGTTTTCAGAAAACATCAGTGCAAAGCGAAGGATTATGATTCTTCTAAGCTGAGAGGTCAAAAGTATAGTTCAGCTCTGAATTTCACGCGTCCTTTCAAGCAGAGCTATGTGTACAATTTAGCAGTCTTTTGGCTCACAAGATCAGAAGTAGGGAGTGCACATAAATGAATGTCATTGCAAGGAAAAATGAGTGTCCTGAATTAGCAGAAAAGATGGAAGAACTCTTGCTCATATTCAGCACTAACCACATTAGTAAGCAGCAACAGACTTTGTGTAACAGTCTCGTATGGGAAGACCTCTGACATATTGATCACGGTGGAAAAAGCAATTCTTGGAGGCTCTTCCTCACAGCTGTCTTCACAACAAACAGTTCAAATAATTTTTATCCTCTTCTACTGCATTAAATGTCTCAGTAAAAAATTCCTACATTGCTGACATTGGTGCGTCATTACCCGGTGAAAGCTGTGGTGAAAACTCAAGTACAGACAAGCTGAAATTTCCAGTTTGCCTACAGGACATGTGCTGTCTGTTAGAGTGAGCACGCGCAGTGCATCCAAAACTGTTCTCTGCTTTTGGAAATACCAGCGGGATTCCTGCAGTATGTGAACTGTACCTTTTAGACATAATAAGAACTGTTTCACACAGCATTAAATTACTGGTGGCTGCATGGTCTTGCAAATGCCAGTGCTCTGGCTCCCTGGCTAAAATGTACTGCAGAGAAATGTTTGCCAAACACATCAGTGTGGAGATGCGGCCAAAGCAGTAAGTATATTTTGAGGTTTACAGCTGTTCTGAGCAGAGATTCAGAGATTTTTACCTTAAGTTTCAGAGAAGCAACCAGTAATAATTTCACCCTGCTCCATCCTGATACAGGGGACGTACCTTCTGCAGTGTCTCTCCTTACTGAATTTAATTACAGTGAGCTCAGGCTCTATGACAGGTTGCTGTACAACCTGTTTGGTTTATATACATGCTGCAAAACTCAGTGAACTGCAATGCAAAGTAAGAGTCTGAACTCCATGAGGAATGTGTGTGGTTCCCCTGCTCCACGGTACTGGAGGCTTAGCATGACACTGAGGTGACAATGCCATAAATCCCCATTTAGGCCACATGTATTAATCTGTTAGCACCAACTGTGCAGAAGCCCCGTAGGTCAGAGCCACGCGCACTGGACAGCAGTCCCTAACCATGCACAAGCGTGGTGGAAGTAATAGAAATCAGAGTACTCTCTTCCACAGAAGAGGGCTCAGTCCAAAGATGGGCAGACTTTGTTTCTGTGTTCAGATGAAGAAACCAGATGAATGTTTGCCTCCCTTAGCAACAGGGAAAGATTCTTCAGCTTTCATTGAGTTACAGCAATAAAATCTGCATTTATTTGTTTCTTCTATTAACTGGCAGATATATAGCTGAGCCTTTCCATTTAACAAGTTGGCAAAATTTTCTCTACATCCTCCGCTCTGACAGTAGGAAAAATCATTGCCTTTGAAGTGGGTCTTTTGGTAGGTCCCCATAGCTCTGTCTTCATTATTGGAAAGAGGTTTTGTTTTGGGGTTTTTTAACTTCCTGCTAGCTCTGAGGCAATTAATGTGTGGTAAAATCTACAACTGGTGGGGAATTTTTCCAAAAAAACACCTCTGATAAGCAAATGCTGATTTGTCAAAATCAAAACTGTTCCTGGGAATCTGTTTTCATTCAATTCTAGTTCTGGAATTGTCAAAATATCTGGTTCCACATTCTCAAAATGAAAGCTAATGTGTTTTGGCTTTGAATAATTTTTGGATTGACTTGGACAAGAACAGTAGTTTGAACTGTCCTTTTGTTAAAGAAAAAACCAAAACCACTAGGGAAATCCTAACATGGGCAACACACTGTCATTTTATATATGACACAAAATGGCTCCTTCAGAAGAGGATTGTACCATAAGTTGCATATCTGTATTCAGTTTAAAAACAAAACACACAAACCCTGTAACATTTCCTTCCCTAGCATAAAAACACCAAAATAGAGAGAGAGAACCTCTGTATCCAAATAACCCTCTTTAATAACCAGCCCTGTCCACTGAAAGACTTGTTTCTTCAGTTCAGCTAAGAAACTGTGTATACCATCGTGATAGATGAGACTTGCTGAGACCTTAGATAAAGACTCCTGTGGAACAGCATAATTGATGGAGAGCTCAAAATCATGGCACTGGCTGCTTCTTGTTTTCCTTAAAATACTGACCTTGGTAGCTTTTCAGGACATCCCTGTGTTTCCTGTAATGCATTTATTTGATGTGAGCTAACATTTTTCTAAGCTGCTTTGTCAAGTGATTGAAGTTATTAGTAAAATTATGACAACATTTGTTGTCCCTTATAAGAGATGAAAATTAGTCTTTGACTTCATGTTATATACATGCTCAGTTTGAGTAACAATAATTGGAGAGTAACCAACTATTTTCTTCATTTACCTTGGCATCACACAGTTTTTTTAAACTAACAACCTAAGAAAATAGTGGATTTTCTTTTTAGAGGAAAGAGGAGTAAAATGAACCCAGCAAAAGCTATAAACCAAATTAAGAACACAGATTTATAAGCCTCTTTACCTTTAAAAACTAGACAGAGCAAAATCTGTTGCTATTGTTATTTTTATCCGGAGAAGTCACCCTGTGCTACAATATACTAAGTGGTACTATGTACACGGCTCACTGTAAAACAGCTAAACATCCATGAGTCATTTGTTTAATCATTTCTGAGTTTTTATGCCAAGCACCTGCCTTTTAATTTGCTACGACCAACCTGAAACATCTGTCAATTTTTTCCCCATGAATTAATAACTCTGTAATTAAAATCCAGCAGAGACCTCAGCTGAGACTCCTGGTTAATTAGGACAGGAGATAGCCATGTGAGCGGCATGGCATTACATTAGCTGGAGAAGGCTTGGATTTGAACCAGGGCTCTGTGGGTGACACGGAGCTACCAGTCCATGATTGAACTATGAAGCTTTGGGATATTTGTTCTAGTAGCCAGTGCGTCTATTTGTGGGCAAATATTGCTGAAATTATTTAATCAGGACGCAGTGCCTGAAAACCATTGTCTTTAAATGTGTATTTCCAAAGGACTTGGGTTTAGCTATTGCTGTTCTCCAAATACTAAGAAAATGAGAAGAAGTAGTGCTGAACTAAGCTCTTGCCTAGAGCTGTTTTGCACTTCAAGTGGCAGTGGGAGTGTCATGAAGAGAAAATGACCTTCTTGGTAAAGGCCATACCTGCTGCTAATGTGCAAACGTTGAGGGTTTTAGTTTCTTCCAGGATTGCTTTCTACACTGATAATTACAATGGTGTCCAAATAATCAGGATTGTTCCTGGTACAGAAAATATCAGCTCGATTCAGGTTGATGCAGGTTGGTTCCTGCAGCTTTGGAAAGGATTCTTATACCACATACTTGATAAATAAGGATTTGGGGATTCGTTTTTTGCTTTTTGTTTTGTTTTAAAACAGCAGACAAATATTTCTTGTTGTGTCACATTTCAGCACACCTATAGATGAAAACATCTGTCTGAAGACCTCATCACTTGTCAAGTATTTTTTTAATTTTAAAAAGTGCACCAATTAATATCACAGAACTTTTCAAGCTTGTTCATTGAAGGCAAAGAAATGTGTATTGCAGCTAAGAGTGAGATATGAAAGATTTTTTCATAAACTTCAGTAATTTGAAAACAAAATTAAACTAAGCTTGTAGCACACAGTAATGTATACCACATGTAATCTGCATGTCCTGCTGTGTGCCACAGAGAAAAAAGTGCGATGATACCTCAGAAGGCATTCCTGATTTAATTGGACAATTGTGTTTTACTCCTGTCCAATTCACAAAGGATCGCCTACGAAATAAACTTCTTTAAATAGCCTCTAATGTAAAGAGATGTTTGGCCAATTCATGTATTCTTCATTGTCAGCTTAAATGCAAACCAGTTATTTGCCATTTTCCTTTGCAGACAAGATGATAGAAACGTTGCCAACTTCTCATATGCTAGTTTGCTGTAAATCTGAATTACTGAGTTCATACCTTATTTTCCATTTTGAGCTTGCTTTTTATGCAGCAGTATATATATAGCAGTCGCATCACATCCATGGGAAAACTATCTACAATTCCTGTAATTTAAGATTCAGGGAGTTTTTTATTTCTTTCTAAGTTTTCCTGTGAGATTCAAGCAGAGGATTCTACCTTCCAGTGGATAAGGTATATTTAATAATTAATCTCATACAGGAAAGTTGAGTCAAGACTCACAATATTCTGCAGTATAATCATGATTTCATCGTTTCTTTATAAATCTAGAATCCATTGCAGGAAAATATGCCCCTGGAGAGAAGCTGGGGGAACTGGATGATGCATCTTTGTCTCTGAGAAGGTGAACTTGAGAAAAGGCTTTGGTAAGTTTCCTAAATATGTAACAGAATTTTTATGTCCAGCCTTGATCCAGGGAAAAAAAGAGGACTGTTTCCTGAGAGGAAAGAGAAGAGAGGCAGGAAAGCTTTTGGATTAACACCACATCATGAGGGTAGAATCCCAGAGGGAGGTAATATGTAATATCTTTTAAAAAAAAAAAAAAGTGTGAATAGATGTAAAAAACTTATTTCTGAGAGAACTTACACTCGCTCATCCTTAGGGAAAACAAGGTGCACATGGTTTTAGTTTCAAATCAGCTGTGACTTCCATAGTGTGTTATTAAAAAAAAAAAAATGTTTTTCACTTGGAATTCTCAGTGTTTTAGAAGGGGAAGAAATAGAGATTTGTCCAACTTCACATAAAAGTCCCAGGGCAGCGACAGTGTGCTGAGGCTGTGTGGTCCAGGAGATGCAGCACAGAACCGAGTGAGAAAACCTGACTGTCATCCACTTGTCAGTCCCGAAAAATAGCACACCCCTTACCCTCTTCTGCCTTCCAAGAGCTTTGCATTGCATATACAGAGATTGGGTTTTTTTATTATTATTTCGAATGACAAGAAGGCATTATAATGCTAAAGAGCTGCGTCTGAACCACACTGTGTATATGAGAAAACCCAATATGGCTGATTGGGTATTGCCTTTTCGATAAACCATCCTTCACTTCGAGTAGCCACCGCATAAAAAATGAGGAGATTCCTTGAACAAGATTGCCCTCTGCAGGCCACAGACACGGCCCTCCTTCACCGCGGTATTTGTTCCCCCTCTCTACATAGGCAAATTAATTGTGCTGCTAACATGATGGGGTTTGGATTTTTTTATAATAAAACAGTAATTACTTAAATAGATATTTGGGGACAGCTCTTTATTCTTAGTGAGACTGGGTCCCAAACATTAATTTAATTTGCCCAAATAGCTCCTGATTAGGTTTGCTGTTATCTGAAGGCAATGAGCTAATGGAGATGATGCAGAAGGGATTTGATTTAGCCCTCTAGCTGTTTGTTCAAGTTGAGCTACCAGCACAGGCCATAACCAGCATCTGGTCTAATGAGCTACAGTGAGAATCCCGCTGATTGTATCTTTGTTGTACTGGATAACAAGGAAGAGTCACACTGAAATAGACTTCTGGTGAAGACTGAGAGAGTAAATACAGCTCTTAGGAGATAGAGGAGGGAATACTTGGCAACTCCTCACCTAATCTCTGCTGAATAATGATCTTTTAAGAATCTCTCTCATTTTTAAGCTAAACCAAAACTCATCACCATGGTTTATAATTTTTGTATAAGAAATAACAGCAGGTACAAGTCAATATCATAAATCAGTTTATGAATATGACAGCTGTTTAAGTAGTTCACTCAATGTGTTGTGTGTGTATGTGATTCCTTGAAAACAGGACCAAAGACTAAATAAGGTAAAGGTGTGATTTTTAAAAAACTAAATTAATGATATATAACTCTGAACTTTAAAATCAGCAAAACTAGATTAAAAAAACCTCTGCACAGCGACAGGAATTAGGGGTGTGATTTTATATTTGTAATTGACATAGCAGCATCAACAAAATCTCTAATACAAATAACATTACACTGACAAGCCTGCTTATGTTGGTATAATATACATCAGCTCAAGAGGCAGACATAAACTATGCCACTAAACACTCTTGTTTCAAAACATTTTGCCTCTTCATTCTTTCTTTTTATGACATACTATGTGTGCTTGCAAAATACAGAAAATGTCCCTTAATAGTAATAATTAGGTATAATACTATATCTGCAATAATAGTAGAATTGCAAGGAGTGCAGCAGGACTCTCCTGGGACTCTTTGATCACCGACTCCTAAATACCAAGGACTCCAGTCCAGAGAAGGCTGAAGAGGCAGGCAGGCTTTTTTCAAGCAGAACCTGAAGCCCACTAGGAGTTCATAGATCTAGACTAGTAGCTGATTTCAATGAGTAACTTTAATCAGTAAATTCCAGTGAAAAAAGGCTTAATCAGATTTTTTCCCCTGAGTAGCTCAATAAAATATGCTCTCTGAAACAAGATCTGACTCACGTTGCAGGTTTAACAAGGGCTAATTTAAATAGGCCCTTATTTCAGTTTCGCTGTTAAAGAGTAAATGAAATAAACACCTAAGTTTAGAGGATGTCTTTCAAAATTCCGCAACCAAGAATAAATAAACAAACTCCTGTTTTGACAGATGATGCCTGGCTTATAACCAAATGACAAGAGTAACAGAAGTGTGGAAAATTGAGATGCATTCATTAGAAACAGTCCCAAATGGAACCTCACCAAGCTGTAGGATGAACTCCACCCGTTTACTACAGAAAGAGTAAGAAACAGACTCGGCTCCTACATTTATTGTACATGATCAACTTGCCCAAAAGTTCTTGTAATAACTTGCTTTTTATAGAGATACTTGCAGGTATACAAAAATGTTCTTCTCCAGCCTTTATGTTAAAGCCATCCAGTAGATGGGGCCATAGAGTTACACAAAATGCAAAAGAAAGTAAAATGAGTTTATCCTAGGAAGAACTCTCATAATCAGTGCAAATACAGCTTTGTTAATTCATGACATTCTAATGCCAGGCAAATAATTTATTTGGTTATATCATGTTCTGACCGTATGTCTGATTAAGCTGTACTCAAATGCTAGTTAATATGATTCCGTATTTGTTTGATACTGAAATAATTACAGCTCTCAGTCAACAAAACCTACAGCTGAGGTTGTAATTTCCATTCATGCCACATTCGTTCCCAAGTATTATATAGGTCTGAGATAGCCAGACTTGTGATGAAGTGACACAATGGAAGTCATTGTGATAATAATTGTAGCAAGAAAGTCCCACATGTGGAAACGTATATGTGGTGAGAACCACGTGTTAGTGGTTCCTACGCGATACGAAGGATGACTTTATGAATGTAACTTACTTGCACTGTTTTTTTTCCCCCTGCTTCTTTGAGATCCGTGCCTCTATTCGTGTTAAATCTGTGAAACAAAAGAACATATGGGTTTCAGAAAACATGCATGAACATTGCAGGAGCAGTGGTCAGCCCCGGTGATTTCATAGCGGTGGATGCTAAAGTTTGAAATGCATCTGCACATAGTGTGCAGTATGGTGTAGTAGAAGTTGTCACTCTCACTGCATTTGCAGTCGCCTTTTGAAATAAATTATGTGTAATCAATTTAACAAGCAAATTGCATCTGGTGTCAGTTTAAAAGCGTACATTCTATTTTGACGCAGTTGAAAAGCCTGATTTTCTGTGGTCTCACAGCTGAAGTGAAGGTCTTAACACTTAGATCGTAAAGCTGACTCTTTAAATTCAGTTCTACTACAAAGAGTTCTTCAAAATACCTGAAAAGACAAAATTGCCATCGGTCTGCTGTGCCTCTGAACAGATCCGTGGGGGTGAGTGCTGCAAGGCGGGTATTTTTTTCCCCTTTTGGCTACAGTTAGCATAGGTTTCCAAGTCACAGTGCCAACAGGCAGGCTGGAGCCCTGGGCAGGTTTGACCCAGGCGTTTCTGAGCTTTGCCTTACGAAAAGCCAAGTTTCTCGTGGTTTCAGCTATTAAGTCCCATTTAGGCCGAGGGAACTCTGAGTTTGCCATGAGCGGGGGATCCCGTCACAGGTTAAACGCTGCCCAGGGAGCGGGAAAAGGAGGGCCTGGGTAGGTGACCCCGCTTGGCAGGCCGTGGGGTGCTCCGGGCCCGGGACAGAGGTGCCGAGGCTGCGCGGGGCCCACCCGTCCGCGGGGCACAGCCGTGAGGGGCCGGGCTGCCGGAGCCCCCGGGCGGGCAGCCCTCCGCCAGGGCCGCGCTCCGGCCCGCGGCCGAGCGGGGCTGCTCCCGTCCCCGCCTCAGCACTCCCCCGGCCGCTCGGCGGGGACGGGCGCGGTGCGGCCCCGGGGGAGCCGCGGGGGCGGCGCTGCCCGCCCGGCCCGCCCGGGATCGGCAACGAGGAGCCGCGACGGCACCTGGCAGCGGCTCCGCCCCAGTCCCAGGAAGGGAGCGACCAGCGGGGCGGGAGGGGAGCGGCCGGATCCGGCGGGACGGGACGGGGCTGCTCCTCAGAGGCTGCGCGACCCCGCCGGCAGCGGCCATGGCTTTCGGGAAGGCTCCGAAGGACCCGTTCGGCACCGCCGTGGGCAGCCTGGTCGGTGAGTAGCGAGGGGGCGCCGCGTCCCGCCCCGCTCTGCTCCGCCGCCCGCCTGAGGGGAGCCGCGGGCGCCGCTTCCCGCCCCGCTCTTCCCGCCCGGCCCGGCGGGGCTCGGCGGCGCCCGGGGTCCCCGGCCGGCTGTACGGCGGCTCCCCTTGGCCTTTCAGAGCGGGCGACGTTTGGAGCGCTGCAGACGGAGGAGTGGGGACAGTTCATGCACATCTGCGACGTGATCAACGCGACGGAGGAGGGGTGAGCGGGGCAGGGGGCTGCGGGCCGGGGGTGCCGGGGTCGGCGGGACCGTGACCTGCCCCCTTCTCCTGTGGGAGATGGGAGCAGCCGGGTGTTCACCACAGGTAGCACCAGCGTTGCTCGAGGGCAGGGCAAAATCGAGCAGTTTGTGTACGATGCATATGTGAAGTCACCCAAAACGAAATAGCAGCAGGGAGCAGGTACCTTTCGTTCCTAGAAGAGTTTTGCCTGTCTCAGTGCCTCCTGTTCAGCCGCCAGGATTTGTAGGGATTAGACTTGTAGGCTCTTCCCCATAGTCAAGCATTAGAGACAGGTGATAACATAGGTTTCTCACCTGAATCTGACATATTTCGTATAACCTGTACTGCTTGTCAGGCTGAACGGGTACCTTCGTGCCCTGCGAAACCCAGCCTGGAAAAAGACCTTGAGGATTTGGTTGCCTACAACACTACTTAAAACTCTGTGCTTTTAACTTAATCAGAGTTCCCCACTATGCAATTTCTCAGCTAACCGGCATCACAGCAGAGGAGTGAAGCGCTGGCGGGGTTTCTGTTCAGTGGGATCCATCACATCGACGTGTGTACCTGGGGCTCCCAGGATGGAGGTGGCCTCTTGCACCCAACGGCCACATTCTCGTTTGCTCAGCCACTTGCTGCTTTGTGCTTCCTTGTTCCTACCTGTAAAAGGGGAAGAAGGAAATTTGTTCCCGTGTAAGATCTGCTTCAGCATTGCATTGCAAGAACTCACTGGTAGCAGTGGTATATTTTAACACTGACTGGAGAACTTTCTCCAGGAGAATGAGGTATGCCTTAGTTTCTGCACAAGTGTCCTCTTTTATATCAGCTTTTCCTTCCTTTCATTTTTTCGGATCCCACACTCTCACCTGTGGCTCTTAGAGCTTGGAAGGTGAGTAATAATTCCTTTCTTGTCACTGCTATAAGCAACAGCATGCCTTGACCCTCAGCGTTCGTTATTCTGTGGAGCTTCTATGCAACAGAGCTTTTTTTAATAAACTATTTCCTCTTGTGCACAGCTTATGCTTACAGAGGAACTCCTTATAACTTCCTCCTAGGCAACTACTACTAGTCACAGTCTGTAACAGTATACTAGGAACAGCAGAACTGCTGTATCTAATTAGGCAAATGGTTATTTTAATGCAATATCCAGCTCCTGACCAGAGCATTTCCAGATGCTTCCGAGAGAGCAAGAAGCAGGAGTAGAATAGTATATATAGTACAGCTTTCTGCACGGGGAAGTTTTCCTCTCCCATCCTGTGCTCCCATCCATCACTTCTGTTTTGACTTGGTGCTTCACTGGTATGGCCGGGTATGGCAATTCTGTTGCCATAGGATAAAAAAAATAGAGAAATCTTTTTTTCTCATGAAGTACAATGATATTGCAAACTGAAAAATGCGATAATGGTAAATACCCATTTAATTTCATTGACTTTGAAATATTTTCAGCAAAGATTTCTTTTTTTCTTATTGAAACATTCTGTTGCTCCATCTTGGATTCTAGACAGACCCTAAAGAGACTTTAGGACATCTTGTTTTTGTTGATCATGAGCATTGAGCTGGCCCTAATAATTGTACAGTGTAGATAGCCCATATTAACCAGGCAAAACTGTTTCCCACATGTGATAAGCTAGGTACCATCTTCCACCCTTTTCCTCCTACATAGATAGTTAAAAGATATGAGGTGTATATATAGAAATCAAAATGACTAGGCTAGAAATGCCACTATCTCTGGGGTGGAATGGGTTGTCCATCCGTACATGGTAATTACTCAGATGAGTTAAAAGCATCCTGCAATTACAAGATTGGAAGTTAGCCAAGACACCCCTACTCCTGACAGCACTCCCAGGAGAATATTTTTTAATTGGATCATACATGAAAAATAGGTACCAGTCAACTCTTGATACAGCTGGCAATTGTTAGTCCCTTTCGTAGCAATAAAAGCTAGATAAGTAAATCTATTGTACAACACTGAAATAACATAATTTTGGAGGAGACTCTGCAGAGGAGAATAACTTTATTTCTCTGCACGAGTCTCTGGAGTAATGCACAGTCTGCAGTAACAAACCCGATTTCACTGCTTTGTTACTCTAGCTCAATGCTGAAGTGATTTTGCTGACATCAATGGGGCAATTGCTCTAGTTTTATGTGGGTGTAAATACAGGGATGATTTTGGTCTGTATCTCAGGCCGGTATTTTTGGCTCTCAGTTGAAGTTATGAACTAGAAAAACAGTCTAACTTCACTGTAACTTTTTCTGCTTGATTTCTTGTTATAGGCCTAAAGATGCAGTTAAAGCGCTAAAGAAAAAGCTTTCAAAAAACTGTAACCATAAGGAAATCAGGCTTACCCTGTCTGTAAGTACAGCTATATTTATATTAATTAGACGCTAAGAAGGAAAACATTTTAAACGATAAGGTGGCATGCAAATTATCGCTGACACAACTCTCTGGGATGTTTTCTGTCTCTGTTGTTTGTGTGTACAGCACTACCACAGTGCAGATCAGATGATCTACTGGCGTTCCGTAGAGTTCTGGATGACACAAATTTTTAAATTTATTGTTGCTTTTTTTTTTTTTAAAACCTGTACTATGTTGAAAGTAGTGTGGTTCTTACTTACTCCAGTGACTGTCCCTCTGTGAGTGCCCCAACTGTGAAAGATATGGAGGTTGCGATATTACATAAAAGCAACATTTGACCATTCTGTTACTCACCTTGTGGTACTGATCTTAGTTAAACCAAGCATGGTATGCAGTGCGGTGGAATGTGCGATACCTGTTTTGTAAAGGTAGGTGTTATTGCGTATAAAGGAGAATGAAAAGGTAATGATGGCGAGTTAAGCAAGGGAACAAGGCACAGGGTAAGCCACATAAGATTCAGATGTTATGACTAAAAGTTGGAGTGGCTAGGAGTATCCTCATTCGAGGTAACCTGGCCTCCAGAATCTGACAGTGTTTCTGAACTATCCCAGAGTGTGAGGAAGTATAGTGATTTCAGTCAATTTAAGATTTACTGGAGTATGTTAACATAGTTCTCTCTTTTCCACTAGACTGATAATGTAGGCAGTAGCAGGAAGTTCCTAACACTGTCATAAGTCTGGAGTTCCACACTTGAATTACTCTTGATAACAACAGTGCAACTGTGAGATGAATCAAGCTGTTTGTATTTTAAGTTGTTGGGGATTTGTGTCTTTCATGATTTGTCTAGAAGTATTTTCTTCACCATTTCCTTTTTTGAGGTTGTAGAGGCTTGTCTGCATTACACTCTAGTACTATTACTCACGGGTTTGGTATTTGTTGTGCAAAATCATTATCTATATCAATATGCGCTGAGCAGTGATTAAGGAAGATAGGTGATTGATAGTGTTCAATTGTGTGTCACTTAGCAATTGCTCAAGTGTCTCCTAACAAGTTAGAGGTGTAGATAAATGTGTTAAACATACCGATGTATACCTTCAGCTCATTCCATTTCCACACTTCTTCCCTGGCTTCCTCCTCCACTGTCTCATGAGTCACCTTTTTGTGTGTTCGCTGTGTTTGCATAACAGAAACACTCGGTTTCCGCTGTAACTGCAGTCCTTGTATCAGATCTGTTTTCTTTCTCCTACAGTCTTTGTGCACCTAGGCCCTTTTCTGAATATCTGACACAGTCAACTGGAGTTACGATAACCCAGCGCTTAGCTTTAGGAGCCTTTCTTTGCATATTTACTCTGCAGATATACCCAAGGTGACATTATAGTATAGCTCTTAAGAACATAAAAGTGGGAGAAGGATCTTGTTTCAGGTGTATCCAAGGAAGAGCTTTATTATGCTGACCTGGGAGCTCATTGTATTTGCTCGTAGATGGAGCATATACCCGGTTTCAGTTGTGCTTGTAGTTCAACGCGATCTCGCAGTCTGTTTGCCATTCAAGGCCCCTTCTCCATGCCTGTTCTCACCCACTCACATGTACATGTGTAACTGTGCCTGCCAGGCAATCACATCCTTTTGGCCCAGTTTCTGTTTTATGACTGCAGGTTTCTTCTCCCTGAGTTCCTTAATCTCTTGGGGGTTTTTTGGGGGGGAGGGTTTGTTGTTTTTTAATAATAAGTGCCAGCCTTTCCTCCAACTCTTTCTCCTGCTGCTTTTGTTCTTATGTAAGATCTTTAATCCCTTGCCTCTCCCTCTGCCCCTGGCTCCTTTCCTTTTTCTGGTTTTCTACCAGTACTGCCATCAGTTTAGCGTGTGTCAAACCTTTCCTTTGATGACCTCGTTACTGACCATGTATGACTTTTAACTCCTTTGTTCCCAAATCAGTCTTTCTATGTGCTATATCTTCTGATTTGGGTTCTTGATTGCCGTAATGAAATTGTTCCTATTTTCCATTTTGAAATGCTTAGATTGGAACAGCAAATCATTGCAAATGGAAAAACAGAAATAATTTCCCGTTCCTAAAACACAAGCGCCCACTCCCTGTGCAACTCTTACCTCTTAAAAATTGGTTTTCTCCCAAATTTCTACAAAAATAAGGGCTCTTTTTTGATGAACTGTAAATTATTGCCTATGTTTCCTCCAGTAAATGTGGTCCTCCAGCTTTTGAGACTCTACATCAAATTGTCTTTCCTGCCTACATTAGATACAACTAAGAATGCAACAGATCTACAAATCACTTTTCTTTTGAAATGTACTTTGATCCACTTGTATTTACTCAACCTTGAAATTCCAGAATTTAATCTTTCTAATGGAACTGCTTAAGGAGCTTATTCCTAGAGAATACACACACAGTGATACGTGAAAGTCTTCATCTGAAGTAGCATGACTGCACGTGTTAGCCCTGATTCTGTCATCGATGTGTTAAATCTCAGCAGTGTCTTCTTCCTTTGGCTCATAGATGCTTATTTATTTACTTGGAGGAAGAAGGGTGAGTGCCAGCTGTATAATGTGTTGGCTATGGCTTGGCTTTGTGTACTCTGATCTACTGAAGTTACCTGGTGCTTGTGAAGTCACGTGGATCGAGGTGTGTATGTGTGTCAGGCCATGAAGTTGCTTCATGCACAGCCTTTGATAAAGCCAAGAGATCAGGCTCGGCAGTGGTGATTTTGCAATCAGAGTGAAGAGGATTAGAACTTTTAGGCAGGAATCCAACAAAGTGTGTATGTTATTTGACTTCTTATTACTAATAGACTTTGCATACGTAAACTCTGTTTACGTAGTGAATGCTGAGACACTTGTTCAGTTGTCTCCATAGATCTCCTTTGGTTTTGTAAAGCGTTTACTGTGGTGCCCCACTTCTGATGCCTGTAAGGTCTTAGGAACTGAACAGCAGATGGGGAAGGAGTTTATCGAATGTGTCCCTCTCTGTACTTGTGTCCACACACACACTCTTACATACAAAGCAGTGGGCAGAAATTTAAGATGGAATTATTGTTTCATTTCTGCATTACATTGTTGGAAAGTATTTTAAAGGAAGTCATTGGTTAGATTTAAATTTTGGAGTTTGTTTTTTTGCCTTAGGCTTTTTTCTGTTTTTCCTTTTAATATTCTGTAGGTTTTCAGATGTAAAAAAAAATTTTAGCATGGCAAATGTGGCCTTCAGATTTTTCTTTGTTAAATTAACATTTTACAAAGCAGAGGATCTAAAAAACAAAAGCATGAGGGAGCCCTCCAGTTCCTCCATCAAAAAAGTCCTAGTCAATTTTATTAAACTTTATGGAATAGAGGGGCAAAGAGGAAAAGAGAAGGGTATTGAGTGGGAGCACAAGAAATCCATATTTCAATGTTATTTATATATATATATAAAATTTGTAAAATTAATATTTTTGAAATGCAGAATCTTGGTAAAGTCTACATAGCCTCTACACTGTAACTGATGAATGGCAGCTGAAAAAGCGGCTCATACAGGTTTCTTTTAAATGCTGGCACTTGGAAATAGTGTCTTGCTGTTCAAAAACTCTACTGGGTAGACATCAGTATATATTTAGTAGAGTGTAATCCTGGACATGGATTAATGACTTGTTCCCTTTGCCTTTGAGTCAGATATACAAAGAAGCAAACTGTTCATCTGTGTTTTCTTGTATTCACCTTAGGTCTGAGAAGTATCCATCACAAAGTACATCCGTTCATTACAGCTTTATGGGCCATACCTGGCTGCCTTAGATGAGCAGATAGTCCTACTGAATTCTGAGCGAGGTCTCTATTGATAAGGAATGTAGTTGACTTTCTGTTTTCCCCCCCCATCTTCTCCCTTTTTTGTTTCTGTCTTACAGTTTGTCTTCACGTCTGTTCAGATGCCTTTTATCATTTAGTTTTGTGTTGCTGTCATGTGAACCAGAGGGCTTTGATGGTGCAATTCACCCTCCTTGCTCAGTGTAGATCTCAGCTGGATGTCTGGTATCAGCTAACTTGGAACACAGCAGCTCTGTCAATTCCAACAGTTCTCATGTGCTGTCTGTCATTTAGAGGAAGTCTAATGATTTGGTTGAAGTTAGTTTGCCTATTCTGTTATTAAAACATGTTTCTATTGAGATTCCATTGTGCTGTGTGGAGCAGTGGTTGACTTGGCCGCCTCGGATCCATTCATTCCAATAGAACTGCTTGGGAAGGTGAAGTCCTATTTGCAACGATAAATACCCATATTGAAGTTCTAATGAAAGGTGTTATTAGCACGGAAGTGGCTTGTTCCTGAATGGTCCAGTTAAAAATAATTGAGTCAAATTATTCTTTTTCTTATATCAGCTTAGTTTCACTCTGAGTGGGCTGTACGGGCGTAATTGAGTGGAGGATCTAGCCCATTAGTTCAGTATTTTCATTCAGAGGGTAAATACTCAGTCCCTTAAGTAGAGAATTAATAATAAGGAGTAGCATACCAAATTTCCCATGCACTGGGTTGAAAATGTTTTACGCAGACCATCTTTGAAGTACTGCACAGGCAAATGACTTGGCTTATTAGCATGTGTTTCATGTACCCTTCCAAATGAAAAATAATGATTCGAGCCAAGTTTTTTTTTGTAATTATCTCTCAGTTAGTTTTTCACACAGCAGTCTGCCAGTGTCTCTTTGTTCTATCCTGTTTTCATTTCAGCAATATATTTTCTTCTGGTTTTAAACCTCTTCTCCCATAAGTTCCCAGTCACACTGGGAGAAAAATCCCCAAGTCCTGAGGCTAGAAAATGAGTTACTAAAATGATTTCAACTTAGTCAAATATAGTCTGCTCTGAATAGGAAAGTATATTTAACCTACTTTTATCAAGATTACAATAGCATCCCTTGAAATCTGTGTATCCTTTTGAGAATATATCCTGTCTGTTGCATGATTCAGGGAAAGTTTTGTCTCGAACCATGAAATTTTGGAAACTTTTGTTAGTTTCTACCCTTTGCTTTCACCTTTCCATCTTCCCTCTTAAATTGGGAGGGAAGGTAAAGATACAGTTGAAGAGCAAAAAGCACAAGAGCGACCATTTTTCTCTACATGCGGCATTGTAGTCCTGTGGTTGATCTCCAGATCTGAGCCAGGCAAGATGAGTTCGGTTCCTGATTCTGCACCTGATCAGACTGACCCCAGTTTCCTATCAAGACTTGTATTGGCCTGATTTCAGGTGACTGGGATGTAGTGACAGCTTTTGATATCTCTTCTGTAAAATGGGGATTGTAATCAGCCACCTCCAGGTGTACAAGGGAGAAGTATTATGTCGTTATCACATACTGCTATATTTGATAGGGCAGGCATGTTGCTTGCAGGGATCCTACTCTGAGCGTTCCAAGCAGAGTTTTGGAAGTAGACTTCTTCCGTGAAGATGAATCTGACAATTGGAACAAGTCAGCTATTCTGTTTCAAATCAATGTGACCTTTAAAGCACACGGAGAGTGCTTTACTCTGAGTGTGTACTCAGAGTTGTTGAATTTGTTCTTTTCTATGTTTTCATTAGTCTCTCACTTACAGGGCAGATTAAAAGAGAGGCATTTAGTAATCTTATTTTCTTCTCTTGTAGAGCTCTTCAGAATCTGTCAGACCAGGGTACCTGTGTGCTAGGCAGTGAATTAATTCTATTACTGAATCTGTACAAGTCATTTTTTAAGCTATGGACAGATTTCATGCTGTTAAGGTACCGTATGTTCAGTAACTGCTATGACATGGAAACAAGCGTGACAATACTTCTCTGTTAGAAATAGGATAACTCTGGCTAACACATCTCATTTTGTATTGCGTAGGTATAGCAGCGCACACGGTGAGCTACTGTTTCCCTCTAGTAACCTCATCATTCTAGTGAGATAGCTGGCCATAATCTGTTTGTATCCATTTGTACTCTTCCCCATAACACCTTGGAACAAATTAAACAAAAGGAAACAAAAGCAGTCGGGTTGGTTGGGTTTTTTTCCTAGAATCTGTGTAACAGAAGCTTTTTGTGTGCGCAGCTGCTTGACATGTGTATAGAAAACTGTGGCCCAAGATTCCAGTCTTTAGTTGTGAAGAAAGATTTCTGTAAAGACAAGCTGGTGAAACTACTGAATCCAAGATACAATCTGCCGATTGACATGCAGGAGAAAATCTTGACCTTTATCATGGTAAGTCTAGAATAAATAGTAAGTGTTTGTGTGTCTGCTATATGGTAAACATTTAATGATGCAGCCCATTTCTGTACTGTAACATACTCATGGGAACTTCTTCCTAAAGCAGACTTTGTTCTTGCTGCTCCTGCTTCATGCAGGAGTAGCACAGACTGGAAGACAAAGGGAGAGAACTGGAAAACTGTCAGCCTCCGCCTTTTGTATTCCCCTCCCAGTCTGTGTATGTGCTCCCTCTGTGGTTGCACTTAGCAAGCAGGATGAGAGGTAACTTTGGAGCTTTCGTGGTTCCTGCTGCTTTGAATGGAGTTAGCTGGAGTGGATGGAGGGAATGACCTGCCTTTAGGACCACATGTTTTAGAAGCGCTTGTCTGACCCACTGACTGTCCATTTCTCTGACTGTTATTGTTCCTGTCATTTCAAAACTAGACGTGGGCCCGAGGTTTCCAAGGAATGGTGGATGTGAGCGAAGTAAAAGAGGTTTATATAGAGTTGCTGAAGAAAGGAGTGGAGTTTCCATCTTCTGACACCAGCAGAGGGGGACCTAAGGTGGGGATACACAAGGATACTTCATTAACCATTGTAAATTGGAAACAGGATGTGTTAATTGTATGAGCTCTGTAGACAAAGAAGGTGTGTTTGGTTTTGGTTTTTATTTAAATGCTCCAGGGCAGAATATGACCAACCTACTTAAGCACGTGAGCAGGAATCAGTTTCAGTTATAACAGCTAAGATAACAAAGAAACCTGGCCTATATAGTAGCGTATTTTATTTCAAACCACAGATTAAACCAAGGGAGGTAGAAATCTATAAGAAAAGATTATTGTCTGTATATCTCTGCAGCTGTTTGCACAGCCTGTACACAATAAATGTTATTTAAGCATATGTCATAGGTATCACAGTGTAGCATCTAGGACATTAAGTATGGCTTGAGCATTGGACATCAGCTGAAAATACAGTACATGTTTTAAAGCCGTTCTTTCCAGAATTTTTTTTCTATTGGAAGAGTTTCCACAAGAGTTTTGGGAAGTGTGAAAGCCATCCACCACTGGGTGGAACCTTGCAATTACAGAATTAGATGTCTATAATCAGTGCAGACAGGAATGATTCAGGTTTATCCTGAGTTTGATTTGATGATTGAATAGTAGAGTGTACAAAAACTTATGTATTTAAAGGTAGTTCGAACAAGCTGTGTAGAGAATGCTCTCAATAGACAGTATCTTTTTTTCTCACTAGGTGCAGTAAAGATGATTCTGTCTGCCACATGTATCTGCCAGTTAAAATCAGTGGCAAACCTTCTGTTGATCTCAGCAACAGCAGACCTGAACACAATTTTTAGCTCAGTCTCTAGGAAGTGAAGGACTTGAAGCGTATAGTCTTGTGCAGGTTGGGTTTTAGATCAGGATTTTTTGACAGCAGTCAGTTCAAGTGCAATGCGAGTAAAGCTTTCTGCAGATGAAGTGTTCCAGCTTTTCGATCCAGAAGGCCTTTGTAGTTCATCTTCTGCAGAGACCCAGACTTAACCCCCCAAGCTTTCCACTGCTTCCACGTGTGATCGCATTCTAAACTGTCCTTCATTGTAAAATTCCAGTGGCACTTTGGGAAGGGCTCTTGGCTGTTAGGTGGCTTAAGAGCTCAAGGAGCTAGCCTTTTCTTAGCCATTCCCACTTCATCCTGGGACGGAATTTACTTGCAAACCCATATAAAAGATATCTGAATTCCAAGCCTCATTTCATTACAAAATAGCCATTAGATTTATTCTTGTAAATAGACCTTGCTCAACAAATTCCCTGGGAGCATTGATTATGAGAAAGCTAATGCCCAGTTGTCAAGTGTGACAAAGATGTTTTGTAGCTCTCTCATCTGGATGTCTGCTTCAGTTCTTTTGTTAAACCCAAGCTCTGCTCTTTTGTCTTTCCACAGACTTCATCTCAGCCTTCTACAAAGTCATCACCACCTTCTGCTAATCCTGCGAAACGTTCTTTACTGCCTCTTCCCACAGGCCCAACATTATTGTTGACTCCTGAGCAGGTGCAGTACTACAGGTTTAGAGCGGGGCAGGTCCTTTTGAAATGTTCTGGTAATGCGTGATTTCAACAACCTGGGTGCATAGACCACTGGAAGGGACCATCAGTTCAAGTGGCATAGTTCTATATTCGTGGGTTTAGGTTCGTTCTCCTGAAGATGTTTTGTATGGTGGTGTGCCAAAGCAAAGTAGGCAGAAGTGAGTTCAATAAATGCTAGGCTGTACCCAAGCCAGAAAGTGGAATCATTTACTCAAGCATGAGAATATCTAATGATCTCTTACGATGTTGTTATGCGAATTGATAAAAGTTCCTTCAAAGGTAAGTGAGAAAGCCAAACTTACTTTTGCATAAGGCTTGTGTGAAGAGATTATTCTGAAAAGCAAAAGGGAAAGGACAGTTCGCTTCCATTCCTGCTTGGCCTGTAGGCAACTAAAGAGAGTAACAGTAACATTAGTGAGAGGGATTAATTGTAAGGAAAACGAGTAGTACTGTCAGACTTGGATCTTGGTTTGATTGCACATATAAAAGCTGAGCTAATTCCATTCATTTTCATGGCATGTCACTGGAGTAAAAGAATGCTAATTAGGCCCATGTTATACCTAATGGGGAAGAAAGTACATATTAGAGGTAAGAATTATTCTGCTCATTCTATTCACCTACACAATATTCTGTCCTGTTAAACTCAACAGATTGGGAAACTGTACAGCGAACTGGATATGGCAAAAATGAATGTGAGAGTCATGTCATCAATATTAAAAGAAAATGTTCCTGGCTCTGAAAATCCAGATGATATGAATCTTTTACAGGTATGCAATAATTCATTGGTAGTGGCTATTGGTTTGGTCAGCTCGGCTTTCTCCTGTCGCCTTCCCCTGACATCTGGCTAGTCAGGAAAGGACAATACAGCTCGCAATGCAAATTTAAGCTCTAGGGAATTCCAAGGACAAAGGAATTTCATAATGGAGTGTTCTCTGCTAAGCATGTTCTGTCAAACAGCCCCAAGAACATTCCAGTTGAACGCAGTTGCCTTGTGGGAAAATAGATGATGACACAGTCTCTCTCTCATATCCGTCCTGGAGTTTTCAGTGCTCTCTTCATTATTACCAGTACCTTAAAGGCAGACTGAAGGCCAGTGAAGAATATGAAGCATTGGTTTTATGTGCATGACCTCAAAGATTGGGAGCTTGCTGTGCCGTACATGAATCCACGTGCTCTTAAAGTGTAGCCTGAAGGAAGTGTATTGCAATAGTCCAGTTTAGATTTGAGAGTGAATATGCAGACATTATTCCTTCTGTGATGTCATTTCTTCTACTTGCTCGTGCTGTATTTTCTATTTTAGAAATTAAAAATGTAGTATTACTTTAGCATTTCAATAGTGACCTATGTCAATGGACGTTTTTCTGTTTCATATTGTCTGCAAGAATTTAAAAAGCTTTTTATCGCATCCTTCTGTTTCTAAACTTACCTCTGAACTTCTATGATGAGGAAGCATTTCTGGTAATTTGTCAGTCTTAAATGTGCTGGAGAACTGATGTAATTTTTGCAAGCATTGGGCCTGCTTTTCCTGCCCAGTGGAGAATTTTTCCTTTGCAAGGAACCCTTACTGGGTGCTGTTGGTTTGCCTTCAAGGTTGTACCGTTCAGCTGTGTCCATTTATGGATTGGTTCACAACTGGAGGTGAGATCGGGAGACGCAGCAGCGGTTTGCCATTGTCTCTCGTCTATAATGACAGGCAGCACTGCTGGTCTGGGGGAACCAGATAGGAGTCAGATGCAAGCTCTCAGTAGTTTTTGCTCCCCTGGAAATTCCTCACATCTCCAACACTGTCTCTTGCAGACATCTGTGAAGCTGTAAGTCCAAGGAGGAAGGGCCTGTGAAGCAAGGATCTGAGCAGAGTAGACTTTAAATACTGGCAAGGCAAACGGCTGTCGCAGTAGATTGCAGAGGGCTTGCTTTGCCTGCACTGAAGGATGGAGTATAGGTTGTTCCAGCAGTGGACACCACCAGCTAATCTGTGGCTGTTCTATGCACGATACTTAGGTAGGGGTACTGCCACCAGGAAGGTTGCCAGGGTGCAAACTGGCCTTTTGATGATTTAACCAACCAGTGAAAGATACCCCCAGGAGAATAAACTGGTTTGGTATACTTGGCCACCTCTGCCCAGTCCATGACAAGGGCAGCGTCTTTGGTTGCGAAACAGGAAAAGTACATCTTTCATTTCCTGTCTGCTGCTATGGCCCTTCTGCATGTGGGCGCACAGATTAGGTTGCCCACAGTAAACCAGTGGATTCTTATTGACACTCCCAGTAATAAAATTGTTGGCAAAAGTTTGAGGACAGGGCGTGGAGTTCCCATTTGCGGGAGAATGACTAAAAACTCATTCCTTCTATGTTAATTTCACTGTTCTTTCTGTTCTTTTTCCCTGTGCACTGAATGGTATAAAGCATCAAGCATGGCTAGCCTGTTCCTTTAACAGTGTTTTATGTTCCCTTTTGTTTGTAGCTCTACCTGGGTTGCTTGGATTAGGCTTTTGTTGTCAGAGAACAAAGTCCTTTATTAAAAGAGCTGCTTGTTTAGGCTTTGAGTGAGTTGGAAACATTAATTTCAGTCCTTCTGATTATCTGAAGTCTCTCAATAAAAACTGTAACAGGGTAAACTTCATCAGTGCAAGATATTTTCAGTTCTGTAGCTTCATTAGTGGCTAGGCTCCTCCCTTTCTCCACCCTGTTTTGGACAAGGCTTAAGATAGCAGATCTCACTTGAAATATTGTGCTGACCAGAACAGTAGTTAAAGAATAGCTAAAGCTCAGCAGCAGCCAAGAAGAGTAATAAACTTTTGTACTGGATAGTGAATAGACTTACTTGATGGACATGCAGGAATTTGGGTCCAGATCATCAGCTGGTAAGAATTAGCACAAATTCAATGGAATCACTGGTGATTGTTATACCAGCTGGTGGTCCATCATTGTAAAACTCCAGTTTTCAAATCATAAGAGTGCATGCATTGTTGTGGGTAGGAGCAAAGCCTAGCAAATCCATGCTTGAAATGAGTGTCTCAATTTCCTTTTCTGTTGAATATTGATATTTACAAAGGAGCTAGTCTGCCTTTATAACCGAATCATAAGAAATACACATATTTTTAAATGCGGATCAGGTAGTAAAGTGTGGAGTGGAGAGGTTTTAATTAGACATTAAACTGAATACATTTTTGTGTGTTTTATCCTGGGCTATGAAGATACAGTACTGAAGGGTACCGTACTTTGTAATCCTTATGCAGATTTGGCAAAGGGGTGCAAAATTTCTTTTTACATAAATAAAGTCATTTATTTACGTGAAGTATATGTTTTTTGAGGAAAAATCAGATCACTTTGAAAATAATACCAGAGCAATTTCTGAATAGCAGTGTGCAAATAGAGTAATTTTCCCCCTCCTTTTTTTTTCCTTAAGCAGAGCCAGCGAGCATTTGCAAATGCACTGTGGGGGGAAAAAAAATGTTGGCTGAGTTGAAGTTCCTGTTGCTAAAGAATTTGTTTCTTTGAACATGCAAAATCTGCAGTGGAGAGGAATATAAATGAACTATCTTCCATTTCAACTGGCAGTAGTGCAAAATTCTGCCCAGTAAACTCTCATAATTCTCCTGTCAGCTGATTCTGCTAGGTTTGTGTTGCTTTCTCAAAAAGTGCATAGAGACTTCCCCACTTAGAGGAACAGTTAGAGCTAGAGACCTGTGACACAGAGCACTTCTGTCCTTTAGACTATTGTTGTCTTCTCTTCAAGCAAATGTTGAACAGGATCACATCCATTATATCCATACAAAGTGTCCTGCTGAGTTTAATCAGCTTCAAACAGGATCAAATCTAATTTGCTCTGCATCATCCAGAGGGGTCTTGGTTATTTTGCAATTTGAAATTTAGACTTTAGAGACAGATATATCTTCAGAAATAAAGGTGGGTCAAGAGGTAGGGGTTGGGTAGGGGTAGAAGTGCTGGCTGTGATGATAGGAATTGTCAGCCTGCCTTGCAGAGATCAAAGACATGAGACTTATGCTATTTGCAATGTTTGGTATGCGTGCGGTTTGTATAAATTAAGGAATGTTATCCGTGAGTCTGCAGCGCTCAAGCGTCTTATAATTCTCCAGAACTGACAAATTGGGAGACACAGTTATGATTTTTTTTTTTTTTTTTTCTTCCCCTGCCTCGGGCAGAAACTGTATAAGACCTGTCGGATGATGCAGGAGAGGATCATGGAATTGTTGGTGACAGTGGAGAATGAAGATGTGATAGTTGAGTTAATACAAGTAAATGAAGATCTGAATAACGTCCTCCTGGGACATGAAAGGTAAGTACAGGGCCTCTCTCCTCACATTTGGTATCCGAACTGAGTAAGTGCACTTAATGGATACAGATGGTCCTACATCTAATGTTGATCTTCCACAAGGAGACAGATTTTATCCTTGAATCCAGAAAAGAAACATGATTGCAAAAAGAGAAAATTATGTATTTGCCTTCCCCTAAACACTTCAGAAAGGGTTCATAAAGGTAGCTAGAAAACCATTAGAATGGAATAAAACAAGTTAACAGCATAGACAGGAAATCAGATAGAGGCACATAAACAAAAATCACTTTGAAATTTGACATTCCTTTTTGGTACTGTGAATTTGTGAATTTGTCATCAGTCTCCTACAAACAAACCCTCTGGTACTGGTGATGGTCCTTATCTCTGTTGAGTGTATATGCTTCCAGGAAAGAATACTTGTTCTCCATTCTAAACAATTTTGACAGCTTTACTGTAGAAATTGGCCATGGAATAGCATTCTGCCTCATTGCATGCTTAAGAGAGTTGCTTGCTTTTCTCAACTGGATTGAAACACACTGTTCTACTTGTCTTAGAGCAGAAAACGTTTCTTTCTTTCACACATGGAAGCACCTCAGTGCTTGCATTGACATCCTGCGTGTTTGTCTGTTGTGTCATTGGTAGCATGACTAGATGCTAGCAAAACTGAAATTAATTTTAAACTCAAAATTCCAGTATTGTCCCTCAAAATATCACAGTGAGTTTACTCACGGAGAGTATTATGGTGCAACAGGAACTTCCCTTCCATGTTAAGTAGTTTATCTCCTCCATGGCTAAGAAATGTTCTAGAAATCATTATGCATCAAGTGCAATGGTTCATGATTAAATTTAGCAGATTTAGACAGTTTAGTCATCTTTTCTTTTTAAACCTCTTCTGAATGCTGCGCTGAAAATAACACTAATTCCTCCAAGTGTCATGGCACAAACTTTGCGCCTAATCTTGACAACATTTAGTTTTCATTTGTCCTTAAATCCTATGTCTACAGCAGTGTTAGCATATTTTACGGTAACTGTCTTGAAAGAATTGTGTGCTCACTTCTTGCTTTAGGAAGTTTTCATGTTAGTAAAGCAAAATAGAATTCTGTTCAGCTTCTGTAAACCCACTGAAGTCACATGTGGGCTTACATTTTTGTTACGACTGATGAATACTGGCAAGGCCAAGACCCCCTCGAACTACGAATAGTAGCTTGTGGGTATAATTCAATAAATTCTTTATGAAAGACTCACCTGGTGATTGAAGCAGCAATTAATTGGCCATTGTGAAACTGGACAGAAAACTACTGCATTTTAGTACTATAATGTTACAGTTTATATGTTATGAGTCTTCCTGGGTGCAGATGCATTGCACTTTAGAGTTGATAAGTATTAAAATGTATTTGGTTAATGTTTGTTGATGATTTGCTCTTTGGAACTTCCTCTGAACAACGAGATGTGTTAAGGACAAACTGATTTTAACTAGCTGCATCTGTTTCTTACTATGTGTATTGTTTGAAGACAAGTCATGCTGCATTCTCTGTTTCTGATTATTAATGTAGAGTCCAAATTAAATCAGGAGCAATCAGCATTGTGCAATAAACTGGCCTCATGTATGTAACAATGACTCCCTCTAGTGGCTTTAGCAACTTTTCAGTTCTTCCTGTATTTCAGATAAATATTTATGTTCTGCAGTTGGAAAGGTGGTGGATTTTTTTCCTTCTGTTCCTCCCTGCATATATACTGTCTTTGTGGGCCTCACCAGTATGGTAAGCCTGAACAGCAAATGCAGTTGTGTAGACAGTCTCATGTCTATACCACTTGGGGCTCTTGCTTCTGAATTGGATTGACCTTATGGGTGCTGAATATCACTTGACTTGGTCTCCTCTGGACCCGGTGTAGCACTGTTATGACTCCCAATACATAAATATTTATGCAGGTGGATTTTCTGGTTTCCTTTTTTTAAAAGAAAATTATTTCAAATGCCTGAACTAATGAGAGGGCTGTGTCCCAGAAGAGGCGTGTGGTTTGTCCTGAGATGGCATGAGGGAACGTGGGGACCTCTGAGGACAGAAGGCTTCCTGGGACTCAGTTGGAAGAGTCTTCTGGTCAGAAGGAGCCAGATTTGACACAGTGCGTGTTCATGGTTACCTATCTGGTGTGAACAGAGGCAAACTTTATTATCAGCGTATTTTGGGTTTGTTTTGGAAGAAACAGATGGCTGTCTCCAAAAGTGAGCCCAAGAACAAACTGGTGTTAGTGTAGGTGATCAGAGGACCACAGCCCTGGAGAAGAGTGAGTCAAATTGCTAATGCAGAGACAAGTGCCCCAGAGAAATGCACCTGTGGTGCTTGTTTGGCACCTCTGGAGTCTTTTAATAATCAAACTTTGATTATAACTGGTTTCATATTCTTATGAATGACATCACAGAAATGTCAGAATGAACATTTAACTTTGCAACTTCAACAGGTTCTCTCGAAACAGAGTCCGTTTTCTGGAGAATCAGAGAATACAACGTGAACGCACAGAGGTAATTATAGATGAACTCGTGAACTGCAAACATTCCTTTTTCTGTTCATTGTGAAAAATATGCTTTTGATACACGCAGAATTTTATTCTTTAGTTGAGAGGTACAGGAGACAGCAGGCTGATACTACTCTTATCGATTTTCTGAAGTCTCACTTGCAGAATTTCGTGCCAAGTCATGTAACTAAAGTAGCAAATAATGTCAAATCTAAGATGGAAGCTTGGTCAGGAAAAATGAGAGAGCGCGAGCTATTCAAATGGTGGTTTATTACCTCTACAGCTAAGCACTATTATCTGCCATGTACAAAACGAGGAACCATAATGTTTCTTTTCATTTGTTCTCTGTTAAGCATTTATAGACTGAAATACTATTACACTATCAGAATTCACTATTATGGATGTTTTTTTCTGAGTCAAAGCTTTTTCTGAATTGTGAATAATGGCTTGTAGCAAATCTTTAATGACCGTCCTTTATTGATTGATAATTATGGTGGTTCATTATATTGCCCAAAGTAGTTTTGCACATGTTTCAGCTTCTGCTAAGCTATAATTGTGTAGTCATCTAGGACTCAGTATGAAAATGACTGCATTGTGACTGCTGAAATACAGCTGACAATTATTAAAAAAAGGTAGAAGACAATCTTGTTTTCCTTGAAAAGCCACTATTACTACATTCTGGTTATGTAGGTGGATGTTTTTGCTTGATGGATGCACTGTTGGATTAGTTTAATAGTCCAAATGGTGCAGTCTGTGCATTTTTATATTATTCAGGAGTCTCCAAGTTTAAAGTGCATCATCTTTTTTTTTTTTTTTAATGTGGTGTAACCAAGCCCATATGATTCAAGCATGTGGTTTTATTAAAATCTTTGGTTGGCTACATTTTTAATTCTAACACATTCACAGGAGAAACAAAGGGAGCCCTTTGTCCTGGGAAGCATTGTTGTGATTTTGAACTTTTCCTATCCAAAACAGGACTGAAAAAAATCAATCTCCTAAGTATGTATCGAATCTCAATAACACAAATAAGTATCATATAAATAATTGTACAAGATCAATCAGAACACGTATATCAAACCTGTATCTAGACAAGCTCACAATTGCTTTTTAGAATTGAGTCCATTCTATTTCCTACTTCAGAATGGTTTTCCTTAATCTTTTGAAATAGCAGCCTTGCTGAAACTGATCTTTTCTGGAAAGCATTTTTTGTTTCATTAGCTATCTTTCACACACACAAAAAAAATCTGGTCTTTCCTTATACTTGCCAGTTTTTAATATTATGATTTTAAACGTTTATATTCTGTGAAAATAGCAATTTGTTTAAAACTATACAAGTTCCTTTTTAAAAAACAAAAAAACCACCACCAAAAAAACCCAACCAACTTTATTCCTTTTCAAATCTTAAGCTGTACAGGAAACAGCCATCTGCTCCCTCCAGTGATCTACTTGACCTCTCCATAGATTCTCCATCTCCTGCGTCAACAGTGGTGCAAACTGACTCTGCAGTGTCTCCTTCAGGCCTTAGTAAGTGGTGAATGCACCATTTCCCTTGCAATCTGCTTTCCTAAAAGCCAACCAACAAGAGCTTAGTGGAGGAATCAAGAAGTTCCTTGTAAGAAAACAAAGATACTCCTTAACTTTAAGGATGTTCCTTAAATCTCCTTACAAGGAGAACTGATGTGTGTACATAGGAAAAAAATGTAAGACAGTATAAGGTTCCCTGTAATTTGTTTACAGTGGAAGCAATAATCTTTTTCCCCCATTACTTAAACTGGAACAGTAGAACATGCTCTGTTTTCTATTACAGTGAAGCCTGTAAAACATTGTGGTAGTTGCCTATTCCATAGCCTTGGAAGAAAGAAACGCAGATAGGCTTTTCTCATACCCTCTTGATTTCCTCATTTTTTTCAGGAGGCACTTGGTGTTAGAAACAGTTCATTTTGAGAAAGGTAGTCCTCTCCTCTAACTTTATACTTCTTTCATAGTCAGAGGAGAGAGTAAAGCTCCCAACTTTGGTACCCTGAATTGCTGTCTGCAGAAGCCCCTCCTGTATCCACCTAGGGGAGTCCACATACTGAAGTTAAAGGTGTGAATGTCCCCCCAAGAATAAATGCCTATAATTCCATTTTAATCTTCTAGAAAATAGTGAAAGGAGTTTGAAGTGGTATCTACCATGTATAGCACTACTGATGTTGTTCTGACATTTTAAGGAGATAAATGTATTGCATCTAAAACCTTCTCAGAGTTATTAAAATTTTACCTTTCATATGATAAAGAGCAATTTGTTTCAGATTCTTTATATGCCTTCCAAACAAAACTTTACCCTTTCAATGTTGATGGTACAAGTAAGTAACATTTGCTTAATAATGTTTAAATGATCATTAATTATCGCTTTGTGTTTCAGATTGCATATCTGCACACCCTGAAGATAAAAACAGGCATCATCCATCAATTTATCCACAGCTAGATTTAGCAACTACTACAAAAGCTCAGCAATTCCCGTGAGTAATCTCCTATCAAGAAATGGTAACAGATAACATATCTTCAGAGGTATTAGTACTCCGTAATTCATCTAATGAGTTTATAGAAAGTTCTGAGAACACAGATTTACTACTTTTACACATTAGTCCAGTAAAACAAGTGAAAACTAGCTGTGTGCTAGACATTGCTTAATATGCTTAAAAACACACTACTCCTGCAGCATTGGTTAGTCATAGACATCAATTTATCTCAACAGTCAAAACATACTTGAGATCTGTATGACTTTCTGCTCGAGTGTTGCCAATGCTGCAGTGAAAGGGAGAAACAGATGAATTGTACAGGTCAGTAAGAAGAGTTTAAGATAGGAGAGGTGTCCTTGTAGTTCCCTACCTTTTATGTGAACGGGACACTGGCCCACCTGCCTCTGCTGCTCTCAGTTGTGACAGAAGGTAAAGACAGACCAGCAAAAAAAATAATGTAACAATCTGAATAAACAGTTTCGATAGTTTCTCAGTTACTTTCAATGTACTACTCTCTCCTAGATTTGCAACTGAAGCACAAAACAATAGTGTAAGCAACCCAGCTGGACATTCATATAGCAATGTGAGTAATGCTCATGTTCAGAATAATCATTCTTTGCTGGCAACTGTCAAAATGAGAACTGTTTGGATTTACCCCGACTACTGTCCAAATGCGATACAAAGATCTATTCTGTGGCCCTTCTCCATACATCAGGGGACACTCTGTACTTGGTGACCAGGCCAACTCTCTTCTTTTGATACCACAGATACTAATATGACAGCTTATTTTCTTGAGTCCAGCACAATCTCAGGGGAGTTTGCAGAAAGCAGTTGCTGTATTATTTGTGTTTGATCTGTTGCTGTGTGAAGCAAGCTGAGATCTCTTGCTGCCATTATGTTACTCTGGTGTATTTCCTATCTCAAGTAAGATACTAAAAAAACCAACCAAACAAACAAAAAAAACCACCAAACAACCCACCAAAAAACCCAAACACTTAAAAATTAAGTACAGTATAGGACAAATGGCATGTGCTGCAGACAAAACACCCATGACAGAAGGAGTGGAAAGAATAAGAAGGGGCTTTGAGGTGATTTTAGGAATTGGAATGCTCTTCTGTGGTAGGCAGTATGAAATAAAAAAGATGAGAAGCAGCCCCCAAACACACACGCATATTCCCTATTTTAAACCGCAAGTAAAAGCAGGTATCTGTATTGTGAATACTGCGGTCTTTGAGTCTGTGCAACGTAACAAATTACACAGAAGTAAATTGTACAAATGTGCTATAGATAACACTAAAAGATGTTTTGAACTTTTTGTGGAGAATGGAGATTAATTAGATTGATAACTCTTAACCTTAGATTTTACCTGTTATAGTCTGAGAGTCTAAAGATAGGTCAGCAGTTAGGTAAGTTAAGTCAAACCAGTTCTCATAGAACAATCTGTTTATGCACGGTTTTGCTTGATGTCCTTAGTTGGCGACTCTTTTAAGCCCAGTGCCTCTGAATCCAGTAAACCTGCAGACTGGACATACTACATCATTAAACGGACCATCACCAGCAGGTAATAAATACTGCAGACCCCCTGACTTTCGTGGAGATATATTTTCCTTGTTAGAACTTAAGGGCTTTACATAATGGCTGCTAAGGGCCAGGAGGAGCAACAAACATTGACAGAATCTCACATTGCTCGTGGCTTCTCTTAGACGTGTCTGGCCATTGTAGCGTTTAAAGCATCTAGATACATAGGAGATAATCTGCTACTCTCAGGAAGATACAGAAAAGTAACATGCAGTAAGCATGCTTTTCAATTCCATTTAAATCTGGATTTATCTGCCTGTCTTTATTCTTCAGCTGCATCAAAGAACACGTTGCAGTCACCTCACTACTACGAGATAATGGAATTTGATCCTTTGGCTCCCACTGAGTAAGTAACTTTTAAAGTAGGTAATATACAGTTGTGTTACGTGCCACAGGCAAGAAGGCTTCCGAGATGGCTTTTTTCTTCTGAGTGAGAAAACAGACCATGCTATTTAGACTGAGTTAGCTGACCAACTCGATCGCTAATGTAAATGAGAGTGGCTGCGTTCTATACACTTTCTTCCAATATTTCTGGCATAACCAATGAAGGAATAAACTCCTATAGTCTGTTCACCTGTAACAATGGTGGAGTAATGCTGTGTCAAAAACAATCTACTAAAATCCTATTCAGTGATAGGAAAAGGTGAATAAAACATGGTAAGGGTCATGGTGGAGGAAGCTGATTGGCACTTCAGCACAGGTAGTTCTGGAGCAAGGTAACCAAAGTAATTCCTGTTCACAGCAATCATGATTTTTAAGAATGTTGTTCTACTGCATATCAAGAAAATCCTCAATTTAAATATAAGCTACAAAAGGGAATGGATGCTGGGGCTCTCCAGAGGGCCAAATAGACAGAAAACTAAGACGAAACTAAATGGATGGCAGAACTCTCCTTTTTACCAGTAAGTTGCAAAAACTTTGAGCCATCTACACAAAACTTATTTTTGAGAAACCATTGAATTCTGAGGTAGAAAAATCTCAACAAAGCTTTATTTTTTTTTAACTAGCGCAGTAATTGCATGCCACGTGGTATGCTTGCCGTTTGCTTTTTGCAGTCCTGTTCCCAAACTTATTTCATCAAAAGTGACAATGTCCAGAGGTATCATTAAATGTGTAATGACAGACACACCATGGGATTGGCTCTTTGTTTCCATGGAAACCTGGGCATCCCGCAACTGATGCTACTCTGTTAGGCAAACACTACAGACTCTGGCAGTTCGTGCTCGGGAAGGATTTCATTGGCGTGTTTTGTCAAAATTAAACAACTGTGATGTAGGAGTCTCCCTGTTCTTCTTCTTTCAGAGCTGTTTATGAAGAAATTGATGTCATGCTGAAGACAGAAGTTAAAAAGGATACAGAATGCTGAAGGTGGAGGTGAAATCTTTTACTGAACACACGTTATTCTCTGATGTTGGTCCTGTGCGGTGCTTCCTATAACGTACAAGTGAATAACAGAACAGGTTTTGTGTTTTGACACAACAAACAATAAGTATTGGAATACTAAGCTGTGTGCAAGTCGTAGAGTTACTTGGATCTACACCTTGATAGTTTGTCCTAAATATTCAACCGTGCATTCTTCAAGGTGACTTGCATGATTATTTTTAAAGTATTTTTGGGGCCTTTAAAATATGATTTCCAAATTCACCTGCATATGAAGTTAACACTTGACACAAGTAAACAAAAAGGACTCTTGCAACTGTAGGAGAAAGCTTTTCTTCCAAGTTAACTGTTCCCTTGTATTGCTTTATTCCTTTATACAGGAAACGAAACAATGTTATGTTTACAGAAACTGCAGAATCTAATTTCTATTTTGGCCTTGTTGCTGTCTGTGTTAATCTCCCTAGAAATTTATACGGGGGTTTTGATATGCAGGACTTTACTAAAATGGGCCCTCTTGATAGATGTCTGAAGACCTAGTGTTAAGTTCCTACATGCATATTCTAAATACAGATTTTGTTTTCTTCCTAAAAGCCCGCAATATAGCTGGGATTTTTGTCTTGGAAGAACCTGAGCTGGGCCATGAGGTGCTGTCATCTGTGCTTAACAGAACAGAGAAAACCCTGCTTGTTCCTCTGTTGTTGTTGTTGCTTTTATTTACTCAGTAAATATTGGAGGGTGTTCAATCATTTCTTTCAATGTTCCTGCCCTGCAGAGATTGCTGTTCTGGTGAAGGAAAAAAATAATTATCTACAATGCAGATGAGCAATAGTTATCCATTTATTTTAATCAAGTTGTTTAACCCTGTTAATAACAGTTTTATCTTTTAATAATTAAAGTGCCTTATCTATTTTAATGCTGAATGTAAAATGTGCACTTTAACAGGTATAGTTCTCTGAATTTATAATTGATATAAACTTTGAGAACTTAGTTCATGTTCATAGCTGATAAGCTAATGTTTTGTGAAATACTGCATTTTAAATGTTCGTTATGTTAACTGTTTAAGTGATAAAAAGTTCTCAGTCTGTTATGCAATTTTTGTAGCATAAAATTCCAAATAAAAGCAAACACTTACTGAGAGGTTAACCCCCATCACTTCTGAGTTTTTACCAGACATGCGTATTCCATGAAATACCAAATGCAGATCGTATCGGAAGTATTTGAGCGTGAATCCGTGGCGTTGCATTGCATGGTTAGCAATTTTGCAGCTAGGGCCATTGGAACTCATTACTTCTATCAAAAAGACAACCTTGAAGTTTGGGGCTTTTTGTAAGCAGAGGTGAAAAGGTAAGCTGCTTTATTAGTGTTTTTCTTGTATAATTTGCAATGGTCTGAACAGCAGCCTGAGAAAACTGCTGAAAACAGGATTTGAGGTGGATTGATTTTTCCCTACAGCTTAGTTATATTGTTAAAACCCTAGCACACGGAGGTGTAACAAATTACAATAGGCTATTTCAATATGGTAATCCATAATAGATGATTGCTAACTTGAACTTTTCCGTATTTAGAGAAGCCAAATGGTCACAGATAGATGAAAGCTCTGAAGGGAACTGGCTAATTACCGAGGTTAGAGAGCTGCTTTTATGGTTGGAATGTGCTCAGCATCTGTGCAAACTTGGGCTTTCAAACTCAGGGGAAACCCCCCATTTTTATGAAACTGGCACTGGCCAGAGGAAAGCAATGTGCAGAAAACTCCCATGATCAGTTCAGCTTTCAAGAAGACAATGGACTTAAAGACAACCCAGGTAAGATTCCCCCCCCCCCCCCCCCCCCGGCCTGGATTCAAAGATTTGTCTTGATTTTTTTTTTCTTTTTTTTTCTGAAGCATAACTGGAATTACAAATTATAAAGCTTGCTGTTATCTTCATACAGATGTATTTCACTTGTGTGGCTCCACATGTTCTGCTGGATAGAATGCATTGAGATGAAAGAAGGAAAAGTTTTAAAACTTTAATAAATACACAGTGAAGACCTGACATGAATGTCATCCAGAATCTATTTAAAGAACAAATATAACTGGTACAATAATGCATTTTAAAGGTAGCATTTATTTATTTTCAAAAAAGCACTTTTTAAATTATGGTATGGAAATATAATTGAGACTAAAGTAACTGGAAATTATTTCTGATATACCTGTTGCCTTTTTAGAGTCCAAACAAACCAACATTAGTCTTGCTTTGATAGATCTCATCTGCTGAAAGGGGTAGGAAGAACTGGCCTAGCAGAGGAGATAGTGGGCCGAGATTAATTCCTGTCTGAAAATGAGTAGGTCACTTTAAACTTGCTCTGCAACTCGCTCATCTGCAAAGCTATGATAAAGTGCTGTTATCCCTGCCCCACAGATAATGACCAAAAGTTACATAAATATAGGCTTACGTGTTCTGATGGTAAACAGGGTACCTGGGAGTACCTCTGAACAACTGGGACGCTTCTGGGCAGGCTTTGTTGGCCTTAACTTCTGAATGGGGCTGGTTTCCTTTTGGCTTTTGAGGAGACTCCTATGCTGTTAATTCAGCCTGCAGTTCAGAGCAGTTGTTTATGTACTGCCTTTCCCTTCAGAGCATTTCATACACCAGCCGAGCTCGTCTCTGTGTAGAGGTGCATGGTGTACAGCCCTCTGTGGACTGAAAGAGCAGTCATTAGCAGTACGGGTATTTCAAATGAGTTGAACACAACATCAAAATTTGAAGATGGTCTTTCTAAATGAAAACCATACCACAGATTTGACGTGCTTACATTTAAATTACTGTTCCTCATTCAAATGATAACAGTTTGAGAGCAGTCTGCTCTTACCAGATGAACTAGTGATTCAGTAATAATTCAAGAGGGTGCATCATCTTCTGAATCATCATATCCTCCTGCGCCATGGGAGGGTTACATAGCAATACAGTCGAACTTTGCTTAGTTTTGAGATTTCATGAACGGATGACTTGGTTTTACCTTTTTATAAAGTAACTTCCATGGAAGCTATTCTTCAGACCCAGCAATGCAATTTTAGATGCTTAATAAACTGATTTGTTCCTCTCTGTTTCAACGATCTCAATTTACACTTGCGTTTAAAAAGTGGCCTCACAGTATTCAGATAACATGTATCATCTTATAAAAAGATGGCTTGAGAAAACCCTCTCTTTTCCAGGAACAGTGTGTTCCCTTCTATTGTCAGATGAAGAAATACTATCCCTAAGAAATAATATTCCAACTACATAAGTTTTGATGTGGTTGTTTTGTTTGTTTGTTTGTTTAAAATAGGAAATGATATATTTCTAACAGCAGCATGTGCCCATGGTGGTTTAATAATATAATTTCATATTGCACAGTACTCCTGCAGTTTTTCCTTCCATGGAAAAATGGTTTCAAAACTGGTAGTCAGGTAGTAGAAGTCAAATGGTGTAGAGATTGCCCATTACTGATATCCAGGAAGTGGTAACTTCTGTCCTTCCTTTGCTTCAAAAAAGGTGTAAGAGAGGGTGATCAAATCAACTTTAGCCATTTTAGGGTCCTCTGCAAATTCTGGATCAATGTAGAAGAAGACGGGCATGTCCACCTCCTCCTGAGGATTTAGCCGCTGTTCTTCGAAACAAAAACACTGCACAGGGGAGGAAAAAAAAAAACCCAAACAATTAGACAACAATAGCTATGGTAAACTTTATCTCTGCCAACATGAGAGAAAGCTTCATCTTTTAAAATCAACTCTCATTCCCTGTACATCCCTAAAATCCTGGGAAGGATCAACCATATGAGCAACAAGACGGCAATTCTGTTCCTCTTGCGCTACAGGAAAAAAAATTAGCTTTTAATGAAGTGTCCAAATGTGCAAACTGGCCAGGCTAGCCCACATCGTTACCACCTGCCCTCAAAGTCAGTGGTACTAAATATCACGTATTTGGGAGCCACTCTAATTGGACATGTGCTGCAGCTCGTTACGAAGACAGTAAGGCTAAGAATGAACTCATGCACTGTCATTTGAAAAAATCAAGGTATTTTCTTAAAATGTTGCATACAAAGAATGGTATCCAGGATTCAAATGAGAAAAAGTTAATTTATGGATAACGATTCTCATTCATGTAAAGGAAAACGTAATCTTTGCTTTGTTCACACTTACTTGTATTTTATTGAAATACTGTCCTGCTTCGAAGGGTATGACGTTGTAGGTAGAGATTCCAATTATCGGTTTGTCAGTAGGATTTTTCGCTTTATAAAACGCCAGTGCGGTCTCTCCTGGTACCACCTGTGTAAAGTAATCGCACAGTGATTTTTAATCCACTGCAGTCCTCCACCCCTCAGAGTTCTTTGGACTTTAGCTAGAACTAGTTCATTTTCTCTTCTGCTGCTTCAAGTTCGTTACTTCGCTACTTCACAAATATTTTGCTTATAGACAATTCACCCCCGTTCAAAATTAAAAGCATCGATAATGCTATATGTGTGCATTTTTAATCTTAACTACTTTGCCACTGAGACTTCTATTATTCTCAGCAGTTTAGCAGCATACCAGGGCTTTTTAATATGCAAATTTATATATGGTGTACATTTAATTTTTGAGGTTATAATTTTTTCAGTGCTGGACTCGGAAACCAATTAAGAAGCATGACTCCTTGTGAGTTTTTATTAAGAACTAATTTTAAACAGTAAAGTTAAATTTAAATGGTCATTTTTTTAAATAAAAACAGTCCTACAAGGATAGGGGCAAGAAAGTACTAGGGGAAAAGCCTAGCAAAACCCCCCAGGGTTAGGTATACAGCTACCCCATATATATTTTTAATGTATATATACACCCACTTTATGGTGTATATAAAATTCTTAACGCGGAAGCGCCCTGGACTATGCGCCCCTTAGTTGTGTGTTTTTCCAGATCAGGGCCCAGATAGGCAAATCTCCGGCTCCGCGTGGTCGGGATGCAAGGCCCGCCGGTCCCCCGCGCTGCCGGGCAGCCACTCACGTAGATCTCCCGCTGCTGGGGCCTGAAGCTCCACTGGAGGCTGGAGTGCACGTCCGCGTTGAAAGTCACCCTGATGACCCGCTCCCTCACCGGCTCCATGCTCTCGATCTGCTCCGAGCCGTGCCCCGCGCTCGTCGTTCCGCCCAGGCCCGTGGCCTGACAGAAGGGAAAGGCGGTGAGCGACCCGCGCCGGCCCCCGCCGTCCTGGGCGGGCGGGAAGGGGCCGGCAGCGGCGCGGGTCCGCGGGGCCGCCCGGTACCTGGCAGTAGAGGCGGTAGAGCGGCACGGCGGCGTAGGACATGCCCACCATGCCCACGGCGGCGGCGGCGATGTAGGCCAGCGCCGACCGGTTCCGGCGCCGCCATTCCTCCTCCTGCCTGCGGGTGAAGGGGTTGGAGCTCCGCAGCCCGCGGCTCCCCCGCGGGGCCCACGCCCGCCCGCCCGCCGCCACCGCCCAGAGGCCGTACCGAGCCTCCCCCTCCGGCCGCGGGGGCGCCCACCCGCCGGTGCGGCCCGGCCGGGGAAGGGCCCGGCCCAGCGCCAGGGCCCAGAGCGGGCCCGGCCCCCCGGGGAGCCGCAGGCCCCCGCAGCGCGCCCAGCCCCGCCCGCACAGCCCCATCCCGCCGCGGCGGCGCCGAGCCCGCGCTTCTCGCGAGAGGCGGCGGCGGGGCGGGTGAGTCCGCGCGCTCGCCGCTCTGCCGCGGGCCCCGCCTCCTGCCGCGGCGCTCGGCCGCTGAGGGGACGCGGGGCTGCGGGGGCTGGGGCCGTTCGGCGGCGTGAGGGGCGGCCGCCGTGCGCCGCCTTCCCGAGGAGGCGGCGGGGCTTGGGGCGGGCGAGCGGGGCGGGCGGCCGTCGCGGCGCTGAGGGGAGGGAGCGCCGCCGCCGAGGGGTCGCCCGCTGCTCGCCCCGCTGAGGCGTGGGGGGGGTTCCCGCCAGACCCCGCCGGTCGTCCCTGCCTCCGCGGCGGCACCGCTCGGGCGGCAGTGCGCGTACCGAGGTAACTGTCGCAGCCCTGAAGGGCGGCGGGTTTTCGCAGCCCGGGGGACGCCGGTGGCCGCGGCGGGCCCCCGCGGCGCCGAGCATCGAGCCGCCTTTGTCCGAGCGGCGCCGGGGCGGGCTGGTGCTGGTCGGCAGCGGGGCCACCGAAAAGCCTGCCCGAAGCGGGTTAACCCGGCGAAGCGCGGCGAGCGGCAGCGCTCGTCCTCGCTGAGCACCCGAGCGGGGCTAACGCGGAGGCGGAGCGCGCTGGCGGGCAGCGGGACCGGGGGGACGCGGGGACCCCCCCGGCTGCTGCCTCCGGGGCTGCGGGCGCTCCCCAAGTCGCCTCTGTGCCCGCGCTCCTCCGCTGCTGCCAGGGCGCCTTCGCCGGGGGAGGCTTCATCCCGTTGTCTCCCCGCAGGCCTCCCTGTTCTGCGGCCGCTGACACCCATTGTCATTTTTTCCAGCGGTGCTTTGATTCACGTTCAGTTTCCTCTCTTTGTGCGGGGATTTGTTTTTGTTTAGGTACAAATATTGACATGTCGCAGAGTGATTGAGCGCTGTTTGTAAACAGCAATAACTTCAGGTCAGGCAAGGTCAGGCAAACTTACAAATATAATCTTTCTTCCCGTGCACTGTAACAAACTTCACTTGTTGTGTAAACAAGTGCGTGAATGTATCGCTTCAGTGCTCTTGTCTTGCGCTGGCTCCACTAACGTGATTCACGCAATGGCTTTCGCAGCTCCTGATGCTGCTTCATTTTTGCCTTTAGCTGCATTGAATAAGAGAAAGATAAAGGCCGGAGTAAAGCAACTTTGTGGCCTTTCCTCTGTATTTAGATGGCATTATTTTTGATCCTTTAGCACAAGAGCTAAAAACATTTCCTGCAGGAAAATTTGTGGTATTCTAAAGTGAATTTAATACTTTTTTCATGCAGAAATATATAATCTGATGAATTGGTCAGTGTGTTTTTGTGGAGGCTGACGCTGTGCACCTAGGGAGACCCTACTTTATTTTAGCCCAGGTTGGTAGTGTGTCACTGGTACCAGTAGCACCCGTTGCCGTCTTCTGCCTGTGCCTTGTTCGGAGAGCTCCGTGTCCCCTTGTACCGTGTCTTGGCAGTAATACCTTTTCTGGTTCGTGGCCATGAGAGGCTTTAGCCTTACAGCTCATGAGGTCAGGAAGATTTGCTACTGATACAAACAGATATTTTTGCATTAGGGCTTTTGTAGTAATTTTTCAAATGATTGTAGCTCAGTGCATTTAGGGTTGTACTTCTTGTTGACCTGTTGTATTAGCTAATAAAAATAAAATGTGAATTACTGGTTTTTTGCTGCATCCGTGGTACGTAACCCCATTTTGCATGTGTTTTGGCCTACGTCTTGCACATTTCACATGAGAATTCCATAGGCACTGAATACTAGACAGTAAGTTAAAAAAAGTGAGAAGACACACAAAACACCTTTTCATGTTCAAAACAACATTCCCTCCCCAGGTAACCTTCACTGGAAAAAAAGGAGATGGTTTTTGTCGTTAGCAGCTGCATTACTTTATCCTGGAATTGTAATGTCAGTTACTTCATTTTTTGGAAGATTTTAATCACAGGGGATTCAGGTTTACCCTAATTCCCCCCTCATAAATTAAGAGGAAATTAGGATGTCAGGTGTTTTGGTACAATATACAGTGAAGTCTGAGTTGTTAACTGCTTACTGTTTTCAATAAGTATATCTGTTTTATCATGAAAGTTCTCTTTTCCCGCTTCAGCTAGTCAGTAAAAAATAATCGTCGTCAGTGTCTGAAAATAAACATAGCCACATAAATTTCAAAAAGTGGTTTCTCCTTTTTTACAGCAATTGTTATCTTGATTACGAGCCAGTGCTTCATGTGTCAGAATTCTTCATTTTGAACTTTTACTAAAATAGTGCACCTAAGAAGATGTCCAGTACAGATCCCCTAACAAATACAGATAAAAAGTAAGTACTTTTTTTTCCCCACAGACAGGAATACAATTACTGGATTGTAATATGAAAATTCTTGCCGATTCATTAGTAGGATCTTGTTTTGATGAAGTCTTAAAAGACAAATAACTTTGATATTGAAACAGTCTGAGGCAATGTTTTAGAAAAGCTTATATCCCACCAGTGAATTTACACATAAAGGGAAGAAATAGCTCTTAAGATTTTCATTAAGTTAATCAGCGCTTGGTTTGGACTGGTTCTGTAGGGATAAAACCCCACATAGAAATTCCTTAATGCTTCTGCAGCTATGAAAACGTACTTGTAAGGTATATAGCAAATTACTTCCTTGTACACACAGGGTAACTACAGTAACATAAGACCGTATGGAGTTTATGTATTATAACGCATTACTTTTTCAGAATGCTCTGTCTGCGTGCCTTTAATGTTTTATATGTAGTGCTTTGAAACCATCTTGTTTTTTACCAATGCCATGGGATATATAATGATAATTATATTCATTCTATAAACTGTAATGTTATCTTCTTAGAAGTTGGATCAGATTCTAAATGGCAAACTTGGATTCAGTTGTGATTGAAAATCGTAATTCCAGCCCCTTCCCAAACTACTAAGTAACCATACCAGCGCTGTCATCAACACCATAATTAAAAACAGGCACAGACAGCTCTTGCTGGACTATCACGGTTGCTGTGCTTGTGCAATAGAATCGAGCAAACACTATTCAAAAGTATTGTCAAACAATTTAGCATAGATTTTGAATTATGGCACTTCATAAATATCTTGATGTTTTTGAAAAACAAATCCGCAAAATGTTAAAAAAATTAACTTGCTTTTTCCTGTGATCTGAAGAAGTAAATACTCTGCTTGCCTGATGGAAATACAGAGTATGCAATACAAAGATACATCTTTAAAACAGCTATGGCTTGCTAGATTCGTGCGGAATGTATATAATATGAATAGTTACTAGATCACTGTATTCCAAAGGCAATTTTTCACATAGGAGATGAACATGAAAGGTGCATATAACTGCACTTCAGCTACATGATGATGGAAGACTATAATTTTCTATACTTATATTTTTTTCTGGGAGCCAGTATCAATGCACAATGTTTCAAGAATGTACTTGGTTATATGTTAATTGAAGTTTACCTAAACTTTAAATAATACCTTTCTTCTCTACACAAGGGGTTAGCCTCAAACCATTCATGCTTCTCCACAATTACAATGTTGCTCAGGCTTTTTTTTTCATGTTTAACAGTTGCCATATAATAACATCTGTTTTCTTTTAATCTTTGTGACCTAATCAGCAAAATGTTTTTTGAATAACTAGTGGGTTTGGACAGATGAGAAGTGTTTGTTCATGCTATATGATACAGCGTTCTCTTGGCTGTGGTCCTTCGTGTCATAACGAATTTGTCCCTTTTAGGGTTAGTGAACCTGACATGCTACAGTTGCATAATTGACTTGTATAGGATTTTTGTGAAAGACCTTTATTTTATTTATAACAAAAAGATGTTGTGAATCTTGCTTCTGAAGATTCTGCAGATCTTTTTGTCATCTGCTAAATTACCTTGTAATTCATCTCTGTTGCTAAAGCATTACAAAACTTCCTTTGGGAAAGGTGAGTCATAATTAATAATGTTGCCAGAACAGAATAGTTTACTAGCTGTTTGAAACAGAATCTTTGTTTGCTGCATAAAATAACAAATGATGTCTCTTGAAAATTTAGTCTTACATACTGATAGTAGGTTTTATGGGGTTTTAAGTTGTTACAGTATTCCTAGATCTTTCTGGATGTAAGAAGTAACTCACGTTCCCCTGAGTATGTTCTTGAAAGGCAAAGAACTTGCAAAAGAAGCAATAATACTGTTTTTCTATGTAAGTCCTTTTGAAACATTAAAAGCAGCACAGCAGCAGAATTTTAAGGTAAAGAGGGACGGAAGCCTTGGGGATGAGTTCAGGAAGCTGAACAAGGCGTAGTTTACTTTGAAGAAGGGATGGAGAAGCAATTGTTTGAATAAGTGATGTATTACTGATAATACTCTAATAAAAGGAGGTGGGAGCAATAAGAAGCTTAATACTACTTTATATCTGCTTTAATTGTTGGGAAGTTTGTCATGCCTGGTTTAATAAAAATCATTTTTTGCTTTTTAATAATGGAAATGCATAGCCTTGAGTCATACTTTTAATTGGGGGTGTGGGGGGGAGTGTGTGTTTCTATTGCAGAAAATGTGACGCTGGATACAAGCCACATGGGTCCGAGTGATTTGTTTTGACAAATGTTCCTGATACTGATGCCACAAATTGAATTCCACTGGTGTTAAGAACAGTGACAATTTTGTTGGAGAAAGGCTATTGGTGTTTTCTCTTCTGTAACCTTGCCTGGAGCAAACTACGATGCTTAAAATATCAATGGCTTTTCTTTCATCGGGCTATAACGCCAGCAACACCAGCAGAGTTAAACTGATTGAGAAAAGACTACAAAGGGCCAAATTTTCATCACGGAATGGATGTGAGCAATCCAAATGATGCCAGTGGAGCTCTTCACATTTGGGGAATTGGGAAGGCTGCTTTACGTTCCCACTTCCATCACTGATCTGCTCCTTGGTCTGTGGTGGGTCGCTTTATTCTGCCCCTTTGTGTAGCGTGCAGGCTCTGGGGACTGACCTCAGTGTATGTGAACACCACGTAGCATGTTGCCTATAAGCAAAAAGATCCTTTCCCCAGAACAATTACGTGCTAATGAAACCGCAGTCACTACAACTTTAAAAAAAAAAAAGGTGCATGAGATAAGCTTATGCATTCCTCGCATAGCCGAGCTGTCCTGCTGTGCAGCTCTAGACGCTGACAGATGCTGTCTCATCAGAGGGTTACTCCCTGCTTTAGAGAGGATTCACCTTTCTACTTAAACAAAGCCCTCAGTGAACACAGAATATTTCGTTTTCATTTTAAATTGTAATCTTTTTAAGATCTTTTAGAAAGAGGGGGAGTAACAGGTGTGCATCTTGTGATGCAAGCCTGGAAGAAAATAGCAGTTAACCAAACTGATGTCAGGTGCTCAGAACTTCTGAAAATATGCGTAACTATGCAAGACAAAGCCTCGTATCAGAAGAGAGTCTGCCTCTGGAAACAGTGGTGTATTTTTTACTTTTTCTACTAGATTATTCTCAGTGTAGTGATATAAATTTACCATTTTTATTTGCTTTCGCAAAAAAACCAGATGTGTCAACTTCCATTTCTAGAGAACGTGTATAACCCACGTTCTGTGTTAACTTTTGACCATTGTATACTGAAAGACTGAAAACCAAGTTAAAGCATGACACAAGTCAATACCATCATTGAAAATGCAAAGTAATACCATAATGGCATTTGTTTCATTAATGCTTTCAGTCTGCCTGCTTTGTTGCCTTTCCCTTTTCTGTGTGGATGTTCATAATCCAGTCTGCTAGGAAGATTGCTTTAGAAAGGTCATGAGTTATTGCTTTTGACCTTGTTTGGAGGGAACATGTAAATAAATTATTGGAAGAGCATGAGTAAATAAGTTTATTTTAATTATTTCATTTGGCTTCTGCTGCTAGATATAGATTGCATAATCACAGTTGTAGTAAATGCAAATAAATTTTCTCTCCTTCACGTTTTCAGTCTTTAAAGTTGCTATAAATTGCCATTTCAAACAGAGAAAAAGTATACATTACCTCGATAGGTGAATTAGTCCATGTGACGCAGAGGGTTTCAGAGAAGATTAAGTAGGCAGAGACACTCGTCTCGAGCGCTGTCTGTTTGGTTTTTTTTTTAGTTAGTAGCAGGAATTGTCCTGCACGTAACCTGTATTCGGCTGAATTGGAAACCTCCAGTGCATTTTGGTTGCTTTGTCATTGTCTTTGCTGCCGTACTGAAGAATGTCCTTACTCTCGCCGGGAGATGAAGATGAACCAGAGCGTTTTGATGGTCTTTCTCTCTTATACTGGTATGCTTAACCATTGGGTTCTGACGGTGTTTTTCTAGTCTGTAATTGGGAAGAGTGCAGTAAAGATAATTTAAAAGCTGTAGCCATTTTCAGCTTCTTTTTTCTTTTCATAAGCAGCCAGAGTTTATCATTTAGATTTTTGTTTAATTGTCAAGTAATATCTATTTTGTGAGGGAAGGGTATTATTCTTCCATTGATAAATCTAGATAAATATTTGTTTGTGGACATAAATGACTAGTAATTCCTCAGGAATGCAGATCAGAAGAATATCTGGAGCTGTATGTTCTGATAAGTCTCTTTCATAGGTATATAAAACATAAAGCTGTTGAACTTGATTGTGTATGTTGGTAAAAAGTAATAGAAAAAAGTATCAAATATTTCATTACTAGAACATCTACACAAAATTATACGCACTTAGTCTCTTAGCACTCCAGAACTTCAGCTGGAGTGTTGAGTTTAATATTTTTTCAATAATTTCAGTGTAACAAAGTTCTAGCGTACATTTCATAGAGTTTTGCTTGTTTTTCATCTATTCCCTCACATCTTTTCTTCTTGGTGTGCTAGAAGCTTGCTTAGGAGTATTTTTGCATGACTTCTCAGGGAATGAGCAGCGACATCTGATTACTTAATTTGCATCTTTTTCTACAAAGAACACTAAAATTATTTTTTGTTACTTCTGCCAATCCGTTTAGAAACCTGTTTCCTTATTTATACTGTTGAGCATATTTGTAATGGTTTTTGGGAAGTATTCTAACATTTCATGATTGTTAAATAACAATAACATGAAATAAATTTTGGATGGGCACTAAATCCAAGCCTTTATATAGTGAAACTGCAAAAGTCCTGTATATTTTAGTAGAACTATTACAAGTAGCTTGACTTGAAGATCCATCTCTAAGTTATATGGGAGAAAAACTAACACCGAAAGCCAGTGAGATGTGATATGATAAACATATTGGGGGAATTTGAAGATCCTTGTCTTTACTTTGTATGTGATAAAGTAATTTTAAACTTCATGCATTGGAGGGATTTGGTCTTTAGAGCATAAACACAATTGAATGCCTTGTAAGGGGGTGTGTTCAAAGTGCCAGTCTGTTCTAATTGTAGATGGGAACATCGTGATAATTTCACTGGTTTACAGGCACCTTATTCCTCTCAGTTGTGAGTTATAGTTTGTATATTGTCTGTTTCTGCTTTGTCAGAATCCATTTTATGTTAGTTTGGATCTCTTCTGGAAGTATTGCCTGTTACTTCTGGAAATGTAGAGCCTTTCCTATTAAGTGTTCTGATTTGATCATATTTCATGATCATTTTATATAGTAGTAGATAAATAGCTTCTACCGTTTCTAGTGAACTCTTTTCCTTTGGAAAACTTGAGACTTAAAATCTGAGATTTGACCTTTTAAGACTTCGTGAAAGTAAACTTCTGTGCAGTGTTTGTTCTTGCTTTTTTATTTTAATAAAAAACTGCTGAGAGCATGGCAGAGCAAGAAACAGAACAGTAGTAGCAAAAGGCAAGATGAAAAAAAAAAGAATAATTGTCTACTTATTTTAAAGATCAGTGTACCTTGTCTAAGTTGTCAAAGATGGATACAAATCAGGACAGACCTGTAAAGAACATGACTAGTGTTGTCCTGCAGCTTCAAAACAATTTCAATTCATGGGATAATTGAAGTGACAGTACTAGGTAGTAACGCAAAATACTCTGCTATTGTTGTATAGAAGTAGCTTATCAAAAAAGTTTTGTATAGAGAAATAGCAGACTTAAGGATTTATTCTTCCTTTCAGACTGTGATTAAGTAAAAGCAGTTCAGTTCACTTTTAGCCTTACGAAGCGTGCCTTATGCTCTGTCACGTAGTGCAGTCTTGTCAGTGGCCAAATATCCTAACTAGGTTTCATCATTTCTTTTTAGCCTATGAAACAAATACTGCAAGAAATACTAAAGTGGAAATTATACAATGTTTGAAGTATAGGCTTCCTGTTTGTTGCTAAAGATCAATTATTAGGTCTGTTCTTATGGCCAGCCTTTCTAAAGCAAAGGCTAATTTTGCAAATACTTGGGAATTTGAGGTTGTGGAACAAATTTTTGCTTTTCAGAGCAAGTGCTTATCCCTTGACGAAAAAACTCATCCAGTTTTCTTATACAAAACCAAAAGACCTAGGGATGTTCTTCAGAAGCTGGATCTTTTGACTGGTGGTAGAATTTAGGAACATTTGGACCTTCTGGATTTCTCTCTTCCCTCTGGCACAGCACCTTTTAATGATGACATGTACTCTGGCTTTTGTAGAAATACCCAGTTTCAGGCATGGAGTTCAGTCTGTGTGCTGGATTTGGTTGTGTGGGAGGATTTGGGTCACTGTGTCCTCCACTTTGATCTTCTTTTCCCCCCTGCTAATGAATTCCAGTTGTTCCATTTCACTTTTAACATCATGCTCTAGAAAATGCAACTCGCTATCTAATATAGAACAATATGTAGGTCAAAGCAGAAAAACCAAAGTGGTGCTTCTGCTTTTTTCCAGAAGGGATCTGGTGAGTCTTCTCCAAAAATGGTACAGTGGGAGGACAAAGGACCTATGATACAACTTGGATTTTTTTATAATAATTCATCTAAATGAAAATTAAAAATGGTAAAGGATAACTGGATTTATAGGAATTCTCAACACTTTGCATTCTCAGAGCAGTATGCCGGTCATCTTTCCAATGGAACTGTAAATTTAGGTTTCAAAACGCTAATTTTACTTTGTATTCTTACTTAATTCTTTACCATTATCAGCTGCCTCCAAAATACTCATCTGCCTTTAGACAATTTCAAGTGCCATCCTGGTGTCTTGCCTTGGGGTGGGAGGGTACACAGGGGAGCAGGCAAGAGAGTTTGGAAAGAAACCTTTTTAAAACAGAGGAAGAAAACAATGTTGAGTGAAGAAGTGAGAGACTGTAGGGAAAAGATTACGTTCATAAATAACCACAAAGTTACATATCCTAGAAAGTATTTTTGTATGCACTGTCTTAGCTGTGATTTTGTTTTAATATTCATTGCCTAATCTAAGATGTTATGATGTGAGGTTTTTGCCTAAATGCTAAGCTGGACCAGGTTGTGGGATTTTGTTTCTATTTAATTTTCCGTATACTTTATTTTACCTTACCATCTTATCTTTGTTATGAGGAGATTGAGTTTTCATCAGGGGGAAGGGGTGGCACAGAGGTATCAAACAATGTAAAGTTGTCAGTTACAGAAAACTGGTTTTGGTTTGTATTAGAGTTAAAAACATGGTCACTGTAATTTCTTCTATATTAAAATAGCTCTATATACATTTCTGTAATTAGGGATTTAATGACTTTTATTTTATTCCTTAGGACTATTATGGGCCCTCATGGAATCAATCGAGCTGTTCACCGCATTTCTTTTTCTGATTGTCAAAATGGATTAGGTAATTAGATTGCACATTCTGTTGATTCAGAGTAAACCAAACCTAAAAGCACCTGGTGAGCTTTTCCAGTTCACACTGTCATCAGTAGAAGTTTAATTTATCTGGCTTTTGTGGATTTGACTGTAAATCCATTTAGCACAGTAGGTGGAGTAACCAATTTCTTCCTTGTTTCTTTTGTTTATTCTACAGGAGTTAAAATTATTGGAGGTTATCGGGCACAAACAGCAGAAGACTATGGGATTTTCATAAAGAGAATTCTACCCGGAGGGGTTGCTGCTGTAGATAGTAAGTAATTTTTTTCCTACAAACATGCTGCATATAAAAAGCTGTCAAAAAAAGTCATCTTTATTTTACTTTGTGGACAAGGATATTTAAAATAGCGTGATTTAGTTGGGATTCATGATGTTGTGGCTTACTTTAAGATAGAGAAATGAAGCTTGGACCCTTCATGGGAAAAGATTTTAATACTCTCAGGTCTTGAAAATGTGTTCAAATCGAGATATGGCTCATGTGAAAGCAATTGGCAATCTTTCAGCACTGCTAAATAAGTGTTGAGATGCTGAACCTGTTTTAATTCGTAAGGGATAAAAGTAGTGTTTCCTTTACAGAACCAGTATTTTTAATGAGTTCCAATTTTTTTTTTTTTAAATTTTTTTAAGTGGTGGTTTAGATGTTCAGTGTGGAAAGAACAAATTATACTAGGTAGAGTTTGCAATAATAAAGTTACAGAATCTACTTCTGTCCTAGGTCTGTATATGGGTTTTTTTGAGATTCCATCTGGTCTTGTGCAGAATGATAATTTAAAATAATCTAAATGTACTTCAAAAGTGATAGTTCCTAAATTTGGTATTTGCAGAAGGTTAAAAATAGAATTGGTTCTAAAAAATCTTTTAGATGTCTTTATTAATGTATAACACATTGATATATTTATACGTGGTAACTTACATGTATGTTAAAAGCGAAATTCAGCTGAAAGTTAATTCCACAACTGTGCAATGTAAATTCCAGTCCCACAAATATTTGTGCTATGTCTAAATAATACAAGTAGCTAAATAACACTTATTTTCAGCAGCTATTCTGTGGTTAATAAGACTGATAGTTAATTAGTCTTATGACAATAGCCTAGCTTAATTAGGATCAGAACCTAATCTGCTAAAAGTCATAAGGTTGTTTATTGCATTAGATCACATAAAACTGAAAGAAAAAGCCCTGTTTTATTACTGTGATAGAATATGTTCACCATTCTCTGTTGATTCATGCATTACTGTTGATTTCATTACCAGGCCGTTTGCTCACTGGCGACCTAATTTTGGATGTCAATGGAGAAAACTTAATTGGAGTAACCAATGAAAGGTATGTTTGTACTGATTACTGAATGTTTATTAGAGCTTGGAATATTATATGGGGGTTTTTTGGACATTATCGACCACTGATTAAAAGAGCACAACTCCACTGAAGTCCCTGGAGTTCAACTGACAATTACTTTATCCTATAAATCAGCAAAACTGTCGTGGAAAAATGACAGGACTTTATATGCTTTTATAATGACAAAATAAGCTAGTTTCTTAATGATGTAGATTTTAGAATGTATGTGAAAATAGCATTAAAACATATTAAGCTGTTAAAATATTTTTGTAACTATCTGTTCGTTCAATACCAGTGAATGTAAATGATGCAGCTAACAAGTGTCATTGTAATGGGACAACGACGGAGCAATTATTTAGAAAAATCTGTAGAATATGTTGGATGGTTTCTGTAGCTGGATCACCAGAGATCAGTGCAGCTTAGTGTTGGAGACGTAGATTTAAAATTCAAAGAAAAATTACAGTATATATTGCTGAGGGAAATCCTGAGCAATGAAGGATACCTGAGCAGTAGTTTTTGTCTGGCGCAGGCTGTTAATCCTGAAGGACATCCAGGAAGGCAGCAGGATGGACCAAGGAGAGATGGGGACAAAAGGGAAGGGAAAGAGAGGGCAATCCCGATTTATTTCTGTCACCAGGCACAGTCTGTCTTTCGCTCAGTTCTCCAGTGCTTAATTTGGGTTGTGCTGCTGGCAAGCTTTTTTCTCTGTATCTGGCAGTCAAAATGATTAACTACATTACGAATTTGTTCATTTTCCTGCTCTTTCAGCATGATTCACCATGTACTTCTTGACAGCACCCTGGTATATTTATTTGGCTGTTTTTCCCCCCTTCTAGGGCCGTTGACATCTTGCGAACAGCATCAGCATCTAATCACATGTCTCTGCTAGTTGCCAGAGATGAAGAAGCAAAGTAAGAGAAAAATAAAACATCATTTTAACCTCAAAACTAATAAAAAGCCAACACTATATCTAAGGTTGGGTGGGCGGGCTTGCATGTATTTTTCTTTCAGGTTAGTTTTAATCGCAAAATTGCCCCACATGTCACATTTTTCTGTGTAGTATTTGATACCAGTTCATTCTGAGACTATTTGCATCAATTAAAGCAGCAAGCTGAGGCCAATTTCAGTTTAATGAAGAGGATTGAAATGTTACCAGCTAATACCATTAAAAACTGTTTGCTGTGATAATTTTTTTAATACTTCTCATATTTTAAAATAATAAAAAATGAGGAATACATTAGATCTACAGTACCACAGAACTGAATGATTTAAGCTGGTCTTGCCTTCTGAAAAAAGGCAGATTTAGTTATTGTTTTCCCTCTGAAGTTTGCTTTTCAATCTTTAATGAGCTTTGAATTAGTTTGGATAAGTAGGTTAAACTGTTCACTGCAGCAGGTAGTCCAAAATACATCCGTTATAAGGACATTTATGTTAAACATTGCTTTAACCTTGCTGTCTAAAGTTAAGCATATAAACCAATTTTGGCAGAGAATCATCGGAAATGCCATGATCCGGGTCTGTATCCCCTTTTGACTTAAATCTCTGGAGGAAACGGCTGTTGCGTAATGATATTTGATAATCATTGCAAGAGTATCTGCTGTTATTTGCCTTTCCTGGGATGTTCCACTTACAGAGTAATCTCTCCATAAAGGAATCTGCTCTAAATTCCTTTAGCCTTTTGTCCGATTTAAGCTTTCTTTTTCTGCTCCTTTAATTTTGTGTATTTGACAGACATGTAAATCACTCTGTGGCCTCTGATGTCTTCTTTCTTCATTCTGCCTAGATATATGTGAGGTCCACTCTTAATCTGCTTTCCTCTAAAGCATACTGACCTAGTTCCTCTAAACTCCTTGAATAATTAAAATCCATCAGTCCTTTTACCGTTCTGGTGGTATGCCCAATAGCCTGGGCAGAATCTGCTACTACATACAGTCCCTCACTCAGACACCTGTGAGTTAATTTCTTGTGACTGTACATTCCTGTGCTCAAAGATTATTTGATTTACACTCAGCTGTGTTTATGTGTGTTCCCTGGCTCTGGCATTAGTTCAATACATGTTGTCATTTTTTTTTTTTAAAAAAAAATGATGCATCCAGCAGATTTCAACAACCTTCTGCAGTCACTGGAATTACTTGGGCATTACCTTCCCTGCAATCAGTTAATTTATGTTCTCTCTAATTCTGCAATATTAATTTGCTGATGTTTCTGGTTTACATCATTCTAGATTATTTATATATTTTTAATCTGTTATCACTGAGGTAATCATAGCTCAGATTATAAACATTTTTTTAAAATTAGGCTGCATTCAGTATTAGATTAATCAAGAGCTTTTGTTTTCTCTTTAATGCACGTAATACAGGATGTACATCTTTGCTGCTTTTTGCCAGTTTGTTATAATATGATTGATTTCTGCAACTTCTGCTTTTATTTTTTATTATTATTTTTTTCAACAGTGCACTTGACCAAGAATTGTCCTTTATTTCATCTGTTGGGGCTTTTTAAAAAAGATATTATAATGAAAAAGATAAGCAAAGCCCAAGTACATACAGTATTTAATATATAATGATATTTACCTCAGATGAAATAGACTGCAAATTTCTGAGAAAGCTAAATAGAAGTTAAGAATTTGCATCTGTTTTACTCATTCTTGAATAACTAATAAAGATTTCTTCTATCCTTAAAAATGAGGTGCCACAGCTTTGTTTGCCAGTCTCTTCTGGGTTCTTGTTCAGTACAGCTGAACTAAAAGCATTCTTTAAAAATATGAGTATGCTATAGGTATATTATCTGATTCCTTCTAATATAAATAATGTGTTCTGGACCTAAGTAATACCGATGTCTTATTATCTGTAGTTGACCTGAATTACAAGTTTTGAAAGTTTGAAATCCAGGGTAAAGAGAGGTAATAATTAAGCTTTTCTACCAATAGTCCATTTAATTCATGGTCTATTGCTATTCCATCCTTATCCTTCCGTGTTACATTATCTTTTTCTTGCCTCTTCCGAACATTCGACAGGGCTTTCCTGTTTTAGTTGAGGTTGAGCTTCCTTCTCTGAGGAAGGGTAATCATTCAGTAGGAACAGTAGCAGGCTTCAAAAGGTGCGTTTCCACTACTGCCAACTCCTGATGGAGAGGATCTTTTCATTGCCACAGGAAAGAATTTCTTGACCTGATGGATAAGTATGGCTCTCACAGTGACACCAGCTCTGCAAGAAGTTCTCCAACACAACTATTGCCTGGTGAGAGATTGCTTTCTAGCCTGACATAATCTGGTAGGACAAGAGACACTTCGGTGGAGTAGAAGCTAGCACTTAAAACTCTTCTCATTTGGGGGGAGAGTATATTGGAGGAAGTGACTGAAAGTCAGGCAAAACACACATGTTTACTTAGACTTTAACATTTACTTTGTAGCCTAAACATGTAATTTGAGGCATTTGTGTGTCAGTTTCCCCAACTCTTAAAATAAATATACTACCACCTGCTTTCAGCAATGTTAATTAATGAATAATGTGAAAGATATTTGGTATTTGTAGATTGAATGTACCATAAGATTTCAAAGTACTAATAAAAATTTGAGCTAGAATACCATAAATTCTAATCCTCGTGGAATCGTTGCCTAATTAGGATGCCTTTATATAGCATGAGCAATTATTCACTTGAGATTATTTTTGCACCCAGTTTGCAAAAAATCATCACTTGCTATGTTTTAAAGAATTACTGCTGGAACCCTGGGTGGCTCACAATTCTTAGTTGTGTAGACTTAAGCTTTCTTTTGGTTATTTGATTGCTTATAGTTTGTCTGTTTTCTAACGTGAAAATAGTCCCACTGAACTTACTAACATGAGTTGAAGCTTTGTGCTTTTTCCCAAACATGTGTTTTATTTCTTTTTTTCATTGTTTCTTTTCTTTAAGCAAAATCTATAGACAGTCCTTCTTCTGGCTCGTCCTCAAGGTCACAGAGTCCTCAGTTGCATCCAAAGGATAATATCACAACCACCAGCAGAAATAATTCTGTCCCAGCACCATCCCCAAAGCTCGCAAAGTAATTTCTGAAACTGGCTGTAACTCTCTTGTGTGAGCTGTAGAAAATGGTGTATTTGGCTGCTCAGGAACATTTTGGGTTGAACACTAAGTGTTCAACTCTTTCTTTTTTTGTTTTTTAAATGCTGTAAGTTATAATGCCATAGATATTGCAAACTTTCAGTTTTAATAAGGTATTTTTCTCATTTGTTTATTGTTTACATGGTAGAAGTAGATTAATCAGATTGACTTTTGATCTTAGTGTCTCCTAATGAATTAATGCTTCTGGTTTATGTGTACCTAGGTACTCCCATAAGCCTTGGATATATATAGTAGAGAGGAGCTTTTTTTCTTGTAAAATAATATATCAGTTCTTTCTGTAATTGCCAGGAATAACAACCGAAGTTGCTGATTTTGTAGTAAGTAGGCAGTGTAATGTTTGAACATTGAGATTAAATGTCCACTATTTCTATTTGTTGCTGTAATACATATTTGTGAAATCAGTAATGTAACAATACTATATCACTTCAGCCTTCACTGAATATCTAGTTCTGTGAAGTACTTATACTTTTCTTTTTTCCTTTCTCTGTGTAGGGATAGTGCATTTCAGATTATCTCTGTTTGCAAAAGAACAAGCCTCGGTTTGAATATTGTAGGAGGAATTAACAGAAATGAAGGGCCTTTGGTATATATTCAAGAAATTATCCCTGGTGGTGACTGTCATAAGGTAAAGACCTTTTTTCCCTCCCTCCCCCTTCGGGCCACCTGTATTTTTGCCCTCATTTAGTACCTACTTCAGTATTTTATATATGCAGTTATATTTTAAATACAAATTTTGTTTGTGTTTCTGCGTGCTTTCTCTTTGAACAGAATTATCTCACTGCACCATATCACTGTTACATGGTAATGAAAATTATTCATGAGTTCATTTGAGATAAATAAGGACCTTGTTCCCCAATTTACATATGAGAAAGTAAGAAATCAACTTCTTTAAGAGGTTGCATGATGCAAGGTCCATCAGCACAGATGGGACAGAGCTACAGATTGTATCTCTCTCTTCCCCCCCCCCCCCCAGGACATTCAAAAAAACGTTTTTTCCTTGGACTTAGTTTAGATGCATCCTTGCAGTTCAAAAGCATTGTGTAGGCAAATTAGAATAAAAAATATTCTGATAGTGCAGACTAATAAAATGTATGAATCAGTACTGATTACTGTTTTCATTTATGACAAATGCAATATGTAAATCAAGAGGGTTTGTCAGTTTTTAAAAATAAATAAATAACAGAACTGTCTGGTTCAAGTACACAAAACTGTTTATCCAAGTGTCTCCTTTTGCATCCTGAATTATTATGGTTATTTTGATGTGTAGATAACCAGTTTTTGCCTCTTGCCAAGCACGGGGGTACGAGTTAACTTCACGAGCAATGAGGTTTGCCCCAAAACAGTCTATAAATATTTGTGACTGAATTTTTGTAGATTAAGGTTAATCACAAAATGCCAAGATGGAAGGAAAAAATGCAATGGGTCTCCAGGACTTCTTTTAGTAGATAAATGGTAATCATCCTTGTTTTGTTTTCTCCTATTTTGCTGTGGCTTCTAAAACATTTTTGTCATTGTAAACATATAATTTAAAGCCTGTCATACATAATCGATAGACTGAGACTGAGACATTGATTTGCAGTAGGTTCTAATATTAGCAATATTAGAGGTAATTTCCCAATCTTGGTTATCCTGTTTGAGAAACCTAAGCAGCAAGCATATTTTAAATCTCTGCCACATGAGGGCAATATTGAAATAGATATCTTCTTTTAATAGGCTGGATGCAAGCGAAATAATAGATCTACAACTTTTTTCTTTTATCAAAACCAGAACACTAAGTGACAAAACATGCAATAAAGTGCTATAATAGGTTTGAAATAACACAGCTAAAATTATGGTATGTGGGTATTAAATATGTGAAATTATACTGGTCTTGAAAAGGTATTTTACTTATTTGCTATGTAACTTCTGTACACAGCTTGTTTCACATGGTCAGATTGATTCTGTGATTAATTTCTTAAGAGCTGAAGAACACAGCCATGTTATGTGTAATTTAATGTGTATAACATTAGATAAATGTCATAACTAACTCTGTAACCATAGGTGAATTACATGAATTTTCAGTTAAATTGTTGCGGCCTCTCTTAAAATGTGAGTAAAGAAAGCTTTATCTTAGCGTGAAATCTAGCCTAGCATGTTTAAAGTCTTGTCTTACAGTCTCTGAGACAGAAATGTGATATGTGCCTGTGTTGGTAGAAAGTTTGCAATGAATTCAACAGAAGCACAAGGCTGACAGTATTATTTCTGTCGTGGTTTTGACTGGTGAATTCCTAATAGACTAATCTGGTTTTCTCATTAAGATTAATATGGCTGGTAAGTGCCTGAAGAGTCCCATGTATAGCCAAGAACATTTGGTTTTGAAATACAAATTAATCCAGCTCACAGCTGAATTAATTAGTAAGGAAGCTTCCTGTAGTCAGATAAGGTGGTACTCCTTGCTGGAAAAATTACTATCTGTGGTTGGTTGATTTGTTTTTAACAGAAATATGCATCTGGGTCCAAATGTCTTCTTTACACAATATCTGAGACCTCTTTGGTCTGATGAAGCTTTTATAATGATTGCTATCATGGTGATTAAATGATCGTTTGATCTGCTGTTTATTTCTGCAAGATTGTCAGGCAAAATGTATAGCCATTCTTGATGTTTCTTGTCTTAACAGATCCAGAGGAATATGTTAAAGTGCTGTAATTATACAGTTCTTTCTATAGTGTTAGCAATTAATATAAAATCTGTGGGTTTGGTTTTTTATTTGTTATGTTAGGATGGACGATTGAAGCCTGGAGATCAACTTGTATCCATAAACAAAGAGTCAATGATTGGTGTCTCCTATGAAGAGGCAAAAAGTATAATCAACAGAACAAAGACAAGGTATCTGTTACTGTCAAACAGCTAACCCTCCAAAATTGTTTATTATACACTATTTATGATGAGATTGTGAAATGTCTTGTCATGTGTATTCAGAGAAAATGCAAGGGATATTAAGTTTTTTGAAATAGTCAATTGCAATATTATTTTGTAGAAAAAGACTCAAATGCACCTTTTAGACCTGTAAAATTATACTTTCATTCCCTTCAAAAGAAAAAAAAAAACAAAAAACAAATGCCAACCCCACACTATTTGCCTTTTTTAATGATGGGGAATAGAACATCCTTTCAGAAAAAAAAAAAATCACACAGTGTTTGGAAAACTGTAATTTTTGCAAGAGCAGTGTATAATCTTCTGAACAGTATAGTATACAATATGTTGAAACTTTTTAAATTTTAATTTTAGGTTTGAAAGCTTTTGGGAGATAGCTTTTATTAGACCAAAAAATATTCCCAGTTATTCAGAGAATCTGCAGCGTCCTTCCAGTCTCTTAACGTCTTCTGTAGCATATGGAGAGCAACAGGCTGCAGTACTTAGTCCTCTTGCGTCTCCTGATGGGAAGCTTGTTTCAACATTCACTCCAAATGCTGTGAGTATACTTATTACTCCTCTTAGTATAAAGTGAGCAAATGGTTGTTTTTCCTAATTTTATTGGAATTTCAGCGTAGGGTTATTTCAGTTCAGTTTCCATTCTAGTAAGAGAATGACTGGCTTTTTTTCCTGCACAATATTAATTCTTTGGAATATCAAGACTTTACAAAAAAGACACGTTGTGTAACAGTAGAGTAAACAACAGTGATGAGAGGAATAAGAGTATTAGTTGACTGACGGTAAGAAAACAAATCAAATAAAATAAGCATTAACCATGTTCTTAGATACAAAGTTGTCCTTATTGCTTCTCTAGGGAGTAAAGTTCAGAATCAGATATATATAGTTATATATTTCAGAGATAAAGTACTCTCTGATGAATACATATGTGTGAGTACAGTACAATCACAAGTTACACTTCCTCAATGATGATGAGATTTTTGCTTAAAAAGTCCTAGAATCCTAGAAGAATGTGGGGTTTTCCCCCTTTCTTTCAGCTAAGCAATAATTGCTGTTTTAATTCATACAGCTCACCATTAGTGTAAAAAAGTAATGTTGACTGTAAGAAAGATTTTAAAACTACTCTATTATTTCAATTTAAAAAAAAAGACATTTTCTATGTATCGCATTTTTAAAACTAAATAAAGCCTTGTCTTTGAACAAGGAAGAATAAAATGTTTCATGTCAAACACACAGTCGAAACAGGTGATTCTCAATTGTTCTTATGCTTGTACTTAAAATTCTTGCCCATTTATCTTTCCTATTAGAGATACAAACATTGAAACAGGTTGTCTAGAGAGGCTGTGCTATCTTAATCTGTGAAGATATTCAAAACCTAACTAAGGCTTTGATAAGGCCCTGATCTAAGCTTTTTGAATGGCATTCCTTCTCACCACCACCACCCATGCCTTCCATTTTCTCCTAGGGTCGTGTTGATCTATCCAGCCCTATCTCTCCCCCTGCTCTTCCTTCATCTTCCTCTCTTTTACATTAATGTGTATTTCTAGTTTGGCTTGTGATCTGCTTTAGAAATGGTATTTCATGACTTTTGATTTTCTTTCATAGGTGGAAACTGGAGTCAAGATGGGAGAGCAATCTCCAATTACTTCTCTAGACAGCAGTCCTACTGATGTGTCTGCCACTGGTAAATGCTGATTTAATTTCCTGCCACCCTTTTTTTCTTCACTAACTGTCGTATAGAAAATAGTGCATAGAGAGACTTGATAGTCTTTAAAAAAAGGAATATTGCACTATTTTTGTAGTACTAAAAAAAGGACCGAGATCAATGGATTGTTTAGTAGCTTCTGTCAAATATAACCTACATTGTCTTTAACAACAGCTGAAACCAAACAAAAATGAGTGATCACAACATTTGCTATACAGCAGTAATGATAATAGACTCAGTAGAAACCGGATAATGAAGGCTCACATATAGATCAAGATTGGGTTGCCATAGAAACTGTGCTTTCTTGATTTGATGAAATTCTGTGGATGTATACTGCTTGCACTTTTTTTTTTTTTTTTAATCAGGGCAGCATATTGGAAGGATGGAAATAACAGGCAGACCTCTTTAACAGTTTTTCAATCAATAACAAATAGAATATATATGTGTATATTTATATTTAAGAGTCATGACATTCAGACAAAGAGTACAGTCACTTTGATCATATCTCTAAATATATATTTTGAAAACAACACTAAGGAAAAATAGAGGTTGTAGAATTTGGTGAGAATCAAATCTGAACTGAACAATTGTAATTCCTTTGGGAAACGAATATGCGTTGTATTTACAAACAGTGAAAATGCAGTACTCTGACAATGATGAGAGTCTCAATTGGCACAGGAATATAACAACTGACTCTTAGTCAAAGCTGCCACTTCTCTCATGCTGCCCTTTTTCAAGGATAACCTTTCAGAGATAACCTTGAAAAACTAAAGTAGCTCTTAGATTATTTTTTTTAAATGCTGTAAGAAAAATCGGCATAATTTTGAGAAATTCTTGCACAAACTCGTACACAAGGCTTTTTCATTCTGAGTTGAAAGGAAGTGTGCCAATTCAGCTGAGGTTCTAGCCCCCTGTCTTCAGAATTTAATATAGCATGTGAGAGGTGTTAGTGTCAGAGATTTTCAAGATGTTTTGGTTTATGCTTTTGGCATATAAAGAGAATGTAAATTACTTTGAGCTTGGAATCAGATATGCTGTGAAACTAAAAAAAAAAGAAATTTCTATGTGATTCCTTCTGTTCTTGTAGACAGATCAAACTGCAAGATCCTTTAGTTTTCAAATGCTGGTTTTGGTTTCAGTACCTCTCTAGTCCATTAATGAAATAAGGAATTAAGATCTAAATTATATTCATAAATAATGAATACAAGCAAATATTCCATTTTCTTCTGAAAAAAACAAGTCAATGAATTTTTTTCTATTTACGTACATCTAAAATTCAAAGAAATTGATAGTTAACTGCTCCTTTTGCCTCCTGTCTGTGATCAAAGGCTTCCAAAGGTTGCTGCTCCTTGTGTTGTATCCACAGGTGTGTCTGAAACATGACAAAGCTGTGACTGCATTTCTCAAGTTCCATTAAAACTAAGCATGCACACCAAAAAAAAGGCAATTATTCTGAAATCTTGCATATGGACTGCTAAGTACTGCTAGCTTCTTTTCCTTTCCTCACCTTAATCATTTGCGTATGTTGGAAATAAAATAGATGCACCATAAGTTATTAATGCAACTAGAAAATATTATGCAAACTTGTATTTCTGACTATAAGGACTGGAGAGGAGGGGGTGATGGATGATGGCTTAATGAATGGTAGTTCTTGGAAAAGGGTTCCTCCCAGGAAAAAGTACTGAGGAGCCTGCTGGAATTCAGTCTGCTACCTCCACACAGCCCTTAGTTGGCAACAGGTCATTCCCTCTCTTTCCGCAGTGTTTTCTAGATCACTAGATATGCTTTTGGGAACTGTTGATTATGCCGAGGGTGTGTCTTGAAGGTCTTTCTTGGGATTCACAAGTGTGTTTCCCCTTCTGTTTCCAAAGTAGCTGTGTATCTCCGAGAGAAGAGAAAATACCACAAGTATAAGCCATATGCTTGATGAATCGCTCAAAGTTATTCCTGGTTTCTTTCTGCTAATTTGCTACTTGTCACTTTTTGATGTGAAAAAATACTTTAAGTGATTGATACCCATAATTTTTGTTTATTACTGTTATGTCCTTTAAAAAAAAAAGTTAATCTAAATATTAACATTTATTTGTGGCAAGTTGGTATTTAGCTGGCATCCATTTGATGAGCAGAGCTTCAGAACGAATTTTTCAAAGCCATAGTTACAACTGTATCCTTATTTAATTTTATTTTTTTTCTTCTTAGTTATTGCCCCCAGCCAAAATGCTGATTGTGAGCTGCAAGGAAGGAACTCTATTATTCGTCTCAAAGCAGAAAAGCTGGAGAGGGTAAATATTTATAATCTTTTCAGTTTTCCTTTCTCCCCCTTCATAATGCATGTAAAACATCTGGAGCATATTTCTAGGTTGACAAACTTCAAGGTATAAATTATACACCGGATTTTCTATTTGGATAGTTCTTTCAGGTTGCAGGCCAATATTTCATTTTATATATTGGGCAAATTACTGTTTTTGTTAATCTAATTACTGATTAACTCTTCTGGGAATCTGAACATCCCTCAGGATTTTTAAGGCAGTTATTAAGGACAAAGGGGTTTGCTTATTACACTCATCTGTATTCAAGGTTAAATAATATCTGAACATCTCTCAATTAGAAGGAAAAGTCACAGTGTGTCTCTGGAATAAAAGTGTTGTCAGTGAGAGCGTACTGTGATACAAAGGCTCTTTGAAGTATAGCTCTTTAATTACTCCCCCATGTCCCTGCAGTCATTATCCCTCGTCCTTTCTTTTTTTTTTTTTCCTCCAAAATAAGTTTTCTCCTTCCAGGCATTGAATTATCTTGGGATTCAGCCCACAGATGAGCAGCAGCAAGCCCTAAGGCAGCAACTTCAGAAAGATTCTAAAGGAACAGTGTCTTTTGGAGGTAATAATTTTTAATTACCATGGAAAATAATGAAATGTAGGAATATAGAAATGATAGATAATAACCATTAATATATTTTCTGGCAGTATTGGGTTGCTACTGCAAGTAAAATGGTACTTTGAGGCAAGAACCTTATTCTACTGTATAAAAATAAGCTTGGCATTATGAAACTAAGTAATTGGAAAGCAAATCACAAATTTATCTAATTAAGAGCAGCCTTGAGAAAGTTTTGATTTTGTGCTGACAATTCCTAAATTTTTGCCTTGACAATAGGGTACTGTAATTGTTCCAAAAATCACTTGGGAGAGTATTGATGGTTAAAGAGTCTTCTTGAAGCAACTAAACCGACGAATTATTTAACTTGTTTAGTTTGTGAGAAGTAAGACCATTTAAACTATTGCATATAGAAAGAGATTTGCATGGAGACCATCATGATTCTTCTTCTAGCTAAACCTAATTCTGAGTGGAATGAGTTGCTTCTGTTGGTTATGGCAATTTTGGTAGGTGACACTAACAATTTAAGAATATTTCTCATAAACTGTGAGACATATGATAGTTCTGATGCTAAAACTGATGGAAATTTCACTTTTCCTAAAGTTTATGAAAAACAGCATCAAACACTAGTATGTGAAAAATAATTTCTTGTACTTAACCATCAAAAAAGACACTGGATTTTCCAGTACCTTCTCAAGAAAGATACTGGGTCTTCCATCAGATTTTATGTGGTGTAAACAAACTGACCTTTATATTTCCCCTTTTCTGTCATATTGTAGCACAATATTTTGTTATACATTCACAATGAACGGGTAATCCAAGCCAGGCTGATGGAGAATGCTGTGGTGTTTGTATTTAAAACTTTCAACTTGGTCAGCATCAATTTTACCAGGTCTCTATCAGGGGTTTAAAGGACCTGCAAAGGAAACTATGAGCTGTGAGCTAGCACAAAATTTTTCTTTTTTCCTGCAGAGACGCTGTGTCTCCTCTAGTAAGGTCAATTCATTGGGAAAGGCAGGTATATAACAGATGTGCAGATTTCTTTTAATTTTTCACAGGGGTCTGCCAAATGCAGAGCATCTCTAACCAGGTACTTTGAAGGTGAACTTCCCACCACCTTTTGTTTTCTTTTCTACTTCACAACTTTATTCAGGGATATTTCATCCCAAGACCTGTTTTGAACACTTTTATTCTTACTCTTACCAGCTTTACCAAATGTTTCTGTTCAGACAGGTGTGTCTGATTTTCATATTTTCCTTCAGAAAGCTTATGGTGGGCAGACACTGCATTTATAAAAGAGTAGCCATACATTGCGATATTAGTAGTTGTGTTGCATCTAGTCATACTGTTACTAAACTGAACTTGTGGACTGTTTTTTAGATTTTGTTGAAGTTTCAAAGAATCTGTTCTCTATGCAATTGAATGCAACAGAGTATGGCCAAAAATCTGTAACATTTGGGGTCAATGAACTTGCCAGCTTACTGGATTCACAGGTAAAATATGTGCCTATACAGTGTTTAACTGTTGGGAGGAGATTATTGGAGAGTTTATTATATGTCAGATTACTCCAAATCTTGGGCAGATGTTTAGAACAGCTCCATATCATGGTGCTATTTAAAATAACGTAGTTTCTGTGAAGCTTTTTAAAGCAAACTACTTTGCAGAAAGCAATTCATGGAATTATGTTGTGAATTGTTCTAAGTATGGACAACAGCGATTTACTGATGTTTCTTAATGGAATACATATTGCTACTACCTGTGTGAGTGATAAACAATCATTGGGCCCAGTGATTTGAACTACTGCTGCAGTGAAAATCGCTTTATTTTAGCAGTGACTAGAGCATTTGCAGCGTAGGAATACTAAAATAAAACTATGTACGCTTTAAAATATTGAAGAAAACAGCGGCTATTAGTGTTGTATTCTTGGTACTTCTAAAAATATTTTTATTAATCCTTTTTAACAGGAAAAATAATTGTTCCTTTGGAAGATTAGTTCGTCAGAATTTTCTTAAACATTTTTAGTATTTTCAGGGTTTTAAATTATTTTAAAATTAAGATTATCCTCTCATTTTATTAACAAGACCTTTTAAGATAAGATGTTGAAGATTGTGGAAGATACAGTTAGCAATACATTCTAACCTTACATATTTAAATACGTACAGTCTGTAACCCATGATTCTTTGGAGGATGACATGGAAAAACTTAAGAAAGAAAGAAATGAAGCTTTAAAAGAAATGAGTAAATTAAAGGTAATATTTTATTTTATTTGCTTTAAATTATTTAAAAGACTAATTTCTTTTTGAGTGTATATAGTAATTTACCGGGTTTTTTTGAATTTTATGTGCAATTTTTGGTGAATAAATAAAAAGGCAGAGCAAACAGTCCTAATTATGTTTGACGATTGTATGCTTACAATATATTTCTGGAGACAGTGAATTTTATTTGTTATACTGAATACTAATGCATTTTTTAATCTGATTCACAGAGAAATGAGACTAAGCAGACATTTCACAAAAGTGAATTTGGAGAAGTGACTGATTTGCATAGCAATTTTATTTAGAAATGTGTGATCCTAGTAACCGCAGTGTCTGAGCATATGCTAATACTGTTGAAAGAAGTCAGAACTGGAGGATAAATTAATCTGTTTTCAAAATTAATACATAATTTCACAGACATTACAAAATACATAAGACCTAAAGCAACAAATATATTTATTGTTTCTTAATACCCTGCGTTACAACCACGGTCCTATGCTCCTGAATTTCTTTTTTGACAACCCAAAAGATAAAAAATTCTGGTCCTGTATTGAGTGTACCTAACTCTTGTTCTTGGACAGGACTGGAAAATGGATCCCAGGATACAGGCAATTCTACAAATTGCCTCCTGGTCCAAAAAAATTGTTTCTTGCTATAGATTACAAAAACAATGGGTTGATGTGCCCAAAGGTCTGTTCTTTGTTCTGTGCACAAAGATTCTTCTTCTGAAAACTTGGTACTGAAATGAAAAAACCTGATTCGCATTGACCATTGAAGTAGTGATCACTTATCACGAGTCCCTAAATTGCTGGTTGAAAACTGGCAATGATCAATCTATAATTGCCTCATTTCTTATACTCTTCCCTTAACAATCTACAGCCAAATACTTGATACTGAGTGAGAAATACCCGTGATCTGACTCAGTATGAGAATCTTTGTGCTTTTATAGCACTTTTTTTTTTTTTTTTAAACTTCCTTAGAACTTTTAACCTTGTGAAAGAGGTATACCTACAGGCTTCTGGTGTAAGTAGGTGAGTGAAAGAATGGTCAAACATGTAATGTTGAAAATAACTTGACATGAATATTAGGTTGTACAGCAATCTGTTAAAGCCACAAAAATGTCTTTATTCTGCTCATTTGCTAGGTGGCTAGGTACCGAGACTTAAAATGTGTATTTTATATATATCACAGAAATGTTCAGTAAATAATCCTCAGATACTCATGAAACTTAAACAGTGAACTCTCTGAAAAACTAGCTTTTAGAGATTAAAATTTGGTTTTGTCACGGGTTTTATAGAAGCTGTTGATTATTTATTATTTCCACCAGAAGTTAATATGTGTGTTTCTGATTATACAACATTATTAACATATGTTGTGGCCTAGAAACATAGTAGTTGTACAGAAGGCAGTAAGTACATTGATAGAAGTTAAGTATTGCTACCTGTAGTTTTGAAAGAGCTAGCTAGGCTTTAGGAATAAAAGGAAATTATTATTATTATTATTATTATTATTATTATTATTATTATTAAATAATTCTTTTAATTATTTCTTCCTTTTTTGACAGGAAAACTTGTCTGAATCTGTGAATTTACAGAAACAATTAACAGAGGAGCTACAAATAGTCAAGCAAGTATGTTGAAGTTTCTTAAAAATATCATTTTTTTTATTTTTACTTGTTTTTGTGGAAGGGAGAAGGGAGCACTTCTTTCTCTCTGGATGCTCATATAGACTATGCTTTCACACTGATTTCAACACAAAGTGGTTCTTTTGTTACTACAGAGCTTTTGATTAGAACTGGAGAATATTGATCCTTAAGTTTTTAGAGCAATAATACTTCTCTGCTGTTGAATTGAGGTAGGAACAGTAGGACAAGCTGGATCAGGTAAGTCGGATAATAACGTACTAGTACCTTCGGGTCTTAAGTGTTCTTGAAGTGATTTTGCTGTTCTTAGGCAACAGTGTGCCTAATCTACAGTCCTAACATTAGCTACTTTATATGTCAGCCAGAGTTTTAAGTATGAAAAAAGACGCACTTGACAATTCTACCTGATATTTACCAGGAAAAAAAATGGTAGTAAGTGTTTTGTGAGGAATGTCTTGTTTCTGTCTCCATATCTATCTATAAGAGAAGAAATCAGAGTTTCTTATGAAATTTAGCCTTCTCGTGTCTCTTAAAGGAAATATCCAATTATATGTAAGTCTCAGGTCATTTATAGCCTGGATTCAAAACCAGGTAACTGGTTCAAAACCAGTTCCTGTTTCCTGCTTCTACTGAACATCATCCTGTCAGCTCTTTTCTTCTTATGAGCTGGCCACCTTTCTTCTCTCCTGTACTGCTACCTGTATTCCTGGTAGGTTTCTCATGGCTAGCTGTTCCATTCAGATGTCATGTAAAAATGCAAGATACAGTTTAAAAATATTTCCGTGTACTGTTCTATTAAGATTATTTTTACATTTTTGCTCATATATGTAGATTTGTTCAGCACCTTCATTATCAGCTTTTATTCCTTGAATATAAGAGAACTGCTTGAAAGATATTTTCCATTAACATTGTGATGTTGCCGTCCGTACACTGTGGGACAGCAGGGAAATAAATTGGATTCTTCTTTTGGATAAAATTTAACTGGACGTATGTTGCAGTAGTGCACCTCATGTTTCCATTCACTACTAGGTGTTCGGTCTGTTGCTCTAGACTGGAGCAGATGGTCAGTCCATCAGTCTGGACTAAAGCTAGGACGAAGCACAAACCCCAGAATGCAAACAGTATGGACATCAGGTCCTCAGCATCGAGTGTTTCGACTCACATACCTCTGCTCTTACTGGGAAGGTAGCCTTGGACAAAGATGGTTTAAGGGTCTGTTTTAAGTGCCGGCAATGCCCTCTTTCTACCACACGAGGTCCTCGTACTTTTATTTTTCTCTCAAGCACTGTCCTGTGATGGTGAAGGTCAGCTTTGCAGTACAAACCTCCAGGGGATGATTTTCTAGTAAGCGTTTTAAGTAACTGCTGTTGAAAACGTTCCGTATAGTGAAATGAAAGAGAAATAGTATATTATATGTAATTACAGCGCTGTGTGACCTATTTTAGGAGATACAAGCAGGCTTTTAATGGAAATTTTAGTTCTGCTTATACTTGGTGCATTTTCAAGTGTTTTATATATATTTCTGTAGTTCAGAACCAATGTTGATGCTGAGATTCATGGTGATATGAAGTTTAAAAAAACCAGGCTACTTACAGTACAAGTTGCCATTTAACTTACGACGATGCATTCCTGCTTGAGCTGAAGTCAGTGAAATGAGTTAATGAGTATATTATTGAGCCCTAACGTAAAGTAAACAAACAACTTAAGTATGTGCTTAAGGTCTTCTGAATTCAATACAATTTAAACAATTTTTTTAAATCACTGTCCTGAAAAAAACAAGGTTTTAAATGAAGATGTAGGCTACAAGTCATATATTGGAGTCTCTTTTGTGGTATTTCCATTGTCTACTAATTGTAAATGGCAGAGGTTACAGCTTAATTAGGACAGGCGTACAAATATTCTGGTTAATGAACAGATTTTGTTAGTACCAATTCATTAAACACTGCTTGAATCAGTAGCTAACAGGATAAACAAACTCTTAAGGTTAGAAATATTGCTAAATTTGAAATGACGTAGTAATTATTTCCTAATACTGGTCTATGACAATTAAAATATATTAATTGATATATTTTTACTTTGAGCTTGTGATATAGCACTATCTTTGGGTCTTCCTTGAAATCATATGGAAGCTGAAATTGGCACAAAACATAGAAAGGCGCTTTTGAGTACCTGAAGTCTTGTCAACACCATGAATGTGAAATCTGTAGTGATGTCTTCTGTCTTCCTGGAGCAGTTTGACTGTATTCTGTGCTGCCTGAAAGTCCTGGGTCATACCAACCTGAATGATCTCTTCTTTACTACAGCTTTTTTTATGCAGTTATTGTCAGCTGAAGCACCTCAGCTAAACATAGTAAATGTGAAAGGTCGTAAAGATAGGATGCTGTTTGTGGTATCCCATGCTGCTGGACTTGTATTTCATAGGGCTAAGATTTGCTATTCTGTGCTTAGGTTTTCTAAGGGGAAAAGAGGTGCTTTGAAGACTAGGACTTGAATGGCTGCTATTTTGGAAGTGGTATATAATTTATTTCACCCTGCCTGAAAGAAATATTGGGTTTATTTTTATTTCATTGGCTTTTTTATTTTAATATATAGTAAAGATACTTGAAGTTTTTTTAAAGGATGTTTTCAGGATACAATTTTTGTAAAATTAATGAATAAACATCATTGAATTGTAACTACAATTTTTCATGTCGTTTAAAAGAATACCTTTGTTCCAGTGTTTGTGGTGGCTGGAATATTACTTGGATAAAACCTTCTCCTGACACTTGAATTTATCCCAGGAAGAAATAGAACCTGGCTTTGAAAGAAACCTGTACCTTGAAATTGATTCTGTAAGGATTCGGTTTCTCTCCTCCAGCCTGCAGTTTCTTATTTGTTGTAGTGGCTTCATACCAGATTAGGACAAATGGTCCCATCAGGCATTGATATAGATGAAATATTAGCAGCTGCAGATTCCATTTCTGTTGCGTCTTCTTTCATACAAGCAGTTGAATGGGACAAGAGAAAATGTTGCTAAAGCATGCTGTAATCCATCTGCTCTTCACTGGTGGGGGCCCCTTACCTGCTTAAGTAAGAGAACCCACCGTGTCGCCGCAGCACCAGCTTCAGTAACGGTAGAACGGGGGAACCTGATGGTATCGGTTCCCTTTGTGCCTCCCTGCTCTAGCAAACAGCTCTGGTTTGTCAGAAAATCCTGCTAATTCAGTTGTGGCGTGGATAATCGTTTCATTGTAATGTAAGAATCCATTGTTCGCTAATTATTCCTTTAGGTCTTTCACTGTTGAAATCTGGTCATACTTGGTCTGCTATTATGGAGAAATTAATATTCAACAATTGGGGTTCTGAAAAAAACAGTGGAGGAGTAAAGGCGATTCTGCATTATAAGAGATTAAACCTTTATCTCAAGGAGGTCTTATTTCAAAATGAAGACCTCCCTTTTCATTATAGCAATTTTCCCATGACTCTTCTGATGTCAGTTTATTTAAATAATTCCTACATATGCATTTTTAAGATGCCACCTTTTGTCAAGGCCTCTGTGTTCATTTATATTACGCAAACTAAACATCAGAGCATCTTTTCACTTTTGTCCCCAAGAGTCTTTTTCCCACCTCCAGCCTGTTACTGAAGGGTACCTTTGCGACTGAAGGCTACCACATCATCCTCCATATCAGCAGGGCCCAGCTTTTCTTGCTGTTGAGTCACTCTGTTTCTTAGAGTGGCAAGAAAATGCCCTCTGCAGAGGCAGTAATTTTGACCTCTACTTCTGTAGATTCATAACTTCTTAGAAGCCCCTGTGTTCTCTGATTGTTTCTAGGAAAAAGAACTGCTCTGAGCAGCTTGCAGGAGGGGTGGATTGTTCTGGTGGTCTTCCAATGAGTGCGTTCAGTAATGGCCCCTTGCACTGCTTTTAGCGCTGTGCAAACAGGCAGCTGTAAAACCAGCCAGCCGGATAACAGAGACACGCAGCAATAAGCTTTTGGATAGTCTGTGTTTCCAGGTGGAGGTGATCATCATGTAGAATGGGCTCAACTAATGCTTTGTGCTTCCGAAAGGAAAAAAAAAGTAAAAATCATTATCCTTGCTGTCAAATTAGAAGTTATTTAAATGTCTCTCTCATCACTTGTGTACCTATAACAGAAACCTCTAAACTAACACCAAAGTCATCTGTATTCACCAATGATGTTGCTGTTTGCTACATGTGTGATTACTTCGTGTAATGCTTTATTTTCTAAGAGACCAGAATGTCCCTGGCAATCATTCACACTGGTATTATATTGCAAAACCATTGTAAATATGAGGAAGATGATGTCCTATATATATGTCATTGAGCTGAGTTTACTTATGGCCTGAAATAAATATATATTGTTTATTAAGACTAATAGTGTACAGGTTAAGTCCTCTGAAACGGAGATTGATAGATCATTTTACAGAAAAAACATTATGACAAAGTATAGCAAAACCTGACTTGAGGGATATTGATTGCACAGAACAAATGCTTCTAAGTTAAGAAATAGAATTAAATCTGCTTTTGTAAGCTTAACTGACCTCTCTAGACATTTATATTATGACACCTGTTGAAAATTACATGACATTTTTTCCACAAAAATAGGAAGATTTGGTCATTTAGGTTTTTCAGAAACAGCGATTTCAAGCCTAGTTTCTAGAAGGTTATTTCCTACTTATTATAGATTCCTAGTGTGTTTCTCCTCTATCCCTGCCTGTTTCCCCTCTAGTTCCATTCCCAGCCAGGATATAGTTATAATAATAAGATGTAATAGGTAGATTAGGAGTAGGATATTCACCTAAGTGTCCTTAGCTGAGGAATTTCTAGCTCTGTGAATTTGTATAGTTAAAGCTTATAACTTTAATGATTCAGAAAATTCATGTAAAGTGACTTTTTCCGCAGATTAATAAAAAAGCTAAGGGGAAGGGTGGTTTATTGGGTTTGGTGCCAGTGAGCCTGTATGTCTACATTTTTGATGAGCAGTTTGTTTGTTTTTTCCTAGTGTAAACTCATCTGTTGTCCAGACCTTTAGTTTGACTTTGTAAATTTATGAATCAAAATTAACTTGAATTAATACTCAGTAGTAAAATGAACTGAGCAATATCCTTCTCACAATCAGACTTCACAACATTTAGGGATCACGTTAGCTGAATTAAAAGCTAACCATTTCTAATTTCCTGGTTTCCATACATTATTTAGATATAAATTTTATGTAACACTCTTCTGTGATAATACAGGATAACGATTTAAGAGCAGGAACTAGGCAGAAAAATAAAAACCAGCACTTATTCTGAGAAGAGTGTGGACTGAATACTGGCATTAGAAGTCCATCTACATGATGTGCGAACTCTGAATTGAGTGAGAATTCAGGCAGTAATAATAAAATGAAATAACATCTCATTAAAGTACCTTTTTAGTATGGAAGTGATGGGGCAGATTAACAGCACCAGGTGCATTTCTAGAAAACCTTTCATTCAATTAGATTTACAGTAATCATAGAATTTGTGATTTAATTTGTTAGGAAAATTGTCTCTCTCTGTAAATACCTGTTCTTTGCACATCATACACTGAAAAATTAGCAATTGAACCATCTAACCATAAATACTAAAAGGTAGCCCTAATGCCAACTGCAGTACTTTTGAGCTAAATCTGTACTTGTCAGCTGGAGTTGTAACTTTTCAATTCAATTCTGTCATCTATAGGAAGCCAAGGCAGCTGTAGAAGAGACAAGAGCCCTGCGAAGTAGGATTCATCTTGCAGAAGCTGCACAAAGGCAGGCTCGTGGAATGGAGATGGACTATGAAGAAGTAATTCGCCTATTAGAAGCTGAAATTGTAGAGCTGAAGGCTCAGCTCACTGATCATTCTGGCCAAAATAAAGTAAGAAAAGCAGTCGCCTGTTGTAGTTACCATGGTTTCCTTGCTGTTGTCATGTATCTTGTTTTCATTTTCTTTTCATCTGCTTTTCTAAAGTAGGTCACTGTTTGTCTTGTATTATTCAATAACTGGAATGATGCGTAGCGAAGGGGGTGATGTGAAGTGTATGAGTCGTCCTTTATCCAGATATCTTTGGGCTGGAAAAATAGGAGCTAGAAGCATATGTGGGTCATAGGTCAGAATGGCGTATCTCAAGCATTAAAGCATGGAATAGTTTCTGGACCGCAGCTATATTGTCTTTAAAGACTATCCGTATATTTGTGTGCTTCTGTATTTATGTAAAAATGGCCTTCATATTTATGTTTCTGTTAGGCAAATAATAACAATATCAAGTCCAGTACTGTTCTTAAGTAAATTTAGATTTAATCAAGATAATCATTTAAATGCTACTAACAGTATCCTGCCAATTTTTTTTTTTAATTGAGCCTCATATTTTAAAAACCACTTCATCTCCAGTGAGGCATTTCAAAACATGCTAAGGAATAAAATATTTGAGGCACTTTTAAATTTTTCCCCATAATTGTGGATCTGTTTTCTACATGCAGTTTGAACAAGTGCAAGCAGGTTGGCATTTGTGTGTTTACCTTGTTTTTCTCACAAAAAATGAATATGCATATGAGTTGATGAAGAAAACCTACTGAAATGTTGCCTTATTTCATCATGAGAATTAATTCAATATTACAAGGTATTAAAAGGTAAAACTGAGCTCTGTGGTATACAAGCTTGCAAAGAAGCAACATAGACAGTACGTGTAGCTCCCAGGGAGGAATTCCTCTCTAATTGTGAGTGTGTGTGATGAGATGTATCACACCTTACAGGTTTTTCTTCCCGAACCTCTTGGTGAGATGCCCCACCTTTGTCAGGTATTTTTGAAGCACTGTTTGTTTTCTAGGACTTGAATAAATACCAAAATTTTAAGAAATTCAGAGTGTGTGGGTTGCTTTCTTAGAGATTTGTTTCTGAGATGCTAGCTTGAATTCCTGAAATTCTGAGTGAACACTTGAATATCTGATTTGAGATTTGATTTTCTGCATTTCTTATTCCAAACAAGCATTATCAAGTAGGTACCAACTCTACGGTATCCTCTTTTTAGTATAAAAGAGTGAGGGCCCTCTCAGGGCTTACCAGCTCCTTCTCCAGTAGCGGACAGGGAGAGTACCAAAGAAAGGTGTTTGAATCAAGAGATTCTTTAACACTCAGAGTGATCATGATTCTGCTGCTTTGTACAGTGTTACAAACAAATGTGTGTACTCTTTTGCTTCAAGTAAAGATAATAAGTGGGTTTTTATAAGAGTTTTATAGTAGGTAGTGGGCTTTCAGAAAAGATCACCTACAGTGATGCAAAAGTTTCTTTTTAATGATAGTGATATTCTCTTAATTTTGGAGAGCTCTGTTCAGCAGACAGCTTAGCTAAACAAACCTGCCCGTATACATGTGAAGACCTTACCTGTGGTCCTCTCACACAAACAGTGCCAGGGACTCAAGCTGAAACCCTGAGCCTCCAGAACTTGATCTAATGGGGCTCACATTCTCTGTAGCTGAAGCGCAGAGGGATGCCTAACACCGATCAATAGGTTATGCAAGTGCATGTAGAGAAATCCTAGGGGGTCATTTTCTCCCAGATATGTCATAATTACTCTGTTGGCCAAAATATGTACAGATGCAAACTAGTGGACTGCGTTTGTTCACGTACTGGCTATTTATGCCACCCTGCTGACCGATACTGCCACCATCAGGTTGGTATTTTTGATCCATTCATGAATCAGTTCAAACTGTCTGAAGTTTCAGCCATATACTGTTGTTAGCTGGCAATTTCAATATCCCTTTATATCACTTGCCAAATTCTGTTGCAGTTTGGGAGCTGATTTACTAGCAGATGAGGCATACCTGCCTCAGGAGCAGCTATGTTTTTCAGAAATGTAGAAAAGTGTGTGTTAAACATTTCAGACATCCATCTCAATTCACACCGTGTATCTATGTGAGCCATGGGAGAAAATGATTAGAATAAAAGCCTTAAAATATCTTTCCCAGGATAACATCCAAGACTTGAGAAAGAGAGTTACAGTGCTTGACTGCCAGCTGCGGAAATCAGAATCAGCTAGGAAGACCTTTGAGGTGGCTACTGAAAAATTGCTACAATTTGTAGAGGTAACTTTGCCTTTCATTTCTAGCAATATTTTATTTGGAAGTTTTGTGTTGATGTTTCTGAGGAATAAACATAGTAAACTGACTGTAAACTAGTTTGCAGAGATCCTTTCAATGCTAGAAATAAAGATGGTGTGTAAGTGTACAGAACCCTGTAGGAATTTACTTAATCTTTATGTTTTGCTGTACACTAAACAAATGAAACCAATCAGCTAATTTTTTTCATCTAAGTTTTCACAATTAACTTTTTAACTGTGTTGATTTATAAACTGTTAACTTCTTGACTATGGCCAACAGGTTGTGCATGAAATACTTTCAGATAACTCCACTTCCTCGACAGTTTTAAGGTAATGAAATGGCATAGTTATTAATATTGAAATGGCAATATTAATATTGAAAAACTCTACTATTGTTTCAAAGTCTCCAAAAACTGTCTTGTAGCTGCTTTTCCTATATTTTTTGCTGTATGTTTCTGAGTGTCATTTTATTGGAGGAATGGGAATGGCATGAATTATAAATTAGGCTTTCAGGATACAGCTTCATTAAAAAGCTCAGAATTAAATTAAAATAGTTAGTAATTATATAGCTATGGTTGTCTGGATGTTTCCATAAAGTAATTATAATGTGCTAAGGATGAGTTAAAATTGCAAGGAACCTTAACAGTGAGTTATAATTTTTTATAATTATTATTATTTTTTAGATTTGCCCAAGCGATTTTGCATCATCATTAATCCAGTAGCATATAAATAAATTGATAACATGTATATCCATTTAAATTTTATTACTTTTCTTGTTTAAAAAGGTACCTAGGAATATTCAACAAGATTTAGAGCAGCCTTTGGTCCTTCAGAATACCAGCAAGATTGTGCCTGTATATGCCAGATCGTGTTCCATTAATATTTACTTAACAGTAAAGTTGTTTGGTCTCTGTCCTGCCATGTGTTTCAGTAAAGCTCTCAAGGAAATCAAATTTATTTAAGTGAACTTAGCTGGAACTTTATTTCCAAAAAATCTGCACGATCAGATCAACTATTATATTGTAGATGTCTGTGTTCTCATCTGCTAATCCTAATCAATTAAATGCCGTTCCCATTGGCACTGCACAAGAGTTGCATGTTCTATAAAGTTCATAGACTTTATTTTAGTAAATGGTTTGAAGAATAAAACACAAAGCTAAGGTGGCAAACTGACTCACTAACAGCGTAGAAGATAAGACTTGGATCCCCTAAAGCAGTGTCCCTTCTTAAATGCTAATATGAAAATTACTTTTAGGTAAGTTACTTTCCTGACACCCACTGAGTTCTTGACACTAGATTTGGAGACATGGTTGTTGTTTGACTTGAACTTTCCTGATACCTTTATTGTACAGACAGAACTGCTTCTGAGGCAAACTCATCAATTGGGTAGTATGTTCGTACAGTGAGACCAAAACCAATCTAGAAACACAAGTTTACTTTATTAAAAGTAACAATTTCTTTCATAATCTTACAAATAAACACTTAGTATTTTCTGTTCTCTTAGTGACAGAAGAACAACATTGTCTACTAAAGCACGGTTGGGAAGGCTTGGACCTACTGTCACAACAGCTCTTGCAGCAGAAGCCAGAGACCTTGCCAAGTCTGTCCGTGCCATTCTGGAAGTGGACTGTGAGTGTGTGCATGTCTGCGTGTATACACATGCATAAATCTTTCCTTTCTGCCATCAAACGTTGTGGCTTTAGCATCTTGCTTGCTAATTGAGAGTAGCGTGTTTCAGTAGTCACCATGTGGGGTTTTTTTTCCAAATGTGGAAAAAGGATCCTGAGTAGAGGTTCTGTTTGGATTGGGTTAGGACTGTGATGTAGGTAAGGGGTTCAGAGTCCAGTGTCTTTCAGAATGGTGGAAGACCTATAAATGCAGGAAGAGGGCTGCTGCTGCTAAGGGCCATTCCCTTTGTTTTTCTAACCCTAACCCTTACCATAACCTAAACTTACCCAACCTACAGTCAGAACCTTCTCCTACAATTGGACTGTTTTCACATGGTGATTTGGCCACTTCTCTGTTGTGTGCTTCACCCAGTAGAATTTGTTCACTGTATTATTTTTTCATTTCACTCCAAGATGACAGAGCTGCCTTAATTCTGGCTGCTTAAGATTTAGTCAGTACTTCCTAGGACTGATATAGAATGCAGAATGAGGAAAAACTAGTATCTGCCAAGAGTTAGAAGTGGTTTTCCCTGTTAATGCCCTTAAAATAGTAAGTGCATTTCCTCCTTACCTTTAAGCAGATATCCCAGGATAGTTTGCATGCATTTTACTTGTCAAATGGGTGTAATAATAATGACCATATTTAAGTAAATTGGCTATATTTCCTAATTCACTGAAGGTTGTGGAATAAATAATAGTGAGACTTTTACAGAAAATATATAGAGTAAACAAAGAACAAAAAAGTAAATTAAGTAAGTCTTTGTAACAAACAGTGTTTTGAATTCTAATGAAGTCACAGAATATCTTTGGACCATAAATATTCTTCCAGGAAAATGCATTGGGTATTTCCTTATGTTATTTCTGATAGCATGTATGTTGTTTTGTTAATTGTCAGTTGAAAATTTCTTCTGTTTTTATTAAGCCAGAGAGGAGTTTTGTTCCTTTCTTACTATTCTTTTACTAGCTTTTAATAAGAATACAGTGGTTTAATAAGAAAATATTTATTCTTCTGAGGTTTAACCTGGGAGTAGGTAGACATTTCTGAAAAGACTTGATAATTCAGAGATACGCAATACATTTCATCCCATTCTAGACAAGTTGACTGGGCAAGTGATAAGTTCTATGCAAGCTGAAATTAGTCGCCTGTTGCGGAGTGCAGTAAAGCCAATGGACGGTACTGGAGACTTCAGCAGTTTGCAGCCACAGAGCAGATCATTTAGAGATCTCTCAGTGGATTCAATTTTTCTTTTTACTTTTGTTCTTCTGTTTCCCTTGCCTTTTGCACAGTCTCTTTACTTTTAGGTTCATCAACAGGCTTTTATCTAACAAAGACCTCATGAAAGGAAAAATGGAAGTGTAATATTAAAAAGCTATTTTGGTTCTGTTAATAGCATTCATCACTCTTCCAAAAACAATATACCAAGGACTTTGTGTAGTTCTAAATTCTTGCTCTAAACATTAGGAGGAAGAAGTCAGAAGTAAGCATCACATGGGATTCTAGAGACTTGGGTTTCCTTGTCTCAAAGGACATCACCTGAAACTCATTGAAACTCAGTGGTGGGAATATTTCCATTGACCTTGATGGGTTTTAAACAAAAGTGGTGAATGCAGTCTGAGTCAACAGGACTTTGGAATATAAGCTTTAATAACTCAGATGTAGATCTTTCTTCCAAGATGTGCAGGATGCATCAGAGTGAGAAGGTTTCTCCAAATCTTTAGAAAATCAGAGCATTATTGTTAAGGATTTTTAAAAGTGAGTTTTGAAGTCAGGAAATGCCCTTGAGGAAACAAATCCTCCAGAGCTTTTAAATCTGGTATCAGTTCATCAGCAAAGAAGATAGATATTTTTATTTAAAATTGGATGTGAGCCGGCAGAATAAATCATTCATAGCACCGGAGGACAGTGCAGGTTCAGTGGCAGTTCAGTATGCACCTTCATCAAACTATAATTAGAATATAAAGTTATTCCAGAGTATGTTTTTTTCCTGGAAAACTTAAAGCAGAAAATTAATGCCAAAATGAGGAATATGAAGATTTCCAGAATCATGTAAAACAAGCAGAATTTCCTGACTGTAATGCTCTGTTTTCATACTGGAATGTTTACAAAATGTTATTCTGCTGAATTTACATGAACATGTATAAAATAGTGTCTTAATGAAGATTTTATTGCTGTAGGGAGAGAATGTAGCCTGCAGTTTCATTTGGAGGTAACGTGTATATCCTCAGGTCATTAACAGAAGTCTGTTCCCATTGGTAAAAATTATGCTAATTCATGACCAGTTACTGTAATAAACTGCATGCAGTTAGAGATGTGAGAAACAATTGTGGCTTATGATACGGTTCCCAGTTCGGATCATCAAAATGATTGTATATTTTGATCATATTTACCTATAGTTGAGCAGACATGTCAGTTCTGATCCAGCTTAGCTGGATTGATTTGCAAAAATAAAACAGAAATGGCCTGACACATTACAGGAGGTTTTGGAAAGCTGGTGAATTATGATTGACAAGAATCATTGTATCAAAGATTTTAATATCCTTTTTACATTGTTTGGGAATTAATTAGAAAGGGGCTGAATAAATATATTTGTTGAGGAAATGTTTCAAGATATGAAAAACATCTTATTTGACATTATTTATGCAACACTTATGTATTACATCACTCTCTGGAGAAAAAGGCAAAATCAGAAGATAAAAAAATTGTTCAGAGGTGTCCAGAATATCAGAATTAGAGTGACTGGAGGAGGTGAAAAGAGTAACAGTGGCCAGGAGAGGAGAGAATTGTTTTTCCACCAGTGACAATGGCCGAGTTCTGCCACATTGCGTTGTTTCTATCACACTACACGGGAAATCGTGCAAGGAAAACTTTTAGTTGTAAATGCAGCTGAATTCTAACATGTGGTTGTGTCAAACATAATAGGTAGGATACATGTTAGAAAGCTCTGGAGCCATAGCAGGGATCCATTTTATGAACCTAGGAGTTAAAAATAGCTCTGCAGAGAAGGATTTAAAGATCGAACGTCATCCTTCTGAGTTCATTCTGATTTGGAGAGTATTACAGATAGATTTGGGCTCTGACAAGCTTGTGTATGAGATTAAAGCTTTAAAGCTTGCTCTCTTTCTCTCTATCAAAAAAAAATAGTTAAGGCAGAATAACTATTTAATAGCGTGCTGTCTGCAGTCCCCTCTATGCCAGATTCTCACAAAATGTTTCCCATGTGATCTTCAGTTTTCTTGCAGATGGGCTGTCATGAAAAGGGGGCTCTCGTGTATGTAGCATTTCATAAATATCTACATCAAAGAAAAAAGTATGATAGATGTTACTTTGCAGGCTGAAGGTTTTCCTTTTTTCCAGAAAGATGTCCACAACTTAATAATAATTTGTTAACGAATTCTTAGAGAATTGGAGTGAATATTTTTGAGATTGCTAAGTGGATAAAAATGTATAGCTGGGCAACCATCGTGATATGTTTTACCTTCTGAATAGACCTTTTTCAGTATTTGCTTCATTTTGTACAACGTGAAGTAAAGGAGCCCTAACAGAAATACCTTTTTGATTCGTTTACAATACCTCTGAAACAAAGCCTAGGTGCAAAGACAAGGTTGTGGGGTGTTCTTCCAAAAGAAAACAGCTCCCCTTGTTAAAGATCCCCCTTGACATCCAGGTCAAAATGACATATTTATGAATTAGCCACACAAACTGTCCTCTTCCTGTGTAACAGCATGACATTTTGCCTGAGGGAAGAGGTTTCAAGAAGTTCAGTGTATTCCTGAAAATCTGCAAGTACATATTGCCTTGTGATAATGCTGCAGATCAGTTTTCAGCTTTGTAGGTTGAATGACAGCTATGTGAAGGCAGTTTGGCAGTTCTTCAAGTGAGCACTCTGTTTAAAAAAAAATATAAAAAAATAAAATCGTTTTCCAGTGCTTACTACTACAGGATCCTCAAGATCCAGAAATGCAAATAAGTAAGTAATAAACAGAATAACCAAGCTCATCCCTTGAAAGATTCATCCTTCATCTTCTTGAAAGACTGTAAGCTGTTTTTAGAAACTAAGTATTGAGAGGCCTTTCTGCTTTGTAGAATACAAGCATCTCCTGAAGACATAAAGAAAATTACTTTCATCATACAAAGGATAATAATGCCTCAGTGAAAGAACTGTAGCATTTAAAAGTAGTTGCTGGCTGCACTTAGTAGACCATATGGTGCAAATCATGCTAAAAAGAATCGAGAAACCATTTTCTTCTTTTCTATTACAAAATTAGAAAAGAAATACTCTTGGTACTGGTAATGGCCAAAATCTGATTAACCCTGGAACATACTTATCTCTTCATAAAATAGCAGGCAATCGGCATTTTGAAATGTCTGCGAGCATAATGCAGCTTTCAAGTATTTTGACTACTAATTTCCTCACTCTGCCTCAAATTTCTGTCCAAAAATACAGCCTAGCTCTTGCTGATACAATCCCAGCCATCAGTATCCATTAAGTGCTATGAAGCCTGCTTCTCTGCTCGGCAGGAACTCAAGCAGTGCATCTTGAACTATTTTTTCCCACCATGTTCCTTTAATCTGTTGTCAGCCTTGGGATCTGACACATGGCAATCATGCTGAAGTTCACTAAAATGATCTCCAAATTAACACAGCTTCCAAAAATCCTACTTACCTTACTGATATTGATCTTGCTAGTCACAGTAGTCCCTATACATTTGATTATGAAGATCCTACAGGCAGAAGTTTAGTTGCCCACTTTTTGTATTCATTTTCCTTGTATGCTGACTATTCATAAAGAGAAAGCAATGGAAACTGCTGGCGGTCAGCATCCGTTAGTGCTTGTTCTCTTGATAGTTAAGTTGCTTTTGATTTTTGGACCAGAGGCAGTCTTACATCTCCGGCATTAAAAGCTGAAATACAGAATCTATCCATTTCTTCAGTTTAGGGTTTTTTTAAACTATATTATGGTCAATTGCCAAAACCGTTCTATATTCAGCAAAGTGTGAGTTGTCCCTTGCCATTCTTTTGACAGTGTGGGTGGAACAAAGTTATAAGGTAGAGTAGCAAGTCTTCGCAAATAACAATTTTGCTATTTTGAGAACAGCTAATATTGTTAAGTATTCATATTTCTTCTATTTATGTGTTGCAGCCCTGGTGTGTTTGTTTATTACAACAGAATTAATGCCGTATACGTTATTACTGTTTTGTTCTTGAAATTAAAGATACAACAGTGCTATAATTTTGTACAGATAATTGGCTGTAGTTCATCAGGAGAGTTCTGAAAAAGTTGACATGTAAGCGTGGGCTGTTCCCTCCCCCACTTTTTGGTTTATGTCTGTACATCAAAATCCAGATGTAATTGTAACACAGGTAGGCGTACCCTGGCTAACTTGACTTTTGCTAACTGGGCTAGTGATATTAAAGATGCATTTGCAGAGGCTGACTATCAAAATACGAGTCTTCTGTTGACCCCAAGAATATTGTCTGATTGCTACTGTCTGCTGAAACTCAGGCTGCTATGTCTTTTTGTATTTTTAGTATCAGAAAGAGAAAATTATTTCCTGCAAGATCATCTTTGTGGGGACAATCCTGCACTGGGAGGATAGCATACCTTTAATATTCTTTCAGCTAATAAACTAGAACTGTACCTTTTCTTCCTTACTGGAAGAGCTGCTTGTCAAGAAGCAACATAATGATAACTAAAGAGATAACTCTGTGTGTTCATTGTTCTGGCAAGGCCATAAATATTTCAGTGAATTACTGAAATCCATAAGAGAAGAGACCTATTAAATTATACAATGTATATCCTGAACACATCTGTACAGCTCCCCTTTTTAATAGTTTTTGACTAGCAAAAGAAATAAATCTTAAAATCAGTGCCGTATCCTTTAAAGATAACGAGGTTATGTTTGTCAGTTAAACGTTTTCTGAGACAGTACTTCCATTACAAAATATTAATTTGGTGAAATTTAAAGTTTCAAGGGAATAATATGTTTTAACAACAAAAAGAGGTGAGTTTTCCCAAAAGAGAATTTATCAACTGTTTTATCCAGTGGAAAATTTCAGTTTTACTAGACCCTGAAGGTTGAAGAATTTTTCCTCAAAGCAAAAATATTTAATGGGAAGGTAATTTCGTTCTTGTAGAAAGTGATAATATTAAGTTATTAAAAGAACTTTTTATTGTTGAATCTTTTCTGAGTAGGCATTTAAAAAAAAAAAAGATAAAGCCCAGAATGACTTTGGTAATTTTGGAATATGACCTGGTCATCAGTGGCTCTTTCTACTTGCAGAATCATGCTGAGTTTTGAGCTCGTGGGGACTGCTGCCTTTTGCCCGAGAATGTTGTCACTGTAGCCTCACGTAGCATCATGGCGTTATACCAAATGGTGTCAACTTCTCAAGAACAATGCTCCAAAATCCATTTTTCCTTACAGAGGAGCAGGAGTAGGTGTGCCTGTAGCACGTCTTCTTGGCCTCCACTGAGTTCTGAAGGCAACAGGAGACAAAACCTCTTCCTTAGGTAGCAGAAGCATCTCCCAGTTTGTCTTGAATTCATAATTTAGTTACTTTCTTGTTTGCTCAGTCTCATCTTGTAGAGACAACATAGGGCGAGACAAGATAGAGCAAGACAGGAGCTTCATGCTGCTGCTGAATGCATCGCTTGATTTAGTCTCCGTGGGGCAGTGGTTTTCTGGTTTCCAGCTCTACTCAACGGAAAGCTTGGTAGGAACTAGGAGCAGTTGTCTTCCAGTTCAACATGTGCTCTGGATCGTAGGTCCCTGCTATCAACCGCACATTGTGAGTGAATGACACTCTGCAGAAACAGTGGCTACTGCACAAACTGATAGTTTGTCCAAAAATTAAACTTAAGGTAGCAAGAAATTCTCATACTATTTTTGATTAAATTGCAGAGTACCCACATTTCTTTACTGATCTGAAAACTTTGCTGGTACAACAAAGGAATATAGCTTGGGAATTGAAATAAAACTTAGTAATTTTCCTGTTACATCTTCAGTTATGTAAACTGAGGATAAACCTTGACTTAATTTTAATTGTTCCAATACATAACATCAAATACACGAGATGAGAAGTGGATCCCTTTTGCCCTGTAATACAGACATTTTTGAATTTCATTAAAAAATTGATAGCTTATCAGCAACTCTTTAGATACACTGCAAATCAGATGACAATAAGAAACCCGAAGGTGAACAACTTATGTACTTTCAGAAAAATTAAAATTCGAAGTTGCATAACAGGGAAAATGGTTTCTATAATCCTCAGAAAAAGAATCTGAACATATTTAATACAATTTTACAAGGACACAGTCTAGAATTTAAAAGCTTATTCTACATAACTGTTCACTGCAGCAGGACTTTGAATTTTCTGCAAATCATTTACATTTCCAATTTTGCCTGCATGGTAAATAAGAATGAAGAGTTGTAATTTTGACAGTGTACAAGTACTGTAATTCCAAAAGGAAAATCTATCCAAGAATTTTAAAATGTTTCATTGGAACAGAAAGGAAGCGTTCCACTTGAGACATGTAATAGTATACAATTTTTAAAATATTTCCAATTTAAATTAAATTAAAATGAGTGTGCATGGGTATTAAATGAAAAATGGAGCAGTAGACCTGTGAGACAAGTTCATTCTTCCGTCTGTAAATCTAATATGATCTGCTTTATTTCCATCGTTTGTACACCTTGATTAAAATTATTATCCCCATTTTAAGGAGGAATTTGAGCCATGAAGCAGCTGACTCGCTCATTCTGGATTGGGGGGAAGGCAAGGATTTAACAGAAGTCTCCTGAGTTAAAGAAATTATTCCCCCCCCGACTAGGTGTCATATCAATATTTCTTCCTGGAGAGTAACCTACTATTGCTAGAATCTATTACAGTATAGATAATCTTCTGCATTCTTAGCTAACTGTCAGATTTGTTAGTGATTTATAAAAATATGTTCTTTCTGTTTTATCATTACCGTATGTTGTATTTATGCAGTGCATTTTCATTGAACAAAAACGTCAGTTGGTGCCTTGACTGTGGAAGTGTGAAGCAGCGCCTTTACACTGCCTTACCCTCTTAAAGGCTTCCTTAGAAAAGCAGAATGACTAACGAGGGAGCACAGACTTAAGAACAGAGAGAACCAGCATAGGCTCTGTTAAAGTTTTCTGAAAAAGTTTTACTGGTTTTGGTTTCTTGCCTTTTATTGTAATTGCTATATTTTGGTACTATATGTTTGATGCTATATTTCAGTGCTGTGTACTTGATCTGAATTACATTTTTAATGCATGGTTATCCACATATTTGAAAGTAATTTAGAATTATAGCTGTGGTTTCCAAGCTGTAGTTTGTCAACAGCCACTGAACCACACAACTCTTACAACTGGTTTACAGCTTGTCCACAGAAACTGAGCACTTCTACATTCTTTTCAATTACAAGATTTGTTATGATACGAGAATTTTTGAGGGTGGGTAGCAATGCCTGACTCAAAACAATTTGAGACCACTGAGCCAAAGCATCCTCACTGCTGAAACAGCAATATTTAAGTGCATACCTGTACTTAAAAGCAGTGCCTATAATGTTATATAAATAAGGCCAGTGAAGCCAAATCAAGGTTGAGTAGTTTATTAGAAAGGTAGCAGACAGCAAAATAACACCTTTGGCTGTGTTTTTGTTGTTGGTTTGGTTTTAGTATTATTATTGGGGTGTGAGTTCAGGTGCTATCCCATGAGCCTAAAAAAAAACATACTATAAAGCCTGTTTCTTTGGCCAGGATTGGTTTGGTTTTACAATAAATACTTGGAAGGAGACAAGCAAAGAGTTGTTTGATACATAATATGATTAAAATATATTCTCCTGTGAACGCAAGACATAAAAATGACTTGTAAATGGGAAGCAGAAGAAATGTCTGTGTGTAATGTAAATTACACAAAAGTTTAGAAAACTAGCACTCAGATAGTACTTTGCCATGAAGGAAGCAGAAAAGATTTGGCTAGAAAGGACCTCCAGCAATTAGGTAGTGCATCCACCTGCCTCCAGCAACATGAATTATATCTACATGAATCCAAACAGGTGTTTGTCTAGCATATTCCACAGCTTCTGGAGGCTAACTGTTCCCATCCTTAATTATCTTTGCCATTAGAAAGTTTTTCCTTTGGCCTAAATCCTCCTCATTGCAGTTTAAGCCCGTTACTCCTTATCTTCATCCCTATAGTTATTGAAAACACCCTACTACTTTCCATTTTGTGGCAGCTTTTCACATATTTGAAGACCATATCGTGTCTCCACTCTGTTTTCTGTTCCCCAAAATAAACTAAATGATACCAGTTTGCTCATTTTTTCCTTACAAAGCATGTCTTCTAGCCATTTCATCACCCTTGCGTTTCTCTGAATTCTCTCCAATTCATCAAAATTGTGTTGAGTTCTGTAGTTGAGACCTTCCTGTGGGAGACAAAAATGGAATAATGAGTTTGTTTGCTTTACTATATAGCACACCAGCTCTTACGTCCCCAAATGGTGTTCCCTTTCCCCGATAGCTTCGTGTTACTGATTCATATGAAGCTGGGCTTTCCTGTACTTCCAGAGCCTTTTCTGCTGAACCCAAGGCTCACTAGACATACCCCACTTGCTTGTGTGCAGCTGATTATTTGCACCTAGGGTAGTACTTTGCTTTTGTCTTTATTGAGTTACACCCAATTTATTTCAAACATTTGATCCAGCCAGTGAAGCTCTTACAAAATTCTAATCCTGTTTTTCAGTGACATTTCAAAGAAATGTCCATTTACAAATGGGTTTTAAATCCTGAATTATCCCTGAGCTCTCCTTTCTTGGACTAAAACCCCATTTTGTTGAGTGTGAGTGAGGAATGACATTGTTTTCACCTAACCGGTCTTACTTGTGGGTATTGTTACAGGACCTAGAAATTAGACCCCACTTGTTTAATCGGCTGTCAGAGAATGAGAACATTACAACTTGTAATTATGTACAAGCAGAGAAGCTAGATAAAAGGTGACACTAATAAGGACGGAATAATTTTCTAGCCTGATCAAATTAAAAATATATTTAACGTATCAATTATTAACAAGTTGCTAGCTAATTTATTGGTGATTGAGCATGTATGTTATTCCCAATGTTTCACAGCAAGGAAAAAGACAATTCAATGTCTAAAGCTTGTGTTTAAGACAGTTCTTTAATGTGACCTAGATTTCAGAACTGTTGTTGCTGCTAGAAAAGCAATTTATTCTCTCTCCATTCACTTACTTTTAATGAGAAAAGATGAGTCAGCTTTTGAATAGGCACTGTCTGTACTGACTTTCAAATCAAAACATTTTAATAATGAAAAACAAGTAAGTGATATTATTACACCTTAAAATGCAGATGAGCTAACAAGATTAGTGCAGTCTCGTTAGGTTAATTTCCAGCATCTCTGAAGGAAGACTTCATTAAAGAGCAGGCCTTTAAAAGTCTATGGACTCATTTAGTTCATACTGTGACCCCGCTATGAAAAAATTAATTGACTTTGTGCCTCTTCCCGTACAACTTGTACTTGCTCTTGGTAACTATGGAGACTGAAGTCAAAACTCTCCAGAATCAGCAATTTTACTGGATGGTAAATACTTCCTAAATTGTCCCTCTATTAATTTCTGTTGACATAATGTTTAGAATTTTAGTATATTAATCCTTAATTACAGTACGACGCTTTGACATAAGGGGGGCGGGGAGGGGGGCACCTTCCAAATTTTGTAGCCTGGAGATGCAAATTGCTCAGAGCCAGAGGAAATGCACCGGTGAGACGGGAACTGAACCTCGAGGTCTCAGTCCCAGATCAGGGTCTCAAACTCAAGGCTGCCCTCCCTCTTCTTTTGATGTGCAAGCACAGCTCCGACATAGTCAGCTGGTTACTGGGGGAGGTGGGTGCCCGATGTCTCGCTGTGGTATGTATGGCTGCACACCAGTCAGGGAGCGACTGTCTATTTCTGGGACCAAAAAATAAAGTAACTACTACAGTATAGAGCTCAACCAAAGGCGTTGTGCCTACTTTTGTGCAGGTAACGCTGAGTTAATTTTCTGTGGCTACATAACTACGAGCGTCCTGAGAGAGCTGGATTAAAGCTGGCGGGGGGAATGAGCAGACCTTTGTTTCGAATGTCAATGTATGCTAAAGTTCTCAGTGCTCATCTTGTCTAAGAGGGTTGGTATGCTTTTCTGTCAGTTCCTTCAGTTGTCACATTTTTTCACTTCTTTTCAGTAGGTAGGAGTGAGAAGCTGAGGGCTAGCAGAGTTACTTAGACGTATATGGTGCACAAGTGTGATAATTTAAATGGAAAGAAGTACAGAGAAAGTTGATTGCCAAGAATGATATAGGAAGCTTTTTAAAAGTATACTTTCAGGAGAATTTGCAAGAGGAAAACATAATTGCTTGGTGCTTATGAAGGAGACCTAAATGAGGTACAAAATGTACCCAAGTCTCATACTAGATCTATTACCTCACGCCATAAAGCGTTTGTATCATTAACTGGGAGTTAAGGATGGAGATTTTGCCTTGCATTAGTGATTGCTACAGGTATTCTGTTTGAATCCTTTACAGTTAAGGTAAAATAATGTATGCTAATTTAGGCACATGGTGGATTTTTTTTTCCTTCAGATTTATAACAGAAAAGGGAAGGTATCTATCCTAGTTTCTAAGAACTTTTGACATTATTTTTAAAATATGCTGGCTTTAAAGTCATGTCTTCCTGTAACTAAAACCCTTCTTTTATTTATGTGTAGCTACAGTGTTTTTTGTAATAGGCTAAAAGGATATCTTGTGTTAATGTATTTTTACAATTCCTGCTTCAAAAGGAAAAAGTATGGCTTTGGACTGTACTTACTGTGAAACAAACTCAGCAGAGAGTAGTTCTGTATCTCTCAGTTGTAGGTGGCTCATGCCAGCCCCCTGCGCAATTTAATTTCATCATCAGTGCAAAGAAGTAAGATACTACTTAGCAAGAAAGGCATATCATGTAATATTATTGCTTTTTAAATCTCAGACAATTTCTGATCAATTCTAATTTTAGACAGTCATTTTAATTTGTTACCAATGAACGCTTTCTAATTAAACTTATATTTAACAATATCACATGCGTCAGTGAGCAATGTGAGATGACAGTGATGGAAGTGGGTGGATAGCACAATAGATGGTGACAAGAGAAGTTGATCCAGTAAGGAAGGGAGGAGACGGATGAATTCCGGAACAGAGAGTAATCAGGGGAGCAAGGGAGTAGGGAAACTGAAGAAAAAATAAACGGTTTAGAGCTGGGCCATACAGGGAAGTATTGCAGGCTATTCCTAATTACCTAGTCCTGGTGGGGCAGAGGCTGGTATTTCTGGAATAAGAATGTGTTACTCCAGATTCTTTTTGATCAGCTGGAAGTGGATTGTACCAATTCAGAACAAGAACGTTCTCAAGAGAGTACTTCTATGAATTTAACCTTTTTTTTTGCCTACATGGCATTTGTGTAGAATTCCTCAGTTATGGACCATTTCTCTAATTTTATAATGAATAATGTGTTTCCTGTCATCTCTTCAGCAGTTCAAGATTCGTAGGTATAACCAAAATGAATTTCAAATTAGCTTATGCAAATAGTCCTCAAAAATTGCTTTGTAAATTGTAGTGTATTCAGTCAGCAATGGAAATAACAATGTCTTCTTGACCAATCGCAAATAGACAGCATCATGTTAACAGTCAATACTGGAAGACTGTAGAAAAAAGCCTGCGATTAATTCCTATAAAGGAATATTTTTTTTCTAAAAGCTGGATAAGACTGAAAAAAATGTAATGGGGAACATGCTTACCATTTTTAAGACCTTATCAGGGAGCACGACTACCTATATGATCCTAGGGTACTGTATTTCTCTTGCTGTGTCACTAATTGAGAGTCTGTTATTGGAGCCTTCAACATTAAAATAAAACATCTTTGAGTTGGCAAACTAAAGCAGATGAGAGCCACTAGAGGACGAGGAGCACTGGTATGATTTTTTTTTTCTTTGCTGCCTTCTCTGTGAAGATAGATTTCTGCATTCTGCAGTTTTCTGATTTTCTGTATTGCCTCCACCTTATCCACGGATTCTTCAGCCACAATAAATGAAAGAATTTGGGGGGGTTGGTCACTGCATTCTTACGTATTTTCACTGGACAGCCAGTAGCATCTTGGTAAGAAGCAGTGGAGGTGAAAAATACAAAAATAATTGTCAGATAATCGGTATGCTTAATGCATTTTAAAAAGCAAATAATATGAGCCAGTAGATGATGCAAACTTCAATGTTTGGTCAGAACGAGCTAGTCTTAAACTCTTCTCTGCTTTCGTTATCCCCGACCTTTGAGGGCTTACGCTTTCCTGACCTAATGACGTATTACATTCATGACCAAACCAGCTATGATGTTGAAGGACATACTGCGTAATGGTATCCTGGCCTCTTCAGAATCGATTCTTGAACTTCTGACTATCAAATGTGTGGTATGTGAAAAGGCATTGTAAGCCAAATGTGATACACATTGATTGTAGTATAAACATATTGAATTAACAAGTTTGCTTTTCAATATAAGTTGTTAAATAAGTCCTTTATTCTGAAAGGTGATTACATTACAAAAATAATAATGATTAGTAGTACCTTGAATTCCTTTCATGTCAGCATTTCAAGGAATGCAGGCTTTCTTCGGCTTTTTGTATGCTTAAAGACGTTCCCAGGTTCACATCAGTACTTGGTGAAGATGCTCAGATTCTAGCCTGTGACTGTAGGTCATGGCATGAAGCTTCTGTTTTACCTCTGGGCTAAAAGGAGGATTTATCCAAAAGTCGATGGGTTTTTTTTGTCGGTTGCTCGTGGCTTATTTACCTTCCCTGTTCTCACAAAAGGCTGTGTCTTCTCCAGCGTACCTTAGAAGAACAGCTTCTATTTGGTGAAGCAGACATCTCAGTACTTAATTTGCTGTACTCTTTCCGTTCTCTTTAAAAGTCAGAATGTTTTATAGTAATGTTATTGTGAAGTGTGTACTGCAAGCTCCCGCGACTTCTGCCATTTCTGTATAATTGGTTGTACACATTCGATTGCCATCAGCTAAGCGGAAGAAAGGATTTTATTGCCCTTGTTACATGTGTTGTGCTTACGTTGTACTTTCACTACTAACCTCCTGCATGGATAAAAATGAGCGTTGGCTAGACTGCTTGCTTCTCGTTTAATAACAGTCTAAATTGCTTGGATCCTACAGTACCTAAAACTTTTATTTGAAAGGAGAATATTAGTCTTTATTTGAAAAATATGTAGGTTTGGGGTTTTGTCGTATTTCCAACATTCAGTTTCTGAAAAGGTACATTTTTTAAGTAATGTTTCAGGAAGATAATTCTTTATCCATCTCGAACCCACATAGCAGCAACCTCATTGCTCGGGTGCCTGTAGCTCTCACTCATTTCTGAAGAACTTAAGTGCATATGGTGGGCAGAGTTTGTTCTAAATTTGACTTTCCTTATTTGTAAGGTAGGAGAGCAATACGTCTGGAGTAATGTCTGATCACATGCACTGATTGAGGTCATTCTTATTTCCTTAAATCAGTCAGTTGATTAGTCATTGTTCATATATTACAATTTCTGTTGTATCCATACTGTTTCTAATTAACTGTACCAAGTTATTCACAGACAAGTATTAGAATAGAAGAAAAACATTTACAACAGTTTGTAATTTCAAAATTACCATAAAGATCTTACAGTTGATCATATAATCCTTCAGGACAAGAAGCAAACTATTTTATAACTCTCATTCTAAATTGTAACTTGATACGATGTAATTGTTTTAATAAGATATTAATTAGTTTGCCAACATAGATGGGTCAATATCTTATGATTAATAGGAAATGGGGAAACACAAGGTCATCTTTCACCCTGAATACCCAAAGTAAGAAAAATACTTTTCCTGAAACATGGTTTCTAGGAACAAGACTGAAGGGAGACAAGCCAATGTGCCAACCATACTCTAAATTAGTATAAATTTCAGTTGCTAGTATTTCCCAGATGTCTCCACTTGAAAACTACTTACTCCATCTTTGTTTTATTAAATTACCAACAAAAAAAGAAAAAGAACAATTTCTTTAAAATGGAATTTGATATGTAAAAGAAAGGAATGGAATGTCCCCTTAGCAGAGTATTATTCATAAAATGAAACACATTTGTTTGCGGCAAGAGCACTTGAAATGGTCTAAAGTGGCACACAAGCAAATGCCAGGAGTGCATACTCACTTCTGAAAGCTGTTTTTCTGAACCTGAGTTTTTATACTTCATTCACCAATAAGCAGTAAAATACAGTATATATTATTGACAGCCTCAAAAAATAAAGGGCCATTTTATGCCTGCACCCTGTTGAACAAACTCGACAAACAAGGCTGGATATTTCTCCACAGATTTTTGCTTTAGCTGTGTCAAATCGCATAACTCACAGAGGAGTTCCTCTGCCGGTCTCGCATCATATGATACCTCTACTCTCATATCTGGGATATTCTCATATTCCAGTAGCACTCGGGAGTCCAGGATCAGATAACTTAGAAACAGCAAGTCAAATCTTCAGCTCTCCATCCTCTTTGCACTGCATAGGTAGCTCAAAGAGAAGAGCCATAGGCATTTGGGATCTTAACTAACGAATTTTGCATTGTTATTGAGGCCACCTGAGGAAGGTTGAAGTGTTGGTAAGAGCTGAACTGGTGGATGCTGAAGAGAGCTCAGAATTCAAAAACTCATTTATCAAGCAATGGAGGAAGCTGTTTATAATGTCCTTTAGCAAATCTTTTCTATCAGAAATACTTTTAACAGGTAATTCCTATTTCTGGAAAAATTTTCTAACTTTGGAGAATTGTAATATTAAATGTAAATAAATCATTAGGAGGTAAATACGGGGTAGTTCTGAGCTAGATCATGCTCTCTTACTTAAAAAAATATGTATAACTGGAAAAGTCAAGCTAGGTAAAAAAATATGTAAAAATTATTTCTTATTTCTTATTTCTATTGTTGGTCAAAGAATGTGTTCATTGTGAAATTGAATACTTATTTGAATTCCAGATCGATATTACATCCCTTAAGCTTGATACTTCATATTAATTCCAGATGAGGTGGTTTAACGCTAGAGCCCCGGGATTGTTTAGCCCTGAGAGGAAACGAGTTGTAGCCAGGCATCCTTTTCGTGGTGGATGACAAAGCTGTGAACGCTGCTGGAAAGCAGTTTATGCTTCACGGAAGAGTTTTGAGGGTGAGCTGACTACCTCTGGTAGGCAGCTATCCCTAAGCAGTCTTTGCAAATTCATCAGTAATGTTTGTGTGACTGCGTATAATGGAAGCAGGGTTCTAAGGTCTGGCCTTAAGGCCAAAATAAAGCACTTGAGGACATACTTATCTTTAAGCATCTAAATAGTCCCACTTTGGACAAATCTAGATTAAATCCTAGTGAACAGTAAATTTTTGAACAATTCTTACAGTCTCTCAATCTCTCATTTCCTTTGAGTAATTTTGTCAGAAAATAGGAAAAATAAAACATTTTGGACTGCAGTATTTAGATGTTAGGAAAATAACTGTCACTTTTGAGTCAACTGAATATTCATGCTATGGTATCTGCTTTTATTAGTTTCATCTGCTGATCTCCACATTTGTTTTTCTTTAGTATTTTTTAACTAACTTATTGGGGAAAAAAAAACCCCAACTACATTACTGCGCAGTTTCTAGGTTTGATAACTGCCCAGTAAAATGAGGCTTTCTCCTAATTTCTGTATTTTCCCTCTTCTTCCTTTAGGGACGTACTTTGATCATGCTACGTGCAGCTTTTATTGCAGGAGGACTGTACTGAAGCATGACATGGGACATGGTTTAGAGGTGGACCTGGCAGTTAGGTTAACGGTTGGCCTTGATGATCTCAGAGGTCTTTTCCAACCTTAATGATTCTGTGATTCTGTGAGGGACAGTACCTGCATTCTGTCTTGGAAACAATGGGCAAAATCTTTGACATCTGTCACTTCATACAAGTTTATAATTTGGGCTGATGTTTATCTTTCTACTTACTGCAACTAACCAAGTATCAGCACTGGCGCCTTTTCTTTGTCCTGTTAACCCAAGGAAATGATAAAGATCAATGAGATCCACGCTTTATGAAGTACCAGGAAAATTTTGTTTGCTCTAGGGTTTCACTCCCTTTCTGCTTTATATAATGTTAACTTTACAACAGCGGTTATCACAGCAGGCATCTTGCAGCTGAGGCGGCAGGCAGTCACCAGGGATTCTGCCTTGCTGCTCTGTGACCAGCTGCAACACTACTGGTATACTGACAACAGCAAGGGGTTTGTTGTTTGTCACATAGAATTCTAGAAATCTCCTTTGCATTAACCCTAATTAAAGGCATATACTCAGAACAAAATAATGGTAGGTTATAATGTATTTTGGCTAACATGCACTCTCTCAGGAGACTATTTGTTCTATTTGGGCAAAAGGTGCTTTGGACTGTATCCATTTCTTTTGCCTGCATAATTACTTTTGCAGTTTTACCTTTTCTTTACCTTGCAAAAGATAAATAATCACAAGTGTTTGAATAGCAAGAAGCTCTGTATTTTCTGCTGAAAAGAAATTATTTTTAAATATTGTAAATCTGTAATTTTTTAAGATGATATATGCAGACAACTGCAACCAAGATGTATTATTTATGAAGTTTCATCAAAGACACTAGCAATTCACAGAAGAAATGATAAATATGTAGGAAACCTAAGACTGATGGAGTTTATATAGGCTAAATCCTGTATCTTTCAGGCTATATTTCTGACTCTTTGAACTCCTTTACCTCCCATGTACTCCAGGTGAGAGCTCAGAAGTCTTTCAAAGCAAGTCCTAGGACAGGCAACAAATCTGACCCTGGAGGGTGTAAAAAAATAGAGCACTAGGAAGTAGATCAACTTATGAATGATTCATGGACAAAGCGAGCTTGAAGGAAGGGAAGAGGATGTCTAGGGAAACACGATGCAAAACATGAGAGCCTCCTGGCTGCCATGGGAAATACCAAGAAATATGAGTACAAATCTAACAGTGAAGGAATGGAGTAAAGGGAACAGCAGTGAAAAACTAGTGGAGAAAGAGTAAAAATGTGGAAAATAAAGGCAGTAAAAAACCCTACAGATGTAGGTGGAACTTTTGAAGCATATAAAGAGTGGATAGGATATACAGTCTAATGCATATAAAGTCAAAAAGGCAAATAAAGCTGTGGAGATATCTCCAGAGTTTCATTTATGGGTGACAAATGTATTCAGTCTTTTTGAAAAGCATAGTCTTTGTGGTTAAGAAAAGAACACAGAGTATCAGTTGTTATTGCTACCTACGTACCGTTCTTCACTTAGACAAAAAAAAAAAGACATAATTTTAATGAAATTACTAGTGAAAAAAGTGTAATTATCACTAATGAATGAAACAGGTGAGGTAGGGGGATCCATATGAGCACAGAGCAGATGCTGAGGTTTTATTCATAATTGAGCAAATCCGTTGTCATTTATTTTGGATATGCATGTTGCATGCAGGAATGAGGAAAGGCCAGGGCAGACGGAAGCAACTGAAGGATGAATCCTATTGCCCTTTATATCATTAGAAAATATCCATGTTGAGTAAAGGTCCCATCTTTTATGGGAGAGGAAGGAAGAACTAGTGATCATGTCTAGAGTGTTTATAACTTAAAACATCCTTTTCTTCCTTCCTTCCTAGGAGTCAGAGCCTGAAAACTGTTACGCAGCAACTACCTTGTATTTAAAGGGAAGTAGCTGTGGATTATTCTCTCTCAAAGGTAGTAGGTGGCATGTTTTGAGGAACAGATTGTATAGATCTGTGCTAAACTGAAAATGGAAGAAGCCTGAGATAAGTGACTAATATAGGGTAAAAGTGAAAGGAAAAAAATTAATCCAGTGTGGTTTTTGCTTTTCAAGCTGTACTAAACAGTAATGGTGCTGTTCTCCAGTTACCAATTCTTAAGCTCCTGCATTCTGGAGTTTTGGTAGTCTTACTTGTTGCTCTTCACTTGGTGCCTGCAGGTGTAATTACTTCTCAGATGGTTTGTACTTGCTTTGCTGTGCCAAGTCATGATTCAGTAGCTGTAAAGAACTCCGTTCATCTTTGAGAACTGAAGTTATCCCTTTCCAGATTTTTAAGAAGTAAGGACCACACTAGAGACAAAGGTGTGATGATGGAAGAAAAGAAAATGAGCCTTTTAAGAAAGAAATTTAAAAAAAAAAAATTCTGTGTTTGCACTTTGGGCACGCCTTGGTATGAAGCAGCTTTCAAAGATCATATGGTGCGTGCAGTCCAGCACATTTTCCAAATAGAAGTTTTAAATCTAAAGCAGGCTCACAGATGGTTCTAATGAGCTGGTCTTTGAGATATACTGTGACTTGAACAAAAATAGTTTAACTCCTAAGACACTAACATTTCGAGATGAATTTCAAGCTAAAGCACTTGCAGAACAATTTTTCATGCATCTTTTAATTTCATATATATTTCTAGTTTCCAAAAAAGGGAGGTTTTTCAAGATCTTGTACTTTCCTTTATCTACGTTACAGTACAGTATCACAAAAGCATGCATCAGGAGCATTTTTGCACATTGACTGATGCTTCTTTCTCCAGCACTCTTCAAACTACATTTGGTTTTGAACAAATAGTAATAAAAAAGGTAAAGGTTTCCTATGAAACTTTAATTTTTAAAGTGATATAGTATACTACCCCACTACCAGTATTACTCATCATTCTCATGGACAGGACTTTCAAACTAAGAACAAAATCCGAGATTGAGTTTTTAAGATTAGCATGACTGATAATTGCAAAAGGGGAAAAGAGAGCACAGTTTCTTAGTGCATGAAAAAATGGCACCCTTTCAGAATTATTCATTTTAATTTACGCTAAACTTTTCAGTATGAAATACTTTAACTCCCAGAAACGTTACTGTAAATCACAAAATTAAGCAATTTATTTAGTAAATTAACCTTTGTCAGGATACATAGACGGAGATAAGTATACATACAAATATCTGTACATATTTTGTCTGAATCTGTCTCTAAGTGTCTTGGCGTTTGTGTCTAAATTCCCAAAGAATTATGTATAAACACAAAAGCTGGTGATAAACCAAACAGCAGAGAATTTCATTCTGCCCAGACTTCTACCTTATATAGTTATTAGCATCTGTATGTAATAGATGTAAAAACAGACCTCAGCAGGCCACAGGCACAGGGATTTTTTTGGTAACTTAATCTAGGTGTAAATTACAATAAAAAGTTCAAAAAGAGTTAACTGCTACGCTCTAATTTGACCAGACTCAGCTTCTACAAAAGAAATGCTACTAATAAAGATATCATCAAATGGTTTATAGCTTTGTAGCACAGCAAATATTTATTAAATTGTATTCTTTATATTTTTATCTTGCAAAAATAGAAAGAATTCATTTATGATCTTTTTATGACATGGTTTGAAATGACAGCATTCTAACTTACACCATTTCAAAACTATGTTCTTTGTGTCACCTGAGCTTTGAGAGACATCTTATTTCTTCATTTCGTCTTAGGTCTGCCTTATGGATGGGAAGAAGCTTATACAGCAGATGGAATCAAATACTTTATCAAGTGAGTAGTTCTGGGGGAAAGTGGGTCAGAGTTGAAACAAAAGCACATCAAACTAAACACATTTTTAAACCGAGAATTAATGGAAAAATGAGTAAAATAACAAAAGCTGTCATGTGTTTCATATACATCTTTATTACCAACATTGCTTGTTCTTTTCTGGTTTTTGTGACTTCACTGTCCCGAGGGTCCTAGAGGGCTTAGTCACAAATCCAACTGAAATTCAGTGAGAACTGTGTCACTCAATCCTTCAGATGTCTTTGAAAACCCTACTCTACAATGTTGACAACTTCCCCAGTTCTGTGTTTGACCCTATAATGGACCCAGGAGATAAGGAAAAAAAAAAAATCTCATCCCCTAAATAGTTTACAAGTATAAATACCTGTTTTAACAAATGTCCTTATATTTTGGGGAAGTGGAAGAATTCTTAGAATTCTTTTAGATTTTTAGAAGGTAATGCTCTGGTTTCACCTGAATCTAAAGTTACTCATGGGGTTTTTTGATGTCATAACCTGCTCCCTTGTGTGGGAATAAGTTGTTCTGTTGCTGCAAGAGGGTGAAAGAACAGGACTGAAAGCATTTAGTTATATTTACAAAATGATCAAGAGATTTCCAGCTGCCATACCATTCATTTAGAAGAAAAGTCATTATACTCTAGACGTTACACTTAAGATGCTAAATGGAGGCTCATTAACTTGAGTAGCACAGAATATTGACATTTCAGGGTATGACTGGCTGCAGGTTAAGCAACTTTGATTCCATTGATAATGCCACGAAGCTGCACCAGGTGCAAAAGCCGCCTCTCATGTTCTCCATATGTTGTGCATATATACTATTTTTCGTTCTTGATTTCTACCCTATGAAGCTTATAGCTATGGTTTCCATAGGGTTTGCTTTCTACATTTTCAAGGGGTGGCCAAAGATAAAGCCATACTCTTCCTAGCCAGCTCATTAGAAATACTTCTATTAACTAATAGTGCATTTGACTGGCAGGTGTTCAGGACACATGTTGCAACAGTGAGCGGTTAGTATGCACCTCCACAAAAAATTACAGAAAAATATGTCTGTATCAGGAGTTACCTGTGACGTTTTAGAAGATATTGCAAACAAATTAATTTTTCAAAATTCTCCAGAGGCTAGAGGAAAGGTGACACTGGTAAGATGTTACAATAAATCGGTGTCTACAGCATAAAGAAAGCCTCTACAAAAGCTTTAAAAGCAGTAATCATTTGAAGATGTAATCATCTCGGGGGGTGGAAACAAAAGCACTAAGCTTTGGCCTTTGTTATTTGCTTTTTGGCTTTCCTTAATTCTTATATTTCCTTAGTGATCATTTTTCTGAAAGACTAGAAGAAAAAATGCAGCGCAAATTCATTATTTACAAAAAATAATTAAAAAAAAGATTATATTGGTTTTTTAACCAAATCCAAAGCATGGTTTATATCCTGCTAATAGCTTGCAGGTAGAGAATTGAAAGCTTCTTTACAAAGACCTACTTGATAAAAGCTATAGGAGTTTGTTGTATACTATAGGAAAGATTTTTTTTCAATTGTGTTCTCTGATTCTGGAGGAGAAATGCATGAAAATGAAGTAGGTGGTGGTGTATGTCCCAGCAGCTTCAGGAAGTGAACTGGACAGTATGCTGCTGTTGTTTTCCAGAATATAGTGAAAATGAATTCACATAATATTTCTTATTAGTTGTCTAAAAGATTGAAACAATTGGTGAAAAGTATAATTCCTCTCCATTCCGTGTATATCATGAATCACTGTTAAATTAAAAGCTAGTTATTCTAGCTGCTGAAATTTGCATATTGTTTAATTCTTACAGGTACCAGGAAGCCACTATTTTGCAGGTGGACTTCCACAGTCTCTTAAAAGACAGGAAGGGCAGCAAATAAATCTTTGCAGTGAGATAAAATTACTTTTATCCCAAACTCTTATAAAAGTCACGTAAATAACATTGAAGTTTATGCATTAGCTGGCCAAGAAAAGCAGGGACCTTTTTTTTTTTCTCTTTTTTTCAAGCATACTGCTCTGTTGTCCTTGACTCACCCCGTGGTGCCTCGAGCTAGATGTATTAAAGCAGACATGTTTTTTTCTGCAGCGGTTTTCAAACACACCGTATATGATACTGCATTCCAGCTCTAATCAAAGGGCGGCTTTTGTTTTCAGACAGATGCAGGTTACTACATGGGATTTATACCAAAAAAATTTGTAGAAAAATAACTTAGGAAATGAAAGTGAATTAAAAGCAAATTTCATAGCAATGGAAATAAATACAAGAGCAACTATTAAAATAGAGCACTGTTCCCTTGGTCTCCATCTGTTGCTCCAGGGAGCCATTACAGGACAGCTGGAAAGTTAAGGTGGATGCTGGATTCTGTTCTGGGTCAAACACTTGCAATGCTCTAGGTTTATACCTGTGTAATTGGAAGCTGAGCTTGAGGATAGTATTATCTACCAATAATAGCAAATAAAATTTAGCAGCAGAACAGAAGAAATCTCACATTCTTGAAACATTTTCCCCCTCTTTTTTTTTTTTCTGATTTTGTTACTGTGCTTCTCATACAAGTAGTTATCTTGATGACTCAGCAGAAAGCTAGATTTGCTGAACACGCACAAGAAATGTCTTTTAAGTTCTGCACTTGGATGCTGAACTATTGCAGATGTGACATAAGATGCACATTAGCACCAGCAGAAGCTCAGCTAGTCTAGGTGGTGGAAGCCTAATTTGCATGAAGCATCAGATGTTTTGCATGTTATCCTCACTTGCTGAAACTACAGATTTGAATTGAGTAGTTCACATGAAAAACCTTTTTCAGGAATTTTTGCCTATCTGATCTTTGGCTGTTTCTGACTCATGAATGTTCTCCCCCCCCTTAATGTGCTCCTAGCGTTACAAGCGATAGTGCCCCAGGTTTTCCGTTGTTGTTGCCTTCTGTAATCTGTCCTATAAAGTTCTGCTTGTCGGTCTTTACATGGCAGGCAAGGAAAATCTATCCATTTTAATTGCAGAGGAGGGCATGAAATCACGCTTCATGACCACTGTCTAAAAACTTTTATTCTTCTGAAAGGAGCCACCCCACCGAAGTGGTGTGAAGAGCTCTTAATGCAGTTCATTAGAATGGAATTAACTGAGCATTGCAATCAGACATCATGGTACTTAATATTCCTTTTAACTATTTCCTTATTTTGCTTTCATCATTTCTTCCAAATGCCTTTACAGAGCGTAAGCCAGGCTTTTTGCATGCTTGAAAATTGATACCTCTTACTACACTTTGTAATGGGTATGAAGTCAGTCTGAGAGAGTTAACTATTTAGAGCAAGGAGCAGGGGTTGCATAAGTCCCTTGTTTCTAACATTGAATGGTAGAGATTTCATGATGAAAATTCTACCCAACATTGAAAATACCTTTTTCTAGGAGGAACGTAGCTTGAGGTGCATCTTAGCAGCTGATCCTTTTCAGTAGGATTTAATCTAATTGTTTAAATGGGGATTAGCAGAATAGTTGATACTTTACAGCCCTGGTACTAATACTGTAACCTTGTTCTCTCTGGCTGCGAATTTCAATCCTTTCATTCTTTGGTGTTTAGAACAGCCAAGGCCATGAGGGGCTTAAGACAACATTAGCCCACTTCCATGTCTACAAACAGATAGAAAAACATGTTATAATTCCCAATATGTAGCCACAATTAAACTGCTCTTATATGTGAATTGGCAGTTTTCTTAACATGCAGTTAGGCTGTGAGGCTATATAGAAGCTGCAATGGCTCTGTTTAAATCCACGACAGTTTTACAATATGCTAAGGACAATCAAATATTATTTTAATTAGCGGTTGCCTTCAGTTCCAATGTGCTTTATTGGGCCATCAAGTAGCTAAGTCCATAAATCTATATGTTATAAATCTAATGCAGTAAACACCCCAGAATGGAATCTTAATAGCACATAAGCTTGAGACAGCTTGCTGTGAAATTTCCATAAATATCTCTGAAGGGGGTGTAGCAATATGAAGTGCATGAGAAATCAGAGTTTAAAAGAAGCAAACCAGCTGGCTTGTGTTACACACTAAAGTGAAACCCACTTATGTGAATAACCGACATGAATAAAACATTTACATGGCTATATCCCTAAGAGGCTGAACAGCTCTCTGTACCTACCGGGGAAAGCTGCATCTTGTCCATGAATACTCACCTTAAGACAATTTTTGAAATCACCTCTTTTATTCAGGAAATCATTTCAGTCTCTCAGTAAATTATTTTCAATCAACCTTGTTGCTAAGATCAGTCATAAAGTACTGGCAAGTGTGAGAAAACTACCTTTTACTCACATGATTCTGTGCTAGGCATTAAGGTCATGTGTACAGGGTTACCATGAAATAGCAAACTAACGTAAGCCTCTCTGAGTTACATCTCAGTATGCGTTGGAAAAAAAGCAAGTTCAAGCGTCTGACTAATATAATATAAAATAACAGTTATCAGAAGGACAAAAATTACACCAGAAGACTAAAAGGTAGGGATCAGCTTCTTTGCTAGCATAGCTGTGCTTTCCTCCTGTTGCAGAGTAAAGGTTGAATTTGGCCCCAGATATGTTTTAAGATAACCTGGTGTACTTTAACGGAGAGGGAGAGCACTATTTTATTTTGCAGGTAGCAATACAGTCAGTCAGTCATACATAGCACCAGATTCACGCCCCATCGATTAATGTGTAATAGAAACACATTACTGGTGCCTGTTGCCTCACCAGTTTACGTTTGGTACTTCTGTCACTGTTTATATTAGCCAGTTCGGTTAAGAAGAGTTGAGACTCTGACCTCCTTTGCTCAGAGTGATATTAGAATGTAGCCTAATGGGGTTTTGAGCAGACCATTGCAATTCCAAAATCATAGAATAAAATCATAGAAAAGTCTAGATTGGAAGGGATGTCTGGAGGTCATCTCGTTTAACCTTCTGTTGAAGAATAAGTTATCCAGAGCCCTGTCAAACCAAGTCTTGAATGTTTCCAGTGAGGGAGATTCCACCACCTAGCTGGGCACCCTGTACCAAGGTTTAGTTGTTCTCACAACGAAGAATATTTTCTTAATGTAGACGGAATTTCCCCTGAAGCAACTTGTGCCCATTGCTTCTTGTCTGTTGCCACACATCTTTCTGAGAAAAGCGCCTACATTTTCTTTATAACTACCTTTTAGGTATTGAAAGACTTTGATTAGACACCCACCCCACACCCCCTGAGCTTTCTCTTCTCTAGGCTGAACAAACCCAATTCCTTCACCATTTCTTCATGTGCCAAGTTTTCCAACCCTCTAATCACCTTGGTGACCCTCCACTGGATCCTCTCCAATTTTTCCAGTGTCTGTCTTGAACTTGGAGGACCAGTGTATTGAAGAAGCCCCACATAATAAGATAAAAAAGTTAGATCTTAATTACTTTTACTTAGTAGATGATTAACATGGCTGTTCTTCTGTTATGAGAAATGCAGTTACCGATGTTCTAATATAAATTCCTGTCCCAAACAGACATTTTATCTGTAAAACCCAGAAACACAAAGGGGCTAGCAAGCCCTCAAAAAGTATCATCTACGTCCAGATGTGTATGTATGCACTTACCAGGCAGCTGGGAGGCATTAGGATGGGAAGAGTTTTGTAAGTAAGAGAAGGTTCCTCTTGTTCACTTTTAAAGCTAGTCATGTGGCTGTTTTTGCCCAGGCTTAGTTCAGGTGTAACGCTGAACGAGTTTACTAAGTGGTGTAACCACTATTAGAACAAAATTTCCCTTTTGTTGTATGCTCTGGCATTGAAGTCCTCATGAAGTCACAGCACTGCGGCAGTGCAAACAGAAAGTGCGTTCTATCATTGAATGGATTTTGTGAATTAGTAACTTCTGGGTTTGATTTTTAAATAGGAGGAAGAGTCTATGCATAACTTTGCTCTCCCAGTGAAGTATCATATATGCTAATTAACCAATGGTTATACACCGGTGGTTTAGAATCACACAGGAGCAGTATAAAAAAGCAAAGCTGGGACACTGATTTTTCCCAGAAAACCCGTTATAGTTATCTCTTCTATCCTCCCACTATGTTCACCTTTAACATATGGCAGCTCTGTATCATGAGACTGGCACCTAAAATTAGGTAGGGCCTTGCTATTCTCCCTCCCACTCCCACCCACTCCTTGCATATGTATACAGTTTGTAAGGACCAGCTGTGAATTTTGCCCCTGTAAACACTGTTTTTCTAGCTTTTTCATAGGACTAGGTTCCAACTATTCCACATTAACTGTTATTTTCCTCAAGAACATTTATCTTAAATTTTCCTGAGAGACAAGTAAAAGTTCCCAGATATTTTAATATTTTGGGATCTTTTCCCTTAGATGTATTAGGGTCTGTGATGTTTTCTATCTTATACCACAGGGGAAACAGGAATACTTGATTTAGGGTTATCTTTCAGCAGTTAATCTAAAAATCAAAAGTTTCACATGGAAGCACTGTGTGCTTCAGTGTGACAAAGTAGGCAATGAAAGTGCTCTGATAGTATACCAGTACAACTGCAAATAGAATTTGGTTCATGTTAAGTAGGAGCCTAAAGTCAATACTTGTAAAATACAATTAATAAAAACCACACATGACATGTTTGGTAGCTTTTGAAATCATACCTAACAAATCAGGCTTCCACTTGGAAAGCCAACACATCATACTTATATATCTTATAATATTCTATTTTGTTTGGTTTTGCTTGGGAAGGAGCCATCATTAATTTTACTGAAAGCTGGGCATTCGCAGAAACTGTTTATGATTTTATGACTGAATTAAGAATAGCAAAGCATGTGTGATAGATGAAGAACTTCTGTAGTATAAACATTGATGTTTTATAGCACTAGAGCTAAAGGTATCATCATAAGAGGAAAATAAATCACAGCTGATTTTTCTTACTGCATGCTAAATTGAACAAAGCTGTTCCTTTGATAGGTGCACTCTACACATTTCTACTGCATTATAAAGGACCCAACACCCAACATACTGAGGTGTGTTCAGCTTCGCCTCTGCTGTCCCATTCCAGTATGTACTAGCATATTACAATGTACCAGTTATCTGCAGCTTATCTAAGTAGTGGTTGGAGTGGCCCTTCCTAGAAGAAATCAAGTTCAATAAAGTTCAAATCGTAGCAGAGCTGATCTAGAGGTAAACGTCTGTATGTTTGTTTCAGTGAGTTCAGAGCAGCAAACTAAGAAAAACCGTGATCTGCCGTACTGAACATGCAACTGAAATTCCCCCAGATTGAACCCAGTACCAGCTCTGCTCCCAGCGCCCTGTATAGCGGTAGGCAACTTAGTTGCACCAAAATTATCAGTTATCAAAATCAGCATTGTCGGTGTGTCCATCTTAATAACTTTGATGTTTTGTGAGTAGGAATGGGTATTTTGAGGCATGGAGTGCTCTCTGTTTTCGTTGAGTTCAAAGAAAGATGCAATGACTTTGCATCTCTTAAAATTGGACCTTGCCTATTTTACATGTCACTCAAAAGTAGAGGTTGCTTTTGAAAATGTTTCCTTTTACCTGTTATCCTCAAGTCCTCCTATCTGAAAATAGAGGAAAGAATGGTTATATAGTCACAGAAAGTTGCAAATATTTAAATAAAACTGGCTCAGCACGAACCAAGTGCTACTTTTTAATGTATAACGATCCAAAGCTCTCTGCATCCATCAGCTCAACATCAGTTCAAACACTTTCAGATGTAACCATATGAATTTGGGTAATCCTGACATTTTTCTCTTTGATTTTTGGATAACCAACGTGAGACAACTCGGAGAACTTTTATTTTCACAAAGTCTTAGTGCCTGCCATCTAAAGTACACGACTCTGCTGTGTCTCAGGTTGGTCACTAGGAAGTAATAGTCCTCTTCAAAAATCGTGCCCCTTGGTTGTTCTTTGTTCACAGTCACTGTTGAATGAAGACAGACTTCTTATAAAAAGACACAGCAATGATTTAGGGTAAGACATTTTGCTAGCTAAAAAAATTTTGAAGACTTACAGATAGCCAGGATAAGATGAAATTTCAAAACAATTTCTCAGGTGTAGAAATGGTTTATTGCCAGATACTTGGGTTGCAGGGAATTCAGTTTCTCTGATTTTTCACTGAAATAATTTTGCATGACTATAAGGAAAATAACCTCAGATGTAAAACTAGGAAACTTGGCACTGGATTTTATGATAACATGAGCTTGTAATACAAGAATGTTAAGACCTTAAGCTTTTTTTCCTGAGAGGTTGTTTGTTTTTTAATAGCAAGAACCAAAATGGAGAAACATTCTTTCAGCTTCCACAGATACTGCATGGTCTGTCCGGGTTCTGGCCTATCATATAAGGCAGCTGTTAAAATTTCTTCTGTGAGAAAATACATGAAGCTGAAACTATTTTTTACTCCTACTGAAATCAGTGTGCTGATTTTTGCTACCTCTGCTGGGTAATTTTACTCTTTGATGTGACCAAAGGTGTAACTCTCACCTATCTAGTGACTTCTATGAGTAGCACTGGAAATGTGAAAGTTCAGACTCCTACTAAATTTTCCTGTTAGGGCAGGATTTGCCACTTGTGGAATAAGTCGTGTACACCATCAGTTCTGAGAGCTCTCTGGGTTTTGGGAGAGCCATCAGAAGCAGAACAACGCACAGCAAGGTTTTTTCAGTATGTGTTTCATCTGAAGCATGGGCCTAAGCCATCACTTAGGCTTCAATTCCTTTTAGTACACAGGTAGTTTCAACTTATGTGATCTTGGCCTAAGTCTGCAACATCTGTCTTGTCAAGGTATCAGGCCTGTGAGGATAAGACAGGACTGATATAAAGGGAGCAAACTGGTTGCACAATTCTTCACAAAACTAACGCTGCTGATCTTTATGTTCTGATGCATTTGCAAATAAACTGCACCAGAATTTTTATGATGTTCACTTAGAGACAGAGGATTATGAGTAACTGCATATATTAAAACAGCACTGTAATAGCAGTTGGCTAATACTGGGGTGAGACAGATTTCAGGTAGTGCTTTAAAACTGAAAAGTCTGCATATCCTGTCACTCAAACTTTTGGGCTTGTTCAGCCTTGGCTCAGATCCTACTGTTATTACTGTTTTTGTTTTAGATTGGACCATTTGTTTACTGTTGACAATTTTTAATGATATAGCACACGATTTGGCTATATAAATCTTCTTCCTAGTGATAACTGCCTTCTGAAATTGCTCACAGATTTTTCTTAGTAGACAAGTGTTTAATCAGTTTAATCAAGGAATAAATAGCAAGACTGTCTTCTGGGGTTTCACTTTATATCCCTCAATCTTTAATTAATACTCAAGCAAAATCTGCGATCCCTGAGGGAAAGACAAGAAACGTTTATTGCGCCTTAGGACACAGTTCCATGAGGTGGCACATGCTCTCAATCTTATTACAGCCAATAAAAGTTAAGGTCACTGCCATCTTCCAGGACCTGCCCAGCATCTCCTGGGGTACTATGATATGCTCTATGTTCCTTTGAAATGTTGTCTTGAAAGAGCGTCTAGTCTTAAACCAATTTTAACAAAAAGGGGAAAGAAAAAAGAACATTTCATTTCAAATAATCTGATTTTGATAAAAACAATACAAAAACCCTTCCCAAACTGCCTATAGGTTCCATGTCTGGAAACTGTCTTCCCCAGATGCTCTCAGAATTGATTGATTATACTTGCATCAACATCACTCAGTTGTTTTATTTTGTTCTAATTGCTTATCTAGTAAATTAAAATCCTTTAGTTACAGTTCAGTTTAAGTCGTTCCTTCCAGATCCTCCCAGCATTTGCTCTTGAAAATAGCAAGAGTTTTCAGTTGCTTGACTTGGTATCCCCTTGCAGCAGTTAACATTTGCTTTCCACCACTGGCATTTTCAAAGGGGAAACCAAACATGACCGATATCATGACTGGGTCTGCAGGTGTGTGCTGCCTCGCAGAGCTTATTTCATGATAAACATTGGCGTTGGAGAAACAAAAAATTAATAACAAGTTTAAATTCATAAGGGACAACAGCAAAGCGTTAAAAGCACTGGCTCTTGAAAGCTGAGAAATAGCTCTGCTCCCAAAAATCATACAATCCTCAATAAACTTAGGAATGCATTCACAAAACATGTCAGGTGCAGCACCAGTGACTACACACCATATTCAGTCTACTTGTGCAGATTGTAAAGCGATTTAGAAATACTATCAGGTAGAGACTTGAGGGCAACTAGCACACTTCCAGCATTCAGACCATTCTGTGTACCCAGTCTTGCTGGATAGTATTGATCTAAACTCCACAGTCATGGGACGGGGCTGGGCGATAACTAAAATGTCCACGGGTGCCATGATCCCATGGTCTGCCCACAGGAGAGGCAGCTCCCTGGTACTCCCTTAGATACTCCATTGCCACCTGCTGGCATGAGGAAGGGTAATTCTGTCTCACCCTTCCAAGACGTGAAGGTCTTCAAGGTGCCTGGTGCAAGCTAGGACTACTCCATTTTTGTGCAGGGTCTATTTTGGATGGTACATTTTCTTATTATGCAATGTTTCAGAAGGTGCATAAGGAACGTTGACCATGGCCCAAGAGACTTGCATTGGCAAGTTAGAGAGTATAATAGAGATGAAAGAGCTGGGTACCTTCTCAAAGGCGCAAGATTTGGGACAGTGAGTTTTAAAGAGAAAAAGGTGTCCTTGCAAAGCAAAAGGCTATTCCAGGCACAAGGGGAACAGAAAGGCCCAGCAACAAAAGACAAAGGCAGTAATTAAGTCTTGCAAAGCTGTGTGTGTAGACCAGCAAAGAGCTAGACAGACAGATTCTGTGCAAGAGCAAGCAGGGAAGATGATCTAACCTCTAGATGAAGGATTAAGTTTCAAGATCTTCATTCAGTGGCATTGTTCTTTATGTTCCTGTTGCTCTGGCCCTCATTAGCCTCCAAACCACCACTGCATGGGGGCTGCATACTAGTGTGTGACAAAGGACTGCGTAGTCCCCCGGAGAGCTAGTCATCTAGCAGATGGCATATACTCCTTTCACAGTAACTTCAGAACTTCCCACTGGGATATGCGTGTAAGTCTAAAAACTAAAAAGCACAATAAGAAATAGATTTCTGGGTAGTACAGAGCATGTCCCCTTCCAACCCATTGCATCTACATCTATCAGTGCTATTTGCTGCATTTTTTAATGATTATTTCAATAACAACAGTGAAAGTACTAAAGGTTGAAGCTTCCAGAGTGTGCATTTTCCTACGTCTCAGCCTTGCAGTCATCAGCAGTCCTACACTGCAGCAATGGCTTGGCAAAAAATTTCAGTTGTGCACAGATCGGTAAAAGCTCCATCAAGCCTCAATACACTTTAGCTGAGCATTATTGCATTTTAAAGGGCTAATGAAGTTTGGGAAATCAAAATGTAAGATAAGAAAGGTTGAAAGTTTAACAAAAGTAATACTATGGCTTAAATGGATTAGGTTATTGGGTATGTTCTTTCAGGGAGGAAAATAGCTACCTTGGGTTTTGTGTTATTCCATAGGAGCAGAGTTCTCCTTTCACTTTCATCTTCGATACTGCTCAATTTGGTAGAGCAGCACAGGGTTCATGTGAGGCCAGAATTTGTCTTTCCAAGTTCAGATACAACTAAATTCTATTTGGCCCCTAATGAATAATGCTCATTATGAGAGTTTGGCTGATTAATTGTTTAAGGCTGCATTTTGTCTCCTGAACAGATCTCGGACAAATGGGTCTTGCACCAGATTGCTCCTTTTAAAGCTAAGTAGCCCTGGTGCACCGGAAAGATTCAGCCAGGTGCTATGGATGTGGTCCCATGTCAAAAGGGGAGGGAAAAAACCCAAACCACCACTTCAAAGAATACCGCGTGACTGCTTTGCAGCTCAGCAGCCTGCACAGTGACCTGCAGCAGTCGTGCTGTCTGCAAGACCCCTCCTGATTCCCTGTTAGGCTCCAGGCTGGGCCCTAGCTGGAGAATACAATTTAAGGTGAAAAGCATGTCTTGATAATGCTCAAAATCTAACAAAGATGCGGACATTTTTTCCTTTGAATTATTCTTTTCTTAAAAGATTGTCTTAAGTTCTCATTTTAAAATAAATCATTTTCCATGCAAATAAGTAAGTGCCATAAGGAGGGTAATTATAATGGTATTTTAAATAATTCGCTACCATTTCTTTGCCAAAAAAATCCCTGTGTTCTCATGTTTTGTTTTCCCAAGCTCTAAGATTTGTCCTGCAATTTACTAATGTTAAGAAGATAGAATAAGCTACTGATATATTTCCAGATCAAATGTTTCTGTTTTCTGACAATAAATTTGGCTACCCTCCAATAGCAATGACTTGTTTGAAACCTAAAAATCTTTAAATATTGTTAATTGCTCTGAAAATGTGAAATGAATCTTTTGAACAAGAACATTTGCAAAGGGAGAATGTTTTATGTTTAGAATTTGTAACGCTGGCTTTCAAAATATTCCTTTAATATTCAAAACAGTTTCATCAATTAAGCAAAACCTAGAGGTAGATGTGAATTCCCTCTCATTTTTATTGCTGGCCCTAACACACAGATCGGGGAGGATGTATTTCTAATACAAGAATGTTCTGCAAACCAGTAAATCTGGGATTATCTCTTCGGACTGATTATGTCAAAGCTCTTTAGCCACAGCACTTTTGGAGAGCTAAAAATAAATAGTAGAGGGGTTTATACATTTATTCTGTACCTAAATAATCTGTACGTATTGTGTGTGTCTGCCTACAATGTGAGACATGGTATCTGGACTTAATGTTTATTTATAAGAGTTCTTTTCCTAGTAAGGATTTTGGCAAAGGGTTTAAACAAAACTGTCCTACTGGAAGTGTTCATGGGGTAAAGTCTAGTGCAAGTTTAAAAGAACCGGGTTCAAATCCGAAGCATTTACTCCAGATTGGTATTAGAGCAAAATTTGGCCCCATATATTTTGAAAATGGATGAAAACTAGTGCTCTTCTATCTTACCAGTGATTAAACAATGTTAGGTCATTGACTATAGAAAATTGTAATCCTGAGTTCAATGCCACAATTCTGCGCTATTAAAGATCTGGAGAATTTTTGCATTGAATTTGTATAAGAACAAAATCAAGTTCTTACAGCAGTTAGCAGAAAGTTAGGCATGCTGTCATTTGCCTCCTGGTCCTAAAGCATGTAGGAGGAAAATCTTCTGAAGAATAAACACTTAACAAAGAATTTTTTAATAGGTTACATCAAAGACCTGTGAATGCTTTTCCACATAACTCTTCTGCTCCTGTGCAGTTTCTCCCATTTCACAGGATTGATACTACATGCTCATGGGAAAACAAAGCTAAGGATTTAGGCACACAGCAGGTCAAGGCCTGCTACATGAGGAAGTCAAATGGGGGAAAAATAAAATTTAAAAATAATTTTGTTCTTATTTAAATTCAGTAATGGATTGCTGAGAAATGGCTTGATAAAAGCAGGCAATATAAACACTTCCAATAGTACTGCAGGCAATAAATCTTGCATTGGCAGAGCTGGAATGGATGGAATCCAGTTCATTCAGCTCCCATGATTCCGCAGGTATTGGAAGGAGTTTTGTGTTGTTATGCAGATAAATGAAATCACATGCTGGGACTTTAATTTAAAGGGATATCTTCAATATTAAGCCATAATGACTAATTTTTTTAATTGAAAAAAAAAATTGATGGCATTTCCTGACAGTATAGAAAACATTGCAGAAAAATTCAGCAAAGACATTTTCCACAGTATATTTACAAATATAAATATATTCAGAATATAAATATGAATACATATATTTCCTCGTGTTGTGGAATAATGGGAATGATATGCTTGGTTAGGCAGATTTCCTCTTAAAATGGAATTTTATTCACAAATCTCTCATAAAATGTTGTATGAGGACTCTCTTCGTATTCTTCATGTTGGCTATCATCTGACTTTCTAAAGGTAAACATTGCAAACTTTTGGAAAGTTGCTCTTATTCCTAGTAAAAATGATACGTTCACTTTTTTAGAATGAAATGATTACTGTACTTGAGGATAGTCAGTATCTGCTGTGTTGTATTTTCTGTAGCAACATGTTCTGCTCAGTTCTCCTCCTGTTTTAACGTCTGTGCAATTCATCTCTACGGCTCCAGTAAGGTGCTGCACATTTTTGTAATATACTGATGAAGGAATGGAGTCCATCTGGTGCTGCTCTGACCAAAAAAAGCACTTATGCATCGCTTTTGCACGTAACTGGAGCTTTGGGGTTTATTGTTTGTTTTAAGGATAAGAACTGAGGATATGGCCTTTATCTTCCACATTGTGTTTTTCTTGCTTGGTCCTTACTCAGGTGTTGTTTCAATTGAAGTAGTGGCTAAATTCACAGATTACCAGTTCAGAGATAGGATAATGCAGCTCAAGATGTGATTTACATTAGCATCGTATTTACCTCTTGGTGAACAGTATTGTTGTCTTCATCATATCCAGCTTATTCTGAGCTCAGTATACTCAAATGAAAGGTGTGAATACAAGGTAAGATCATAGCATGACAGTTTGACTGGAAAAGTGATCCCCATACCCATAACTCAGTGTAGTGGAACATTGACTCATATTCCTACTTTAACATATCAATTTCCATAATCAGATATTCAGGAGAGCGTTCTTGAAGAGAGAAAGACAAAATCTGTTTTCCCTTGAAAAGGTAAATCTAGAGTAGTTCCATCATGGCACTTCATATTTAATGAAACCAGTGCACCTGAAAGGTGAGTACAGGCATGGGCTTTAGGTACACTGTATGTTAGAAGCTGAGAAGAGCTGTTTGTCTTTTATGGTGTATATTACATGTACAATATTTTTCAGCTAGTTCTTGTAATGAACTTATATTACAAAATTCATCTTTGCACTGACTTGACTTATAAAAACTGTGAATTTATTAGCAAGATTTTTTTAAGTGAAAAGAAGCTATTTCCTTTACCAAGAACACATTATTCCAGAAGGGAGAAGAGGCTGTGTCTTGCCCACACACAGTATGGCTAGCATGCATACCACCAATCATAAGGTGTACAGTGTTCTCACCCGCAAACAGTAAGCCTCTTCCATTTATCTGTCCTTACCGAGCCTTGATCAGGTTCTTTCCATTCATATAGGATCTCGGCAAAAACTATAAAGCAGTTTAGACTGCGTGTCAAATGTAGGGTTCAAGCCTTAAAAAGTAGTACTGACTCCCTTTTATTACATGTGTAAAGGCTGTGGAAGCACGTCCAGAATTTGGTCTAGAGGACATGTAAAGAACATTCTTTTTTGGATTTATTCGTCAACCTTTTTCTGCAAGAAGAGGAATGGCTTAATGATGCTAGAATATTAGTTCATGTTCTAATAAACTCAGCGTATTTCTGTGATGTGATTCCACATTTGATCAACTTCCTCTTGACCACTATGCCTCAGCCTTTGACTGGTGTGATGGCAATGTTAATACTTGCTAGCTTGTTGGCATTTTGTAAGGCTTTGCTGGGCTGGGCTGTACCCTGTTGCTGGGTTAATTGTCTACAGCCCTATTAATTAACAAGAAATGTCACCGGTCTGTATCAGGAGTCTCTTACAAAAGCATTCGCTCTATTGTATTGGGATCTGAGACCTTCAGTCCAGGTTCTGGCACCCAGAAGACTCCATATTTTGTTTGTAAAATCTCATAGTTAGCAAGATAAAGAGAATTCTGTACTTGAAAGTGCTATAATGATCATTACAACTCCAGACTCCATCTGGTATTTCTTGTCTTGAGACTGGTAAACCTCTTTTTTTTGTTTTTTTTCTTGTTTCTTTTTAGCCATGTGACACAGACAACGTCATGGATCCATCCCGTAACAAGTGCACTAAGCTTGCTTTGCTCTGAGGATGATGACGATGGAATAAGAGAGCTTCCCGGGTCCAAGAGCTGAGGACGTCTGTTGACAGAAAGTAGTTTGTCTAGTTTCAGTACATTAGCGAGAAGATGCACCCTTTTTAATCGACGTACTTTCTAGTCTAATGTAATAGTACCCGATGACGTTTCTCCCCTTCAAGTCAGAGGAAGTTCTGCTATTTTTTAGGTGGGTTTATTCCTGGGTGCTACAAGAGATGCAGGCGCTGCAGCAGTCTCCCTTCAGTCCTTAATCTGTCCCAGTTCGGTGCGCAGGGATCAGTCTTATCTTAAGGCCTGATCCAGTCTCTTCATGACTTCTCGATTGGCATAATTCCACTGACCTGAGGTGAAAGTTTCACAGCTGTGGCCAGCATGAGAGTTAAGGCTGGGACACCGGTGGTAATTTCACATGGTAAATTCCAGGTAATGGTTGACTGAAAGATGCAAGGTGAGCTTTTTCCTTTTTCTGACCAATGCTAGTGAGTGTAATGTAGATGCCTTTTCTTTAACTACTGAAAATGTTGATTTTTATGGAAGAAATTTACAAATAAGTTTTGCTAATAGAAATTCAGCAATTTATTACAAGTATTGGAGCCCTGATGACTTTTAAAACAAATACTAAGATTGGTGGTTGGGCTTTGGAAAAATGAGTCTTTGATAAGTTGTCAAGTAAAAAAAACCAGTTTCAGTAGGGGACACCATACTCTGTCAACAATATGAGGCAAGAATGAAAATTATTCTACTTTTGTACTCTGCTAAACTGATACATACATGCATCAAATACTTCAGTGGAAGCTGTGAAGTTTCAAGTACAATGAAACCTGTGAAACCACCTCCAGGATCAGCAGAAATCAGTCACCTCCTCAAAGTTGGTCTTTAAGTAGAACAAAATTATTTTGTACACATTGGTGATGATTTAAAGAGGATATAGAAAATGACGGGAGGTGCTGGTGCAATCTAATGAACAGGTTTCACTGTGCCTCTGTCATGGTTTAACCCGGCAGGCAGCTAAACACCACCCAGCCGCTCGCTCACTCCCCCCCAGTGGGATGGGGGAGAGAATCGGAAAAAAGGTAAAACTCCTGGGTTGAGATAAAGACAGTTTAATAAGTAAAGCAAAAGCCGCGCATGCAAGCAAAGCAAAACATTACAGAGCTGTGCCAAGGCAGGCACACTGTGGCTGTTGATCCTTTTGAATCAAAAATAATATACAATTTTTTTGAATCCAAATCAAGTCTCTTCTTTGAATGGCAGCGCGGCAATCGACTGCGTTTGGCCTGTGAGCTGCAGAGCACATCACCAAATGTTCTTCCTGGAGGAACAAAGTGCAGCTCACAAAAGAGGTTTTTTGCAGGCTTTGCTGGAAGTAGATGTCAGAATATACTGAATAAGCAAATAGGAAAATTTGTTTTGTACTTTTAACTAGGTCACAACCAAATTATCCATGAATCTACACAGGTGGTGTGGATTAGGAAGAAGAGCTTGCTCAGCAGACCCACAGTAACTTATATTTCTAAGAAAACTTCTCACAGCAATAACACATAAATGCTTTAGCCATATTTTGCTCCAGTGGCTCCTACGTGCTTCGCAGCCTCCTTTGTGTTCCCAGAGAACACAAAGCGTGTGCTTCAGTTTCAGGGCTGGACACTGTAGAAGCATTTTTATTTAAATCCCTTTTCTAAAAATGGCACAGACTCATGACCCATAGAGGATATATAATGGTCTGAATCCCTTGCGATATTTGCTGTAGCCTTAGCAGTCATTTGGATGCTTTATGACAGGCGCTTTCAGTTCATACTTCCATGCTATCCAGATTGCGTACAGATTCCAGTTTTCCAGTTCTGTTCAAGCGAGGTCTGACTCTCCGCTTGACCCTCGCAGTCTTGATTTATTCTGCTCGTGGCTTTGTGACAGCTAGCTGGGTGTTTCCAACAGGAGAAGCTATTTGGGGACAGAGGCTGTGGGTCAGGCAGGCTGCATGAGCAAGGACTTCCGAGAGCGATCTCGAGCCGCCCTTCTGGTGCCGAGCTGGAGGAGGACAGCGGTGCCCAGCCTGCTCGCCCTCCCCAGGGGGCTGGTAGCCAGCCCTGGCTCCCAGCCTGCGGTGCCCAGCCTGCTCGCCCTCCCCGGGGGGCTGGTAGCCAGCCCTGGCTCCCAGCCTGCGGTGCCCAGCCTGCTCGCCCTCCCCGGGGGGCTGGTAGCCAGCCCTGGCTCCCAGCCTACGGTGCCCAGCCTGCGGTGCCCAGCCTGCTCGCCCTCCCCGGGGGGCTGGTAGCCAGCCCTGGCTCCCAGCCTGCGGTGCCCAGCCTGCTCGCCCTCCCCGGGGGGCTGGTAGCCAGCCCTGGCTCCCAGCCTGCGGTGCCCAGCCTGCTCGCCCTCCCCGGGGGGCTGGTAGCCAGCCCTGGCTCCCAGCCTACGGTGCCCAGCCTGCGGTGCCCAGCCTGCTCGCCCTCCCCGGGGAGCTGGTAGCCAGCCCTGGCTCCCAGCCTGCGGTGCCCAGCCTGCGGTGCCCCGCCTGCTCGCCCTCCCCGGGGAGCTGGTAGCCAGCCCTGGCTCCCAGCCTGCAGTGCCCAGCCTGCGGTGCCCAGCCTGCTGCGCACGAGGCGGGCAGACATCGAGGCCCAACGCTGGCGATCTGCCTGCTCTGCTTGCTGCCTCCACCCACAGCTGAGAACATTTCAGAAACTTGGAAGCCATTTCTCCCTCTCTTTTATAAATTTGCCTAGAAGTTACAGACGTTAGAAATGGATCTCTGCATCTATCTAGCTTCTCCGGTAAGCATTACCTCTTCAGATAATCCCCTAGTTCAAGTTCTCTGTTATTGAGACTACATTTTCATACCTACAATCTCCAAATGTTCTAATCTATTTTTGTACGCTGGCATACTTGTTTCCTAGGTTATTTCTCTCTATCGCCCCTTATCTCTTCCTTTCTGTGAAATAGTTTGTGAAATTATTTTGATTCAGCTGAACTGTGTATATTGAGAAAATGGTTCTAGGATAACTTAAAAAAAATTGTGAAGAGCAGTTGTCAAAATATGCAACACTGTAAACAACAACAATTCATTTTTATTCCAGAATAAAAAAAATTAAGTGGAAAAGAAATGAAAGTGCACGTTATATCCTTTAAAATAATGAAACTACAGCTTTATAAAGGAACGGCCATGGGGCCATAAATGATTCCTGTACCTCTATTTATTTTCCCTGTAAAGGTGACATTGTGAAAAATACTGTTCTGGTACACACTGGTGTCAATCTTCACCTGAGTACTTGCACCGCGCTGCCCTTCAAACACTGCAGATATTCCAGCAAATTTAAAATGGCACATTCTCCCATCAAAGCAAAGAGCTTAACACCGATACCTACACAGCCGTATTAGATACTGGGCTTCACAGGTGCTAAATAACTTCCTTGTAACGCTACTCAGCGTCTCAGTAAATTAGATGATCCTTTCGTCAACGCCACCAGATAAATATAAGCACACGTACATATTTAGGCTGGCCATTCCATAAACATCACTAAATATTCCTCGTGGTCAGGCCCACGTGCTGGCCAGTGCATGGCCGTGCTGCCAGGTAATGGCTGCACTGTAGTCTTCTACAGTAAAGTCTCTAGAGAAGATACACTAGTACGTAAGTAAATACATAACGCCTCTATAGATTTTTATGATCAATCAGGGGGAGAAAAACCAACAGTTGCTGTTTGCACATAGACATTTAACACAAAGCAAGGAACACCCTGGACACAACCTTACAGCACGAAGTCTGCTCTGACCCCAAGTTCACTTGGAGCCCTCAGGGCTCACGTGGGTTTGCAGTGGAGCCAGACTCCGTACAGAGCATTTCGCTGTAAATTCTTGAGTGGTGTTACTCTCAAAGGATGATCCTACGCGGCCTTTGTCTAGAAAGCCCCCTGCTGAACACCATCCCCTTTAAAACCGTAACTGGTGCAGGCTACTCTTCCTCTTCGTACTCAAAACCATTTGTGGTGGTGGAAATCTCTTGTGTGCTTCAGAGTATGGATTTCAGTGATAGAAAGTCCTGACTCCTTATGTCATTCAACAGTACGAATCGCTGCTTTGTCTACTTGGGCTACGCATGTTACTGAATCAGCTCTTGCTTACTTTTTAGAGCTGTTGTAGGCACATAATGGGGCAAAACCCCCCTGGTCGGCCAAGGAGAGAGAGAGAACAAATCCCACTTTTCCAGCTCTAACAGAAAATTTTTCAAAATTACCAAAATCCAACTTTTAAAGGAAGCTAACAAAGCAAATCAGGCTTGCTGCAATTCCTGCGCGGGTCTCTGTGGAGCCTCGCATACTTTACTTACATTCCCCGTGGTTGTAGTTTAAGGAAGAGCAGCTAATAGTATCCCATCTAGAAACCAGTTGGAGGCTTTAGCCTCTACTGTAAATTAAGCAATAAGAAATTACTTACACTAAAATGAGAAATACAATAAAATAGGGGTAATTCCTGTAACTTATCCTCTTAATTTGCTGGTTTACTTCAGAATATATTTACTTGACGGACTCTGTCTGTTGGGTGGCCTCATCTGCTCCGCAGGCCGAGCGGAGGTGGCGTTACCCCGAGCACCCGCGGCCAGACAGAGCCGGGTTTCACCACGCGTCTTTTGCTGCGGAAGAGACCCTGACACGGCAGAGCACTGAGACGGGTTCGGTCAAGCACAGTGCTTCATGCGGGTTGATCTATCCCACGGACCGGTCACCATTGATTTAAACGCTTCTCGTGACAGGCTGCTTTATCAACCTGAAACAAATGACGTGGTACATTTCTGTCAGTCTGTTTCTGACAGACAGGAGGGTGTCTATTGGCATTAAGGCAAGGAAAATCCTTTAAGAAAAATGTCTGCGGCTGTGGAAATGGCTGGGCTGTGCAGGACTGAGAAGGGGGAAAGGCTCTCCTGATGCTCAGCAAATGCTGTTATCGCTTGGCCTGTGAAATCTTGACTCTTCTGGGAACCGATGGGATTCTTGATGCTCAGCTCAAGAAACTCAGAGTCAGAAACCTTAGTGCTTCTTCCAAACCAAGCACCACAATTCAGTGGCCTTTTTGCAAACGTTGCTCCGCTGACTTTCATATGGCTCTAGCTTAAGTCAGTAACAAACCTTCAAGTCAGCTCAGGAGCCTTTGGGCAGTTCTGCGGCCCCGGGCCTCACGGATCGTCCGTACGGCCCTGCTCCACGGAGCGTCAGCTTGGGCGTCAGCTGCTGCGACCCAGCCCAGCCACCGGTTCGAGCAGAGCCACCTGGCAGCTCTGGGGCCGCCTTTGCAAAGATGTTCAGCAGCTTAAAGATGTTGATGGAGTTAATGGGAATTAGGCACCTAACCTACTTAGATGCTGCTATAAATGCTGCTAGGCGAGTTTAGGTACCTAAATACCTTAGTAAATCTTTCCCTTTACTGCTTGCAATGATAGCGTACCAAAAATCAAACACTAATGGATAAAGCCTAACCTTTGTCCTCTGTAACCAGCTTTGCCTTTCCCTGGGGATTGTTTTCATGTAATACTAAAAATACCAGCCATCTCACAGGTTGTACCATCCAGATTCTGTTCGTATTTTTGGTGGCTTGATTATTTATTGCTCATTCTAGATTTTTTTCCCCAGACAGTGGCTGATGTTGCCATGGATTTAATAGGTTGATATTTTCGTAACACTCTTCTAAGAGAAGTTATTTTATTACAGGATAATAGTATTGAATTCTCTTCCCACAAAGATGCAATGAGTTTTGTATCATTCATCATGAAGTCATATGGTTGAAAAAAATGGAATGGGCCCAAATCTGTTACAGATAGAGCCTCATGTTTCCGAATACTAGGATGGGAAGTTGAAATCTAACAACCAATACTAATTTTGTCCCCATGGTACAGCATCTGAGTCAAATCCAAACTAGTTCAAACTCTTCATTTAAAAAAAAAAAAAATCTGTCTCTCTCCCTCCTGCTCCCAGTTATGTTTTGGGAGGTGAGCGTGTCCCCTGCAAATTCTGTCCCTGGAGCCGTAAGGCCATGTTTGATCTGATGTATATGGTACGGATCTTCATTTACAACTTCCAGGACTCGCTGAGCTTAAAGATGTATAGGGTTACCTACGGTCTGAGGATATTCTCTTGCATTAGAGCATGGCTGTCACCTAGGTTCAGCTGTTCTCAGCATAACAGAAAGGACGACGATCTCTTTAGTAGTTACACTGGCACTCAAGACTCACAGAATTTAGTCCAGCATCTTTTCCAAAACATACATAAGCTGTGTTCTTCCTTCAAGTTATGAAGGATAGTGATGAACAGAAAGATTGAACTGCAGCCATATGATGCCTTTTTCTTCACTGGGGGCTGCAAACGAGGGAGTTTGCTGAAATGATCACTCACTCGTCTTGACGAGAAAGAATTCAGCTTCTCAGGACAGTCATGATGGGGAACATCAGTTTGATTGCTAGGCTTCTTGGCTAAAAGCAAACCATGAAAAATCCGTAGTTTTGCCACTGCTTTGGATAAGTCATGATTCCACTCTGACCCCCAAAAGCCACACACGAATCAGAAATGTCTTAATCTCCTTCTAAGTACCCTGCTCTTCAGCTATTAAGCAGTCGGTATTTCCCTATGGCCCAATTATTATTATCATCAAGAACAATCTTTGCTCTTGTATGTGAAAAGAACTCATTAAAACATATGATTAATATGGAAAAAGAAATAAAATTATGTTTGTGGCCTAAAATAAAAATGTAACAATAATAGCACTGATATGGGAAAGAGAAAGGATCTTAGGAAAGGCAAAGCATTGGGGTTCCTTCTAATGTTTGCATTTTTACTCCAAAGGCTGGTAATGCATCACCGGTCCCTTCCAACCCCAATGGCCTGAGAAAACCAAGAGCACTGAGCTCCCCAGGGACAGTGCAGCTTCCCGTCCCCAAGCAGCGGCCTGAACTGCATTTATTAATCTCTGGCCTGTGCCACCGGGGGCCCTGACGCTAGGTGCTGTAATTAGTCACCACGGGGGTTACGCGTTCCAAGTCAAAGACAACTGTGTATAATTGATGGCATGGCATGAGCAGGAGCAGACGAGCCCATTAAGAAAGCTGCCTGTCACTCAGATCATATTATTCCTTCAAATTAAATACAAAAGTGTTGTAAATAATAAAGAAGAACAGGAAATAGGATGCCAACAGTGTTGAAGTATGACTGTCTTGTTATCTGGCTATTTGAAAGATGCAACCGAAAGGAATTATTTTATCATTAAAGGAAAATGTGTAAATGCAATTAATCTCATCTTAACCATTTCTCCATGTGCTCATCTTTGGGAATGTAGTCTAGTCACTTGAGCCTAAGCTCTCTATGTATGTGCTTAACCCATTCTGATTTTAGATGCTGAAGAAGCGTGGTAATACTGGCTCTGGTGTTCCCATGACCATTTAGAGTCCCGCAGTGAATGATATACAAGCCAAAAATCAACTCAATCTTAAAGGTATGCTAACAGGAAGGTCCTGTGGCTGGCTGAGGGCAACTGAAAAGCCTGGTTTACTGCTGCACTCAGAGCTTGTTTGGTGCAAAGCTCCGCAGTCTCTTTCAGTCCAGGTCTGTTATCATTGCTTGTCCTGGCTGGTACATGTACACAAAATAACCCACTTACAAGGGAATATGGTTTCAGGAAAGTGAAGGAAAAGGCCTTGGTAACTTCACCGCATTCATAAAAATACCGATTGCCTCTTACAAGAAAACTTGGTAGCCGTTGGGAAGGGAGTTTTGCTCAGCACAAGGCAGGGCTACAAGGGCCTCCTGCAGGCAGGGGACAGCCATCGCCCAGGGAGGTGAGCGGCACCGCAGGGTCATTAGCAGCTTGGTTTCTGGTGTGGCTGAGGGAAATTGCTGCTCTCCAAGGAAGCAGAGGTACCTAGCTGCTTTTTTGCTACAGCCAGGTGGGAAGGGCAAGGCAAGGGACTCTGCTGCTGGCTGGGAAGGCAGTGGCACGCAGTCGGGTGCACCATCACGCCCTTGAACCCGCGCCGCATGGGAGCTGGTTCCCGAGGAAGGATTGTTACCAGGTGAGCTCCTCCGTGCTCTAACAGCTTCCAGCTTATTGTAGTGGAAAGTCCTCAATCAAAAAAAAAAAAGTTTGCTCTGTAAAAGTACTGACCATTCTAGCTCCATGCAGGAAGCTTAAATGAAAGAGATATCCACAGAAGTGTCCGTAATTCCTTGTTAAACCAGGGCCACAGCACAGCCTCCCGTCACTTTTAGCACTAACAGCATGTAGCAGTTCCGTACTGACGCCAGCACAACGCCCGTCTGCAGCTCTCCTCTTGCCCTACCCAGCTCTGATCCCTCCCCGGGAGCGAACCAGTTCTCAGCTGCCCTTTTCCCTGCGTTTCTACCGTGTCTCCAAGGGAAAGACTGCAACTCCCCAGCAGGTAAATTGAGTTTGCAGTAACCCCAAACACCGGAGGTAAGAAGCATGGCTCTGCCATGGAAGCTGGAGGTTTTGAGAGCAGAGGAGGACAGGGCGGCCGCTGGACGTACGTGCCTTATGTCGTGTGTCCCTGCCAGGGCTGGAGCCTAATTGGATTTCACAAATGCGACTTCTGTGTCTCTTGATCACAAAACCAAATTAAACCTCAAGAAGTTTCGAACAAATCCCTACCTGAAAGTTTGCCTTAAAAAGAAAATGACGATAGATCATCTCATTTCAGCTTCTCCTCTGCCCCAGAAGGGGAGCAAAATGAAAACTTCAAAACTATTGCTTTAAACCAAATAAGAGAAGCAAAGTACAACCAGCAGATTTGCTGAATTCCTGGGTGCACTGAATAAAATCAGTCATGTGATAATGATGGGATTTTCTAGAACACCTTTTAGGCATGCAATTTCTGTATTTAATCTATTCAGACGTCCCTAGAACATCTGTTTCTTCTATAAAATGGGAATAACAGCCACTTTTTACAGCGCATTGACAGCTACAGATAAAAGCATGGTAATTGCTAGTAGTGACTACTGCCTAACAAGAGATTTTCTTGGAAGTTAACCTGTCAAGATTTTTAAGACTATTGCACATCTACATGCAGATTCTGGATAAGAACCTCAGCCATGACAGCCCTGTGCCGGGTCACACAACCTGGGGAGGTGGGGTACATGTTAAAATTATAGATAAGAGTGGGATTCAAATAGATTCAAGGCTCTTTTGAAGGCAGATCACGAGCGGGCCGATGTCTGGAGCCGAGGTAGGGGAGGGAGCAGAGCTCTCCCTCCGAGGCTCCCTGTTGCCTCTGATTTGCTCTTAATGTGACCGAAAATCAGCCGGAGCTGCTGGAGCGGGCTGGTGCACCGGGCCGCTCTGCCTCCCTTCGGGCAGCCACTGAAACACCGCTAAAATACCGGCGAGCCCAGAAAGAGGGGAGCCGATTGCAGGTGATGCCCGGGACGATCCGCAGCTCTGCAGCAACACGGGTCCTAGCTGCTTTTCATCTAGCTCCCTCCCTCCCTATGGTTATTCATGAGTCGGGGTGCAGAGAAGATGAAAAGGCTGCCAGCAGATTTCTCCCTGGCGTCACCACTTGAAATGGCACCACGTTTCCAGGGAAGCCTCGCCTGCGTTCGGAACAACACTGATACCCATGGGAACGCCGTAGCTCCTCTGTAGTTCCCAAGGCAGGCAAACATTATCCCGATTGTCCAAACACTGAGGCACAAGGAGAAGTCACTAAACCTAATCTGATCCAGAGCTAAAGTGAAATTTTACCTCTCTTGAAAAACCCAGTGGCAATATTGCGAGGGATTTGCTTTGTGCCAGGCTGTTCTTCTGGTCTTTATGGCGGCCACATGAACAGCTATAAAATAGTACCTAAAATCCAAGGGACAGGGAAACGTGGACTGCTTCCACATGGGGCTCTAGCAAAGCAAAATTCTGCTGCAGGAAACCTGGCTGACATCTTTTTTTTGCAACAGGGAGTGGCCGCTATTGGAGCAGAAAAACCACGCCTGAATGAAAGCAAAGAGACTTGGGGAGGCACCAGCTCGGCATAGCTGCCGCCGGCCCGTGTTAGAGCCCCGCTCGCTGAGCAGGGATGGCCAGGAACAGGCTGCCAGGGTGCTCGGTTCTCTGGATGCAGCATCCCCTTGCTAAGGAAGAGAAGTTACTCCCCTGGAGCACCTACAAGCTGGAACAAAGCTAAATCCGGCTTATTTTTTTTAATTTTGAGGGGAACTGTTATAAATATTGAAAAGAAATCACATCTCCTGTTATCTATTATACAACTGGAAAGCTTAGAATTATTTTTTTTCGCAGTTGATTTGCAAACTCTCATTAGTGCAGTCTGTGCTGATGCCTTATCATAAGGGTGTCTCTGAGTGCCGAGATTATTCTCTAAATGAACCAAAAGCGCAACACTTTGTGTCTGTAACTGCAATGTGTGTTAGAGCTACAAAACCCTCTCCCATGAACTCATGCATATTTTACTTTTTGTTAACATTTACAAGCACCTTCAGATGACGGCAAATCTTACATTTGTAATAAAGCCAGCGTTGCCTTTTCAGAAAAGGCAGTGGCATGGACCACGATGGACCCTTTTCTGACCCTGATGCCAGAAACGCAGTGTTTCCACAGATGTCTTCGATTTTAAAATCCAGTCTATGTGGCAGTGAGATACAGCACCGGAGAAATTTCCACAGCCAAGTGAGAGTGAATTGTTTTAGTAGAGATTACTCATGAGCTACTAATCTTAGCGTAATAAAGCCTTTGACTGACTTCCAAAGGACCTCAGTGCAACGCATAAGTACACCACTCTGGCCCACCAGCACCGCAGAGTCACCGAGGCGTTCCCTCGCAGGACGGGACCTTGCGCAGGTTCCCTGCCCGAGCCAGACGGGGCCTGCAGCACTCCCCGACGTGCCGAGGATGGCCCGGCTCTCAACACGCGTTCAGCACCCGGCAGGATCAAACCCTCAGAATCTAACTGGGATCTAGGCCGTTCAGATTTCTTATGACGAGCAATTATTAGCCTGCTTGTCTGCGCTAGCAAAGTGCAGAAATCTGCAATGACTGAGATCAATCCCGACTCTGTTACTAAGCAGATGCGGTCTCCCAGCCTCTGAGCAGCTCATTAACAGGGCTTGAGAGAGCAACAAGAGGATATTACTGCGAGGTTCAGAGAAATATAATGTACTGCTACAGGACTTATTACTGAAAACAAGTACCCGGCTGTCGTGTACAAGAGGCTTGCAATCTGTCAGTGTCATAATAGACCTCGTTACCTTATTTATATATGAAATCACACAGCTAATTCCTGCAAATAGTCACCTGGGATACAGATGTTACTCTCCTAAGATCCTCCTACCCGCTCCTGTGGGCAACAGAGACAAGCAATGAGAGCGACAGCACTGACAGAAACCCAGATTTGTCCCAGGTCACAGAGCGAGGGGGGCAGAGCCTGGGGAGGCGAGCACGACTGCTGCTTTGTAAGTGAAGACCGAAGATCAGGTGTAAAGGTTTAAGCTAGAAGAAAATTTTATTCTTCAGAGTATTAAAAAAATGGTTCTGAACTTTACCATCTGATAACACATGGAAGATCATTTCCAGTGACGAAAACTCCTGGACCACATGTAGGCTAAGTATCAGATTTAGTTCTGCACCTTTCAGTGCTGTTGCACGGCTCTTCCCACCCAGCTGGGGCCTCAGGCTTGAGGTGCCCTGTAGCTTAATCCCCAAATATAACGGGCTGTAAACAGACCGAGAGTGACTGCATTTCCCAAACCTACGAGCAGGCTGTGCTCCTGCAGCAGCCAGCAGCCAGCTGTGAGAGCCCAGCACTCCCCTATCGCAGCGGAGCCTGGGTCTAACGCCTGCTGCTCAAGGACATTCAGAGAATGAGGCAGTATGGCCCTGCTTGCAGAAGGGACAGCTTTTCCAAGGGAGAACCCGCATAATCGTAGAATCATCAAATCATTTAGGTTGGAAAAGACCCTTAAGATCATCGAGTCCAGCCGTTAACCCAGCACTGCCAAGGCCACCACTGAACCATGTCCCCAAGCTCCACATCTCCCCAGCTTTGAAATACCTCCAAGGATGGGGGCTCAACCACTTCCTAGTATCCAACCTAAACCTCTAACTGTTGACAAGTCAGTTAGATAACGTTCATGATAAAATAACAGTGCTGGATGTCTGAGCAAAGCATCAGAGAAGTGTTCTAAAAAGCTTGTCTGAAAGTCTGCAGCAGTTGAAGATTTCTTTCTGCTGCATGGAAGCTCCTTGGCCATAGAGGCACTTCAATGCCCGTTGGCTCCAGTTCTGCACAGGAGGGAGGAAGGAGTGTCCAAGGAGCGAAACAACCGCTCGGTTGTGCAAGTGCAAGTGCAAAATATTGTGAAAAGCTGATTGTACTCAATGGAGTTAGCGGATGAAATGCTGTATCCATGGTATCTAAGAAGGTGACTCATGTCACCACTATAAATACTAACTTCCTTGCAAAGAATATATTCTAGTAAAATCTGCATTTGTACTGCATTTGCACAACAAGCTTGTACTGTGGCTCCACTTCTTCCAGTGTCAGTAGCGCATCTCTCAGGATGAGGCACTGGTGTAGGACAGCTGAGGCCGAAAGAGGCTCTGCCTCCTTGTCCCAGCTGCCGGCGCTAAGGACCGACCAGCAGCAGCCCTCCCCAGGCTGGGCACATTATCAAGCGTTATTAGGAGTGCATCAGCTCGGTGAGGAAACATCTCTGTGTACATCTTCAAGAGCTTAATGCAGTAACTGCAATTCAAAATGTTTGCTTCACACAGAAACGAGTCACTGCCTCCTCTCTGACGTTGTTAGTACTTTCAGCCATTAAGAATATAGTGATGCCACCTGGAAAGAGATGGAGCTGCAAATGGAATAACCATTAAATAGCTGCATGCCAGCTTATTTGGATCTTTCCTGGGAAGCAAGAACATTGCAGTAGAGCATCTGAAAGTTCCTAGAAGAAACAACAGACTTCATAAGGTAAAGATATCAGGCAGAGCTCCACTGGCAATCTGCAACTCGCATCAGCAAATAGCTTTGGCTGTTTGCACTTGGAGAGGAGGCTGTAACTTGCCTCCCTAGGAAAAAAAGGAAAAAAATAGAAAAAAAGGCAGCCTCTCCAAACTGACAGAAGTGCTATTCACTTCTGAGCTTGGGAGCTCGGTGCCCCTGAAGTGAATGCAAAGATGTCTATGGATTTCAGGACACGCTGCTTCCCCAGCTAATTTAATGAGCATGGAGACGCGCTCCCTCTCCTTTTCTGGCTAAATGTTGAGGGACGTGAGTAAATCAGTGGGGGAGAGAGAACTGTATTTGCGGCTGCTCTGTAGTCAGAGGTCTTTAAGTGATACAAACAGGACTTTTTAAAAATAATATACTGAATTCTTAATGATTTTTAAGAGATACAAATAACTTTCTCATTACAAGAACCTTCTTCGCTCCCCTTGTTTAAACATTCCCTAGCTCAGCAAAGGTGGAAAAAAGTCAGAAAGCTGAGTTGGTTCAACACTACAAGGCTTTGAAAAAAACAGTGATAGACAAGCGCTTCTCCTCCATCCAGGGTCACAAAACAGATGCAATCTAGCCACTTTGGTAGTTTTTTGCATGTGTTATTGTATGGCTTGAGATTCTGATAAAATGGAGAGATAATCAAATTGGAATCCCATTACTATGTACCTTTTGTAATATTAGTAATTTCACAGTATATTAATTTTCCTAGATTAGTTTTGATGTGTAACAGCATTTGATTTAACAGAGAAGCATGGCTAGACTGTATTCCCACATTGCTGTGAACATCTGTTCCGAGTTACCGAAGTTCCAGCTGAAAAACAAATATTTCCACTATAAATCAACCAAAACGTTATCCTGAGTGTTGTAACAGATGCAAAATGATTCTGGCTCCCTCTGCCCTGTGGTTTGGCTCTTTCCTTAAAATTGCTGTGAATATATTTATTTACACACTTCAAGAAATACACATTTGAAATGGCTGTTTAAGCTTACTTAGAACATGACTGATGGTAGGTCAAAGCTAATGGTCAGTTGACAGCTATCTTATGAACTACAGGCGCTACCAATTAGCACGAACTCTAGGTACAGCTCTCCAGATAAACCTGCTCTAGAGCAACACTTAAAGTCCTGCTCAAGTGTTCTGATCGCTTCCACCCCATGCTACTAGAAATGGTGACCTGGCGTTTGTGCAAGGGGGAGTATGCGGTTTGGGGTTTATGTTCGCTCCGTTCTGGTGTGCTTCGGTGGGTTTTTTACCCCTGCTGTAACTGCTGCTATTCATCTTTAGTTTCAGGAGCGCAATGAATCAGAAGAGATATTGATTTAGCTGGAATTAAAAAAAAAAATGAGATTTGTTTACTAAACGTGAAATTTGGGAGAAGGCTTTGCGAGAGCCTTCCCCTGGTTAATGGTCCCAGTATGTGGACAAAATGGTTTGGTGAGGCAGAAGCTGCAATTCCATACTTTGAGGTGTTTAATTGCATTAAGCTGCATCTGAGCGACTCTGATTAAAGATGCTTTCCTTTTTTGAAATATTTCATATGTAACAGATAAGCCAGACCAGGAGAGAACTGAACTATGGTAACATAAATAACAGCAAAATCTTGCGGGGGGGGGTGGGGGGGAAGAGAAAAGTCCTTCGGGTTTATCCCTCTTCGCATAAAATATACTTTGGGGGAAGAAACAAGGCTGTGTTTTGAGGATGACGTTTGGTAGTTGTTAATCATTTTCTGTCTTAAGTGCTTGCAGAAAAACAGTGTGTGTAGACTAAATATAACCGTGCCTTTTGTGCTGGTTGGGAAATGGGAGCTGCAGGCTAGTTACCCAGCCCGCAAACAGGGACACGCGGTCCATCCAACGCCGTGACGATGGCGAACGGAGCCGTCACGGCCGGAGCGGCGTGTGTCGGACTGGGGGCTTCGGGCGCCTGTGCTGAAGCGAACGAAAATGGTACGGGGGTTCGGCCATAAGCACCTCCATTATTCCCCTTCAGAGATGTCAAAGTTGTTATAACAAGTCTAGGACCACATTTTTCTAAAAGCAATTTGTTAATTAAGGCATAACAAGAAAGAAAAAAGCTGCATATATTTAAAACAGCATAAGAATGTGTATTTTGTTTAATATTTCTATTTGTAAAGAGATTGAAACATATTCTATATGCAGTAGGCTGCACCTCTTTTATGGCATTATACATTTGCTTTATATATTGTTAATTAGACCTAATTTAGGCCTCAAAAAGAAAAATCTCATTAAAATTCTGATTAGTGATGTTGGCAAGCAGCCATCTAAAAAGCCTCTATTTCTTCCTTTGATAAGTTTGAAACCGCTATAACAAACAGTAAAAATAAGATCACAGCCTTCTTTCTCATGCCAATCAACGTAATACATGCTCCAGGTCAAAGCCATTTAAGGGAAAATACAGGAGGAGAACATCTTTATTTCCTTGCATACACGCTGTCAGATGGCTATAGAAAACTGTAAGTATGTTTATGCCCTTTGGTGGTTTCAAAAAAAAAAAAACAAACAAACTTACTCTGCAAGGCAATTAATTAAAGACTTTTTTTTAAAAGGCTTTAAAAATTAATGGGAATAAAAATAATACAAAGCTGGTTTAACATTAAACTAGTTATGTCTGGTGTTTTCAGTATAATGTTCTGCCTGATGCTCGCAATATAGCTTACAGTCAAAATGCCTGGCCAGGAAAACATATGGAGAAGAACATCTTTAGTCCAAATACAGTCAGTTATGCACCCACATTACTGCAGATCAGGGCAGATAACTTTAAAAGAAAACATGACATTATTCTGCCTTTGCCTTTTTTTTTAAAGCAACAAACAATAGCAAGGCTTCTGTGCTTCCTTGTGTCTGCATATATATCGAAGGGTTATTACGATACAGCTGCCAGCTATCATTGTATTCATCTCAATTAACTTAAACATTTCACTTCAATGCGTAAAAACAACTTTACAAAGCTGACAGCACAAAGCTGAACACTGTTTGAAATGGCAAATATTATGCATCTCTTTTAGCGTACATCTTTTCTGTACACATCTGTCCTCGTAGGAGACGTTAGCAATTAGCCTGCTCTTTCAGAAGATAAAACGGGGAGCAGGACTTCTGCAGAGCTGCTGACTCCAGCGGAAAGCAGAGGTGGGAGGACTCGTGCTCTGAACGCCCCGAATCTGTTCTGCTCCCTCGGAGCGCAATCCCCGGCGTGCAGCTGCTCCATCCTGCGTCGCAGCACGCAGCGCCCTGGACGCTGGTAAGACAAAGCCAGCATATGACGAGGGGAAAATACCTCCTCTTCCTTTGATAAGCACAGAGCTATATGACTGAAATCCAGCTTTGGGATGCTCTCTATCAGTAAAGCTGATTCTATGTTTGAATATACATTAAAAAAAATCCAAGTTACTAATACTCTGTTTTTTCCAAGCTCTTTTAAACTGTAATCTTTAGAGATCTAATCAGGCTTTCTGTATCAAATAAAGTAGGGAGATACCCGCACGGGATCCAGGGTACATTTGCCTCTTAAGACAGCGTTCATTGTTACTGTCTCTACGTTGCATGATTTGCATAAGTAGGTTTCCAAAAACCTGGGAAGCCCGGTACACTGATATTTAACATATTCAATGTGCATATTCTGATGCTGAGATAGCAACTAGTTTCCAGCTGAAATTTCTGATGAGAGCTTTAAACAGAATGAAATGGGCTGTAAGAGAGATGATAATTGAGCAGAATCCCCTGGCTGGGCCAAGGAAGGGTGCTGCAGGCCGACAGGAGCATCGGGAACCCGTTCTGCTGCTGCACAGAAAGTGGGAGTACATTAAATAAGAGGGGGGGGGGAACCCCAAACCAGTCTCATCTGCAAGACTTAATGAACCTAAACCTACAGGACAAACTGCATACAGATTAATAATGTGTGTTTCTGCACTACTTGCTGCTCTTTTAAAATATGTGCAGTTACAATGATTCTTTCATAAAGAGACATAGCGTGACTTCAATGCCTTCGTGTTTAGAAGCCTGATTTGGTCTGTAGGAATTTTCCCAGTTCTCTGCAGAAGGTCAGCTTTCTTGCCGAAGATGAGAGGTTTACCACGTTTTGGGGTTCTTCATAATCTAAGGCCATGGGACTAAAAACTAGTTTGGGTTTTCTGCAATTTTTTTACTTTTTTTTTTTAAGAGGGAAACCTGGGAGCAAGGTGAATGTCACAGAACTGATCACAGAAGTAAAGACAGAAAGAAATCCCAAGCGTAGGGCAGCCTTGCAAGCCTGAAGCCCAGGGTACCAGTCACTTCAGTGACTTTCACAGACCTCCTTGAAGAACATGGGGTTTCAGTACCAAGTTCTACAGATCCGGATCTGATAAGCCTACGCATGCAGAATACTTCAGGCTAAATTCTGCCTGACCTTCCCCAGCACCGTGCCTCCGGCAAGCTCTCTGAAAACAGCCATTTGAAGTCGGAGAAATCTGGGTCATTGACTTCAATAGAAACTCTGAATAAGGAGGAGATGCTCAGCTCCTGCACCTTTCACTCCTCCCTTCTGTTACAGCTCTGCCTGGGGATGGGCTGTTTTATTCTGTGCTCGTGGGTGCTCTTCTATCTCCAGTAAAACCAATGCCAACTTCCAAAATCAAACAGCCTGAGCATGTAAGAACAGCTATTTCTAACTGTCTTTCTGCAGCATGCAAGCCAAAAGTGAGAAAGGAAGAGGAATGGAGTGCAGAGGAATAAATGGAAGGATCAAGTTGTTTCTCCCATTGGCACCAGCTGGGAGTTGTCCTTATTCAGCGGAAGGTCTGACTGCAAAACAGGCCAGCTACTCCCGTATCGCTTGTCTCAATCCAGTTCTGTCATCTGGCTGGTTACACCTACCGGGTCTAAATAATTCGCCAAGGCACCAAGGGCACTAGGTGCCTGAAATGGGCTGGAGAGGCTGGTTAATGCTTTACAAGGTTAAGGTTGCTTTAAAAAGCATAGCGGAGTATTTGTTCCAAAAATGTAGTCATCACGGAGAGTAACACTTGCTGAGTTCAAACCAGGTCAGCTGCCCTGGCAAGTTCATATATTTGATCTACTGTCATGGTAAAGGCTGACTGTAAACTTTGGCAGAGAAAATTATTAATCTTTCAACTCATAGCATATAAGCAATGACTAGTAATACCTATTTTTCTGAGAACTGGAATGCCTTTTGGAACCACCCCAGATTACTTAAGAGAAGTTCCTCTGCCATCACCCAAAAGCAGTTCCAAACCTGTCTCTCCCACATTCAATTAAACCTAAAAAGTAATAATAATAATAAAAAAAAAGGCGGGGGCAGATCATGGTTCATTCAACAAGCATTCTTCCTCTTGGAGGAGCCACAGCAGCTCGCTCAGCTGCACACCATGTGGACAATAAACATCAACTTTTAAGTAATTCAGGGCTGTTGGTAGCGGCTTTCACTTGGAAAGCCAAGCCAAGCCAAGCTGCTTCCAGAACCTCTGCGCTGGTGAAGGCAGTGGGGGACAGGCTTTGCTCCTTGGTGCTTCTCAACCTTGTCTTCCAAAGCTGCTGCTTTTTTAGCTCCCGTAGGGTGTGGGTATCTGAGCGTACCTCTGAGCTATGCATCACTTGGCATGGCTGGAAACGTACCGCTGTCTGAGGCCAATCTGGGAACGCTCCTCTGGTCTAGGACAAATTAGAACTAAAACACAAGCCGAACCTTAAGTCTCTTCAAGTTCTCGCCTCTGGTTTTTTTGTGCATCTCGCTCACTCCGTTCATCCGTTGTTGTGGCTCCTAAAGGGCTGTGGCAGGGATCGCTCTGTCGATAACCCGGTAGGTATTTAATGTACTGTAAGCCATTTGCTTTTCCAATCCATCCTGTGCCTTGACCCAAAAGCCAGTTCTCCTCCATTATTTATCCTCTCTCTTCACCTCATAGCTTATCCTTCCCCCTGCTTTTGCAATTCTTTTCTCCAGACAGAACGCACTTAAAACAACCTAACAGAGGACTTACGTGGCCCTGGCTGCCCAGCTGCAACCATGTGCGCACCTCATCAGAGGAAGTTTTGCCCAAGAGATTTCTCAAACTGCACAAACAGCGCTGGCTCCCATTAACCCTGAGACAGAATGAGACGGTCAGAGGAAAGGACTGGATTCCTCCGACTAATCAATATTTAAATACATGTGGAGCTCTAGATTACGAGTCGGTGATGATGTACCTGTCTTCCAGCGCAGGGCTGGGTGTCTTTCCATCTATCAGTATCGACATTTATGTGAGCCCCGATTATTGCACAGTCCTCCTGGCCCGCTTTTCATAGGATCATAGAATGCTTTGGGATGGGAATGCTTTTATTCGTGCTTATGGAAAAAACACAAGTAGGCCCCCTGGAAGATACTGGTTAGATGGATTCAAGCTTTCTGCACGGGGAAGTAAACCTGCGATCTTGTTTCCAGAAGGTATTTCAGAACAGAATTCCCAATTACCATTGCAAGCCATGCAAATGCAATAGAGGATGGGAACTGCGACAGAACAGTGGAGAAAACACATTGCCTATCAACTATGCTGAAGATTTTTTTTTTATTTAAAGCAAGCAGTACCTCCTTTGTAAAACATGTTGAACGTAACTGTAGTGGGGAGAAAAAATAAAACTTTATTCCGTTTTAAAAGCACGGCTGAGTAGATTTAGGAACAAGAGAACGATCAGCTGCCGGCCGTGCCAGGGGTTACAAAAACGCGCCAACAGCGAGGCCGCGGGCTGAGCCCGAAGCGCCCCAGCAGCAGCGCAACCCCCGCGGGCAACCTGCGGGCAACCGCGGCGGCCCGCACCGGGCGGGAGCCGCAGCCGGAGCCCGGGGGGCAACCGGAGCCGGGCTCTGCCGCGGCTCTGCCGGCGCCTGCTGCCCCGATACCGAACTCAAGTTTTGCACCGGTCGGGTCGCGGCCGGAGCCTGCGGCGCAGGCGCCCCGCGGGGCCGGGCGGGCTCAGGGGCCGGAGCGGTGCCGCGCCCAGGCGGGTTCACGGGAGGTGAAACGGGGGCACGGCGGGGTTGGAGCGGTTGCTGCCGTGGGTGCCGCTGGTGCCGCCGTCGCTCCCCCCGGCAGGGCCCCTCCCGCCGCGGGCAGCGCGCGGGGGCTGAGCGGGGGGGGGGGGGGGGGGGCGCGAGCTGCCCGCGCCCCCGAGCCGCGGCCATTGGCCCAAAGTAGGTCAGCCCGCGCGCTCACGTGACGGCCCTCGCGCGCCTTTCCCCCCAGCTCCGCGTGACGGCGGCGGGCGGGGCCCCGGGGGCCGGGGCCGTCACCTCCCCGTCCCGCCCCGCCGTGCGGGGCCTCCTCAGCCCCGCGGGGCTGCGAGCAGGGCGGAGCCCTCGGGCCCTTCATCCCTGCCGGCGGCGGGGCCGAGCTCAGCCCGCCGCAGGCGTCGGCCCCCGCTGCCCAGGGGTCCCCAGAGCGGGCCAGGCCCCGGCGGTCACACGGCGCCGGTGCTGCACCTCGAGCAGCTGGCAGGGTGCCGTGCGGCGGCGAAGCCCTGCGGATGCCGGTTTGTAAGTCCCCCCACTCCAAAAAAAGGAAAATCGGTGTTACCTGCTGTGCGTTTATCAAAGTTTAGCGTTCGGGGCACTGCTGTGCGGGCAAAACCGCGCTCCGTAGGATGGCCCTGCGGTTGTGGTAACCAGGTTTTCCCCAGCCCGGTTGTGTGGCCCCGTGCTGTCCCTACGGCCAACGGCAGCTCGTGCTACAAGGCGGGCGTCTGATCCTGGTGTGCTGGGCCTGTAGGCAGAAGGACCCCTTAAAAATGTAAAGGCGTTTTCAGTTTAAAATGGTCTTTTCAAATTGTCATTGCTAAAGAGAAGAAGTATGTTAAAAAAGAAGATTAACATGGAAAATGGTATATTACCTCATATGTACTTGGTTTGAAAAAAATAGGATCTCTGGGCCATACAACTGATCAAATTTCTGTGATGAAAACACCAGCAGCAGAAACACAAACATTGAGATTTTTTTTTTTTTTTAATGGGGAACCAATCAAGGTGTTTCCTATTAAAAAAAACCTACGTAGCTGTCATAGTCCTTTATAAGCCATAAAATAAACATTTTCTGGGTGAATGCTAAGCTAAGAATACATGCCAACAAATGGTATTTTGGTTGCAGGATGCAGAAATCCAGTTAGTGTGTCATCAGCTCTGTTCTGGTTGTGTCGGAGTTACCTGGAGTGTGGTGTGTGGGGTCAGCCAGTGGTCGAAATGCCATGAAGGAATTGGGGACCACCTTTGGAAAAGTGGAGCCAGTAAAAATCGGTAACGCGTAGGTACGCACAACGCTCCTGTTCAGAAACACCGCGGTGTCCTGACAGCCCGGCAGTTCAGGCTGCTTGGTATGAAACCTGCCTGTGTGCAAGGCTGGAGTGAAGTTACTGCTCCTGGTGTAGCGTAACTGAAAGCAACAGCTCCAGCACCGTACTCAGGTACTTCACTCAGCTTTTCTGGCTGGTCCGTATATTGGGAAGAGTTGTTTCGGCTTTCTCACCCAGGAAATTGCCAGCTCCTGCGCATTGGGAACGCAGGGTCTGTAACTGTATGCAGTCCACAGTGCCTGGTTGCTTCATTTTGTTCGACACTTGCACAGATCTACACACAATGCATCCGATTCAATGTCAAGTGGTGAAACAGTGCAGTTTTCCTGTCATTCTGCTGCACTGAAAATGCCATTCCTCTCTGTCAAGTATATTTTGTCTGTAATGGTCAGTAACCATAAAAACATAAGTAGTTCTGCTCAACTTGAGCTTTCATTACCTCCCTAACTAATCTCGTTTGGTGTTTGCCAATATCCCCATTACTTTTGCATCTTCTATTCTGTTTACTCTTCTTTTTTGCTTGCTAAGTCTCCTAAATGTATCCTTTTTTTCCTTTATACTGGATAGAAAAAACATTCTGTACCACATCTGCATAGGGATTGCCAATCGTTGCCTTAATCGTTATGTCACTCCGTACTTCTGTAATTAAAGGTTTCCAGTAACTAGCAATTTGTCCGTCTGAGGCAACGTTGGTATGTGTACAATCATTTAATAATCCAGTGCTTTTGTCCTGGTTAGGTGACTTAAAAACTGCTGTGCTGCCACTATCGGATTGCTGCTGGAAGCCCCTCCAGTCACGAACCACGCCGCCTCTGTGGCATTCGAAGGTTCTTCCGTGAGCCCCCCTCGGCTGTGCCATGAATCCGCTGAGGTTACGCTGTCTCTGGTTCTGAAGGGCCTGACGATGACAATTGCCAGTCTTTGGGTTTTGGTTGTGCCGGAGCAGTTTTATTGATTTGAATGTACTTTGGACTTTGATTAGTGGCTTGTTTTAGTTGGATCGTTTGACCAGATGCTAGTCAGTGCACATAATCATAGACGGATGCATAAGGGCCAAATGTAACTGTTCAGGCCAGAGTTGTGTTCCTCAGGCAACTTTTATTTCTGGATACTGGGCACTCCAACTAAAAGTTTATGCACATAATTTACCTTTATTTGCTTAGAGTGAGTATTTATGATTATTTACATTTGTTAATGGTAAAAGAACTGACTTTTGAAGAAAGAGTAACAACTAAATATGGATGGTAAGGCTTTGCAAAACGCCATCCAAAAACAAAAAAGAGAAGCAGGGAGATACAAATGCCTACAAGCACCCGAAGGGTGGAAGTTCCTACAGCAAGACTGCGCTTCTTGAGCAGTCTGCCCGGGCAGGGCTCTGTTCCTCAGCGGTGGCTGAAGGCCTGAGCAGGTAGAGCGTCAGCCGTGCTTGCAGCACGGGTCTTCACACGGAGAGAGGAAAGCCCCTTCCGACACAGAACGGGGACGAGGTACTGGGAACCCCGCTAGCGCTGGCAGCTCCCTCGCCCTGGTTTGTCTTGGCAACTGGCGAGAGAAGCAATCTGCTGGCGGAAACGAGACTATAAGAGATCCATCGTGGCTCTGAAACTAAACGCTGGCAAGCCCGGTAACCGGTTCCCTTAGGAATGGTAGCGATCCCACCCGCCTCGCCCCCTTCGGGCGCCGGGGCCGTCCGCCCGCTGGCTCTCCCGCAGCCGCCCTCGGTGCTCCCCGCTGGGCCGGGCGCCACCCGCCGCCCCTCACGCAGCGGCGCGGCCCGGCTCCCTCAGGCCGCGGCGGCGGGGGTGCCGCCGCGCTCCCGCTGCCCTCACGCTCGGATGCACCAAGCCGGGTCAAACATCCACGCTCATTAACATTCCTCCCGGTTACCGGGGAGACGGCTCCCGGCCGCGGCCTCGCCAGCCGCGGCTCCCGACGGGCGGACGTGGGGGGGCGGCCGCGGTCCCCGCCGAGCCCCGCGCACGGGCGGACCCTGGCGCCCTCCCCGTCCCGCCGCCGGTAACGGCCGCCGCGCGCGCCGGGGGGGCGGGGCGGAGCGGGGGGGCGGGGCCGCCCGCCGCACCCCCCGCGCCAATGGCGGTGCCGCGCCGCGCCTGACGTCAGCGCCGGCAGCGCCTGCACATGGGCGCGCGGCCGGGGCGGGCGGCGCAGAGCGGGCGGCGGGAGCGGCGCGGGCGGCGGTGGCGGAGCTGCGCGGTGGAGGGGCCTCTCCCGCTCCCCTGCTCCGGCGGCCTCCAGGCGCCCCTCGCCCGGCGGGGCTCGGCTCGGCTCGGCTCTGCGCCCGTTCCACCGCGCTTCGTAGCGGCGCCGCCGCGAGAGGAAGGGGAAGGAACCGCTGCCGCGCAGCTGCCCCGAGGCAAAGCCCACCATGTCGCGGCCGCTCCCGCTGAACCCCACCTTCCTACCTCCCACCTACGGGGTGCTGAAGTCCCTGCTGGAAAACCCGCTCAAGCTGCCGCTCGCTCACGAAGACGGTGAGGCTTCCCCGGGCAGCCCTCGCTCCCCCGGCCCCCCCGGGGCCGGCTCTGCCCCCCGCGGCCCCTCCGGGCCCCCTCGCAGCCCGGCCCAGTGAGGGCAGGCGCCCCGAAATGGCGGCCCCCACCCTGCCGTCGCCTCAGGGCCCGGCGCCTCGCTTTCCCTCTTTTCCCCCCGAGGCGATTAAGTACGGGATGGTTTCGGTGGGGGTGTTAGGCGGGGAGCGATGGGCGCAGTCGGCCTTGACCTAACGGAAGGCGCTCGGTTTTTCCATCGCCGCTGCGGAGCCACCGCGGGGACGGCTCCGGCCGCCTGGAAAAATAAACGGAGGGCGCGATTTGCCCGGGGCGAAGCGTTGGGGAGAGGGGGGCGAGCAGGGCGGCGGCGCGGAGCCCCCAGGCCAGGTCCCGCCGCAGCCCCCCGGGCGGCCCGCTGCTCCCGCCTGCCCGCCCTTTAAAACCCACCCTCCGCGAAACCCGCTCCCCCGTCACTGAGAGGCGTTTTAGCAGCAGAAAGTTGCAACTTTTCTGGAAAGCTGCGGCAGTGCGGACGTAATGGCACCTTGTGCATTTGATTCATTGGAAATGCATTAAAAACAAAACCCTACGCAAGGTCTTGCAGAGCCAAGGATTTTTGTGTCTTCAGTTTTCTGAGTTTTGTTGCAAAGCGACTCGCAGGATTTCACTGGGGTTGTTGCATGTGGTTAAAAAGAGAGCATTAAGAAGACATGGTAGTGACAGAAAGCTTTATCAGTTTGGATTCTTGCAAATCTTGTAGAGAAACCAGGTGTTTCCCTTCAAAAACGTGTGTTGAAATCACTGGATATTGTAGGAATGAGTAGGAAGCATCATTTTAACTTTTTTTTTTGCTTTGCTTCTACTTTTGAATTTTTTGTTAGCTCTTCTGCACATCAAAATACATATTCTGTCAGACTGCGCTATTGTTGTACGTTAGTAACGTTAAGAAGCACTGAATTTGAGGACTACTTCCCTTGTATAAGGACTAGCAAGACTGGGACCTTAATTTAGAAGTATGACAGGATAATAAATTACAGGGATTTTAGGTTAAGACTGTTCCTTTTCAACAGAATACAGCAACATCCTCTAGTTTGCTGTAAGTTAAACACGCACTTTTAAGGCTGTTGAGTACTTATTGAAGCTGACATTCAAAGCCATGCATGCAGTGGAATTGTTAACTAAAAATAGAGGAAAATCTCAAAACCATGGTTGGATCCAGCAAAGGTGCTCAGTTGGCTTGACCCGTCAGTTCTCTACCAAACAGAGTGAATCAAAGGAGTTATTTTTTATGAAGGGAGTATTTGTTTCTTACAACTGAGAGTGCAGCAGAAATAATTGAAGTATTAGTAGCTAATATTTTAATTACTGAGCTCTTACATCTTTATTATGTGTTTTGTTTAAGCATTCGGTAAAGAAAAAGACAAAGAGAAGAAGTTAGACGATGACAGCACCAGTACCACAGTCCCTCAGTCAGCTTTCTTGGGTCCGACATTATGGGACAAGACACTGCCATACGATGGAGACACTTTCCAGTTGGAATACATGGACCTGGAAGAATTCCTCTCAGAAAATGGCATTCCACCCAGCCCAAACCAGCACGAGCATAGCCCACACCAGTCAGGTCTCCAGCAAGCTACCTCAGCATCACCTTCTGTCATGGACCTCAGCAGCAGGGCTTCTACTTCAGTCCATCCAGGCATGGTGTCGCAGAACTGCATGCAGAGCCCGGTCAGACCAGGTAAATCAGACTTGAGAGCTTCCTATGGATTTTGGCATGAGCCCTTCTCTCCAGTGTAAATAATTACTTCTCCCTGTATCGTTGACAGGCAGCTTAGAGAGAGCCAATATGATTCACTCACACTCCAAAAAAGAAAAATAATAGCTCTAGTTATTGCTAAGTTGCTGCATAGGGACTTTTCTTTAAATTATGTTAAAAAAAAAAAAAAAAAAAAGGGAATTCCAAGGAAACTTGTTTCTCTTTTCTTCGTTGATAGCCTAGCTATTAGCAAGTAAAAAGACCACAAATGGAATAGTAATGCGTAGATGCCATGGTGTTAAATGAACAGGGAGAAGGGCCATGAAAGAGAATATTCCTTTGGCCAATATTTCATGTGAGAACGCAGGAGTGGGCAATTATTTTGAAGTTAAAACTTAAAGATAATCCTTCCTGTTTGAAACTTTGGCCATAATCTTATTCTTTATTAAGCAAAGTAAAATTTGCCACAGTATATGGGGCGGGAACCAAATTTTGGAACGGCATTATAATCTTGCTTAAATTAGCATAAACTGAGTGTAACTCTGACCTGAGTTGATAAATTACATCTATAGTCACCTTAAGCTGTAGGCAAAGAAAACATCATGGAGTCCAAGTTCTGATTGTAATGCATAATTCAAACCCGTTTGAAGTCAGGGGAAGTCTTCTATTAGTTTATTAGCACTTGAAATCATCCCTTTAGAGACACTAGTATGAATCCAAAATAACTGCTCTGGCTTGATGCCAGCATGGCTGAGATCACGGTCAGTGGAATAGTGTCAACATTGAAGTTTGAAAAACATGGAGCTTTGCCTTCTTTTCTTAAAAAAAAAAAATAAAAAGACCAAGGGTGACTTATTTATTGTGCTCTTCTGCTCACACAAGGTTTGCTAGAGCAAAGTGTGCTCTTGGGAGCAGGAAACCACTCCTCTCCCTTCTGCTTGATCGTTTGCCATGCTCAGCGTGCGAAGTCATTGTCAGAATCATCTGATAAGGAGGCAAAATAAATAAATAGAAGGACAAAAGTTGTGGAGCAGGATGAAATAGAAAAGTCTTACAAGTCTGCAACATTCCCTTCTCATTAAAAAGAAATAAAACACCCCCCCAAAACACCCCAAACCTGTCAACAGGCTCCTTGGCCCCAAGTCAGAAGTGTGTGTTTAGTCGTGGATTTCATTTACATACTTTTACTTTATGTGGATTTGACTTTGTTTTGTATTTCAGTTTCAAGGCATTTCATAGTTAACTAATAACTTATAAGGGTTTCCAAAGTTAAAATATATTTGGAATTGGCAAGAGCAGAATATAAAAACCCCTTGCTTTTTCTGAGCCAGTTTTTAAAAATAGTGTGTATACGCTACGCCATTTTCTGTTGTATATGCACGCGTAAAATTAAAAGCAGATAATCTGTCCTCGTTCTTTTTTTCAGAGGAGCCTGGTTATGAGCCAGACTTTTAATGATCACCTGTCAGAATTTATTTGTAATCAGCTGTCCACAGGACTTTTCAACTCATTGATTTTTTTGAGTTTTTCCTGAGCCGTTTGCAGCTCGGGGTTACAAACACTAGAAACTCTGTATGCTTTTTTAGTGTTGTAAAAGAAGTCATGTCTCTTGGGGTAGGATAAAACATATAAATTTGCAAGTATTTTTTTTTCCACGCGATCTTGCCTTAAGAATAATATAATTTTTTTGCTTAAATGTGTTTTTTAAAAGGGAGCGCATTCCATTTCTTAAAATATTTTCTCCCACCCCCCCCCCCCATTGCAGATAGGTACTATGACGTAATTAACAGTAGTTTGGTTTATCATCAGGTTGTTGAAATTTTTATGTGCTGTTGTGTAAAAATCTTACTTTGACAATCTGTTTTGCAGAGATCATCTTAGAGTTTAGCATTTGAGCAAGTTTTAAAATAAGACTATATATTTAAAACCCCAAATTTTTAGTAAAAGTACAAATGAGCATTTAAGGTTGTCGTAAAAGTGCCGAGGCAAATGTGCTGCTTTGAAATCTGAAAGTTAGTCTGGAGGTAAATGTTAAAATCATTATAATGGGGCCTTTTGGTTAATACATGTTAAGACTTTTAAAATACATTTCTTAAAGTGTCACATGAAGAAAGGTTTTTTTAATAGGTGTGAGCTACCGTTCCAGTATGCGTGACTGTTGTGATTTGTATTATTGTAATAAACCCAAGAACAAATAGTATAAAGTATACGGTTCAATAAAAATTAATTCCATGTGATCTTACTATTTTTAGGAAAACTGAATTGTTTAGGTGATGGCAATTCTCCTACAAATGTTTTGTTGTAGTGTCCTCTGAATTTTGTCTTACCATGGAAGCCTGTTGGAGCATGCGGACTCTGGCTGAAGGCAGGGTCAAATCCTGTACTGCTTATGTCCCTACTTTAAATGGCTCCACAGCATTTAGCATCAGCATATCACGTGCAGTCGGTCAAAACTCCTCTACCTGTGTGTACTGTGTACGGGGGAGGATGTACACGTGCACGTGGAACACCCGAGTGTGACTCATGTACGTACGTGGTGTAACTCGGACATAGAGGGTCTATAGAAGAGTGGCCTAAGAAGATTTAATTTTGTGCGTGTGTTGAAATACAAGCCTTAGCTGTCTCTAGAAGCTAATGGTATTGCCCAAATATGTATTTTATACCATCTCTGGAAGAGATCTGGAAATCTGCATTGGCATTCACTTAGAGGTGTCATCAGGCTCAGCAAAGCTGAGCTGATCCTGACGGTAAACATGACCTTACAAAATCCTCACTGAGGTTGTTTTTTTTTTCTTAAAGGTAAAAAAAGTAACAACAACCACAGAAAGGTTCGTTATAAATTTGACTTAGTTCTGTATTTCCAGCTTGGATTGTCTGGTCGATGGAAAAATGTTTAGGCTCACCAGTTTATCATCTGTTCCCTGGACTATAGCAAAGAATAAAGCAAGCACCTATTTTCCCATAAATTTCTGTCTGGGGAATGTACATAGAGCAAATACTGGTTTTCTTTTGAAGAGGAGGGATACAGGGTAATGGCTGTTGCAAGACTGGAATTTGATGTATTTTCACAGTACCAATTTTGTTAATAAAAAACCTGGTATTTTTATGTATTTTAGCATTGCAGACCACCATTCATTGTAACGTGTATAGACGCATTTAAAACTACTTTTCTCTCCCTGTATTGGATGCCGGTTAGTTGGTTGAAATCTGTAGTCTCCTTCAGAAAAACAGGTTTTGTAAAGCTAGCTTCTAAAGTAACCTGTTACTGCAAACATATTTTCGTGGTTCTTCATCTGTTGCAGGCTTTGTGTTGTCTTTTGCCAGTTTTTTGGTGGAACGTAAATCTCCATTTAACTGTGGAGTCCTTTAAGCAAATTGCGAGTATTTGTAGCTCTTTGTATGTAAAGAGAGGTTCCTGTTTTTGTAGGTAACCAGTTGGTGGTTGCTTTTACCTGGCTCTTTTCCCTGGGTAGGCTTTATTTGGATGAATGGGGCAGCTACTGTAAAGGGTTTTAATGGAGTGAATTAGAATTTGGAAGCATCGTCTAAGTCTGGTGGAAGACCCTAATTAGAAGTTTTTGGGGATTTTGTGGTTGAGATGCAAATTTTCTGTTTGCCACCAAAGCCTTGAATGTAGGGATGCTGCTGACACAGCGATAGCCCATGGTTTGTTACTGCCCTGCTCCTTAAGGAGGACAGGGCTGTTGGAGGCTTTGAAAAAACTCCCTCGTTCTTTGCGTTCCTGTGACAGTGGTTTTCATTCTGTGTTGCCTGGATGGCTGGGTGCCTTAGACTACTTGCAAAGGATCTGCCAAAGATTACTTAAGGAAAGAAAAAAAGAAAAACACGCTTTGTAATCTGCTGTGGAAATATACATATGTGCAGTATCTGCAAGTCTTCACTTTCAGTTTAAAAAAAAATATTTAGGGGTACATTAATCAAAAAGCTGAAAACTGTTTCCATTTCAAGTGTGCTTATGCCTCCCCCTGCCCCCCTCTACCCCACCAAGAACACAAAGATTTTAAGTGCCATGTTTTATTTATTCAGCCGAGATACTTCATCTAGAGCGCAGTATCCATTACCTTTTACTTCTTACATAGATACTGAACTGTAATGACTGACACTAGGCGTGATTGGGTGGTTCTCGTCATTCTTTTAACTCTTGTTTGTGATAGGCGCAGCAGCCACCTGGGAGAGGTTTGTTCTTGCTCCATCCAGCCTCTCACCTGCATACTGGGGATGACTTGGTGAAGGGCAGCCCACAAAAGGGTGTGTGTGCAACACTCCCTTTATTGCAGCCTTCCTTCCCCTGTGTTTCTTAACGTGACCTCCTCTTCCAGCGCAGCCTTTGTAGTGTGGAGGGCAGCATTCCCATCTGCCAGCTTGTATGTGGAATCCTCTCCTGAGCTTTAATCATTGTTTACAGGCAGTTACTAGGTGTTGCACGAGCCACAGCGTGAGCCCCCTCTCTTAGAGGCGAAGGACTCTACCTCCAGCACCAAGAGGAGCTGGGAATTTCCTGACCTTTGTTCTCCCACGTGACAGCATGGGAATGACCGGCTAAACCGTCAGGCAGGCTGGTGCCGAGAGCTGCTCTTCACATTGACTCTCACATGAGGCTCTGGATGGCTGTTGCCTGCATGACCATGTGCTTTAGGCACGTGGCAGTCCCCTGTGCAGCCTGCTCAGCATGGCTTTTGCTAGAGCAGCAGGCACGCACGCACGGCTCTGTGCTCCTGCCATTACCAGCCAATGCCGAAATTGCAGTGAAATGGAAAAGCTTCGCTCCGGACTGCTGCGGCAAGGGAAATGCAATATGCAGACAAGCCTCACAAAACTGCTTTCTGGATCAAAGGAAGATGCAGAATATATTCAGGCAAATATTAAAAATAGCCTGTCACATGATAACAGGGAAAAAAGTGCTGAACGCGCAAGCCTCGTTAATGCTAGAAGCAAGAACACCGTGTCTCCTTCAAGAAATCTAATTTTAATATTCACTGTTAAATGTTGATTATTGGTTAAATAATTGCTTGACTGCATGAAAGAACTTGAAGTTAATTTGGAGTTCAAACAGTAAACAGCATGAAACATGTTGGGTTTTATGCGAAACTTTAAAAATATACCTGGCCTGACTCTTCAGTTTTCATTGGGAATAGTGCTTTCCACACAGATAGAGCTGCTTAGGCAAGTAAGCGCTATCTGGTGTTAGGAAGAGGATACACAGAGGGAACAAGTAGGGGGTTTTTGTCTCCTTAGAAAGACATTTCAAGGATGTCAGAGTGTGGAACTTGTTGCAATTACCTAGAAGAAGTATGGTGTCTTTCTTGGAGCCTTGCTTCCCATCTCACAGTGTATTGGAGAGTGTTTGATTGAATGATTGTCTAGTGCAGTGATTTGATTTTTAAGAAGCGAGTACACCCTGAAGTCTTTCATAAAGCAGTATGTTATAGTTGAGAGAAGACCTCATCAGTAGATGTATAAAAAGAAGACATTGATATTATCTGATTAGAGGAAGGTACTAGGAAGCACATTAAATTGTTTTAATCTCTACATATTTGTATGACAGCAGATTGGCAATTGTGGGAGCTAGTAGTGGCCAGATTCTGCCCAATTAATCTCGGCAATGAGTGCTTTACTCCTCATGTGGTCTTACTGCTTTCAGTATTGCTCAGCAGGAGAGCAGCTTGTTGACTGCTCTCCTTCATCAACTCCTAGGTGGAGCAGCAAAATGTCACCATTCATTCTCTTGTCATTCATCTTTCTGGATTTTTTTTAAGGGGGGTAACAGCCCTTGGTGCACGAGGGGAGTTTTCTCAGGGTGAAAGGACATACTTGTCATCAGTGAAGAGGACTTCAGAGCATTATGAAATCAGAAGCTTGGTTGGCTGGCAGTACACTATGGAGCTATTTAGTATTTGTATCACACAAACATGATCATAAGTTTCCTTTTTGTGAAGTCTTGCTTTCATAACAACTAAAATAAATTTTCAGTATTTTGTCCGAATTCCACAGAAGACTGGGATGATCAGACAAGAGTATTTCAATTAAGTTATATTCAAGAAAAACCGTGATTTGATCTCTTCTACATTAAGTAGATAATGAAAGCTCTGAAAAAAACATTTACTTAAACCTCAAATCTACTCCATTTAATGGAGTAAGTTATGCATAATGAGTTAGTATAGAAAACGAATGTAAAATGCACGACTGTCAAAATGAATGCATGACAAACAGATTTTGTAGCTTGTGTCGCTTTTTTTATGAAGAAATGGCATTAAAGAATCCGTCTATTTATCACAAAGCTGAATATGGTCTGGAGAGCTTCAGAGCTAATGCAGGGAGAGCTAATAGGGGTAGGTAAGGGAGCATGTGTTGCAACTTTTTTTTTTTCTTTTTTTCTTTTCTGCTAGGGCTCTTCATGGCACTTCAGCTTTCCATAACTGAGGTGCTATCCATCAAGTTTTAAACGAATACAAGTTATTGTTCAGCCTCTCACATTTCTGACACGCTTGAAGCTGTTGTACAGTTATGCTTTCCTGTCCCATTCTCTGAACTAAATCTTGCCAGGGCTAAATTTGGCCCAGATTTTCATTGTACGCCATCCAGCACCACTGCTTAGCTTCTCTGATGTGGCATGCTCTTGCTTCAGGGTTCTCTGCTCAACTTTAAGAGAAACAGCTTTAGCTCTTCATCTTACTGGTAGTTTTCTCTGGTTCCTATTATTTGCCATTTAATGAAAACAGGCATTGAGGATCTTAGAATCATAGAACAGTTTGGGTTGGAAGGAACCTTTAAAGGCCATCTAGTCCACCCTCTCTGCGATGAGCAGAGACATCTTCAACCAGATCAGGTTGCTCAGAGCCCCTTCCAACCTGATCTTGAATGTTTCCAGGGATGGGACCCCTACCACCGCTCTGGGCAACCTGTGCCAGTGTTTCACCACCCTCATAAAAAATTTCTTGCATCTAGTTTAAATCTTTTAGTTTAAAACCATTACCCATTGTCCTATTGCAACAGGCCCTGCTAAAAAGTTTGTCTTGAAGCTCTTCGCTTGTGTTTTGGTGTATGGCTGTTTGTAGGAGGAAATAAAAAATCCAAATTTCATTAGGGTCCTAGAAAACTCAGGTCCTTATTAACCAGAACACAAATCTAGATTATTACTGAAACAAAACTCGACAGGAACCCACAGATTGTTGTATTAGCGTGCATTTACTACAAACAGAAGCTAGAGCGAACCTAACAGTGCTAACTCATCTGTAACAAAATGTCATCCTTAGATATGTAGGTGTATAAGCAGAGAGGCAAAAATACATAGTTTGGCAAAGATTTGTTGAGGATGGAGAATGGTTTAAAAAAAAAAAGCGTTCTTTTCCAATTAGCCTTAGGGAGCTCAGCTTGCTATAAATTCTTTGTTCTGGAACATGGCTGTGGACAATAGGTCAAAGATTAAGTAATTCATTACAGAACTGGTTGGTACTCCTGAATTTAATAAACAAATGAATGAACAGGGTTCTCCGTCCATAGCAAGATCCATTACTTTGTGTGGCAATGGTTGGATCTTAAAATTTTTTTAAATCACTTGCAAGGCTCCCCACTTACTTCTTATATGTGGACATTGCTATATTTGAGGTGACCTGGTAACTTAGCAATCATGATACAGATGAAAGCACTCAAAACAGAAATTAAATGCGGCCCCACTAGTAACAGCTTATAGCTTGAGATTCTAAGGAGGCGAGAGGAAGGGAACTGTAGATTGCATTTTGAAAAACTGAAGGGACAATAATGTGAAACTTCTAAACACAAAATACTCCTGCAGAACTCTGTTTGACGGAGCAATCAATATTTTTAGCACAGTGAGGTTACTGAAATAATAGCACTAAACCTTTTTGTGGAAGAGTATATTATTCAAGGCTGCAGAATATAAAACACAGGCTGAAAGCGAGAGGGCTGCACTGAAACAGAGGAGGTGACTTAAAACAATTTAGTAATTTTTACAAACTCACCATTTCAACATTTGGAAATGAATCCTCCTCCAGCAAGAAGTCTGCTTAAAAAACAGCTGTGTACTTAGCTTCTAATGCTTAGTAAGTAGGAACTAAGCACTCAAAACCAAATCCTGTTCCTCATCAAAACAGAGAGGGTTAAACTGACTTAATTTGAAGGACCCTGCAGCAATCAGACATGCCACTGTTTCCTCTTTCTTTGTGCTGCATAGTGGAAATATAGATGTTACTGACGTCTGTAATCCCTGCAGCTGCGGCCCCTCGTTGCAGCGTGGGGCATTTGGCCGTTTTATGTATGTAACTAACTCTTGCAGCTCTGGTGCTTGCTGTGATAGATGAGCGTTGGGGTATTTTTTTTTTTTGCCAGGTTTGCTATGAAAACAAACCATATCCAGTCATGCTAGGTACGTGTGGCCCCTTGCGTGTTCGTGCTTCATGATTTTTGAGTATATTGGCTGATTTTAACCAAATGTGGCAAGAAAGTTGTGATTCTGAAAGAATAATTACATTCCTAAAATTTCATGAAAATAGATGAGTGGATAGGAAAGGGATATGTTACTGAGCAGGAAGAGCTGTAATGTAAATGTGCGTTTTCTACATCGGAGAATTTACATAAGACCTTTAAAATGCCTGATCTGTGTGAAATGCTTCTGGGAAAGCTGACACCTTTTTAGACACCATGAGATGTCAATTCACTTTGAGAAACGAATCTGCAAGAAACCAGGTTTAATTGGTTTAGTGTGTGTTGGGTGTCACAAAATTTTTTCCACCATTATTATTCTTTTAAAATCCTCAGCTCCTGGAGTCTTGTGATTATATGAGATTCCAAGGTTTCATTTAAAAAGACAAGTTAGAAAACCAGCTATAAGGTTTGTAGGCAAGATCTTGAATGCACTGAACCAGGCAATGGAACGATCACGATCATGTCCAAAGTCGAGCACAATTATTTTACCTAGAAATTTTCTGCACTTTTACGCAACCTTGCTATATCCTGTTCTTCTTGTGCCGCAGAAGCACCTCAGCTCCACTGCCTTGTTTGTAACTACCTTGCAGTTAGCCAACTTCAAATTTGAGGGCTGGTATCACAATTATTGCAGTATCACATGTGGGCAGGTGTCCAAGTGACCTTGTGTATGCGTCTTGCCATTCATTCTTCACGTTTTGGCCAGGGCGCTGCGCACAAAGCTGCCTTTTACGGCTCGCTCTCGTCGGTGTACCTTTCCACTCTGCCACCCGGGTCTGGGGTGGAGGTAGGTTAGAAGTGAATGAGAGAAAGGGGACAGTGAGAGTGGGCTAAAAATGTTGAGGGATCGCAGGGGAATAGAAGGTCGTGGCAGGCTTTGTGTGTTGGGAGGGGGAATAGGGGGAGCACAAGATTTGTTTTCCTATTGGCTTTTCAAAGTTGTGCAATTTAAGAATTGGATTAACCTGATATGACTTAGTTTTTCTGCCAGATTAGATATGTTGAGTTACTTGGCATTGTGAATTGTACAGTACATTGTGTGCTGTAAATATGGGTGTGTCGGGATAAAGCTGTAATGACACAACACGCTCGCAGTATAATGCAGCGCGGCTGGGTGGACTCCCCTGCTCCCTTAGTGTCCCATCCCCTCTGCCCCTGAACGCACATACTTGTTCGGGCATTTAGAAATTTGTTAGAACCTCTCTACCTTCCTGTGTTCTGTTTCCAGCACAGCATCAAGACGTTTTGATAACCCTTTGTGGTAAGGTAACACTTAGCTGAGGCCCGAAAGCCTGTTCAGTCTGGCAGTGACATATGCTATATGAAGTGTCTTTTTAAAAAAAAAAAAAAGAAAAAAAACAATAAAACCTGTATGAAAAGACACTCAAGAGTTTCTTCCTGCTTTCTCAGGATTAATTTGGAGAAAGTTTACTGGGAAATGTTGCAATTCTTTTTTTTTTTTTTTTGCGTTGTGTTTGTGTGGGTTTTTTTTAAGACTGTGTCTAAGACATTGCCTTGAGCTTAACTTTGGAAGAGTAAAAAATCAGATACAAATCTGAAACGGCAAGTGCTGAGCTCACTGCTGTTTGAAGTACACCACAGCAGCATATGGATGTCAAAGTAAAATTTTCACAGCAGCATATATTTGCTCAGTGGGTTTTTTTTGTGTGTGTGTTACATACATCCTGAGATAATTTAAATTGATTTACCCATTTTATATGCTGGGCCAGCCCCATGGAGTAGCCCATTTCTCATTGCTTACTGCAGAGTGAGGGTGGAGTAATGAGTGACTGCAACCAGCTAGCTAAAGAAAGGGGGCCAGAATCAATGTTGAGCTGGGTGATCACTGCTCTGAAGCCTAGGAAAGAGTCTGCAGACTTTGGAGAGTGAAACTAAGAATACCTTAGGGCACCTTTGTTTAATTCCCATTCCCAATTTCCAATTTCCTGGGACCACATCTACCCAAGCAGGTTAGGCACAAGGGACTGGCCATAGTATGGCCTTTGTCATCAACTAAGGGCCTGCCTTCTGTATCTATACATCTACATTGAAAAATGAGGAATTAATTCCCCTGCCTGTAGTGAAGATTATTTTTCTTGGAAGAACGTAAATAACAGATAAGGTTAATAAGTCAGATATCAAGATTGTGTCACGGTCCTTAGCCATATGTTGTTACAATGCCTTACTCAAATTCACATAAGCAAAAAAAATGGGGCTTGCTCATTAGATGAAGGTCTTTCTGAAGTGGTAGCCTGGTGATTGAGCCATTTTTTGAAAATAACACAAATTGAGTAAAATGGAGCAGGAGGTTGACCTTGTGAACACCTGCATCACTCAACTGTATACTTAAATGGGAGAATTAAGAAAGAGTGCAGCATATTTAAAGTTAACCTGCATATCCACCTCTTGAGGAGGTTAAACCACAAGCCTTCAGCTACAAATATTGGACAGCTGCGGTTGGGTGTCTGCTTGAAACACCTTACGTGGTGGTGTCTCGGCACTTAAAAAATCAGGGCATGGATTGTCCAGACTCCGAGACCTGACGATCATGCGTCCGTAATCACGTGGCTGCTCTCAGAAAGGCCGATCTTTCTGTTGGACCAGACTCATCACCAGGTTTAAGAAACACTTTTCCAAACTCTCTTAGCTGTTCAATTTTCTCAGTGCGACACGGTTGAAGTCATTGTTGAAAATTGTGGTAGTCCCTGTCTGGAAGCTGTTCTGAACACGTGAAAAGAAATCATTAGCCAAATAGAAGAAAAGAACTGGAGGTGTAATTGTCAACTCGTGTGTGTCTCTGATTTCACCAGCTGCTGCACGTGTCTAGGTTATAAATTTATTTCTGTTCGAAAGTAAACAAATCTCACTTTTCTTATGTACTCTCATGACTGTTTCATCTGAGTTGCTCTTATCTGTAGCAGGGATGTACTTCTGAAAGGTCTTGTGTTTGGAGGCTTTTCTTTCTGCTTCCACATGTAACATGCTCTCACGAGTCACGTGCACCTCTGATGCTGGCCAGGGATGCTGTTTGTCTCTTCCGAAGTCAGTTAGTGAAAAACATTATTATCGCTACTATCAAAATATAATATCTTATCATCGGGGCAGCTTTTATCCCATTAGACCCTGCATGGTTTTTGGATTGAATCCTTTGGCCGAATTCTATCTCAGTCCATGAATGTTTCTCAGTGTTCAGTAGCGCTAACTTGGTGACTATTTGTGTCAGCAAAATCTGAGCCATAGGGGACGTATACCACCACCAGAGTCATACCCTTCCTGTGCTGGGCCGCATCCTGAGAGGCCTAAGTACCTCTCATTCTCCTGAATATGGAATTTGAAGTAGTTCAGCCTTCTGCATTTTTGAGCCACTGATGGGAAGCTCTCATAATCCTCTACAATGAAGAATTTGCAGTGCCTTTTCCAAATCAGGTCCTTGGAGGGTCTGCGTCCTTGAAGGAGCCGATGGTGTGTAACTCCTATCGAAATGCAGGTGAACGCCCGGTGCTCAGCACCCTTGCCGAATGTGCTCAGGCCTACAAGCCCAGTTAACACCTTGTTAAAATACAGCACTGGCAACACTAGCGTTTAAGCAAACACCTTAAGTAATTTTTTTGCTGCCCTGCAGTTTATAGCCCGTGGCTTGTTGTTTCCCACTTTCTCACGTTTTCCCAAAGCCGCTGGTGTGTACAGTCTGAAGATCACATTTAACCAACACAAGGAAATCAGCTTGGCCCGACGGGCTTCTTTATCACGTGGCTGAGAATGTGTTCACTCTGTTCTGCCAGACTATGGCTAGCTGAGCAAAATACAGTGAAGCTCTGGGCTTCTGGCCAAGCTTTTATTTCAGTTTGGAGCTTACAGCCACATGTTTGCTATTTGGCAGGACATCCACTGGGGTATATTTGGATAGTAATCTAGCATTGTTTTGCTGCTTTTTTTCTTCTCTTCTCTTTTTTTTTTTTTTTTTTAAATGCACACAGATAGTATAATCCCAATACTTACTTTGGCCGGTCTATACAAGATTTCTTGGTGTGCACCGTTATGTCTGTGCACTCAGAACTTGTAGCCATGACCTTTGATAAATACAAGTCAAAGCAATTAACTTTCTTTTATTGAAAAATTCTGGATGTCCTACTCTTTGCCCCCTATGTGCCGATAACAGAGCTATGTTGTTACTCTTTCCAAGATCAAAAGCTTCACTAGGGTTTGATTGAAGTCCAATTATGGAAGGAAGTAGCTGTGCTGGAGCTCTGAAAATAGCAATAATTGTTAAAATAATAAAGTGTGTCCTTGTGTGTCTTTATAATCTTTAAAACTTCTTTTAAGGGGGAAGGGGGTGGCTTTCCTCTAGTTTTAAAATGAAAATATTAGCAAATGTCTTGGGAAAATAGGAGTGTGCTGTTAGAAATCCAGAGAGGGATCCTTGTTCTTCTTATTTCAGTTCTATTCTCCACCCCAAGTTTGCCTTCCTCTGAAGCTGTTTGCATGCAGCCTGACTCATGCAGGAAAATAAAGCTGGATTTGATTTTTAACTGTATGGGAGGCTTTGGGTTTGGGGGGATAAAGGCTTTATGATGCAAACTTATTTATTTCTCTGTGAAACAAAAATGGGCTTTTCAAAATACAGCGTGTTTTGGAAAGTTGGCTCTGGGTTTGAAACCCCAACATCTCTGAGGGCACCCTTGTATGAAAAAATATTACAAATAGACATAACGCTTGGGGAGGGGGTACAAAACACGAACGCAAGCAGTAGTGTTTGAGGAGCAGTTCCTGTTATTTCATGAAGGAACATCTCTGGAAATGTTGGGGGTTGGTTGGTTTGTTTTATATGGACAGTAGTGAGCCTGGAAGTCTGTTTTTATGGTAACTTTGTACACTTGGAGCTGTGTCTGAGCAGGCCAATACTGGCAAAAGCTGAGATACTTTTCCCCAAATCTGTGCATTGTTCTTTAGGATATAAATTTACAGTTGCCTTCTCTTAGTCTCTCCCGCATCCTGAGAGAGAAGAGAACCTGGGAGAAAGAACCCCGTGGTAAGGCTCCTGGCTGGTGTCGACTGACAGAGCTTCAGAAGGGAGAGCTTGGTTCTTGATGTTAAAAATCAGTGTGTATAAATGTCCATTTATCATTTGCAGTGTTTAGTTGATTGAACCATCAAGGTGAATAAATAGAAATGAAGGTGATAATATGGACAGTGCTAAGTAAATCTTTTTCCAATATTTTACAGTTATTGCTGTAGGTGCTGCTGTGGTGATCATACAGTTGTGACTGGTTTGAATTTATAGCAAGATTTTACCGGGGTTTGTCTTTTTTTTTTTTTTTTTTTTTTTTAACCTCACGTGCTTGCACATACATCTGATATAGGACAAGATAATCCCTGTGTGAAGATCAACCCTCGTGTACTTTCTTTTTAGCCAACTCAACTCAAAATCACTAATTGCTTGAGTAAAATCTTTGCATTATAGATAAATGGTATTGAGTAATAAGCCCAGAGGATTGTACAGATCCAGTGAAGCCCTTTGATTTGTCACATGAACCTTCAGAACGAGAATTTTCTTAGCCCTTTAAATTACTAGGACAGAAGCTGTTATTTATTCTTTTGAACCTTACTGTTGTGCTCTCTCCATTGCAGTGAGAATTATTTAGTCTGTCTTCATTCACGTAGACATTTTTTAAATCATCTATTTATTCTGACCGTAAGACAGTTTTATATATGTAACATCTATAAAATATTCTGCCTGAAATAGTTCAGTTCCTTGCTCTTGCTGGGTTTGGATGGATCGTTGGTATACAAACTGCTTTATTGCCTTCTGGAAATTTTAGTTGTCAAAAGAACAACCTTAGCAAGAGGTACTCTGTTGGTTGGCTTAAGGATGTTTATACAGTCGGCAGCTTTAGCCGCTCTCAGAAACAGCCTTGCCTGATCTCTAGGAGCTGCTGAAACTCATCAGGCAGGTTCCTGCTAACCAATTATCCAGTTAAGCAGAAAGAGGAAAGGTGTTTCCCTTGCTTGTTTTTTCTTTGATAAGTTTAACCCATTGTTCCCCGGGCTTCGATAATTGCGGACATTGGTAACCCTGAAATAACAGCAGTGAGAGTAAGAAGGAAGAGGGTTAGAAGGGATCTCTGATCTTGCGAATATTGATCTGTGTGTTAGTGTGTATCCCTCAAGTGGGCAGAGACAGGCAGTTTCCAGCATATATCTAGAGCACTAATTCTTAGCTCTGAGTCCTACCCAGCGTTCCTCACCTAGCTTTTTGTCTTGCATTTTAACAAAATCTTAAAAAAAAAAATTCCCCCCTCCAACCAAACCCCTCCCCACCCCAAACCCAATAATGAATGTTTCATTGCTGCCAGAGCAAATTTGTTGATTCCCAAACACTCCTACTGGGTCTTGGTTGGAAGACTTAAATTGCTTGCATAATAAGTGCTGTGGATAATAGAAAAAAGCTCTTTCTAGTAGAGCTCTGGTTTTCACTACATATTATAAGAACAAATAGATGCTCAGATGATACCAGACAGCTGGGTTTTCCACATCTGACTGTCGTCTACATTGATTTTTAAGACAGGACATGTGCATGACTGTTTTAATGGCTATCAATACCAGATGTGTCTTTGTGAAATTCAGAGAGATTGTCAAGTGGCAGTGCAGTTGTCAAACAAATAATTTTGCTTGTGATTACTGGAAATAGGAAATGAGTGGGTGGGATAAGGTGAAAAAATATTCTCAATTCCAGTAGAGAACAAGAAGATTAAGTCACTTTCCTGACTGCTGTAACAAATAGTAACTTGGTGAATACTTTCCTTTTTTTCCTTCCTACTACCTGCCCAAGGAATCAGTTCCAAGAGCAGCAAAATCTCCATGGGTTCTCTGATGTGTAACGAGGCTCCTGCAGCCTTCCTTCAGCCAGGGAGTTAAGAGCTTCTTTGATTTAGATTGTTTTCACAAAGCTTGTTAGTAATACATATCCATACCTCTCTGCCAAATTTGTTTGAAATTGGCCAACAGTTCCAAAAGTCGTTGGGAGGAGGCTAGACAGTCATGTGGGCAGCACGATTGCACAAAACTCATTTCTCTAGGAAACTGTGCTAAAGAATAACTGGCAAGTACTGGGGCACTGAAGTGAAGCTTGCAAAGTCATTGAAAGAACTGAAAGGCCACTTGGTATCTTAACGGCGTGCATAGCCTTTAACCAGGTACGCCAGATACACTTCTTGCCCACAGGTTAGATCCGTGCAGACACATTTCCGTCTGCCCAGGACCTGTCTTTGTAGAAGTGAAGTGTAATCTGGTGACTGCATTGATTGTTTTGGAAGTGACTGGAAATGCTTAGGAAGAAGCAGATAGAAATACTTACCAGCTTAGGCTGTGGCAGAGCTTGATCTGGTGGTCTGAGCTGTGCTAGCGGCTGAGTGGTTTGTGCAATAACCTTTGACTATAGATAGGGCTTTCTTTTGTTTCCTGAGTAGCCTGAGGGTGTAACTGAATATTTACTACTGTTCCACATTGGGTTTTTTATTTTTTTAAAGGAAGATCTGTGAGTGCATGAGTTGGAATGCATGTTAATAACAAAAATTTAATAGAGCCTTTCCGTCATCAGGATCTTATTGAGTTTTGCTTGTGCCTTGAGTCCTCAAAGACCTTATCCAGGCAGCAAAATGGAGGCAAAGGAGGTAGAGCCAAGTTCTCAGGCTCCTGAGCAAGGGAGCTGCAAAGCCGGGTAGCGACGTCATCCCTAGCAGCTAGGACAAACCTTCTGAAACAGGTAAAGATGGGTTGAGACTTCTGCTTCAGTAGATGCTTCTTCCAGGCTGCAGGTTAAGCGGGTGAGGTGCACGAGTTGAAGAGCGTGTTGTGTGCGGTGGATGGGCAGCAGCATCTGAGCTGGGTGTGAATTGTGTGGAATGTATGTACATAAGTGGCCTGGGCATGAGGAAGCAAGGTGTTTTCACCTGTGAATAGAGGAGTTACTTCTGGTGGAGTGCACCAGAACACAGGGTTAGCTTTCTACAGGAAGGACACATTAAAGGTGGCACGAAGCGTCTTATCATGAGACCAGCTCTTAATTTATTTCTGAAACTCTGGATTATCATAAATGTGGTCAGTTTTCTTTATTCCTTCTGCATTTGTAAAAGGAGAACAAATAAAAATGTTCTGTAAGCTTTGCTACATTTTTAAAAAATATCATTTACAAGGCACAGCTCGATTTTGTGTAATTTTTTATATCCAAAATATAGAGGGCTTTAGAATAGAAGAAGAAAAGCTGCATATCTGAGTTTAAGATAAAATAAGATGATCTGTGTGACAGAGACAGCAGAAATTATGTGATATGACAGTTGCTGTAGCAACACCACCTACTTCATGAAAATCAGAGTTAACAGGAGTGTAAAAGGTAAAGCCCACATAATTTTCCAAGCCTATGAATTGTTGCTGCCCTCAGCTTGCAGTGCTTTCCAACTCTCCAGTGTTTCTCCTTCCATTTGGGCACAGATACACCTTTTTCTGCATGGCCAACTCTTGCAGACCCGATCCTGTATTCAGCAGGGGCACACAGTGGGAGTTCTGCAGGGGCAGTGAAGCCTGCAGTGTCTTTGCCTACCGGTGACCTGGTGAATAAGAGGAAAATAACACGAAGGATTGTGTCGTGTCCCATCCTCCCCCCAAATCCTCTCAAAGGCCTTGGACAGTAAAATACTATGAGGCATATACTGTCTCACAGGTATCCTGTATAGAGAATGGGATGACTGCTGTTGTAAAAAGGAAGCCAGACCAGTCAATTTGTCAATTTATTTCTGTGGGAGTCAGCTGTTAGTAAAGCACTGTTATATTTAATACAAATTGTAAGTATTGTGGAAACTGAAGGTGTCAAAGGTAAGTACTTTGGCACTTCCCCCTTCCCAAGTAAACTTGAAATAAGGGTGCTGCGTACCAGTGATACGTTGCCTATGAAAGTAGGAAGACAGATTGGTTTAATCAGAGTGGTGCTGAGCTGGTTGTCTGGCTGCAGGGAAGCGCCGAGCACAGCGCAGGACGCAGAGGGCTTTGTTACCGGGCGGGCAGAGGCTTTTATGAAATTTACTGTATTCAAAGGGGTAGAAAGGTCTCCGTTCAAGAAATGTTTCAGTGCCAAGATATTGTTTGAAAGTTGTTTGGTGTGTCTGGATTGGCAACTAATTTTGAAATTTGCAGCTATGGTTACTGGAAGAAAAATACTTTATTAAAAAACATACTGTATACCAGCTGCCATTGGCTTACACTTTTCTTAATGATAATTTTCAATGAACAGTCCTCTATGTTTATGTACATTTATAAAATGCAGACACGTATGTTTAAAAGCTCCCATATGCAGTGAATTGATAAGTGATTTGCCAGTTCACGTTGGTCTCAAGATTACACTCAAATATGTTTTTATTTTTAATATATTGATATTTTAATTTTTAATATATTGACTTAATTTGTTGATAATATTTTTATCATTGATTGGCAATGGAGAGCCACGCTCTGTGTGACAGCAAAAGTAAAACCTCTATTACTTGCAAATTGGGGGAAAAGAGTTTGAAAGAAGCGGCAATCTCAAATGGCAGTCAGGTTAAGTTTTATTGATCTGTTTTGCTGAGATGCCTTCTGAAGGCATCACAATAAATGCACTACTCAACAGATGGAAGAGGTTTGACTTTTGTGTCTTGAGGCATTTTCATTTAATTTTTGACATAGTTCAAAATCTTCACAGGTTCTGCGTATCTGTTGTATTCAGAACATGCATACGTAGTGTGTTCAGAGCCTCAGTTCAGGGCTATGGACAGTTTGCAGAGGAGGTCACAAGAAGGAAAATAAGTGTTAGAATTCCAGGATTTCTTCAAGAAATAGTCCATCGCCAACGTTTTTCACTGCTACTATTTTTAAAAGATAAAAACATAAAGATTTTGGGATGTGTTGCCTTTTCTGGTCACTTTTCCCTGAGATTTTTTGCTCACTTTACCTTCTTCTTTCTATAAAAATGTGAATGCTGTCCTTAGGTGCAGAAATCTCTGCAGGCATTAGTTTGGTTTTTGAGACTCCTCAGCATAGTAGTTTTGTGCCATTTTCTGGTGCTGGATGACTCTCTCACGTTTAGAAGTGAATTTATAAGATCATGTCTTGCCCAGTGGTCAGTGTCGTAACTTCTTTTAATCAGACCTGCTTTTTGAAGTTCCCTGGTTTTGTCTGTGTCTGATGTGCCACAAAAACCTGTATTATGCAGCAGCTGTAAAGAAGTAGTTACGGATGCACGGGTAACGTCCGCATGCAACAGTCTGTTCTCCTGGAATTTTCCCTAAGCCGCAGTTACGTGTTCCCTTCCTCCTCTGACCCATTTTTCAGACTACCCCAGACTGATGCGTTTGTATACTTTGTAAATGAAGAAAAATATATCAATAGAGAAATAGATACAACCACACACCCTTGTGCTTTCTTTGTGTGTGCTCATTGGGAATAAAATGAGTATGCAAAAGCAAATTAGACCTCTGCAGTTACTGGGCTGTAACAAACCAAATACAAGTTTTGGGGTTCTGCTATTTTGGTTTTTTTTTTTTCCAAAACATGTTACAGGGTCCTAATTTAAGTCAAATAGAAAAGAAAACGTACTAAGTCTTACTTAGAAGGTGACGGGAACAGTGCGTCCCCATTCTGGCATCTCTGCTTCTTAAAATGTGATTACTTTATACAAATCATCCTCTATAAAGCATCAATTTAGTTTTGTCACATAAAGGGTGTACTTTGTTTTAGTGAACAGAAAATGTAAAAAAGTAAAAATAAAAAGCTCCTTCAACAGATAGTTCAGATTTGGGTGTACAGAACAGATCAGAAGAGAAGGCGAGATTTGCAGGTTCCTGTAACTCTGCCCAGTGACCCCTTTTTCTTACATTCAGAGAGCAGCTGATAGCATCTCTTGGCTGTCTCTCAGGCTTGCCATTAGCTACTGATTGGGAGGTAGAGGAAATGTACCTGTTTCACGTGGCTTTTCCATGCCATTTGAAATCTCACTTGGCTGTGTTTTGATAACACACCCAAGCAAGATGGGTTTGGGTACCAGAACTGGGTAATAGATACGTGAGTCACGGGTGGCATACGCTGTCAGGATTACACGATGGCTTTTTGCAAGACCTGTTTACTGACTGAGAGCGTGCTGTCCGGGATGTTCATTAGCCAAATAAATAGAACAATGTGAGAGGAACGTACTTGGTCTGGAGTCTTGCAGAGCACATTGGCAGTGACATGAATGCATCTTGAGGACAAGTATTGTCTTTGATTTGAGTGGTATTCCATGTGAAGGCCTATTTATGGATGCCATATGAGGCTGTTACCTAAAGCAGGGGCTCTATCTAAAATCTGCTGTTTGAGATTGGTTTATTAAAGCTGGGTATGTAATTGTCCAAGGAAAGAAAAATGGATCTTTTTGCCTCCTTCAGAACAGGTTAACAATTCTGATGCTTCTCTGGAACCTTCCCTTTAAGAAAAGAAAGAGAAATGGTACTTTCTGAGGAACCTTACTACATGTGAATTGCCAATTAACAAAAATATACACAGATATGCCAAAGGATGTCACGAAGCTCCAATGCACCAGAGAATATCAGCATCTTGAAGTGAAACATGCTTCTAAGCCAAGTGTAAATCAAAATGAAATACCTGTCTGAACGTTCTTCCCTGCAGCTTCTCTTCAGGCCCTGTCCCCACTGAATGCCATCTTGGCCTAGCTTTGTAAGCAAAGCAGCACCCTACAGAAAATCAGAACAGCATTTAAGAGGGCTGTGGATTTCATGCTTTTCAAGAATTTGAAAATCCCTGTGCAGTGTCCCAGGAGCAGGTTAAACCCACCGCTTTCTGCATGTAGCACATCTGCAAGGGAGATGTTCAGAACAGGAACAGCTACTTTCAGACCTCTTGCAGTTTGGTTGTCAGGGGCTGGTTTGGGAGGGAAGGAAAGTTTGATTTCCTGGTAGCTTTCAGAAGTGGGGCCTCACTGAGCTAAGTGCTGCCTTCACACAGGCTGAAGACAGGGTAAGGTTTTCAGAGTATGGATCTTACGGAAGAGTAGAGTCTTACGTCCAGTAGGCATAGCGGAAAATTTTAACTGGTGGTGCCTTGTATTTATTTGTTTATTGCTTTTGAAGGGCAGAACATTACTGGCACAGCAGGCATAGCATATTACATGCACGTTATGCTAACCACATGCAGGAGTTGCAAAGTCAAGCCCTCAAAAGCCTGCAAACAGTCGACCGAAGGCCACGTGTGCAGCTTCAGATAGCACACCCCCCTCCCTTGTCTGCTCGGAGATGCAGGCTTTCATTACGTTATATCCTCTCTTTTCCCTTCTCCCTTTTTGAATGCAGAGGTCAGACCAGCTCTGGGTTGAATCAGGGCTGTATCAGGAAGGAAGCGGTTGTCTGTAGCATCTTGGATCTTGACCTCATTTACTGCAGATGTGAGAGGATGCGGGGAACGGCAGGAGGAGAAGGGAAAATCTGGCAGGAAGGACAGAAGGATTTTGTCTAGAGACTGGATTTTGCCACCAAGTTTCAGCAGAATTGTGAGCAAGTCACTTGATGATGTGAGCTTGTCACGCTGCATGTTTGCTTCCCTTTTTGTCAGGAGCCCAGTTTGATACCTTCGGTGGCCCTCACTTGCGTCGGTGTACAGCCCCCAGCCTGCAATGAAAGTCGGTGAGAGTAGATTTGAAATGCAGACGATGCCTATAATGTTAGCTAACCTGAGAGTCTGGCTGCGTACTTTTGATTTTAAATTTCTATACTTCTGTCCTTCACCTGCAAAGAGGAAGCACTGCCCCTTCTTTCATGGGGGTCTTGTGGGGGGAAAAATTGTTTCTGTGAAGCACGCAGATGCAGTAGTCGTCAATGCTGGAGGGAACTCCTGAAAAGTTGCTATTTGTGTCTCTACAGGAGGTTGGAATAATTTGTGGCAAATAATGTATGGGTCCATTTGGATAAATCAGAATGAGTGAAACAAGTGACTGCTGAATGAGGAAAGAATCTGGAAAAAATAGCATGTGATCGAAACTTTAAAGATTGTTGCAACCATGACTGTGCTTCTTAAGACAACTCTTGCATTTAATTTCAAAAACAAATTGAAAAGACAAGCTGGATTTTCTCATGTGCCACCCCTACAACAGGCACATTGAAAATGAGTAGGAATGGACCTGACAGCACCCCACAGCGTCCTGCCGCTTGGACGGAGCAGAGGATGACAACTTACTGTCGCTGTAAGGAGCTGAAGGGGGACAGGGAGCTTTGCCAGTGCACTTTGCTACTTGCTGATAGCAGAGGATCTGCGGGACTCAGGAGTCTGGAGCTGCATCTGTACCATCAGCATAGGCACCCTCCTGCCCTGCTCCCTTCAACGATGCTCTTCTACTGAACGTGTTCATCCCAGCCTTTCCTGAAGCAGCCTTCCTCTTCCAGGCACTTTAGCTCACCCCTTCAGCTCCCGGTCTCCCTCATCCTTACCCTCCCCACCTCCTTGCCCCCTTCTCAGCTCTCAATCGTAATCACTTAGTCAAATTGCCCCTTTCTTCCCCAGCCTTAGCGTGCCTGCAGTAGCTAGATTTTAAGAAGACAAACGCAAGGGAAATGACATTGATCCAGGAGCTGCCCTCTCTTCCAGCGCACAGGCCGCTAGCACAGTTCGGTGACAAGTTTGCCAGAAATTTTTAACAGGTTCAAAACAAAGTATTTTTGCTGAACCTTTTTCAGGAAACTGTAGAACCATTTTGGCAGAAACATAATGGGCGCATACAAATCCAAATAGAATGGTTGAAATCTGGCAAAGGTCTAAGGAACTGAAGGCAGCATCCTCTAGTGGGAAGCGTCAGACGATCTTTTAATAAGACTACCAGTCCTGCCTGTAATAATACTGTAGAGGCCCAGAGCGGGAGGCACACAATGCCGAGAGGGGAAACGACAATTCTTTGATAATTAAATGCACAAGGTTTGTAAACAATGTTGATACCTTTAAAAAGTACACGTTTTAAAAACACTTTTATGTGCCAGTCTTTAGTGTGTGTTGAGAGCGGTGAATATGCTGTGGTTGCATTGGATTAAGATCCTTCTTTCCGCAGGAAGCGTTTGCAGTCACCCCATGTTCGGCAGCATCAAGTTTGTGTAAGATAAGAAATAGAGGAATGTCTGTGCCAGGGTGGAGCACTGGTCAAAATACACTAATCTCCTGTTGCTTCGGAAGAAAATAAAGCTCCTCTAATAACTGCTTACATAAATACCCCCAGGGGTGAAGTGTCTTCTTCACCCCCAGGCAGAGGGTGGTTGGTTTTGTCCTGCCATGTGAGGGCTGGAAGATCATACAGTGTGGCTTGTCATTCCCTTCGTGCTAATGTAGATTACAGTCTTACTATCCATGTAAATGTTTCAGATTCTGGAATATACTAAAATCCTAATAGTAGGGAAATTAGATGATGCTTATAATATTGTAACTGAGGAATTATAACCTGCCAAGATAACTGTCCTTAGGTAAATCTTGGCCTCCAGAATACTTTGACATTACTGCCTGTGGGGATTTTTGCCTGTCTGGATTCCTGCACACTGCCTTGTGTTGTGTATTGAGATAACTTTTCCGAGAGGCTGAAGGAGTTAATGCAGAAATAGATGACAGGTTAGTCTCGGACAGGCTGTGATTTGGAGTAAGAGAACTATCCCAAATAGCTGGCCAGCCGCCAAGCGGATAGACAATTTGGAAAACATATCGGCAGAGCAGTGGGGTTCTCTGGAGCAGCTCTGGGTGAGGATTATCTGTCAATTTAACTGCCGTGCTATATAGTCGGACTGACATACCCAAAGTGCCTTTAGCTTATATAAAGAAAAATGATTAGCAAACACGTATTTTATCTCTGGGCTGCTAATAAATTGAATAAGAAACTCCTCTTTTCTTTCCCTTCAACACATGTGTAAAAAATAGGGAAAAATATTTTGATTAGAACATTTCCACTCCCTTTCCCTTTCTTTTTCTCGTCACTGTTCTCCAGCCAGCTGTTGAGCTGATGAAAAGTGTGGAAGGGCTGTGAGAAGGGAGATTTTCTGAAAATTAGGTACATTTCTATGGGAGTTGAATGATTCAAAATTGAGTTCCACATAATTCACTGGGGATCTCTTGCAGTACAAATAAGAAGTCTGTCAAGCGGTGGTGCAGTTGAAGAGGTTATTTCCGTCGTAACTCTCCTGGGCACAGCTGGTAGGTGGGATGTTTCAAAAGGGGGAAATTAAGAGCCAGGATACGGTGACTGAACGCCCCACAATACTAGATCAGCATTTTGGTTTTGTAGGTATATAAAAATGCTACTATTCTTTTGAATTGTGCATTTTAATTATTGCAAGCAATTAAGAGCTGCTGGGGTTTTTTACCAGCCATTTGGTGACTGGATGACACAAGCGAATGGCCTCAGTCCATTTCTCTTTGAACAAGGAACCACACTGAAAATATCACCATTACGTTGGACGTCCTCACTGGCAGTCTCTGCTGGGAGGAGGAGGACTCGAAGGGGTTAGAACAGACAATTTTCTTTCAAGTCCTTTCTGGAAAATTTTCCGCTGTTGCTAATATCTGCCAGAGCAACATCAAGAGCATTAGCGAAGGCAAGATGTCGGGGCAGCCATAACTGCTGGGGTTGTCAAAACCTGCTGATTCCTTTGCCAGGAGACACCTGGAGCTGTGTCTGTCCTGGCATACTCAGTGTTGCTTGAGTGGAGCTCTACAAGTGGGAACGTCTCCAGACAAAAGGCCAGTGTTGACATAGTTGTGGTCTCTCCAGGCCATGGTTGAGACACATCGCTAGGGTGGTATGAGGGGAAGTTTCCATTAACCATTGTTCCCAGCTTGCATCCACCACCACCGTGGAGTTCTGCAGCTGGATTTCCAAAAGAGCTTAATGCTCAAGAGCTCTCATTTCAGCAGCTTAAATAGAGGGGCTAAGTTCTTTCCAAAACACTTGGCAATCGTCAGCCCCCATTGAGAACAAAGCTAAGCACATTAAACAGTCCGGCCACTTCACTGTTTTGAAAATTTGGCTGCTGGTGTGAGTGCGGTGTTTAAATAATACAGAGACTGGCAACAAAGGCATCTGGCTCCCGATGCGGAGCCGTGAGGCGCTTTGCCTTCGCCCGGCCTTGGCGGCTCATGGTGTAGGCCTCCTCCTTGGCCGATTCCTTGTGCATCACAGCCCCTGACCAGCTCTTTCTCTGGATGTTGTGACAGCTGGGAAGTTTGCTGATGTGAGGATTAGTCGGCTGCTGGGCACATGACGTTCAGATTGCTGTGCTTATTTGACCTGCCTCTGATTGCGAGGAATTTAGTGCATAAAAATAACACCCTGAACAAATTTGGCAGAAGGATGCACAGCTAAAGTGCCATGCACACACGGGGAGAGGAGCTTGGAGAGCAATGTAACGTCAGGCCACGTACTGTACTCCTGCAGTAACAGCAGTGCCAAGTCCAGCGCAGCCCGCGCTGTCATCCTGGGTTACCACCAGTTCCAGCACCACAGAGATGTAATGGCCATTAGCCAGTAAACTAACGAAGACAGGTTCCTTGTGTTATTGGCAAAAGTTGATAGAATAAATAGAAAGATACCAAGTGCCAGGAGTTGCCTAACGTCAAACGCTGGGCAAGGAAATACTGTTTTTTCTGCCGGGGGTTTTAGACACCCTTATTAACGCCGTTGTTCTCAGTGGAGTTCCTGATCGTTCAGAGGAGCGTGACAGAACGGGGAGTCAGCCCGCGTAGACTGGCAGAGGTGTGCATGCAGTGTGCCTGTGGGAATATCTTGGAGGGCAATAGTCTTCAGGCTGCTGGGTGATCACGTTTAGCTGTGTGCATGATGTGGTCAGGCTTTGCATTAGTGGTAGCATTCACCTGGAACGAGCTTCGCATTGGTGCCTGGGGCATCTTATGTTTGCTGAAGGACCAGGTCTATAGTAGTGAGAGCTGCTTAGACCCGGGGAAGTGAAATGTGTGCACGTAGGGAACAAGGTGGGATCTTGATTGCTGTCGGTTCTTCTCGCAGATCACCTTGGAGATGCATCGCGCTCTATTTTGCAGTTGCCTTGGTCAGACGCAATACCTTGGTTTCCTGTCTTTAAAAGGAGCATTTGTTCCCTTTCCTTTTTCAGAGAGGTATTGGAGAATTTCTTGAGGTCAATGATTACAAAGCTCGTGTAATTGTGTAATATGGCACCCTATAGATAAATGACAATATGTAAACTGATACCGTCTATCTAGAACTTCAGCAATATTTAAATACAGGCTCTTTTGTTTAGGGCAATTAGAAAGCTGGGGCAGATTTCACAACCCACTTGACTTTTACAAACACACCCTGCACACTCACCAGAAATATTGTAACAGCATTCAGAGCTAGCATCTTGCTTCGTTTTTATCTGTATTACGGAATTCACAAGATTTGTACGTGCATATGTCTATATATTTGCCTGCATTAAAAAAATATCTGGCTGCTCTGGTACAAGCGTACTCGCATCAAAGGAAGCTTTCCTGCATTTAATCCTTTAAATAAGCCTGTTTCTGCCAGCCCGTACATCTGAAATGAGATTAGCCATCCATTTAAAGCAAGGCTACAAGAATGCCTTGGTGCATTGAGCCGTTGGGCGGGCTTTAAAACGGTCCCTGGCCTGGGTCTCCCCCCCCCACACCCTTACAGACATCGGAGTGTTTTCAGCACCCGTGCGTCCATCGCAGCGGTCTCCAGGGAGAGCTGAAGGCCTGCTCGTGAAAACCCGCCGCGCCAACAGAGCCGAGCAGGCTCTCGCCTTTCCCCTCGCCTTTCCCCGTCGTTCCCGTTCGCTCCGCTTGCCGGAGCAGGCGGGCCGTGGGCTGGGGAACGCGGGCCCTCCCCGCCCCGTCCCACGCCGCGGGGCCGCCGGGGCGGGCGGCGGCCGGGCGCGCCCCCGGGCGGGCAGCGCGGGAGAGGGCGCCGCTGCTGCTGCTGCTCCTGCTGCTGCCGCTGCTGCTGCCGCTGCTGCTGCCGCTGCTGCTCCTGCTGCTCCTCCTGCTCCTGTGGCCGGCAGTCGGGCCGGCCGTGGTTTCTGATTTTATTAATGAGGCCCAGCAGGAAACGTCAAGTTCTCAGCAGCGAGGCGTTGGCAGCGGCGCGCCGGGTCCGGAGGCAGAAGCGCTTCGCCATACAGCGCGGGTAGCGGCATCCTTTCCTCTCACTCACTCGCCCATCGATGTATATACATATTAATAACTTCGATCCTCCTTTTCTCTTCTCCCAGGCCCTTACTAGCCGTTCCTAGAAGCTGATTTTATCAGTACTGTTTTAAAATATGAGTTACAAAAGACAAGCTCTGTGTTAGCAAGCCCTGGTTTGCGCAGTGCGATTCCCCGGTGCATTTTCTATGCGGCTCCAATATTGTTGCCGCGATCATCTAGATTAAAATAAAAACTCCATTGTTAATGCTGGCCTTGGTTTAGAATTAGCATTAACATTTAATGTTTACCGTTTTGCACCCTAAATATCACAGATGTGGGCACAAATAAGGAAACATTATGCAGTCACAGGATGTTTGTGTAGTTATTATGAAAGCCATCATATTTCTAAAGTCAAAATGAACTAGCTAATAGCCAAAATTATAAAAGAATATCTGCTTCAATCAGAAGTCCTTCCTCTGAAGTCTGTGAGGCTTGTGCTTCTGAGGCATGTGAAAACTTCTGAAAATTCTGCCCCCGGGGATAGCCCATGTTTAGGCAGCTGACTTTAGGATCCTATTTTTGGAACATTTGGCTGAGATTTTAAATTGAATTTTTACTGGGAATGGTGCCTGAATGGGTGCTGTAGAATCGTGAAGGCTATATCTAAGATTAAAAAAGAAAAATGGGGAGGATATCATTATTTTCTGGGGATAGGCTCCTTTTTATTAGATTTTATATACCGTAAAAGAGCAATGTGGTATAAATGAGTATTCTTTCATTTTTTTCAGAGCATCTTTAAGTAGTTATTGTAGCCTTTCAGGTTGCTAATTTCCTTCACTGTCTTTTAGAATATCACCGGTAGGATTTCATAGAAAATAGCAGTCTCCTTAGTGGATGCTTCAGCACAGCTTGAAAGTACATTTTCATGAGATATTGTTCTATTGCAAGTACTGTACATTGTTTGATTGTAAACTAAACAAACCCTCAAAGGTATATATGAAGAAATCTGTGTAGGAGAAAACTGGGAAGGATTAGTGTGGTGGCTAAATCGGAGCTAAATGACAGTACTTACGATTTGTTCCTGAGGATGTGATCTTAATGATGTGGCATGGGTTGGAGCAATATGTCTTCTGCCTGCAGTCTAGTGCAACTCGGTGTTGGATGCAGTGATCTTACATGAGCGTCCAAGATTAGCAACTAGAATTAGGAACCAATTCTGAAAATAATGGCATGGGCATGTCTGGATCTGAATATGGACCCTACAAAATGGACAATCTAGTATTTAGCAAGCGTAGATACCAAATTTACAGTGAAAGCTTAAAGAATTATTGCTTGTAAAATATTTAGAGATCTTCTGAAATCCATGTTCAGTGATATTATTTACATATTGTCTTCTAACATAGCTGAATTTATCCTTTATTTCTGCAGGTCAGATCTTGCCAGCAAACCGAAACACACCAAGTCCCATTGATCCGGAGACTATCCAAGTTCCTGTTGGCTATGAACCTGACCCTGCAGATCTCGCTCTTTCCAGTATTCCTGGCCAGGAGATGTTTGACCCTCGTAAGCGCAAATTCTCTGAAGAAGAGCTGAAACCACAGCCAATGATTAAGAAAGCTCGCAAAGTCTTCATTCCAGATGACCTGAAGGTAAATTGGAACTGGTGACGAGGTTGTTCGTACAGACTCTGTGACAGTTACTCTCTGAGATGTAGGTTTGGAGCCTGAATCTGTTTTCTCATGTAAGGTAAATCTGCCAAACTAAATACGACTTTGCTGTAGAATAAAACTGTTAATGGTTCTGAATAAGACTGAGGGGAGGATGTCCCTTATTAGTTATGCAACAGTTGAAATTAATGAGATCAATATTCACTTCCTTTGTATGCCAGAAACTTCCTGTGTGACCTTGGACAAGCCTACTCCCATATTTCCCACTTACGAAACAGTGTGATCATGTTTTCTTTTCCTCCATCCTCTGTCTCATCAGCATAGACTGTGAATTCTTTGAGGAAGAATCCATCTCTTACAGGGCCCTTACAGGACCCTGGAGGTCCCTGATAATGACAGAATGTTGTGTCTTGTTTGGAAGCTGCTTTAGCTCTGTGTTTAATAATGAATGGGAACGTTATAGTAAACGCTACTAATCTAGGTGAAAGAATCTCAACTAGGTGTAGGAAAACAACAAAATTATTCTGCCGAGAAGTGTATTTTAATACATTTAAAATACATAATAATACAATATTTAAAAAGAAAGAGCACCCTTGTCTATGCCTCTCCCTGCTTCTGAGATGTGAAGAGCAAAGAGCATGAAGAGAGCAGAATAAATTGATCAACTGATCCAGCTTATCAAACAACTGTGAAAATTGTCATTATTTGCAAAATTCTATGCCCAGTATGTGATTTTCAAGAGGACCTTTTTTATCAGAGGTAGTCAGTGCAGAATTTCATTCTGCTATTGCTGTTGCCCCCCAAGACACAGACTGAAAGCCTGTTGGAGTTGGTGGGAATCTCTGGCTGCGCGTGCGAAGAGAGTGGCATGCCATGTGTTTGCACCAGATTGATAGCATTAGGGAGAGAAGCTGATGCTATTCGCTATTTTTATCCATGAGGATAATGTTGTGCAGGTTAAAAGCACGGAAATCACAATTCCAGTAGTGTGCAGGTGGTACATTGCTTTCACTTTGTGTGCAGCATCCTCAGCTTTCGTTTAGAAAGGTTTCTCTGCAACATGCCATTACTTACCTGGGCAAATTTTGCTACCAGTGATGCTGTGTGATCTCCTAGGTATCCTTATTCGTCAAAGCAAACTTGCCAAAGATGCTGTTGGACGTACCAGAGGTGGAAAATACCAGTGTCTTGCATGCAGCAGTGGGGCACATAAGCTTTCAGCCTAAGACTGAAGTGGAAGGTCAGGGGCTCTCATTTCCCTGAGATAATCACATCAGTTGCCCTTGACTCATGTCAGAGTGCTTGACCCGAGTGCTGCTTCTGCCCTGGCATGTGGAACGGCTGTTGAGTTCTGGGGGAGGGTAAGCAGATTAGACCAGTCAATCGTCTCTGGGTTGCATGTGATTTTGAAATGCCAGCCTTACCTCTTTCAGGCCTGGATTAAGGGATTTGCCATAGCAATTTGTTAAAATAAAGATGGATGAAGCCTAGGTGGCACACTAATAAATTGCTTAAAGCTGATTTTTATAGAGTGGAATGAGATGGGAAATTATAAACAAGATTTGGGTCATAGATTTTTGCTGCATGCTTGTTTTTTAAGAGGATTTTTGGGGGTCCCATCTAAATACAGGTGAAGAGCAATTGAGAGAGATGCTGGCTCCAAATCATTGTTGTTGCGCACCTTGTTAAGCTAAACTAATATAAAGCGGTCGTAGAGTACTTCTAGCAGTCGTTTTGCACTTGCGTTGCCTTTATGCAAGCAGTGGGAGAAGATGCAGAGCAGCGGTATTAGGCCTGGCACGCTTCGTGCTGAAAGACAGAGGAGTGGTGGGGTATTTGTCTGTTCAGTGCAACGTAGGAGCAGGTGGCTCCTGGTCCGTGTAGTGGATATGGAACTGTGCTACCACGCTTGGTGAAACAAGGAAGCCACACAAGCAAATGTAAGCATATAGAAATGGAGGGATGACTCTGGGAAGGGAAGTTTGAGCTATATGGCTTGACCAGGCAATCGGAGGGTTGAATGGCTGCATCGCTCTTATTCTGCAGGGGACTGAATTTCACTTTTTGTGAGAGATTCTGCCTACTTTGTATTTACTGACTTCTTCCAAATTTCTAGAACTCTAATTCAGTTTCAAAGCAACATCGAAGTTGCCATTTCACTGAAGGCCACTTCATTTGAAGAGTGGAAAAATCAGGTGAAATTAAGTCGTGCCTTTAGAGCCGTTGATGCACCAGTGCAATAAGATGATCTCCTAGAGGCGAGTCTGTGGGGATAACACTTTGGAAATGTGTTAGCTTATGAAACTTCAAAGGTTAGTGGACTTATTTCTGGCAAATGCCTTTTTTTTCCACAGTCAAAGCCTATTGTACTAATCTCTCTGCGGATGGTACCAAAGCAGCCATCCTCGTTGTGCCAAGGAATCCTCTCCCAGTGACTCGCTGTTCTAGGGTGCAAACAGGAACGCTTTGGGGCACTGTAGAGCAAGAGCTTTGAGCAGAGGTGACGAGCTGAACCACAGCCAAAATGGGTGATACCAACAAACAGAGCGAACCAGGTGTTGGCTGGCAAAGATGAGCAGGGACATAGAAGCGGTAATTAGTACTGCTCCAGCAACCGGTAGGGAGTGACTCATCACATGCGAAGGTGGATGTGCTAACTAGGTCAGCATAGATGTGAGATGAATTGTACCCCTGGAATACTGCTGCATTTTTCCTTGGAGGAATTCACAGTCAAGAGGATGAGCGAGTTAGCGTAAACATTTTGACAGAAACATGGGCAGACATCTGTGCTCCCTGGATGGATTATGCCATGTAAATCTGTAACTTTTGTCCCAGCCGCGCCTGGCGCTGTCAGGGCTCGCTGGGCCAGGCAAGCAAAACGTGCAGAGTTAGGTCATCCCCAGTCCAGAGGCTGTGGCTAGGAGCACGTCCTGCTGGCCGATCAGTTTACTGAAATCTAATATCTTGTTTCTTTCTGTGTTTAATGAGCAGGATGACAAATACTGGGCAAGGCGTAGAAAGAACAACATGGCTGCTAAGCGATCGAGGGATGCCCGCCGGCTGAAGGAGAACCAAATCGCCATCCGCGCCTCGTTTCTGGAGAAGGAGAACTCGGCTCTCCGCCAAGAGGTGGCCGACTTACGGAAAGAGCTGGGCAAATGCAAGAACGTCCTTGCAAAGTACGAAGCTCGACACGGCCCCCTGTAAATTCAAGGGGTGGGGTGGGGGTTTTTTCTTTTTTCTTTTTTCTTTTTTTTTGTTGCGGGTTGGCATTTGACTAGATGGACAATGTGTTTCCTGTTTGATAGCACCACACCCAAACCAACCTTTCTGTCTTCAGCACTTTACCAGAAGCAGAAACAAAACTGACTTACGTTATTTTTTTTTGTTTGCGTATGCGTGTACCTGCGTACGTGTGCACATGTGTGCTCACACGTCTGTGTATGTGTGTGCGCGCTCGTGTGTGTGCATGTGCGTGTGTGTGTGTGTGTGTGTGCGTGCGCACGCATCTCAGCACTTCCCATTTTTATGAAGCCCTCTTCAAAGGGTGCCACATTTTTACCTGGACTGTTGAGAACCGCCATAGTAAGCTTTTTATTATATTTTTTCAGTGCTGCTTCAGCGTAGGGTTTTTATGTTATTGTAACCAGTTCCATCCTCCTGATTTACTTGGAAAGATCCCAGTATAAATTATAAAAAAAGGAAAAAAAAAAAAGAAAAAAGAAAAAAAGTAGATCTCAGTTTTTTCGAGAGTAACAAGCTATTGTTTAAGTATGTCTAATCAGAAAAGTTAACATGCTAATAAAGTGCACAAATAATAATTTAGTACTACACTGCAGAACTATTAATTTATAGATTGCTTTTGTTGTATTTTAAGTTTTGGTGATAATTGTCTTCAGATTTAAAGTGCTGTTAGACTGAGTTAGCTATACTCATGATAGATCCCATAATGGCTTCTCTGTAGCTATTAAGGTTCCTTTTATTTCCACAGACCCCAGGTAGGTAGGAGTACCGGTGATAGACCACAGAGCGTGTACTTTGCACTGCCTGTACCCGAAGCAATAATCCTATTGTACGCTAGCGCGCATGCTGCCCGGATGTTCCTAGTGGACGTAGGATGGTTTCCCTACCCAACAGGAGTTGTGATGTCTTTAACAAAAAGTGAAAAAGTAAAAGACACATTAACGTGAGCATGCTAATTGTGTCCCTGCTGTAGGGAGCGCATGTGTAAGAAGCAGGATAATTAGTTGAAACGAGAACAAAATTAATAGTATCAAATCGGATCCGATGTCGAAATCAGAGGGGCTTTTCTGTTTTCAGTTAGTTATGCATTTCTTCGAGTTCCATTTTGTGACTAAAAATGAAATAAATACCTAAATTCAGTTGTTTTTTCCCCTGTTCTGTAATATATTTTCTGTGGATTATATCTTGCTGTTTTAAAAATCACTTTTATTCAGTTAGAAGAAGTCACTGGTTTGCAAAGCCCATTTTCCCTAGTGATTGTTGTTTTGAGTGTGACATGAACTGATGGTTCTGAACTTTATTGTTTTAAACTCTCTATTTGCTTTTGAACACCTATGTTCTAATATAAAGTGGACTTCTGAAAAATGAATGTAAGAGACACTGGTGTATTTCAGAAGGGGTTGGTGTTGTCATATACTGTGGTTAATCCAATCAATCTAAGTGTTTACTATAGACCAAAAGAACAGATATTATAAAATGTATAAAGTTTATACAGAATAATTATAGTATGTTCGTTTTGTACAGTATTTTTCAAGTACAAATACTGACGATGTATTTTGAAAGACATATATATAGCAAAAAGAAAAAGCTATTCCATGTTTAAAATATAGAGCAAAGATATATATTCTCCATTATTGTACAGAAAGGAAATGCTTAGGGGTTTGTTGGTTGTTGGTTTTTTTTTAAAAAAAAATCTTTACTATTTTAAGCCTACCACTGGCACACGGGCATGTTCTGTGCTTTAAATTAAATTTTTATGGAAGTAATATGGCTTTCCAGGATGTTCCATATTACTGAAAAAGAGAGACTTTATTATTTTCCATCAGAAACACCTAAAGAAACTGTTTAATAGGGACAAAGCACAACATGGATTTTAGTCAAGTATTGATTGGACAATACAATATTTTGTAACAGCAGAAAAATAATACATAACACAAAAAAACTCATCGTCATTTCTAACCTGCTGCTGCTGCTGCTAGAATCTGTTTCCAGCGGAAAATTTTTTATAAATAGCTCTGTTCATGTACACAGTTGTACGTACTGCATACGGTTATTAACGTGAGGAAAATATGGTGCTACACGCCTTGCTCACAGTTTTCTAAGTGTTTCGACGTTCTTTTCAAATAAGAAGGTTGTTCATTCCATTAGATCATTATTCATGCTTCAGGAGATTGTTACAAAGGCCTCAGCGTTTTGCGCAGCATTAAAAATATCTTCACATCAATGGCATTTTTCCAGTATTTGTCCTCAAACATACCCCACTTGTCAGCGTCCCTTAACGTGCAGTACTTGCCTGTGGACCATTTATTCAGCAAATTGAATTTCCATGTGCTGCAGCAAAGTTTAAAGCATAGTAAGCTCTGTGTAAGGGTCAGTGTAAGCACTGGATGCATGGGTAGAGAAACGTGACTGACGGCGTTTGGCACAAGTCAGTGTATCTGCTAGAGCCACTGCGAAAGAAACTTCATTTTTTTCCTTTGGAAGAGGCATGATGGTGGCAGGGCTCAGCCAGCCGCTGCCCTGGATGCACTTTTAGCAGCAACATAGCAAATTGCAACAGCCAGTTGCCCTCACGATGATGAGTCTTGGGGCGACGCTCGAACAGCAGGAACGGTGCGCATGAGATCAGCTGGGACGTACCTAGCTAGGGCCAGCGGTGGGGTGCGTTGTGACCACAAAACTTGCTTTAAAACCTAAAAGGCAGCTTGGAAAAAAATTACAGGTCATTCTTTTGTTTCTTTTGGGCGGGGGGGGGGGGGTGGGAGATGGTGGTTTTTGTAGGCTGGGTATCACAGATTTCTTGTCCCAGCCACAGAGGAGCCCAGAGGTTCTCAGCAGCCCCAGAGCTGCTCCGATGCCTCCTTGCCCCGTCCTGCCGCGCGGGAGGGCCGGCGAGCGGCGCGGGGAGCTGGGGGGAGCGGGACGGGCGGCTCCGCGTCAGCCGGGGCACCAAGCTCGGTGTCACCCAGGGCACCCAGCTCGGCGTCAGCCAGGGCACCCGGCTCGGCGCCTTCTCTTTTTTGGGGGTGAGGACTTTCAGAGGAGCCTGTGGGACTCGGGCACTCACCGCTGACCGTGGGAGGAAGGTACCCTCCCTCCTCAGAAAAGCTCACCCTTAAAAAGAGAGGGAAAAAAGCAGGCAAAAAATGTGGCTAAAACTTGGAAAACCCCAGGTTCTCCAACCAGGCTGTCTCCCCAAAATACCAATAACAAATAAGTAAATCAAAGTTGAGCTCGTTTTCAGTTCCCAGCTTAGCTGGGCTCATCGCACCTCTGATGGCTTTGTTGCTCATGAAGGAGCTTGTAGGTATATGGAATTGTAATTTTATAAAAATAGAAATATATATATTTGCAGAATAATTAATAGCGTGTCTAAATCATTCACTGACCTCTATTAAACCATAAGCATTGGTAAAATGCTTGTCTTTTTGTTTTTGCTGAAACTTAGAAGTGAATTCTTTCTTTTTAAAAAAGAATGCCCTCTGAAAATAAATTGAATTTGAGACGTATTTGTGAGTACGAGCACCTTGGGGCTCTCCGTGGGAAAGCCTGTGGCAGAGGAGGCGGGGGGATTAGTGTTTTTCTTTTTTGAATGGTGCTAAAGTCACTAAACCTGGCACCATGGAAATAAAGTTCTGACTTGAATCCACAAAAGCAAGAAATTCAAAATGAAAGGAAGGTGCCTGAGCGAGGCTTCGTGCTTGACTCACTCACCTGTGCCGGCCCGGCCGCGCTCGGTAACGGCGAGTGCGAGTGGGACGAGTTCAGCAGTGCCGAAGGACCCCAGCATTTGAATATCTTGCCTCTGTGGGTTTGTAATAACCCCAGTGACTGCTTTAAAACTATTTTTGCATGTAATTTACAATAGAGATGTGCAGTTTATTTTTATTTTGTTGACTTTTTTTTTATGTGAAGAAAAAGTATTAAAACTTACAAGTGATCAACCATCGTATTTCTGGCAACACCACAAGACAGCATCTGTTTAAATACAAGTTTAACAAATAAGATCAAATTAACTGTATGACATGAAATGGATTGCATCCTGTATGCTGTTCAGCCCAAATCTTTTTTTTTTGTCTGTTATTCTTAATGTTTAATAAACTTTTAAATTTTTCTTCTCTCACCTGTGTGCTTGCTTTGCTCTATGGGGGCTGGGCAGAGGGCTTTTGGGAGGGGGTATTTTTATTTTCCTCCCCCCGGGCGCTGGTCTGTGAGTGCCGGTGGCCTCCAGCCCGGGCCGTGTCCGGGGGGACGGGCCCCGGGTAACGGGGTGCAGGTGTCCCCCCAGCCGCTGCCGGGCCCAGCGCGACGTCGCAGCCCCGCTGCCGGCCTTAGCTGCTGGGTAGAACCCTACCAAGCCTGTGCTTGGATTAGATAATGTATTCTAAGGGGAGTATATTTAGAACTATTTTATATTGTAATAAAGTATTTTACTTATATATAATAACATATAAATAGTAAAATTATAGTCTATGCTGTATTAGATCATTCACATATATATTTATATACACATTTTATATACACTTTATCATGAGATGTGACTATTTATTAATACACAGTGCACAGACAGTAATACATCCATAAAATTTCTGTATATTGAGTATTTATTCTAGTTTACAAAAACTCACTCTTAATGGCCATTAGACTTCATATTTGTATAGAAGACACAGCAGATACGACATGCTTTTAGATACAGCGTCTATATGCAACACACAATGAGCGAGCGAGAGAGCAACGATATAAATACCATACTGCTAACACTTCATACAAATTAGTCATTAAAGTATGTGCATGAGTGTAGCTATAGCTGTATATAGACTTCACTGGTGTAAGGGTCTGGTTTTAATATATATTACCCATATTCCGCACAAAGCTGTAATAATACATGCACATGTGCACACAGGCACGCACACTCAAATATACGCGTTCTGCATCTAGAAATTTATATTTTCATACAGCACATTTAGCAGAATTTATTTTAAAATAGTTTTTTAATATATATATAATAGATTTAATTGATATAAAGGACTGCTTTCAATATATGTATGTTATATATTATGCAGAAATTATATTTGTTATAACACCCACACATGCACACTCCTCCCTCTCTGTCTCTAGCGAGGCACATATAGATATATAGATACACACGGAGGGCTGGGTCTAACATAGAGTGTCCCTTAGCCACAAAATAGCTGTTTTAATAACACAGACACATGGGCTCGCTCAATCTCCCCGCCACCGTGTGTGTGTGCGCGTGTCTGTCTGTGTGTTGGGGTTTTTTTTATATATATATAAATGGATATATTTTTATATACTTACATATAAAAAAGTGTATATATAAAAAAGTTTTCTAAAGTCTATTTTACAGACCATATTTAGCAGAATTTATTTTTAAAAGCTAGTTTTATATTTGAATATTGATATTAATATAAAGTAGATTTTTTTAAATATAAAGGTCTGGGTTTTTAATATAAAGGAGACACAAAGTACATTAGTTTTAATATACACACACAAGCATGCCTGCACTTTCTCCTCCCCCTTATATCTGCATGTGCATAGGTAGCTCTCTATAATCTGTGTCTCTATATAGCTATAAACAGCTATAAAGTGAATAGTTATACTTTCAGAGCGCATGTTTAGCAGCATTTATTTGATTAATATGGCTTTATGTCTTTTCTCACACACAAACATGCACATACACACATTTTATTGCTATTAAGGTCCTTTTTTTATTTTTTATATATAAGGCGCACGCACACGTGCGCTTGCCTCCCTCCCCCTGTGTATGAGCGCACCCCATTGCTTTCTCTCTTGCTGCCTTTCTGCCTATATAGCTATAAATGTAATAATTGTATTTCATATAGTATATTTATCAGAATTTACTGCTTAATATAACTTTTTAATAGATATAAAAATAGATTTTATTTTTAAAAAGGTCTTTTACAATAAATGCTATGTATTACACACAGGATTTGGCATGATACACATGCACATGCATGCACACTCATTCACAGGTCTGCATTTATACAGCTCTCTCTCTCTGTATATTTTCATATGGCATGTTTAGCAGAAGTTAACAATCTAGGTTTATATTTATATAGCTGAAAATACATATTTTATTGCTATAAAGGTCTGGGTTTAATATACAGTATATATTTAATATGCAGTATATATTACGCTATGCACACACAGAGGGGCGCGCGCCCGCACTCAGTCTCTATCTGTCTATATAGAAATTTAATAATGATCTTTTCATGTAGCATATGTAACAATTTAAAGATTTTTTTAATTATTATTATTTTTGTAGAAAGATGATATATATAAAAATAATCACTGATATATAAAGGTCTGGGTTTAAATATATATTATGCACAAAATATATTTTAATAACACAGAAACACTCACACTCGCTCTTTTAGGCTCCCCTCCGTCCTGTACATGCGTGTGTGCGTGTGTGTGTGCATGCATGCGTGTGCGCATGTGCACTCACGAGCGAGATATATTTAAAAAAAAGATATATATATATGTGCATGTAAAAATATATATGTGTATTACATAAAAGTTTTTAACTATTAGCATAGCAGATTTTATTTTTAAAAGCTAGTTTTATACTTATTTATAAATATATATATTTTATTATTATAAAGGTTTGGTTTTTAATATATGTTATACAAGAGACAGAGTATATTCATGCTAATACACACACACTCTCTCCCCCCCCCGCCCGTGTGTGCATGCACATACATCTATCTAAGGTCTGTTTTTAAGAGAAACATATTATATATATAATTTATATGTATATTAATACATATTAATTAACACATATATGTCTTAAAATATATTATACAGAATATATTTATATAAATATATATCAATATACAGTATTAATATTACTATACAATATTATATATTTATATTATATAATATTAATATTATATATGCATATTAATATGTGTATATATGCATATATTAATATTCTATATCATGCACAAAATGTATTTGCTATACAACACCCACTTGCTTGCCTTCCCCCGACACCGTGTGTGTGTGCGTGCACACACACGCACGCCTGTATCGCTCAGCCGCTCTCTGTATATCTATATATAGATACAAATGTAATAATTATATTTCATATAGTGTATTTATCACTATTTCCTCACTAATATAGCTTTGTAATATATATAAAAATAGATTTTATTGCTAATAAGGTCTGTTTTTATGCCATGCTATGTATTATGCACAAAATCGACTTATACACATATGCACATGTGTTCTGGCTTTCCTATGGGCGTGCTACAGCTCTGCGTATTTATATATCGATATACAGTTGTATATACAAAGTCAGTTATATTTTCATTCAGCATGCTTAGCAGAATTTAATAATCTGGGGTTGTATTCATGTATCTATAATTATATATTTTATTGCTATAAAGTTCTGTGTTTAATACACATTATATGTTATGCACAAAATATATTTCCTATAATACACAGAGTGTCTCCGTGTGTGTGCACATGTAGCTATAAATGCAATAATTATGTTTCCAGAAAGATTTAGCAGCATATTTTTAATAAATTCATTTTATAGTTCTCCCTATAAATCAGATGTTAGTGGTATATAAAAGCATGCTTACAGGAAAATAATTTTTAAAAGTTTCCCAGGGCCGTGCACGTTCACCAGTGCTGCAGCACCCGCCCTGAGCCCCAGGACCCAAACTGCGTCGGGTGCCACGGCCCAGGAGAAGCTGAGCTCACTGCACCCACCCGGTGCACGTGGGTAGTGTGTTACGTGGCGTATATTTAGCAGCTTCTTATTATTATATTTTGTATAACTTAGCTAATACATGCTTTTGAGATGTGGGTTTTTTTATAGAGAGTAATTTATAGGACAGAAGATTTTCACATACAATTAGCTATTCATTAGCATACACATGCACATAGAAAATATTTAAGAATTTATATTTATTTAGTAGCATTTTAATATAATACCTAAGTATATAAAATAACCTGGTTAGTTATGTAATGTAGATTATGGTGATAGACAAAACTCTTCAATGTGTGTGTAGATATATGTAAAACTATGTGTAGAGATACATACTTACACCTACTATAAACATAGTTTTATGTATATACACATATATACACACATAGGTGGTGTGTGTGTCCGTCTGTCCATCCTGTACGCCACCTACCTCCGCTGGCCGTGGTGGCTTCCAAAGCCAATGTCAGGTCGTGGCCACGCGCTGCTGCCCCGGTTTAAGCCCTGCCCTCAGAGGGGCTCTCGCCCCTTGCGCTGGGGTCGATGGACCACCCGCTTCCCAACGGGAGCCGAGGGTACCGGTGCCTGTGGAACCCGCGTGGGGCTCGCCCGTCATCGGCCCCCCGGCCGGGCGTGATGAGACGAGAGCCCCCCATGCCCATGAGACGGAGCCCCGTGTGCGCGGAGCGGGGCCCTGGCACCGAGCATCCCCATGGGCGCGGGGGTCTCTCCCCGTGTGCGTGCAGCTCCGCTTGTGCCGCTGGCTGCAGCCGGACGGGCTCTTGTCCGCTGCAGCATCAGCTTTAGCTTATTCCCCCAGGATTTTAGCCTTTGTGCAAGGAGCTGCAGCCAGCCCAGGCACCCGCCCACACTGGCTCCACCAAGGTGGACACTCGGGCTGAAGCCATCCCACGTCCCCGTCCCGTGTCCCCCGTTCTGCAGATGACTCGGGGCAGGTCGGGTCGCTTCACTGCCGATGATGTTAAATAAAAACAATGATTAAACAGGCACAACCCCTCTCCCAGCCCATTAAAACAAAGAAGTTGGCAGTAACTCCCACCAGTGACAGACCCTGACTGGCTCCGTGCACCCACCCAGGGGCCGCCATCGCCCCGTGCTCAGCAGCGCCCAGCCCGGGGCTCAGCCCCCTCAGCACTCGCTGCCCAGCGAGGTGCACCCCTGTGCTGACCATGCCCCAGAACCAGCTCAATCAAGGCAGCTTTTAATTGAGTTTTTAATCCGCCGGTGCCCTCTGGAGGCCTGCGGGGCTGGGCCGGCCGCCCCTGAGGAGACACTGCCGGAGAGGCCCAGGCCCATGGCCCCTCCGCTCCCACCACCCAGCCGCCCCACGCCTCAGGGACCGACAGGCCCCCATCCCGCCCATGCCAGGCAGGATAAAGGCATAAAATATACAGTATCATATTTATATAATTACCTCCAGAAACAGCCCACACGAAATTGCTCAGGCAAGGCACTGCAGGGCTGTAAATCCTGGCACGGGTAACGGGTCCTGCTCTTCCCAATGAGAAGCAGAGCGAGGAGAGGCCGGCTCCTGTCACAGCCAGATTTTATCCCCGGTTCCAGACCAAGCTGGGATGGACGCCTGCTTTCGCCCGCTCCATTTAAGCTCCGTTTGGTGGAGCTCCTCTTCCAGCACCGAGCCCCTCAGGCGCTGCCTGACAGAAGCCCCACCAGCCTGGGCACAACGCGAGACCGGATCCTGCTGCTCATCCTCCTCCCCGAGCCCAGGGGCTGTAAAACGAACACATCTTTACAAGGTGCAAAGAACACACTTTGGGTTAGTAGCAGCAACACCAGGGTGTCACTCACTTACTTACCGTGTTGCAAGCGCTGCTTGCTGGCAGGGACGCTGCGCCGGCGTTGGAGACCCGGGCTCCAACACAGCCGAGGCTCCTGGTGCTGCTGGAGAAGCCCTGACCGCAGGACCCGCACAGGAGCGGTGACCGCCCGGCTCTGCCCGCCATGAACCAGCCCGTCCCCGAGGCCTCCCCTTCGCCCGGCGCAGCCCTGCGCTGCCGCTGGGCGCACGCAGCTGCTCTTCCAGGGCTTGGGCGTCCAGGGGACCCAGTTCTCTTTTTTTTTTTTTAATCAAGCCCCAATTTTCATGAAACCTGACATCATTTAAGAAGCTTTGAGACACTTTAGCCCCTCTATTACCCTTATCCAGCTGCTTAAAAAAATTATTCAGAGAGAAACAAAGAAACAGGCAGCCGTACCCACAGCATGCCTGGCAGCCGTGTTGTCCACAGCAAGTCAGGCCAGTAAAATAAAAGGAGCCTTAAAGTGATACCTGAAAGTAATGAATAGGACGTACTGTCATGCCTGAGTATGACCAGTGTGTTTCTGCTACATATTTGCATTTCATTTTTACATGTAATCATCCCTTAAATGTGAATGTGCAAGGGAGAAATGGGAGCTCTCCCTGGGCGCGAATGCAGAGCCGCATTTCTTCGGCAGCTCCAGAGAGCCCGGCTGCACCCGTGCTGCTGCGCCGGCATCGCCTGCACCGCGCAGCCGGCCTGGGTCCCTCCGGCAGCGCCGACACAAGGGGTCACGCAAGAGCCGTGCGTGGATCCCGAGCGTTGGCCTCAGCTTGACACCACCATCAGTTTTTCCTCCTTAATATCCTAGCTCTGTCCTCCCTAGCGCATTTCTCGCTCCGTGACGCTGCAGCAGGGTAAGAGACCCCGCGAAGCCGCTCGGCTGGGGACTCGCCTGGCCCTGTGGCGAGGAGCTGTGGGGCCGAAGACCAAAATGTCACCAGGGGACAAATGCAGCTTCACCCCCACCAGCACCGTGGCTTTGCCACGCACCGCCCCGACCGCCACAGGGCTCTCCCAGGGCACCCAAGTGTGAGACATCGGGGGCCGCAACCCCCTGGGGTGCTCGTGGTGCCCGGGCCAGGGAGCAGGGGCGGCATCTGGCCGAGATGCTTCAGCTGCCATCTGGGAGCGTAAAACATGCTTGGCCTTAAAAGGATGATGCTCAATCATTTTGCATATTAGTAGACCCAATTTTAGTTGAAAATATGACAACTAGCCACACTTTTAGATAGCAATCAATAGCCAAGTTAATCAACAGCCAGAGGTAATTTCTTCTAACAAAGACTTTGGCCCAGCAACCTCGTTCCTCTCACCTGTATTTCAGCTGCTGTTTTACCTCGTCACCTTTGCAGCCTTCAGCCAGAAACATCGCCTCCGGGAAAAGGCACGTTCACCTGCTCAGCCCTGGACCCTGCACCCATGCTGCAGATGAGCTGGTCGCCCAGTACCGAGGCTGTGAGGTCCCAGTGGCCCTGGAGGAAGGGAGGTGGACATCCATCCCACGGTGGTGTTGGCAGGAGAGGCAGCGATGCCCATGCAGGGAAGGGACCTGTTGCCCTGCCCTGGTTTCACAGCCCCTCGCACGCTCCCCTGCCATTTGCCCCCCTGCCCAGGGGGACATGGCTGGAAGAGTCAGCTTCTGGGGCTGCAAAATGCGATTACAGAAGCAAACCCCCCCCCCCCCCAGGCTGCGCTGCCGAGATGGCCAAGGCTGCAGCCACCTCAGCTGCAAACACACCGGCTTTGCCAGGCGCCGAGCCGGAGGATGCTGCTGGGCATCGGAAGGTTTGGTGAGGAAAAGTTGGACCCAGCCCGCGGTGGGTCAGCCCAGGCTCCTGGCCAGGGCGCTGCTCAGTTCCAGCACCCCGCTGCATGTTTCTGTGGCACAGGGTCAGATCCGCTCCCCCAGGCGCAGCAAGGATGGACAAAGCGCTTGCTGCCCGCCCAGGCACGCGTCTGTGCTGGCCGGTGTCGCCCTGTGCCAGCCGAGGGCGAGTGCCGGCGTCTCCCCTGCGCTGAGTCACCAGGGCGGGAGGCTCGGCCCCGCTCGCGCCACCGAGGACCGACCTTGTTGTGAGCGGGAAGAGTTATTTGCAGTGTGGCGAGTGCTTTGTGGCCGGACGGCAGCGGGCGTGTGTCTGGTGGGACCCCCAGCACATCCCGGCTGGGATGCAGTGGGTTGTCCTGGAGAGCTGCTGGGAGCGCTGTGGGAGGCAAGTGCAGCACTGGGGATGGGGGAGAGACTGCATTAAAATACTAAAAAAGAAGCCCAGAAGTAAAAGCAAACCAGAATTAGTTTTATAAAAAGCAAACGAACCAAACAAAAATCCCCATTCACACAACAACAATAAACCAAACCAATAACCAGAACAAAAACGCTGAGGAGGAGGAGGAAAAGCAGCTCTCCCGGGATGCCGTGGGACGGCAGGGCTGGGAGAGGAGCACTATGGCTGGAGCGGGACACGGCCGCGGGCACGCAGTCCCTCGCCGAGGCGTTACAGAAATTACCCAGCCCCTCGCAGCAGCATCGCTGCCACCAGCGGCTCCCCGGGGGGTGCTGAGCACCCAGCGCCAGGCTCGCCCTCGCTGCTGCACCTTTGCACGGGCCCAGGCCGCGGCCGGGCAGGGCGCTCTGAGGGCTCCTGGTGTTTGGCTCCAGCTCCCGTTTCCCAACAGGCCCCGGACAGAAGCCATGTCAGCGCTCTGCCGTGCCCTTACGGCTGACGCTTTCACACTCCGTTGGCTGCACGAAAGCCATCTGGGTGCCTTGCAGCCCCCTCCCCAGGCTGCGTCCCCCCCTTTCCCTTTCCTCCCCAGTCCCTCAGGGACTTTCCTCCTTGCAGGATGCTGCTGTGCCCCAGGAGGGGCCGATTTCTCCTCCGCCATGGTTCCCCCCTTGGCTCTCCGCTGGTTTCTGGGGTTGCCTGCCCCGGGCTCGCTGCCCCTCTCTCCTAAAACACGGGATTACAGCTCCTGCTTCCCCTCTCCTGCATTTTGCACTGTCACTCATTTCTCATGTCCCTATGTCACATTATCAGCTGGGAAAATTGTCTCTGAAGTCGTTCTAAAACACCCCTGGACTCTGGTAAACGAGGTGGCCGTGAAGAAAGATTGAAGGGATTGAGTTTGTTTAAATCTCGGGGAGAAAAAAAGCAAGGGGAGAAAAAAAGCAAGGGGAGAAAAAAAGCAAGGGGAGAAAAAAAGCAAGGGGAGAAAAAAAGCAAGGGGAGAAAAAAAGCAAGGGGAGAAAAAAAGCAAGGGGAGAAAAAAAGCAAGGGGAGAAAAAAAGCAAGGGGAGAAAAAAAGCAAGGGGAGAAAAAAAGCAAGGGGAGAAAAAAAGCAAGGGGAGAAAAAAAGCAAGGGGAGAAAAAAAGCAAGGGGAGAAAAAAAGCAAGGGGAGAAGCGACAGCCTCTAAATAAATGGTCTCTATATAAAAGCTGCTTGTAAGGGCTCCCCTCGGAGCTCAGTGCGGACAGGACAAGGAATAACGGGCTTAAGTTGTAGCAAAGAAAATACTGCTTGGACAGCAGAAAAAAGTCTAAGAGGGCAGAGGGTGAAACACTGAAATAAACCGCCTGGGAGGATTGTGAAATCCCCGCTGGTACAGGTTGGACAGGCCCGTCAGGAACGGCAGGCAGAGTGCGTCCTGCCTGCAGGCAGATGGGCTAAAAATACCTCGGAGGCCCTTCAAGCTTTATTTTTAGTGATTTAGCAGAAGGCTGATTAAGCTGCTCAGCACCACCATCAGCTTCAAGACAAAAGCCGTTTTCATTCAACCAAACATGTTCATGTATGAAGACACATATTTGAAAAAGAAAAAAACCAAACCATATTCCCTTCCTAAACTAATCCTTAGCTTCCCACCTGCATGGGTTTTAATTTGAGAAGATGGTTGCGTTCCCACAGCAGTGATGTTCAATCCTTTAGCATTTATGACACTACTAAATCATTGCTGTTTGAAGATAAACGCACCACGGGTTCAGTAGGTGTTGTGGGTTGGGTTTCAGTGTTTCAACACCCTGAGTAACTACAGCTCTCCATCCAAGCATCCTGTGGTCTGGTCGGAACGTCCTGGCGGAGACGGGGCTCGGTCGCTGGCTGACCACGTCAAGGAAGCCGCGGACTGCGGCCGGTCACTGCCTGCACGCCAAACCTCTGCATCACTGCTGGGAGCAAACACGACACACCAGAAAGCGAGACGATGTCTGCTGGAGCTAAACCCACTAATTCTGTAGGTCTCTACTAACGGCTTTTCACCTATGTGAAAATTTAAGGGAGACTTCCAAAGGCACCTAAAGGATTTGGGCACACAAATCCACCGCCAGCAGGGCTCGCGCTGCTAAGCAACAAGACATCTGAATATATCCTTTGGAGAGCACGCTAGCCTCATTAGAGTCCATGATGTAACTTCGGTTACAAAACTGGCGCTGGCTTCGCTGCTGGCCTTTTGCAAGAGGATTTGGGTTCCCCAGCTTATCCTTAGTAACAAGTGTCCTGGTTCTACGACGGGAACAAGCATCGCCACCCTCACTGCTCGCAGTCAGGCTCACCACCAACAGACGGAGGACGCCTGGACTGAGAACCAGCCAGCAAACAGATGCCCAGCTCAGTAACAAGATGTCAGCCCGCTACGAAATACTTCTTAAACAGGAATTTGAAAACTTTTTTTAAAGAAACCAGTGCTTTCCCTAGAGGTTGGACCCGTAAGACTGAACTACTGCACTAGTTCAGATTGTACATGGCACAGATACTCTGAAGGTCCTTCACCTCAAACTTCCTTGTGGTGAATTTTCAGGATAGGCTGCAAGCACGTCCAAACCCCGTGGCCGGGGGTGCTCAGCCTCAGGCACCGCGTTACCGCTGCGCTACTGCTTGTGCCGCAGCTGGGCAGCACCGCTCCTCCCAGCACCGCATTAAAAGCATCCGAATGCTTCTAAATAGCCACTAGCAAGCATTTCAGGTGTCTTATGCACGATCCCTTTCCAGACCATGACAGTGCTTAGTGGATTTATTCAGACAAATGATGAAGGAAACACTTTCACATAGTAGAATGGCAGCGGGCAGCCTCTAGCTGTTGACGAAGAGCGGTCCACGGCACGAGCTACGCAACAGGGAAGGCACAAAGGCTGGCAACACCCACACCGCGGAGCCGGCAAGCGTCCGCCTTGCCATCCTGGTCATTCTTTTGTTAACTATTTTTAGCTTTAATCTTATGACACCTATTGATGGTGAACGCAATTAGCGAGCAGAGACTAACATCCTGCGTTCTTTTAAAAGCAGCAAAGCACAGAGAAAAGTCTTAGTCAAGCACACGATGTGAACGCAACAGCCTTTGCCTCCAGAGAAATCACTGGCTAAATACATCAGACCTAAATAAAGAATTGTGTAGGCGACTCAAAGAGGTTTCCAAACAAGCAGCAGGGTCCTAGACATGAGGGACATTTAAGCAAGAGGTTAACAGAAAAGCCTCTGCGGAAAACTTTAGCATCTTCTCTTTAACTTGCTCATTCCAGGCCGCGACGCACACACATTGCACCAAGCGCAGCTCTAAAAACGCTATGACACCTGCGTGATTTATGCAATTCACGTATTGGCATGTAAGGGTTCAGTCACCAGCTGTGAACATCACATAGGAAACCGGACTACAATTTATGACAGCGATCACCCGGAGCCTCAGAAGCGCATCACCCCCTCCAGCGCCCTGCCAGCACCCTGGAACCGCTGGGCCATGAACAACAGAGCGCTGCCTGCCCGACGCAGGCCTGGCGCTTCAGACCAGGCAAAAGAAAACAGTGTAAAAACACATTAAATAGAAATAATCCTGTCTGTCTGCTAACACTGAGCAGTTCTGCAGATCTGGAATTTAGGTAACTTTAAAATTTTGGTAAACAGCTACTTCAAAGTCTTTGAAGTATCCCGTTCTTGCGCCATACCTTCAACAGATACAGCGAAGGCTGCAAAAACCACGTTCAGACACTCCAGCCTCCTTTGAAGGGACTTCATTACTTACCTAGAACTGGAAGACAGCAATACAATTTCTTACCATAATCACAAGAAATTAAGAGGGATGCGGGGAAGACAGACCTGGAAAAGAAGCCTGCTGTTCTGAAAATCAATACTTTTTCTGTGCATTCCTTGCTGCTGTTGAATTAAAAAACAATACAAAGAACAAGTGCACTCTAGAATAAATCCTTAAATGAATCCCTTCAGATAACCAAATTATTTTTTTAGATGCACACAATATCATGTTAGAAAAATACGACCTAGAAGTGATGAGACTGGCAGCATCCAGTATTCAAAGTACCCGTTGCACCCCAGACATCCTCTGGGAAGGCCCATCTGCAAAACTAAAACGCGTGTTGTCACCGCTTCATTTAAACTCAGAGTACGTGTTGAACTTCTAAAACCTAGAGGCATAGAAAATACAGAAGCAAGTGCTTTTAAAAACCCTTGCTTCAGGAAGACAAAGAAATCGCATCTCTGCTACCGCAGAAAACATCACTGGCAAAAGCACTGCTGTTACTCCTGGGAGGGATCAGCCGGGAGAGCTGCAATTAGGCAGAGGGGAAAAAAAAAAAGAAAGGCTAATTGACATATTTGTTTTCCAGACAGAAATGCATTTTCAGTTCAGCTTGTCTATATTTAATGCAATGATACTCCTATAGGGACAGGAGAAAATTATGTATTTTAGTGTTATGTAATTGAAGGAAAAAAAATCCACCAGTATATAATGGTATAAGAAAATTGATCCAGAACAGCAAAAGGGAAAGTAGCAAGTTCCCAGTATTGACCAAAATTTACACATAAACATACTTTTTTCCCTACCACAAATTGAATAATTTGGATTGTAATCTTTCCTACTATTTTTATTTAATGAGTTGACTGAGCAAGCATGAGGGTCACCAGGTTCAGCTCTGGATCTCTCATGTCAAGAGCAGCAACAGTGTTAGTCCCTTACTTTCCTGCATAAGGGCTGGAGGGGAAAAAAAACAACCACCAAGAATCCAACAGTTTCCAAATTGCACAAAATGTTTATTGTTAGTCTAGTACATTCAATATCATATTGACTAGAATACAGTAATTCAAAATATTTTTGGCGAATTGAAATCTTTTAAAAACCATTTCAAACACTCCAAAAAGCAATGCCATGAAAAATTAACTTAAAATGAAAACAAACATACTCAAGCAATAGTTTCACTTTTGACTACAGAAAACCTTTACATGTATTTTAGTGGTTTTAACAGTACTGCATTTAAACAAAATATATGAACTCACAAAAAGTGGAAAATATTAAAATAGACACAATGTTAAAAAACTGAGGCATCCAGATGTGTGAGACTGTTGTACTAGGAATTACCTGCCCAGCTGTTCCACTTGTTCTCTGTCGGGGCAGTTAACCAGCCTGCTGCAGTGGTGCCATTTCTCCCATCACCTGCTAACACCGTACAGCAATTCTGCTTCAATGCCTTGAATTTAAAGTTTGTCCCTCCTGTAAATTCCGTATACAAATGTATATATTCTAAAATATGCAACCCACGGGCAAATCTAGGTGCAATATTAAACGGTACCTTGAAAAACTTCCCTATCTTGCTACTTATTGTTTGCAGACAGGCAATATCCAGAACAAAATCTGAAAAAGGCAACACGTTTTGGTTTTGTTTTTAAATACTGACAAGAAAAACCGAGTAAATTAGAAAAAGGATAAAGTCAATCTTAATATAAGACATTCATTATATAGCGGGACAGGATACAATTATCGGACAAACAGTATTACAATGACTCTTCTACATCTGGTCATTTAATGCACGTGTTCTACAATCATGACTCGCTACCACAGTTGGTTTTCCTGTACAGAAAGACAGCGATACAATTAAAGACCAGTTTTACTCTGCCTTAAGTCCCAGAACGACAAGTGACGCCCTGTCAAGCTCTTCTCCCTGAAAGGCTGTGCTTGTTTAGAACCAATAACCATGAATTCATAGTGGTCAGCAATTGCTCCGTACCTGCCGCTCTGACCAGGATTTCCCAACAGAACAACCCCAACGGAATTTAAATCCCTTTGAAAATCCAAGCCTTAATATTACAGCACCGATACGTGTATACGTATTCTGGAGAAATGACGGACTCTCCGGTTTGGGTCGGGGGACGGTAGCTGCCCGCCTTCCTTACCACCGCCAGCCTTTGGTAAGTCAGCCTTCATCCAAGCCGCTGCCTGGCTGGGCAGCACGGAGTAGAGCTGGGAAATCTCGAGGAGAAGCTCGTGTTAACCGTTTCTTTTAAAGCTTCTTCATTTCCATCTCGGAAAGAGCCAAATTAAGGTGCTGTTTAAGTGGTATTATACATGAGCAGAATACTATCATGTTAAAACTCAGCAGAATCACATTTAGATCTTAGTTCGTAAAAGTGGTTATTACAATTACAGCTGTAATACAACCCTTGGAAGAGGTACAGTGTTTGCTTGTCAGTACAGTATGTGGAATGTAACCGTTTCTTGCAAGATTTTGCAACATGAGTAACTGCATAGATGACAGTTGTGTGTTTTCAGTTCAATAAATGTACTTTTAAAGTTTACAAAAAACACAAAAAGTTTCTATAAAAGTCACATTATACCAAGATAATGGGTGGTAAAAGTAGATTATTCGTCTGTGATTCATGTTTAATAAATGACTAGTGGAAAGGTGATAGAAACCTATTTCAAATCAAGAGAGTTACATTTTCGCTATTGCACTGACTTCACCATTTGAATCACTAATTTAGAAAAATTCACGTAGTTAAAAATTGTAAAATTAAACTAGAATACAAAATTTATTTGTAAACATCAGGTAGCCAGTTCTACTAACACGGAATGGACTCTTAGTACTGCAGTACAGTATCTTGGTTAGGTACAGCACTTGCCGTGTGATGGGCAGTTGCAGGACACACACGCATCAGTTCACAGTAATTGTGTTCAGAGAACTACCAAAGTCAGTGCAGCTTTTCTGTGCAATTTTCCAATTTCCCCAAATTCCTTAAGTCAAATAATACTGTTACAGAGGCCAAGTGCAGATTTTTTTTTTATATATATATATATCTCTCGCTATATATATATCTCATAAGTGACGAATTATGTCTGCAGGACTTCTGTAAAGGTACTTCCAAATGGCATAGTAATGAACAGCAGCTGCTGTGGCCACAAATATGTGCCAGATGGCATGGGCAAACGGAATGACTCCATCGCTCTTGAAGAACACCACGCCCAGACAATATATCAAGCCTCCCCAGGCAACCTCCTGAAGTCCATCGGTGTTGCTCTGCCGATTAACAAGGAAAGATCAGGGGTGGGGTGTAAAGGAGGGAAAGGGTATTTTATGCACAAAATACAAAGTGTGTCGTCGTCCCCCCCCCCCCCCAAAAGCTGGCTGTCGTAACTCAGAACATCGTGGATATGAGAGATGGACAAGTGAGAAATCCAGTATATAAATATTCAATTACACTTTGTGAAATATATTTATATAATGTCTCAATAGCACTATGGAAGTAATAGCAGGATAACTCAAGAGTTAAGACGAGCCTGATGTTTTGCTTCATGCTCATTAGCAGAGCAGACAAACATGGAGAAAAAGGAAACCACATTACTGTGTGTAAGCGTGAGTTTATCACAACTCCTACTAGTCGGATGAAGCATCCAGCAAGGTTTTGGTATAGCGCAGCACTCAAGCGGAACAGTTAAGTACTGTAACTGGCATTACCTTGTAGAGGTGTCAGATTTATATTAGCAGCAGAGAGGGTTATGCAAAGTTATTTAAAATATGTAACTATAAATAAATAATAGTGAAAGTTTTGAGGTGGACAAGCCGGAGTAGGATGCTTTACAGATGCACCAAGAAACCTCTTTTAAAAAAAAAAAAAAACACCAACTTCTGAGAGATCAAGTATCCCAGATACAGTGCATCAGCTCGATACAGTTCAACTACTTCTCAACTTTTGGATTTTTCCCTGCTTCACTGATAAAAAGAAGCCTCCAGTAAGAGACAACATCTTCTAGCTTTGTTGCCCCTAAGTAATTTTGAAAGGAGCAAGAATCAATTGACTTCCCCCATCTTGGTCCAGACCACAGAATCAATTGATGAGATTTTCCAGAGAGCTCTTACATACACCAAGAAAAAGGACAACATGTTATCAGAAGTCCATTCCACTTTCCTAAAGAAAAAACTTCCTTCCCAATTTGTAAGCGGTAAGTGGGCATTAAGTAAGTTCATAAATAGTAAAATCTAGAAACATTCCTTGACAGGCTAAGGTACTTCACATCTTTATCATTTTTACTAAAATGGAAGTAATTGAATTGTTACATCCAATATCCTTTCAAAAGCGAGCGTCTTCAGAAGTGAAGTTCAGAACCTAAGCTCTTTTTATCTAGACTCTGCGGCCCAGAATCAACAAAACAAGGTAGCATTTCACGGAATGTAAACTATAAACCCCAAATATAACTGACTATATTTAGTTCTTCTGCAGAGAACATTTACAATTACGGTGGACTAAAATTAACATCTTTTCGGAAGAAAGAGAGCTGCACTGGAACTTAAGCTAGTCATAAAAGGAAAGTTTGTGTGCTTGTAATGTTAAAATAGTCACATTCCTTACCATGGATGTCACTACCAGAGCAGGAGAAAATCCCATTGCTAAATAGAAAAAGAGTTCAACGATCTTATACCTAAAAAGGAACAATTTGAGTCATTTAAGGAGGTGTACAAGAGGCTGAACATTTCCTTCAACATTAAAAATAAACACTTTAAATTTTATGTTAGCATGGGTCCATTAAACTATTCAAAAAGCTTTCTATGCAGACAGATAACCATTGTTTTATGACAAAAATAACAGTAGTATTTATCTCTGCATCGTACAGTGGCAGGCAATACCTTCTTCTCTAAATACTGCCTAGATGCATTCATTTGCATTAAGTACTAGTGAGAATGAAATGTTGAGACGACTTATGTTTTCTTTTTTGACAAGAACCTCGGGAGCTCATTTCCAAAACAAAAAAGTTGGGTCTTGCTCCCTGGAAGTCAGGAAAATGGTCTCAAGAATTCAGATCTGAAACTCAAGGACTCACATCTCAAAACACAACCAAGGTAGCAGGAGTCAATATGCATCAGTATATATAAACAATATAATGTTGCAGTATAATCTATACACAATGCTACATAAACTAGGGGTGTAAGAAAGCCCTCATTTCAACTGGCTTCTCACCCTACCCACTCTCACCCCTGCTTTCTTGTAGCAAAAGTTAAAGTTTTAGAAGTGGATACTTCCCTCCCACCCCTTTAAGAAAAGAAAACAATACAGCCTCAAGACGTGTCATGACAAGATGAATACATTTATCTTCTGACAAGATGCAAGTTTGCATCATTCTCATCACATATTTCGACGTTTCAAAGCTCTTATTTCAATGTGTGAAAGGCTGGATAGAAACCCACAGAAAGCAAGAAAGCCCCCATCTTTTAATTTCAGTTTGAAGTTAAATGCAAAGAATAATTCTTACTTTTCGTGGTAGAGAAATACATAAATGGTTCCTCCAGCAGCCATCAGCCAGATAAACCAACGCATGTGAGACGCTAGAGGTCCAAGCTCACGTAGATTTAACCTGGAGGTACAAAGATTTCAAGAGACGAAAGCGATAAATAAATGGACCATACTGACACAAGCATAGTAGGGCTTGATAAAAATAAATAAATATTCAGAGCTATAACTTAGGCATGATGGGGGAGAAGACACTTGGACATTCTATACATAGAAAAGCAGAAGGTATGTTTGCATTGATGTGAGGGAAGCATAAACTGGGGTATGTGGAATACAAATAAATTACTTTCTGCTGTTTTCTAATATTAAATCCCAGGAGACTACCTTATGTTGCATTTCACAATGCAGAATGTGGTCAATTGCATCTAAGAAGATACCTATAGATTTTGGAAAGCTGCAATGACACACTGTTTACAATGGAAAAAGCTTTAATTCTGAAGCTGCGCTTCAGATTTCTTACCATGGTGCATATGATGCCGCAATAAAGACATAGATCATCATTCTGTCACACATGTGAAAGCAATGCTCCATTGTCCTAGTAAGAGAGAGAACAAGTCACCAAGACAGATTTTGGAAAGACTTTTGTATATCTCAGTTTCCTCAAATACTTTGGAATTACTCTGGGGAAAATACCATCAGCTCCATAACCTCTTAAAACCACTTGGAAGACTAGCTTTCTGCTAGTTAACTGTGTAGTGTATTATAATTCTCTTCACAAGCTCTGTGTTCCTCAAAGTATTTCAGCATGCCATAGTCCCAGACAGCGTTCTCCTTTCCGCAATGGGATTATATCCACCGAGCACTTAGATTAGGTTTTTCCCATTTAACTTCTGGATTAAGAGCCACTAGGGCCTAGAAAAACACGTATTTTCCTTGCAAAAGAGCCACAGACATTAATCTGTGTTTGTATATGAGCTTGGCTCACTATTTCTTCCAACAGAATCAAGGGCATTTTTTCATGATTCAGTACAAGGTACCACTCCAGACATCTGTAAAATCATGTTTTTGACTGAGAAACACAATGGAAAAGCGTCACAGAACATGAAAATAAAACATCTTGTACATCTTACAGTGATACCTTAAGTGACTCTTTTTCCAAGAGACGATATGAAATACTGTGGAGACAATGAAGAGCGCACAGAGCCCCATGCCATACATCCATGCTGTTATCTTTTCCCATCGATCATCAGAAAGCCGGTGGAGAAGGGCACTACCCACGATCGCAGGAACAATGAGGAACTAAGAAAACAAAAGGCCATTGTTAAGTCTTTCCTGGCAGGCAGTGTAGCACCACCCACAGCACAGCACCGGCAGGGCCGCTGATGCTGCAGTATGCCGTATACGACCCTATGCACGACATCCGATGGCATGCTCCTCACAGGAGCAAGCTTTTCATTGAGGTGTCTGTCGGCACACAAGCGTCAAGACTTTGACAATGTCTCAGACATTTAGGTTATACCCGTTTGTGATAAATTTCTCCTCACACGGTATTAGGCGAGGTTACTGGCTCCTCTAGCCATGACACGAAATCAGACAAACAAAAGAATTCGCTGTGTCTTAGTAGTTTTTATTTTCGCCTTCTGCTTTGTGTTTTAAAAAAGTTTTGATCTTACTCTAGGCTTGGATCTAAACCACCTCTTGTGCATAGAGGCAGAGCACAGGACAGACCGAAATAAACTTAAATCCCAAATGAAAAAAATAAAGCATTTAGAAGTATGCAGTTAAGTAGAAGACAAGAGAATTAAGCAAAGGCTTTGCAGAACTTGGGTTTTAGGTATCGTAAATAAATTAGCTGCAAACTTCTTTTATGAATAGATTCTTAATGTACAAAGATGTTCTTTTAATGCAGCGTATCCAAGTCTGTTTTCCTTACCACCTCCCTCTCAAGCAGCTTTAATTCAGATCTTCCGAAACAACCACTGTTAGAACACCGTGATGGAATCAGCATGCTCGCATGAAGTATCTAAAAAATGGGCTGCAGGCTTCATATACATTTAAACCTACACTGCTTTCCAGAATAAATTACATCATGTACCTTTGTCTCATTCAGGGAAAAAAAACCAACCAAACAAAAAAGCATGTCTAAGAAGTATTTAACGAAAAGAACCTCTGGCTCAGACACTTCTACCCATCTCCTTCCACTATGACGGCGTATCTCTGTCAGCCTTCTAAGTTTAGAACGCTGCACAAGTTCCCGTCCAGCCCCTACGGTGTGTCTTATGATGTTAATTCGTTCACCTGAATTGTAAATCAGCTTCATAGGTTAAATTCTTCGTAGTTTAACCCAAGTCTCAGATGCTAAACAATAAAGCTAGGAACAAGTAATGTTTAAACAAATCCGGCAACTCTGCTTTGCATTACAGGTTTGATAGCTTAGAGCGCGAGGTTCTGGTCTAGCCTGCACTGCTTTCGTCCTTCATCTGCTTACAGACTACAAGAAACGGAGGCTCTGATCACAGCTACAGTGCAGAAGATGCAGAGCAGACCGAATGAATCTGGAAAGTATTGGTTAATCCAGAGAGTTTAAAAAAACAAACAAACAAACAAAACCCGTGGCTTTTACTTCTGGCTTTTGAAGTACATCAACTGTAGCTTCACTACTATCACATTTTCTTCCTTTCTGCAAGATTTAGTACATTTACACCAAAAGCAGCAGAGCCATGGAAATAAGAAGTATGGCATTCCTATATCCACAGCATTTGGACCAGAGGTGAAAACAGTTTCTGAGTTTTGTAATGAGACTATGGAAGTTGACCTCATGCACTTTAAGGCCAAAAATAGTCTGCCAGTCTGGCTTCTCACTTATCACAAACCAAAAATTTCCATATACATAGCCCCCAAATTCAAGAAAGGTTAAAGTGTTTCACTCCTCAGGAGACTGGTCCCTCCTGTTTTCACATATGGCATACCGTTTAAAGTGTGGCTGAAGCCCTTGAGACAGCGAGGAACTGATTAGATGTGGCAGTTGTTTCATTTAGTTTTGCAGGAGACAGGAAGATGCTAAGCTCCAGAAATAGTTTTGTAGCTGTGTTTCTTTAAGCCGTGCAGTCATGCTGTATCCACGTTCATCAGTTTCCTTCCCAATTTCTGGTGCAAATTTCAGTTTTGACTACACTTGACAGAGAACTAAAAGGTTTCAGAGAGATTGCGTATCCACAAGTGTCATGAACACAAGTAGCCAGGTAAAATAGCAAATCCCTACTAATTCCCTACTAAAAGCCTGGGTGTGAGCTGCTCAGGGATTCTGCCTGGAGCTCTGATTGAGACCATTTTACAGGAAGGAAGACCTCTTCAGAAACTAGATTTAGATATTACACGGAACTTGCCTTTCTTACACAGATAGCCCAGCTTTTTACTAGTCTACTAAAATAAACATTTCACAAGTTAAGCTATAATGTGTAATGCTCAAATGGGCCAACACAGTGTGCTGCCAATCACTTTTCCCAGTAATTATTGTATAGAAAGTAACAGGGTTAAAACAAATAAGCAATTCTCTTATCATCTCTTTCTTTGCACCTTCAGAATGAAGAATACAGCTACAAATGAGTACATGGATGAAGAGCTGAATTAATCTCTCTTCTGCCTTGTCCTGGCTCTGAAGAACGATTCTACTTCTCACAGGGAACAGCACTATACTAACATGAGAAGTATTTATTGTTTTTTCTAAGTATTCTATTTGGAAACACTTTCCCTCTGTGCCTGATATGCATCATGGGAACAGTCAGACTAAACAAGAGATGTTTTATTACTCCTTTTCTGACCAAAAATAGCTAGACTAAAGACAAAAATCCAGAAACGATACCCTGCTGTTCCAGCCAACGGGATAAAAGTTCTTGAGATACTAATGCCATACCAGACACCATATGATGCAATGGACTTCATTATATCTAACATCCATCTTAAAAAAGAAATACAACACTCCTGTCAACAAAACAAGACAGATTTTCCCATGTGCATTTGAAAAAAAAAAACTCTAGCGCAAGAACTGCATTTTAATCTTCAGAATGGAGAAGCAATCCATCAGTCCCTTAAAAGGGGTATTTACCAAAAAAGCAGCCAAAGAATCAGAACTAATAGAATGGGTGTGATTGTGCTGTGTCATTTTACAGCAATGACACAGCATTTCTAAGTTGCCAACATTCCTAGTAATAAAACTAGCTACAAGTCACAAAAAGCTTTGCTTATTTCATCATGAAGTGCAACCCTTCCAAATGAGTATCGTCAAACCCACCAACTTCACATCCTGTGAACAAAACCAGAACTGTCGTGCTCCAATTTACTAATTTTAGCACCTTCATTAATACTTGCTAAATCAGAAACGGGGCTGGTAGAGAGGTTTACAGAACAAGAGAGCAGGCAACGGTTTCACCAAGCGACAAAGCCCTCTGCAATAAAACAGAAGACAAAGGATCAAAATGTATTTATTTACAGCTATAGGCAGGAATCTTTAACAGGAGACTTGGGCACAACCCTCATGTGATATATCTCGAGAAACCAACTACCACAACCCCTACTGTCACAAATAGCAGCCACTGCAAAAAGCCTTAAGGCACAAAGAAAGACGCTGAAACAGTAAGCTGTAAACCTGATCAGGCATACTTCAGGGCAATTAAACTCTGGTTACTAACTTATAGCAAAGCATCCGGTATCTTCCATCTATTTAGGGTTGCTCAGGATACTGGTACGTCGGTCCGTATTTTATCTGCATTCTTTCCATATTTCTGTAGACAATCTCTCCCATAGAGGGGTTTAAAAATTGTTTAAAACTTTGCTTTTGTATATAACATTCATGCCAAATTAAGTTATTTTCTTTGCACACAAGGCCATGCACGTCATGTATGTATGTAAACAATGACCTTTGATGCGCAAGCCACGTAGCAAAGCATGGTGTTATCCTTGCGATCTCATGTGCATTTCATTGAGAGGGAAACACTAACAGCATAAAGATGGTCCCTACGCTTCCTCTTTGGAAAGGAAGGCAACGGGAAGATCAACAAAGCAGCCAAATTCACGTGTGACACTTAGCGGGAACCAGGAAGGACTGCGTCCATCTCAAGCTGCCTGCTCCAGGAGTGCAGCCCTGAAGCTGAGTACAACGGCTCCCTACTCATCAGTCTTCTCTTCTCAAGTAAGGAGACCAGCACCGTGGAGCGGGAAGCCGACTGCCAACTTGGGTTGTGCAATACACTGAGAGCAGAGAAACTGCTCATATCAGTCAGGTAGAATGGAAACATTTTCATCATCATAACAGCCCTGCTGAAACGGTGATGACCCCTTCTTCCATGCTCAAATGGCCTGCTAAATGCTCCAAGCCTCATTTCTGAAATATTTGTACTTCTTTTTTCCATGCACTGCAAACCCAAGACTGGAACAGAGAGACCATAACTTATTTTAAGAATAGTTCCTCCTTTTAAGGTAGTTGGAAGAAACTTTTAGAGCAGTATAAAGTAACCTGTGCCTAAATTCTGAGGTTTTAATACAAGAGCATATCCTTTGTCTGATAAACCTTATGTACACTAGAAAGTTTCACGATGAAAGAGCCATCACCCCCTTAGATTTAGCTTACCTTACAACTCAAATTCTTACGACTCCTGCTTCTCTCATACACTGTTTCCTTCCTGTTCTTCTAAACACAGAGCACAGTCTTTTCTGTCTCCGTATTCAACTGCTTAGCTGCCCTTCCTGTCTCCTAGTGTCTAAAGGCAAGTCAGTGCTTCGTTTAAAGCTGAAAAAATCAAGACATTTTAAATAGCCTTACTAGTTAGAAATTTGAGGATACCTTACTATGCTACACAAAGTTAGCTTTTAAGTATTGTAACAAGCTACGCATGGGGTTCTGTATCCCCATTTATTAATTGTTCTGGGGTTTTTTTTGGAGCAGCTGCCTAAACTAACTACTGTGTACTTTTAAGTCAAAAAAACAGACAGGATACCTACTGAGTAGTACAGCCACGCTCATAAAATATAAGTTGACTACCTTCTGAATTATGAAAGCTTTGAAAAAAAAAATATATGGAGAACCATTGCTAAACTCTGTTTTGTAGAAATTACATCAACGTCTAATTGAAAACTCAGATTGTAATCTAGCGGCAAAGACTCAACCACTTGACCACCTAACATTTACTAGAACAGTCTGTAGCACAGAGGAGAAGCAAGCGTCCCCCCAGTTTCTGTATAATCCACTGTGCTTTCCCAGATTAGACTCCTATTTCAAGGCTTTAAATTTTGATTAAAAGTTATTTGCTGCATACAATTTTATTTAAGGAGTAACAATCCCTCTTTTATACTACACTTCATTTTCTCCCAAAGGATATGTTAACATTGCATATCCCCAAGCTGTTAACCGTTTGTGGTAGGTTTAGCACATAGCTTGACTGTTCAGAAAGTAATTAGACAGCTTCACCAGAAACTGTGGCATACCAGAAAATACTGATATGACAGCTTGGCTGTAACCTACTGCTAACAGGAATAAGACGTGCCTGTTTTTCAACCAGGTGAAGGCTAGAATTGCTAAGGAGTACAGCAACGTCTGCCAGATATTTTGAAATCTAACTTTTCAGCCAGAGTAAACAAGATTTGTACAAGGATTATGAGATAAACTACATATTTGTGCTAACTAACAGCATGTTGCTTCATTCTCTAGACAAATAAGCATATATTTACATAATGCTGTAAATGAGACCCTTGGCTTAAAGACACGTAAGCTTCAGTTAGCTTTTCTATATGTAAACCAAGGTGATTCTGTTTTTACCAGCAACACAGAGCTACATGCTGGTTATTTATAAAACACACACGAAGGATCTTGAAGATCAGAGCTCCTTCTAGAACTGAACAGTCCCATGCACTACCTTGAGCATTCATATCTGTAGCTCACTCAAACACACTGGAGATAAGAGTCTGAGGACAAAGCCAAACATACTTCAGATGTTTGGAGTTAAACAACTTTTGAGGAGATTGAGGAGAAGCACAAGCTGCTTTTATAAAAGGGCAAATGCTATCTTAAAAAACAAACAAACACATTTTTAAGTCCTTTTCAAAGTGTCGGACAGCAAATTAAACTTCCCAATTACTAAAAAAAAAAAAAAGACTGCTTTCATTATTTTATGTATATCGTATATTCAAATCTAGTATGGGTCCATACACTATGGAAATAAGGACAGATTAGGATTTTTAGTAGGGCTGTTAGCATTCTTGGCGCCTCTTTCAAAAGAGGAGATTTCTCGAAGAATCAATTCATAGACATTAAGTATCAGAATTAAGCCGTTCTAGCTCTTCTAGCTGATAACCACAGTCTTATGAAGCCTTCCACTTCTAACATGAAGAAGTCTTTTCGTATACTTCCAGTGTACAATTCACACAGTACCTTGTGAGCAGAGTCCTGGGAAATCTGCCTTGCGAGACTGACTAGTATAGACCTACATGCACTTTACCATAGTCATCCTTTGACTGGGACAGAGGAAAATCATCTAACGACATGTAACTTAACTTTGGTGAAAAGGAAACTTATGAAGCATCTGGAGCTCCTAGAGATTCAGAATAGGGACTAGTGATTACCAGCCATCTAATTAACATTACCTTTTCTGGACTGTTATAGCTGAAGCTTACGTAACAAAACCAGAGAGGTTGTAAGTATGAGCACACTCGGGCAAAGGTAAGCAGTTAGCCATCCAAACCCACAAAAATTTACCGAAACATCCGGTTTTTAAAAAAAAAAAAAGGAAATGTACTTACTGCATGTGTGTAACAGTTAGCAGCATGTTCATAGCAAGTGGGTTTGTAGCGGCTGTTTGCTGGAGCTGGGTGGTTCATGAACCTGTTGAATAATTAAGAGGTATTTTTAGGGAAGTTAATAAACAATCTCTCTGGAGTGTTATGAAGGACTACCTCCAACCTAGCAGTGTTAAAAATTATAAGTACAGACATGTTAAAAGTAGCTGTTATTTAAATTATGAGTTCTCCCAGATAAGTTCTCTTAACAGAAACACGTTAAATAAATTTCTGTGACTGCCTGTCAGAGTGGGTGGTTACCTTTAATCAAGACTTTGCATACAGAAGTCAGACCCCCTCTTTTCCGACAGCTTGGTCAGATGAAGAATGAACTATTTCCTATTTAAATTACATAATACGTACTCAAATTGCTCTTGAAATATGGACTTCATCATAGCTGCCAAGGGTTACTCTTCTTTTAAGAAGTTCTTGAAACTACAGCGATATTCCAGTTCTGTAACACCTCAGAATAAACCAACTTGCACATTGACTTTTCAATTCCTATAGCAAGCAATATTTGTGTTTGCAGCATTAGATGGCTTGATTTTTCTTTGAGGCTAATCCTATCTTCTGCCTGTAACTAACATCCAAGCTACACAGGGATGAAAGGAGTCTCTGATGGTTACCTCCGAAGAGGAAAAACTTCAAGAGGCTTACCATAGACATTCCGCCTTTTTCTCTAAGAATTTTCAAACATTACCTAACAAACAAACGATCAGACCAAACACAGTCTATGCAAGCCAAACAAAATAGGATGAAACTTCAGAAAGTTTTGGAACATGCCATACAGACGTTGCGTTTAACTATTCTAAAAAAAGCAAACACTTGAGTTGTTTCTGTGAAACTACACAATTTAAATCTGTGTATAAAAACCTCTAAAAGACAGCACACATTTATATGCAGCCAGACAATCAAAGTTATGAACCACTCCAGCTACAGTATCGTCTCTGTTATCCCAGCACAGCCTACCGTCATACAAAAGTGATTCTCTTTCACTAATAAATTCCAGTTTACTCCAGACTATTATAAAACTATGCACTGGCAATTAGTCAGGTATCCAACAAGCCAGGAACAGCTTCACAACAAACACAGAACATGTCTGTATGTTCGGAACTGAGAGCAGCTTTGTTAGCTGGATTTATATAAAGAGCTTGTTAGACCAACTTTGGTCCTCCCCCATGTCCCTCCTGGTTTAAGTCAAAGGCAGTCCTATTTCTATGACATCCATAAAATATTGGCCGATCTCAAACCAGGGAAAAACAACCAACCAACCAAAAAAACCCAACCAGAATCTGATAGTTTGAGTAAGCAGTTCCAGATTTCTGGGATACAAGATACTTGGTTTTCTTGACTGATTTATTACGTGATTTGTAAACCTTTTTTTTCTAAACTGATATACGAAACTTTAATGGCATTGATAAAATAACACAGTGTCATGATCTCTCTCCAAATCCTGGCAATTTCAAAAAACAGTTTCAATTCTTACGAATGCAAAGGATAAGAAAAATGTGAATTTCGCTGACTATAAATGGTTGTTAGCAAATGAATAATTCCATGGAAGTTAATATATTGTTAAAAAAAGGCAATTCTTTTGTCAGTGACAAATGACACCTTGCTCTCATCTCCAAGAGGACAATGACATCGTATTCATATGCACAGGCTCGCAGAACATTTGGAAAATGATTTTGCTGCCCAGTGCATACAGGTCTTCAACAGCTGCTGAAGACCATCTCAGCATCCTCTACAGATGGAACACTCAGTTTACTCAGTTCTGCTTCCAAGTTAGGAAAGCATTTAAAAATAAAAGCATCTGTTGGCTCAGCTGAGCGACCGGGCTCAGACTGCCCTTGTCCAATGCCATAAATTCAAAGTCATGGGAAACCTTTCCCTGATTACATCCAGAATATTTTTACATTTCTCCAAAGGCCATGGTGGTACCTTGGAAGTCTCACAAGAAGTAGGAGGGGGGAAAAAAATATCCCACAACAAAACTAAAGAACCCAAAGGAATTATCCTCAGTATTAGCTTTATAATTTCTGTTGTTCCAAATTTCTATACAAGATATTATCATCATCTAAAAATCTATAAATAACTGAAGGTAGCCTGCTAATGGGACCTTCTATTATCCATTAGAGGATAATTTAATTTTTTTTTCCTTCTCATTTATATTTATTTAGTAGAAAAGATACTGGATCTTTCTAAAGCAGTCACAACAGAGCCTGCAGTAATGTGAGATTTTAGACAGAATTATGAACAAACACTTCAGAAAAGTCTATTTATTATTAGGAACTCTTATTCTCACTAATCTAAAGACCGTGTTATTAGCAGTAAAACAGAACGTGAAGACATTAACAAAGCTATCCTTTCTCTGTTATCTACATAAAGGGTTGGGCTTTTCCCCCTTGTTTGTGCCAGCACAGGAATGATGCAAATATTCGCTCATCTGTGGTAACTTTAAGCTGGCAAAACAGACAAGCATCAGGTTTCAGAAAACTTCACACTTACAAAACATCATTTTTTTTGTTTTAAACAAATTTAAAACAACAACAAAAACGGTTAGTAACATGGCTGCTGAACAGAAAGCGTCCCTGGACTCCCACAACAGCTGGAACTTGCTTTTCTTCCAGCAGCGAGAGCTCTAGCAGAACAGCACCGTTGGCAGTACTTGACCCATCCCCTTCACCTACACGTTTATACTAATACCACCACCACTAGTGTGTTTTGGCAGGAGAAGAGGAGTCAGACTTTACCTCTACCTTAAAGAAAAGGATCTCGGAACACGCCGGTATCTACCTTTGCTGTACATTTGACACGCCTGCACCTCTCCTTTCTGCAAGGAATCAACTGCAACAGGCTGCAAGACTCAGACAGCAAACGCTGGAGCGGATTTGCTCAGGTCACTACTCACAGACGCTTCCAGTAAAGCAAAGCTTCAGTTATTTCCCTGTGTAATACTATTTACAAACATTATCAGGAACAACTTTAGAGGAAGGATCATTTTAAAAGTTGCTGAAGAGGGCAATAATTCCAGCCAATGCTTCTCTTGAGTTCGTTTCATTTCCAGTTTGACAGTTTGGGTTGAATACCTTAAGAAACAGACCTGGAGTTTGAAAATAGCTGCTTTGGGATACTACACTGAAGTACTCATCAAAACCAGGAAAAATTATTTTGACACATACTGTTAAAAAAGTCAGTCCTATACTCCTGTAGTTATATATACGTGTGACATTGCAATGTAAAGGCAGAAGAATTGGGTTGCAGACTCATGCACAGTCCAGAGGCAAAACCTGTTCTGTTCTTTCTTAAAGATAAATAAATAAATAAAGCCCACACCATCACCAACAACGGATGATTTTTGCTTTCTGCCACATGAATACTGCAACACAGGGACATTGTTTTTCCTCCTATCTACAGGTCAAGTTTGCCTCTTCTGTAAAAGATAATTGTGAGGAATATAATCTCACCTTCCTAAAGGTGGAAACTCGATATATAGCATTCAGATGCTGCTACTCCTAAATAAAGGCTCTCTATAACACAACCATTAAGGTTATTATCAAATGCAGGACAGCCTGATAAGGTCCCACTGAACCGGACTACAATTTACAGGAAACATCTTTAAGTGAAGCCTTTTGATTCTCTAACAAACCTCTAATGTATTCTTTAACAGGAACTCTAGTGAAACCAGAGTAATTTAATCAGCAGATATGCAGCATTATCTCAGAAGAACGCATAAATACTTCTCCATTGAAGATACTGACAATCCAAGATCTCCAATATAAAATATTGACTCCTTCAATATCAGAATTTGAAATTTCTGAAATTAATCGACTAACAACTACTTGCAGCCAGCCATGAGCGCAGAATGCTTTTGCACTGAACTGAGTTACGAGTTCATTTTCACAATTTAAATGCATTCTTAAAGCTCAAGAACTACTTGAGGGCAAGGAAGTCCAAGCTTTACAGTTTCACAGCATGCAAACAACCTTCTTGGATGAGCACATTCCCAATATAAGTGGAAAAGGGGTCTTGAGAAAGACATATGACAATTTAAAACGAGAGGGAAGGAACTCATACCCCTCCCTTTACACTACTTGAGCTTTAATCTTGAAACACTTTGAATATTTAAAATGTTAAACATAGGGGCTAATCCATTCTTTGTGAGAGACCCCTGGTCTCAAGTTCCTGTTCACGTCCAAGGAGGAGATGCCGTATGTTTCACAGTGATTCCAGAATTAAGAGATCATAGCGTTTGGGAGAGAAAGGAGGAAAACCTGAGGGTTCTTAGTGCTGTCTTCACATGCAAACCCAATTTAGAAAAATAAATGATAAAATCCCAAACCTATTGCACATATTTGTATGGCATTTGTCTGGTATCACAGCAAGCCTATACCCAAAACTGCAGAAGAGAAAAGCACCTTTCCAATCTTGCCTTATTCTCGATTCCCATCTGCTGAATGAATTATTCTTTGAGGCATGAAGTAAAATGTCAGTAAAAACAGCAAGCACTGATAATAGCCTCAAAGATCTGGATTTTTTAGTCTTTTCAGGAAGTACATTTCCTTTATACAGCTCAAAAGGCCTCATGCTTCCTTTTCCCAGCTTAAAAGCACATTACCCCTTTTTGTATCTTTTTTTCTTGTGCTTTCCAGCAGCAGGAGAAGCCATTTAGACCTAACAAGCCACAAATAACAGCATATGAGAAACTACAACAAGGTGGGGATAACTCCACAAAACCAGAAGTAGCATACATTAAATGAGGTTACGTATTTAGATACTGAAGTAATTTTTATGTTATCTAGGCTCTTTGCTTTTGAAAGGAAAAACAAAACAAAAAAAAAATCACAAGCAGGTCAAAATAGATCAGCACTACATTTTCATGATGACCGCGTAGATAAGATTTTGAGAAATGAATAGGTTTGTAAAAAGCTTGCTTTCTTTGACCAAATTGGCAGATATTTCCTCTTTACGAATTCAGTCCATTCAGTTAAAAATAGAGCCATGTTCCTCCAAACTAGGCACCTTCCTTCCTCGATTAGAAAATATCTAGTTGTGGTTTGCAACTGTTCACATACTCTTTACTATCGCTGAACAACTGAGTCACAGAAATAATTCCGATCAGTACAGAAGCAGACCAGTTATTTGGAAATATCAGTGAAATCACATGCTGTGTAAACGTTCACGTACTTACAGCATGATACTAAAGATAAAACGAAATCTGCAATACTCTGAGAACCCATTAACAACTGTGGTATCATACCCAGATTAGGTCATGGAAAACAGTGGCTGCGCATCCCACTGACCTCCCAACAGAATCCTCAACCTTCTGCCAAGTACGAAAGGCAAAATTTCAAGTGAAGAGCGGGGAGCGAACAGAAGTCACATCAGGTGCTGTGGCACATCCGAGCTCAGGGGCAGGGTATCAGCCAGCACAACAGCCTAGGTGTGGGCTAGTACAGAAACCAGGTCTGACCACGTTCGTATTTTTCTCTCTTTCAGTTCTCTTTCAATTTTATTTCCATTTTAATACTTAGGCTTTGGTTTCCTGAGCAAGTTGGTGAAAGGAGAGCAGGGCAGCCCTACAGCAGTGTACCTGCTGAGGGAAGCCATCGTAGAAACTGGTCGTATCTGGGAGACAGACTGTCACTCAGCTGTTACTGGCCTTGCATCTGGACTTTGACCAATTAAGCACCTAAGGCCCACATATATACGTGTTTACCCAGGAACCTGGACCGCACCGTTATCAACCGACCGCCCGGGAATACGAGCAGCATCTGCAACCCGCCCCGAGAGACACCTGAACAAAGAGCAGCGGGGCTCGGAGGGGCAGGGAGGCGGAGGAGCCGGGGCAGGGAGGCGGGGGCCCGGCCCCGCGGTGGGCAGCAAGCGGCGCGGCGCTGGAGCCACAGGTCGGGCTCCGCAGGCGGCACGGCCGGGGCTGTGACACACGGCCGGATGCGTGAACCTTCACCCGTTTAAAAGAGGGGAAGAAAGAAAGAAAAAAAAATAATAAATAAGGAAAAGACAGGCAGAGCCCCCCCCTCACACCGCGGCGGGACGGCTCCGCGCTCCCCGCCCGGCACCGGCGATGCCGCGGGCCCTCGGCCCCGGGGGGCGGCGAGCGGCGCCTCAGCAGCGGGGCCGCGCGGGGAGAGGCGAAGTCGGGCGGGGGGACGAGGAAATCTGGGAGACCCCCGCCCCGGCCCTCGCACGGCCCCGGGCTCCGCCGCGGTGGCCCGGGCCCCCAGCCCCAGCGCGCCCGCCCGGCCGTGAGCGGAGCGCGGGGGCGGCCGGGGGGTCCCGTCCCTCAGCGCGGCCGGGGGCAGCCCCGCCGGAGGACGGCCCCGCCCGGGGGCCGCCGCGAAGGAAGGGGGGGGGGGGGTCCCCGCCGGGGCAGGGGGCGACCTCACCTCCTGAACCTCTCCTGGAGCCGCCGCATGGGTCCGGGCCGGCCGGGCGGCGGGCGGGGGGTCGGGACGGGAGGCTGCGGGCGGCTCCTGAGGCGGCGAGGGCCGGAGTCCGGGCCTTCATTGGCGTGCGAGCCGCCGCGGCGCGCAGCGACGGCCGGCGCCGTCCGTCGGTGAGGCGCGGGAGCCGGGCGGGTGGCTCGGGGCGGCCGCTTTAACCGGCCTCTCGGCTCCTCTCAGCCCGCCCGGCCCGCGCTTCCCTCCGCCCCTGCCCGCCCACAGCGGCCGGGCCCGCCGCGGCCCGCCCCGGCAATGGCGGGAGGGCGCGGGGGAGGCGGCCTGGCGCGGCGGACCCCCCCTCTCGGCGAGGGGAGGCCGGGGCTGCGGGCGGAGGCCGGCCCCCCGCGGCGGCCACCGCTCCCCCGGGGGCTCGGGGTCGGAAGCGCCGGGCGGGGAGCGGGAGCCGCGGCCTGGCCGCGGGGTCGCGCCGAGGGCGGCCCAGGCTGAGCCGGGTTTCCAGGGTCGGCCTGGAAAACAACGCCGAGAGCAGCAGCAGCAATGTCGGGAGCTGAGGGCTCCCCGCAGCCCTGGGAGGGGCGGCTGCGATTTAAGAGCAGCGAGTGACAGGAGATAGTGGTTGAATTGCCATTGTCTCAACACAGTCACCCAAATAAGCAGAGAGATGGGGACTTAGCGATTTCAGCTTGCCTAATTTTTGAACTCCAGAAGCTGACAGAGCCCTTCCGCAAGGGATACGGCCTAGGCTGGGCTCTGCGCTGCGGCACAGGCCCTGGCCCGGGGCTGCCCTCGGCCCCTGCGCGCGGGGCCTGCCCGGCATCGCATGGCAGAGCTCGGCAAAACGCTCCTCCGGCAAAGCCGTGGCTCTGCTGCTGCAGAAACCTGCGCGTGGAATAATTTATTCCACTCGTAAGTCAAGGCTGGAGTGGCTAGGCTGCTCATGGTAACCTGGCTAGCTACCTTCCTAGTTGCCCCAGCTGTAAGCCATAATCTTATCTACTTAAACCAAACTTTTCCAAGCAAGGGTTATTTTATCTGAGTGAAGAGGCAGTGTCAAGTGCATTTCCGTAAGATGAATGTGGTGTTGCCTTGTATAGTAAAAATCATGGCATGAATTAGGAGAATATTAAGTTCAAGTCAAGCTTCTGTCTTCTAATCTAAGATCTTGTTTACAATGGGATTTTGAACAGTTCCAGCCCTCAACAAAAGCAATTAGTATAGGCACACCAAAGCAAACCACCGGTTTGGACAAATAAACTATATCCGGCATCAGCATCTTTTACGGTAGGACAGAGACAGGTGGGGTCTGCTGCCCGCTGCTGCCACGGTGGGTAAGTCACCTCCCCAGCCGAACGGGCCACCTCTGCCGGGCAACCAGCTCCACCACAGGCAGCAGCAGGAGGGGTGAGCGTCGTGACTTGGCTGAATCTGTCTTCTCATCACCCTCAGTCCCCTTAACTAACTCTTCCTCCATGCCAGGAGTGAGCAAAGGATGAGGTGGTAACAGCTTTGTAAATGCCACGGCAAGACTTGCCCCGCGGTTTCTCCGGTTTCAGGATGGAGTAAGCTCTTCTGGTACAAATTGCAGATTTTGGTCTCCAAGGGGGGCTTGCTGCGAGGATGGCCGGGGCTGGGCCAGAAGAGCGCTGCAGGCACTCGGTCGCTCAGCTTTGCTCAAAGGGGAGGGTAGAGCTTGTTGCTGGAAAGGAGAGCTCCTGAAATGCAGAGCCAAGCTAGTTCCCTGAGAAATACTTCCATTCATCTCAGTGAGGTATCACTGTTAATAAGTTGGTACAATCTGTCATCCGATTTAACAGTGTCACTGCTAATAAAGTTTCATATTGCTTATGTTACCTGTTAATCCAAAAGGAGCGAAGTTTGAGGACACCACTGAACCCAGCCACGCACGCATGGCTGCATTTGAACATCTGAAGCTTCAGCAGTATCCCGAGAGCACGGCTTTATTCTGAGGTGGGACCTGTGGTGGCGCAGCTACCTTCCTGCGCAATACCACACACCCATCCTGCCTTCCTCCACCACTGCCCCAATAATTAGCGCTTTCAGGCTGTGGAAACGTTCAGGAACGTGTGACATTATGGGCACCACGACCGGCAGGCTGGCCTCTGTGGTTCTGGTAAAAAGCCGGACTGACTCCTGTAAAAGGAATCTGCTGAGACCTTCAAAGGTGCGCACAGAGGCGTTGCATTTTGTCTCCATCTTCTCTCGCTCCCTCTGCTCCTCTTTGACTCTTTCTTCTGCCTCTTCCCAAGCCGCTCTCATTTTCATTTCCTTCCCTGCTGCCTTTGACATTTGATCTAGACTCTACCAGCAAAGGTGTCACAGAGAGATTTTCTCCTCACGGTTTTCAAAGCCTGTTTTTCTACCTTTGTTCTGTGGTCAGAGATCTCACAAACTGTGAGCTCTTTAAAACAACAATTGGTGTAGCTTCCTGTTGCTGGAGGATCAAAGATTTACAGATTCAAGATACAGTTAAAAAAATCAGTGTTTCAAACTTGTTTATTTTGAATGAAAACGAGAACATTCAAATGATGAAACTTGACCGAGGTTAAGGAGGAACGAGGTTAAGAAGACCAGCAGTCATCGTGACAGCAGTGATGAGGCTGGAAGATTTTGAACTGAATGTCTGTCTCTCTTAAGGACAACACTAAATTACTCAGCATCGATATTATTAAAGCGGTCCTGACCAATAACATGTTTTTAGTACCAGTGACTCTTGTTGAACTCATCTCTGTAATTGCTTTTTATGATCTAATGAATCAGAATGCCTTTAAAAATAATCACAACAAAAGAACCCCCTTATTATGGGCCAAGCAACTATTAAATCGAAATAAAAAAATTGGCATTAAGGATACAAAATTAAGGAAGCAAAATTAGTTTGATTACTCTTACTTACAAAGTATGAAAGAAAAAACTCCCTTCAAATACCCAGTGTCCATTTGATTAAAAAATGTTCTCAAGACTAGAAATATGTCATAGTGAGCTCAGCCAGAAATGTATTTTAGTGGGTGAGTCAGGGTTACAAGAAGATGGAAGAACTTTTCTTACTGAATGCATCCCTGCTGTGGGCGACTATCACATAGTGCATTTGGAGGAAGGAGCAATATATTGAAAATCAACAGGCAAGGGCTTGTTAATCAGAAATGCAACCTATTATTTTTTCATTGGGCAAAGAGAATTTAGTTCTGATCGATCGGGGCTGTGAGGTATTTGTACAGTGATTGTCCATCATCACTGGCAATGCCAGTTTGATACCTAAGTCACCCATTTGACACCTAACAGAGGGTGTTTGCACAGCAGATCTGTTACTAACTGCAATTCTCGACAGTCTTAGTGGTGAAGTCAGTGAGTACCTGAGCTATGTGGTTTGCCCTTATTATTTCTAGGTCAAATTTTACCCATGCAGAATCTCCTGCTGGTCCTTCACGGGCGCTATCTACTTGTCTGGGGATGGAGGAGTTTGTACTCCCCAACTATTTATGAGCATTAAACTCACACACACAGACATATGTAATTTCTGAATCAGACATCAAATGCTTTTACAGGATTATGCAAATAGGGACACAAAAGGGGGGGTCTGTAGTTTTCACTGCATTGCAAAATTGTCTTGGGTTGCACAAATTATCAAATGAATAGGCAGGACTTGCTGAAAGCTTCCTTTTCTCCACCCAAGATGAAAATTTAAGTGCCACGTGAGATGTCAGCGGTGAATGAAATTCTATCAGGAGGTTGTATTAATAAAACTAAACATCGTACATAAAAGCTGAGTTTCTTCTAGCCGTTTGGCACAGACAACTTCTTATTATAAGCCTGCACAATAACTAGCCTCCTGATTTGTTAAACAGATAACAGAGAAACAAATACTCATAAGCAGCTCCACGGTTGCCAAAACGGATGTATCGGTAACAAGACATGGCTGATGCTCCCAGGTACTTCGTGGAGCTGCCAGCGGTGGCAGGCTGATTCGGAGGCAGCAGGGCAGCCTGCGACGGCTCAGGGAGCTCTTGGCCAATTCAATGCAGCAGGGCGGCAAGCGGAGCAGCGCGGGCCCTTAATGAGGCACGGGAAACAAGTTTGACAAGTGAAACTCCTCTCCACTCCCAGTCTACATGGGAGAACAAATCAAGCATTTCTGGTAAATAAGGGTGGAGAAAAATACCCTTCTGTCTTCTCTTGACTTCGTAACAAACAGAACATGAGGACCTAGCCTTCCTCTCTTAGGGGTGTACATGGTAAGGGAGGAAGGTGATGGTTTCACTAAGGTTTGATTTAGAAGCTTTAGAGGTAAAGCTCTTTCCCTTCCTTAGATTTAGAGAACAAATTCTGAAGTCAGCGTGGTTGTGACTGAGTGCCTGCTTCAGACGTGTGTGTGGCTATCATAGAAATACATTATAAAAAAGATCCTCTTGGCTGGTGAAACGTAACTTACTGGTGCAGTTTTTGAAGGAAACTCTATTTCTTCTTCAAGTTTCTAATACAAAAATCAGCTTTGCAATAATGTGGACTGTAAGACCAGGACAGCAATAGGTTCAGGCGAGCCCAAGGTAAAGCGCTGTGTGCTGCGCTTTGGGCACAAGCTCGCGCTGAAGCGCGCGCTGCGGGGTGCTCTGCGGCGCTGCGGGAGAGCTGGGGCTGCGCTCCCCCTTGGCGTGTCCTGGGCACCTCTCTGCAGTACCGCTCAAGTGGGCAGATCGACCCGGAGCCCTGCAGAGGAGGGCTTGGGCGTTCTTAGCGCGTCCGAAGACACGTGGCACGCACTGTAAAAAGTTATGCTCTGGGTCTGAACCAGGAGGAGCGTCCTGCAGGCAGCATGGATGTAGCTCTTTTTTTTTTCCTTGCTGCAAACTGACCCAGATTTCTGCTTTATCTAACAGTCTTTTTTGAGCACAGGGTGAAGGAGAAGCATCTCCTACTGAAATGCGTGTCAATGGTCTTGTGAAATGAGCGCCTCTCCCTCCCTCAGCCTTCCCCCAGTCTAATTAATAAGGTCATCCCACTGAAGGCAGGCTTATAAATAGCTTTCCAAACACTAACGGAATTAGTTCTGGCCTGGACAACTTTTCCAGGGCGACCCAGGTATCGAAGAAGGGCTGGCTCCTCGGCACATACAGCCACTTGCAGTGGAAGTGTTGAAACATAGACATTTACCTGATGTCACAGCGCTCTCGCTGCCCGCGTTAAGCCTGAAATGGGATTACAGCAGTACCCAGTAATACTGTAGAGAAGCCTTACTGCAGGTAAAACAAGTGATTTGAGAGGGATGTGCCTTGTATTGGATTAGATTAGGTTAGATCATCAAATTTCAAATTCTGCTGAAGGTTTCTCTTTTGTCAGTATTTCTGAGAAAAGTGTATTTTTTGTGGCCACAAACCCGCAAGATTTGTGGGGACAATAAACAGTTACTTTGGGGAAAAATACAAAAGTACTTCAAGGCGATAGGAATCTTTAATATGGGAGCAATTAATGGGAAATGAGTAGTGTAGCTGTAAACTTTCAGAAGAGAGTGATGTTTTAAAATTATTTGACTATTTAAATCATCTGTGAACCAAGCCATTGAACCCCTTTGAAAGCAATGGCTGAATTATTAACATTTTAAAATTTGTTATGAGTCTGGAATTTTATAATAAAAATAAAACCTAAATATATCATAGAAAATGTAAGCTCCAATTGTTTAGAAAACTTAAACCAAAATGCAGAGAGAATTTATGTTGGTTGTTCACTGATTTAGGGACTTCAAATCAATGAGAGTTAAGCTCCTAAACAAGAGACAGACATGAAATTATAATTCGATTATCTATGTGACTAATGAAGTTTAATTGCATCTTCAGGAAGATAATGGAGAAACATTATTTCGCAGTCATTTGATCTGTGTATCAAATAATAGTCCTGCCACGTATTGCATTTCCAGTAATAAACAAAATTACATAGATTTCAAAATGCACATTGAGAAAACCAACGAAGGTCAAAGTTCATATTGATCTATCTTTTCAAACAAAGGAAAATATGAAAAGGTCTTTTTTTGAAAGTTGCTAAGATCCCATGGCATACTTGATCCTAAACCCACATCTTCTGATATACCAGGTGTTGAGACTGTTTCAAAAACACTGATAGTTTTCCTCGTTTTGATTAGCAAACTTGGGTTCACCTGGATTCATGACGTACTTCAAATGTATTTCAATCAGTAACATCTTCTAGCGGGATCACACTGATTTAGGTGTTACAAAGAGAACTTTCTGTTGGCGTGAAAAATCAAATTCCTCCTTGTTGCATGGTAGACATTCAACCTTCTCCTCAGATGAAGAAGTTGACACAAGGGCAGGAGGTGCTTTGTGTAACTGGGACAAGGTTGCACCTTCAGAGAAGAAGGGGAGAAAAGCAGCGCTCGTCAGTCTCCATACTGGCCTTGGACCAGCTGCACAAATCCTGAGTCATCAGATGAATCAAGGCTGTTAATGACTGCAGAGAACGTCAAAAAAATACAGAAATATCCTGCTTTCAGACATTGATTCTGTAGTATTTCCTTTGAGAAGCTTTAGTCATAAAGGTACCAGAATTCAAGGCTTGTTTAGAAATAACAAATGTCAGGGCATTTTGGCCTTTAGTAACTGTACCATAAAAAACGTGATCAGGGATTTTAACCTGCTGGTTATGGTTGAGTGACCCATAGCTCTTGGAATATCCATCAGTTCCTCCAACAGAAATCAGTAAGTAATTGAAGCTAACAGGCAAATAGGAGTTTATTAAAAGGCAATATAAAGGTAAAATTCACTCATAAAGAGAATTTTATACAAAAGGCCAAATCAGGACAACCTGACTCAGGAGCTAAGCAGCTGCTCTTGTCTTCAGGTTGAGTTTGGACCGTGCTGTCAAGAACCCCTGAAAAATCATGGTTCAGTTTCTTAAACCAAAGGGATAACAGAGCCCTGAGATGCTGTGTTGTAGCCTGCCTTTAGGAAGTCTACAGCAGAGAATAAAGAATTACTCTAACTGTATTATAACTATGACTACTTTCAGTGTCAGCAGATCCTGGGAGACCGAGTCTCCCACCCCATCCTCCAGTTGCACTGATGGCGTCTCATTATTGTGACCTGCAAAGAAAAGCATCACCACCCGCTGCACCCCACTCTGGGGAAAAAAAAAAGAGCATTAATTGCCCTCTCGCAGATGTTGGATTTTGGCATCCACGCTAAGCCTCCAAAAGTGGAGGCTTTTGAAGATTTTTTTTAGCAACGTGTTACCCATGCAGAACAAATTATTTCTCTTTGGCCCCAATATTTTATATATCCACAAATTTTTGCCTTTTCAGAAGTAAAGGAAAAATGTTCACACATCTACCAAAGCCAGAATAAACCAGTTCCATGTTTAAATCCCTTTCCAAAGGCAAAGGGACCATCTTTAATCGATGTTTATGACATTGACATGCGAAAACTTTTACCCTCCTTTTTTCTTCCCGCCATTGGGTTTTTGCTCGGTGACCGTGTCTGCCATCCATAATCACTCTTAATACCTCATTTTTGACATCACAATCAATGAAGTGAAATAAGCTGTTACTTAATGGGTCTGACATAAAATCCATTTACGCTAACGGAAAGACTGTCATTGTTTCCTATCAGCTCTAGGTCAAGCCTAAAGTGAACAGAGGGGGTGGAATTTAGGCCGTCGTTTGTCATCCCAGAGGAAACGATTGCCACATCCCATCTGGACTGCTTAGAGATTTTAAGCATATTTAGCAAAAGAAAACAAATTGATTTCTTGTCAGTGGTTAAATGGTTGAAATTTTACTCTGATTGGATAGTCTCTCAGTGTGAGATTTTTCAGATAAGTTTGCTTGAATTATATTATTTTTTTATGATTGTATTTTAGCTTAAAATGGTACCTAGTTTTCTCGATAGTTTAGAAATAAACAAATACAGGAGATAAAGATCAAGATGAGCGGAAGTCAGCTGAATCGAAGAGGTGCCTGACTGCCCTGCGCGGGCGGCGAAACGCGGGCTTGCGCGGGGGCTGCTCGGAGCGCGGCAGCCCATGAACCCGCTTTGCCCTTCCTGCTAGCAATGCCTGGGGCTTTCTCACAGAGCGTCTTGCTGACAGCTGCTTAGGTTTGGGTTTTTTAGGCTCCTCAAATACATTTGGAAAGGGAGAAAACATCTATACTCAGCATTATCTCAGGTCATCTAGGTTTTCTAAACAGTAAAATTTGAATTAATTTTTCTCTGTTGCTTGCAAATGAAACTGAGAAGCAAAACGAATATTTTCTTTATTAGAGCCCAACAAACATCAGACACACTGTCCCTGCCATATCTCCCAATCTAAATAACGCTTGTTAGCCTTGGGAAGAGGGGGCGGAGGGGCTGGCAGGGACAGGAGCCGAGCGATTCTCTAACTTGCAATTCCCCTGATACGTTGAGAAACTTTTTTCCCAGTGTTTCTGCAGAAATAACTTACAGTATTCAAGGACAAAAATCCAAACACTCTTTCTCTTGGTTGTGGTATGTTATAAAGAGTAAAAGGAGTTCAGTTTCACAACGTCCCTTCTGGACGATGGGAAATTCTTGGTATGTACCATTTAATTACTGGTGGACAGACCAAGTTGCTGAGAGGTTGGAGGACTTGCAAGAGACGGTGGCATCAAGAGGTTTGATTCCAGCACAAATTTGTCTACTCAGCTCGCAAACAGAGCGATTGCAAAACAAATGTTCCTGCTATTAGCACCATTTGTGAGGCCTAGCCTCCAGCATGCAGTTAATTTTCACCCTGCCCTTGAGATAGAGTTATAAATTGTGTTATCTTTGGTGGAAGGGATAAGTTTCAGATAGCCTCTGACGTGACTTCTCTTTCTGTTGTGGTGGATGAAAGTCTACAGCGTTCTGGTGATGTAACTGAGTGCTTGGACTTACACCGATGAGACTCTGACCCATCGCATAACTGCTGGAAGGCGTAAAGGGAAAAACACCCAATAACTGGGAGGTTTTTAGGAGCCAGTTGGACAGTGAGTGGATAAACAACAATCCATCGGGTCACAGGAGTCCCTCAAGCTGTTTTTCAAGATTGGACCCTCAGACAGCAAATTCCCGTCCTCCAGATTCCTGGGTCTTGAGGCTCAGCTAGCAATATTTACAAGGAGATAAATTGGCTTAACAAAATGAAGAAATAAACAATGTCCCTGATGAAGAGCTGAAATAGAGACATCTGTGTGTACAGAGCATGGTTTTTCAGAAACTGCTCCTTCCCCAGTGCTGTCACTTCTGAGCTGCTTCTGGGTATCCAAATTGAGGAGCGGGAATCCTCACCGGGGCTTGCCTTGTTCTGCTGCACTGGACGTTACAGCCTTCTTATCTGTAGCTCGTGGATGCAAAATTGCAAGGCCACATTTTTGGGAACGGAACCCAGAGCCTTGGAGGAAGGCCACACTTTCAAAATCTGTTTCCTCGGTAGCTTCCCCAGTGGCCGGGACGCGGTGCTGGCAGCAGATCAAAGCCCGGGAATTCCTGCGCTGCGCCTGGACCATTCCTCCTGGCTGAGGTCACACCACTCTCCTCCTTTCTGTTTGTTTTTAGCAGGATCAATTTTATAAATTACAGGGCGAGATACAGCCCCGGTGTGAGAGCGAGGATGGGGAAAGCATGCTGCTGCTCGCCTGTCGTGCGGCCGGCGTACATGTCACACAGCTAGCCACCACGGCATCTGCCCGTGCCCTTGGCTGGCCCCTCGCTGGCAACTGCGCTCTGCACTGCTGTTATCGACCGTACGTGACTCATTTCAAACAGCCTCACATCTAATATAAATAAGAATGTCGGTTTCTGAATTGCTACCAATTCTTTGTAGTTTTATTGGAGTCTTGTAATCGTATTTAATTAAATACTAGGTTTTTTCAACGGTAGAAAAGAACTCCAAAGCTCTTCGCTCTCTTGGCGCTGGGAAAACGCTCTGCAGAGGTTTCAGTGAAAATGACACAAGTTTATATCAGAGCTTTGTAAGGCACATTTCAGTTTTGCAGTGGAAATCCAAATTGCCATATTTTGGCAGTAGAGCTATGTCGGGTACATTTGAACTAACGTTAACTGTTTAAAAGATGTTTCGTGTTTTTCAAGACTAAAAGGAGGGAATCTCCTTCGGGGAAGGGTGCCCCTCAGCAGAGGACAGCTGATCCTCTGCAGGAGCCCGTCTCTCTCCTCTCGTTCTAGAGGGAGTTTCGGGGAGCAGAGGCCCAACCGGTGGCCAGTGACATCGATCCCATCCGAACCGGGGGGCACGCCGTGGCTCCGCTTGCATGCCTGCGACGTAGGAGGTTACAATAAATGGCTGTTAAACTACGGGCTGTGTAGTGCAATAGACATTAGTGCCGCTTTAGTCATCAATGTATTGCTATTTAAAGATGACTGATACTTTTAAATCTCCAGATTATTCATATTAAAAGTGTTTCTTTTTTGTTTGAGATGCTATGCTGTCATGCAGATGTCTCCATAATTAAATGTGTGCTTGACTCTCTGTCTCCAGTTAAGTAGACGTTAATGGGGAACTTATTAAAAACAACTGCCAGATATGTTCCTGTACTTAAACTTCAAAAATATTAGTATCGAATTACAGTGATGATATAAGTCCAATGTGAAATCACAGAAGGAAATTAAGGCTAAATGTCTTTGGAATCATCCAAGATAGTTTGTTCAAATTGTTATTTTTTATTATAGTTTTCCTACAGGTACGGAGACCTGTGCTCCACCACACAAGGGGTGGTTTAAAAAGAAACATTGTTAAGCACAAAATCCACCTACAGCATAAAAGAATAGTACTAATATTGCAATATCAAAGGCCTTAACATTAGGGAGCACTGGAATTAAAGTCAACTCTAGCTTAGTCTTTCCATATGTGTCTGATATGGCACAGTATTTAATGCCATAATCAAACAGTATTTTCCCTGTAGGAAAAATCACACACTGGTTACTACATACACACGCTACGTTCACTTTGGGAGCAGCTATAAAGTATTTCATTTTCTCTTTACTTTTCAGTATATGGCCTAAGGTTTAATCCAAACTGGGAGGGAGAGGTCTTATAAACTGCAGTCTTGGTAATCTGATCTGATCCTGGGTCATTTACAGAGTCCTAATCTAACTTGTGCACTGAATCCGCATGCTAAAATTTTTCCTATGAATTTTTTTCTCTCTAGATTTTTTTTTTCCCTACGGCAAGAACAGTATCTTCTGATGCAGTGGCTGCGGGAGAGAGAACTGCCTGGAGCAGCCAAGTCTCACTGGGTGAATAACCACCTGCACTGCGTACGCCGCTGCCTGGATGCTTGTGGCCAGATCCGGCGTTCACGGGGTGCGGATAGATGCTTGCGATAACCAGATATAGATGGAATTGTACTGGTGCCTGAGGATCCCGAAGTGCCCTTTGTACAGCCGCTACCCAGACCAAAGCCCTTCCCCGTGCCGGGGGATTTCCATCCTCGCAGCATCGCTCTGTCAAGGCTCTTGCCTCTGTTCAGTGCTATGGAGTGGGGGCTGAGCTACACGCTGTACAGCCTACAGAACGAGCTGGAGGTCCGTAACAAAACCAAAATTGGATCAAGTATTTTGTAACAAGTGAGTGGGACCTTAAATGGAGATGTTGTTTGTAGTTATCCCTTTGCTGCTAAGGAGCAGAGAACAAATATTTGTACAACTGCCTTCACAAATCCAGTTCACATAACCCCTCTCCCCTCCCTGCAATAAAAAGCTGCCAAAAAGGTTGGCTCTCCATTAAACTTTGCTGCGGGTGATAAACACGCCTGCCTCCGAAAGCAGCCCTGCACTCAACACCAAACATGGCACGACAGGAATGAACCAGCCGCTCTGCTCCGCTTCAAGGGCAGATCCTCAGCCCGTCTCGAGAGCTGTGACTCCAGTGCGGCCAGCGTAAGCCAGGGCTGCTCCCTGGACCCGTACGCTGGCTGATTAGCTGCACAGCTTTACAGCCCAAATCCTGCTTTTTATACTGAAATGTAAAAACACAAACCAAGCAGTTCAGAATCTCTGTTTCAGTCACAATTTGCCCACTGCGACTAGGGTTTGATGGAGGAGGGATGGAGAGCAGCACGACGAAGACACCAGCTCTGCTCATCAGCACTTCAGTCTTAGCATCGTGAAGGACCGATCAGCCCATGAGGGACTGCATCCCAGTCATCTGCTACTGGTTTTGAAGCTTTGTGAGGATGGGCCCCCAGCAGGGATTCCCACTCTGACACCCCCCCCCAACATGCACCCAGTTGCCGAAAAAGGGCTGGTCGCAGCGTGGGCTGTGGTGTATCTACGCCAACTGGAAATTTTTGCACGCTGGAGAGAGTTCCCAGCTTGCAGGGGAATGGGACGATGCCCATCCTTCCTCCAATGTTCACAGAGAGGAGGTGGCGAAGCTGTTCTTTTTTATTGTCAAAAATGGGCACGATAGCAGGGGACGTAGCCTGAGCTTGAGCTAAGCACGAGGGAATGCGGGCAGCCACTCTGCGTGCCTGCCCCGGGGAGCTCTGCCAGCTCACCTCCAGCCCTGACCTCACGTAGCCCCTGTTATTCCAGCTCCTGAGGCCAGCCCCGAGCAGCAGCTTTGTCCTCAGCACAGGAGAATGGTTTGTTTTGACGGCAGGATAATTAATGTGCCTCGGCTCCATAGCTGTAAAATCCCTGGGGAGATGAGGCGTGTATAATTTTTACTGCGCCACAGCTAGGTGAGCATAACAGAATATTCCTACTCAGGAATGACCATGCTTAGCTACCTGACTGTAAAAACTGCAGCTGTTTTCCTTATTTTATACTGGCAAAGCTGGTGTCTATTAACCATCCCACTTGGAAAAATAACACCCAGCTCCCCAGAGAGGCCACAGTCAGAAACTGTCAGCTACGGCAAACTTTTTTTTTTGACATGAGCAAGGAAATTGCAATCACTTTTCTTATGCTGGGGCTTCAGGGAGCATTGGAGGAGCGAGCCCTGCCTTGTGCCGCCCTGCAGGTGAGGTAGCGTAGCTCTTCTTTTTTGTTATAAAAAATGGGCTAAAACCAGTGTAGGTTACAGCCATCCTTAATCAAAGAACCCCTTGGCTAATGGCAGGTCCTGCTCTGTGCCGAGAAATCCCATCCTGGTGCAACATGACTGCGAGACTCCCGTCGTGATTTAAGGCCTAAGGGAATCTTATATAGATGCGCACACATCCCTTCATATAGCAACATCCACAGTTACATACAGCTGGTCCATCCAGATTTTACCCTGATTTCATAAATAAGAATCACTATCGTTTCATCACCGGCTCTCCTTGTAGCTGAACTCTTCGGTTCTGGTTTGGGAGTGCTCAGCACTCCCATTGGATAAAAGCAGCAGCAAGGAAAGGTTTACTGACACCTCTTCCATATTTCAGTATGGGTTATTTTTTGTTCACCATCCATTTATGCTAATAAACTGCAGATATAAATATGGAGCCATACTGTTTTGCATGCGTATTTGACATTGATAGAATAAATTATCTTTCCTACAGATTCTTAATTATATATTGGCTTCCGTTATGTGCTGCACAACATCGACATGAGAAGGAAACGCTTGCCATTACAGCCCTTTGCAAACATGGTTCTCTTCCAAGCTTTCCGTCTTGCTACTAAATAAATATGTATACAAGATAGTGTGTGCGTGTATTACTACAAAAGACTGTTATTTACACAACATCCAAACTTACACAAATTCTAACGTATAGTTCACACAGCAAACATCTTCTAAGACATGGAGCTGCAGCGGACCTCCTGTACAGCTGTGCTCACACCACCTCCAGGACCAGAAACCCCAAACGTACAGCAGAGACCAAACCCGTGTTCTTCCCACTGAACCGTAAGCAGCCAAATGAAGTGCCTCGTCGCCTTCGGCTTCCTCTTGGCAGAGACAAAACCCAACTAAGATCTGAATTTCCTCTGGAGGTGCCCATCCCTCTCCCCCAACTGGGGAAGCAGGCTGGGTTTCTAATCAGGCACTCAGGTTGGTAAAAGAGAGGAGGAGTGTTTCCACAGCCATGAGCTTGGCCTTGAAATCTGTGATTGACCCCATAACACTAGTTCTGGAAGAAATCATCTCACCCAACAAAAAAGGTAAAAAAAAGGAAAATTTTCAATACCTTGAAATGCAACGAGATGCCTGGCCAGTTTTGAAACTTTTTGGTAAAAAAACCCATCCAGCTGAGTTTTTCAACCACTGACAAATATTTTGTTTTCCTTTGCAAACTCCTGCAGCCAGCAGGCACTTAGTCACAAACCATCCCTCCTAGAAAAGCAGCAGTCCCCTGGCCCTGAAGCAGAAGTCGCGTCCCAGACGGTGTGAGCGTGGGGCTGCAGACCGGCAGCGCTTCCAGGTGCTGGGCTCTGTCTCCACGTCACCCGCGGTCCATCCCTGCACGGCGGCACAGTTCAGAGCCCGCGTGGCCAAGGAACGGACCCATGGGGAGGGAATCGAGCAGCTCCAGGGACCCCTCCGTCTACCCTTGGGGAAGAGGAAAGCCCTGAAATCAGCACCTCCTGACCTCCGTCTGCTTACTGTCATTTCCATTTAGCGTGTTTTGTTCCATTTCACTTGTATGATTGCACTGTCAGTTTAGACGCAGCTCCTGGAAGCCTTGCAAGGGTGTACATATACTGCAAACGTGTGTGTGTGTTTATATATATGTATATACACACACAGACCGGTGACCCATGGTTTGCCAGATTTGTCTGCAGAAGTGATAGATTGGGGAGCAAAGACTGGGGTGATTTATACCAGCTGAAGATCTGGTCTATATGTTGCAACATACCTCATGCAAAGTAAACATGGCCTTGCGTCATAAACCATAGGCTGGAGCCAAGAAATAGCTCAGCTGGAGAAGTCACAGAATAAGGAGAGCACAAGCCTGTTCAGGTAAGAGCGCTCTGTATCTAAAAACATGTCCTGACATATTCGCAAGAGGAGGCTAGGTATTTTTGAAGCTGATTTTTTTTCTTGCAACTCCCCAACCCCCTGAGCTCATTAAAATGAAGGCACTCTAATTTCCAGGAGTGGCCAAGAGAGAAAGGTCAAGGAAGGATGACTTTGTAACGTCGATTCTCAAATTACAGTGAGAAGAACAGCAGGATTTTCATTAAGCCACTGTCAAATGATAAATTACTGCACTGTCAAAAGAAAGTAGGACTGCTATTACCTTATATGCAAAAGGTAGGGAAAGAAAAGACCTGATGATTTATAGCTTGTGTACAAGTCTGCCTTCAGTGATGCACAGGCCATTGCATAGGTGTCTGCCAGAAATGAGATTTCAGGTTGACAAAAACAAGGGTCTTGTTACCAGCAGCTGGCCCCAGCTGGGCAAGGAGCAGCCAGAGCTGCTGTGTCAGCACTGTCACACATCCCCTCTGCACGGGGGGCTCGGGGGGGGTTATATCCACAGGACCCCAGTTCTGAAGGTACAAAGCTACTCAGAGAATGAGGTGCTTAGCCAGATACTAAAGTCTGCAAAAGAAGCAAAGCAGCTATTTTTGTTATTGCACCAAACCTTAAATAATGCAAGAAGGCCCTGGGAACCCGGTGAAATCTCTGCTGAACAGGACACTCAGTCTCTTAGGGAGGGACTCGAGTTTTAAGTCCAGAGCCGTTGCTTGCCACTTTGTAGTTTGTATTTCATGGATCGACATCAGAGGAAGACAGTCTGATTAGACAAATTGTTTTAGTTCAAATTGAAACAAATATTTGACTTCATTCATCTCATCTCTACTTGAAAAATGCTGTCTGTCCACTACAAAGCATCCTGACTGATGACTACGAAAAAACATTGCTCGAGGCCCTCGAACGCAAAACAAAGTGCTGTGTCTCCCAGGTGCACGCTCTAATGACGTGGTCTTAGGGTGTTCATAACTGTAACCGCCTTTGCTTCTCGGGAGAGCTATCCTCAAATCCATGTGTTGGTCTGATGACCAAGACACAGTCTTTTAACAGTTAATTAGCTGGAGCAATTAGTGGTCACGTTGTTGTACAAAGAGCAACAAAGGGAGTGTGAAAACCGACAGCCGGAGAGCCACTGGACCTGAAACCAGGGATGGATGGCAGAACACTCAGGCAGCACGCCCAGCAGCCAAATCGCATCTTCACACAGGCTCTGAAGCATGGCAGCCAAATATTAATCGGGGTTGTAGCCATGCAAATTTGGACCTTCTCTCCTGCATTGCACTTGCACTCATGTCACCCCTGGGTATTTCCACTGAAATCCTGTTGAATTACCTCGAGTAACCTCCTGGCCGCAGCAGGGAAAGGGAGAGCAGAGTGCAGCCTGCTGGCTTCGGAGCCGGTCCAGGTTCATGCCCAAGTCCCAGGCAGCAGAACCTGGCCCCTGCAAATCCAAAAACCGGAGCATGGAAAGACCGATGATTTGTGGGGAGACACAAAGTGCATACAGTGAGCTGTATCTGTATCCCAGAATGTGCTTTTTGGAAAGATGACGCTTGGGACAGTAGCTGCTTTATGCTGTTGGCTGTCAAATCATCTGCCCTGTCTCATGAGCTTCTGGAGAAGAGAAAGAGGGCGATCCAAGGTGAGGTGAAGAATGAGAATCAAGCTGGGGTGACTTCTGCATTGAATTCAAGATACTGTAATACAGGGTTAAAATAGAAGCACCTACAATCTTTATACAACAACCTGTAATTATGTGCACAAAGGCATATGTCTCTGCGTCTGTAGGTGTATGCGTGCATTATACATTAACATGGGTATAACAAGCAAAGAAGCTGATCTAGTTACTTTTCTTTCTAGATTATCTTTTATTAGGAGGTATGCATTATGATTGTTTCAATTTTTTAAATCCATGGCAAAACATTACAGCATTTTCTGACTTTGCCACATGCCCCTTGCAGGAGCCTGCGCCGTGCCAGCAGCCAGGGCTGTACCTACAAACTTATTTCTCTCTCTGAAGCGTGGCAGCCTTGCCCTGCTCCAGTCATCTTGGGCACTTGCTGTCCCCGCCGCAGGTTAAAGTCCGGATCAGGCACACTGCGAGTTTTAAGCCCGAAGGGCCCCTTTGAACTCAGAGCTCGTCTGAGCCCTCGTTGCCTTCTGGCGGGTTATTCTGCGAGTTCGAGATGGACATGATCTGGTTGACAGAGGTTTATCCATTCAGACAGAAAAGCTGTTGCCCTGTAGGAGCAGAGCTAATCTGGCGGGGTAGCACTTAAACGAGAGTGGTAAAATGCTTCTGACCCAGGAGGATGCTTTCGAGCCCTGCGCTGAACAGGATGCGGTGACAGGAAGCTGTCCCACGCTTGCAGCACCGTTCCGCACTGCTCCGACTCCGAGCTGTGCCGCTGGCAGCACATGACCCGCCTGGCCCTGCTCGGGACACGCACTGCTGCAATCCTAGCGAGGTCCAGGTGCTCATCCTGCGGGGTTTGGCCTCCGAGGGCATGCAGGTGGCTGCTGAGACCCAGCTTTCGCTCCACCCGTCTGCACAGGATGGGAAGTACCTGGAGATCAAAGGGTGCCCTCTGCATGGCAGACTGGTGAGAGTGCTGCTGTACACCTGCCTGGAGAGCAAGTAATAGCAAAAAGCTGGACCTGGTCCAGTCCAGGTGAGAGCAGGACTTTGCTAAGTGTAGAAACAAAGAGAGGTACTTTACCCTTGTGTGATGAGGGCACAGCCTGGCCTTAAGCCATTTTCCTTCATCCTTTTCATCCAGTAAGCATGCCTTGACTTCTGCACTAAAAAAATGGAAATGATCTGGCTTCTCTAATGCCTGTTACTGCAGGTTACCCTGTGCGCTTCCCAGCAGAGAGGGCACAGAGAAACCACGGTCACAACCCGCCTCCTCCCAAGCAGCTGTTAAACAAAACAGGAAACCGTGGCCCTCCAGCGTGACCGTGCCTTGAGGCTGTGCCCCGCGGGACAGGCTTCGGTAACCTTCGGGAGGAAGCTTTAACAGGCACCGTTGAGCCCCTCCAGTGCTGGAACCTTTCTTTGCCTTCTTGCCACAAACACTGCTGCCTGCTCCTCTTGGATGCTGTACCCCAGGCTGGGGGATCCTCTCTTCCACTGCACGCTAACAGAGCAAATAGGCAGCGAAATAAAACCACACATTCACCTTAAGCAGATGAAATAGGCAAAGCGTTTTCTGTTTACAAAAGGGGAAGAGCAGTGAGTCCATCTGCAAAACCATTTCCCATTAACCAGCCTGCGATAGTATCTTACATCCTCCTAATGGCAGTTTAACTGTCACCCCAAGAAGCAGATGGACTTTTGTAATACTGAGAACACAAAATCACAAGAGGAGGGAACCCCTGGGATGTGCCACATTGTAAAGCTGGCGAGACAAAGTTGGAGAGAAAGAAAAAGGATCCTTTGTCCCTTCAACTCTATAGAGGTAATAACAGGAGAGCAGCATGTGTCCTCCCAGGCCAAAAAACCCTGCCAAGACAGTTGCAAAAACACGCAGACTTGACAATGATGAGCCGTATCTTCTCCTCCAGTTATGGCTTAAAGCTCCCGCTTGTCCAAGCAGTTCTCTAACCTCTACCACAACGAATTGGTAAAAACCTCCATCCTCCCAAGGAACTCTTAAACGCCAGCACGTTTCATAAATATGTGTCCCAAGGATGTGGTGTTAACACTTCACAATTATTTTTGCCATGCCAGAACGAGTTAAGGTAGGAGTCTCTGTTCTGGCTTTGAATTTCCTGGCTTTCCCCTGTCTGCGTCACGACACAATTCTTTCCAGCCAGCCTTTTCCTCAGATGTTCAGAGTTAGCATCGGGATCCCTGCCAGCTCTCCTTCCCAAAACAAACACGAAGCCTCCCAATGCCAAAGATTTGCCTTCTATTCAATACCCCAGGGACAAAACACTTGGCTTTACAAGCGCTGCCCCTATTTTCAATTCTGCAGAGGTATATAAATAAAAATGCAGCTTTACAGGGCCTTGTCTGCACTAGAAAAGACTTGATGGCATGTCCCTACAAGCTGTCTCTCTCCATCAACTGTAAATAGAGCTTCAATTAATTAAGGAGATTATTTGCCAAGTTAGTACACGTAGTTTCAGCAAGCAAAATAAGGCTTATTATCAAATTACCTTTTCCCGGTGTAATCATGTCTGCATTGGAATTTTTGCTAGTAATAAAAATACCCATTCATTATTAAACCACCCTGGTTCCAGTGTAAACCTGGTCTAAAACTAATGCCCTGAAAAGTGATAAAATACTATTCCTATCTCAGTAAAAAGCTTTTCTTTCCCTGCAGTGTCCCTGGGTTCACACCTTACCTACCATTGTAACCCGCGTGCTTTGCCTGGAGGGCTGGGAATTGCAGAGCTGTTGGTGGCTGATGAGAAATGATCCAATGGAAACGTTGCCATGAGCCGTGTAGATAGCAAACCACATCCCTGCGCTGCCCCGAGCATGGAACCTACTGAAATTCAGACAGATCCTTTCTCTCTGCTAAGGGACCTGTCCTTCAGGCTCAGGAGAGGTGAAACGTGCATCCTCTAGCAAGCCAAGGCTGCTGCTGTCTTCTCTTCAACAGTATTACCTATGAAATACCCCCGTTGGCAACAGATGGGGTACGCCTGTCTCAAAGGGGGGAAAGAATCTTTGCACAGGAGTTAGCAGGGCTCACTGAAAGAGCTTTAAACTAGATTGGAAGGGGGAAAGGGATAAAACCAGGCTCGCTAGAAGGACATTGAGGTGCTGGAGCATAGCCAGAGAAGGGCAATGAAGCTGGTGAAGGGTCTGGAGCACAAGGCTGGTGAGGAGCAGCTGAGGGAGCTGGGGTTGTGTAGCCTGAAGAAAAGGAGGCTGAGGGGAGAACTTATCGCTCTCTACAACTGCCTGAAAGGAGGCTGGAGCCAGGTGGGGGTCGGTCTCTTCTCCCAAGTAACAAGTGATAGGACGAGAAGAAATGGCCTCAAGTTGGACAAGGGGAGGTTTAGGTTGGATATTAGGAAAAACGTCTTCACCAAAAGGGCTGTCAGGCACTGGCACAGGCTGCCCAGGGAAGGGGTTGAGTCCCCATCCCTGGGGGTATTTAAAAGCCAGGTAGATGTGGTGCTTAGGGACATGGTTTAGTGGTGGACTTGGCAGTACTAGGTTAACGGTTGGACTTGATGATCTTAAAGGTCTTTTCCAACCTAAACGATTCTATGATTCTACAAAATTGAAAATATAGACAATTTAAGCAATATCATTAATACAAATAGAGGTGGATGCTAAAGCCTATATTCTTTGCTCATGGTGAAGTCAATAGCAGTCAAGTTCAGTGTATTTTTAGGGTAATAAAGAGCTATCCTGTGGGCACAATAAGCTTCAATACTGAAGGAGTGTGAAATGTGGGTGCTTAAACAATATGTCCAAGTCTCCTATGTGCTCAGGAAGAGACACAAATATATAATCATTCATAATTAACAATATCTCTATAGCATCGCCTGTGAAAGGAGCTCATGTTCCTTCATAAATATTAATTAAATCAACCCAACACCCCAGTTGTGTAACAATTATTACTGCCATTAACAGATGGAGAAACTAGGGCACAGTTTCCTTGCCCACACAGAGCATCTGCTGCAGATCTAGGAAGAGACTGACCCATCCGCAGCCTGGGTTGAGCGATCAGATGCTGGATTCAGATGCCTCGTGACAAGTATCTGCCTCCAAAAACAGCACTGGGATTGTCACGCTAGGGTGGAAATACCTCTTTGAAAGGTTAACGTCAAACAGCGTCATTATTAGAGAGGGAAACTAAGCAGCAGTGTCTCCAAGGAAACCAGCACACATGAGAGGGAGCGACTGAGGAGACAATACCGGGAGTTGGAAGAGAAGCTAGAGATGACATCCATTCTGATTTTCCCATTTTTTATATTTCCAGTATGATTTTCTCTTCTTAAGTTAGAGCGCTTTCTGCTGTGAATATCACAGCAATTTATTTATAAACAATTAATTTTGCTTTCTATCACTCAAGCATGAAGGACCAGATCTCCACCTCAGAGTCCTTCCAGCTGCCCCAGGAGTGCCCCCCCCTTTCCTCCTGGGCAGCAGACTCCAGTGTACATCCCCCCATCCTTCACACTTTCCTCATGTGTATCCTCACTACGGCTCTGGCTGTCATTTCATCCACCACTGAAATGCAATATTTTGGGTACAGGCTGCAGAAGTCCCTTAGGGACATCAGCAGTACACACGCATTTGCTTTCAACACCCAGATCCTACGTGATGGAACAGATTTGGCACAGGGAGTCAAGCGCTTGGGAGAGTCAAAGTCAGTTGGACTGGAGGAGGACCAGGAGACACAGGTCAATGCTTTACCTTATAAAAAGTACAAAGGTAGCCTATGAGACTTGGGCTTGCAGTTTTTAATCCATCCAAAGATGGCACACTGGGCTGTAAGGCTCCCCTAAGGACGAAGTAGTATTGGCTCATGGCTGGAAGAACAGTATTTCCAGTTAAACACCCAATATCAATTCCTACCTCTTGGTATTCCCACCAAAGCACCAACATTATGTGAGCTGAATAGCTGATAACACAAGGTGATGTTGTTTTAGGCAGTAAAAACTATTCTTAAGCTCTTCTAACAGCCAAAGAGTTTTGACTTGGACATGTTACTGTGCTTCTATACTTAGCACTATCAGAGGATGAGCATTTGCACCATAAGAACAATGTGCTAATAAAAAAAATGAGAGAAGATTTATCCCTTTTCCAATTCAAAAAAATTCACTGCATGGGAAGGAATTCTCCCTTGTGAATATGGGTTAGTCTGTCTGGGCTAATCCTCTACTCATACGTAGTGGCTTATTAGGGATTTAAAAAAGAAATCTGAAGGCTTTGACAGTACACTTACAGTGGAACAGGCTCACATGAAAGATGTATTTTCAGCGAATTTAATGACACATTTGACTTGAATTGATGTTGGAGAAATCTAGAAATCTTTATTTTTTCCCCTGTTGTTTCTGTGAAACCCTTTAATAAAGGCTTTACAGAAGCTGTAATATATAACTTTAAAAGGGCACTAAAGCCAACTGAAAGCGAGCCAGTGCAGACTGAATTCCTGCTTCCTGCAGAACAGCAATAAATCCTCCCACCACCACTCAGTTCCTTTCTAACCACAGAGCTACAGATCATCAGACAGCCACAATGACTGTAGCTTGCTCAAAGCAAGTGTCTTAAGGCTCTAGGTCCATGGTTTCCCCAGATTTACCGTGGCTTGTTCATCAACTTCTCCAGTCCACCTGCTCTGGCCATTTTTTGTTGGAGTATATTTTATTTTGTTTTCTTTGAAGCTACTGGGGTCAGTTCATAGAGTGAAATTCAAGTGCAGCCCCTGCATGCCAGTTGTGTTGTAGCCCCCTTATGGACGGCACAAACATCCGAGAAGAGAGAAACTCGGTGCAGAGGGCAGAAGAGAAAACTAGCATGGAGCAGACACATGGCAAGAAGCGCAGTGGGAACATGAGCTGCCCAAGGATGCCCCAAGGGCAGAACTGGGAACAGAGCGTATTTCCTAAATCCTTGTCTATCCATCCAATGCCCTCCAACTCATATTGCTTCTGAATAAATGTTAACACAATTTTAACCAACATCTTATTTGCAAATGGCACCTACTTCAAAACAGTATTTCTGTGCTAGATATCCAGGCCTTAAAATACTACCTAACCCTCTAGGGAAAACACACATCTACATAGGCACAGTCAAGATTAAGCAAGGCACAAAGCCTTGATCAACCGAAGAGCCCGATAGAGTATGTGCAAAGTGCTACAAGTGCTGTTTCACTGCAGCTGTAGGTCTTGCCAGCGTAACATCCCAGCGCCTTCCCCATGCTGCCAGCTGCGGACCAGACCTTGCAAGATGCTGCAGACATCTCAAAGGGAAATATCCGTCCCTGCAGAACTCCCCCGCACGGCTCGGTCTGGTATGGCCATCAGCAAAGCCCGTTTTCAGGATGCTTTTTGTACCCTGTGAACTCCAGCAAGGGATGTGCATTTTACACCATACAATTTAGGGAAAATAGCTGCACTGCCGTGAGAGTATTCGTGCCCATTTTCTTGCAATGGTGCAAAGGACATGGCAGAGAACTGCAAGCACTCAAGGGACTGCAGCTTCAAGGGTGATTTCCTGCAAGCTTGGTCGGATAAAAGCTCATTTGCATGCATTAATCCTGCCACAGTCATTACGTAAAGTGTGGTAGCAGAGACCTCCACAGAGCAGTAATTTCACTCCAGTGACTGGATTACTTGCAATTCTTTGTACATATCCAAGGGCTCCCTCGCTGCTTTAACATACCAGTATTGTTCTAGTATAGACAAAACTAAGAAAGCCATTTTATTCCCATTGGGAAGGCAAAGTCCTGATGAACTTTAGCCTCTCATTTTGTGGAAGGGGATTTCACCCACTGTTTAGAAATACTATCAGGAGGAAAGTGTCATTTGCTGCTTTTACCTCCACGTTTCAGGGCAGAGTCCACCAACTCTATCACAACTGATAAATTTCCCTACAAGCAAACACTGTGCTCCCAGAAACTGCTCCCCTGCCGGCAGCCTCCCGGGCACCGCCTGTGGCACTACCGCCCCACTTCCCCACGCTTAAGGAAGAAAACTTGACCACACCAAAATCACCAACTTTGCCATTGAGTTTCAAGGAGCCAAGAGCCTGTGGTTGGTGCACACAAAAGGTTTGCTGTTAGAGGAAAACAACGTATCTGGAGAATTTCAGCTATCTAAAACACATTAACACAGCCTTGCAGGTCTATCTCTGCATGTATTACCTAAACAAACACAGTGGCAAAGGTACAGCAGACGTGTCATGGTATCATTACCTTATTTGCATGACCTTCGTCAAAGAACCGCAGAGCTTTTCTGCTGGCATTGTGGCATCTTATATGACATCTCACCATTAACAAAGAAAACAGCTGTGCCACACTCTGTGATCTTTTTGAGCTCTTTTTAGTCCCCCCCAAGGTCTTCTTAGCAGAGATTATTATTTCTGTTCCCTAACATCAAGGATCCCTTATCACCGAGAAGGGTCCTAGCATGTTAGATGATATATGAACACACAAAAAGCTTTAAAGAGCTTACAAGCTGATGATAAGGCAGATAGGGGAGCCCAAGGAAAGATAACACTGGCCTGCGTGGGTGACAGTGGCCATAACATACCAGCAGCTTCGTCACTGCCAAATTTTGCGAAAGCAGCTACAACTTGCAGTTAACTAATTGCACTTTTTCAGTGCTAAATAACCGAAACAAGACATTCAACATAATTATTTCAGTATGATATGTGGCAGAGGATCATGTCACCACTTCTGATTTATTACCAGTTTCATCACACCAAAGGGTTTACTCAAGCACCCAGCTCTCAGGAGCCTTCCTTCCAAAACCAGGCGTATCTGTAGCTCACAGGGGTGCCAAGGACAGCTTGAAAACAAAACCTGGGTTCACCCTCAAGAATTTAGAAACTGAAAGAAAAGCCACTAACCATTCTGGCTGCTTTTTTTTTTTTTAATACAGATTAATAAAAAGGTACTCCATATCTCGAGATTTCTTTGCCAGTGCCAGGGTGCTCTGCCAGCTGATGCACAAATCAGCACGTCTGGGGCTGTGGCACAGGCGGCCGGTGACTACCCAGCTGGAGTACAAACCATGCAATCCAGCCAACAGCATTGTTCAATTGTGGTTTGAATTCACTGCAGTTTATTTCTGGAAGTATTTAAAATGCCTGTCCTGAAGGCATTAGGCCCCGGATCCAGTGAGTCATCCACGACACCTGACATAGACAGGTAATAAATCTCACCATGTTTACTAAAGCTTTCTATAGGACTCTGTAGGTACTTCACATTAAGGTGGTGTAAAATAGCATATGGGGCAGACACCTGCAATGGTGTGGGTCCAGTGCTACTTTTCCCTTAATAACCAGTTAAAATCCACCAGTTAAAGAGTACCATACACAGTAACTCAAGCACTATCTAGATGGACACAGTAACCTGGCGTTAAGCATCCCATCTTAGGATCCCAGAAAACAAATTTCAGCTTTTTGCTCCATCATGGACATGTTTGGGTAGAACAAACCAACTTAAGCCATGAAATCCCTGCAGCCAAATTAGTTTTAAAAAGCTGGTTTGGCCACCAGTGACAGAGTGTCTCTGCCAGCATGGGATGCATCAGGGACCAACTGGACCAGTGTCTTCCTAGTTTCTCAGATGGGTTTTGCAGCCCAGGCTGATGGGGACAGAGCAGGACCCAAGCTGGCTCTGCTCAGGAACATCTACACTTCAGTGGCTACAAGATCAACATCCTTCTTGTCTCTGTCCCTTTGCGCTTCACCTGGAGGACAAAAAAACCCATTTCCCTTCAAACCAGCAAGACGTGGAAGAAACTTGTTAGCCAAAAAGGCCTTTCGCTTATAGCTTCCAAATTATGCAAGAATAACGGGAGCTGATGCAGCTAACATTAGATTTACTGGAGATACAATAAGAGCCTTCATGTGGCCCAGCTGGAACGCGATACAGCTGAAGGAAGGCTCGGGGGCAAGAGGCAGGGTCAGACACATGGAGATGCACATTGAAAGCGAGGACATAGGTCGCCCTTGCTGCAGAGGGTCAGAAATTCCTGTTTCAGTGGGGCAGACGGCGGCAATGACTCACGCATATCACGTTACTGGTAAATTTACCCCCGTTCACGCTTTCCCCCGGGCAGGAGGCACTGTACCCAGCTTTTCCAGGAAGCATATTGTATCCCGTCAGGGGATTTGTGCAGGGCAAGGGGTACTCTGCCCTGTAAGAGCAGAGCTCATGTTCTGCCCGCGGAAAATAAGTGCCAAGCCTGTCTTGGTCCCTCTGGGGACCTCACAGACAACATGGAAAGTATTAAATTCTGATGGGAGCAGCAGCTGCCTTCTATCAGAAAGGCACTATCTCTATCCTTTTAAAATCCTTAGCATTTCTTTTCTCACTGGAGAGATAAACAGCCTACCAAGGTCAGCTGCACTCTGCCAGCTGAGGAAGATGTGCCAAGGCTGCCGGGCAGCACGGCTCAGCCCATCGGGGTGGGATGCTTTGAACAACACTGTGTTCCTGCAAAATAACAGTACCAAGCACGACTCGAGATTAAACCAAGGCCCTTCTTCAGTGCCTGAGTGGTTAATGGCGTCACTGCTTCCGACTGCCAGTGGGCTGCAAGGCAGCAGCAGCGTAAATGGAAATGAGTCTATGGATGCAGGCAGAACTGCAAGCCCGTATCAATGCAGAACACAGCTGAACATAAAATGAGCCCCTTGGCAAAGGCACTGTATCAAGTAAATCAGCGTCTCAACTTACCTTGTGAATGCGTAACCCTTTTGCAAACGGAGAGTAAACATAGCAGACGAGGCAAGCTGATCGGCAGAAACCGGAGCTCCGAGGCAGGGTCTCCTTACACAACAGTAGTCCTTTTCCCCGGCAGGTCAGAGGGGTTTTCGTAGGCAGAAACGAGCCCCTTTGCCCAGCGGGTGCCGGGGGAGCCCTGCTGCATCACCACCAGCTGGATGGGAGGCTGGGTGTCTGCAGGGACCTCGGGAGCGTATTCCTTGCTGGGATCCTTCCCCCTGCAGTCATAGAGCACGCAGGAGATCAGGAAAACCAGAAGCAAAATAACATAACTAGCTACCAGAATGATGAGATTCAAGGTAACAGGGTCAATCTCCAAATAAAACTCCATTTGGTCCCATACTATTGAGTGCAAACCCGGAGAATGAAGTTTCATATGCACAAGTGAATGACTGCTAACTAATCAGAATAGATGTATTGGCTTTGCGGTAAAAATACATTAATCCTCAGGTCTCCTGTAGCAATGGATTTCCCCGAACTGGATGATTAAAGCAGCTCAGTTTAATAACTTAAGCTCCTTCTTTTAATGCCACGTTGCCTACAGCGGCAGAAGCTAAATTTGAATGCTATATTCACAGGAAAACAACCCCCTTGCGCAGGGACTATCTCTTTCCTTGACCAGCAGGTACCAAACTGGGTTTCCTCTAAGGGCATTTTGCGGAACCTCCCTTCTACAAGTAGGTTTGGGCTTGTGGGCTGAAGAAAACTGAGCTGTGTAATTAGTAAATGAATACAGAGGTGAATTAGGGAGAAAGTCATTTGCAAGGCAACTTTTCTCAAAATCCAATGAGCCCAATTCTGATTTTGACCGAGACCTTTTTGCCCTGCCCTAGTGCTATAGAAGGGCTTTTAAAGTGAATTAGAGACTTATTACCCAATTCCATATCAGGATTACTGGGACACATCACACCACCGCATCACACGCTGCCCAGCCAGTCCTTGCACAAACTGAGCTGTAGGAGCCTGCTTCCCACAGGCTGCTCCCTCCCCTTCGAGCCTCCTGCGTGCAAGAAGGTGCAACACGACTGGAGCATTTCTGTAGCCTGAGCACCACTAATTTCTTTTTCCTATATGGACCCTCTGCTTGCTAAAAAAAGGTCAAGTTTGTGACATGGCTGTCCCCTGCCTGGGAGCAGTACCAGGCTGCCCAGCCACAAAACCTCCAAGTACTTTTTGCATCTTTCAGATTTACGTCTCTGAAGCTGATGAGCAAGTAGGGACACACATACAGCTGCCACGCATTGCCCGCACAGCGCTTGCTTGTTTCCCTGGAAAACCATGCTGGAGAGACCATCCCTTGTCAAAAAAAAAAAAAAGGGGGGTACCACTATATAAGATACCAGGAAGGCAGATGGGAAGGACAGGAGGTGATGCCAACGAGTGCCACAGACCCTATGTCAGCATGCTCACTGCTTCCACGCAAAACTCCAAGGTTTTGGTCAGCATTACAGCACAGGAGGGTTTTAGGAAGAGATTAGGCTGCTCCAGCTCTTAGTGCTGCCAGAGCTGTGGAAAAGGGCTTTACGTGTCAGCGGGAATCCGATCCGGCACATCTAAGCTGTGAGTAAGAAACGTCATGGGGCCATGCTGCTGCCGCAGACCTCAATGCATGCCGCTTGTTTTAAGGCCAACATCATCTATGTTCCCCACTGTCTATGTTCCCCACTGTCTGCCCTCATGGCTCTTTAGCTGAGAAGTTTGTATCAAGAAGTAATCCCAAGCCTGGCACTGCAAGAGGCACGCTTAGCGGGGAGGAGGGAACCCCCGGTACTGAAGATGCACATTTGCGTGACCCTCATGTTGTGTGCGTGTTGCACATCGCCTGCCACACCTGAAGCAGAGCGGGCATTTGGCTGTTCAGTGTAGTTTCAATCAGGCTGAGATTTTTCAAGACAGGCAAAGACTTTTGATTATGCATTTCCCCTCCGAAGCAACGACAACTGGAGCTGGGATTTGGTTTTGGTGCTTGCTGGGAAACTAAAAGTCTTTTGAAAATCCCTCCAAAATGCCTCAGAAGCACAAGCACCTTTGAAAGGCAATAGGGTTAATGGTCTTAAATTTCAATCATGTTCCGCTACAAAAAATTAGTACCAAAGTAGTAAATACTACATAGTTCACACATTGAGAGAGATGTGGGATTTTACATTAGTTTAAGTCTTTTAAACTAGTCCTCAAATGGCAGCCTGGGTTCTGAAAACTCAGCACTGTGCTTGAAAAGAAAGTTTATGGGATTTTTCTCCCTTGCATTTATCTAGTACCAGCAAGTTTGCCAAACCTGAACTGCCTCCTCTAAAGTCCTCCATGCTATTAGCTTTGTTTCAGATTTCTGTCTAATATTGCAGCTGGGAGATACGTGACATTAAGTGTTTAACTTAGATAGGCATCATGCCAGCTTTTAGGGGGACTTTTCAAAAGGTAAAATCGGGGGCTAGGTTACTGCACCACCTTCCGTGTTGCCACCGACACGCTCTCTCGGAGAGAGAAAAGCCTCCATGTCTCTACATCTCTGCAGCTTCTCAAAACACTGCCTTAGAGCGAAAATATATTATACTTTCAAAACACCTCCCAAAAGCTGCACCCAGAGCCTGGTTTGCAGCAAGGAGATCTCACATTTACGCTGTTGTATTCCCAGAAGCCCCGTCCTTGAGCCGGAGCTGCTCGCAGCAGCCTGTGTCCAGAGTCAGCACGCTGAAAACTGAAAGTCCACAAGGGCATTTGGTCTCAGTACCGCTACTTATTCCCTCCTCCCCGCCCACGTCCAGGGCGGACTGTAGACACTCACTGTTTGATATTCCTGTGCCCAAAGACTGCTAGGGTCAAATACCGCCTGCCAGCACCCCTGTCCCACGAGCGTCACACCGCCTCGGGAACCTCATCTGCATGGGTGCTGGGGCTTTTTATAGTGGAGCCTCAGTCCAGCAAGCTGGCAGCACTCCCGGGGTCAGTGTCCCGAGTCCTCCCCTGCCCCACACCGCTCCCTCCTGCGGCCACAGCTCCATGGCTGACCGTCGCTTGCCAGCCTTCACCATCTCACCCTCCTCATGCTGTTTGTGCCTGCACCCTTTTCTTAAGAAAAATCTTTCAGATCCCTGTTTGCATCTGTGCTGATGGAGTACTGACAGCTCCCCCAGCTCTGCAGCGAGCACATTTCCCCTGAGCAAATGAGAGTCTCAGGAGCTTCAGAGGATTGGGAAAAGCCCTAAGTGAGTTGTGGATGTGCTTCCCCATGCAGTGCTGGGAACCTGGCTGATGGTCAAGGCGAAGCACTGCCTTGCATTTGTGCAGGCTGGCTCTAGCAGCAGCAGGTGAGACAGCGTCCGTGGGACTCACTTCCCTGAGATGTCCAAAACTTATCTCTGCTATAATTGCTTCAAAGGCCAGACCAGCTCTGCCACTGGCTGTACCAGAGCACAGAGATGGTGGGTTGCACAAAACCTCTGATATATCCTCTAAAAGTGGATTAGCTGGAGTCTGCTATTTATTTATTCCACTATTCCATTATTTAATGTCTGACAAAAAGCCTACCCTGAGGGCCAGAGCTCCCAGCTGGAGACCCAAGGCCACCAGCTGCCACTGATGCAACTCCATACTCACTTCTTCCCTCATTTTTTTTCCTTTTATTTTGTCCACCTGGATTTATAGACACTTCTGGACTGAAAGCACCTCTTCTTCTGCAGGCACCCAGTTCAACTGGGATGAGAGATGAGGGACTAAAATATTCATAACAAAGAAATGACATTTTTTAAAATTTTCTGCTTGAAGTCATTGTACAGTGAATTTTGCAGTACAAAAGTTCAGAGGCTATTAAAAACAGCAAAGAACTCTATGATCAGAGAAAAAACAAATTTTAAAGAGAAAGTCTTGGGAAGAAGCTCTGGTGGGAGAGTGCTACAAGTGCTCTGATTTGAGAGCAACTACAGCATAAGTAGCAAAGGGATTGCAGGAAAGAGCTGAAGAAAATAAATCAGTCTGCAGGAAACTACAGCTTCATCTCATCTAAAGTAGGAATTAACTAATAAGTCCCTCCTGTGCTGGCTCTTTTTGACTCTAGCAGGTTAGGGCTGATCACACAAGCATTTTGGCTGGCAGATCCGAGACACCGCAGCTCAGAAATGTGACATGTGGCACAGTGCATCGAGATGGATGTACACAGCAGAATACCCGAAAGGGACCAGGCTCTGTTGGACTCAGCCATGTGGAAGCAAAAAGCAGTTTCCAGTCCTGGTGCTTCCCAGATGAAGCCTGAGCAGCCAGAGCACTGGCAGAGTCTCGCACTGCAGAAAACACTGCTCAATGTGCCCGGCACGGCTGTCCCAATCTCAGCCGGCTGCACCGCGGAGCTGTGACCCAGTGAGACAGCCGTCACTGCCAGGCTTGATTGGCTTAACTGCCCTGTCATTGCTAAAAATAGCCCCTAGGAAATAAATCTCTTCAATCCTGGTGCAGCAGGAAAGAAGAGGGGAATACAGATGACAGCAATCCCAGCATATTTCAAACAGAACAATGAATGGACTGAGATGGGGCATCAGAAAGGACAGACCTACCTCCTGGGTAACACCCTGTCCTGCCTTGTCTCTGCAGCCCGGGACAGCAAGGGGGAATGTTTATGGGCTGCAGGCACCTGCCCAAGTTCGTTGCCTTCCTCACACAAGAAGTCATAACTTCAGAGGGAAACTGCAGAGATTTAAGGGCAGTGGGGAGAAACCTGGTGTGATCAGGAACCAAACCACAGCTACTCCAATACCTACAGTCTAAACCTCAAGTGCCCGGAGCAAATCCCATGAAAGCAGATTTGTTACGCACACCATGTGCGGACACTGATGGCAGAAACATGGCCACCAAGCTCCTCCTTGGGGTCGCCTCTGGAGTGCTGCGAACACCTGCTTAAACAGTGTTGGAGTTTGTAAAGGGGACACACACGAGTACGTGTTTAACCTATGGCTTTTGGGGTCTTGCCTTCCGCTAGCACAAGCTCTGCCAGGGTGTAAGAGGGCTTGGACCCCCTCCCTCACTCCCCCTGTGCTACAGGGAGCTGCTCGCCCAGGTCTCCCCTATTGCCTGCTTATTTCAGTAGTGTAAGATTTAATATATTTGAGAACTTTGGTGAAAGGGGACTGGAATTGAGCAGTGCCAATAGAAATAACGAGGGAGAAGGGATAGACAGGAGCCCAGCAGCACATGGGAGAACGACATGGCAGCACCGCACACCTAAATTCACAGCAACCAAAGCGAAGCACAAGTTGTGCACGGTAACATAACGACTTTATGCCCCTGTTTTCCTACAGGCCTCTTTCAGCTCAGGCCTTGTAAGATTATCACCGCAGCGTTCCACATGCCTCGTTCAGGCTGACCACAGGTAGGTGCTATTGCTTTCCTTATGAAAGCATCCAAAATCCCAGGGAGCGGCGAGGCCCGGGGGCTCCGGCTGCCGTGGCCGGCGGGCGGCACGGGGCGACCACGGGCATTGCCCAGGGCCCCCAGCTCAAGCGAATTCCTCGGTGCCAGACATAGCACCACGCACTGGGAAGGAGACCTCAACTTGTTTAAGCTCTTTTGGTCAGTGGTGTCACTCCTTTGCCAGCATCCAAAGAGAGAAAGGAGTTTCCACTGTTATTGTTCAGCGTTTGTGCTACACTCTTTCTCAGGAAGCATTTGCGTGCAGTGGTTAAACCATTTCCTGCTTTAGAGGTGCATTTGTTATCTATTTGATCTCTACAGCATTAGAAAACTGCTCTTAAAATGCTGCTTTTAAGAAAGGAATAGAAGTTCAAGAAGGAAGGCAAAAAGGAAAAACACAAAATGCTCATTATGATACAGAGCTAGTCTACTTTGTTATTTGCATTGCAGTTCTCTCCTGGGACCCTAAACCTACAAATATATTAGTCGGTGAAATGTCTGACTTTGAGGCTATGAATAGTCCAACAGAGGTGAAAGAGACAGCTAGCACTTGAGGCTAAGCATATCCTGAATCATGCTGGAAAAAAAGTCAGAAGCTCAAAAAAAGACTGAGGTCTTACCATATTAAGCATTGCTCATGAATATTGCCTGCATATCTTCAGCTCCTCTCCCCAAAAGCTTAGATACCATTGCTACCACATGCATGAAAACACTTCCCACCTACAGCCCCTTATACCCAGCAGGGCAACATACTGACTTAAATCCAATTTCCTTTATCTGCAAATCAACTTACTAGAAAAGTCTCAGCTGGAGAGGATTTGGTCCTCAGTAAAATAAAACCAGTTGCCATGAGGTGGCAGATGCTGATCAGCTATTTTTCTGATTGCTTTTTCTTTGTCTCAGGGCCCCAGGTGAGATGCATCCCCCAAACGCATGGCCCAGCTGAGATGTATCAAACAGAAATGGGGTGCTGGTGTTACTCCCACCCGAGCTCCCTGCTGGCATTAGGGCTGGCTCTGTTTGGTGCTGCAAGAAGCAAAACCCAAAAAGATCTGATTTTGTGCTGTGACGTTTGCTTTGGATATGGATTTTGCAAGCAAAAAATTAATTTTCCTGTAGAGGAGTGTGCACAAGTCCAGGATGATACATGACAAGGGGACTGAGGGGTTAGAGAGCTCGACCCTAGCCAGTGGGTTCATAAGGTGTGGCAGTCAGGTAGCACTCCCTTCCATGATGTCCAGCAGGATGTAATTCAAATGATGCTGAACACTCATATAGAATAGTTTAAAATTTAATTGACTTTTTTTGTTAACCAGGAAGACAGATTGGATGTGAAAGGTAAAATATACGACAGTTTTAAAAGTGGTCCAACTCTTCACATGAGATAAATCTCTATAACTTTATCAGCATCACTGGGCTGATATCAACAGAGCATAGGTGCATTTTAGTCAGTGCCGCTCTGTAGGGTGAGAGCCTATAGCGGATTAATACCTGAAGAAAGGGAACATGCTTATTTTTGATCTCTAGGTAACTTTCCTATGAGAGCTCAACTACCTCAAACTGTGGCAAATCTAGTTTGATGTGCTGTGAAATATTTAATCAGTCTGCTTGTCCTCAGCTGCTTGAGAAGCATACGCAAATGTAAATGCCTTCTCATTATTGATGGTGAAATGACTTTAAAACAGGAGGAAGAAAATTAAAATGTTTGATATTGAAGGCAAGTCTCCTGGAATGGGTCACGCATGGGTAAAGCAGACTCAAATTGGGTTTCGATTCTGCTGGAGTTGGGCTGCTCGCTTGGTTTCTCTTCTGTCCCATAATATATCTTCTGCAAGAGCTAATCAAGATAATGCAGATATAAAATCAGAATGACACAGACATGGTTGCGTCCAATTTAGTGAATCTCCTTTTCCTTACCCCATCTGAATTTACTATCAAACTCAAAATTATGCCATGTAAGCTATCCCATGCTTTCCACTGTTCTGAGTTTGTGCTGCACAAATAACTTTAGCCAAGTCTTTAAGGATACACTTCCCTTATTTCCCTGGCACTGAAGTACATGCTTGTATGCTTTGCTGAATTGGGTGTATTTAGGCACACACAGCATTCAGCTCAGGCATGTGTGTTTAGCTGAACTTGGGCTATTAACTACATTGCAGCTGCCAGAAATGAAATTATTATTGTAGGTAGTAAAGCACTTAATACGAGAAATCACAAACTGAGAGCTATAGCTTCTTGTTTTAGAGAGCTACAGCTTCTTGTTTTATTGCTTATGAAGATTAAGGGCTATAGTCTTTCCTTCCTCATTCCCAGTAAATCAGGATTTTGCCGATCTGGCTCGCTGTGACCGGAGCAGCCTGGAGCATGTTAGCAAGAGGCACTTGGTGCGCCGAGAGCTGGGGGTGCGCTGCGGATGGTAACCTCTTCGCCAGCACAACTGCAGCCTGGAAGAGGAAAATTGGTGCTGGCACCCTTAGGTGACCTCCCAGAAAAGTCAGGTGCTACAGACATACAGGAGAAACTCCAGTGCCCAGGCTGAGAGAGGGGAGGTCAGGAACTGAAGGCTCCCACTTTTGGCAGTGCTGCACACCAATTTTTGCCATTGCAGACAGAGCTGCTGAACAGTTCCCCAGTTCTGTCTGGCACAAAATCTGCACATCTTTCCTCAGGGTGGCATATGTGTGTTTGCCTCTCTGTTTGCCTTGAATAAACCTCCGTGGGGCGGGCTGTAAGGAATACATCACTATTCTTGGGGCATGTTTGAGTGCTGGTGTGATCACGTTACAAATCTGCGGGCAATAAATCAGTTTTGCTTATGAATTCAATCTGCTTTTTCTCGATTTGCTTTCAAGACTCTGCTACCTTGGGACAACTGGCAACACGTAGCTACTTTTCAAGGAATCAGAGGACTTCCATGAGCTGGGAATAGGTAGAGGCTTTTTGCCCAAGTGTGCAGGTTCACAGGCAGAATAAAACACAAGAGTCACCATGGTCGTGAGCAGCCACTGCTGAAGTGGCCCTGCAAAACCCGTGGTCTCCAGCTCTGACTCCTGACCACTGCTTTGTTGAATATGATGTTGGGTGAAGAAGACAGAGAGGAGTTGGATGATGAGAAGAGGAAGGGTTCTCTAAAAATAACTTGGCAAAATCTGCCTAAGAAGGTCTTGTGGAGCTCTCTGCTCGATTCAGCTGGCGTGCAACCACAGAGAAAAAACCCTGACGTTTCCCGAAGCAGCTTTTCTTGTTTGTTTTGATTTTTCAGGCTCCTCGCTAGGATCCCTGCAGATCTGTGTCACATCATGGGTGAAGGCAGCAAATAAAGTGAACTCTGAATGTATCTTCTTTAGGGTTTTTCAGGGAGTACAGGCCTCCCCCAGAAGAGGATGCTTGAATACCAGTCAGACACCTGGTGAACAAACCAGCTGTTCACAGCTGTTCTTTCCATCTCTCTTCTTCATTGTTTGCAGAAACAATGAAGCGATCGAGACTAAGAGGGTTGAACTGACGAAAAAAAGAGACCCAAGTGCCAAGCTCTTTAGTGCTCTTTGTAAAACCCAAATAAATGGAAAAATAAATCAAGCTTAGACATCAACAGGAAATTGAAAAGTTACATCAATGGAAGGACAGAAATGTATACGTCAATCATTTGGCTGGAGATGTTGTGGTATAAACAGATTTTTATCCCATATAGCTCTCTATTCAAATAATTATGTCCTAGATTTCTTTTGTAAAAGTACACAGAGTACAATTTTGCCAACAAGCCTCTGGGAACAAATGTGAAAACTAGAGCAAGACTGGCTTTGCTGTCCCTGATTTCAAGTTCACAAAGTTTTTAAAGCATCAGTTTAATTCAGAAAAACAGAAAAGGCTTATACCTAATCCTCAGTCAAGGCTTCAGGACTTGTTCGATGCCTGCAGCTAGGCACATACCTACACAGGGCTTGGACTAGATGACCTTTAAAGGTCCCTTCCAACCCAAACCATTCAATGATTCAATGTTTTGCTGAATAGAGGTGGATTCCTTGAATTGTGCCATTCCCACTATATTCAAACCTAATCGGCATTGTCACCTCTCTTTTCCCTCCTTCACAGCAACCCGCATTTCTTTTAGTTAGTTCATTAGCCCACAGGGAAAGGTTAAATGTGACAGCAGCCTGTCACCGACCCAGCGCCCCAAGCTCCCGTTCCCATCACCGCACCTCGCAGCCGACGCACAAGGTCAGCCTGGCGCCACCTCCATCGCAGGGACGTGGTCCCTCGTCACGGGAACCACGCTGCTGCCAGCCGCCCTCGGGTGCAGATAACCGGCCCTCGAGGACAAAGCCTTTGCCTTCCTTTTGAGATTTAAGATATCGGGATACAAACAGCAATAAATAACTGATGTGTCAGTCTGAACTGGATCCTGTTCCCCTGCCTCACCCACTTCCACTCTGTTTACCACCAGGCTTTTTTTTTTCTCTCTCTGCTTCTTCCATACCCACCTTTTTATTTTGTATTCCCTCGGACAAAAGCAGGACTCCAGTCTTTAGCAAGGGTCTTTTCCTGGGACTTTTTAATCTCTGACAAGGAGGGAACCATGTCCTCATGCTATCGGGAGGTTTGGGCCTCTGACCTCCTCCTTCCAGCCTTGCTCCTGACACTTGGGCTCTCCCTCTCGTCTGGACCCATCAGTTATACTGCAGTCAGTCCTGCCATGTTCCTTGGGTTTCTTTCTTGGCACCAGGCACTGTTTTCTGCTGCAAATTTAGCCCCAATCTTTTTTGCATTGTTCTCTCCCAGCGGCTATCTTATCATTGCTGCATTGTTTCTTTTTGGCTTCCTCTGCGGTTCCTATCTGTCTTCTGGCTCTTTGTGTATCACTGTAGGCTTAGCTTCAGTCAAGTTTTGATGTCATTCATCGGACATCTTGTTACTGCTAATTCATAACATTCTGGTTTCACTCAGTTCCTGTCAATGTGTTTCAACCTCTCTGAGCGAAAACTCAGCTGAACTCAAGTCAAATGTATTCTTTGACTGACCAAAAAGCCCTGAGCTGAAGTGGAAGTCAAGGTGATGGGAAGGTGACCATGAAAATGTTCACAAGCACAACATGAAATGAGGACTTGTTTGCCCTGAGCTTTCCCCAGAGCTGTGGAGCTGAGCCCAGCTGGACGAAACCCCTGTGATGCTCTACAGACCCGTTTGTGTGAACTCCTGCCAAAACATGGTTCTGTTTTGAAATCCAGCACTGCTTAGAGTTTTACATGATTTGTTGAAAAATCAATTCAATAGCCATAGTTCTGGTTGAGCTCTACACTGATACTTCAGGTTGCTTTTCCCTAGAAATGGCTATATTAACACTTTCATATATTGGTAGGATACAAATGAGATCCACTCCAGTCTGGAACTGCAGTTGAAATGTAGAGATCAAAATAAATTATGACCCCACAAAAACATCGCCAGATAGCTACATCAGCCCACAAGCCAATAAACTAGTTCCAAAGGGGGGAGCACATACGGATAGAGCCATGCAGGTGTGTACATCCTTGGCTCTAAGGTCCCTCGGCTGCTCTGGTTGCAGCCAGAGGCTCATGCCTGTTTTCGCTGGCATTTACTTCTACTTTACTGCTGTAGAAAATCTTGTATGGAAACAACTATTGTGTTTCCTGTCTCCAAGTGAGCACTGAGGTCCTGGTTTGCCAGATCTTCAAGCAGATGGCCAACTTGATACAGATGTGAATAAAATCGCTTCTCTTCATGCTTTCAAGTACATAATTAACTGCCCGGTAGCACTTAACTGTGTATTGGGTCATTCAGTGGAGACAAATCAGAAGCAAAATTGACACAAATACATGACATTCTGAGAACCATTTCAACAATTTTAGTCAATTGCTCAGCAACTTCTTTTGATTAGCAGCACACTTAATCTTCATGTAGCAAAGAGGAAATTTTGGCCAAAGAGGAAATTTTGAGAGCTTAAGCTCTAGTCAAATTGTTAGCTATGTGCCATCTTTGACTGTGAGTCAATGATGCATTCCAGTGGCCCGGCAGCCGCAGCCGACACGAACCCAATCAGTGCAAAGACATAACCAAACCAAAGGAAAGCTTTGTGCAATGTGAGACTGGTACATGCCAAGCTCTTTTCTGGTGTCACTTCACTGATCACACTTCAGTTGCATGGGGGCCACATCTGGGCAGTGATGGCTGAACCTCCTGATGATAGTGAAAAATCTGAACTCCATCAGTATTGTCCTGGCTTGGGCAGTACCTCAGTAAACTAAGCACAGCCAAGTGGTGTTTTCATTCTTATTCTGACAGATCAGCTAATTAGAGTGCGAAATAATATTCTTGTGCTTGGCAAATCCTTTTGACTTTGAAAGATTTTTTTTTTTTTGCTTTGACAACATGGAGACTCAGTGCTAAACTACACAAAACAAATGAAATATCCAATTTCAAACAGTTGGCTCTGGTCTGGAAGCACTTCAGTTGATTGCCGTGGTTCAAAGGAGAAAAATTATTTCATTTTGAATACTGTAATGCTTTTTAAACAGCACATTGGCTGACCCATCTTGGATCATGACCTCAAGAGCTTCACATACATGTTTTTGAAAATAAGGTTTGTGCTTTGTCTCATCAAACGGATGCTCAAGCTTCACAGCTCTGGTAAGAGGAGAGGCGGTGCCCATCCACCCCTTGACACTGTTTCAAGGGAGACTCGCAGGGGTCTATAATGACCCACGCTGGCGCGTGATCCCAACCCCAACTGCATGGCCCTGAACCACAAAGCAATGTACGAGAAGCCCCATAAACACCGACAGTTCTTCAGTGATGAGAATGGCTCATTTGTATGAGTGTGTGTGTCTGTAAGTGTAAGGATTTAAAGATCAGATTCATGTGGAAAAAGCGTGGAGGATGTATCTTTTCAACAGATACAGCAGTTTTGCTTTAGGGCTTTCCATACATCCCACCACTTTCTAGAGATCCTCTCTCCTTTCTGTCGAGTATGTGTTTGAGATGGTTGTTTCCAGGGGCAGGGGTCAGTCTCCCCCTGACAAGCCTGCCTTGCCCTGCTGTTGGAGGAGCAGGGAAGGAGAAGGGCTGAGCCACCACAGGCTGGGACTGATCTGCACCAGGAGCGCTTGGAGATCACAGGATAGCAAGGAAGGGGTACGCTGCTCCATGGGTGGTGGGTTTATCTGGGTGACCTGACCAGGGCCGCGAGGGCAGAGAGCCAGACCAGCTGTGCTGAAGGCCATTACAAGCTCAGGCCACCAGAAGAGACTGTGCTCAGTGGCACCTCGGTGTGTTACATCCCCAGGTCTTCTGTTACGATATCTGCGGTTGCTGCCATTGGAGGTTGACTGAACCTTTTGGGCTGGATTCACACCAATGGGTGCTTTTCAGATCCAATGCTGAAACCTCCTAAGAAGCCACAAATCCTCATGGCTCAGGTGGCAACCAGCAGCCATCCCCCAGTACCTGTCCTTGAGCTTCACAAAGGGCAGAGTTTTAAAGCAGCAGCCCATGGTTTTGGGAAAAGTCTTGGGATGTAACAGGAGGTAAATGAGATGCCTGATCCTGCAGAGGAGATATTTGTGCTCAGAAGTGTGTTAAGTTTCACAAGACTCAGTGCAACACTTGGGCTCCATGTGGACCACCCAGTTGCATGGCAAGAAACCCATTTTTCTCATGGTTTCAGCCATGTCTTTGCTGGACTGCTGCTTTTACAGCTCTCTTGTTTTCCCAGCTGGTTTGTGTGTCTGAGATCAGGTCACTGAAAGCAAAGGGCTTGCTCAGAAGTTAAACAAAAGCTCTTTCAAGTTTAAAAAGAAGAAAAAAGCCCACCTGCAGGGAGCTCCCTTCTCCAAGGAGGAAGAGGTTGATTTGGTGGCCTTTCTCCAAGAAATCCAAGGCTGAACTGGCCCATGACTAACATTGCCAAGGTGTGTGTGGGAGTGAGATTTGACTATCTCTTTAAGATAAGAGAATTACAGGAAAAGACTTCAGCAACAGAAATACATACCCAGGATTTAAAACAAGGGATCAAACTCCCTTCCTGATAGACAGACATCAGGAAAACTAAGGACATAAGGGACTGGCTAAAAGGAGACCAATACTCAAATGGATGGATCCAGAAGCTCAGTTCCCACCGCAGCCACAAACTTCACGTGTAATTGCGACACTTAGTTGCTGCAAGGATGAAATCCAAGCCTGGCTGCAAGGTACCAGGAGCTGTTAAGTCACCTGAATAACAGAGGGAGAAGGGAGGAGGGAGGAGGGAGAAGGGAGAAGTCCACCTGCTCCCAGCCCCAGTTCCCCTCCCCTATCCTCATCTTTTTTCACCCAATACCCTGGGGAGCAAAAGCAAAAATGTTTCTCTCATAATTTTGTTTTTCTTGGAATATGGGTCAGGCCCCTGCTCTGTGGGAAAATAGAGACAGGCCTATCTTGTACTGTCCTAAAAGGGTGGTGTCCCCCCAGGCAGCTGCAGACTCTCAGAGATATTTTGGGAAACACCACAAGTAACTGCTCTGATTTTACTCTTCAGGACCACGGTGCACAACCTGTAGCTGTGAGCAAATTACAGCCAGCCAACAAAATACACCCAGCCAGCGACGTAACCCCTTCTGCCCTGCCTGAAGGTGGTCAGAAGGCAGATGTCTGCACCAGCATTTCCCAGCCCTGTTGTCCTGAGCATGCTCAGGCCACTGGTCCTGGGAGAGGACCTGCAGGATATGGTCCAAGAGAGGAAGATCCACAGCACACCATTCCCAAAGGCAGATGCCTGGGTCTAGGGAGGTGCAGCATGAAGTTCCTTCAGGAGGTACCACCTACCCTGGTGCTATCACAGTAACTTAAGAAGCTCAACCATGAGCAGCCGCAAGTGAAACACAGCTGCATGTCCTGGTGGGACAGCCATCTCCATAGCACGGCTGGGCTGCAGTGCAATGAGGAGGAGCTGGTGAGGGGGGAGGTTTCCCTGGGCACATGGGGAATGCTTCCAGCTTTACTGCTGGTCAGATTTCCAAGAACCAGACACTGCAATCAAGTCATTCAATGGCAGCTTTTTTTTTTCCTGGAGCACAGAAATCAAGACCCCTACTTGCCTGGCAGGAACCAAACAAGCTTTGAATGAATCAGAATTACTGGAGAAAAACGTAAAGCCTTTAATGTTTTATGCAGAAGACCAACAACTGTAAGTGCTCTGTGAGCACACCAGGGTGTCATACACCGATCCCCTGATATTTTATGTCTGTGCAGACGTACTGTCTTGATTTTTAAACAACTGCAAGAGCAGAAATTCTGTTCCCATGGAAGCTATTTTTTTATTACACTCTTAAACCTGATCTTAATTCTTCCAAGTGTACTTTGGACTATGGCCAATCTGTGCACGTGTGGTAGGAAGCTGCCTCGCACAACTCCCTGCAAAATGGGACAACTGAGAGCAGCTCCACAGGCTCCTGTGGCAACCAAGTCCATGAGAAGCAGAAGGCAGCAACAGCGGCTCGGCTGGCAAGGAGATGGCAAGTGGCAGCCTGCAAGGGGCCAGGGAAGAGGCTGGTGTTACGGTAACAGGGTGGAAAAGCAACATGTAGAGATTACAAAAAAAAAAGGGGGAGAGCGAGCTCCTTTGATAGCCTTAATATCACAATCAGGAGAAACTTCCTGGCCTCATATTTTCCATATAAACACTCTCCACTGGATAAAGTTAATGGTTCCCTAACTGCAATGCAGAAGGGCTTGATCAGTTCAATTGACGTCACAGATTGAGTATTTTAATGAAATGTGCTGTGCTTCCCCCATTTATATGTTTGACCCTAACCTTTACCAGATGTTCAATTCATGCTCGCTCGCAGACACTGCAGCACTGTGTTTTGGAGGCTCTCGGAAATCTGAAATGCTGAAGTGGAAAGAAAATCCTCTGACACGAACTCTTTTGTTTGAGCTGCTCCCCACCACAGGCGACGGGCTGTGCGGAGGGCTCTGCTCCACTTATGCAGGAGCGTAACCAGGAGAGATGGGGAAAAAAGGGGCCAAAATGGATATTCTGTGCACTGCCTGCCTGTGCGGGAGCGTAAAGGATCCCCCTGCCACTGAATAGGGCTGAAATCACGGCTCTCCCCGGTACCCCCACCAAGCAGTGGCCCTGAGACCAGCAAGGAAAGTTGAGCCTGTGTCAGAGGGAGCAGAAAAAGAGCTAGAAATCCTGAATTCAGCATTTAGCTCTGCCATGTCTCTTTGGGCAAATTGTTCCTGCCTCTCAGCCTTGTTTCCCAGCCATAAAACGGGACAATGTCCCTTTGCCCAGTTACATCCTGGCTTTATCAGGGGCAGGGCTGGCCTGGGGAGAAGCTGTGTGGCTGGGACTGCGAGGGCTCATTTGTGTCCCTTGGGACAGCCCAGGTTCTTCCTTGGGCGTGAGCAAACTAATACTGGCACCGCAGTCCCACCACCCCCATGTTGCTCCAGATGAAAATCTGCTGCAGGCTGAGTCTCCCCCCCAGCAGTTACACCTCCAAAGCAGTGTGTCACTGAGCTTTGCAAAAAGTGAAACCAGCTGGAAATAAGTCACAATCGGGAAAAAAGCATGTCATCAGAAAAGATGCCATCAAAAGTTTTCTGGTATTTGATGCTTATTTAGAAAGTCTCCTGCTCATTCCCTCTGCAAAGAGAAGATAAAATGATGGAGCAAGAGATAAAAGGAGATCCATGTTCCCAAACCTCAGCTTTGGTTTTCAATCACTTCATTTTAGATAAATTGGAAGCTGGACCCAAGCCACCCTTTAGTTCTGGGTTTGGATTAGCAAATTGAAAGTCACTGATGAGGTTTTGCAAAACCAAACCCATATCCTCCTTGGCCTGCTCCTGGCTGAAACTGAGCTAGCCCTGAGCAAAAATAAGTGAATCACTCCTTAAAACACACACACCAAAAATGCTGAACTCAACAACCACAAACTGAGAGAAGGAGCATATGAAAGCCTGTGCAAGGCACTCATTCCTGTTAACCCAGGAAAGGCCGAACTTGCAGCACCAGCACTTTGCAACAGATTAGACAGTAAAAACGTTTGGAAATGTTAAAAAATAAAATTTGATGGGTTTGTTTTTAGCAATTCCACGCACACATATAAAAACTATGCATTCTGCAGCCAAACAGTTTGCATTTGTCGCCGAGCAGATGACAGTGGCTGTTAGCATGGCAACCTCAGACCTGCTCATGTTTCATTTCTGCATCGATGCTGCAAACACAGTTCAGTGGATTGAATCAAAGCGGGGCCGAGGTTCTCCTGAGCCTGGGGTAAAAGCAGCCACGTATGGAGCCAGACCAGCACAGCTGCCCTGCCTCAAGTGCACACCTTGCTGTAACCCAAAACAATATCCATGTTTAGGTAAGTCTAAAGTGTTAATTGTATCTTGAAAGTCACAGCTGCCTCTCATCCCCATCTAATTGCAAAGGAAATCTCCCTCCTGCCTGCTGTGGCCAGAGGATGAAGAGATGCTCAAGAAGGATGAACCCTCCCCTCCCCGTGTGCCATGGCGCATAATGTGGGGACAGGACCACTCGGCTGGGTGCAGGCGGTGTGCATCGCTGCCGGTTTCTGCATGCCAGGGGGATGCAGCAGCACCCCGGGAGCCGTGGGTGAGGGTTTGGGCGAGGGCTGCGCACCACCACAGCGATGCCACTGCAGCACTGCCCATGTCAGCAGTGACTGCCCCACAGCACCACCAGCCTGGGGTTTTCTTCCCAAAAGTTTCAAAAAGAAATGGGAATTATACAGTAACTCAGACGACACTGCAGAAAGCAGATGCTCTGCCTGCAGGTTTGCAGCCGAGGTGCTCAGGGCTTGCTGCGGGGTGTGCACAGTGTCCCAGACCTGCACGGCCGCTGCAGCAGTGCCCCCTTAATCCCGTCTCCTGATCACCGTCCCATTAACACCACCACACTTTTATTAGCAGGAAATCCTAAATCCAACCATCACGATGTTAATGTAATTGCAATCCGATAAAAACAGCAGGTAGGGCCCCTCTTGGCCCCGAGGTGGGCACAGGGGCTCCTCTGAGTTCCCAGATTCACAGAAAATACAACCTGAGCACCAACAGTTAAGAGTATTTTACCAGTGGCAACAAGAGGGATTCAAGCAGAGTAGGAAATAATAACATCTTCATTTGGATCAGGGCTGCAAACTCGACTGGGCTGCCTTCCCTGCCATAATTTACACATCCCCACAGACATACATATTGGAAGTGATTTCTGCAGCCAGCCAGGAGACAGCCACACAACCCACACCAGCTCTGGTAGGAATCACATGCCGCAGTCCCCTACAATGTGTCTGCCTCTCTGCTAAGAAGAATGCAGAGGGTTGTTTTTCTGGTATCCCTTAAGCCCATTTGGTTTTATTTTCCTTTACTTACTGGCAATAAATTGTTCCATTTCTCTTGCTCACCAAACACTTTTCTCTATATTGTGGGGTTTTTTATTTGCTCATTTGTTGTGACAGGAGCGATGAAAGACTCTGTCTGAGTTCGCCAGGTCACGCACCAAAGCTAACATGGGGCCACGCAGCTTCTTTAGAGTCACTTCTTAAAATTCCACTTTCAGCTCCTGATCCCAGCCCGCCCCCGAGGGACAGGGCCGCGGGGGAAGACGTCCGGACCCGGGACTGGCCAGGCTCTCCCACCACAGCTTTTCCACCAGCCCTTCGCCCCAGTGAGGATTAAAGGGCTGATGCATCTCGTGGGTGCTCGCTGTGTAAGGATTTGTGCCCCAAGGACAAGAAGCAAAAAGGGAATTCTGGCTTCCCTTTCTGAGGCAAATCACTCATTGAGGGAAAGACTCTGTCCCTGAGATGCTCTTCTTTAAAATGTCAGCTGTGGCATGGTCTGACACAGTGGATTGGAGAAGATAATTCCAGTATCACCTGGTGTGCATTGTTTGGAGACCAGTTAGCTTTTCCTAGTTTATGTACTTTTTTCCCCGATGAAAAAAGCACTAAAAGCAATAACCTGTAATACCAAAAGTGTCAAGATCAGAGATGCGCTGATTCCAGTTAATGCACAGCTCCTCTTGCAGCAACTGTCTCCCTGGATTGCTTACCTCAACTGCAAAAGGAAATTGCCTCAAGTGAAGGAAAGTGGAGCCAATGAAGCAGACAGCATAATAATTTTTTTTTTCTGTTTTCACAACTGGGCACAGAGGACTGGCAGTCTGGATTTATGGCTGGGTTTACAGCCTTTGCTGCCTCCTAGCAGCTGTTGTGCAAAATAAACCACCACCCACAACAAAAAGCACCAAGTCAAGAACACTCCACCTGAGAGGAAAAAGTGCAGGCACTTATTAATAAAATTAATCATTGATAATAAAATATCCAAGAGGAAAATGTGTTTATCATCCTGTTGAGTTGAGATGTGTAACTCCCTCTTTCTTGTGTTCATGAATACGTGCACACTCAGGGGAGACACTTGGCAGCCCCGGTGCTTTTCTGGGGCACAGGCTTTTGCTAAAGGCTTTACCCAGCTCTCCCACTCCAGCTGGGGCTGAACCAGAGCAATAAACTAAGAAAAATGTGGAAGAAAACAGTGGACAGGGTTATCAAAACTCAAAGAAGAGTGGAAGCCACAAAGAATAATGTGGCCTTTCTTGCTGGGTTGCAGTATCGGATACACCATGCAGCACCAAGGTCTAACTGGGCTCCCACACAAGATGTGCAGACCCTGGTCCAACCCAAGCAGCAATGCTGTCCATGGCTCATCCGAAAAAACTGCCAAAACCCTGCAGCCTCAAGCAATCAGAAAGACTTGAGAAAAAAAGAAAGAGTGGGTCAATAGCATGGATAAAAGTAGGGTTGCTGTTAGGGTTAAAGCATGGGTTTCGGGACGATGAGTAGTGACAGTGCCACTTTGGGGCCAGGCTGGCAGGAAGGTGCCGCCGGCTCCAGCGTGGAGGTGAGAACTGCAGCGAGTTTGGCGGCTCTGAACTGAGCTCCCTGGCTCACGCAGGAGGGGAAGGAAGAAACGGGATTTGAAGATGGCCGTTGTATTGGACGTGCCGAAGTCACTGTTGATTTTAGGCCATGGAAGAATGATCTGCTGTGTTCCCTGGTTGTCTTGGCTCCTGCTCATAAAGGCACTTAAAAAGCTGTCTAGCTTCAAGCATGTGCTTAAGTGCTTTGCTGAATTAGTCAATTAGTGTATTAACTTGCCTGCAATCTTTGCAAAAGTCAATTGAAAGCACTGGGATTTTGATGAATGCTTTTGATGGCCTCTGGAGCAGACCACAGGTACCAAGGTACCCTCCCCGATCACACATAGCCTCTGGCAGCCCAGCCCTGCGGAGCTGCTGCGTGAGGAAAAGCTGAGCTTGGCTGCTTCTCTCTGGTCATCTCTAAGCTATATTGAGGCAATTTTTTGTGATCAGCTACGTTGTGTCGTTTGCAACACTCAGCGCCATTTGGAAACTTCTGGCTGCATGAAGCAGAGCTCAGTGTGTCCTGCCAGAAAAGGGTTTATATGCTTATGTTTGGAGATTGCTTTTCCTGCTAATTGAGGCTCTGAACTCCAGTGATGCTTTTCCTTTGATTTAATTAAGGGAAGCTGTTTCCAAGGAATCAGACATCGAGCTCACATCAAAGACTTCAAGAGCAGTGATGCACCCCGAGATGAAACGGATGTGATTCGCGGTGACTCACGGGCTGTGTCCAGCTGCCAGATGAGTCAGCATTTGCAGCAACCTCACCATAATCCACCCGCCAAAATTAAGGACCTCTGATATCGTGTCCATGCCGGGTGGAAGGAGACGAGCCCCAGACGTCCTGTCGCTCCTCAGACCACAGCACACAGCAGTGGCCCATCCCCATCCCCAGGACAGTGTCCCGTGGGACCTGCAGCTCTGCACCATCACGGACAAACTCCCCAATGGGGAATTTAAAATCTTGCCTTGCTCACGTCTCTAGTTTGCTGACAGAAGCATATAGCAAAAAAGAGCTGAATTTCTGGTGAATATCAAGCCTGGGTGCAGAAGACCTCAAGCCTTCTCAGCTCATTAAAAGCCAGACTCGAGCCAATTCCAAAGGAACTTGTAGCCAAATGAAGTGCTGAAACAAGTTATTTCTTTTAAAACTTCTGCGGAAGCAATATTCTCACTGGTGCAGCCCAAGGGGAGGATCACAGCGCTGGCCCATGTGCCCCTGCCCCTCTCGCATTTGCCAAACAGCAGCAAGTAACGGATTTTTTTCCCCTTCTGCAGAAAGTGTAATCCGAATTCTTGCCGATTCTTGTAAAATTTGAAAGCTGAGCAAGCCTGAATTTTACACACACACACACACGAACACACACCCCGTGTAACTTGTGATGCATTTCTGCAGATGCAGGGGAGGACGGCGACCATCTGTTTTTCTGGATGGGAGAGCAAAAGAGCCACGAGGAAAGTGCTGGTGAGGTGGTTCAGCTCGGGGCTGTGATTTATAACTGTTAATACAACAAATCCTCTCCAATTGCCCTGGCATTGCTCAGGAACCAGCATCCAGCTAACAGAGCAAGCTAAGGTCAGGCGAGTTTAATGATGACTGACTTGACTGGGAAAGTGAGGGAAAGGCCAGATAAATTGCCACCCTCGGGGCCAAGCTAAATCACTGCGGACTGCAGCTCCGCGGCTGCTGGCTGGGATGGAGCAATGGGCACTGCCATGTCCCAGTGGCCTCGCTCACAAAATGGGGCTTAAACTGCAAATGCAAGGGCTCATCCCTCACCTCCACCCTCCTGGAGGCATTGCTGGAGACCAGCGGCAGTGGTCAGCTCTGTCCTGGCTTCAGCATCTGCACTTGCGAGGAGGCAGCAAGACTGAAATTTTATTTTGGATTGACTGAAAAAATAGCTCAACAAATCCAAGCTTTTTATTTCAAATTTTGGGGGTTTAAATTTTTTCTTTTTTTTTTTTTTTTTATTACTCAATTGGAGGAAATGGTGAAGCTATGTCCACCACCCTGTCCTGAAATGGGGCACCACTTTAGTTCTGAGAATGGTAGAAGAGGACATTGAAGTTATTTTTAGAGGAAAAACCTAAAAATGTAAACAAAAGCTTCAGCAAACACAACATAGGCTCAGAAAACATCCTGATGTCACCAAATCTGTACTTTTCACTGGAAAAAGATGCATGAGAACCATTTGCCTGTGTTTACAGAGAGAAAATGGGAACAGACTGGCTGCTGCCACCCACCCGAGGCCTGTTCCCATCCCAACCTCCCGACCATGCCCTCCAAACTGGGAACACCCCGCATCTCTGTGTGCACAGCTCTGCTGGTGCAACTGGCAGCACCGGCATCGAAGGGGCAAGTAACAGGATGGGCAAGGAGCCCAAACTGCCCGGAGCCTCACCAGCCGCTCTCTCTGAAGGCATCTCTTCGTGGATCTGTCCCTCCGAGGACCACACTGGCTCATGGCAGAGCACATCCTTTAAACCACTGCTGGAAGAAGTCAGCAGGAGCAAAACTGTCCTGTCTTTGGTGAATTCCACGTACGAAATAACTCAGTGTGTTATTTAGTTTAAATGATATATTTTCTTTTTCATATCCAGCAGGGCAGAATAAATAAGTCAGAGCTGGGATATTACACAAGTCTTCGAGCAGGGCAGTTTCATTGGAATAAACGGCTTTTCCCAGAGCATTTGCCAAATGGCATCACCACAGATGGAGACCCCCGGCTGGGGCTTGCTCATGCTGCTGCGATTGGGTGCTTCCCTTTGTGGCCATGTTCCCTGCAGGAGACAGTGCAAATAAACACTGATATTGAAACATCCTTGCACACCTACACGGGCACCGTGAGTGCCCAGCAGCCTGTAGGGATGCCCCAAGGAGCAGGACTGCGGGCACACTGCTAAAAACCCAACAAGAGCGGCAAAATCTCGGGCTTTCCTCACCCACTTCACCCCTGCAGATAAATCACTGCTATTACAAGACATTATTTAATTCTTTTCACGCTGACCGTCCAGCCCCTCCACAGCCATGGAGCAGACTGGCACAGGGTCGTCTCAGACAGGATATCCTCCAGGGAACAGCCTCTGCACAACATACAAACAATAGAGCCCTGCCTTTCGAACCATAGGCATTTTAAAAGATATACAACGTGCCCAATCTCTCCTCCCCACAAACCTCGGATATCTGCTATCTGCATAGCAGTCAGCACCGCGATATCAGATCTACAGCATAATTTATTTCCTGCTGTTTGTGAGCGATTCCCACCAATGTTAAAGGGAGCGGAGCGGGGCTCTGGTCCTGCACCTCTGCCCACCCCTTCAGATGCTGCAGGTTTCAAGAGCTCGGGTGTCCATACATTTGCACGCTGAGCTGAGACGGGTCGCTCTGCTCCCAGCGCTCGATGGCACAACAAACCCACCAGCCAGTCTTACCCATGGCAATGCTTACAGAGGCCTTGCTGCAACTCCACTTCCATAGGTACCCATCAGTGTTTTGGGATCGAGGCGCATGCAGGTGTACAAAACATCATACCGAAGCCTTTCGCAAGGGCTTTAAAGAAACTACTGAACTAAAGCATCTTCTAATCACCTTATGCATCACGTGGAGATGCAACGTTTACAGCAGTCCAGGTGCGTCATAAAACAGCAAAGAGCCAGTTGTTCATGGTCTCTCTGGTTCGGTCATGTTAAGTTGCACCGACTTCACTGCTGTCAGCCGCACTGCTGGGCCCTATTCTGCTCTCAGTTATGTCAATGCAAATTTGGAACAACTCCACTGACTTTCACAGCATAACCCAATTTAATGGAGAGCAGGATCTGGTGTGCTTTCTAAATTCATCCTGTCTAATAGGGAACAGACTTGAACCTCTGACTCATTAGCAAGGGAACATATATTGAAATTTAAGTTCCCAGTAGGTAAACATCTCTTGAGCCCATTTTTTTTTCCCTTGTGGAAACAGTGTGACTTGCCACTGAATTGTAGCCTGATACCCACCGCCTGCAATGGGCCGCTTTTGTAGCATTGAAAAGGTTTTCATCTGCTTGACAGAGTGAAACAGAGAAAGTCTCTTTAAAAGCCATTTCAGACTTAAAGCAAAGCCCTGAAATCCTGCCAGTGGGAGTACGTGCACCTTGAGCAGCCTTGAGTGAGCAGACGAGTCCAAGCCGATGGCATGGCACTAGCAGCACGCAGCAATGGATCTCAAGAGTCCCAGGGATATTTCTTGTGTGTGTATCATATCTAGTTCCTCCCTAGCAAGTCCACTGAAACTGTGTTTGATTTATTAATGTATTAATCAGAGTGGAGACTGTTTATACTGGGCTTTGGGAAGAAAGCCCTTAATGGAGGAGCGTGCTACTGTGGGTCTGCTGTGCGCAGGGCCAGGTGGCTCCTTTCTGGCTGGCGGTGGCCTCCGGCATGCCCTTCCCAGCGGCACTCACATCTTTCACAAGCACATGAAGACAAAGAACACAGAAAATAGCTCCTTTTCTCCCACAGGCAAAGCAATCCCATGCTGTCAGCACAAGCAGGAGGTGCTGCCAGGCCCCGGTGGTGCAGGCAGAGCCCTGGGGACACGCTGCCTGGCTGCTGCTCCCAGCACCACACCACAGGCAGACTGCTGCAGGGAATGCCTGGGGACAAGGCTTGGCAATAGAGCCCTAACTGGCTGAATATCACTTATATTCAAAAACCTCACCATCGCTGAGGATTTTGATCCTTTGGGATCTTCGTCATCTTTCTAGAGGGCTCAACGATGAGCCGTGCCTCAGTTTACCAGCCTCCGCACATCAGTGTGTGAGCACAGCTTAGGAGTGAAAGCCCCGTGGCCTAGGGCCATCTCTCTCAAAAGGTTTAAAAGAGGTTCAAGCAATTTTTTTTAGCCCTCGTTCTCATTTGAGCCCCAGCAGTTACTGTGCCTCAGGCACCTGGAGGGTCGAGCTCCCTGCCTGCTCCTTCACTCCCTTGCCACCCCAGTGCAGAGCAGCCAGGCCCGCTCTCCCCACAGCCCTTGCTGTCTGAAACCCAGTTTCTGCTAATCTTCATGTGCAGTCTTTTAGAAAATGGCTGGGTTTTGCAAACCATTCTCCCGCAAACAGATTTCTTTGTACTTCCTGAGAATGCAGGACACCACCTACACCATGAATTACAAATAAGGAGGAGGTCACAAAAAGAAACCTAAAAATCCCTAAAAAACCCCTAGAGACAAGCTCCATCACAAGTGGACTCCCAGCCTGCAGCGCTGGGCGTATTTCACAGCGAGAGGAGCGTTTCGCTTCATCCCAAGCAGGAAACGGCCGTTCCAACATGCGGTTTCTCTGCTGGGTACTTGTCTTTCATTTTGCATCCCTGAGCCAGTGTAGGATTTGCAAACATTTAATAATTCCAAGAACAAGTGCATTAAAGCCTCAGAACAAGGGGAAAGCCCTTTTCCTGCCAATGAGGCATATTATTGACAATACCCCATTGTTGTACTCTCACTCACCACCCCTTAAAGTAATTAATGGATAAATCAGGGGTTTTTCTGTGGCATTTCTGTGGGTGGAGTTTATTCCCATCCTTATCTGAGCAGCGGATCTTTCCCACCAGTAACTTGGTGCCAGGGTGTCCCACAGCCCATGACGCCGGAGCGCACTGCAGAACAAACAAACTCGATTACGGGAGGATATTTACAATTGCTGACCAAACTCTCGATTTCCTCGGTAAGCTCCTCAAGACAATATCCTCCGGGTGCTGGCCTCCAATTGTACTGTCAGAAATTGATACAGGACCAAGAATGAGAAAATATTGTGTTTAGATTTGCGATAGGCAAGCAAAACAAGTGAGCGATATTTTTGGAGGGTTCCCCCCCGCCCCATGTGTTTTTTTATTTTTACAGCCATGGGATGGAGCAGGGTGAGCGCGGAGCCTCCCCTTGCCCACCCTGCCCTGCTCCTGCCAGCAGTCAGCCATGCAGTGCTGGCAGGCACTGGTGCTATGTCCCTGGGAGGACAAGGAAGAGGGACAGCGCTGCACCTTGTGCATGAGTCTCATTGTGGCCCAAAACTCGTATAGTGCCTTTACTGAGCTCATTAAAACAGCCCTTCTCAGATCTGCCAGGATTCAAGCAGGAAACCATGGTGCCAACACGTAGGGGTTTCCAATGGAGGATGAAAGAAGCCTTCACCTCCCATCGCAGGTGTAATCTCTGCTCATCCAAGGGGTGCCCTGTGCACTGCAGCTCCCAGCACCATCCCGCATGGGTCTCTCCAGCACCCCTTCCCCGTGCAGCACTTTTAAGTCAAGTAAAACAAGACCAAGTGCAGGGTCCTGCACCTGGGTCGGGGCAACCCCCAGTATCAATACGGGCTGGGGGATGAAGGGATTGAGAGCAGCCCTGCAGAGAAGGACTGGGGGTACTGGGGGATGAAAAGCCAGACATGAGCCAACAATGTGCTCTTGCAGCCCAGAAGGCCAACTGTATCCTGGGCTGCACCAAAAGCAGCGTGGCCAGCGGGGCGAGGGAGGGGATTCTGCCCCTCTGCTCCGCTCTGGTGAGATCCCCCTGGAGTCCTGCATCCAGATCTGGGGTCCTCAGCATGGGAAGGACATGGACCTGTTGGAGTGGGTCCAGAGGAGGCCACAAAAATGATCAGAAGGATGGAACACCTCTCCTATGAAGAAAGGCTGAGAGAGTTGGGGTTATTCAGCCTGGAGAAGAGAAGACTGCGGGGAGACCTTATTGCAGCCTTTCAGTACTTAAAGGGGGCTTATAAGAAAGATGGGGACGAACTTTTTAGCAGAGCCTGTTGCATTAGGACAAGGGGTAATCTGCTTAAACTGAAAGAGGCTAGATTTAGACTAGGTATAAAGAAGAAATTTTTTACAATGAGGGTGGTGAAACACTGGCACGGGTTGCCCAGAGAGGTGGTAGAGGCCCCATCCCTGGAAACATTCAAGGCCAGGCTGGATGGGGCTCTCAGCAACCTGATCTGGTTGGAGATGTCCCTGCTCATGGCAGGGGGGTTGGACTGGATGGGCTTTAAAGGTCCCTTCCAACCCAAACTATTCTGTGATTCCATGATCCTATATACACAGATTAACAGCAGAGCTTAACTCTGCGAGGGTTGATGGTTTAATGTTTGGACCAATTCTCTGTTTCTTATTACACCAAGAGCAAATCTTGAGTGATGGCACTGCAAGCAGTGTTTTCCAGATTTGCACCAGTTTAATGAAAACCAGAGTTTGGCTCTACATCTTACGAGATAACACTCTCTGTACTCGTGGCCAAGACGTTAATGTCTTCCAGCATTGTGCATCTTTCTCCAAAACCTTTGTAAGCCTTCCCTTATAGGTTATCCAGGGATCAAGGTCTGAAAATCCATAAAATAGACTGTCTGTGCAAGATTTGCATGTAACGTAGCATGACTTTTCTTATCACTAGGCACTCTTGTTTGACTGAAAACCTCCATTTGTTATTTAGGGGATTAGGAACATTCAACAAGAAAAGAAGAAAAGGGGCAGGTTCTGATAGGTGTGGGACTCAAATTCAGTAAAACGTTAATAGACTAATATCAAACTCTGGCCCAGAGAAGGAATATAAATTAGTCGGTTAATGAGAACTGGATCCCAACCAGCTGGATTAGGGTCCTGTAATACTCACATATTCTACTTTTCTCCCCTTGCCCTGTTAATTGACTGCAGGCCACCCAGGGTAACAAAGACATATGACAGAAATATAGTGTATATTTATGTTGGCTCGTCTTGCTGTAATCTCTTTCAGGGTATGACCTGACTTTAATAACTCAGACTTACCCTATCACTTTCTGGCTCATTTCCTTGTGGGCTTATAACATACACAGTGCTTTTCAGTTTATTCCTTCAGTACATTTGGGGGAAAAAAAAAAGAGAAAAAAAGGAGAGAGGGAGAGGGAAACTGGCTACAAAAATTCATTAAAATCCATCTCAGAGGCTCTGCTTGCATGTCTCATTGCTTAGGGGCTCCTACAAATATTTATTAGCACGGATCACCTCCTGACAACATTTCCCCATGGCCAGTAACAGCATCATCAGCGAACAACTGGAAGATGTGAGCACTGGCATCTGTTCCACCCACAATGAACTGAGAACTATAAACATCTCTAAGGCTGGGTAATTTATCATTACAAGAAATTATACAAAGAGGCAGGAGTTGAAGTAAAATCAGGTTATTTCATGGGAGGAAATCTGATTGTAAAGGCATACCAAAATATCTTCTAATGTATCAGCTTTCCTAATGGCTTGCAATGGCTTGTACATTCAGTTCTCTGTAGCAGAGACTGTTTAAATCAATATAACCTTCTTGTTTACAATTGTTTCTGTACTTCTGATATTATTAGTACAGATTGTCAGGTGACAGTATTATAATTATACTGCTAAGGTAAGTTGAGAGAAACGATCCAATTTCAATTGCAAACAGTTTCAAATATGTTACTATAGTAAGAAGGAAGAAAAAAAAATCTTCTGAAACTCAGTTGTTTAGGGTGGAGCAGATAGCGTTTTTGGGTGGAAGTCCATAAGCAATGATTTTACCTTCAGGTCCACAAACAGGGACCAGAGGCAGACCTTTTAGTTCCTACAAGCCTCCATTCTACACCATTTGTTTACCTTGTCTTAAACCAGGTAGTTCCTAAAACTGAGATTAGAAGAGGTGGTGAGAACAGAGATAATATAGGACTAACAGGGATGCTGATCCCAACTAGAAGAATGAGAACAGCCAGCCAAAGAAGAGGAAAAAGCAGCTGTGAGCAGGTTGAAGGGGTGATCTGCAGGCACACAGTTGTGCCTTTAGGATGCAACAAAGGATTCAAAGGAGCCAAACATCTTGAGGAAAGAAAACAAAAGAATTGGCCTCACATGAACTTTAATTTTGCCCAGAAATTCCACCCTAGATCAAAGAACTACAGTGAAAGTTTAGCTGGAAACAGCATTTTCCTGCACAGAAGTTCAGCTTCAACAAGTGGGAAACTTTTTTCCCCCGTGAAAAGCTAGTTTTGTCAAATTCCTGGCCTGTTCTAAAGTAGGTTTAGTCCAAAGGCATTTTTTGTTTTTTGAGAAAAATCAAGTGCAAGCCATGTTGGGACTGTTATCTGGGCTGATGGTGTAAGGCTCGTAGGGACCACTGGGGGACCCCTTTAGCAACTAGCCTGCCCAAGGCCTGGAAGCAATTTGTGGGGTGCAAAATGCCAGGAAAGAAGGCAGCTGGTTCACATGGAGGTGTAGACCTGCCCCTGGGTCTGAACTAGGAGTCTGTGAAGCACAAGACGTGTTTGAGACCTGAGCTAGAGATACTGAGTCATGAAGTTCTAGGATACTTCTGCTGAGGTTGGTCCTTTTGCTAGGAAGAAAAGGAGCTCTTGGGTGATGCTGATGGAAGAAGCTACTGCAAACACTGGGGTTGTAGAGGAGAAGACAGGGAAGAGTGAGCAGAGACAGCTGTTTCTTGTATGTCCCCCGGTCAGTCATTCCAGTGCAACAGAGCAGATGGGAGGACACAGACATGCCTGTGAGTTGCATCCCATCACGTGATGAAATTTTACATTTCAGAAATGGAAGAAGCATACCAGCTCTGAGTATAAACCACACTTACAGCCCTCTGAATAAAGTTAAGGATTTAATCATTTGGTTTATAGAGATGAGACATGATAGATTTACTACCTTCTCCCTGCAGTTTATTATCTATTGACATGGTTTTCTTTGCAAATTCCAGTTACCAATGACTTGCTGTTTTTAGCACTGGAAAAGCAAAGTGCAGAAAGATGCCAGTTAGCTCTGCTAGCTGTTCTTCACATTGCTCTTCGGCTGGTGCTCTCAGTTGTTCTGAGTAGACTCAAAAAGTCATTGGAAATCTGAAGTCTTTTGTCCAAAGCTGGAATTACAATTGCTTGTGTTTTCAAGGAGCTGCACGTGAGGTCCTTTACAAAAATTAACTGAAGTAGGGTGATGAAAATCTGCCTTTATCCTTTGAAACAGGAGCACAGATCAGGAAGGGATCTGCAGAACTGCAGACAGCAGTTGTGACATGTAATTGCTCATATACACTAAGTAAGCCTCATCTTAGGTGGTGGTGGGGGAATCAGTTTCTTTCCCACACTCCTTTAACTGAAAGAAATTCTCTCTGATGGCCAGAGACCTTCTTCCAAATTCCACCCCAAGTATATTTATGGCCAGCCTACATTCATTTGTTCTTGTGCCAACATTGTCCTGTTTAAATAGCTCTTCTTCCTCCCTGGTGCTTACCCCTCTGATGTATTTATTACCCTCATGATATAGTTAAACGAGGACGGCTTCTATTCAGAAAGCTTTTACATCTTTCCCATTGGTTACTCTCTTATTGACAGAAACTGTAAGTGCTTGTCCCAAGGCACTAAAAAAAAAGGGGGGGGGGACACCAATGCAACGCTCACTGCAACTGGTGGCTCACCCCAGTGAACAGCTTGGCAACAACTGGCTGTTCAGGATCAACTCATGGTTTACAAATGGAGTTATTAAACACCTTCTAATAGTGTCCTGTGCATTCGCTGTTAACTTCTCTGTGAAAACGGGTACAGGAAGAGGAGTCTGACTTTTAATCATAAACCTACCGTTCAGTTAGTGACACCCCAGTGGCTATTAGAAGACAGGGCAATAAGACATCAGCACTTCCTTAATGACTGTGCCATCCTAGGAAGCAGTCCATGGAGATGTATGCTATAAATGCACATCTTCATCCAAACATCACTAAAAGTCAATCTTATACCTTCATATCAGCAACCACTACTGGAGACAGGACCTGATGGATCAGCATCACAGCCCACAATGCCCCTTCCTAACGCGCTGTTGGTATTCAGTGCTCACACAAGAGCAGGGCTCCAACACGCACACGTAATGGCATTTCAGAAGAGCAGAAAAGTGATGTGCCATCCTTGCAAAAATTAGGGTACAAACATAAAGAAAGGCCATAAAAAGCCACATCACACAGATCCAAATATTCATTCTGTCCACCTCAAGATCTGAGGATGTTCATTCCTGAATGTTTTTGCTCAAGCTGAAGTTGGAGAGGAATTAACTTGGCACATTCGCACTTGGTGTCTTTCTTTTGCAGTGATCCTATTGTTTTGAAACATAATGGGGCAGAGTTTTCTATAGTCCCACTGGGACTGTATCAAAATTGACATCAGTAATGAAAAGCATGCTGTGTAATGCTGCTGCCTGCTCTTAACACCACAATTTCAGCCAAGAAACAGTAAGTTATTCACATTTACTCCCAGTGAACTGGAAGGCCTTTTATTCAGGCTCCACATTAAATTTCAGCTGCCCAAAATGGTCTCATTCTTATTCAGGTCAGTGCTTTTGACTTCTTAGGCTTGTACAGTTCCCAGGGCAGCTCAGGCCTGCAGCAGCTCTGAGGAGCTCTGTTTTCCGCGGTGTTGTTACTTGATAGCATGTTGATTTAAGGCACTGTTTTTCTTCAGACTCCTTCAATCAATATCCAGTAAAGGAGCGCGAAAAACAAGCTAGTCAAAGACACTGTATTTTCCCCCAAATTCTGAATTCTTATCCACATCCTCACCTTTAACATTTTCTACTTAGGCCTGTACTTGAAGCTAGAGCTGATTTAAAAGTAGTTCATATCTTTGGCCTTACACCAATAATACTTATGTACAGTTGAGGTGTGCATTGCAGGAAGCCTTTATCAAAGACTGATAAATGGACATACTTCAATACCACATGCTGTCAAGTATAAACCTTCTAACAGTGTCCCAGTAGTGTCTAATTGTGCAGATTACATTTCTTTGGAAAAGCTGCTGAAGAATTTTTTTCCTGCCATTTACACTGGTAACATCACTGCGCTGAACTCGGAGACTGAATTCGTGCTACATGCTGGGAGATGGAGGGGCATCAGGAGCCTGGGGAGGATGCTGGCTCCTGTGGGAGAGATGGCATTCGGACTGTTACCCTGATGAGAAATCTGTGAAGGTTGCAGATGCTGTGGCTCTACAGGGATTTAAAAAAAAAAAAAACAAACCAAAACATCGGGGTCCATGAGAATCATGCTAAAAGCTGAAAAATTATTGGACTTCTTGAGAACTTGAACTTTCAAAGATAATTCAATATATTTATTATTCCTCTGCATAAACTGCCTGCCAGTTTGCATTCAGGTCTCCAGAACAGTCCCACCACATTGCAGTCCTCCAGGATGCTGCTCTGAACCGTCGGAGTCAGCTGCCTTCGCTTTGGCCGTGCCTCTCCCCACGACGAGAGCTCCATGGGTGCTTGCCCCTGAGCAGATGATGCTCATTCTCACTCAGTGTTTTGAGGTGAGGTTCAGGGATATCCAAGAGGCCTGATCACCTCTTCCTTCAAGCAGGTTGGTACCAAAAGCACTGGCACAGAGTTAGTGGGGAAAAAGAAAAGAAGTTTAATAGCAGCCGTTCAGTAAATGCTGCCTGATTACCACCAGAAGCGACTGCCTCTGTGAGCCCTGAGCCACACGAGAAGCATTGGACAGCATTGTGGTTTGCACCAGAGCTCTCTGAAAAGGAGCTCTGTTTGTTTTTCATTTTCCCTTTCCATAGAAGTTGTGCCAGCACAAAGCTGGGGAAACAAGTATTTTCTTTGGAAATGCCTCAGAGATAAACATGCTGTCAGAAACGGCTGCATATATGGCATCTTCCATGCACACCTCGGCAAGCAGGGGAAGTTTGAACAAGCAGCTGAAGGTCCTGCAGCATCGCTCTGCTCCTGCTCCATCTTGGGACAAAGTCTCAGCACCCCTGAGCAGAGCTGAAGCAGTTCTCATCTGATGGGGCATCCCACCCCTCGATGGGTGCTGGCTCCCTTGCTCCTGGCAGCAAATGCTCGATGGGGAGCAACAGACTCTTGTGAGTCTGTACGAGAAGATTCCCTCCTCCTGGACATGCCTCATGGTGGTAAAAGCTGTTTCACCACATCCAGCTTCCCACTAGCTCGACACAGTGGTGCACGGGCTGTGCTCATGGTCATTTCTGTCATCGCAGGCTCTGCTGTGAGCTGTGCTGCTGTGACCAACACAATTCCCTGCTGGGTCAAGCGCCAGGGCACTGGGCACCTTTACATAAAGCACCAGGCCAGAACTGAGCAAAACCCACAGCTTACACCAACGACATGGGCAGAAGAGAGCCGCTGGGAGGAAGGTGCTTAGCTTCCTTCTAAGAGATCAACCAAGAAGGCATTTAAAACCAAGCCTGATGATGTGTGACACGCTTGCACACACTGCAAAGGATGGAACACTGACGCACCTGAGCTCACTACTCTCTGCTCCACAGGTTCGGGTGTTGGAAACCCCAAAGAGGCACACTGAGGAATTTTGGGACCTGGAGATGTGTCAGCACCTGTTTGTAAATGCAGCTAATCCAAAATTAGCCAGGAGAAGTGGAAGAATCATTTGTCAGCTCCTGGTCTCCTCAGCCATCTTTAAAAAAATGTCACAGATACATTGACACTTCTGCTGTCGATTTAAATAGCAGCCACCGTCCAGGATCGGCTGCTGGGCGAGGGGGCAACGTGTAGCTCCTGTCTCAGATGACTCACCAACATGCCTGAGAAACTCCCTTATACCACAGACTCCAGTAGCAACCCCACAACAAACAGTTGTCCAGGGCTTGCAGTCGTCCTTCGGGGTTTAGGACGTAATCCTGCCAGTGCTTGGGGAGTGGGGCGCGAGATGGCAGCGCCTCGCTGCTCCTTTCTCCTGCTGCCTCATGGCTGAGTTGCTGGACTGGGATGCAGGTGATATGGAAACCCCTGCTTTGCCATAAATCCTCTACCCCCAATAAAATGTTCAGTCTATTGGGCCTGGTTTTTTGTGAGTACACTAGTGATAGCAAAACCTCCTCCCCAGCTTTTCCAACTGACCCCTGAACTCCTTGAACAAGAGGTGGTTCACACCCACATTTAACTGGGTATTGCACTCTGTAGCAGCTGGGCCATGGTGTGCTGGATGTCTTTGGATCGTAACTACTTTTGTGGAGCTCCACTGGAGCGTCTTGATGCACAAATGCATCCTCAAAACACTCTGAATTTGTAAAGCAGAAAAAGTCATAACCCAAAGAAGCTAGTGCAGCCGTCCAGTACCTCCTCTCTGCAAAACAGGCTCGGAGGAGTTTATTCCAGCCAACACTTTGGCAGGGTGATCTGTCAAGCCTGCCTTTTTAACATGAAAATACAGAGCTCTTAGGAGTGACTTGGAAAATCATTTCCCCTCCACCTCTCCTATCATGCTGAGGGCAGAAGCCTTGATTGCAACGCTCCCACCCCTACCCCAGTAGAATTGTAGCTCTACCTCCGAAATGCAAGTTAAGTGTTATGACTCTGCCGCTACCCAGCTCTGGGGAGGACACTCCTAAACAAACACTTCTCTCATCTGGACCAAGAGAAACTACAGAGCTTCCTATTACCTCATTGTGATCCGCACCGTGACCCTCCGCAGCTGCATCAGACACACCTTCATCCTTCTCTAAAAGCAACACTTGTGCCCGAGCCACACAGCTTTACTCGCAGGAGTCATTTCTGTTCCTACTGTTTCACCAGGATTAGTGGAGCTGCACATACAGTGAAGGGGATCTCTTTAATATGGGTTCACAGGAGCAAGCACTTAATTATTTAAGCTATTCCAGCATGATCTTAGCACACCAAATATTTTCTCTTCATCTGTCAAGAGAACTTGACCAGTATCCAGGGATTTCTCAGCAACACTGGGAAAAAACTGAGCTAGAGATGATGTATAGTTTTCAATATGACAGTGAAACTATTACATAAAGGACTTCAGAGCCAATACAAATCAACATCCTGTGAGGTTCTCATACATCTTCCAAATGAGATTCTGCTCTGGCCATGCCAATTCCAGGGGTTTTTTTTTGTTGTTGTTTGGGGGTTTGTTTTTTTTTTTCCTTTTAAGATACAGCAAGGAATTACCTACATTTTAATGAGAAACAAATAATTTTGGTAGAATGCCAATTGCTGGAATAAACATTTGCAAGTCCTAGAATATAACCACTAGGCCAAGTACAGTGATCCTTCTTAACAAGACAAAAAGGGCTAATCTTTTGTAGGTAACATTCATTTTATACTTAATTTTAATATTGAACTTTTCCTGCTGTAACTTCACTTGAGCCATCTTTCCTCCACTGACTTTTAAGTTTCTAAACACACACTAACTCAACCTAATAGAGTTAGAAATTTACTCTGTGGGAGTTTTTAATGCTTTGAAGAAAGATAACGTGTATTTATAGCTAAAATCATATCTTCATTTGGAACCCAATTCTTCAAGCACATAATTATATAAATAGTCCCTGGCCAGGCAAAAAAAAAATTGTCTTCAGGATTTATAAGCTGCAAGCCAAGATTCCCAATCTGTCGGAGCTCTGTGAGGAGAGAGCCTGCTACAGGCACCAGAGCAGCAAAAGCACACGTAAGACCCAACTCAGACTGGGCCTCAATGTTTGCCTGTATTTATTCCCCATTCAATGCTCACATTCTTTTTGCACTCTTAAGGAGCAATTGTCTGTTGGAGAGCCAGCCACAGCAATCAGCATCACTAACTGTATCGCCTAATGAGCAGGAACTCATGTCCTTGCTGCCCCGGGTCAGAGGCAGGTCCTGCCACCCTGGTACCCTGTCCCTGACAGCCACTGGTGCCAGCGGCTTTGGGAGATGGCGGTCCACAGCCCAGGAGCCAGCCTTGCAGCACATGATATATAATTCATTGTTCTTGCGTACCCATGAGAGACCCAGGTCTGTGTATACATTCAGATGGAACCGCAACCCTTTCCTACCGCTATCTACCACACAATGTTTATCAGGGTTTACAGACCACTTCCTTTTTAAAACCCTTATTGAAATTTGCACAATAAACAATTTACCCAATTGGTTTTAGGAGGCCCTCAGCCCTTTTCCTTTCAAGGCAAAGGAAAACACATTTACTTATTATATAGAAACAGGCTGGGCTCTGGAGGGGCCAGGGAAGGCAAGCGAGAGGGCTCAAGGCTCTGGATGCAAGCATGGACACTAGGAGGGGATGTACCTGCCCCATGAGACTATCAATCAGACCTACCCTCCAATCAAGACATGAAAAATCATCCAGATCACAGGTTAAAGCCCCTTTGCTGGCAGCAGCACAGGTTTCCTGCAGGTACCAGGGACAGGAGTCACACACAGCATGGCCTTGGTCGTTCCCCTCATACAGCACTGCCTGTCCACCAGTAATCATGGATGGGGCCAGGCTCAGTATCACTGACATTTCTCCCAGCTGAATGTATAGTCTATACATAGCTCTGGTTTGGATGATGAGAGGACCACAAAACTGCTGCTTCACCATCCACCTACAAAGCCTCCAAGCTCCTGGAGCCCACTGGGCCCAGGTTTGCTGCAGCCAGAAAGACCTCTGCCCCCAGCTGTGGTTTGGTCCCTGCATTTTTGTTTTGTTTCCGAGGAAGCTGTGGAAGGCATCCTCAGGGACACAGAAGCTGCCAACAAATTGTCCCATACTAGATATGGGAGGCACAGCTGGGAGCACAGACACTTCCCCTTATTGGAAGACAATTGAAAGTCAAACCCAACTTTTCCAGGTGCAAAACACTGCATGAATATTGCATCCCATAGGAATTTGACTGCCCAGTGCATTAAGGATTTGAACACCAGGCACTACAAGCCAAGCGTGCAGTTGTTCCGAGTTCAGGGCATCACATGAGAGGCCGAGAAAGAAAGAAGGAAAAATCTTCTTTCTGAACAGAGAAGGTACATCTTTAACACCATTCCTACAAAAAGAGGGGACAAGAGAAGCAAGGTAGTACTTGCTCCTTGGGAGAAGATGCCCATTCAAGCTACGTTTTCAGAAAGCCACACAGCTATAAGGAGGATGGAGGTATACCTTTTCCAGCTGAGAGCTACTGAAATGAAACCCCTATCCTAGGTGAGCCAGGCAAGGGTCAGTAATGCAAGTGCAATAGCAGGGGAAGCTTTGAGCCTAAAGCAATTCACAGGCACAGGGGACTCCCAAAGGACAGCAACAGCTTCTCCCATTCCTTCGATAAACCAAGGATTTCCATCAGCCTGAAGCCTAAACAGTTTCCTCCCCCTTTTCTACCATGGAAAGCTCTCCGTTGGGTTTTTGGTGGGATTTTTAGTTTTTCCTTCTGAAGGTGCTTGTATTACAGGGCACAGAGAGAAGAAAACAGTTATCACCCAGGAGCAGTAGCTTTAATGCAAGATATAAATAATTTACTCGGTTTTCTCTTTCTGTCTGAACTGTCATCATCTGCAAGGGACAGAAGAGCCAGGATCCCCTTCCCACCCTGAGGAGGGCAGGCAGCTGGTTTAGGCAGTAGCTCCCAGACTGCCTGGAGATTTTGACCCATTGCCCAGCCGCTTTCAGACCCCTGAGCAGTGGGAATACATTTGCTGGGGAAGTGCTGACCTTTCTGCATGGCAGGAATTCATGGCAATGGCTTGAATGTGAGAAGTGCAGCAGCACTTGGTAAGAGATGCCACATTAATGCTACACCCAACACTGACAGAGCAACTTTCATGTTAACGAGCTCCCCACATTTTTTATGAATTTTACACCACTTGCAGATCTTGCATGAAATGCAGCCACATCTGAAGGTGAAGGAGTTAACCAGCCGGGACCAGACATGCAGCAGACAGAAGGGGAGAAGTCAGGGATGGATACAGTGGCAACAGGCATCCATCAAGTGCAAAATCGTTAGTGCTTTCATAAAGTGATTTCAAAAAAAGAAATGAAGGGTAGAGCACAGTTTTTTTGCTGGAGTGCTTAGGGTAGGAAGCATCACAGCTGGAGCTGGGATAGTTCAGTCTTGCAAAATTCTGTTTGTATTCTCTCAAGGCAATGAATACTGGCTGGGCAAGCCAAATGCAATTAATTCATGGTAAGAGCTGGCAAGTACAATTCCATCCCCAGATTTCCACCCTTCCCCTCCATCCTGACACACACATTCTGCCTCCAAAAAATATACGCTCATCAGGAAAGAAAGCAAGGAGGAGTGCTGTGTCCTGGGCTCCAGCTCTGCCTCCAACACTGTGCTCCAATATTCAGCATTCCCAGGGCCAGTCGTTTATTCTCTCTGCTTTGGCTGTGGTTAGCTTCTTTTGGGGAGGGGGTGGCAGTTAAATTGACAATTAATCACAATTTTAAAGCACTTCACTACTTTTCAGAACAGAGAAGTTACAGACGGGGAAGTGTTAGAAGTGAGCAGTAAAATGCTGTGATTAAGCACCTGAAGGTCATGGATGTGCTCTACATGAAGGAGGGAAAACTTCCTCCCCTACCCCCATCCCTTCTTGATAGCACAAATTAAAAAACAAAGCCAGCTGTTCAGTCAGGAGTGACTTTAGTTTAAATCTTTCTGTTTCTTGCTCAATAACCCTTTCATTATAAGCTTCCTGCTGGGAAAGTTTGTGAGCCAAGGCATGCTACTGAACACGCAGCACACTGTCTGCAGAGGACAAGCGCCCAGCGAGCCCACATCCAGATCTTTGTTAAATCATTAAAATTTCTAGATCTGATGAGGCAAATCAGAGGGTGTTGGTTTAAAAATGAAAAATAAAAAGATTAAGATACAAGCTGTTCTCCATGAGAAACTAATCACAGGCTGGAAAGTTCTCTAGCAGTTTGAAGAAGAGGCAAGAAACAGAAGGAAGCAGCTCAGGGATTTGTGTGCAGGAGGCTGTTTCTTGCCCTGCATGGATTACATTCGTAACATAACCTTTTAATTGAAATAGTTTGTTCACCTGTGAGCTAGCTCCAAAGTCCTTTGAGGTCTGTAGGAAATTCCCAAGACTCTGGATGGGCTTTTGCTCAAGGTCTCCATTGTTTGCATGAAGGGAAAAATCTGAATATTGATAGAAGCCCAGCAATTTGGAGGCCTTGCTAGCAAACACTGGATCTGGATGAGGGAGCATGGAGAGAAGTAAAACATGATCAGAAAACTAGCATTTACAACAGCTATCTATGGCTCTAGTCTAAGCCTGGAACATTTAAGTCACTTATATTTGGTACATAAATTGCAAAATCAAAGAGCACACCACATTGCCTCTGAAATGCCTTCTCTGAAGCGCTGTCCTCAGAAGTGAAGTTATCAAAGTCACTCATTCAGTGGCTGGCTGACATGACTTTGTAAACTTATGGAAAATAACACTATTCAGTGCTACCTACCTACATATATAACTCCAGGGGAAGTTGCTATCGTGGTGCACAGAGCCCAAACAAACCAGTTGCAGGCTGAGATCTGATGGAAACCGCCTGCAGGGAAAGCCTGCTTAGTAACACCCACAAAATCCAAATACCCACTCAGGCCAGGAGCATCAAGCTTTCCACCTTTCAAGTACCTCTAGCTCAATTTTTACTTCTGCTGAACCGTAATTAAAGTCAATGATCTCTTGTAAGCTTCAGATCAGCCCATGCAAGCTTTGTTTATACAGACTTGTCAGCAATTTAAGAAACCACACTTAATTGGGCTGACTACAACCCTGTGAGAACACAGCTGTCATTCTTTTCTCTTCAAACACTTCTTGACCCAACACATTACTGAAACCAGAGAGACCACACCAGTCCTCCTCCCCCAACCGCTTGAGTGTACGTTACGTTCAAACAGGTTCACCACCTTCATTCCCAAAGCCATCACTTTCTCTCACTCGGTGACTCATTTTTTTGGTATATTTATTTGCCCAGTGCTGGAATATCCCATGTCTGCTGACATAAGTGATTGCACAGCAGCCGAGGCTCCTCTCCCACACGCAGAGTGTGTTTAGGCTCTTTTGGGGTTTGCACAGCCCAGACCTCACAGGCAGCTGGACTGGGTTCTGTTAGTCATTGATCAATCTTTCAGAGCAGTGGCCGACAAATTTGTTTTAACACAAGTGTCTAAACAAAAAAAAAATCCTACTGCTCTTTTACTGCAAGAACGAAGGACAAAAAAAAAAATCTTTTTTTCTACAATGAAACCTGAATACCAGGTCTGTTTCAAATGATAGAAAACATAAATGTTATGATTACAGAATTTAGCATGCAAGTGGAAGAGGATACTGCCTTCTCCCCCAGAGTGAGATTTCATTGCAGCTACAAAAACACGCTGGGGAAGGTAAACTCAATGCCAAGTCCTAATGACTTTCAGTAGCACTGAAGTACACTCAGTTTTACTCCTACAGCAGTGGTCTCTTGGGAGAGTATCACACCCCTTCATCTAAGGCCCTCTAAGCTGAGCCTGAGCAAAACACCGTTCCCAGGACTTCATCCAGTAATTTCTTTAATTTGCCAACAGCCTAAGCTAGAATATACCTTTTAAGATAAATCAAATCTATAAAAGTTTTAGAGCAATAGAACAGTCTGCTTAAAGGCAGAACATTCATTAAACAAGCCAGTAATGTGCTAATTCAGGGGAATATCTTTTTTCCAAAAGGCTAGCATTACCAAATAGCGTCACTAAATACTACCAGAAAAACAATCCAGTCATCTCTAAAGTTCAGCAGTGTTCATGACAACATTCCTGTCCTGAGACTGCCACCGAGATGTTCTCATACAACTCAGTCATATGGAAGTCATAGCCGTCGCAGAGCAGCTGTGTTTTTTGGAAGTGACTTCATATTTTTGGATGTTGTCTACCACATGGAATCTAACATCTTCAACAGCAAATAAAGCTCTTCCTTTCATCCCATGCCACGTTTCCTCCATGTAATAAAGGTGGTAGATGATTTTTAACTCTGCAATGACTTCTTTTTGCTGCCTTCCCTTAAAACACAGGGACTGTATCTCTGTAAATGCCTTTGCAAGCTTCTGGTATTTCGAACATAAATTGAGCTGAGATTTTACACAAGACTGGAAGGATTCTTCTTCCCACTTGCCTCACATCTGTGCTGATGTGGATCTACTGACTCACTCCAAAATAATCACTCTTGCAAGTAAGTTCCTTTCCCAAAACTACATGTTTCATAATGACAGTTCCACCACATGTCTGTCTGGCAAACCACAAGGATTGTTGGCTACCATCTTCGGGAGAGGTCCAGACTGCATGGGACATGCCAAAACACACCCCTGGACCCTGCTCCAGGGGCCATGTGAACCAGCAGCTCAGGGGCTGCTGACAGCCAACGCCTCCGCGACCTCCTGTTGTTAAAGTGATGGTTGACAACTCTTGCAAGAGGGTAAAGAGAGAGGACGCATCAGGCTGCACTGACATGGCGAGATGAAGGGCTGGGTTCACCTTGTTCACTAGGGGAAGCTGGAAGGAACAAATGTGACCAAAAGCAGAATTTTGCTTTTCATTAGCGCCTCACCTTCCGCAGCCGTTCCCCACGGGTGCAGTCCATGCAGAGGAAGCAACGTTGCTCCCCACACATTCAACGCCAGCCTGTTGAGTCACAGCACAGTTCCCACAAACATCAGCCAAGGCAAAAGCTAACTCTCCAGTCATCGCTCCTGCCCTGCTTTGTGTGATAACCAAGTCCTTTCTCAGCCTCCCCTTCTTCAGTAAACAGTGCTCAAGCCTCACTACAAACAACACAGACAGAGAACGTTCCTTTTATCTGCTCGGGAACATACTTGACAAATAAAAACCAAACATTGCCATTTGAAATAACAACCATCTGCACATACTGCTATAGTGTATCTGCCATTCTGTCTCACCAGTCAGCTGCTCACCCCTGGAAAGCAGCTGGATCTCCACAAGTGCCAAATGGACGTGCACCAAACGTAGCTAATGAAGCACAGGGAACGCTGCTCCGAGACCCTGCAGTCAGGATCCGCCCCAGCTTTTTTGATTTGAGAAGTTGTGCAAGTGACTCCCAGATCCATTGGCGTACAGCTCTTATCAGTTCGGTTCCTGCAGGTCCGGGTGACCATATTTACTCCCTGGTGTGCCAGGAATTGATAAGGGAACATTTGACTTCAGAATTTTGGAGTAAACTCCAGACATACACCAGGATGTTCAGCTGTTCCAGACTCAGCTCATTTTCCACCTCGCCCAGCTCCCTCAGGCTAACGGCAAATTGCAGATTTCACAGAAGTGTCTGAGGACCAGATGCTCAAAATGGCACCAGGCTCCTAAGGGGCTTTAGGAAAAAGCTTTTTTGCTTTTTTAAATCCCTAAAGGCCTTATATGTATTTTAAGGCACCTTTGAAAGTGGGAGGTATCTAGGGATAAGTAATTAAGGCACTCAACACTTTCACTTCAAATGGACAGACCTAGAACGTCAGTGTTTTCCCTCAAGATCTCCACTAAGTGCATTTGCTTTCCAATTTCCTTACACCAAGAACACTGCTTAAGACCAATGTAAGTCCAGTCTTATTAAGCAAGTTATTAAGTTCTGCATATAATGGTGGATAGATGCAAAAGTAATAATATATATACACATTTAAAAAAAAAATCATACATTAAACACATTTTCTATCTAGCTTAAAATTAAAGGCACCTCAGACAGCAGCTCAGGGAATGTTATGGGGTTGGCATAAGATGGTTCAGTCCTTCCACAGACCTAACCCTGCAGTGCTTTTGGAAGAGCTACCCAGATTGTTTTGTTTTCTTCAATAAGACCTGTCTGGAATTGAAAATTTGCATACATATATAAATATATATGCAAGCTGCTGCTAGCCAGGAGGGAAGTAAACAAGGAAGTAGTCAGGAATTGGGAATAGCAGGGTGTCTTTTAGTTATTTAAGGTATTAGCTGAGCCAATGGGCATGCTTTTCCTGTTTTAAATAGGCACAATAAGATAAAGGTCAGCAGGGGAATTGGTTACATTTCTCTTTCCCACGTATAGGTATACTGCTGTGGAGGATGTAATCCTGCCCAGAACACTTTAAAGACAGAGCATAATTTGGAGATTTTAGAAGTATCATATTGGCTTCATCAGCTTGGAGCACACTGCGTTGTAGGTACCAATTCCCTGTGAAAGCCAGAAGAATTTGGGCATTCTGATACTCAGACAGCAAAACTAAATCCTGCTATGCAACTAAGGGATCCCATGGGAAGACTTACTTAGCATCAAAGCTAACTACCCTGTATGCTTATCCTTATAAAAGAAAACATCACATTGTAGGGAAACTATATTTTCTAATCAGCTTTCTTATGCTTCAACAGATAATTGAACTAGAAATCAATCTCAAAGTGCACCAAGAGGCTCAATAAATACCACCAAAAATGATAATTGCTTAGGCCAGGCAAGATGATACTCGGTGGCACTCTTCCAGATCTATTAACATGCAAACCTGATACAGACACCAGGCCATGCACAGAACCCACCTTTACTTTAGTGGCTTACCATCTTACTTTGTAATTAAACCCATATTTTTCAGTATACTAAACAATTATAGAAGGAGTTCTTCCAGACCAAAAAAAAAACCCCCACAATCTTACAAACCTGCATATCCTACTGAGATCAGTACGAGCCTTCAGTTTACTGGGAGTTCATATTGACTTGCAATTACATTTATAATGCATTCTGGTTCATTAGAAACCAATTAAGATCACTGGCAGCTGTAAATAATTCAGTTAATCAACTGCTAGCCTTAAACTGCAAAGAAAGTGATGCTTCTGATTATAAAAGTACTTTTAAAGATTATATCATTTCTTGAAGGGAGAATATTAAAGATTGGGGGGTTTTTATATATATATATATACACAGACATTCACATTCACACACAAGCATATATATAAAAGCCCAAGAGAATTTGTTTCATGGAGAAATGTAGAAGGGCCTTTACAATGGGCACAAAGGGCATTCTGAGTGTTGCTTCCTTAGTCTTAAACATCAGCTCTAAGACTGACCATGCAAAATACAGAGCAGTCTGTCTGAGGTCTCAAGCATGTTGTATCTTGTATCCAGGTTCCGTTTTACAGTTTCCTTATTGCCTCCAGAATCATTACTCTGGAGAACATGCTGTTAACTCAGCAAAAGTCAGAACCCTGCTGTCAAGAGCTCAGGGAAAAGCTATTACAGAAGCCAAAGCGTAAGGTGTGATGTTATTGGAATGTTCCTGAATAAGGAACCTAAAGCAATCAATTTGTTCTACTTTTGTTTTGGAAAAACAGTAATGAAATATTACTCTTAGGATCCAAAACGAACAAGAGATCCATTCCCTCCCTTTATTGTAAAAAAAACATATCTTGCAAAATCTGTTTTAATGGCTTATTTCTGGTCCAGGGATTTCACAATGTATATGGCTATCCTCCAAACCTTCCTTGAAAGACATGAAATAAGACTGTGTTTTGTTTTAACTTAGAAAAAATATTCTCATTGTATGCAAATTCCTTCCCTGGCCTATGGGAAAAATACATCATAGTGACCGTGAGTTTTGAAACCATCATTGTACGAACCACGATGCGTGGTTAGAAAGACACCTCATTTCACCTTTCTGCTTGACCAGTTGAGCCATCACTGAAGGGCAGAGGTACAAGAAGTTGAACAGTGTTTGGTTCAGGGGTTACATGCATTAGCTTAGGCTTGGTTCAGCAGAGCATTTGCAGTCTAGTTCAACCTTAAGCATCTCTGTATTCTTTGCTGAATTTGCAACAATAGCAGAAAGCCATACCAAAGTGCAGTCCTCACAGTGACTTTTATCTGAACAAATGTATTCAATCGTTTCCAAATAAAATACGTAGACCAGGGAATAAGGGGGTTTGATATTGAGTTTAATTGCTATTCTTTGGATGCATTCAAATAATACTAGTTTTTGGAAAGGCTGCTTTCTCAGCTCATTGTGATACTACCAAGAACCTCTGGCATCTGAACAAACAAAACGGGTGTTGAAGAGGAGTGAGCTGGCTTTGTGATATGGCAATTTAAAGAATAATGGACTTCTAGTGACAAAGTCTCCACATTGTGCAATTATTGCAGAGGAAGTTTGTTTAGGATTTAGGCCCAAGGTTCCCTAAGCGAGGCTTGTAAACAGTGTGGAAGTTGACTTTCCTGTTGGTGATAGAAAGATTGACAGCTAACAGCAACCTTTTGTGTAGCAATGACAACTGTGATTATTTTGCAGTTTCACTCCAGTGTGATTAGATTGTAATTAGGCTGTGGCTTTGCTGGATTTTTGGATTGCTTAATTGATGGCCCCAAACCAAACGACTTTGACTATGAGAAAAAAACCCTGCAACTTGAATTCCCTGCCGTTGAATTGGTTTAACGCATTCTAGTGCAGTTTCATGCTTGTAGCAAATGAACCTTCTTTCTTTATGTGCTTTGGATAAAACCCACAGGAAGTGTGGAAAGATCCACTAATGGATTCTGGACCCGGGTGCAGGTGACTCTGCTGGAGGCATCTGCTACTAAAAAGTTCCTCAAATTTGGTTCAGAGAAATGGTTTTCTATTTTGATTTAGATAATGATATAAATTTCTTTCCTCAGTTCCATAAAATTGTCACGAAGATGAAACTCCTTTTATAATGAAAAAGTAGTTGTCAACAGATAGACAACTGTGAGTACAATCTTGGTTTTATGGAAATCTGAAAGTTGTGTTATTATCACCAGTGAGACAAAGATATAATCTGGTGGATTCAGAGTAAAGGAAGCACTGTGGTTTCTTTATATTGTATATTTTTATAGGTGTGTTGCTCAGGCCACATTTCTAAACTTGGAGAATTAATATTTTCAGATCTTCTACTTTAGTGAAGAAAAGAGTAAGGCATAATAGGATGATTGTTTATATGCACAAGGATAATTTGTTGTTTAATTGAACAGATGTTAAAAACAAACAAACAAGAAAACAAATAATGGCTGAAAAAAGAACTTTGAGAAAATTAAATCAGAATTAATTTCATCAGTTAGGAACAAGTGTCTAATGGGAAGTGTAGCTAATGAGCCCATCTTGGAAATTTTTAAATATATCCAGAAACTTGAGCCACAAGCTTGTATTTGGCAAACACTATCAAAATGTTCCAACGTCATATGATAAGACTGAGTTATATAAACACAGCCCATGCATGAGAAAGTTGCCTATTTATGCTTCATATATCAAATAAGATGATGGAAACATGCCAGTATTTAAAAAGATCCTATTAAAAAGTAAAAACTTTTCTTTCCATTCTCCAAAAGAAAGTGTAAATTTAGAGAATACGGAGACAGGACCCAAGTTCTCTTCTTGGACCCACTATCAAGGTCTCCATTCAAAAAACAACACAGCTTTCTATTTTCTCCCTTTCTACAATCTAGGTATGCTCATTCATCACAGAGAAGGAGGCCACTTTGTGGATGTACATGTTCATTTACAAACAGACTTCAAAATCCTCTAAGATAAGCTAATATTGTAGAATACGTTCTTCCTCCGTTAGGAGCCTGGAGCATTTCTCTGCAGTTCAAGGCCATTCATTAGCAGCTGCCAGCTATGCTACAGGCCCCTCTCTAATCAGTCATTCCATCATCACTTTAGGACACTTGTAATGCTTGACAGGACTTTAATATAAAACTTCCCAAGGCAGTTGTCAGATGGCCATGAGTTCTGACCATGATATAATTCACATGTTTAGGAATGTAATTTCATGCTATGCGTGTTGCTGAACTGCAAGCTTTTAGTTCTGACTTCACGGTACTTAATCTCTTCCATGCCAAAAATTGCTTCAATAGCATCTTTTATGTTCAGCTGAACTGCTGCACTAGCCCAAGGGAAAACTTTGTTTCAAGGTGGATTTAAATTTTGCTGGAGAAAAAAAAAAAAACAAAACCAACAACTAATCAGACCATTTAATACAATTTACACTGTTGCTCCTTCTGCCTGTGATGTGCAGGGGATGCAGAACAGCTCTGCTCACCTCACCCCTATCAACGACTGGTACACAGCATCTCTCTCTGCTGGAAATGAGGATTTCTTCTCCTCTCCTGCCCGTAATACTTGTTCCCTGGGGGCTTTCAAGCAACTGGTCTCCTGAACACCTTGCTGGTCTGCTGGAGCTGCACAGCGTTGGACCACTGGAGAGACCTGCTCACCACTGCGCTGTGCCCCATGCACCTACACGGCAGAGACAGCCCCGCTCCAGCGAACTTGCAGTCTCACCAGCAAGGCAGATGAAAAAGCACCATCTGTGGTGCGTTCCATACACGCCACAAAGACTGGAAAGGCCTCGCTCCAGGGCAGACCTAGAAATGAAATATAAATCCCCAAGCACCGTCATACCCACAGAACAACCCTCCTACTGCCACTTTTAAGCTGGAAAGAAAGTGAAGAGGGACTCCGCAGGGTGTCCTTCATGTGGCTCCTTCTCAGACTTGTCCCTGGGATTGAATGACCCCTCTGCACAGCCAGCCTGTCCCAAAGCAGCTAAAAGGAGTGGCTGAATGAGATGGAAATAGCAGTCATCCCCCCCAGACTGTGTGTCAACATCAGGAGCTAACAGTGCCCGAGTCTGAACACCAGCCCTCTAACTCCTGGTAAAAACTGGCCATTTTTTGCAACAGTGATTTGGAGAGCAGGCTGTGACTACTACTTCTCTCCCAAATATTTCTCTGTCTCATGTGTTCCAAACCATTCTTCAGCCCAACTTGATGTCTGCTGTCCTGTGCTCAGACTATAGCTTTCTGCAACATGGGCTGGCTTCCCAAATACCTGATCCTCAGGGCATGATGCTAGGGAGACCTGAGGAGATTTTACTTCTTTCAGATGACAGACCTGCGCAAACGAGGACTCTCTCAAAGTACTCTGCAGTGCTGATGCCAGTCACATTTGCAGAGTTCCAGCGTTTAACAAAGACTTCACTCTGGGGACAAGAGCATTGTCCAGCAAAGGAGGCGACAGAGACGTCAAATCTATATGCCAGATGTCCATGTCGTAACTTGTACCGAGAATCCTTTCTCTTTGTACACTTGGCCTCGCTGCCTGCAACGTGCATTTCCCAGCTGGAAAGACCTCGCGCACTTCTAACACTGGGAAAAAGAAAATTGCCCAAAGGGAAAAAGTACAAAAGGTTTGCCTCTGCTACAGGAAACTGAAACTGCCAACAGTCTGCTTTGCTGAACTGAGTACGTCGGCAGAATTAGGGTTTAGCAAGGTATCAGCAGTGTGTGCATGGACAGAAATGGAGAGAATTTCCCAAGTCAGGTTATTTTCTCTCAAAACAACACAGAATAGAGAAATAAAATTCAGGGATCGCAGCTATTAGCAGTCTGGAATTTCAATCCATGAAAAATTCCAGAATTGTTCTCATTTTATTACCTTCCCAAATCTGGATGCAAATCTCAGTCGCAAGAGTTTATCTATGCATGGATTTAGGTATAGAGCTTTCATATCTGTGTATAATATTTCATTTCAGCAAGATGAAAATGTTTCGTGTCATCTTTCTCTTTTTGATTTTTTAAAAACAATGCAGTTGAAAATTAAACGTGTTAATACGATTACAATTTCCTGTAAAAATGAATAAGCAACAAAATTGTTACGTTTCTATGAAATGTTTTGAGTTAATCAGATCATCATTTTTCAGTGGAAGACTATTCACTGGGGAGTTTCTGACCAGCTGTAACTCTAGCATTTGGAAATCATTCACCCTAGGAAATTAAAGAATATCAGAACCATGAAAACATGGGAGCGTGACGAAGTGCTTGTTGTGACACTGTAGGGATGCCTGAAAGTCTTACTTTCTCATTCTTCTCCTCAATTTGAAATCCTTCATACCTCTTCACACCAAGTATTATATATGTATGAATAAATAAGCCGTATGCTTAGTGTGCAGTTAGAAAACAGATAAAACTCCAGTAGATGGCGCTCAAAAATATCCAAAATTTGTGTCCCTGTGTGGCTCTAAGAGGACCTCAGTGCTGTGCAAACGGCTTCCTCACCGTGACGGCGCTGAGCCTTACTGGAGACGGGAGAGGATCAGAACTGCAGGACCCGTACATGAAGGTTGGCTCAGCAGGGTCAGGCAGCTGTTGCTCCTCCATGCAATGGGAAATGGGGCCGTGCGTGTCCCAGTTCCCCCCAGTTCCCCCTTAGCACCCTGCTCTGTCATGCACAGCCATTGGTTGTACTTACTGGTCACTCTCTCTTGGTGTCAAGCTAACAGAAAATACACATACAATTAATGGATTAAGAGATCTGAGTCCTGTAAAAACACAGCGAAGTTTTGGAAAAGTGCTGAGATCCAGGGCAGTTGTCGAACACAACTTGCTGGGTAGGGGAATGTCTGTCTGCCAACTCCTGTGCAGTTGTGTTGTTTAGTAATGGCCAATTCTGGTGCCAGTTTTAAATTTTGTAGCTCTGACTGGAAAGAGCTTGTTGTATTATAAAGGCGATTGAGTAGTAATTCTTCAACAGAAGCACAAATGGTTTTACCACCACCGGGGGAATGGTTTTTATTGACCATTTTGACCACAGACCAGAGTGAAAGTTGATACCATCTGATCGAGTCCCCAGTTGGTGGCCCATGGGAAATGATCTAACAACCAGTTCCCCCGAATTCCCACAAAGTCACTGCCAGAAGTGCATTAGCAGCAACACGCTGTGATTCATCAGATGCTCCAGGGTGTCCGGCAACACTGCGTGGAGCCCAGATCTCCTGACTGTCATCTGCTTTATACAAAGCAAAACAAAGCCCTTTATCTAGCCAGGGAACAGATACATCATGAGCAGCAATGGTGAAAGCCTTTCCAAGCTGGTTGCCACTGTGCTTCAGTCCTCCTCTGGGGTACTTACCTCTGCTTTAATATTAGTATGAGCAAAACACACATGTTCACATGGATTCTCCCTGATTGTTTTTGACCCATCCTGAGATCCAGGCTTGATGCTTTCACTTCTGGTCACTTTACAGTCCAACTGCACTTTTCTGTGTCTGGAGATAAGCCCCTCTAGTCCTGCCTGGCATGATCAAGCAGCCCAGGCTACAGTGAGGAAGAGGTGGCTGCTCAGAAAAGCCATCTTAGCCCCACTGATGTTAGCAGACAGTGGGGCAGAACTTGAGTAAGTCAGTGACTGTGATGTGAACACTGTGCCCAACGCTGATGGTTTACATCTTCCACAATACTTGGAGCTGGTGGCAATTGAGGCTACGACACCTGTAATGTCCCAGCTGCTGCGGAACTGAAATATTTTGCCAAGGGAAGAAAAGCTTCTTCTCTAGGTTGTTGGGGTTTTTTTTAATTTTAAAAGTCAAATGAAGGTGTTGGTCCTATTACATTTAATCACTCATCTTGCAAGAGCTGAAACATTAGCAATAACTTGACCGTCTCTCTGATCTTTGCACAGGAATGACATTACTCACTTCAGCAGTTTTGCCTTTGGGCAAAAAGGGTAAGGGGTGACAGCATGGTTTGCTTCAAGCCTGGATTTCATTAAACTTAAGGTGTAGCAGTTTTGTTCCAGATCAGGCAACAATTGATCCAGTCATTGGACTTTCTTATGAAAACTATTTATAGGGAAATGGCTAAGAGATCAGGATGTTTCTTTACAAATTTATTTTACAAGCCAGAGTCACGGCTGAAAAGCCCTTCGCTTGTGTGATAGCAGAGGTCATTCTTTGAAGCACCATCAGTAGGTAGGCAAAGAATGAAATTTTCTTTGTCTCTACCTAGCTAAAAACAAAACAGAAGTGGCAACACAGATGGTCATACATAACATACCCCATCGATTCCAGGGGACTAAGCCTATTCACACAGACTGTGTATCTGACCCCGGCACTCTTAACCGAGGAGCTCTTGAGTTACATGATGTGAAGTAGAGTGGGATTTCAGCTCTTCCATTACATGGAAGATGAGGAAAAATGATCATGGCTTGATTCAGAGGAGCAGACATCTCACCACAAGAAGCCAGAGCTAGCTTGTGGGATTAGACACTTCTTAACCATCAGACTGCAAAGGGAGTGGGGAGGTGGTGAGAACTGGCTTACAAACAAACCTTCATTTATTTCAGCTTCAGCCCCAACATGCCCAGCCCTTCCAGCAATTATTCTGGCTCTCGGCCATCAGTCCTGGGAAGAAGCTTCCTTTGGGGGAGTGCATTTTTATGCTGCAAGCATTAGAATTATACATATCTCACGCTATTTGCCCCTATGTGTAGTCAAAGAAACATATGCATGTGTGTATATGTGATCTTTTATCTTTTTTTTTTTTTTTTTTTTAACCAATACAGAACAGCTCAAGATATTAAAAAATGGACTAGTGACTTTGGGTTTAAAAATGAGATGTCCTTCAGGTGAGCACAGCTATCTCCTACAGCTTTGAGATGTGGAGCAAGAGGACTAATGTTGCAGATTAATACTCTGAGTACCTCAGAGAAGAATTGCCATATGAGAACCTAAACAGATTTTGTCACATGGTCTGGCAGAGGGAAGAGTGGGAATAAGAAGTCTTCCTATCCTCCTCTCTGCACTCTGCCCAGTGTCTATGAAGGATTTGGGGATGCCAACTACGCAGATCGACAAGGGGCTGCTGGGGTAGCATTGGAGAACGCATACCTCAGTTTGCCCCATGTCACAAACTGAACCCAAGGCTCATTTAAGGGATGATTTGGGCTTTCCTAACTCACCATTTAATCTCCCAAGAGTTTGTCCTGCTAAATACTGGATTGAACTACTTTTCTCAGGGACAACAGTGCAGTACCAGGAGAAAGCTAGCTGCAAACCATTTCAAGCTGATAGCTTATGTTCCCTTGCCAGTGCATTTCCCTCCAGAAGTGGTGAAAGTTAGTCAATGAAGCTTTTGTGTTCTTTTGGGGAATCTCAGCTAATTCACATACAGGCGTACTTTGTACTTTTTTTTCTTTGTTAAGCAGCCATTGTACTATCCGCAGCACAGCGAGAGCACAGGCGAAAGAACAAAGAGCAGCAGGCAGCGAGAATGTGACACCATCTCTTCCCATGCAGTTCTGTTGCTGCGGCTCGGCCGGCTGGATGTTATTTTAGTGGCTGTGCAACCCACCCATGCGTTTCTGTGGGCCCAGAAGCCGCGCTGCTGTGACGCCTTATGAGCTCGAAGCTTATTCATGTTCAGGAATGGGAGGGTCAGGGCCATCGACACACACCAGCATCCTGCTGCCTATTATTTCCTGCCAGTGCTGGCGTCGCACCAAGCCCTAACATGACAGGTGGATGGAGTTCACAAGGAAATAATGTCATGGGCCAGTTTTCCAGGAAAGCTGTTAACTCTATTCACAAACTCGGGCCTTCAGATTGAAAGGGAATGTGGCTGAGAAGGGCTGCTCTGGTGTTGTTGACTTTTTTTTTTAAATAGATTATTCACTGACATCTCTTGCTGCAGTACAGAAATCTTTACCTCTATATAGTGCCTACCTCTTCAAGAGCAACTATGGCTGAATGCCTTATAACTTACAAAACCACGGGGGCACTGCCTCTGCAAATCCCAAATGGCCATTTTAATTTCAGTCAGATTCCAAAAGATGGCAAGAAATTAAACTTCTGTCTTGCTGAGCTAACTGGTTCCTGAGAAACAGAAAAGGAGAAGAAATATGAGGTGAGATCTAAGACTGATGTTAACCTGGGGACTTCAGGCATTTTATAAGAATGAAACTGAGGATACAGCCAAGGATGTATCAGAAACAAGACTTACGTATTTTTAAAAGTCTCTGTCTTTCAACAAGGCACTTGTGTAAAGCTCTACTATCCCTCCATGACTTTATGTAGTGTCCAACATTTGCTGTTGTGTGTTCTTCTCTTTCTTTCCACTTTTCCTCTCTGTTTTTAAAGTTTAATACTTTTTTTCTCTTACTCTGGAAAGCACAGAAGAGTTAAGAAGTGAAAGCAATCAATCCAAAAAAAGTGGTTTTTCAAAAATGCCATGTTTGACACAAATGCAAATTTTTGGATGCACGAGTTAGGACAATAGGACTCCAACTGGCTGCTCACAAGAGGAAGGATTAGGTCCTCTGTCATGTTAATAGTGACATCAACAACCTGAATAAAAGCCAAAAATTCAAGTTGATTCTGCAGTTTAAGACTATTGTTCTCCCATATGGTTTAGCCTGTAAGATTTAGTCTACACATAGAGTTGTGCCAGGATTTATATCATTTTTCACATCATACAGTGCAGTTCTTGATATGTTAATGTACTTTTACATATAAAAGCCCTTTGTAATTGACAAAGATTTATACTGATATAGCTAAAACATCCTACAGCCTAAAGGGATCAGAGGTATTGGAAATACATATGCAAGATTATGTCTGACAATATCGTTCTGCTCTTCTTATTTTGGAGCCCATTGTAAAAACAAATTAGGTGAAACCTGCTAATAATATGCAAGAACCTCCACCTCAGGTATTAAAGGAGTGGTAGCCCTGGACTTTGACTCTGGATAAGCAAAGCTGAGGCAAGAATACGGGATATTCCAGTGGGCTTGTTCCTGGCCTGACCCTTCCGGATCCTGATGACACTCTCAGGCCTTTCTTCGTTCCACACTCTAAGCCTGGTTCCTATTTTGTAGAGCTGCAGTAATATTGTACATTCGTTGATTGGTAACAGGAGCTCTCCCAAGTGTCCAAGGCAGAGAAACTTAATTCTTGACACAAATCCACGAAAGTAACCTTTCTCTCTTTCTTTTCCTTTTTTTTTTTTTAAACCTGGCAAATTATGGTATTGGGACCACAGTCACGTACAAAACATGACATGTTAAGTGACTGGGGAATCGTAAATTGGGCGTTTTGACTTGAACAAATACTAAGCATTGTCATACCAAACTGATTATTATTTTAAAATACTGTCCCAGGCTATAACTGGCTTTGTGTACAATAGCAATACAGGGTGTAGTTACAGACACAATTTCCTGTGCTTAGGTTTTGAAATTATTATTTAAGATCCCCGTAACATTTGCCCAGTACACCAGTGCAATTCCCCTATTAGATAATTTTCTATCCTTGTGAGGGCAATTTTGCTTGCGCAATGCTGCCAGAGCTTTCAGGAAGGGAGAGACAAGCAATTGTGACAATAAAATTTGCATCAGCTCCCACCCAACCTCTCCCAGAACCAAAATACCATTTGTCGCATTCAAAGCCTTTTCACACCAGAAGGGAAGGTGTTTCTGCACTGGAAAGTCATTGTGATCTCCACAGGGTTGCATCCTCCAGGCTGACTTTTGCCTCTCGGGTTCCCATGAGAAACACCAAACAGCAATTGCGGAGTTCCAAATGGCTTTGTAGCAAAGACTTGGTGGATTGCAGGACCCAGCATCCAGGCATGAAACCCCAAATCAATCCAGATTAGGTCATGGGAGTCAAAAGCTGAAGCAGAAATTTCGCTGTTTGTAGCTGACCAGTTTGAAGGGGTTGGCCCTTGTAAAAGCATTGTAAATGTGCCCTTGTAAAAAACATTTCAGGTCTAACAATATCACCAGTTTCTGGAAAAATGAAGGTGCTAAGCCTGCCACATTGTACTCACGTAGCACCTCTCCCAGAATGATTGGTTTTTAAGGGCTAAAAAGAATGTATTGTTCCTGTGTTGGAACCAGGACAAGGGGTGCAGGGAGAGAGAGGATAGTAATGAAAATGTCTGTAATATGTAGATTCGCAGGAAGAAAAAACATAGACTGTGAGACTTGTGTTGGATGTCATCATTGGTCATTCAGAAAAGATGCTACTACTACTGCAGATTGTCCCAAAATCAATGCACAGAGATCATGGTGGAGTGCCAGAATCTGTGCAGTTTCTAAGGCCATGTGGCAATTTAGTGATGAAATATGTGGAAACATCTTCAACACCATGAGGTCTCTGACTAAACTGTTCACAACCTCTGCCTTGCTCCTGCAGGACACCAGGACCAGGTGCTGGGATTCTTCCCCATAAAGTTACTGGTTTGCTTCTCTGAATAAAGGACAAACAAGAGTGAATTTCTGCACAGACTTTCACTCCCTGCTTGATATGAAGCTGCTTGTGCATGTACCTTGTCTCACTAGGATACAGCCGATGCTACTGAGCTCAGCAGTGTGTGCTATGGCAGCCCCGTATTACCTAGGGGCCTCTCAACCTGTCAGTTAGGTGGTATTATGGGACACCATGTTGTACCTGAAGCTTTGCTATGCTAGGGGATCATGCCTAGGGCCATTCCAGTGCTGTCTGTCACTGCTTACATGCTGCTTAATGCCTAGATGCCCCACAATTAGCAAGACAGAGGGTGGTGCAGGCACTCTGCTGTGTCCTTGTATATGCAGTGCAAATATAAAAGAGAGCAGAGATAAGGGAAAGAAAATCTCCTCTAGTAGCAGCAGAGCAACTCTTACTCTTATTTACCCTTCCTAAAAAAACTGCTCCCAAAAACCCATTGCCTCTGTTCCACTGAGTTCTTCTGACTTGAAGCAGAGCCTCACCTTGCACTTCTACTTTCCACACGCCGCACACAAGCTCGCCTGTAGGACAGCAATGGCGAAGGGAGGACCCATGTATGGGAAAGACTTCTGAAGAGGGCAACAGGCTGCTTCTGCTCTGGGCTCAGCCTGGGAACCATGGGGCTGAGCTGCTACACGTGTGTAGTGGAAATCACTGCATCTCTACCGCCCCTGCAATTCTCTCCTCGGCAGCCTGCAAAATTCCACTGAGGAAAAAGAAATGGGGAGGGGGAAAAGGAGTCAGAAAAACTATTGTGTTCCCAGGGGAAAAAAAAAAATCAACAGCCCTATTTAGCTTATCCAGCTTTGCTAATGTCAATCACTTTTCTCATTTTAAACAGGAAAGACACCACTTTAGTCCACCTGTTCCATTATTTATCATGCTATGCATTTCCCATGAATTGTCACTCATGCAAAACCTGTACATCGTAAGGGGACACCCTAATATTTTTAATGACCTTAAGCAAAGTGATTGACATTAGACACCGGTGTCAGATGTTCTGGTGACGCAACATGTTCTCCTAGCAGCAGGAAAGCTTCCTGCCGTGATTAAGTTAGGGCTATGGAAGTGCTAAAATGTGTTGTCAGCTTTCCTCTGATGCAAGTGATTTTATTATAGCGTCTGGTAACCACGGAGTGTGGCAACGCAAATACTGACTCCAAACATCCCCTCCCATACATATAGCTTGCTCTATTTAAAACACAAAGCGCACTTTGCAAATCCGGGGATAAGTTATGGATGTAACAAGCTTAAACCATGGAGGGCAGAGGAAAAGGCGGCACCTAAGCCACAATGCTTGGGTGATTTCAGCAGAAGCATACGGCTCCGGGATGACCTGCAGAAGGCTATCCCCTGTGGCACCTGTTTGGCAGGTGTGCTCTGCAGCGGCATGGCCACAGCCATCGTGGATGCCAGAGGCTCCAGAGGGCAAAAAGGAGGCACGCTAGCACTGGCCTTGCTCGCTGTAGCAGTGGAAAGCAAAAATCACATCCAGCCCTTTTGAGTCTGGAGAAAGTAAAGGGGAGGGGGGGGAGAGAAAAAAAAGACAGAGGACTCCATGCAGCCCCTCTGCCCTCTGACACCCTCATAGACACTGGGGTGGAAGTCTGTGACTTGGCTCAGCACTACTTGTCCTTCATGATATAGATGAAGAAATGTTCTGTTTTGCTTTAATTTGGGACCAGCCCCTCAATTATTCATTACCTGAGAAAAGTTGGAAGACCTCTGGAACACGGGAGTTACAGAATCAAACATCTCAGACACACAGAGAGGGCACCTGAGACCCGCTTTTCCTAAAGATTCATAATCCCAAAGCTCATTCAGCAAACACTTACTACACAGATGACTTTGCTTCCACAAGTAATTATTAATAGTTGTGTCTAAAACTGACTATGGCAGTAAGCGTCTGCAGAACTGACTGTTAGGATTTTTCAATAACCAAGTTGTTAATCAAGCTGCAAGAGGAAAGGGCTATCAAACCCAAATCCATAGTCTATAGAGATTTTCGGAAGAGATCAGCAGTACATATGTGGACAGTAATTGTCACAGGTGCTTTTCTACAAAAATAGAATTATAAAGCAGTCAAAGTTGAAGATACAAGCTATCTTGATAGCAATAAAAAGAGATTTTCTAAAGGTCTAGCAGCACTGAATATTATTTTAATGAAATTTACTTTTTAATTTTATAGCAAAATAATCAAAAGTGCTAAATCTGACCACTTTAATTTACAAAAAAAGTCTCATGTTTTAAGCTATAATTATACCTCGTTATTTAGGTTAGACAATATAATTACACATTTCTACCTATTTCTATTTAATAGTAAAACAAAATTAATATTAGTTGGTTTAAAAAAGGGGGAAAGTACCACAGATATTGGGGGGTGCGGTGTTACATAAAATATAAGAATCAGCTTATTGAGCAATCTGCAGTTTGTTTGTTATTGCTTTTTTTTTTGAGCTACAATTTTAAGTCACAGATAATCTGGCCATAAGCTTGTAGTCACTTCAAATGCTATGACTTCTCCCTTGGTCAAACGTCACAGTGTGTATTTTAAGGAGATCTCTAGCATTTCAAGTCAGTTGGAATTATTTTCTTACTTCTCACAATTTCCCTTTCCAACATGATCAGTGTGTTGGAGAACGCGGTTATGATGATTGCAGCTATGACGACACTGTTTTCTGTGAAGGAAAAGTGTTTTTTCTTCCATCTTGGAAGTCTGCAGTAAGAAAAACATTAAAAGCACTTGCAGAGTTTTTAAGAGTCTTTCTTAATCCATTCTATTTTCATTTCAGTTCATTTCCAAAGTTAAATTAAAACCTGCAATCTCTCCTATTGATAAATAGTCAAGTTGACTTACAAAGGTTCTGTCTTCTGTCCAGCCTTCTCTTGGTTGTCTTTAACCAAACAAGGTTCGCTGATTTGCCACAAGCGCTGTCTGGCTCTCCCGCCTCTTTGCTTTCTTCTTTTGCTGCCTGATTTTCCAGCAGACTGCACTAGAAGCCAGCAAAAGGAGTCCTGATGACAAGAGGACTAATCCAAACACTGAGATGATTGATCCGTGGGAATTGAAGCTGTATGCCACAGCAGTAACCACAATGCCGGCTATGAGGATAACCACACCGAAGGGAATGGTGCAGCGGTAACAGGAGAGTTCTGCTCCCCCTGTTGCTGCAGTCAGCTGGCATTCACTGACAAGAGGGATGGTGGTTATCACACAGTCATTGTTGTTACTCTTCTCCGTGGTTACAGAATCCAGATGCTTTGGAGCACCCAGGATCTCTTTAATAGGTTCATTTGTCATCTTGATTGTCTTGATTTGTCAATTCTTAGGCTAGAGCAGGCTCTGCTGAACACGCGCTGCACTGTGGAGAGAAAAGCATGAGTTCAACTAAGCGTTACCATTATGTGACAAATGGGTGACACAGAAGCATCCCACTTGGGATCGCAAACAAGCAGACACACTGACCCTGCAAGGATTTATGCACAAGCTTAATTGTAACACTACTGATTGAGGCGGATCTGAATTAACAGAGTCACAGACCAAGACAGACACCAACCTTAAAGTGTCGTGGGCCAAATCCCACTTTAAGTTACACCCTAAAGCCAGTGTTTCTGGATGCACTATAGATTTCAATGGCATTACATCTTCTGACGAGGAGGTGAAGTTCATAGGCTGTTGTGGCTAAAAATTCTCCTCTTGCTCACACACTGTTTCTTTATATATACACCTATACACACACATTACCCAGATTTGCTCCAATGCACATCACAATAACATGGGCAAGAACCGGCCCAGAAAAAAACAGGACTGAACAGTGAACGCTTTCTCAAGGCAAGTGCTACTTAGCAAAAAAATTCAAATGGTCATGACTAGGTATGGATGCGGGGGGAATGGGGATGAAGACAGTTCCCTGCACTCAGCAAACACCAGCTGAAAGCTGGTGATCCTACTGTTACGGCAACATCAGTGCCAGACTGTCAGCTTGCCATTTAAATTGGCTTCATGCAAAAGTAATGGGTCCCTTATAAGTCCATGAAACCACATCCATGTTACTGTGTGGGAGGGAGATTTACAGTCATATTCACTCATCTTAGTTACAGCAGGTTGCTCTCCTCCTGTCTCCATATCATATACACACGCTCAGTCCTACAGACAACACGCACAGTTTGATTGCATCTGCACTATGAGGCAAAATAGCTTTTGGCTCCATGGAGCCCAGTGCAGAACTGGAGTCCCCCTGATGAGGGCAAGACGAGCCCATGGCTCTCCACTGTGACAGGCTGCCATGACAGACCTCTGCCATCTCACTGGGACTCTGCTGGTGTGGGGGCCGCCCTGGGGTCTGCAGTGAGCCTCTGACAATGCTGAGGCTACCACGGCTGTGCTGCCTTGGACCCGGCTGTGCGCTCAGTGCACCCCACCACATACAACTGAGACTGAGACACTGGGGAACCACTGGGTTTTCCTGCTGGGAGCAGCTCACAGGACTCCTCCACCACTCTCTGGTATGGGCTGTGTAGCTTTTGCTCCTATGAGCAGCATGGTATGCAGCTGGGAGAACAAGGAAGAGCGTTGGCAATGCAGTAATGCTTTTATCACTTTTATCACCTTCACATCTGTGACTAGGAAGTTAATTGCCAGATACTTGTATTCTCCTTTTCCTTTCCCACCACTCCCACCCTTGTTGCTAAGATATATTCGTCCATTGTGGAGAGCCCTTGGTTTTGTATCTCACCACCTCATGTAACGGACTGTGTATTTTGTGAGAAAGAGGATTTCACTATTTTTAAACACACACACACAGAGGCTATACTCTGTATCTAGTCAGAGAGTTTGTGTCTGAGTTTCCTTGAACCCTAACGAGAGAAGGAAAGTTCAGATCTGGTTTGACAAAGCTTTTGTTCTACTGCTCTACAGAAGAGTGCTCAGCTCAAGATTGTATCTTGCTGTACACAGCTATCTTCAGGGCTTGATCCTGCAAGGGGCTCAGCAGCTACAAGACAGAGTAGCTTTTCCGTCCCTAATGACAACACTGAGCACAACACAACCGCGTGCACACTGAGCACACACACTGACAACACGAGAGGCAATGGGCACAAACTGAAACGCAGGAGGTTCTGCCTGAACATCAGGAAATGCTTTTTTACTGTGAGGGTGACTGAGCACTGGAACAGGTTGCCCAGGGAGGCTTTGGAGTCTCCGTCCTTGGAGATATTCGAAAGCCATCTGGACAGTCCTGGGCAGCCTTCTTTAGGCGACCCTGCTTGAGCTGGACAGGGGCTGGACCAGATGACCCCCAGAGGTCCCTCCAACCACAACCATTCTGTGATTCTGTGTGTTTCTGTGAAGGTATTTCCTATCTCCACAGGCAGGCAGGGGATCTAATCAGTGCTTATCAAAGCAAATGTATCTGTGCTGACACCTTAGATATCCTAGGTTCTCCTAGGTTCTGTTGCTTTGTCCTTTGAACTCTAATGCATGATTAAGTACTTTTATGTCAGTTGAAAGAGCCCAGGAAAGCCACGGGGTTGCTCTAGAGCACCACCTCTGTCCCCGCATGGATCTGAGCCCAAGTTCTGCATTTTCAATAATGACTTACATGGCGGTGAGACTCATACTGGTGCCATTATGATGCTGCATTACTTCTCCATAAAACGTTGCAGAAGTTTAGCACAATGGGAGAACGTGGTCCCCAAAGGTCACCTTTTTTTGATCTTACCATTAGCCAAATTCGATTTGTTCAATATTTTATTATTAAATTTGAGGGAGGAAAAAATTAACCATTTTCCATATAAAAGGTGTCTTAGTTCCAAATACATTGTAATAACTATTCAAAAGTGCAAATACTCTCTAACAGTCACGGAAATAGGGAAACTTCCCAATACCTTGAAAAGGCTTTCGATTGGGCTCACAATAAACACAATTATTCTGAAAAACTTTACCATTCAAAGTATATTTACTCCTGTCTCTAGAGTCCTTGTCCCTCTGCTTCAGATATATCCCCAATGAGCATTAAATCTCTTAGATGTCTTGTACAGAGAGTTACGAAGAAAGAAGACGTATTTACACAGTCAAAACTAACATGAATTTTTAAAAAAATCTCCTAAACTACCAAAATTAAGTCAATGGCAAAGTACCTGTTGACTTCTGAGGAGCACAGTTCTTGCCTGTAATAGGATGTAAGCAGACAGGCATTCATATAAAACAAATAAACAAACCTCTATTGAAATACCGTAAGTTAAATAAACAACAGACCTATTTGAAGTGTGAGTAAAGGTATTCAGCCCTAGAAAACAGGGCACTAGATCCTCATTGCCAGCAAAGTCACTTCTGACTTATGCCAACAGGTGACTTGGTTCAAGTTTCAGGGTAAGAAAGTTAGGCAAAGATACCCAGCAACACCAGCATCCTCTCACTAATCATACTAGAAGTACTTTCTTAAGGAGCTCCTTTGACTTGGAGGAAGAATGTGTTTCTGTGGCAATCTGTGGCTAACACTGGATAAAGAGGAGAGGAATGTTTTAGCCACTAATAAGTGCAAGTTGAGATTTACTGAAAAGACGTGAAATCCATCAGCATGCACACCTACCAGCTCCATGAGAAATCCATCGTAACAAATCCCTTGGCTCAGTAAGCAGAGGAAGACTGCTTAAGATGTCTCGTATGTCAATTCAAGGCAGAGTCATGCAGCAGTAAGAGCTGCTCCAGGCTTTGAAGTGTCAGATGTTCCTGAATGATGAACTGGAGGCGACAATATTCTAGCATGGAAGTTTCCTACAAGAAAAGTTGTTGGATATTTATCAGCTTCTTAAGAACAAAACTCCTGCATGGAAAAGCTCCCGCTGTACACTGACCCCTGCTCCGAACCTAACCGAAGCAGGAGATGTTCTCCCTCTGGCTGTCCTAGTGGTTTCTGCTTATTTTCTTGGCAGCAGCCGCCCATTTCTGGCCCTATGTAACATTTTCCTTTGATGATGTGACGTCTCAACGATGAGTGTCACAGCCCAGGCAAGTCCCCCAGAAAAAGCTAGGCAGGAAAAGGTAATGCACATGAATTTCTGTAGTTAAAAATCTCATTTAACTTCATTTCCATTGCTCATTTCACCTATGTGAATCACAGAACCAAATCACAACTTGGCGTTTTGTCTCTTCTATGGCTCCAGTTTCTTTAAGCAAGTAACTTCAACTCCCTGTGCCTTGGTTTTCCTAGCTGTAAACTGACAGGAACAACATGCTTTCCACTAAAAACCCCTTTTAGATCTATTCTGCTATAACAAAAAAAACAAAGCAATATAATCCCAAAAACTCCTCTCAAAAAAAAAAAGGCAAGCCAACTGAGTCCAAGAACACACTGTAATGAACATGATTCCATTATATTTACTATTCTTCATTTCTGTTATCTGATTTTTTAAAAAAACATTCATAACTCAAATAGGGACAAGGCAGAATCTGCAGCAGGGCAGTGTGACAACTCCACAGAAAGCAGAGTGATGGAAATTGTTATCGACTGCAGACACAGCTGTGAAATCACCAAGCAGCTGGGTAAAACTTATGAAGCAGCAGAGATTTATGTTGCTAATCTTATTCAACATTCCCTTTCTATATGTGCATGATTATAGAAGATCATTTTGACACTGAAGCAGGAGCTCCTAACTGGGGATAAGAATAAGTTTGTATAATGATAAACTTCAAGGGCTTTTTCTCTTTTTAAGTTATTTTGACCATGCTAACATTTCACAACCACAACCATTTACAGGCACAAACTGCTGCTGTTCTTCTCCAGACGATCCTTGGAATAAGCCTGTGACACAGCTAAAGTATATTGAGCCAATTATTGAAGTTAGCTAATAATACGGAAGTCTCCTTGCTCATCTCCCTGACTATATTCTTGTGGACACTACCTAGCAATTAGTTTGACTTTTGGAAAAGTTTGGAGGGAAATGCAGAAAAACCCCGACACTTTAGATAAATAATCTAGATTACATGAAAACAAAAGCAGACCTCTGAAACTATCTTGCAGTCAACTTCCACTCATATTACAAGAACGGTTACATTTGGGTGAAAAGCTCTTCCTAGGGCAACTGTGCCCCCTAAGCCACTCTGCTAGCATCATTCTTCGAAAAGATTAATTGCTCTATCAGTTATTTGTATTTGCCCTTGACCACATACAGTTTAGGTAACTTTTTTAAATGAATGTCTTTATCCAAGAAACTGACTGACAGAGCAACTTTTTACAGACAGGATTTCTTGCCTCCTCCTTCTCTCCCTCACCACAAAGCTGAGAAGCAGAAACACATGAAATCTATACATTAAGCTTCCGATATTTTAACTCTGAATCATTTCAGTGTGGTGCTCGCTCAGGAGGCTTCCCACATACTGAATATCTCTGTGCAAGTGCAAAGAGCTGGTATTTCTCAGCCACTACAATCCTTTCCCCTTTTTTGCATTTCACTCAGAACCAGTGGGATACATTGACGTTTTCTGCCTTCAGGCTCTGGACCTGATTCTCTGTATCTTGCATAGTATTTCAGACACCTTTTTTGCTTATGGAAAATTCAAATAAATCATTATGCCCATGTTTCACAGTTGGTTTTGCATTGAACTGACTATGGAAAACAGCGTACAGAGTCCTTCTGTACTGAAGGAGAGCCAGAGTCCCTCTGGAATTCAACAGACTACAGTGATCCTGAACACAACCCCCCAGCTCTTCCCCATTTCTCCTGGAAACACAGAACTAGAATTTGTACTTACAAGACTCCAGGATCGGGCCCTGAACTACAGGGGCAGAAGAACCCTTCACACCCGTGCCAACTGTCCGAGCCTCAGAACACCGATAAGTTTCCACCACCAAGTTTCTAGGCAATACAATTACCAGATTCAAGCTTTCGCACCTTTTTTCGTTTTTCAGACGTAGAGAGGGTAGGATGGGAGTCAACCAAACACCACAAACAAACCTTTCACTAGCAAAACTTTCAAACGCGTGTGTTAAACGCCGCACACACCTAGGGTAAACCACCGCGGGTCACGCCTATCCCCCAACACCTCTGCAAGAGAGAACGGGCGCGAACAGGCGAGGAAAGCTTTCTGCACACTTTCTGCTATTCAGCCCGGCAGCCCCGAAGAGGCACCACTCGCGGGGGCAGCCCCGGTCTGCAGCGCAGGAGCCAAGACCCCGAAGCTTTTAATTGTAATGCCTCATCCCGTGGGAAAAGCCCCGTGCCACACGGGAGGGAGCGGTGCTGGCACCGCCTCGGGACCCGCCGGCCGGAGCGGAGCGGCTCCCTGGGGTGCCCGGGCAGCCCCAGCCCCGCCGCCGGCGCGGGGAGCCGGGCTCCGGGCGCTGCCGCGGCAGCAGCGGGGCCGGAGCCTCCCGGGCACCGAGAGCCGGCGGGGGCGCAGCCGGCGGGAGTGCGGGTCCGGCGGCTGCGAGCGCAGCCGTGCCGTGCGGAGTCCTGCCGTGCCATGCTGCTGAGCCGTGCCACAACATGCTATGGGATGGGATGGGATGGGATGGGATGGGATGGGATGGGATGGAATGCCATGCCGTGCCGTGCCGTGCCGAGCCGTGCCGTGCCGAGCCTTACCTCCCGACTGCCGGACGGGACTGCGGCGGACACCAGCCCGGAGCAAGCATAAGAGGGGGATGCAGCTCGCTGCACAAGGGACTGTAAACAAAGTTCTTGGTGAGAGCGAAACAATTAAGGGACCGGAGCAAATTCAGCGGCGGGAGCTGCCGCGGGCGGGGCGGCACTCACCGGGGAAGGTCCCTCTCTGGCTTGGGAGGGCGGCCGGGAGGGAGGCCGTCCTTGAGAGGCCAGGCTGGGCAGGGCAAGCAGGGAGCCTGCCTTGCCCTCCGCCGTTTCGCTTGTCCGTGCCGGCGGTGCTGGCGCTGCAGGGCTCGCATGCCCATTTCAGAGATGCGCACGCCGGGGACACGCGTGTCTCCTGCTCCGCCGGGTCACGCAGCCTGGCGAGGCTCTGCAGCGCACCCCGGCCGGGTCAGCTTCAACACCGGGCCTGGGAGAGCATTTGCCAGCCCTCTCTGCCCTCCTGCACCCCACCGTGCCGGGTGTCCGGCCCCAGCGATATCGACACATCGCGATTTGAGGGAGTGGGGACGGGGGGCTCGCTGCCGGTCCTGAGCCCTGCTGGGATGCCAAAAGTGGCAGTGCTGGGTGGTCCCGCAAAAGCACGGTCCACGCTGAAATCCGGATGAACTCCTAGCTGGTGGTTAGCTGCTCAGGAATTAACTGAGGAGGAACATAGTTTTGGGTGACACCCTTAGAGGATAAAGTTTTATTTATCATCTAGAAATATTTTAACTGGCTTTTCTATGCTTTAATCACTCATTTCGGCAGAACATCAAATAATACAGGAGTTCAGAGTGGGTGGGTATGGTATGTGTTATTTTTTACCATGATTTCTGTTCTTTTCAGACAAAAAGCAGACAAATTTTGCTTTAAAGGCTTGTAAAAGGACATGTTTGAATTTTGCGGTTAAGCTTACCCAAAGTTTATATTTAAAAGGCACTATTTTATCAATGATTGATAAAAGAGCAGTGCACCAGATGTATTTAATCAGCCACTCTGTCTCTGAAAGCATGCATGTACTTTTGACTCCCTTTCCAGGGTGAAATCCTGGCCTCACAGAAATTAATAGCAAAACTTCCATCACCTTCACAGGGGCCAGGATTTCACCCTGTGCATCATTAAGAACTCCCCGGTGATGGAGATCTTGCCAAGGGTTCATCTCCTCCAGCCCAGTCAGCCAGGGGGTTCTGGAAGAGCTCCACAGCTTTATACAAGAAACTGGCATTTTTTCCCCATTTGCTGCTGTTCCCTCCAAAATACATCGTCATTTCAGCAGAAATGACAAGCAAACGGGATCTGAGGAGAACTGTCATTAGAGAGGATCTCTTGGGGCATTAAGTCCAGTCCTAAATCCAGTCCTTCCTAACACAGGCAGCCGTGCCAGGTAATATCTATATTAAACTTGCCAAGTTCCACCTCAAACCAACTGGGCTTCCCACTCCTCCTGCTGGAAGGCTGTGAGCCTTCTTCTGCTGGTGTCTAGGAACCTCAATCTTGTTTCTAGCTGCACGTATTCATAGGCAATTACACATGGATAAACAAGCCTTTGGCTGAAATAGATCTTTCTTTTGGCAATTAACCCTCTAATGTCCTAAGAGGTAAAAATCAGACTCTCAGTCTTACTTTCGATCAGCATTTTTTCAGATGTGGCCTTACCAGCATTCTGCACCGAAGTGCAAGTATTCTCCTGTCTCTACCAGAAATACTCACATTTCATAATTATCCTCTGATTGTTCAGTATATCTGGATTTTTCTCCAGTATCAGTTCAATTTATCACTTTATATCAGAAATTCTTGCTGTTAGCACATATGTGCATGACCTAAATTTCACCCCATTCCTATTACATCAATTCCTCTCTAGTCCTTCCAGTGTAGTATTTGGTCCTCCTATGCTGATAGCGGACCTCCCTCCTGCGCTTACACCACCAGCAGTTTCACTAGGACATTCTTACTTTTCCATGCCAAGTTTATTACTGAAAGTATTACATAAAATATGGAAAGTATTACATAAAATAACTCCCAATACTGATTTTTGAGGAACTAATCTGAAGAACACATAAACAAGCACTGAAACTGGGCTTAGAATTCATGTTTCTGTACAAATAAATGCCCTAACAATAGGCTAGAAAGTCACGCTCTCCTCTAGACCGAGTGCAGTTGTAACTCCTTTTTGTGAAGCAGAAAAGCTGGGATGGAAAGTGATGGGAATGGCGTCTCCCTCTAGTGCTGAGAGATCAGTGGGCTCTCCCCTAGAAGGGTGGGTTTGTAGCTCTCAGGCACATAAGGGTCGAATACAACTTGGGCAACACCCCCCTGGCCTTTTAAAAAAGGGATGAGTGACTACCTCTGCCTTTTAAGGTCCTGCTGTGTTCCGAGCATGACTCTCCAAGGATATAAGGAGAGAAGCACCAAACATACCCGAACCAGCACGTTTGGCACCTGTAGAAATTCAGTGCAAACAGCTGAGGAAACTTCAGGACTGAGCAACAGCTGCAGTGAGGGGTTACAGGTTCACAATTTTGGACTGCCACACTTAAATGCTACATAGTTCCCCTTTAGGACCTGCTCTAAATGACAAAATCTCCTCCCTGTGGCCTTAACACAGCTGCTTCGGAGGAGGTGCAGCCCCATCGGCTGGGACAATAAGCAAGAAGCCTGTGTGATTCTGGAACCCATGCAGCCTGTTGAGAGCAGAGTTTTACTCCTGAATTGAGCAATGCTATTGCTCTGCCTACTAAGACACACTTGCAATACTTCATGGCTTCCTTTGAGTTTCTAACAGTCTCTTGGGCCTTAACAGCACAGCAAACAGTGACTCATTAATCTGGCAAAGTACAACCATTGTGGGCTCCCTATTCAATTAGTTTTTCTTGCCTTTTCCCTAACCCTCCACTGAATTTTCCTTTATTTCATCCCTAAGCCCACACACGGACACAACACGCCAGTTGATTACATTTACTGGAACTTTTAGAAAGCATTCTTTCAACATGTTTAATATGTTGTAATTTGTCCTTATCTTGTCATGCAGTGTATGTGTTTTGTGATGGGGAATGGAGTCCTTAACAAAGCCAGTCAAACCAGAGAACCAAATCATTTCACATAAAATGCTGTAGCTGCCCTCCCATTGAAACAGTTTGCCGCACAAGGGAGTTCAGCCCTGTTGGCTGATAGCTATGCGAACCACCCGCTCGGTGTGTAATCAGGCTCACGAAATAGATGTGCTTGTAACGATAGTGAGAAACTTCTTTGGTGACTAGGAATATGGAAAGGAATTTTCTTTGAACTCCATTAGATCCTACCAGTACTTTGGTCAACATCAGTTATCCTGCTGTGCATTTGAACTTTGTTATTGCCCTACTCGGCTTTCACTTAATCTTCCTGCAGTGCTGAAGAAGACAGGGCATCTGGAACTGAAAACAATTATTCTTATCTCCTACTGCTTTCATAATTACATGAAGTTCACATTTGAAAAGCTGCATTCCTATGTGGATGTGTGCTTTTAATTAATAGAGGGATGTGCCACACCACCAGAGACCAAATCCTGAATCTTGCACAAGTCGGTTACAGAACCTCTGAATCTTTAGCCAGCGGGCAGCTTTCTGGCTGAGCTAGGAGGAAGCCTGGTAAATAAACACAAGACAATGTAATTTCACCATAACAGTGCTTTTTGTTAGAGACTATTGCAGCAGGATCCAGCAGATTCAGCTCAGATTTAAGTCAGGATAGGAATGATCTCTTCCCATGGCTCTACGGAGGGCTTTTCTTATTTTCCCACTTGCACTGAGTACCCCAAAGAATTTACACGGCATAAAGACATGAAGGCAAATGCAAAGAGTTGAAAAAGTGACTTGTCCAAGTTCACCTAGCAGATGATGTCAAGAGACATTTTGTATCTTGCTTCCCTGCTCTGCCAGTAGATAGGGCACAAAGAGCACACACTGTTCCCTCTTCAAATGTCAGTCTAATGAATATGGAGCATTTCAGCCAGTTGTAATTGACTCTCCAGCAGTAGAAAGAAAATTACGAGCTTTCAGCTAACCTACACAGGCCATCGATTGAATTACTTCCTTCAAAACAAGCTTCTCTGTAGGCTCTACACAGCTCGGGAAAATTGGTGAGAAGGGAAAGAGAGTGTTATGGGGAAATCACCCCTTGCCAATGGTGTCTAATGGCTGTTGATGCACAGATATACAGGTTTATGGTAAGAAGAAGCTTTCAGATTATCTTAGTTGACATCCTGCGTAACACAAAGCATTCAATTTTACATTCAGCCCAAGATCTGTACCATGAAACCAGAATTCTCTGCTCATCTGAAGTATGTTTTTCAGAAAACCATCCAATTAAGAGATGGGGAATTTGTCTTGCCAATTCATTCAAATGTTACTATCTTCACTGTTAAAAAAACTATGGTTTATTTCTAATTTTTCTAATTTCTTTATGATAATTTTAAATCTTCTGGCTTTTACTCTGTCTGATGACTTTGTCCTACTCACTACAATCCTTGGGACTAAATTTATACACAAGATCTATCTAAAATGCTGCCTATAGCTAAAATACCCAGATTTTCTCCTACATAATAGATGACTTCTGTGAAATATTAACAGTAAGTCAAGTGTCTGACCTAAAGGGTAGTTAAGAAAGAAAGAATTATTGCAGTACGACCAGTTCTCACTATTCCCACAAAAGAGACCTTTTCATATGTATCATCTGCTTTAGCATCACATGCTAAAAGAAATGTTTAGAAATATTTCTACATCCATCTAAACAGGTTAGGAAAGTAGAGGGTGTGGTAGTGACAACCATCTGCCAAATCAAGTCAAGATCTAAATAGCCTTGCTTATCTTTTGAATGAGTCATTTTAGGTCATGCAGATAATAGTGCAATCCCTTCTTTCCTACAGCAAAGTTTTAAAATTACCCCTCTTTTCTCAAGGCCAGGTAAATAGGTCGCACCTCACAATCTCCAGTTTATTTGCACTGGAGTGCATTACTTTCCAGAAGAGCTGTGGCTAAAAGATGTAAATTAAAAGTAAACACGGCCAAATGGGTCCTGACACCAGGAGTCCAGCATATTAAAACTCTTTACCAAAGACAAAAATATTTGGTATTAGAAGGCAGGAGATCAGCAGAACTCCTGTTATTCTCTGAATCCTCTTCTGTTTGGGTGGAGCTCTGTTGAAACTAGGTACTCAATATAGGTATAGTCATAGTCTGGGGTTAAATTCAACTCTATGAAGAAAGCGGATACAAGCCAGTGTTTAATGGCCACTTAAGACCTCTTCTGACAGCTCAAACAGCACATCTTGTGCTAGCTCTTTGCAAAAGAGATGATTGTCACTCTGGGTGCCCCTTTCTGCCTATATACTTGGGCAGGAATATAAAATATATAAAATATATAAAATATATAAAATATATAAAATATATTAAATATATTAAATATATTAAATATCTCAGTGCAGCAGACAGGCTAGATTTTCTGCATATTCTGAGAGTGTTGAAAAAACAGATTTCCCTTTGACTTACACAGGAGAGGAGAACAGACTGCCTTACACATGCATGTCTGCGGTGGGAGATGCTATTGTTACTTTTCATCTTTCTGGATGAAGAACTTGCATCTTGCAAGCTGCAAAAGTCATGAAATAATTTGTAAGAAAGGCTTTTACATAATGCAGTCAATAAAACAACAGTAGCAGAAGATTATAATTGGTTTGGCTGCGTATAACAGAAATATGAATGTGCATACTGTATAAATGGTGTGTCAGGACTATTCAGCACTTTTGCAAAGTTTTTGGCATGCACTGAGTAAAATGGAATGACAATAGTATATAAATGTCTGCAGAGCAGTTGAATCCATCAAAATCCCACATCTTTAGTTCATCTTCAAGAATTTCTCAAAGTGCACCAGTGCCACACAGAGACAGATGCAGGAAAACACAATATAGCTGATAGCGCTCTCACATATGGATACCCATATCCAAAACAAACACTGAAAATCATCTGGGGCCTGAAAACATCAACATAGTATTCACTGCTGTTTTCATTTCTGGCCACATACGATTTCCTGACGGAGGAGTTCTCCAGTTTACTGGTTTGATTCCGCACCATAGAATTCAATGGATTACTCAGCATTGATTTCAGTAGCAGAAAGGTTAGGTGCTAGGCTGGAATTAATACAGATTATTTCCATTCTAAAAAACAGGTGGGCAATTTAGGTGCATTAATCCCATCGATTGTCCAGATCAGCAAGTTTCCTTGAGGTATCGTTTCCCACTGAAAGCAGCAGCAGCTAAATACCTAAGAAATACTAAGTATGTGGGTCACGTTGTGGGCACTTTTGAAACTCCCCCTCATTGCCCCAGAATAGTAACCCTCTATTTTCATTCAGTTAGTATTTAGGTCCCTGATCCATGTGTGGGACTGGATCGTGCTGTATCTAGGCTGCCTTTGGTAGCTGTGCTCAAGCTTGGGTTCATGTTCCCAGAACCAGCTGCCCTGAAGCAGTTGCTGTCCCATTGCCTGTTGGGGCAGAGCTCTAGGAAGTTAGTCCCTGCTGTGTCTGAACTCACCCCAGACTACAGCCACGCTATCTAGTAGCGCAGATATCAAAGGGTTTGGGTTCAAGGTTTAGCTTCTATCTGTAAGACAAGGGCAACACATGGACATACAAGCGATAAATAATAACACTTACATAAACATACATGAAAATGGGAAATAAAGTCTCCTTTCAGAACTGTTTGTGCTTTCTTAGTAATTACCACTCCTTATTTACCAAGAAAAAAGGTCACATAGTAATGCGTTTTTTGAAAGTTTTGGTCCCTAGAGTAGCCTTCTGAGACGAATCTCTCTTTTTCCATGAGAGTGCTGGGGGGAGGAGGGAGTGGCCAGGCAGCTGCAGCCAACTTACAACTCCGATGCCATGTAGACAACCATATAATGCAAAACATTTACCGTAAAACAATAGGCAACATTGAGCTGGGATCACTTTAGTCCTTTTGCACAAACAAGGCTCATTAAGAGATCACAGTAATCTCACAGGCTCATTTACAGGCATGTGTCCTTGCTGCATGTTAAACACCAACCTTTGACTCACAACTCCTCCTTTTTCATACTGGGTGAAAGTCATCTCTGTACAAACAAGAGCCACAAGCTCTTTCAGTCTCACGTGAGTCCTATTTCAGAGCATGAATGGGATTTAAAAGGGAGATAGAAATCTGATAAAACTGCTGCAAAACTACTGCTTAAAGAAATATTTCTGCAAGATAAACTAAATTGGTTTCACTTACAGTTCATCACCTCATATTCCATTTTAAAGACCAGATCCTCAGCTGGGTGAGCAGCACAGCTCCGCTGAAGTCAACTTAGCTCAGCCAAGAATCTACTCATAAGGGTTCAGTGGTAAGAAATGTATTGTCATCATGTTTTGGAGAACCAGCTGAGCTGACTAAAGCACGCTATTGTATTTCACAAAGAACACAAATAAGCCAAAATATTTTATACGTACTGTATAAATATTAATAATAAAAGGTCATAAGACATGTAAGGTTACTACAAAAATAAAACAAAAGAATGGGAATGTTTGCCTAGCAGTTTCACTAGGAAGTGAGAACAGGTAATGTATGAGCAGAGACTTTCCACCATTAGTGACATTATTTTAGAAAGATGCTACATGTCAAATTCTGGCATCAAATTTACATGCTGGGGGGAGGATCATGAGATGCCATCCTGCCTTCTGCCACAACTCTCTCTCCAAAAGTTTTCTGGGCTGTGCAGGGATGACACTTAGCCTATATGTGCAAACCAGAGTCAGTCAGAAATCCTCATGCTCTGCTTGCAAATCAATTGACTGGAACTGGAAGGGACAGCTGACATAAGTGAACTCTTTGTCAAAGAAGTCAGCCGCTTGGCAGGGAAGCTAAAAAAAGCTAAATTTTGCCAGCCTTGCACAGAGGTTACCACCAAGCACATTGGGCTAGTGTTGTCAGGCAGCCTCTGTCAGTCAGTTGGTTTGGTCATGTCCCATAGGTCAGAGCTGGTTGCATTTTATTCTGAAGACACAGTGTTCAGCAGGAAAATCTCACAGGAATTAGAAGAATAAAGCTGTAATGAAAACAGATTTACAGCTCCAGGGAGAAAAACCTGCCCTAGCCACTTAACGTTTTGATGACCTGAATGCTTTGGCTGTGCCAGCCGCACACATTAGTATCTTGTTATAGCTGGTGTCATTCATGAGGGGCCTAAGCAAGGTGCGAGGTGCGTGCTCGCTGCTGGGGAGCTCAGCCCCGTGACCCAGCTTTCTGTCCCCTTCCAGCCTGCCCACCCCGGGCCGGAGCCTGCTGTCCCCTCCGCCAGGCCGGCTGGGCCTCGCTGGGCGCCCCGTGTGTCAAACACACCCACCACCCAGCTGTACAGCGTTCAGGTGTTCTTTATATATTCTCATATGAACAGTCCGTAAGGGAAATTGCTTTTTAAAGTGTGAAAATATATAAATACAGGTGCCCATTGAGACTACTGAATCTCTGTCCTTGGGGAACACCCAGAAGGAAGGGCCCTGACCAACACGCCAGCAGACCCGGGCCCTGCGCTGGAGCAGACAGATACCACGCACATTTAAAGGCCGCCTCTCCCGCGTCCCGCTGAGAAAGTGAGACCCTCTCACAGAACCGGGGAGCGCACGGAGCAGCCGTGCTGGGCAGAGAGATGCGCCCGCACGCCTGCCGGGCTCACATCGCCGTACACCCGCGTCCCCTGCTCCCTGCCCCGCAGCGGGCGGCGCCCGGTGGGCACACAGGCAGCGGGGCGACCCCCGGGCTCGCCCCGGCCCCCGGCCCTGTCATGGCGGCCCCGGGGCGCGGCGGGGGCCGGGCGGCCGGCGGGGAGGGGCGGCGGCGGCGGCCGTGGCCATTGGCTGGGCCCGGCGCGGCCGCCACTGCCCCGCGCCCGGCCGCCGCCTCCCGCCGGCGCGGAGAATGGAGGCGCCGCCGCCGCCGCGGGGCTTCTCCGAGGAGCAGTTTCGGGCCACCTGCCGGGAGCTGGACCAGCCGGCGCCGGCTGCGGGGGGGCCCTGGCAGCTCCTGGTGGAGAGCATGGGCGTGAGGATCTACCGGCTGTACGACGAGGTGGGCGGGCGGGGGGAGCTCCCCGGTGCCGGGGGGCGGCCGTGCCGCGGGCCCTCCCCGCCCGGGGCTGGGCCCTGCCTGGGGGAGCGCGGCCGAGGAGCGGGGCGGGACGCGGTCCTGGCTGCCGGGGGCAGGGGGGAGCCGGCACGGCCCCGTCCGGAGCCGCCGGTTCCCCGCACGGCTCAGGCTGAGGTCCGCCGCCCGTCCGGGCGCTACCGGCCTCGGGTCAGTTTCTCCAGGCTCCCAGAAAGCCGCTTTCAGGGTAATGCTATTAACTGCCGATGGAGAAAGCTGCTCGGCTGCGGTAACACCGCCCTTACAAACTGCTGGGGGAACCTGCAAACTGTGGGGCTCTTAGAGATGGTTAACAGCTGGTGGCTGGAGAAATTCCTGGTGGAAGGCGCTCTCGGCGGCAGGAGCAAACGGGGCCGCTGCTCTGCGCGTCCCGCTTCTCCCGAGCCCCTCTGGGGGTGCGGGCGGCCGGGGAGGGACCTGGCCCTGAGCACTGCCCAGCTTGGAGCATCCTGATCTGCGGGCTCCCGCTTCCCTTCCCTCTCTCCAAACCTCCCTTCAGACCGATTGTCCACCTTTCTCCCTCTAAAATCAGGAGGTAGTTCGGAAAAGGTTGGAATGAAATTCCTCCCTTTTTGGGGGGACCTACTTCTCTTAAGAAGCTCAAAAGTTTAGGCTTCCAGAACTGACTTGTAAGTGATTACCATAGTGAGTGTTTCCATTCTGATGCAGATTGATGATTTAATAATGACTTTTGAATCCATATAAATATCCTCTTTCTTTAGCTCTGTGATCACAGTTACCTCTCAACTCCTTATAAAGCTGGTCCTCATGCTGTGATTTGCATGAAAATTTTGTATTTGTATTCTGAAAAATCATTTCAGGCATGATCGTGTTAGAAAAAATAGCAAATAAAGCAAATGTATAGGTCTGCGTGAAAGGCAAGACAGGGTAGGGAAAGTCTTTTTTAAAAAAAAGTCACGTCATACACGCCAGAATTTTTTGGTGGTAAATAGTCCCGATTTACAGCATGGCCACAGTAACTGGCAATAGTTAACAAGCTTATCAAGGAGAGCGCACAGCCTGTGGTGTCTGCGGGTATCTGCGCAGGAGCTGGGCGTGCTGATAAAATCGAGGGTGCTGGGAGTGTTGCTTCTGGAGTGGGCAAAATAGGAATTTCAGGACTGGAGCTCATCACAGACCTGTAAATGCATGGCACAGGGAACGAAGGCAAAGTAACTTTGGGAAGTTGGAGGCTGGATTTAGCCAAACAAATGGGTCCCGGTGTCCGTGAGACTTGAATTGGGGCAGCCTGTGTTGCTGTGGCTTTGCCGCTATGGTATAAGTTGAAGCTGGCTACGTGGAAAGTAGCTTGGGCTTCTCCTTCTCATGCTTTTGCATAGAAGGATAATTAGGCTGACTGAAAAACACTGAGGTGTCTTTTTTTGTTTTGTTTCTTGCATCTTGTTCAATGACCCTAGTTTAGGGTACATGGACAGACTAGGTAGGATGCAAGGGACCTTTTCGAGTCCAGTCTTCTGCTTCTGCTGGGAAATAAGTCTCTTGTTTGTTTTGTCTTTCAGTTGCTTCAAATTGCCACATGAGAAGAAGAACCAAGTCTAGGAGAAGGGTCTTTGCTTAAAGTTGTTACTGGAGAAACTGGCTTTTAACAGTTATTGAACTGCAAGTCCACTATAGCAGTGGTAGTCCAGGAAGCTGAAGGCAGCAATTATATTTCCCGTTGCCTTCTCTTTCCACCTTCACCGCAGGCTACACAAACAGATCTCCCGGGCTTTCCTGCTCTGTGCTGTGTTCCAGCCCGCTGATTGACTCTCCTGCTGATAGGCCTCGGAAAACCTGAAACATTTCACTCTTGTTTTAACTTTCTTATTGTAAATTGCTGTTTTTATTGAACGTCTTTGTCGTACCTCCTGCAAGATGTACTGTTTGCTTATCAGATCATGATTTGTTATTTCATATTGTTATCAAAATACTATCTTTTTTAGCAGAAGATATTTAATGATGTATGCCATGATTTGTCTAGCAGTGGAACAAATAGATTGGTAGAGAAGAACAGCATAATTTCTTGATCTGTCTTGAGCTACAGTGTAAGAACTTGAAGGCTACAGATATAAGAATGACTGAACGGATACTGTGAACCCGTTGGGAGCCTACCTTGGAACGTAAGGTAGAATCCCATCTGTCAAGGCAGGAGATTAGGGAGTGCAGCACTTGCACTCCTGTATTTAGTGGCTTCTGAATTATGTGACAGTAAATGACATCACTACAGCTCTATTTTAACCTCTGATGGAGGTTCTATCTATAGCAAAAACACTTTAAAGACCTATCTTGTGGGCATATCTTTTGATAATCCTCAATTAAAACGTATTACAGGCACTTCCAGCTGCCTGTTGGGTGGAACAGAATAGCTTTAGAAGTGTTTGTGGTCCTAAAGCTTTTACTCTGTTTGGAAGTGTGAAGCTGTAGTCTGTCCTCACTAAGGTACAAAGCACACAATTCTGTGCAAAATCTTTGAGGCAAGCTCTGATAGCTTAAATGAGAAAATTACTGCATGGCTTTCTTCTGTCAAACAGATAAAGAGGAAGCTAAAGGATGCAAAGAAATGGTGAGTGTGATGAACAGCTAGCCTTGCATGTTGACTGCAGAATTAAAGTTTTGGGTGAGCTTGGTTTGTTACCTCGCAAGATGCAGTTGTAATCAAAGTCCAGGAAAAGAATACAAAGTCTTCTATTCTTCAGTGGAAGAGCAGCCCAATGACATGAGGAAGTAAGACTTTTTTTTCTGAATTACAAGAGCGAGGAGAATTGTGGTTTGCTGTTCTCCTGCCTTATGTGACACTTAATGTAAATATACATACATGCAAGATAATCAGCGTAGCATTTCTGACTAGTGACCTGGAATGAAATAGCGTTTAAGCTAAAACAACTATTTTTGAAGTAGCAGTGTAGTGCTTTGACATATGCTGTTGGGTCTCAGCTCAGTTTTGGGTGTGATATTTTCAAAATTAGTTTTTCTTGTGAAAATAAAAACGATGATGGCTTTTACAAAGATGACATGAGTGCATGGGGCTGCACCGATGCTGAACAGTTCAGGTTTGAAGCTAGGGATTGATGCTTCAGTGAAGCCACAGTGAAGATGAGGAGTAGCTTAAGCTTCTTGGTCCTATTATTATCTTCTGGTACATCAAATCTTCATCTTCTGGGGTTGATTTGTGAAGGGGAGGGGAAGAAGAAAAATCAACCATTCACCAACAGAATGTTGTATAATCCTTCCCTCCCTTTCCTTGGGAATGCTTGAATTTGACTCCTACACTGTATATTCAAAATACTCTCATTGTTTTAATTTAGTCCTGAACTGGTACTAACAATAGAACAAGCATTGCTCTATAGGCACAGATGGACTTTCCATATGTTGAGAGAAACATTAAAAGCATTAACATAGGAGATATCCTGCACCCCACCCCTTCAGTGCAGACAGCTTTCAGAAAGAAAATAGCTGATAAATATTCAAGGCGGATATAATAGTGCATTGTATATAAGCATGAACATTATAAAGCATTCTTGTATCACAGTATAAGCATACTTGACTCACTGGAAAGCTTATTCCAGATCGTGCAGTACTTGGTAACCTCCTGGAAATGGCTGAGATTCTTAAACACATTACATAGGGTCTGGAGACCTTGCCACCACAATTTAATGCTTCTGGTAAGCTTCAGTGTGGGTAGGATTTAGTCCACACTGGCCACTGGAGACGAAAAGGGGTGTGGGTGTGTGTGTGTGTGTGAAGAAACATGCTCCCTTTGGAATTCCTTATGAAGTAAAAGGGTACTGGTGTAAGGGAAGGAACAACCATTGTGCTGGGCAGGTCAGCCTGTCTGGATTTAAACTTTCATGTATAGATCAAAAAGTCGAGAGGTTAAAGACTGAATCTTGCATTGTTTTTTGAACACTTGCTTTCACAGCTCTTGAGCGAATTTGTAGTATGTGCCCCACCTAACTTCCTTCAGCTGTTCTCCCTGCTGCAGAATACTTCCCTTTCCTGTGTGACTTTTCCTCTCCCCATTCTGTTTCCACAGCAATCAGGACTTTATGAGTATAAAATCTTCGGTGGTCTTGCTGACTGTCCCCCAAAACTGTGTGCAGATGTCTATATGGATTTAGATTTCAGAAAACAATGGGATCAGTATGTTAAAGGTAAGCTCATCTAGGCAGTTTAAAAGCAAGATTTATGTCCACATTGACTCTTCCCACTAAAACTTTGTTCAAAGATATTTTAAAGTTGCTGCATCCAAAGACTTTCAGCCAGACTTAAGTATCTTTTGGGATAAGGTTGCACTCTGCAAGTATACAAGTAAACACTGACGTGGAACGGCTAACATCTAATCGCCATATAGCTTCCTTCTGGAACGAATTCTTTCCATGTTGGTTAAAGCACATAATTGGCATCACTTATGCTGGAGCACCTTGCAGCTTCTGGTTGTTGTAATTCCTAGGTTAAAATGTAGTAGATATTCTGGGGAGAAATGGAGATGGTACCTTTTGTGCATCTTTGCGTATTGCAGCAGAGCGGTGCGATGGCTTGCACCAGTTTGATGTGTGATAGAATGTCTTTTCCTGAAAACACTGGTTGTTCTTGGCACCTTTTACAATCATAAATGGGTGTATCAAGAGAATAGTTGGTGACTTTGGGCTTTGACAGAGAAAGGAATAACTAATTTAATTGTGTTTATTTAATGTTGTCTTTGAAAAAGGGAGTTGAACCTGGATATCCATATGATGTTAAAACGTCTTAAGTCAGTGGTGACAAGGCACGGATTCAGCTGATGTAGGCATCCAGTAATCCATTTATTTTAAAGATGAGGAGCCCTTTCCTTTTAAGCCTGTGCTTAAAATCAGTTCAGGCCAATAAAACTGAAACATGGTCAAAGTGTTTTGCTGAACAAAGGACGGTGTAAAAAACCGAAGAATTGTTAAATGTTGTGCTTGTTAAGTCTAGGACAGCTCTATGGTGAACGGTTACTGGTAATGCCTTTGGCTGTATTGGTACAGAGAACCACATACTTGACTCATGTCAGTACTTGGTCAAGCTTAAGAAGCTATATCTTCGTTAGTAAGTGTTATTTGTCCAAATGGGCAAGAGCTTTCTTGTAGCAAAGGCCACTTTGCCATTAATGAAAAAAAAAAAAAGAGCTGGAGTGGGACTCAACGTTATCATATTGGATGTAAAAATACTATGTTATTTTAAGTTACTTCAGTAGTCTTGTAGTCTTTGATTTAAGTGCATTTAGGAGAACTGAATCCTTCTTAAACAAACTTTTTTTTTTTTTTTTTTTGTAATGCCTTCTTAGAGAAAAGAAAGGAAGCAGTTGGGGGAAGCTACACCCTTAAACTAAAAACTAGATAATGTTGCAGAGCTGGCGTTTATATCCTTGCTGACCGTGATATGTGAATTTATACTTGTGCTGGTACTTCAACTCCAGCATTTCACAGAAGTTAACTCTTGAAGGGCATAAACATAATGTTAACGCTTTCCTTTTAGCCTAAAAATTGACACAAGCCCACCCATTCTTTAAAACTGTATGTATGATGAAATAGTGCTAGCCAACATTTTCAATGTAAACTACATAGGCTTGGTTTTTCTTCTTTCACATTTAGGGAGAAAAACCAGAAAACTTCCATTCAGAGCCTTCATGCTGTTTATTTTACCGTTTGTATTCCTTGTTGCTCTTACAGCTATGCAATAATGACAGTCCAAAGAAGAGTTCGCTGCTGAACTGCTGCCTGGCATTGAAATAAAAATGTGACCAGAGTAGAAGCAGCTGCCTTTTTAGTTGAAAAGGTAATGGCTCCTGCACTAAGCATAAGAGGAGCTAATCTCTGTCCTCTAGTGCTGTTCAGCCGAACTCTTCATGAAGGCCTGACTGGAGGCAGATATGGACAGGGTTCCTGTGAGTACTTCAGAGGGTCGTGCTTTGATCTGTTCTTGCCAAGGATTTGCCTGAGGCCTCAGAAATTTTGGTATCAGTCTGCTGCTGTTGTTGCATTGCTGTTAGTACCCTGGCTATTTCCAAAGCAGGCTCCTGGATATCCACAAGATGTGGACATCCCGAGGCCTGGTCTGTGCTGCAGCTGCCAGTTCAGCAGGGAAGCTGTGACTGAACTGTAGAGTTTAGTGACTGAGGTACCACGTGCTTCTGTGGCATGATGCAAAATGGTTGGGCCTGAGCAATATTGAAACTTGCTACTCGTGCTTGAAACAACATCCTACCTGAGATCATACCTCCCAACAATTTAACGGTAATAATTGACTGCTAAAGAAGCAAATGCAGCTATGCCTATTATGAATAAAAGGACTTGTGATCTATTGTAGTAATGCTAAGTGAAATCTGGTTATTGATTCAAATGCACTGTATTCTGCTTTGATCAGAAGCTGTCCGCTCGTATTGACAGACTAAAGCAAATACAGGTGGGACATGACTTACCTATTGTGTGTTTTTTCTGTGTTTGCAAAGATGCAAAGGTAGATGAGTTAGTAGCTAAAAATTGCATCGAGGTCTTTAAAGTAGTGTCTTAATCCCTTTGAAAAAGGACTGCTCTGCAGTTAGAAATGAAAGTAAAGCTAATAAACCAATGCTCCAGTGACCTCTGGTGGATAGCATAATGCTGTCACTTATTACAACACTGGGAGTATTGTGCATCCAATACTGCTCTAACCTGGAGAAGAGGAGAAGCTGTTTTCGTGGGTGACAGCGGACTTGCAGGGCATACTAACAGAAGCCTAGTTTGGAACATGTTATATAGGGAAAGAATCTCCCATCTGCCTTAGCAATGAGATTATCAGTCTGTTCTTGCCTTATTTTCAAAACCACTGAAAGCGATGTGGCAGACTGTGCAGAGCTCTGAAGGATATATAGCACCTCAGGCAGAAGTCTGCTCTAAAGGAGGAAAAGACCACTCTGACTGTTAACGTGAACCACTTTCTGGATCACACCCTTTTTCACTGCACCCATGTAATGACCAGTCCCTAGGCAGACAGGAGTCCCTGGCTCAGCCCCGTGGCTTGTCAGGTCCATTACCCTGACAATGGCAGTTGCTGCCTCGAGGGAAGAAGCCGTACAGTAGACAGTTTTTCAAACTCAGTTATGTAGTTTGATTTGAACTAATTTTTCTCCTTTGTACCATACTACTATCTGAGTCACTGCCATGTTTTAGGGACTATTCTTAGATATTTTTTTTCCTATTCAGCTGCCTTCTGATTGAGTTTCCAGGCAGAGTGAAGGTGGTGGAATGAAGGCTCATAAACTGCTCAAGCTTCTTGTTCACTGTTGCCTGTATATACTGCTGTAAAATTCCTAATAGCTTTTCCAAACTTCATTAATCCCTCATGTAAGACCTCTTCAGGTGTTAGAAAGCAGCATTCGTCCTAGTTCCATGTTAACTCAGAATCATTTACAAGGATAATGACATGCTTGTGAAAAAGCATACTGTACTTGTGGCTCAGAATTATACAGAATATGCATAGGCGAGGAGAAAGCTTTGAGATGGAAAGGCTTTGAATGAGCTAACTGTCTGAAAAAGAATTTGACTCTGCCTCCCCCCAGAATTATTCTGATTTTGTGTTTTGGGTTGGTTTTTTTTGGGGGGGGTGGGGGTGGTGTTTGTTTGTTTTTTCCCATCAATGAATTCAATAGCAGCAGCAGAACAGGCCACCTATTTTTGTGTATTTGGTTCCTGAACAACCTTGCTACAGAACTTTTTTTTAAATGTCTTCTGCGGCTACAACTTCACATACATATCAATTTTGACATAAGGGTTGTGTGTAAAATGTGTTGATGTCAGAAATCTGAGCAGTTCTTGATGCCCTATATGGTTCTGTTGCAGTAGAAATTAAAAATATCTAACAATCTTCCTTTTTTAACTCTAGAACTGTATGAGAAAACATATGATGGTGAAAAAGTAATCTACTGGGAAGTGAAGTACCCTTTTCCTCTCTCAAACAGAGATGTATCCTTTCAAGCTTTTTGTTCCTCTCACAGTTTTTGTCACCTGGTCATCCAGGGATCCCAGCAATGTACTGATTCTGCTGCTCTGCTGCACTCAATCTAAGACCTTGCAGTCCCTGCGTTGCATGAATATGTATAGCATGAAGAAGAATGTGGGCGCCTCTTCCCACACACAACTAAAGCTCGCATAGCTGAATTATTACTCTGCAGGATTGAATCCTGTAGAAGCATAAGAAATAACGTGAAGGAGCTGGTGTTTGTAATGGAATTCACTTGTCAATTCATCATATGTCAAACTGACAGTGTTTTGACATGCCTCCTCAACTTGGAATACAGTATGTCTATATTCGCCAATGTCGAGAGATGGATGTTGATGGGCGGAAGATCTGGGTTGTGTTAGCTCAAAGTGTGTCTGTTCCTCAGTGCCCTGAAAAGCCTGGTATTATCAGAGTTAAAAGTTATAAACAAAGTCTGGCAATTGAAAGTGACGGCAAGACAGGATCTAAAGGTAAGAGGTCAAGAAAGTGTGATCACAAGTCATGTAGCCAAAGAATGCATGTATTAGCACAACGCACAAAGAGGGACACTGGAAATTTTAAGCTAAAAACAGTTACTCTAAAGTGGATGTACTGAGCACTAGGAATACTTTAAAATGAATGAAACTTTGGGAAATGTCCAGTGCAGTGTGCTACTGTTAAGAATCTTTTATTTAACAGTTGGGCTGGGTAGTTAAGAATAGACTACTGACCACTTCAGTCTGCCCCTCCGTCCCACCCTGCCACCTCCAGCCTGCACGTCTTTTCCTGCCAGCCAGTTCAGTTCGGTAGAGTCTGATGCTAGCTGCAATCTGGTTAACTCAGCAATGATATAATTATCATGTTAGACAGATTTATAGATTAAAGGGTTTGCCTAGAGATTGATTCCTGTCTGAGAGTAGTCCTTTAAAGACAACCTTATTTTATAAGACAGGCTGCCTAAAATGGTTCGCAGTAGTCTAAATTAATGTTATGGTGCTCTCAGCTTCCCCAAGGTTAACTGGGAATGGCTATACTTATTTCACATTCCACTTCAGTACAAGTTGGTTTTTTGGGTTTTTTTTTGTGAAAAATTTAGAGCAGAACTGTTGTACTTGGTGATTGTTATGCACGCCGACAGCTTCTGTCGCATGGTGTTAGAGTTAATACTCAGACTATGGCTGGATAACTTTCTGGTAACTTCTCTCTCATCTCTAGTCTATATGTACTATTTTGATAATCCTGGTGGCATGATTCCATCATGGCTGGTCAATTGGGCTGCCAAGGTAAGTAAAGGTTGACAGCACAATTGTCTTTGGCTAATCTCTTTCAAACAATGTATTTACCGCATCCATACCTGTCTTCTGCATGTTGGGTAGGGTTATTTTTTTCTGAAATGGATGTATTGACCTTTCTAGCTCTTATGCAATCCCATTTTTAGAGTCTCACTATTGTCTGCTCTCATGGCACTTGTCTTAATTTTTTTTTTTTTTTTAATTCCTATCAAATTCCTTTGGTTAGTCAACCAGGCAGGTAAATTTGTGCAACAAAACCAACAAATCCATGTTCCAGAGCATATGTGAATAACCTTAACACAAGCAAACTTCAATAATGCAGTCCATTCATGAAGGATTAAAGGAATGGTCTGCTGCTTTGTACAAGATCTTAGAACTGTCCTGTATTTGTTTGAAGGCCTTGATCTATATAGTGGGAATTCTCATCATGCTTATAGTTTTTCTTGATTACATGATGCAAAAATGTCTTTTCCACTTTTCTCTTTACAGAGTGGTGTGCCTACTTTCTTGAAGGATATGCAAAAAGCTTGCCGTAATTATTCTAAGAGAACATAGGTCAAAGTTGATCTGAATTGTTTAATTCTTAGAGCTCTGCACTTACAGGAGTGGCTATTATATATCACACTGGATAAAATCTACCTCTATTATTGGAAAGAATTTTATTTTAGTTGGTTTATGCCTTGAATTTTATTAGATCTTTGTTTCCATCTCCAACTGAAGAGCTAGCCACTAGTAACACCAGCATCAGCTGCATCCTTTTGAAAGTACTGAAGTTTAGCCTTGTCCCCCGTGCTTTGCTTATGCTGATTGTCATGTGTCAGCTAGAGGAGTTCTGTTGATTGAAATATTACATCCTCAGACAAGAGAAAATGATCTTGCTAGGAAAAATGTCTGAACTTGGACTGAAAATTCTCTGTGTGTTTATGCCTGGATCTGCCTTTGTGGCCTTGCAGGGTGGCTTCCTACTGAAACTGAACAATGGAACTTGGATTGCTTAGGAGGAAACACTTTTGCTACCCAAGTTTGTCATTCTTAAATTGTCTGCCTGCTATAAACCTAAAAAATGCTGAGGGCATGTAGGTAAATTACTAGAAATCTGCAGTAGGAACTGGAACTCTGTGTTACTAAGCTTCCCTGTGATGGCTTTAAGTCCAGATTTAAAAGGACTTGTGCCTAAAGCCTTGCATTCACATCTCTGTACCCCTGTATGAAAAGTAAAAGCGATCAGTTGTGTCCAGCTAGCAAAAAAGGAGGAGCCTTTTAAGGGAACAAGTTACATCTTCGGGGTCAGTAGCCTTATCTATAAAGCAGCTTGGATACCAGCTTTAAATTGGAAGTAATTTTAAACTGGATGCCTGCAACTGAGCATGAATGAACTTGATGTGAAACTTGGGCTTGCTCGCATTTTTAAATTTCATGCTGATGTAAAGAATGAAACTGATTTTGGACGATAATCCACTAAAATCACAGCTGAGCAGGAAATTAAATTTCCAGCACCTTTGCTTGGGGGGGGGGTGAGTGGGTGGGAAGGATGGGGTGGATAAAAGGTGAGAGGGCCTCAATCTCAGGGATTTAAAATATTCTGCATCGTTACTAAATCTAATCCTGTTACTGAACAAATCTTGTAACGGGGTAGCTTTGTCTTGTTAAAAAATAAATGGTTGAAGTGATTGCCTTTATACTTTGTGTAAATATTTGTTTCCAATAAATTGTTATTTTATCCATGCAGTGCTCTTGTTCCATCTCTCACGTTTAAGGGTGGCTGTGCTGGGAAGGTCACAAATAACAGGCTGATACCATGGGCTGTTTTCTTTTTAAAGGCTTTTGAAAGAATAACTCGGATTCATGAGAACTAAGTAGGATTCCATGTGTTCTGAAGAGCTCGCTGCCAGCAGTTTAGGCATTTTTCAAGTGTCTTTGACCTGGAGACCATTACTGAATTGAATATTACAGTGCTAGACAACTTTCAATCCATTTTATAATTAGTTGTCACATTTTTTTTTTCCAGCAGATAAAAGAACAGACATCAAGAGAGAATAGTTCTGAAGCATAATTTTCTTTAACTTTCCATATTTTTGTACACATGCTCTTACTGGAACTGGAGCGAAATTTTATTTATGTGTGCTGAAAATGAATTATCTCCATAATACCAAGAATCTGATAGTGTTTTACCTGAGTATATCAATTTTCAAATTTCTTTTTTTGGCAGTGTTCAAAAAAATTACCTTGAGAATTCAGAAAGCATTTTAGCAGTGTGCTAAGTATGTAGGAATTCAAATGTCATAAACAATCACAAGAATACCAGAGTTGCTTTGGAACAACAGGATGTGGATACGAGTTATGTCCTGAAGCAAAGCAGCAAAGGCAGGACTAGGTAGATTGTTCAAAAAGAAGACAGAAAAGCAAAACAAACTATTCTAGACTTGATATAACAGAATTTTAAGTGGACTAGCTGAGGATGAATCTTTCTGGAACAATGATGCAAACTAATTGATTTCCAATTCCTCCTGAACAAAACTGACTTCCATACCACAGTAGTACAAAATCTATCTGTAACTGTAAACCTACCTTAAAACTTGGTGTTTCAGGGTTTTATAAGAAATGTGTACCTGGTGAGCTGAGTATGTGCACAGAGACGAATCACGTACAGATGAGGTAATTTTTTTTCATCATTTTTCTCCAACCAATCTGTAATTTTGTTTAGTCTTTAATGAAATGAAAGCAGGAGAAAGAGTGAAAGCATTTTATATTCATAAATTCATGATTGCACCTTTGTCCTTATAGTTATTTGTCATCAAGACATAGTATATGTTTGTCTGCAGTGGGCTGAAACAGTAAGAGTGAGCATTCAAGAGGCTGAATGGCTCCAGTGTCAATCTTGCTGAAAACTTGATTTCCTACAGACCCCACACTGAGAATATAGAATACATGGCCTTTGCTCACGTACCCTTATTAAAACTATTGCACAGTCAGTTTCTTGTGCTGTACACAACTTTCCAAATTAAAACACATATGATTAAACAGTACCTACTGAAAACAGCTTTTCCTGTGTTTCCAAGCAACTAACGAATGATGTGAGATGAATGCAACATCAGATCTGTTAAATTTAGGTTCCCATGGGCTTTCATAGTGACCTAAATATGCAGTGACACTTCAGTTTATTTAAATATGTGTTACTACACCTATCTTATATTACTAGGGAGGAAAAAGCAGTTCCAGTTTTGTGTGATGTGGCTTCTTGTCTAAATGGGAGATTACGACCAGAAAGTAAGCATTGGTATATTTCAGTCTTTGGATGTAAAGACATTCATAAAGCATTTTAGAGCTTTATTCATGACTGATTAAATATTGATCTTGTATTAATTATACATGCATTGTGTGAACTTTTCTGGAGAGCCTGAACAGAAATTTACCTGCTATGAAAGTTGTAAGTCATTATGTGTTATGAGGTCTGGTGCACAGAGTTAAAAAAAATGGAACCCCTCTTCCTGTGCTCTTTGTTAATGTAGCACCTGAAAGTTAGCTTTCTGTTTCCACCAGCTTGCCTAAAAATGGAGCTCAAAGTTTGTTCCTTTAGAGTGATCTGTTCTAAACATAGGGTTGTTTGAATAAAAAGAATGAAGCATTTCTATTAGATGATGACTGATCCTCTCTTCTATATCCCACCCCCATTAACAGATCAGTAGGTATCACACTCTACAGATTAATAGGGGCTAATGAAGTTTTCCTAGTAGCCAAATGGAACTAGAAAAATGCTGTAGTTTCTGGCAATAAACAGGCATCTGATCCAAAGCTCAATAATCAGACTTTCCATAAATCACAATGAGCTTTGGATCTATTCTCATATAGAACTTTTGTTTTAAAATTACCAGCTCTTACAAAAACATATTTTTGCATGTTGTTCTTCACATAAAGAAGCGGTTCTTTTGGGGGATGACTGGTCACCCATTCCCTGTTTCCATAAGGGCTGATGTTGTAACAAAGTCAATATAAACCATTCTTCCCCATTGTGTTCTAGTCATTCAAATCCATTCTTTCCATGTGCTCTCTCTGTAAAACTATTGTATTTGAGTTGGAAGGTAAAGGAAAGGAAAGATTCTGAGTAACCCAAAGTCAACATAGTGAATGTCAGATACGCAATCGCTGTAGTGCTGCCTCTCAGAAGATGATGTGTAAAGGGAAACACAAGTTGTCTTTGCTCAGGAAACATCTGGTTGATGCCTCATTTCTCAAGCAGGTCATTGGCTGTTTTTATAATTTAGTGGAACAAAAATGTGGGAAGATGGGGGGATAGACTTCTGATATTAATACACACTAGTAGACGATATATCTTCCCACCAACGCTTTCGCTTTCCATTATGTTAGTTTTCTATGTATAAAGGACATTTTCAAATGGGATCTAATGGTATTTGAATTTCACTTAGCTGAGCGTAACCTCCCCCTGAGCACGGATTTGCCTTCCTCTAGACAGAAGGATAAGTCATAACCAAATTTATTGCCCCACTGTAGCCTTCTGATCAGAGGAGACTACTAGACTTTCAGACAGAAAACTTTTGTTTTTCGCTCATCTCTTAAAGGTTAAAAGACACTGATAACTTCCATACAAAATCAGAAAGGAAGGCTTACGACAGGAGGTAAGTTGTTATAAACCTAAATGGACTATATGGAAGATAAATGCTTTTTGAGGAGCAATAACAAGAACAAATCTCTATAGCAAGATGAGTTGTGCTGAAATTTTTTCATACCACTCTGGCTTATGACTGCAGACTTAGGAGGAATCCTGACCAATAAGGTAAACAAAGCTGGTGTTTAAGCATCCTACTACTTCTTCCCTGCAGCTGCCAATTAACATACTAATTAGGATTACATATGAACACACATGCACACATGAAGAGAATGTCATCTTTCTGTTAGTTCAGTATTCCCTGTCCTTTGAGAACTTGACCATAAACAATTATTCTCATCTGGAATCTGAATTACGAAAGTATCCTGGAGTCCTGCTGTGAGACAGGAACATTCTAAATGGGAACAACTCTCCACTGGAAACCTTCATTTCCAAAGTAAGAAGAACTGCATCCTGTGAATAAGTGTTTCAGTGGAACATGCCATAATAAGCAATTATGTTGAGGGCCTTGAATATATGTATTAATTTTAGCCTTGCGAAAAATTTCCTGCATCCCAGCTGTGCAACTAGTTAAACTGAAAGCTGTTCCTATGGTTTAAGCACAAGTACCTGTAATGTTAAGATTTAAATGAGTTTGCCTTTGTCTGTCCTCACTAGATTTCATGCAGATTTTTAGATTTTTCTGAGGTCTATTTCATCACTGGAGGTAGGAGAGGTTCTATTATGGGCTTTGTGACACTGGAAGAGTCAGTTTTTGCCCCAAGCTTAGTTCTCTTATTATTCTTCATCTATGGAAGAAACTCCTGAGAATGAATCATTTTAATAGACTGTGTTGTTCCTAGAATGGCAAGTTTGGGATTGTAGCAGTTCTTCTTCTGTAATACGGAAAGCCAAGGGTTACCTATGTGCTGTACATACTTTCAACAGATGCCTGCTGTTAAGTTACAAGGCTCACTGCATTTCTGCCTAAGCATATCTTGAAAGGTTTTAAAGTCTTTCCCTATTTCACCTAGAGTTGTGGGGTTTTTGGCTTTTAATATTCCTAGTGAATATACATATCTTCCAAAGCATGGTAGAAATTGTGTGTAATTGGCCACAAATGGATGTTTCATATTCAGCTGCAACTTGGAGTTATGGTTTAAGAGTGGGTTTTAAACATTTTTATTAAGACCAGGCTGCTGCTGTTAATTTTAAAAGTTAATGTGTTTTCTCAGCATGGAAGTCATATAATTGATTTGTACATTTGAGTGGAGAGCATGATCCCACAAGAAGCCAAAATTGCCTGGCCCACCCATTTACCCTGTGAAAGGCTCATGATGCTGTTCACCTTTTCAAAGAAAAACAAACTGTAGGAACATTTCTTCAGCAGGAAATTACTTTGACACTAAAAGGGTCTATTGTCTCAGAGTGTGAGGTGAGTATGTGAAAGAGTACATTGCCTTCCACTGATTTTTTTCTTGTAACATGGGAATAAACTGACCCTTGATAACACTTAAGGCGTGGTTCTAGGAACCATGAAGTTGAGAGCATTATCACTGAATAATGAGCTTGATTAAGTCACTACAATGACAGGCAGGCATGTCAGTAATTTAGAAAAAGGACTTTAAAATCCATCTGGAACAAGTTAGAGAATAAGAATAAACAAGTAATCTAAGGACCCTTTGAGGTCTTTCAGCAAAGACAGGCCTAGAAATACCTGCCAGATCACCAAATGCAGTTACAGGCATCACATAATATAAATCATTCCCTTTCATAAAGTATGTGTCACACGTATGTGTTTAACTCATCTTCTCTTTCAGACTAGTAATTCTGTATGCTTAATATCTTTGCTAGTAAGTTTTTTGTGAAAATACGACTTGAGTAGAGAACTAATATTTTGCTCTTCATCATTTCTGTGATCAGTAGATATCAGAATATTTTATGACAATACAAGGGAAGGGGTTTTTAACAGTGATGATAGTCACTCTGAGAGAGTGTGAAATCTCTGTTTTTGGAGATACTCAAAGCTCAGCTGGACAAGGCCCTAGGCAATTTATCTGACCTTGAAATTAGATCCAACTTCAAATTTGGTGCTGCACTGGGCTGCAGGTTGGACCAGATGATGATATGATCCCATATGTCCCTTCCAAGCTGAACTATTATATGATTTTTAATAACAATAAATCCAGGAGATTACAGCGTGAATCCTTCTGAGAAGGCAGCATTATTTTCTTTCCAAATGCTGTTATTTAACAGACCAACTTGAATGAGGTAAATTCCTATGATATACAATGAGATGCAAAAATATATGAAAATCCTATAATCAAGATCTGTATTAGAAACAGGTACATACACATTGTTGACAAGATGCTTGTTGTAGGCTTGCATTATTGCTTTAGTTTATTATTTTAACTAAAATTATTGGTAGGAGTTTGGTGAGAAATCTGGGAAATTGAAACTAAATTAAATGAAAGCAGACTTTCTGAATCTTTGCTAGTGAAGATTAATTTCATAATAAATACACTATTGAGTGAAAACATGATGACTGCTTTTGGAAAAGGACAGCGATAGCAGACAAACTGAGGCTGTGCTGCACACTCAGAAAGAAGGTGATTGATGCCAGTTACTGTTCATTTCCTGTTGCATCCAGCAGCTGTAGATCGTATTCGAAAGGTTGAAGCTGGGAAAGGCTCAACTGGGCAAGGTTGAGATGTAATAAAAAGAGAAGATGAAATGCAGATTTAGAATATCTCAGCATTCCACAATGATCCTCTAGTTTTACCTTAACTATCATGGCACAGTATTTTTAAAGACACCATGCTAGCCAAATAGCACTCACAAAATTTTAGCCTTCTACATGGTGAGACTCTCTTTTTGTCAGATGGAAATATATACTCAATCATATTTAATTGAAATTAAATTAATATTAAAGGATATTTAGTAAGTAGGGTCTTCTTCACCAGACCTGGTGCTCATTACCAGCCTAATTCAATATTTAGCAACAGAAGATTAAGAAATCTTTGTGTTGATTCTATAGTGGACTTTCCTCTACTTGGTCCAGTGATGGATATTTCCAATCAATGTTTGCTGGTGAATACAATGTTCTTTACTGTCACATGCCTTTCCCTTTCCCTTCCCCCTTCAATATTGTGTCAACACTTGGGATGAGCCCAAATCCTAATGTGTGATCCGACCTTCTGACATCTTAGCCTAGTGAGCTACCAACTTAGCCATGCTTCCTGCTCTGGAGAGTAAAGCACAAACATCACTCTCAAGGATCTTCTTCTACCCACCTATAATTTTTATGCTTGTCAGTGCTTGTGCATTTTACTGTATTATAGAAATCTTGGATGCATTTTCATTCCCAAAAATGTAATTGGATCTATGTGTCTGGATTTATGTGGGAATAAGAATTATGTCTTTTGGAACTGGTAACTGTTGACACTAAGAAAAATGAGGGGGTAAAATGCAAACTGGACTGAAAAGACAGTACTGAATATGAAATTATGTTGGTCAGCATTAAGCAGCATTCCAAAAACAGAATATGTTTTTGTTTAAAATGATGTGACAAAGTATGTGCACTGTATTTTATAATAAAACCTTTCATCAGATTTCCATTAAAAAAACAGGGCAATTTTTCAGGTACATTTGTCCCTTTTTTCATTAAGCAGAGACATATTTTGAAATTGTGACATTTTTGGCTTGCTGTGCCAACTAATCAAAGAACAAAAATGTTTGCTAGAGTCCTAGTAATACTGCCTTCTGACTTCTAAGACTGCAAACCTGTGTTAGTTTAGCACTGTTGTACTAATGGAAATGCCAAGCTCTTAGAGCATTCTTCCCTAGACAAGATAGGTTCAACTTTTGCAGTTTCCTGTTTTCTCCTAATATTTTGAAAGGTAAAAAAAAAATAATCTGCATTGCTCCACCCTTGCCTTGCACAGAGGCTCCAATTCAAACACTGTTTTGTCTGGGAGTAAGAATAAGTTCATTGCCTACAGTAGCAAACGAGAAGGAAAACAAAAAAGGTTCCTTTTTTAACTCTTCAGAATAGCAGTATCAGTATATGCCTTCAGTAGTTTCCACAGCAGAGATCAAATGAATGAAACATCAGCAAACTGGGATAGTGCAGTCTATTTTTGGTAGTGAAGCAAGCATCCACAAAGCTCATCTGGTTCACTGGGGATATTAGAGGAAATTGCAAATACTGTAGAAGGCTATTCTAATGTCACATGCTTTTAGGTGGGTTAAAAGGACAAATATTGAGCCTTCCACTTTGGTTTTCTCTCTGTCAGTTGCTGTTTATCAAGCAAGGTTGGGTTTTTGTCTACAACACCTACACTGTCCCACAAACAACAATTTTTTTCGAGTACTAAGGAAGTCTGTCATGTGGTAAATTACACAAATAAGCAGTGGAATAAGTTCAAATTTTTCACTCAGTTTTAAAACATACTGAAAAGAATATTCATTAGATTAGTTTCAAACGCAAATACAAAATATTTAAGCTTTTCCCACCTTGTTTTCCTTCCACTTTTCAATTTTTTATTATTAAAAATAAAATGGAGCTAGAGAAAGATGCAAACAGAGGTATAGCAGTGAGGAAAATAAATCTTCAGATTTGGGGGAAACTGGGACAATGCTCCAACTGTCATGGAAAAATAAGGAAAATAGTATTTTTACTTCTCTTTTGTGAAACAAATTTAACATTTTTCAACTACTAACAGCCTTTTCCACTGCTAAAAAGCAGCTTATACTCTGGACAAAACAAAGACAAAGTATTAAATCTGCAGAAACAAATAACTCCCTCCTTCTCTCACACTGTATGGCACTAGCAGCAGTGGAAAGTCACCCCCCCACCACTGTTTAAGAATTTCAGCATTAGCTTTGCTCCATAGTGTTACTTCCCTCTCAGCAGAGCCCTTAGAAGAATCCTGCCTCTTTTCCCCATTGACCTGGATCAATTCTGCCTGTGTTGAAGAGCTGCTGTACAGGCCAGCACAGTCCAGGTACAAAAACATTAATCTCTTCAAACCGTTTATGAGTAAGAGACTAAACTCCCATCTTGAAGCCAGCAATCTCAAAGTAAGGCAACTCAGTCTGCCGTATGACTTCAAATACTATTTTGTTTCATTGCTATTGGAAGGCCACAGTTCAGGAAACCAAAGGGGACTCACAGGATAGAAATAAATATATTAATTATTATCCTAACTTTTGCTTCAGTAGCGTTATCCAGAGAGCTAACCACATCTGCACAGGAAATAAGATCTCTAGTTAATGGACTTAAGACAGCAGATACTGATTACTTGAGGAAGCTGAGAAACAAAACCAACGTGTTCTGATCCAGTGGATGATATTGCTAAATTGGCAGCCTCATTGTCTTACAGAATGACCTTGCATACGCAGCCTGGTGGGTCAACTGGCAGAGGTTGCAAGCGCAGGATTACTGCCCCTGAAATGTGGCAGAAGGGAAGGAAAACAAAAATACCTATGCGCAGAAAGGCATGTATGTGAAGTAAATGAGGGCAAAGCAGCACCTGGAAAAGGGCAGTAAATAGAGCTTAATAGTGAGGAAAGATTACAGGAAACTGGGTACCCAAACACAGTAGAACCAGGAAGGCGTATCAAAGCATTAGGAAAGGGCCACAGGTACGGTGTAACAAACAAGGGCACCACTGGGCACACACTGCTTACTGATCTCTGCAGACTACAACATCATGGATTTGGGGAAATACAAGCAATGTGGACACAGTATCATTTTTTTTATCTGAGAACTCACATCAGCATTTGGTTTCCTTTTTCCTGATACTTTCCTGATGTTTCACACAGGGTTGGAAAAAGACCAGAAAAACTAAAAAAAAAAGTTATTTGGTTTTAAAAAACGTAAGTATTTTGCTAATTCACGCTATTCAGAAGCTAAAGTACAGCTCTAATACTTTTGTCTGTGAAAAACAGTAAGATGTGGCCATTACTTCAAGAAAACACTGAGGCAAATTCTGAATTGGGAGTATCAGTCCCTAGGAAGGACCCTCACTCAGGTCTTTGTGAGAATCCACTCACTCACATACACAGAAGTAAATTCTGGTGCAGATACACAGAAATTTTACCCTGCAGTTTCACCGTCTCAATGAATCAGAAACCTCAAGACAATACCTTCACAATTGTATCTATATCCTCCTTACACAAACACACATGCACATGCACAAAACATGTATTTCTGTCATCTGATAGTAGGCATCTTAGAAAATTTGTTTTCCAGCTTCTTCATCATGGAGACTGCAAATATGCTTGAAACCCAAGTAAATACTAAGATTTGGCAACTTGAAGTTTTAAATCTCCCCCAAATCATGAAACTCAGCAAAATTATGAAAAATTTGACTGATTTCTTTTTTCTAGTAGCTGTTCTGTATGATCAATCTGCCCTTGTTAGGTCCGACTTCTATCTGGATCTTTGCAGATCCCAAAATCTGGAGCTATACCTGGTTGTTTATGACTTCATCTTTTCTGATGCCTTCTCAGTCCCTCACTCTTCCTTTTTTCAAAAAGCGATACAGCAGTCACCTAGAGGAGTCTACCGCCCAGCTTCTCTGGTATGCTCATAACCTGAGACATGGATTTTCTAGTATTTCACCTACTTGTTTTCTGCTTCAGTGCTTATGTTTACTAAATCCTTACAGTGCCTTAGCGTTAGGTACTCTTCTAAGCCAATGCCACAGGGCAAAATGAACAGTGCTTAGAAACTTGTCACATTTTCCAAATCGCTTTCCAATATGCACAGGAGAGATTACAAAAAACCTGTTATCTTGCCCTGCTGAAGTCAATCACTGATAGTGCAAAAAGGGGAAGAATCTACAAATAAATTCTGCTCAGGAGATATGTTTCCAATCAACCTATTAGGGCTGTAAAATTATTCTCTCATACTGAGCAAACTGTACTTTTAAACATTTTGTGATTTTATCACTTATTTAAAACAGCGCCTGTGAGGAGTTACAAGTTTTTTTGGTGACACCTAGTGGTGATGATTGTATAAAACAGAGTTCCTGGCAAACAGAAACAATAGGCTGTGGCATCACTGAGCAGACTGGGGCCATTTTTCTCTGAATTTTACTAGTAAGAGTGTTTGCTTCTTGCTTTGTAAAATTACGACTGTGAAACCTCACACAAATTGTGCACAACGACAGGAAACCTTCTTGAAAAGTTCTATAGATATTTTGTCCCCTCTGCGTCACCCTGGATGACAAATGAGCTGTTAGATAGTATGACTTTTTCCTGCAGTGCTGCAAAAGGCAACATCCTAAAATACTTATTCTCCTTACTGAGCACTCTGTTTTGCAATTTCGTTATGTATGGTACAGCTGAACATTAGGCAGTTTCAAAGAGGCCCATTCTAAAACAAATTAAGACAGCGCAAAATCCCCAACATTTGTATCTGCAATTGGCTGCTACTGCTTTCATTTACAAAGGCAGGTTGTAATGTACATTCCATTTGCATACAATTCATTGTGATCTAAAAATTTTTAAAAAATAATTCAACTGTTTTATTAGAATTAAGGCCCAAACGAAATCTGCTTAGGTTGTGGGCATTTAATGACAGAATTCTTTCAAAGTGTCTGGACTTTTAGAGACAAATCTTTAAAAGGATAGCGCTAGCTAGATTAAAATCTTAGAACTTTTTGCTAATCCCATTTAGGGTTAGAAATCTAGCCTTTAGATTCAGCAGGGCTGAATGGGATTATTTACTCAATTCTGTTACTAGTTTACTATGGCCCTGTAAGGGTCACTTGATATTTGTGTGCTTCTCTTCACACCATCTTTCATATGGGTCTAATTATTATGCAGAAGACCGATGGTTTCAAGGAACACTGACCTTCCCCACTGGAACACGTTACTGATGTACATCAAATTGGGACGTACAAAAAATTGGGAAGAGACATTTATTCCTCTTTGAGGATGTTATTCGTAGTAATAAATCTACGTCTGCAAGATACAAAAAAAGGAAGTAATGAAAGAAAAAGTAGGACAAAAAGTAAATGTAGCAGTAGATTTGGACTGTTTAGCTGCTTTTTCTGTTTGAAATAAACAGGAACAGTGAACTGGAACTGGGCCATGCTTTCCCCCCCCCATTGGCTTGTAAATATGATTCATTTGACCCAAATTTCCATCAGTAAATGCAACAGCACTCTATAAGAAGTCAAAATACTATCTCTCTAGCTTCACAGTATGTAAATGCATTAACAGTATCTTCATCACAGCCAGGAAAACAGATTAAAATATTGTTTCCTACCTCCTGGGAACAGACAAATACTAATTGCAGCCAGCCATATCTCACAGGTCTGTAGACAGGATAAACATTTTAGCAACATCAATAGATCACTCATGCTGATCACAGATGGCAATGAACTACCCAGAGTAATAAAAAACACTGTGCTATTTTGTATTCTTAGAAAAGGCTTGGTGGGTTTTGTCTTACCAGGGGCAAAGAACATTTTACAATGTTCTTTGAACATAGAAATTTCATGAAACTAAGCTTTGTCTGAAAGGGCATGGAATAAGGTTAATTGGATCTATAAAAGGCAATTTGCAGATTGGAAGGAGAAATAATAAAGATGTATTCAAAATTATAGCTGTTGTAACCAAATAAGAATACACTGACACTCAATCATTTTGATGTCACTTATTTAGCTAGCTGTTTAACAAAAACACCTGAATCTTTAAAGCCTAGTGCAAAGTCCCTCTGAGCCTTGAACTTACAGATCAAATCCCCAAGTTCTTTTTCTAAGTAACAAATAGAAAGATATTATGAAAATCTGCAATGCAGAGCAATGTCTGCTTCAGGCGAAGACTGCTCTATTGCATATTGTTATGACTTGGCATACAAAAATGCCCTCATTACCCTCCAAGTCTTCCAAACTCTTCTTTCAGAAAAACTGTTTTTAAACTGAGATGCTGGCCTGAACTAACCTCTCCTTTAGTGAGATCACTCCAAAGCAAACCGAAACCTTAGCACATTAGGAAAAATATTACTTTGCTTCACTACATAGGCCGTTTGAAACTGCATCATCATGGTGAGGGTGTTTTCAAGAGGAGCTGGAATTAACACTTTGAAACAAATTCTGATCCTTAAAATCTTAAAGAGTAATAAATACATTTCACAATAAGTAATCTCAACATCACAAAATTTCTCATGGAGTAAAATACCAACCAACCTGAGCAGAAAGATCAGAGTACAGATATTTCACTTAGATTTTATAAAATAAAAACATAGCATCTTAAAAGTAGACCCAGAAGAATTTTAAGCATTGTCCAAAATATCACTCATGGAAGTTTGCAGTTCCTCACTGAGACTTACCAAGGTATAATATTACCAATATCTCAGACTGAATCCTTTTCTCAAGCATGAATAAATGTTGGCTCAAGAGACGGATTCTGGCACTAACATTTTCATTTGACGAGAACAGGGTCTGGAAAGATCTAGGTTATTCTCTCTCACTCTCTCGAATATATATAAAAATAACATTATATGTCACCACATAGCTCATGGTAAAAATGTGTAAGGGTTTGCCTCTAAAGAGATTTGTACTGTAAGGACCCTATTTGTGAAAAGTCAGAGAAAGAAAAGGAACTAGTGTAAAATTAAAAAGTGACTTACTGGTTCTGTTCATAAAATATTGGTTCTGCCTGAAGGAGCACGGAGTAATGAAGTGCAAAGAACAGGATAGAATCCTCATTATGGCTGAAATGAAATGAGAGGATGTGACTTAATAGTCAGTAGTAATTGCAACTAAAACCTGCTTTTATTTGTTTATCTTGATGTGCTTTCATAAACAGTTAAATATCATTATTTACATTTTAAAGACAGAGACAAGATAAAGTGGTCCACTCAGTCAACAGCAGAACAAGAAGTGAAACTCAAGTTTTCTGGATCAGTCACTACAAAACTCTGCAAGACACTTCGACTTTATCATGAAATAAACAGCATGGGGTCAACTCTACAACCTTCCTTTGGGTGAACCTTCACTCAAGATAGTTCATCCAAGTTCACTCACACAAAACTTTATTAGTCAAAACTTTGCCTCAGCAAAGAAGTCTGCTTGGTCCACAATCAAGAGGTGTTTTGGTGAAAGCAAGAGACAAAAATCCATCTTTGATAAGAGGGCTTGGATATTCCTTAAATCATAGCTCTGCATCTTTCAGGTGAACACATCTATCATCTCAATATCAGCACATTACTAACAGAAGCTTCTGCAGTGAAAACATGAGAGTGTTCAACAGTTCACAGACTATTTCACATCTGTTTTGGACAATAAGAACAGAGACTCTTGTACAGTTACGTCAATTTACACCTGATGAAATATCTCCATGCAAGACTAACTGAAACATTTTTGTACACTATGCCATTGACATTAATCACATTTATCTAATATTCAATGCAATTGCATGATGGCAGATTTGGCTAAATGTGGTATGCATAAAGCTGTTTGATTTTGCTGGTGTCTGAACTAACAATATCTACAGTTTTTGTTGGCAGACACACACATGAAGAGCTTAATTAGCTCGCCCTTGCAGGGAAGTATGCTGTATGCAGCAAGAGAAATGGTTTTTGTGGTCGGCTTAGATCAACTTCAGACTGTAGACCAAAACAAACTCAGAAAAGAAATGTGGTTCCATTTTGCACTTAGTTTACGTTTCCCAACCCAGATGACTAATGACACAGTGAGCTGATGATTTCACTGGGAAGTGTAATATGTTACTGCCATCTAGTGCTATACACTAGACTCAGCCTCTGTCATGCAACTGAAATACAGTATTTTAATATGACACGTGGGAGCATTAATAAAAAGATTACATTTCCTATCAGTTGATCTATGAAGCTTAGAATACAGTTGAGTGACATGGTGACTTTTGGTCTGGCCCTGTGATCTGTCCTCTGTTTATATGGAGTAAAATAAGATTGTCACAATGAAAAAGCTCCGAAATCAAACAAGAGGCATGGTAGAAACTATGCTGAAAAAGTGAAGACTATTATCTTCAGAGATAACATCAGAAGAGTGGAGTTGCTCAGGGAGCCAATAATCCCTAGCCAGGATAGGGCTGTCTTTCCCTCTATTAAATAAAAACCCCAGAACTCTCAGGTGGCCTACAGATGGTTTCCCATCAAGCCTTTCCCAAGATCATATGGTAAAAATTTGTCAACATTTGAGACTAAGGCAATTTCTTGGTCAAAATTTAGACCCTTGACTCATAATGAAAAAAATATAATTAAAGTTTTGCTGTTTGCTTTATGAGACCAACTTCTGGATGCTGATAAGACACTTGGAGGGAAATGATGCTGAACCACAAAAAAAGACTGCCAAAGGAAAAACATATTTTAACTGTACGGACTCTGAGCACTGTTAGATAGTATGTGACTAAAATAACTTTAGCTGTCAGCACTGAGTATCTCATGTTTATTGACAGCAATAATTGTTACTGGTGCAGTAGTAGGAAAGTTGAAATAAAAAAAAAAGAACATTTGTGCGGAAATAGTTCAAAACTTGATCCAAAACTTTTCAGAGTCCATGGGACTCTTGATTTGAATTTTGGGCCAGCACTTCAAAATGTGTAATGAGAACTTCAAGTATGGTTTATAACTAGCATGAACAGTGCAGACTTAAAATATTTTGGGGAAAAAACACATGCAAAAGTGTTTTCTGCATTTCTCTCATTTAAAACTCATTTTTTTTTTCTCCAAATAGAGATGCTGTTCAGGAACTGGAAAAGTTAGGATAATTATTCACTCAGTTTGGACAGTATTGGAAAAAGTCCCTCAGCTATACTCTTCTTTTTTATAGTATATTCCACAGCAAGTTGATAAACCGGATATAAGCAGTAAGTATAAGCTTCATTCAATACCCACTGAAATCTTTAAAAGTCTTCTATTTACTTCAGTAGTCATCTGATTAAGCCCTAAAGGTACAATTATAAGTTTAAATTGAAATCTAAAGTTTTTAAAGGATTCAAAGAATGTTTTTTTCAAACATGTCTCAAAGTAAAAATAAAGCAAATGACATTCTCTCTCAACTCTTTATTTTGGATCAAACCTGTAAGTTCTTATTTATGCTTTCCTTTTTACTGAAGCAACTGAACAGTATCTTCATGATTTGTCCCACTGAGACAGTAGTTTAATAAATTCTATAGCATATCAAAACATGCTATTGTAAACTTGCTTTCTTTTATTGACAAAGGATGAAATGTCACACCAGTTGCTGCCAAGTGCAGTCATTCATGTTTTCATAAGAAGTTTGTGACAGCCTCTTAGTATAATCAATTTTACATAATTTAGGTAGCTGTCCTCATTTCTCCATTTGGTGAAAGTATATTATAAGAAGTCATTCTTTTCCAGTTAATAGAATTACATAGCTTGCAACTAGAGTAGGAGCAATACTTCAGAGTAATTTCTAGGAGAGCACATAGAAAAGCAGCCCCTTGTGATTCTTTTGTGATAGTTCAAAGAGAATCCCTTTCTATTTCTAGCCACTTCTGCCTCGCAATGTGCAAGAACCCTACAATAACATCTAGCAAAATACACTTCAGTCCAACTTCATCCTATAGTGAATGGAATGCTAAAACCAGTAAGATCCAAGTCAAATTTGTAACATTTGTTTCTTGAATTTAATAAAAATACCAAATAGGAGTGCTGGTGAGATCTGCAACAGCCCTCTGGTGTTATAAGAAGCAGATTACAGATCAAATCTTCATTTCCTTTTGCCCTGCATTGGACTAACATTTTATAACCTTTATAAAACAACAAAAACAGTGGAATGTCATTTTGCACTGTTGAGTGTAAGAACAACACAGAATCAATCCCAAAATGATATGCTTTGTGAAAATGGGAATGTGCCTACTGTTTGGGGCATCCTTTAGTCTTTTTCCCACCCAACAGCCAAAGCTGTGGCTTTACCATTCAGCCTGCAAGTCATTGTCACTGCTACAATGATTCCAGGAGCTAGTCATTGCCTCTCCATTTTAGCGTCATCGGACATAGCAGTGATGTATCTATCAATGATCTTCTTGAGGAAAGGCCTGCAGGCTTGGTCACTTCCTCCCTTTTCTGGTCCCTCTCCCATCTTTATATATATTCAAGTCATAATTCAGGCTCTTCTGAGACAATGCTTTCCACTTTCTAGGATCAGTATCGGTTCACATCTTCTAGCATCTGCCCAAGATGGACAACGAATAACACAGGCTAGGAATGAGCTTTTCATTACTGGAATTCCTTGTGCAGTACAAACCCACACAGTCAATAACTCAAACCAGGCTTACAAATCTCCTGGCTTGGCAAATAATACATCTCTCCTCAGGCTACCAAAGAGTGAAAAAAGCATCTAAAAACCTGCCCATTAGCTAGTTATTTTCTTTGCAATGTACATAACCCAAAACCAATGGCAAATGCAGTTATTTCCCACTGAAGAGAAACTATTTGCTTTTCCTAACTTACAATCAAAACAGGCTTGATATGCATTAATAGAAGAGTATTGCTTTCAAGTAAAACAATTTCATATTGTTGCAAACACAGCAACAGAATAAGAAACCAAGTAACAGAGGTAGCAATCCTGGAAGCTGTTAATGACAGATCTGGAACTGTTTCTGTTCTGTGACCTTAATGATAGGTACGATACAAAAGGGAGGCTGCTGAAGCATGTAGGAAACAGCCCTCTTCACAAATCAGACTTAGTTAAAATCAGCTTCTAGAAGAGACTGAGACAGACTACTTCACAGGATTAAATGAAAGGCCATCCCATCAAGGAAATAGAAAAGAAATCTTCAGTTTCTGAATAAACAGCACTACTATACCGATCCATGGGACCTTTTCCTACGTCCTCTTTGCAAAGATCAGCATCTTTCTTCTACAATGTGAATCGTCATATAAACTAGGCAACACAATGATAACTGGAAAAGCTGATCCAAAAGAAGAACATCCGCAGACATGGATTAAGCTTGAGAAGACAACTAAGCAAGGACTTAACTACAAAAATGAAATTGCTGGTCTAAAGTATGAAAAACAGTCAGAAAGATCATAATTACCGATTCTAAGCTTAGTAAGTCCTACCAACTAAATATGCAAATATGTCTATCTGAGCCTGAAAAAAATGGGGCATATTACGATAGTAGGATGGCTCTCCTTCAGATTATATCAAAATGATAGACGGGAATGATTTGTGGCATGGGAAAGTTTGCTCTTGTCACAAGGGAAAGAGCTACTAAAAAGGCAGCCTTGGATTGTCTCAGGGGTAAAGGTTTTCCTGATTGAGATTATTTATAGAGAATTAGTTTTTATGGTGGGCGTTTTATTATTTTCTTTTTCTCTTGAAAATTCCATCCGTTCCTTGTTATTCATTTCAGATGTTCCACATGAATGAAGCATATCAAGGTGTCCTTTGTAGAAAAAATCCAGCAGCAACTCAGTAAACTCACCATCGCTGTAAGTAAATTCAACAATCAGAAAATTACTAACATTTGTCAAAAATGTTTTGTCTTTTCCCTGCTAATCAGCTAAATGCATTGGAATAAATGGTGTACTTTAAAGTGAATCATCCACATCACAGAATGTATATATGTGTTATGTATAGTGTAATTAATTTCTCTCCAACCAGATCAGAACACTCGTGAACAGTCTGCATATTTAAAATATTTCCTGAGTTGTATCTGCCAGGAAGGATGCTTTGCATGGGAAACTGATTGCTACTTAGTTTTTATTGTGCTTGCAGAACTGGCTTTTTCACAGCAGCTGATTAACATTATTATCTTTTACCAGGATTAGGATACGACACTGTCTTCTATACTGTTAGCCGTTCTATTATATTCAGCATGATTATATACAAGTTTCCATTCTCTGGAGTTTTTTATTCTTCTAGATTTCTCATTAGTGATTCTAAGGAAAATAACACCTTCCTTGCTTGATTAAAATATCCCATGTTCATGCTCTCATTGATAAAAAAGGATGTTTTAAGTCAACCTTTAAAACCACATCAATCTAAGAATGTCTGTATTTATGAAACCCTAAGCCACTTTAGGATGGTGATTAAATGACTTAAAATTCAGATACAAAAAGATATAACCACATGCCATTAAAATTCCAGGACATATGCTTAGAGGGCTGTACTGATAGATTATGTCCTTGCCCATCTTCCAAACCATTCTTCAGATCATGCTGACTCTCCTCTGGACCTCTGATACTCTCCTCCCCAGAAAGGCTGCAAGAGGTAAACCGGTATACCATATCCCACAGCATGCTTTATTTCTCCAGTGTCACATTGTCCCATGTCCATTTTATGAATACAGAGGCTTCTAAAGGTAACATATACCCAGGCTGTCAGGAGGCATAAGAGCTACAAGCAAAGTGTTTTCTGCATGCAGATCATACAGATGCATCTTCTGTTACAGTCGTAGTGTGGGAGTATTCATTTTCATGTTGTTTCTCAGCCAAAACTCTACAAAGGAGGATGAAATGATGACATACTCAGTGGTCACAGAAAAGCTGTTAAGTTGTCTTAGAATCTGTGCTGGGTATAAGAGTAGAGCTTTGTTTGGGGTTTTTATGCCTATGAATGTTGCTTCTACACAAAAAAAAACCCCACCTTTATGAGTGACTTGGTCTTTTTGTTATTTTATTTCCCTATGGCTTATAGTACCATAAAAACTGACACAGAAAAAAAAGTGGATTTTCCCTCTCTCCATCCCTTGCCATTTTAAATAATTTATATGGACCCCTGGCCTCTATACAATAACAGATGCAGAGAGCCATGAAACTGTGGACTGTTCAGCACTGAGATTCTAAAATATGATCCTGATGAGTACTGTAGCAACTGGAAGGATTAAAAAAAACCCGCAAAACAAAACAATAAAAACAAACAAACCAAGAAACCAACATTATAGTCTTTGAGTCAATCCTACAGCTGGTGTAAATCAGCACTACCTCCTCTGACTCTCATGTAATTCTGACAATATCAGCCACCTGAGACTGGTCCTCTTCATGCAGTAATGTGGAGAGTATCATGTTTAAACACAGCTCTGAAAAATGGCAATTCTCATGTGGCTGCCCTTCTCCATTTTTAACAGGACAATGAGGAAGGAATGGACTGTTTCCTTACTTTTAAATAAGGTATTTTCCTTCAATACCCTCTTCTTGTGGAAGAAACAGGAATTGTAAAGGTAGTTTTCATTTCCATCCTTCTTTTTTATTGAAAGGTAATTTTCTTTTTCAATGAAAATCTGAAAAGGTAATTGAAGATGGATCTCTCTCTAGAGAAAATATGATTAGAAAGCAGTTTCTTTAATGAGGAGTGATTCAATAAATGAAATTCATCCATCTGAAGGTATAGGATCTTTTAGTATAATTAGAATGGGCTCATTTTACAGCTGAGTACGTTGTGTCTCTGCCCTCCCACCTTTGGGTATTGTCTTTCAACATGCTGCACAACAGCTGCCTAGAAGACATTGAGGCAAAGTTTGAGACAGTGCACATACCAGTCTTCCCCTTTTGAACCATTTGTAGTTCTGTATCATTGGAAGGAAAGCGCTTTAGATAAGCAAAACTGATTTATTAATCTAATGGGCCAATCCTTGCTTGAGCAATTAACATTCTTCCCACTTCACATTCCCTTCAGATTTGAATAATTTCTTGCTTCACATTCTCAGTACTGAAGGATATAGTTTCTTGTAGAGAAATGCTTTTATACTTTCTTCCAGAAATGACTGGAAGTATGAGTTTGGTCTTTGTATATTGCATGTGAAATCTCCCTTTGATATCTTTTAGATTGCACAATACAATACAAGTGCAAATTCTTTTTGTATAATTGAAGTAATTGTCAGGAACTGCAGACTTCACAATAAACTGTTGGAGGTGGAAGAAATCTGTTCTTGCAGGGAAGATTTATTCTGAATTTGCCCTAGAGAAAATGGAAGCATCTGCATGCTTAGCATGAAAGAAATGATTACAGTGATTATGGATTTCTTAGTTATAGAACTCACAGAACAAAAGTGCCTTTAAGAAAGATTTAATGTCTCACTGTGTATTTATTCCTGTATTTGCCTGTTCGATTTGCTGTATTTAAGACCTTTTCAAATGATAATGTGTGTGTAATGCTAAGGATGGGAAAGAGTGAACTGGTGCAAATCAGAACACTTCTACTATTTTAAATGGACCAAGAAAGATTTATTTCAGCTGAAAGTCTGATTAATGAATTCTAACCTGTTCCAGATGTGGGTATTCCATCGATTCTTTTTAATAATTTGCCTGTCTAAAGAGCTTTTCAAAACAAAGTGATCATCAATCAAAACAAAATGAGCATTGATTTCTTTATTCGAAATTAGAAATACCTTCTCTGATGCAGTTTGGCTTGGTAAGAGTCTGATGTTTCCACATGTAAAACATACATAATAAAAGAATTATTGGTGGTATTGTCTCTATTCCAGAGAACAACAATAGTATCATATTTGATTAAGGCTCAGAATGTGTTTAGTGCTGCCTAAAGGAGTGAAAAATTAGCAAGCATATTTGTCAAATTCCAACTTTATGGAAACAGAGGAAGTAGAGGATTGTAATAAAGAAGTACTTCTCTTACAACAGAAACTCAGCACCAGTGTAGGTCCCACTGATGCTTTAGAGTGGTACCCCTCCCTACTTCATTGCTTACTTTTCTTCTGTTAGCTGTATATGAAATAGTACACAACTTTCATGGCAGCAGTTCCATTTCATGACGTCCTTGTAAGACAAACAGGGAATTTCTTGTCACAATATTCATCAAGGACGTCATTCTTGGCATCAGAGGGGGTTTACGCTTTGTACATTTACAAGAACTTTTTTTTCCCTTCCTTACTCACCCAATGACTGCCCTCTGTCTGCAACAGTTGGACCCTCTTTGTTCATTCCATCTGATTTTTCATTACATCTTTATTGTTTTCTGCCCATGAAACTGAATAGAAATGGCTGCCAGGGGATTTTAATCTGTTCTGGTGAAGCTTATGCTTTTCAAACAGTATACAGCTATTTGAGCAGGAGTTCAAAGAATCCACTTGTCCCATAAAAAGATTGTTATGTTTTGTTTTCCATTTTAAAACCAGAACGTGAGGTTATTCAGTGTCAAGAAGTCTTCTACACTGAAAGATGAAAGCTCCAGGTCTTCACCAAGGCTACAAACAGCTAATGTAGTACTAGCTGGTAAGGGGTTTAACAGCTAACATATGAGGGCACTACAACTAAGGATACCACAGTTCCTTTCTTCCAGTGTGACTTCAGACAAATACTTTAAGATCTTGATTCCTCATCTGTGAAATGAAAAGAACCTCTTGTTGTTCCCTCAGATGGGAGTCACTGTATGAGCCAGTAAGCTTATTGCCTATTTGAGCAATATGAAGCTCTAAATAACTAACTAGCTGTGCCGCAAGATCAGTTTGTCTCTGTCATAAGTAGCCTGGAAGCTACTCAGCTCTTCTTCATTAATAACAATAATGGTTCACTGTTTTAGAAGTCTAAAATGTATTCAGATCTGCTCTCTGCCCCATGAAACTTCAAGGTTAGGTCTGGCACAAACAAAAGGCTGCTGATATAATGCACTAAGAGATTGCAGGAGCCCCACATGGTGGGCATTTATCAGAGTTTACCAGTGAAAGGCTTTTTTTGTATGCACTACGTTTGAGCAAGTAGGAAAAACTAATAGCTTTGACTTCAGGAGGCCAGACAGTCTGTAGACAAGCACTGTGCAGATCTCCAGACCGCCCTGCGAAGGCTCCTCAGTTCTTGCCCTCAACACTCCTATTATTCCCTTGCAATTGCTGCCAGTTGGCTTGGTAACCATGGGCATATTTGAACAGCTGAATTCTTCCCTCAGTTACGCTTGGCACCACTACGGACTTCAGGGGAGCTACAGGGTGTAACTGAGGGCAGAACTTGGTTCCCGGCATCCACTACAAACCAGGTCAAGGCCACCAAATGCATTTTTATCCTTAATGTTTTAATCCATACCATTAACAAAAGGAACCTAAAGCATTAACTGTATCACCTTGCCTGAGAAACCCTGGCTTCTTCCTTTGGGCATAAGATTATGTTGTGCAAGAAGCTTTGTCAGCATGCCAGCGAGTGTGGAAAGAAACGCATTTCTTATACCTGAAGTGCAGACTTGGTGTCACTCATGCTGCAGTCTACTCACCTATCACACCGAGTTAAGCCAGCTTCCAGAGCTGTACTTGAAACAGTGCTTTGTTTTAACCACATATTTTTATTTCATAAAACAGAGCTAAGTATCCTGAAACTAAAGCAGTATTTTTTTCATGCTGCTATAATTTGTGAAATAATGAGACATTTTGGTCTGTTAACTCCTCTTAAGTCTCACCACAATGTTATGCTTTGACTTCATTTGTGGTTGCAAAATATTTACTTTTCTCTTTAGCAGATTATATGAAGCTGTGTATTTTGTCTTGGGAGATATATACATATATTTATATATATATTTAATCTTAGTAAAGCTGTTAGTAAAGCTACCTTTGTACTCTGATCTGTTTTTGGATCCTCTTTAAAAATATTTACCAGGATATTGTGGACTTATTTGCTGATGCTATCTTTTCTCAAAAAAAAAGTTAGGACATAATAATAATGGTTTTTTCACCATGCAGGTCATATGCACACAAAGAAGTCTTCACTTGTATGGGGAATATATTCCCCAAACAATTATTTAGTAATATTAAACCTTCCCTCATTAAAGATTATTAATACAAGGTGGTATTTCTAAAACTGCCAGAGAGAGTTAGAATCTTAAGCCTTCTAAAAAGTCAAAGTGAGCTTTTACTAGGGCAAAGTCCACAGTAAAGGAGACAGTACTGTCTACTTAGGATTTAAATAGCAGAACATCTGGGCTTACTTTCCTTTCTGCCAACATACACCAGGTTCAATCACCAAAAACCTGATCATCACTTATTTATCAACTGAGCTGCTATCCAAGTAAAATTTGGATAGTGAAGATCCAATGCAAAACCGAACAGCTACAGTGTCCAGGAGACTTCTGATCCTACATTTGAGCCACCAGTAGTTACAGTGCTGCTTATACAATATGACTGTGAAGTAATTAACAATTGAATTTAATGCTTGTAAGAGGTTATGATATCTTTTGAAAAAAACAAATGTGTGTCTAGTCATACTTCCCTCCCCCCACCCCTCCAGCGAGAATTCAAATATGATTTCCTCATTGTCTGGGAATGCCCCTTTACCAAGATTTTTCTTGGTAATTAGAGTCAATCTCCACTAGTACCTTTCTGTCTTCATTCCCTATCAGCTTAATGCCTTGATGCCTCCACTGCTGTCACTATCTTGGGGACTTCTCTGTTTTCCCTAGAGTCCCTAAATTTAGTAGCTACCAAGTCTTGTAGGAATAAGTTTGGCATCAAGGGATAAAGGAACCTGCAAAAGAATTCACACAAAGACACTAATACTGAATCATTCCTGCAAGCTAAAGGAGTTTTTAGTAATCTTTTTCATCATTCCTGTGGCTCTTACTTAAGTCTGCCCAGGATCTCAGCAATTTTAAAGATATATAGCACCTGAATCTGGCAGAGATTTCCACAGTTGTATCACCAGTGCCAAATGCAAAGACAATATAATCCCTCTACTGTTGTTCAGTGTCTCCTTTTCCCAAACACAGGTATTTGCATTTGCTCTGTTGGCCCCTACAGGAGGAAAGTCATGTTCTGTCGAGCCTTCCACAGAATTCTCAGGTCTTTTTCACAGGCAGCTTTTCCCATATATATGGTATTTTACTTGGTTATACTGCAATGCAGTTTAATATTCCCACCATACTGAGTGTTGCAGACTCCTGTCAGTGATCTTAATTTTTCATGACTTGTCAGTCTGTATGTGATCTGCTGTTCCTGTCATTAGCTTACATTTTCTTTATGTCTGACCTGAAACTCTAAACTGAAAAGTAGATTTTCAGAAGTGTTTAGGCACCTAAAGAAAGGCACTTTGTTACATTAAAAAGGGACTTAAAGAAATAAGGTACCTAATTCCTGTTGACTTCCAATGGAAAAGTGCTTAAAATATTTAACAACTTTAACAGTTTAATTAGCTGCTTGCATGTGTTGTAAAATCCCTAAAAACACTTTTGAAGATAACAACCTTTGCTTTTAATTTGTGCGTTGTTTCCTATTGTGGAAGCAAAGAAAGAACCCAGAAATGAACATAAATTATATAAACTTTAAAGTCTCTTTGTATTGGAGAAACAGGATAAAGGAGTAGTTGGTTGTACTTTGTACTTGTGGACCTGTGCTGTCTTTTAACCACACTTTCAACTATATACAATCTGCAACTGGGAATCTTTATGCTAAATATCTATATTAAGTATAAGATTCCTAAAAAGATATTAAAGTAACGCAAACCGGGCCAAAACTCCACATTTTTTTGCAGAACTTAGAGATAACATAAATTCCTGACCTTTGGTTTCATTCTTATACGGCATTAAAGCAATTTGGGGGAAGGGAGGGGGAAGAGGGAGGAGTGAAGGGGAATTTCTAATTTTTCCACAGGACAAATCTTGGAAAAAGATGAATTAATTTAGCAAACAACAGATGCATATGGCTTCCAAATGTCTCCATTTTTTTTGAGCTTGTGAGGAAAAATGATGTGTTTTGTTGTTGTCTTTGATACCTAGTGCTGATCAACTCCTTTCTCCTAGTAGAGTCCCAGGATTTCTGAGGCTTACATAGGAGCCACAAAAGCTTCATTCAATGAGCCAGTCTGACACTGGTCTTGCACCTCTAGAAAACAAAATTCAGTTTTGCTAAGAAACCTCAAGATGCTGCTTCTAAACCAAGCATTAAAAGCTACACTAAAGAATTTCAAAACAAGCACTGAGGTGGTATTACAATAACCATGTGTATTTTAATCAAACACTTTTGGGTCTAGCCAGGGATAAAATCCTACACAGTAATACATATCTAGTGAAAACATGATACACCCCCAAAATTTCTGGGCTAAGTGAAGTGAAACACTGCATATTCATCCTCCCTTTCAAAGAGCACAGCCAAGGCTTTACTTGTTCCAGTGATAATTTTCCTGGATGCAAAGAGGAACAGCAGATGCCTGTAAAACTTTTATTGTACGCGTGCTTTGTCACTGTACTCCAGAGGGCAGTATGGTAATACCGATGAGATTTGTCTATCAAGTCATGCAAGAATCTTCCATATTTTCATACTAAAAATAAACATTAAGTTATTTACTAATATTTTTACACAGAGAAGCCATCAAATATATGAAAGCAACATCTGAGGAAATGCTGTTCAGACTTCATAGGTACCTAGATTAAAGCAGTTTATAAGGAGATGAGGTTTAAATTAAAAATATCAGTCTTCCTATACAGTATTTTAGTTTTATAAAACGATTGCATAGTCTCAAGCTAAATTCAAACAGAAAGCAAAATAAAAATAGCTTTCATTTCTTTAAAGAATATTTATTTTCTGATGATTTTCCTGCTCAGCCTCAATTTTGGATGAGAAAAATGTTAATATATTAACTGCAAGTATAACATATCCTGTATTAAGTGCTTTCTTCAAAGTCAAAGGTATGTAGGAAAGTGCTGCTTGATAGTAACTTTCATGATTTGTAATATATAAGTTAGAGAAGAAAAAAAATCAAACTTCTAAATACTTTACGTCAGACAATGTTAGCTATTTGTGCTTCAAGCTCTTGGTGCTTCCATATTGCAGCCTAAGAAATTAATTTCTTTGTTTCTGTGATGTATATTTAAGACAGATCTTAATGAAAATCACAGCTCTTCACAGAAAGAAAAAAAAAAAAAAAGCATCCAAAATGTGCACCCAAAAATTTGAATCAAGTTTCCATCATTACTGTTCTCCAAAGTATTTTCTCCAAATAACCATTCTTGATTATTAGGGTAGTGCAAATCTGAATAGCAGAAAACCTACTGGAGAAATTAGGTTATCCAAACTTCTCAATAAGGAAATGATTTGCCATAATATATTGAGCAATGTGCACAGAAAAACTAAATCTTTGGTGTGAGAAGCTTATTCCATAGAACAGTGAGAGAAAGGAAATACTATGTTTATTTTACAACACTTTAAAAATTGAGAAATTAGGTAACATGGCCAGAATCAAACAGTATTCAGCCAATAGCTAACCCTCATCTTCTCGACCTCTGTGCTACATCTTAACACAAGACTATGTACTCAACTACTTTCTTTGTGCAAACATCTAAATTTAATCCTCAGGTAAGGACAGAATCCCAAGAAATTACACCAATGGATTTATAAGAAACCATGAAAGCCTAACCTCCCATTCCACGTGATTTTATTAAAGACACCATTTTGTATTCTCTATGCCACCACATGTTTACAAGCCAAGCTATTTTTCTCTCAATACAACAGTTTGGCTGCATAAATAATACCTTGAGTTTCTGAAGCTCTGGTTTAGCCGCTTTAAATTCTCTTGACTAGAAGTAGGGATGTATATTATAACTGTCCACCTGCAGTGAACAAACTCTTGAAGTAAGAATTCCTTCCAGCTCTCTCAAAAATTAAAGCAGAAATTAATTTTGTTTAGACATCTCTGTCTTTCAAGGTGATGCATACTCCTAAGAGATCAGTTGCAATGACTAAGAATATAGCTGATTCTTATTAATGTTGGGATTGGAGGTAAATGCATGTAATTTAGTGGCTATGGGTCGCTCCAAGTCTTAGTATGGACTGTCCTAACTTGTAACTCCTGCATCAGAAGCCCCAACGGAGTGGTTAAAATAGTGCAATAATTCACTTGTCCTCCCCTTGTACCAGCTTCTTTTTTTATTTCCTGTAACTCTTTTAACTGCACCTTTACCAGTCATCATTTTTCCTCTTTTCCTCTATCCCTACCATACACACAGAATGAGTAACGGCAACTGTCTGGACAGAGGGCTTTATTTCATTCAGTCCCTACGCCAGCAGCCTTATGATTTCACTTCCCTGAGCAATACTAGATAGGACTTTCTGCACAGGTTTCACGACTGCCTAAAGGTGACGTGAGCTATGGCTTAAGGCATTTTCCAAAAGTCTGAGGTCAAGGGGTTGATATTTGACTAGATTACATTATTGGAGTAAAATTTATCCCCTTTATCATGGTCCTTAGTATGTTACTCTGGCAAGTAGCCAGGCCCCAATTAAAAGTGTGCATATGTATACATGTAAGTATGTATGTGCCAGAATGCTAAGCAACTTAGAATCAATAGCCACCCTCACAGTAACAGTAGAAGACTATTCCTCAAGAATATTATTATATAAAATTACAATAGGATCATATTCCAATTGTTTTAATAAAATGACTACAGTATGGGGCATTGTTTAGTCAGGATTGGCCATAAAATTCTGAAATGAAGCCCTAACCTGTAGGTAGTAGAAGGTTTCATATAAATAATGCCAGCAAGACAAATGGGAATCCCTATATATTGCAACCATAAAAAAGCTTACGGAGTGTTGCTTTGCTTGTTATGGATTTTATCAGGGGTTTGTTGAGTGAAGTAGCAATTAAACTAAACATACTGTCCCAGAAACCATTTATGACTCTTCTGTCTACGTAGAGCAGACTATACTGAAAGAGACCATGACTTGCATTTCAAAACATGCTTTAGGCTTTCTTTTCAATGGTTGTAACAAACCTAGTATGGGTCTCTTCACAAGTGATCTGATGAAGCCAGAAATCTACTGGGTCAAATTTTTAGAATTTTGGGTCCTATGCCACTTGCCTAACACAGTAGGTGCCTTTCCCAAACAATTCTTAGGTCACTTATGATTACTTCAATAATCCAATATAATGTTCTTAAAGTCAAAGGAAGTTTTTGCATTTGATGAGCTTTGGAACAAGTCTTGTAGCCCATGGATATTTTTCATTCTGTAAGTTTTTTCCAGAGTAGTTTAGACACAAGAAACCTTCCCAAGAAATTCTGGGGAAAGTTACCTTTTCCTGTGAAAGTTTTAACAAATCAGGATCTTTTGAAGGAAAAGTGTGCAGAATCACTTTTATACTGAGGCCTTCCCAGTCCTAAGCAATGCCAGGGCTGTACCAACACAGAGCACCTAAAGATGCAGCAAAAATTTTGCCCACAGTCTCCCCACAAAAGAAGGAATTTTTTTAAGGAATGATCCATATGGGGAAATCAGTAATTCGAATCTGTAAATAATTAAGCTTAGAGGGAGGTTGGCTAAAGATAGTGTCTTGCAAGGGAAAATACATTTTTTGCAGTCTGAAAAGACATAGGTACTGCCACAGCATGTTTTTAACAGTTCATTAACTTTACCTGCTAGCCCTGCCCATAGAAACGGGGATTTTTTGGCTGAGTTCTGCTTCACTGTTTATCTATGTCTTGCAGGTCCAGCAAAGCTGCTTTCATTTCCCTTTGTCCACTTGCTTGTAATGAAAATAGATTTTAATAGTCTAGCTAGGAATTTTAATATATGAAAGTCAAACTGCATGCAACATTTGCTATCTGTGTTCAAATGTGCACCAACCTAGGCAGCAACAGCATTGTTTAGCCCTGTAGTAATCAAGTCTCATCCTTCCATGGGCATCTACAATGATTACAGTGGACACATAGACACAGACAAAAGTGGACAGAGGAAAATTGTGATAAAAATATATGGTAAATATGTCTCCAACTGACCTCTTTAGTTAAACTACAATAAAAATATTTCCATTACACAATGAAACTAACAATGTGGATTGTCACAAAACTGACAAGAAAGAGTGCTCTTGTAGGTATAATATTGCCTTCAGACTTGAGATCTGTATTCAGCTCCTCTCTCATAAATATTTTTTGTTTCACAGAGGAAAAAACACCTTTTCTATGCTATATTTCTCCATGTGTAAAACCCACCCTCTGTCTGTCACACTAAAACAGCAAGATGTTTGGGACAGAGGCTGTGTAATTACACTCTTTGTAGAACCTTGTAGCAGTATTGGCTGATCTCAGCTGGGGCTGCTGAGTGCTGTATGTAAAACAAACATTCTTGGATTTGGCTTGATTTCACTGTCAACACTTTAGGTCAGCCCCTAAGCGGGTTTAATTTTTAATTAAAATACATCAATAATACCCCTTGAATGCTTATATCTCTGTTGTTTCCAGCTACACACTAATTTCATTGTCCTCATTTACACAACATTTAATTTTCTGGTTGTTATCTGGAGAAATGCCATAGTGTTTTTCAGAGCTTTTGTTCTTGCTGCAGCGGGTATGCTGGCTTTCTCCAAAAGACACCTGCCCTGAAGGTAAATCAGACTCTTCTTAGTCACTCCCCCAACGATTTCCACAGGATAAGAGCATCAGTCTTTGGCCTGTAATTATCTTTAATTCACTGGTACTTTCATTGGACCAGCTGCATGAGGGACTGAAACTGGTACAATGAGAAGACTGAAGCAGATACATAAAGCGACCATCAGAAGAGTGAAGCTATACACACTTACACATAACTGCATGTGCATCACTTAGCCACAATACAATTATGACTCTTGCCCCGAAGAAATTATGATCCAAGGCACTGATTCTGCAAGCTTTATGCAAGTGCTTCAATGGCTCAGTGCTGTGTTGCCTGTGTTGCCAACTCTCTCAGTTCCTATCAAGAATCTTACAATGTATGACATCTGCCTAAAATCCCATTTCTGAAAGTCCTAAGTCTGCATGAGAACCTCCAGATTCATTCGGGGAAAAAAACCCTGTCTGTCATTGCACAGAAAAAGACTGGAAAACATGACGCAGATGTTTCCTTAAGGCTCAGTAAACAGAAAGCAAATTTAAAAAATACCTTTTTTTAAAAGTTCTTTGGTTTAAAGATCACATCTTTTAAATCTTAAAGGCCAGCCTGATGATGTTTTAGTACTTCAGGTTGACAGAATGATCAGTGGGACTATTCACAGAGTATAAAGATAAAAATGTGCAAAAGATCTTTGTCAGATCTGGGCCTACAGCCAGCCTCTCACTCCCCAAGAGCATGTCATATGGCACTACTTCTAAATTTGGCTCAAATTTGTTTTGGTGAGTGCAAAATTTGCCTAGATCCAAAGCTGGTTCTGCGTCTACCATTTAAAGCTTTTCCATCACATGTTGAAACCTCCAAATAAATAAAAATTACAAAGAAGCTTTTATCTGGATGCAGATGCATTTATAAGAAAGTAAGAGTGGTGAAAGCAAAACAACATTGGGCAGGGAACCAGAGGCTGATACCTGAGCTATAAACTACCACTGATTACAGTATTTAGTAAATTCACTAAAAATCTCTTCCTCAGTTTCACTGCTTGTAGTCAGATAGCCTCCTGGCTCCTCTTGTCTGGGCTAGAATTTGCCCCCATAAAGCCCCAGGGAATCAAGATAAAAGCAATGGCAGAAACTGAATGGGATAATTTCCTTCCTCCCCAACATTGTTCCATGTAATGTTGGCAGCTAAATCTGCAAAGTAACAGTTCAGCGAAGGAAATCTTTGACAATGACTGCATGTCTCACATTGCAGCACCTTCCTCCCCCTTTTTAGCTGTTTATGCTAAATCACTTTTCAGTTGCCACATGGAAAAAAACTGTGTCCAAGATGAGGATACATTGTGCATGCAGCTTCTTCCTTAACCCCTTCCAAGCTACAGAAAAGTCAGAAAAAAGGGCAGAGTTTGCTCATCTCCCAACAAAAGCACAAAATGTAAAAACCAAAAGACAGTGTCTGTCAAAGCAGCAAAGGGTCCCTTCCCTTAATCTGCTGCTACAGAATATCACATGAATAACCCCTGTCCTCTGTCCCTTCCTGATTGATTCTTCCCTCTGTTAGCACCAGTTTTGCTCTGAACAGGGGAAGGAAAAAAAATTACAGCAAAATCAAGAGCAACATGGCAGTAAAATATCACCCAAGCCCCAAAAGAAATCCCAGACCTGTGACTAGACCAGCCCTTTACCATTAAAGCCTTCTGGAATTTTCTACGCAACCACCACCAGATAGGTGAGATGGCAAGCAAAATGGCACTGCTGTTGAGCACAAAGGCTAAAGTGGATGAAGAAGGGTTTATAATCCAACCTTCCAGCATGAAGAGCGGGTTCTTTCCTCCCAGCTCGCCCTCAGCACAAAGCTGAGGTGCTGCCTGCCCTGTGGCGCTCAGGCCTTTTCCTGAGGGAAGGCTCCTCTCCCGCCACTGGAGGGAAGACTACTGTCACCTGAGGGAAAGCTTGTCTCCTGTCACCTGAGGGAAAGCTTGTCTCCTGTCACCTGAGGAAAGGCTCCTCTCCTGTCACCTGAGGAAAGGCTCCTCTCTTGTCACCTGAGGGAAAGCTCCTCTCCTGACACCTGAGGAAAGGCTCCTCTCCTGTCACCTGAGGAAAGGCTCCTCTCTTGTCACCTGAGGGAAAGCTCCTCTCCTGTCACCTGAGGGAAGGCTCCTCTCTTGTCACCTGAGGGAAGGCTCCTCTCCTGTCACCTGAGGAAAGGCTCCTCTCTTGTCACCTGAGGGAAGGCTCCTCTCCTGTCACCTGAGGGAAGGCTCCTCTCCTGTCACCTGAGGGAAGGCTCCTCTCCTGTCACCTGAGGAAAGCTCCTCTCCTGTCACCTGAGGGAAAGCTCCTCTCCTGTCACCTGAGGAAAGGCTCCTCTCTTGTCACCTGAGGGAAGGCTCCTCTCCTGTCACCTGAGGGAAAGCTCCTCTCCTGTCACCTGAGGGAAGGCTCCTCTCCTGTCACCTGAGGGAAAGCTCCTCTCCTGTCACCTGGGGAAAGGCTCCTCTCTTGTCACCTGAGGGAAAGCTCCTCTCCTGTCACCTGAGGAAAGGCTCCTCTCTTGTCACCTGAGGGAAAGCTCCTCTCCTGTCACCTGAGGAAAGGCTCCTCTCTTGTCACCTGAGGGAAAGCTCCTCTCCTGTCACCTGAGGAAAGGCTCCTCTCTTGTCACCTGAGGGAAGGCTCCTCTCTTGTCACCTGAGGGAAAGCTCCTCTCCTGTCACCTGAGGAAAGCTCCTCTCCTGTCACCTGAGGAAAGGCTCCTCTCCTGTCACCTGAGGGAAGGCTCCTCTCCTGTCACCTGAGGAAAGCTCCTCTCCTGTCACCTGAGGGAAAGCTCCTCTCCTGTCACCTGAGGAAAGGCTCCTCTCTTGTCACCTGAGGGAAGGCTCCTCTCCTGTCACCTGAGGGAAAGCTCCTCTCCTGTCACCTGAGGAAAGGCTCCTCTCCTGTCACCTGAGGGAAAGCTCCTCTCCTGTCACCTGGGGAAAGGCTCCTCTCTTGTCACCTGAGGGAAAGCTCCTCTCCTGTCACCTGAGGGAAGGCTCCTCTCCTGTCACCTGAAGGAAAGCCTCTCTCCTGTCACCTGAGGGAAACGTTGTCTCTTGTCACCTGAGGGAAAACTACTGTCGCCTGAGGGAAACCTTGTCTCTTGTCACCTGAGGGAAGGCTCCTCTCCTGTCGCCTGAAGGACAGCCTGTCTCTTGTCACCTGAGGGAAAACTACTGTCACCTGAGGGAAAACTGCTGTTGCCTGAGGGAAAGCTTGTCTCTTGTCACCTTAGGGAAGGCTCCTCTCCTGTCACCTGAGGAGAAACTACTGTTGCCTGAGGGAAAGCCTGTCTCTTGTCACCTGAAGGAAGGCTCCTCTCCTGTCACCTGAAGGAAAACTCTCCTGTTGCCTGACAGAAGGCTCCTCTCCTGTCACCTCAGGGAAAGCTTCTCTCCTGTCACCTGAGGGAAAACTTGTCTCCTGTCACCTGAGGGATGGCTTCTCTCCCGTCCAGCCCTGCCCTGGAGCTGCATTCACTCTGAGGTGCCCCATTTTGTCGTGCATGAACTGCTGTCCCACCCACCCTCCAGAAGCTTCTCCAGCCCTGCTCGCCCGGGTCCACTCAGGGCAGCTCCTTTCCCTGGAGAGTAGAGCAGAGCCTGAGCTTCACAGGCAGGACCAGGGAAACAGCCAGTCCTTGTCCCAGCTTCTTCTCCGCCATTTTACAGAGCATGTGCTGGAGTACAGGCAGAGGAGATGCTTCTGGAAGGTCACAGTCCCAGTGAGTTTCTGGGTACAAACTAGTGTCTCCTCTGGGTGGCAGGGTAGAGCAGAGGTACGCTCAGGCCTGTTTCAGAGCAGGTTCAGGGCAGCTGGTGAAAGGGGATGTAATCTCAGAAATAAAGTGGCATTCTGAAGGAGAAAACTCTCAGAAACCAGGGATGAAATTGTAAGCGCATGAAATGCAGTAAGTGCACTCTCCTAGATATTAGCGGGGCCTCAGAAGCTGCCCAAGAGATTTGTTTGGGCAGCACTGTGTCCTTTGAAGGGTTAATGGTGGTAGAGCCAGATTTCAGACATATTTCTTCTTTACTATGCATTTTTCCCACAGCGCCATAGTCCCTGGGGCTGGACGGCAATAGTCTGATGAAACCAAATGCAGATTTGGGCTTTCAGGTTGTGGACGTGGGTGGAAAGGTTTGGCTGGAGGCTGAGCTGTGTGGGAAGGTGAGGTGAGATTCCTGAGACTGCGGCAGACAATCATTCAGCTCACACAAAATCACAGCTTACATTTTAAGATGCAGTTTTGAACTTCAGCCACTTGATGGCCACATTTAAAAATTTTATTTCAGATAATGCTAGTGCTGTAGTTGCCAAGAAAGCGAGCCTTAAATGTATGTGGTCAGATAACCATCTAGACAACCCCCCGTACAGGAGTATGTTTGTGCAATGTATCTATTTTGATTGTGTAAATATTTATTTCAATATCTCTCTGAAACAACTGTATAATATAACATGGAGGAGAGGCAAAGGTTTTACACTAGAAGTGACAACTCAAATTTAACTCTCTGGTCCTGTGGCCTCGGTTATGGTGGCTCTTTGGCACCCATGGCCTTGGATCCCATATCCTCACCTCACACTGCAGCTAGGACGTGACTATTCAGAGGCTTTGAATAAATGTAACATTGCTTGCATATACATGTACACAACACAATAATATAATAACAGAAATATTATTATAATATTATAATAATTTAATAATACAAATATTATTTCACACAGTTTGTGAAAGAACTAGCTGTGGCATGAGAGAGTGGCTAGCCAATCCATCTCCTAATTTCACAACTGAAAGAAAAGACACTAGAATATGTTTTGTGATTTGTTAAGTTTTTGATTTATAAAGAAATGTGGAAATCTAATGGTAGTTTCAAATAGAAAAAGGCAAGACACTTCATGTGGAAAGTGGGTACAAAATTGGCATTCTGAAATTTTTCAGATTTAATTTCTTCTTAAGCAAAATATTAGGTAAGTCAAAATGATTTTTTGGCTTTTGCAAATTTGTGTTTTGAGCCTTTAATTGAACCCTAAGCCATTCTGGCTGAGATCATGGTCTGAGCCTTTTACCTGAGAAATGCAAACCTGCAGTGTTTTTGATCTTTTATTTATTTTGAAAGTATTGACCTTCAAATGATTAAAGAACATAATCCTAATTGGTGCAATTTCCTCTTGGAATTTTGTTCTGATGTGGCAAATTCAAAAGTTGTGGGAGCTGCTGTCATTGCTTGTACTAAAATTCTTTTGCTCCTACCATAACCGCAGGGTTACAGGGGCTCATTGACAGGATAATGACAGTGTTACTTCAAACAGCATCGTTCCTTTTAATTGTCTTGAGAGCACTTCTGACCACTTTATAAAAGGAAAACAAATAAGTTTATTGTTGCCAAAAGATCTTGGGAAATATAGGGAAAAGAGGCTGCGATAGTACTGAATAAAAAAAAATTCTATATGTTCCTACTGAAATTTGATAAGATCTGGACAATTAAAAAGCATGCTTCTTTGGATTACTTTAAAAATTCTTGGTGGTATTTTTTAAACATTAGGATATTTGTTTTAAAACTAATGGGAAAAAAAAAAAAAGAAAAAGCCTCGGTAATATTTTTTCAGCATAAAGTAGTTTATCTGCCAAACAGTCTGGGACACGATCTAGCTCCAAGATGCAAAGTGTCCAGTTTAGACTCATTGTAACAGGTGAACTTCTAAGACTGCAGTATAAATTTCTGTCTATACACTCAGTCCATTAAATAATGAAACTAAGTCTATGTCTAATCTCCATCTCATGAATTTGACCTAACTACATCTCAGGAGGCCAAAAAACAGTACCCTGTGCTTAGGTTTACAATCCTTAAAACCATTGATGATATTGAATAAGATAACAGAGATCCAAGTTTTAATGTGGTTGAGGTGATACTACATTTAAAGCATGCAAGCAGGTGTTTGATCTGAAGCTAGAACTTTTGGAGCAGTGCTGTAGTACACAGCTTAATTTGGGGAAGGCTCCTGGGCAATAGTTGTCTCATGAAAATTCACTAGGATCTACAAAATGAAAGATTCAAAGGGAAACTAAGAGTTAATTTGTGCTGTTTCAGAAGCTGGTTTTTGGAACTCTCTTTGATAAAGAGCCAATTCCTTTTCTTGACTTCTTTTCTATTCAACTCCATGTGTATATGAAATGCTGAGCAAGAAGAACTATTTATTGTTCTTTCCTAATTTTGAGTCTGTTTGAAACTTTGTTCGATAAAATCTAAAATGACCTATCTTCACTTTGGCCACCATGAGTTTCATATGGTTCTAGTAGTTGCTCATACTCACTAATGAAGAAAAAAAAACATGCTGCAATTATTACTAATCTTTGCTTTCTTCTTTCACTCCTTTTTTCCCTTTCCTCATCCTCCAGTGTGACTGTGGCATTGAATGCAGCTGAGACAGAGCTGGTTCCAACCTCTGGTACTTATTTTTGGCTCATAAATTTTTGGCAAAGAAGGGACACTTAATAGGTCTGACGTTCCTGGCTAGGTGGTGATTGATCAAAAGTCAGCACAGTCAATGTTGCTATTTTTCCAAACTCATAGTAATGTTATTCCCTGAGAGCCCACAAAAACAAAGCAATTAGACTGGCTTGATAGGAGTGATGGTGGCTAACCCAGCATCAGAAGTGAAGATAGCAGTTTTTCATGGGATTACCTTTCCCCTACTTATTTCTTAAGTCTGCTGCAGTCTAGTTTATAAAATGACAAGGTAATTTTAGGTTGTATTTGAAGTCCATTATTTGGATTATGCCAACTGTGCTCTTCAGGAATGTGACATTGTGAAATGAGATTTCCACACACCTACAGGAATGAGCAGACACTGTATTTATTAGCCTAGTAAAAATACAATCTTATATCAATAACACCCAGGCTCTCTCTCCCTTTCTTCCTGTTTGTGTTGTGTGTCTGTGTCAGCCTTGTTCTGAGCCAGTGTTGCCAGGTGTACTCGCCAGAGTCTACTCAATTGGAGCTGTGAATACCAGCCAAAAATAGCTAGCACTGGTGAGATGCTCCAGCAGAGTTAATAATTCAGAGTCAGTAAGGGTGCATGCAGAAGGTACACACAGCTATTGGCTGCTGGAGGTTTGAACCTGTCCACTGAAGATGAAGTTGTAACTGACATCAGGATGTGGAACACTCAGCTGTCTGGACAGGCTGGTTAGTAAGGAACTGGGTGGTAACTTCAAATATTTAGGTTCGAATCCTGCCTTAAGGCATTGAGCTACTGGGTACTTTTACTTAGCCAGTACCTTTCTTGTGACTTGATTTCCCCATCTCTGAAGTAGAATGATGCTGCTTATGAAAAGGAAAGATTAGATATTCCAGACAAAAGCCAGTATTGCTACTATTGACAGAGAAAATATCCCAGTTAGATTGATTTGGGATTTCATAATGTTGGTAATACACTCCTAGATAAGGTGGTGCTGCTGGTATTCAGTGGATGACATTCACCCTTGCACAAATTAGTAGGTTTACGGGGGGCTGTTGGAATTGGTGATATAAATGTGCTCCATATACAGATGCATTTCACTAATTCCCCTCCAAATCTGTGAAAGAATCTCTGCGGATGTTGATCAGGTCCAGAGTATCTGAGACCTACCAAAACTCTGGCAGAACCTTCTGTCTTCATTTGGAAATGAACAACAACTCAGAAAATGGAGAATGTCCATTTTGATTTTATCTCAGTAGGTTTAGTGTCTCCCTAATTCTGGTAACAATTTTGCTAATATTTTGAGAAAATTAAGTTTTGAATGAGCCCTGAGAAACTATGCTTTCAGGGTTAATGAAAACAGTAAACGAGTCTGGTTTGGGACCCAGTAAAGCAGTTCTGGGTTGCCTGCTGCAGCTGGTAGGCTTCCAGGAGGGGCCTGAAAAGGGAAAAACTCAACTTTGGTTAGGAATACAGTCGGATGACAAAGGCATGGGAGCCTGAAATGAAGAATTTCTTTAAGAGTCTTCCTATATAACGAGAGACGCAGCAGGAGATGGCTGCTGTCTTCGAATGTCAATGTCTGACTGATTCTTGTCTGAGCCTTAGTAAAGCTGAATTGTTGGTGCTTCAGAGAGCCAGGGAGGTGCAAGAGGTCTGCTGAGGTTTGAGCTTGAAAGGAGTGAAAGACTGTTTGTGTGTTATTTGAACTTTAGGAAGGAATGAAAAAAATGTTATCTAGCTGTAGTGCTGAGTCATCTTAGCCTGGAAAGTGTTAGGAGCTGCTTAGGTCAGCTGAATGATTGGGAAGGAAAATACTGACTCAAGTATTTTCTCGTGTCAGCAGAGGGTCCCTGCTGCAGTATGGGCTGAAACTTAGAAGCGGAGATCTGAAGGGGAACATTATAAACAGCAGCTGCTTTAAAAATAGTATCATTCCTTTGCTTCTGCGGATTGCGTAAAGTCACAGGAAATCCTGCCATAACTGTCCCTTCTAATCTTTCAACAAGTAATATTCACATCTCTGTTAGTTATTTTCTAGCCTAGTTATATTACCTAGTGCTTGTTTAAGAAAAGCTTGGTTATATGTTCTTTCCTTAAATTGCCTTCATCTCAAGCAAAAATTTCAGATGCACCTAAGTGATTTAGAAGCCTAGTCTGACTGAGCTTGAATCACTCCTGAAAGTTAGACCTGACATTTATGAAAGTGTTATCTGTGACCTATTGCTAAAATTAATCATAATATAATATTTTTCAGCTTCTTTGGCTGAAGGTCTGAAGTGTCTTGTGAACTTCTAAATCAATAATTTCATTCTGTCTATGTGTAAAAATATTTATTGAGCCTCCCCCCATATGATGACATCAGTATGGCTTGCCCTTGGTGATGGGAACAGTTCGGGAATTTTCTGTCAAAATAGTATGTTGTTGGAAAATGCTTCAACTGGGGCTCTCAAGGCTTCATTTATTACACAATCTACTGTAATTCCTATGAGCTCTAGTGACCAAGACCTTTACTCTGGGCCTTGAGCACAATTTGGTGTGTGCCCCAAAACCTTGCTTCATTCTCCATTCTAAAAGGGTCTCCAAGTAGTAACTACTTCAGTCTCCTCTTTGCTTTTTGCTTTCCACCAGAAATAGAAGATATATTATGTTCCACTGCTTCTTCCAGCTATATGTGCTGCATCTCTAGCATGTCAAGATCTGTTCTATTAATGGTTGTAAATAGCTCGACTGTGGGAGGGTTTTCTTTACATAAGTTGTGAAATGGTTTGTCTACTATCAGTTCTTTGTGCTAAGTAAAAGAAAGAAAGATTTACAGCAAAATAGGTTCTCTTTAGAGTGCACTAGATCTTTCATTCCAGGAATGGCGTACAATGAAATTTCCACCAGATTCCTTTCTCCTCCCTTTTTCTCCAGCTTACTATCTACCCAGGGGGGTGAGAATAGCACCTTACTGGCTGGGCTTGTCCGTAGAAGATCATGCTTAAAGCCTTGTAACCGTAATTATTTCGTCTCCTTGCTCTCCAACACTGCCATGTGAATGAGGTCATGGTAATAAGTGGTTCTAGTCTGGCTCCATAATATCTTTCCTTTGTGTCCTTAAGGACTTCTGGAATCTGAGCACTATATTTAGGGAGTATTAGGTGTGAATCTTTTCTTAAGAATTTAATGACATTGTTGGATTTATATCTTTATGTGCTTTCTGTCTTTAAGTGATTTTTTCTTCCCTATGATATAAACGCTTCAGATGTTAAGATTCTGATAGTGTGTATTCTGCAAGGAGGGTGGGGGGCAGAAATCCCAACTCATTAATTGCAATTCAAAAAGGTAATGCCCTCTGATAAAAGCTGTGCTATCTAAAGTATTGCAATCAGATTCCAATTTGGAAAAATGAATCAAGGCACTTAAACTTTTCTTCTGCCACTGTGTTTAACATTTCTTTCTTTTTTCACTTCAAGTGTCAGGAAGTGGTGCTGAGTTGGCAGCAGTATATACCATCCCAGAGGAGGCTGTAAGTAAGTGTTAAAAATGTTTAGTCTTTTCTATAAAAATGACTTTTACTGAACTCTAAAAGAGTAGTAACAGAACTGCCTCTTCCAGCAGTTTTTGTGGTTGGTTATTAATAGATATTAGTGCATTGATTATTTTCTAATGGAGATTTAAATTCTGAACTCTCCATCCAAATCGAATACTTTCTTAACCTTAGCTATCTGATAAAATTTCTGTTAAGTCCTTTACACAGAATGAAATTCACCACTGTATAAATTAGTAGGCTTGTGGGAATTATTGTTGATTTATATAACTAAATCTTGTGGTGACTTCTCTTTTTGATGAAGAGCTTGCCTTGAAGATTCATGTTACAATTCATCTGTTCACTTGTTTCACCACAGAAGTTATTGTAATTAAGGTCTCTCATACACTAGAATAAATTTAGGAAGATGTATTAAAAAGATGGCTCTTCATCAGAATATTAAAATTATTTCCTGTTATTTCCTCTAAGCAGAAGATTCATTATTTAAACAGTTACACTGCTTCTGATCCTCATGCAACGTAATTGTCAGCATTATGGTGCTAACATCAGTAAAGTAATTTAACTTATTGAAGTGGAACATAGTATCTGTCAGGATTATTTCAGCCTTTGCTGTTCTCCTGGTAAAGAGAAATTGAGAATTTTTCCTTTTATTAAGACATAATATCATTTTAAAGGAACATCTACCTTTTGAATGCCATGATATTCGTTATTGATTCTTTAAAAATCCTTTTCCAGTGTTGTTGTGCCCTCACAAACTTATTAGCAGTATTTTATAGTTTTTCTGGGGGTTCAGAATGCCACCGGAGGACAGGTGACATACTATAGTATAGCATTACAGTCTAATGTGTTACTCTGTGGTCTCAGGTTGCTTTTCCTTGAGTAGTCAGATACTATCAGTTGTCAGTTTCTCATCTATTGTTTCTTTCCTGCAGAAGCTCAGTAAGTGGGAGATGACAGAGCGGACGCACTGCCTGTGTTAGGGGAGCAACAGAACTCCAATAGTGATATAAATTATTGGAACAGTGTCCATCTAGGGAATTGCAAACAGACAAAGCAGCTCTGAGGAAATGCATCCCTGTTAAAGACAGTTTGTTTCAGCTGAGGCTTGAACAACAGCAGAAGTAAAAACCAGAGTGATCTGGTGAAGGGGAAAGCAAACTGGAGCCACTGTATGTAAGTATTTTCAAATGATTTCTTACATAGTTCACTTATCTGATGAGCAGATTACTATATGCATTTCTGGACACAATTTTTCATCTCTGAAGAATGAAAATTGCATGTCCTTTAATGTGATGCACAGGCAGATTATTTCTTTTCTGATCTCTAAATATGTGGAATATTTTATATGAAGAATGGAATTTCAAATATTTACAGGGGAGAAAACACTTTTGTTTTGCCTTCCAAGTATATGCTGATATTTTAATCCAAGTATATACTGATACTTTGATTGTGTGGTCAATACCTTTTAGTGAGACATACTTACAAACAAGTAATCATTGTATTTAAGACTGGGCATTTATAATTTCTATTTATGGAACTGTTTACATTTCTACTGTTTTCTTCAAGAGTCAGTTTATGGGAGGGTGTTAATATCAATAACTTACCTGCATTTACACATGAGCAAACCCAGTAATAAAAACTGGCAGCCTGGAATGAGTATGCATAGAGTTTTATGACAGTCTGAGACAAATTGGTTGTTATGAAAAGTTCTTGTTTCATTTGATTCTTGGCAAGAAGGTGTGTGTGTGTTTGTTTCTGATAACTAAAGGATAAGTAAATTTTGGCATTACCAAAACCTTTATGGGACCAGTTTTGAATGGGACAAATCTACTCCAGCCAATGGCAGATTAAGGAACTCTGCATTGTGCTACCAAACTCAGACTGCCATGACAAATGGAATAAAAAAGGATCATTTGGATTTTCTGAAACCTGGTATTAGCCTGCAATTATTTCTCCGTATGTTTTACAAGGAGCACTCATTAGCAATGAATTCAAAGCTCGTGTGCCTGCTATAGCAACAGCACTTCTAGTTTTTAGAACATTTATGGGGAACTGTGGCACTGCACCAGGCTAGATTTTTTGCATGTTTCATAAACTGATTATGATGCCTGTTTGAAGTGAAAAACAGTGGTATAACTTAGCATGAGTCTATCATCTTCTCTGGAAGAACTTGATTTGACTGTATCTTGTCAGAGGCTCTAGATAAATAGTGATTCATGCAACTAAATAGTCTCATGGAGACTGCTCCTTCTCATGGAAGAAACTTGGCTTGCACATGCATGTTACAATTTAATAGACTGTCTTGGAAGTAATGTGACATTCTTGTCTGTACTCTTTCCACATACTCGATGAAGCAGTACTGGTTTCTTTTTTTAAAGATAGCATAACAGTTTTAAGCTCACAATAAAGAAAGTCTCCAAAGACTTTCCTAAAACTTTGTACTAAGCTCAATACATGCTATGACAGAAGGGCAGCCAGTAGTTTACTGAGGAATTAATACCCATTTCCTTTGTTTTCAATGTGATGACATGTCCAATTACACTGTGTCTTTACAGAAATTTTGCTGATTGGGGTTAAAACTTTACTGCTAATCTCAACAGGACCTCTCTTGCACTTCTTGCTTTTGTTGTTCATAGAGCTTCCCTAGCATTGAGTTAGTGGATGATGTTATTAGAAGTTATAAATCTAGGTTTTTACAAGTATTTTCTGCATGTTTAGAATAAATTGAGCACTCTATTCAGCCAAATTGAATGATGACAGGGAATTCTCCCTATCATTAGAGCTAGAAATATTTTCCCCTAAATAAGTTTCAGTATTGTTACTATTAAATCCGCAAACTACAGCTGCTCTTTTGGTTTTAGAATAAACTTGGTCTTCCCCAAAAAAGATAGATGTTTGTTTTAATGAAAATTAATTTCCCCATAAATAGCTGTTTTATCAAAAACATTAGTTATGACCGAAAAAGCTCCTATATAAAATAGTGTTAATCTTTATCTGTTAACTATATTTAAGATATTTTGCAGAGTTTAGTCCATTGGCAAGTAATTCTGAACTCCAAACTGTCTTCAGTGTGTACTGTGGAACAAATCAATGCATTCAATGAAGCCGTGGACTACATATAAGAAGCTTTTTAAAACAACTGTGTTAATTTTGTGTTAATCATAAACTCAGTAATGATGTTTGATGTAGAAAATTCATTACTCTCTCAGGTGATGGAATTGGGAATTACTAATGTTACAATTGTATATGATAGTGTGAAATAGCTATCATTGCAAAAGTGTTATTTTGGACTCTGTATTTATCAAAAAAGAAAATATCAGTAATGATGGTCAGATAGGGTTAAATTCACAACTGAATGGATTAACTAAGCTGTATCCAAAGTTTCAAACCATTCTTTCCCTCTTTCTTTACTCTTTCCCATGTTTATCAATGTTGTTTCAGTGCTTCTACTATTAGGGAAGGAAAGTACTTCTGGAGGTGCTAGGTGTGTGTGTTTCCCCCTAGTTCTAATGCTCTGTGTGCAACTGAATTTACCTTGTAGAAACACTCTGGAGTCTTTAAAGCTTTGCTTGTTACAGATTGAACTGAGAATACTAAAATTAGAAAACTATTTTTCATTTAGATTTTTCTCATTATTTTATTTTTTATTCATTATTTTTTGCTTAAGGTTTACCTGAAGCAATCATATAATTCAGAGAAAAATCCAGGTCTTCCATGAAAACAAAGAAATTATCAGATTAGATGTCTGCACCAAAAAAACCTTTGTGGAATATTTTTATTGGAAGATCAGCTGGTGTGAAATCACATAGATAATTAATTCCTCAATTTTAATATTAAGAATTATGCATCTGGAAAATGGTGGCTCTCCCTAAGAAACACGGAGACCTAGGTTTCAGTCTCTTTGAAAAGATTAAAATATCATCACTTGTTAATAATAATATGAATCTATTTATCATATAAAGTATTCAATTTCCCAAGCACTATTTTAAAAAAGAGGATTAAGTGTCAGTGAGGTCATTTCAATTCCCAGGATAATCATATTTCTAAATGTGTTTGTGTACACTTCTGGCATAAATGACTATACTTTCACTAAACTTGGTGGAACATTCTTATGCTTCTGACTGTTTCAGCAGCCAATGCTTGGGTGGCTCAGTACCAGCCAGCACTGTTTTGATGTCTGGCTGGCCAAGGATGAGAAGAGGAAAAGGGCAGTCAGAAAATACTGATTGTAAATTTATTCTTTTTGAAATAGTTAGAGCTACATTTTAGGTGAATAACTTTTTATCAACTGGAAACCATTTGTGAATCAGTGCTGAACTGCTCTATAGTTTATTTAAAAAAATTAAGCAGAAATGTTTGACTTCTGTTTAAAAACAATGTTTTGTGACTAAATCTAGCTCTGTTTAAAAGCTAATTTAAAAACAAAAGCCTCTAATAGAAATATTACATTTGACCTCTAATTCTCATTTAAATTTTGGCCATTGAACAAAATATAAATACCCCCTATTAAGGCAGTTCTAAATCCAGGAAATTCATTTCCAGCGAAGGGACGGGCTTTTCAAGAAATGTCAGAACTCCTGTTATGTTGTAGTGCAAGTCTCCTGAATTGCACAAAAGAATGAATTGGGGATAACAGGCTGAAACCTGGATAAATGCTGAGCAGGAGAATGCAGCTGACAAGTTTGACTCCTAGTCATACCAAAAATGAATGGAGGCCGAAAGAATGTACTGACTGGGATGGAAGCAGCCCTCTTACTAACACCTGAATGCAGTTCTTAAAGGGAAGGCAAAAGATAAGAATCTTTATTGTCAAAAATTCACAGTTCAGAGTTTAAGGTCTGTTATAAAGTGAATTCACACTGAGTGGATACAGTATTTATTCCCCTGTTTCAACCTACAAATACACTTTGTCACGTGTCTATAATTCTATGATTGTATGTGTTTAGGATGATGCAAAGAAAAGCGTTGCTCCAAGGGCTTTGCCTTAATTATATATAGGAATCAAGGGACACTCATTTACTAGTGGTTAACACCAGAGAATAGCCACCTTCTTCCTTTAAATTGATGCATTCCCTAAGCATGTGGAGAAATTTGATATGTGTCAAATGAGTTGCCACGTATTGGGCCTAGTATTCAGTTAGCATTTATTAGTGTAAATTATTACTTCAGAGCACTTCTTACATGAGCAGAAAATATATCTCTTAGAACTGACATTTCTGTGCAGAGTACTTCATAATCATGATGCATGCATTGTTCTACTATGTTCCTCTCCCACTTATACAGAATTTCTGCTTTGCAACCTGAATTTATTGACCAAATGGCCTAGCTGATTATATGACTTGTTACAAACACTGTTAGACCTCTTTTAAGTGGTATTAGAAAAAATGTAGGGAATTGTAAATACAGGCAAGCTATCTGAGTTGATGTTTAATAGATACAAGAAAACTTTGTATTGAAGACACAGCTTTCAGTCCTTTTATTATATCTCTTATAACCAGTCTTTGGCATTTGGATATATTTGTGAGCCCCGTAGTGTATCCTCTGTCTTCAACTTTGAAAAAAGCACAGTGGAAACTCTCCAATAAGTCAGATGAAAACATTCTGCAGCCTACAGCTGTTTCTGTGCTACATGGCCTTTTAGTTGCCTGAAGAACAATTGGGAATTGCTTTAGAGAAATCATAAATTGTTTTGGGATTTACTCAACAGATTCTAATTTTGGATGAAATATGTGATTATGGAAGCACATAATAAGCATTCTCTCCTACACTCACAAAGACTCTTTCAAATATTTTCAAATAATTCTCTGTTAAGAATACTCAGATTCTGTTGCATTGTATCAGCCCAGTCACATGCTTCAGTCAGGTTCCATAATAGATTTGCTAATGATGGAGAGTTTTTTCCTTCTAAACAAATAAGCAAACAGAATTCCTACCTATCCTACCAGTAACACTGTTCTTGTGACAACTGCTATGCAGTGATGCTGGGTTTGTTTCAAGTATGATGCCTTCCACCCTTCCTCAGAATATGGAAAGAGAACGAAGAGCACAGTTCATTAGAACCTACCTATAAACAGGTAGAACCTGTTTCTCATGTAGGTACTGTTGAAGAATTAGCAGAGAAGGCCTGATGGTAGCACTAGGCAGGGATATTTGGCCAACCTCCCACCCAAGCTTCCAGTGAATTAACTGAATTAAGACATTGCCTATTTTAAGGCCCCAGTCCATGACGAGGGAGTTGGTGACAGAATGGGAAGAAACTATACCAAAAAATGGCAAAGATGAGAACATATTCTAAAAATTTCTGAGCCATGATAAACAAGAGGGTTTTTTTCTTAGCTTAAGGAAGCAGCTAAAAATTTATTGCATCTAACACTTTTTCTTAAGCACTTTTAAAATCATGAACAAAAATACAGATCAGTTGGCAGTGATCCTTAGTGTCCTTCATTAATGGTAAAGAGGTAAGCATGGAATTAAGTGGAGAGATCCAGAACACTGGTTCATGCCCTTTATATGTAAAGAAGTATGCCCTATAAAGCCCATATTTAAATTTTCTGAAAGCATGAGTGAATTTTCTCCTGCTCCTACCCTTATCCTTGTAGAGTATATTTCAGTGACTATAAAATAAAACCCATGGTTATTAAATATAGAATGTATGTTTTGCTGTGGTATTCCTCTTCCATATATAGATGTCAAGATAGCTAGATTACTTAATGACAGCCTTTTCCTCCAGTGAATGTGTCAGTAAAGGAAACCAAGCGTTTCTCTTAATAAAGTGGCTTTTAAGCATCCTCGAGGACGCATTAAAGTGATCTCTTTAGAAGCCATATTTAGTAAGCTAATTAGCATGATCAGAGTGTGCATTCCTTCCTTATGATTAACTTCATGGCACTGAAAGGAAAACTCTAGGTAAAAGTCTTACAGTGGCACTAAATACATAGATTCTTATATTCTGTTTTTGGAATGCATGACACACTGGCTACAGTTTAAGTAACTGTTTAAAGTATTTTGAAAGCAGCAAGGACATAATTCAACTTAAGCTCTCACTTTTCCTCAACAGAAATACGCAGGGCATTAAACAACTTGGGCAAACAGTCTGGAAAGTTACATTGTGGTTCATCTTGTTACACTTGGTGCTTTTTATGTAATGGTGATTTCTACTCTGAGTTTTACTCAGTAAAGCTGGGACTTCAGCTTTTTTATGAAAACATAAAAATTTACAGTATCTAGTCTTCAGTACTGTGCTAATCTATTTACTGTGAAGCAAAGATAAAGCGTATGTAAGTGATAAGGATCACTTTCATCTCACTCTTTAAAGTTTGATATCTAAGAGATTAAGAATATTACAATATTAACCACAGGAAAAATGTTACTGATGGCTTTTTTCATTTATAAAATTTCTTAAATTTAATAAAATATTTTTAATTTTTTTTTAACTGAAATATGAGTATTTTTAAAACTGAAATATGAGTATTTTTATAGCATCCACATGAACATTGCTCCATAGAATTGTGCTCAGGGTATAAGATCAGTCCTGATGCTCAAGCATGCTGTTTCTTATAAACCAGTATTACTGTCTAAGCTTGGTTTAGTTGACTGAACTATACTTAAATTACTGGAAGACAATAGCCTTTGGTGATATAATTTTAGTTGTAGTAAGATGGAAAACCAAATGTTATATTCCTTAGAGTTTGTGGCTGAAACAGAGGAACGGCATGGGGTTACTTAATACTGCATACAGAGATGAGGTGATGAGTTCTTCAGCAGAATTGCACAGCTTAAATATTCTGTTCTCTTGTGTGTCTGATGTGGTGTACTGACTGTCTGCTCTTCTTAGTTTGCTTGAACAAAGTCTTGTTTCAGCTATGATAAGACACATCAGTGTAGCTCCCACTGATACTCTCTAATTTCTACTTTGTTGCTGGTTTATGTCCGTCTATCAATCTGTCTCCATTTGGAGATCTCTCCATGTTTGCCCTTGTCAGATGGCCATTGAACTACTTAAGAAATTACTTCTAGGTGAAGACATACTAATATATTTCTTTAGATTAAACTCCTTACTGATTTTGAGCCACCAGGATCATATGAAACTGAGTGGGATGTGGTAATTGAAATAGTTTTAAAAGTGTTATTCCTGGGAAATACTTCTTATTCTAGCTTTGAAACAATGATGAAACAGACTGTTAATGAGCTTACTCTTAAACATTTGCCTAAATGTTTATTGAGTTACGTAGGCTGAAGCCATTTATTAAAGTTAGCCTTGATTAATATAGCTAAAAATAACATGTGGAGAGGTTTAAAGGTAGTCTTGTCCACCCAAACCTTAAGAACATATGTGCTGAAAAGGATGGAGCAGACACTGGTGAGAATAATTGAGAAAGAAAAATGTCAGCAAATAAACCAGGAATTGTTTACATGAGATTACTTGCTTGGTCTTGAGACAACAGCAGAGAGGACAGCTATAGCAGGTGTTTCCGTGCCATCTCAAGAGGACTGGGATTCCAGACTTAGTCATTGGGAATAATATCTGAAATAAAATAAAAATAACTTTAATTCCATTGATTTTTTTCCCACTTAATGAACAATAATGCTATTAAAAGACATATGTAGGTTCCTCTATTTCCTTAAAGTCATATCAGAGCTCCTGTTTTCCTTTTGTAAGAGCTGACTCCTGATTGCACAGTCCTGGTCAGGTCAGTGAGGAGTCCTTGTTTTGAGAAGTAGCCGTGTCTGTAGCAGACGATCCATGGGATAATTCTGAAGCTTTGTCATTGCTTTTTTGTTTGGATTGGCAGACAGGGGAAGTACCAATTTTTAGTCTGTGCCATGGCAAAATGTGATTATAGCCTTTGTATACTAAGTGCAGTCAGTCTTCCAGGGGAGTGTGGGGAACAAATCACTTGAGAGAAGGGCTGGCTGGAGGTAGAGCCATATCCCTTTTTCCAAATAAATACATAGGTAACAGAAAAATGTAGGGTGCAGCCTGCACCTCCACTTCTTGCTGTGCATCATTGGTCTTGAGAATGTTTTCTGGTGGGTGGGTACACCTACTGCATGCACCTACGTTCAAATTAGCAGAGGCTGCTTTACCTTACTGTAAAATTGCTGTCAAAAGTATACACTGGTTTATTGATTGGTGGCTTTAAGGCAAGGTATTACTTGGTTTCACAGCTTTGACTGTGCCCATACTTCCTTCTGAAAAGGTACTGTATCTTGAAGACTGGTGGAGTTCATATCACTCTACTTCAGGACATAAAATATAGTGTGGGTCTTATGATTCCATCCACACACAGGTAAGAAACACTGATCTAGGGCCATAATGCCAAAGTTATGTGGAACAAACTGAACTGAAACAAGTTCAGAATATTTTTCAGTTTTGAAACAAAAATAGGAATGTGCTGTATAATGTAATTATACATTAAAAAAAGGATTAGCTTTCAAAAATTAGATACCACAAGAAGATACTGGTCAAGGAACAGACTAATGATGCTTTATTTGCAAAATAATTCTAATAACTACTTAAAAGGACTAAATTGCATTGCTTTCAGTGACAAATTATTATTGATATATTTGACATTATGGGACTGTAATAATAAAAATAATATTGTAATGAAAATACAGATTTCCATCCAGACTCCTGGTTACTGTGCATTTTCTGATTATGGTCATTAACATCTCCTTGAAGGACTACAACACTTGATGAAAGACCATCATTTAGGTTTTAAAGCTGACAAACTAAAAAAAAAAAAAACAAACACCAGATCAGTATACCAAGGGTGGTTTTGCTATTAAATTACATCTGGAATCAGAAGAATTGTCCTGATTGTTCTCAGAACTTCAGTTGTTTCATTTGTTATTTAAAATACAAAGCTCTTTGTGAATTTTGTCAGAGAATGATACTTTATGGTACATTGTAATTATAGATTACTGTCTCTGAAGTTTGTCCTACAGAGCAGAGAAGGGGAGAATGCAGTCATATGTTCCATCTTTACTACTGCATTCCTTGGAGGGTTCCATATGTTTACCTTTATCTGACTTTAGATTTTGTGCCTTTGTGGTTGCTGGCAAGAGCAGTTGAATTCTTTCATGCCTATTGCTTTAATAAGGAATGTGAAGCCACATACATAATAACACTAGAACACAACAGTATCAAGCACAAATAATCCCTGATGAGATGCATATCTTGAGTAGGGATTAGGAATGCTTTGCACCTAATTCTTTATTTGGACTGTTACACTTAAAAATTCCAAAAGGGGGCAATCTTACCCTCTGCCTGAAAGTCTATAAATGTTATTCACTGAGAAAATACAGCACACTACTTTCTAAGTTCTCATTTACCTTAGAAAACTGAAGGTTAATGCAATGATAAAAACACCTTTTAGGGGTTTGGTTTTGCTTTTGAAAATTAAATTTTAGAAGTGTTACTGGATTTTTAAACCTTATTAACTGCAATAGTATGAATACATGCGGTCACTCTCAAAGTGTGATGGTTAAAATTATCTGATGCCCTTACTTGTAGAGAACAATCATGTTGTTGAGAGAGAGAACCATAAAAAAATAAATTATACACTTAAATTGCTCTTGGACATAAATCAAACACATTTATGATGGAGATTTAGGGAAAAATAGAATCTCAAACTCGTCCTCTTTTTCCAGCTGATTGCCACTTACGAATTTAAGACAAAAATTGTGTACTCTCTCAGAGGAATGTAATGACAGCCAAATTAGTGCAAGTTGTTTTTTATAATTTCTTATCTTTTTGTAGTATAAGTAGGAGAAATAAACTGTAGTCTTAAAAAAAAAAAAAAAGAAAAACAAAACTTCAGGGGATGTGCTTGCCATTCATTTGTAGTAACTTTTTAATTATAGACAGTACTTTCTGTAAGAAATATGCATATTTTCCTTCTATGTGCTTTCTAAATAATGTGTTGTTGACCCATCTTTTGTAATTTGATGGCAACCATAATTTAACTATAAAAAAAGAAAATATTTCATGTATTTGATATATGTATCTACATCTACCAGCTGCCACAAAATAGTATTTCGGTAGATATTAGAAAGCCAATATCAAGGCAATATCTTTTGGTTGAATCAAATGGGTGTTCAAAAGGAAGGGTGCAAGGGACTGATGAGAAGCATTCTTGCTCTTGACCGTGTATCACAGGATGCTAGAGTCACACCCTTTCAGTTTTCTCCAGGTATCAACTTTCTTAGTATCCTGTCTTACTCTAAGGCTGAATGTCTGCTACATGTTCATAATTCTGGCATCTTACAGATAACTCCCTGCCTCAGAAATCAGGGGGTATCTTGCTGATACCGCCTACCTCAGCTGAAATAGACCCAGCATGCTGAAGTGAAAGATCTAGTACTTCAGACGTGCTGTTAGTTACAGGGCAGATGAGAGCTGTGCTGGGTGGCAGGAAATGGAGAGACACAACTGAGAGGTGTATTCTGATCTTGGCTTTATCTTAAATTTAGTTAGAGAACACTTCTAATGTTTTAAATACTTTAAAAGCTTTGAGAGACTTCTGAATGCTGATATATATGAACGGAAACATCATTGTTCATTAATTTCTCTTTATACTTGCGGTTCATCCCAGTAACACTGCGGCTGCGTATCTTCCCATGATAAGGCCAAATCCTATAATTAGTCATTCCTACATGGAGTCTGGTTAAAGCTGATAGATTACCTGTAGTAAAAAGAGTTGCAGCTTGTGATGTTTGGAAGCTTGAGCTCCATGAATAAAGAGGTACAGATTGTCAACCTGTGTATGCTGAAGTGGCTCTGACCCCTGATTCACAGCCAAGAATATGGCTGGTACAGTCACAGTTCAATAAAGCATTATGGTTAAATATCTTTTCATAAGATGTAAGTGAAGCTAAAATAAATTATAGCACCACTTTGTTTTTATTGTGATAAGCAGTATACATAATAAATTAATATAATTTTTTTTAACTTGCTTCACATTCATATGATGTAGACTATTTTAAACCCAGCTACATTTTTTCCCCCTCTAGAGAGGATGACCATACCAATTGCCTCACTATCTGTTTACATTCTGGAAAGAGTCATTTGGGATTTTGTCTTTCTGAAATAAATGTTTGCTTATGGATTTTTTTTATTGTCACATCCATGGCATTTTTAAAGTAAATAGGAGTACAAGGTTTATATTATTTTAAATGTATATTGTATTTGTCTTCCCAACACTGTGGTTTTTAGTACTGTGAATAACGTAGTATGGAGCCAGCCTATTAAACAGCCTGTTTTTGTAAGGAAACTGTTAGTCCACCTACAATATTCTATTGCTTACTGTGTTCTTCCAATATGCTTAGCATTCCACAACCTAAATGATCATTTGTTGAACAAATTCATGCTTTTATTAGTCAAAATACAGAGAAAACAGAGCCCCCCTGTTTCAAGATATTTGCTAATGCACGGTTAATTATCACATATAGCTTACTATAATTCATTTTACAGGGAGACCTCCTGCAGGTAACATACTAGCAGTTTATGAAGCAAAATAACCTCACTATAGATTAGAACTGTTTCACTACTGGTCAGACAGTTGCTGCTTCTAGGCCTTCTCACTTCACATTGCTAATTTGAACAAGGCTTTATTTTTATATTTGTCAGCAGCAAGACTGTAGCATGGTTGTTAAACCTCTCCCAGGCCTAATTAGAGTAGCAATGCTAGCATTCATAATGAATCTCGTGTCCTGGGTTGGAGGAGGTAGCCGTGGTGCTACAGTAGCTTCCTGGCAGACAGTTGCTGGCAGGTTTAAGGTAGCTTGTGGCTTGCAATATTAAGTGACTGTTGAAATTCATTGACTCCACTGCGGCTTATGTGTCTAGATGACAACAAGTTTACACGGTTCTTTTATAGTTACAGCAAATGGGTCCATTTAAATATTTATTAGGTGATTATGGTGATGTGAAATGGAAAAAAATTGCAAAGTACAGTATTGCATGTATAACTGTTTTAACTGTTTGTACAAAATAGGCCTGTGGTATCATTTGAAATTACAGCATCTTTTTTTCCTCATAAATATTTATAGTGTATCAGTAGCTAGGAATGCTAATTTATTTGCATTTTGTTTCTTATTTAATTTGACAGCCATTTGGGTAGCCATTAAAGGCACTCACTCTTATTTGAATGAAGGATATTTCAATCAGCAGTTGAGTGGCATTTTGACTGGAGTGGGTGAAGTTCAATTTTAGGAGTCCTTTTTGCCTTTATGAGACACAGAAAGGCATATTACCTGTGTGTGCTTGATGACGGGAGCACCCACAGAAGGCTTGCTTCTCTGAAACTTTTACTTTTGAGGAATTTGTCATAATTATTGCATTAAATGTAGTCAGTTTGTTTTATTTTGTTCTTTGTCTGGCTTAATCAAAGTGAAAAGAACACAAGAGCCAGGTACAAATTTCCGCAAAAATTAACCAAGAATTGTTGTAAAATATGACTATGACTTGGATGATAGAACAAGCTAATTCAGGTATATAAATAAAAGGATTAAATGCATACAGGAGAAAAAGAAATCCAATTAATTGACAGCTTTATAGCTACTGTTTACTTTTTCATAGCAACACAAGAGATGGAAGTGAGTCAATCTCACTCAAGGGCATGAGAGAACATGATAATGATATTCAGAGGTGTCAGAGCAAATCTGTACATTGGAAATGTTCTCAGTGATAGCACAGAAAATAGGTATAGTGAAGAGAAATCAAGCATAGTACAGTAAATTTACCTGAATATATGTGTGTGTCTATATCTATATATAAACTTAAACATAGTATGAGAGACTTGCTCTTTGTAAAGTGAATAATTAAACACACTACAGCAGCTTCACTCATGATGCTATCACTGAACTTTGCCTTTGTTTAGAAATTTAAATTTGCTGCAAGTGGGTGGCATAACTTTCCAAATCTATATTTTATAAAGAACAGAAATTAACAGCAGAGATAACAAATCTGAAGTCAGCTCTTGTCAGGGGAAGTGTAAGATGCACATCATCATTGTCAAGTAGAGGCAGCATACCCTAGCTGAAGTAATTTAACTGTGTTTTGAGATATTGACCAACGTGTATCCACAGATCTGATTTGTGCTTTGCTAATTCTGTGCAAATACTTTCTCTGATAGATTCCCATCAATTTCAGCAGGCTGAATTTTTAATTCTATTTTCCTGTATTGAAAAATTAATTGGAAATTATTTTAATTTACTTGGTCCTCTTTGGGTGTTCCACTTGTTTGCATGCCTTTGTTCTCCTTTAGTGCTTTTCCTTGTTCAGTTCTGCCACAGTGTCTCCTATGGCCACCCTTGCTCTTTAAAAAAATGGCAAACATTTATTCTGTTTATTTTGCAAGGGATTGACATGAATATTTTTGAAATTTATAGTTGGAAGGAGCAGAATTAAGAATTTAGAATAGAAAACAATGAGTGTAATTGAGATTTAGAAGACTTCCGTGATTAATATGAGTATACTGAGATTTCTAGAGACCAGCAGCAGAGAGGGAAATATCTTCATTATTGAAGCCAATGTTGTCAATTGTACTTGAGGAAAGTAGTTGCACAGCCCAGAAATATTGACACCAGCTTGAAATGGAGATGGAGAAGTTTCATACTTTTGAAAATGAGGTGAGTTACTCTTCCAAACAGGATAAGAAATTTCCAGGAAGTAAAGTGGAGACATGAAGCTGAATTAACTCTGCCTCACCAAGCTACTGGAATGTCCAGAGGCTTCCTTAAGACTTGTTGTAATACGTCTAGGATTGGGATTTAGTCTACTGTATAGAGCACAAGGTTGGCTGATATTTTGTTACTCCACTAATACTTGTTTCATTACTAGTAGCAAAAAGCAAGACAGCAATCCTATAGGGATATGTTTAATGCTGGTTTAGCTCAAGTTTGGTGCCCTTGCTCAAAATTGAGAGAGCAAGTGACTGAAGGACACTACTACAGTACAAGCAGTAAGAATTACATATTAGTGCTCAGTTGAGAATGGGTTATTCAGTTTCTTTTCTGCTGTGAGAACCTAAGAGCTTAGGTGATGAATTCCTGCACTGTCTATATTATTATATAGATATTTACCCTCAGGCTTAAGAAATCTGTGCTTTATCTCTGCACTAGTTTTGAGTGAAATCCTATTAATGCCCAAGATGGTAAGTTAAACTTGCAGCTCAGAGTGAACGTACATCAGCTTGAAGTCAGGACGCTGCAAATGGCTGTGTTCTTGTGCATACACAATAACCCTCGGTCTTTAGGGTTGTCGATCTAATTCTTTTCACAAGCACTAAACTCATTTAAAAGAAGACGAGGGGGGGAAAAAAGAACATTCTTTAGCTTTTTGAGTCTGGAACTTCTGTCCTACTGTTTGCTCAGATTTTCCAGTGAGATCACTTCCTGAATGGGGCATAATATGAATAAGTGTTCTGAGAGGCAGGTTCAAAAGCTAAGCATGCAGAAACTGTCCAGTTTTGTGGTATCGCATCAGTAACAAAGCTGAATTTGGTTCCAGTTTTCCAATAAGCTCAGAAATTTCACATGTGCGGCTTGAATAAAATGAGCTTTTATTGAATCTTATGTGATAAGTTTCATTAAATGTCACATTATGACAATACTATTTAGGTTTTAAAGCACCTTGATGTATGTATCTGCCTTGTGATTTCAGTAGAACAGTTTGGTCTGAATAGAAAAATGTCAGAATTTCGTTCTAAAAGTACCTGCCAAATTACATGGTTTTACCTCCTTATAAAGTGCAAAGACAGACTGCAAATATCTAAAGTAGTATTGTTATCATCAGTTATTTTAATGGAAAATTTGCGTCCTAGTTAAAGACCAGGATTCTGTCCAAACACAGTGCAAAAGATGTTAACTTCCCCCATAAAAATTTCAGTGCAAGCCTACTTGGAAAAAGGAAATTAAGATAAAATATGAATTTCAGTCAACTGGTGGTTTATCCTAGGGCTTATATAGTTGTTTTTGCTGGTAATGGTTCTTAAGAATGAACTAAGAAAGAATGGCTTTCTTACTTCCATCCATCGCTATTTGTGATTGGTTTCCTAAGTTAGATGCCCCTCTCACTTTTACTTCATTGAGTAACTAAAACTGTTTATGCAGCATAATAAAACTATCTTAAATACAGGTGGAGTGCAAACACATTTCCCAAATATAGTAGAAGCAGAAAATTAGTTATACAAAAGTTTATGAAGACCAACTATAAGAAGCAGAACAGAACTGGTCAAAGTAAGCTGCTGTTTTCTGTGTAGGCTGTTAGTTGGACTTCAGAGAAATATCATAGAATCATGGGATCATAGAATGGTTTGGGTTGGAAGGGACTCTAAAGATCATCCAGTTCCAAACCCCCTGCCATGGGCAGGGAGACCTTCCACTAGACCAGGTTGCTCAAAGCCCCATCCAGCCTGGCCTTGAACGCTTCCGGGGTGGGGCATCCACAGCTTCTCTGGGCAACCTGTTCCAGTGCCTCACCACCCTCACAGTGAAGAATTTCTTCCTTATATCTAATCTAAATCTACCCTCTTTCAGTTTAAAGCCATTATCCCTTGTCCTATCACTACATGCCCTTGTAAAAAGTCCCTCTCCAGCTTTCTTGTAGGCCCCCTTTAGGTATTGGAAGGCCGCTATAAGGTCTCCCTGGAGTCTTCTCTTCTCCTGGCTGAACAACCCCAACTCTCTCAGCCTGTCCTCATAGGAGAGGTGCTCCAGCCCTCTGATCATCTTCGTAGCCCTCCTCTGGACTCGCTCCAACAGGTCCATGTCCTTCTTATGTTGAGGTCCCCAGAGCTGAACACAGTACTCCGGGTGGGGTCTCACGAGAGCGGAGTATAGGGGAAGATTCTCCTCTACTCCGCTCTCGTGAGACCCCACCTGGAGTACTGCATCCAGCTCTGGGGCCCCCAACATATCCAGGAACCTCCCTGGAATTTTGCTTGCACCAGACATAGGGTTTTTTCCTGATTATTAAGCAGCGGTAAGCACTACATTAACTATCCTTTTCACTAGTTAAAGTGGCATCCAGGTGTCACTTCCAATTTCTGCAGTACGTGCACCATCCTGGACTCTCAAAGCCTCTTCAATAAAGCAGGCATTGTACCTCTTGTCTGGCCCTCCCTACTTTTAAGAACCCTTGTTCAACACATGACTGGTTTTTCTTTGAAGTGATCTAATATTTTTGTACTGATAAACTACTCTTGTCTGCTGAATACAGTTTGAATTTTGAAGTAGGATCAATGAAATATTCACACGGAAACATGAGATTGAACTGACAAAATTCTGTATGTACCTGAAAGTAGAGCTGAGTGTTTTGGCTCAGTGAGGCTTGGTTACAGGCATGGTTTTTTTCCTATTAATTCATGCACAGAGGCTTTCTCATGTTCAACTTGCTACCTTGGAGAAACAGCAAAATAAACATAGATTTGCAAAAAGGCCATGCTGGAATAATTGTTTGGTGTCCATAATGATTCATGGATATCTGAAGCAAGGTTTGTAGAGGAGACAGTATCTTTTGTTAGCTGAAATTATATTTCAAATAAAGGGGAAAAATTTGGGAAAAAAAACCCTGCAGAAGACCATATGGACACACCAGACCCTTCAGCTCCTGATTTGGGGCAATAATAAAGGGGAGAAGGAATCAGCAGATTTAATTAAGCAAATACAATAATTAAAAGGAGTGTTGGAACACATGGGCTAAATTAAGCTTGCATATACATTTTTGTCTTAAAGAATCTGTGAAATCAAATATTTGAAGGGTGTTGTATGTGTGTTCAATGGACAGTTGACTGTTCATCCAGTGTGATAGCCTTCTCTACCTGTTTTGTGCCACAACTTTGTGGCATTTTTACTCAAGATAATGTTAAATACTTCATTTTCAAGAGATTTCTGCAGTTAACCAGTTGAAGTTAATGTATTCTATACATTTGTCAGAACTGCTACAGGTCCATTATTGTAATCCTTATGTATTAATTCTAATAACACTGCAAGGTGGGGATGTACTGTTTTCCCTACTGAAGTAATACAGAAAATAAGATAGAGATCTTGTTCCAGAGATGGATATTAAAATCTGTCTCTGAGTACAAACTAGTTCTCTCGCCACTGAGTCCCTCTTCTGCTGACACTCCATGTTGTGATCCATTTAGATGAAAAACACTGAGGGGTGGGGGGAATGCAAAAAAGCATGCAGGCATGAGAGAACAGCGCTTGCTGCAGTATGACAAAATAAACCTTCTTTTTACAATATCAGGACAAATAATTTTAGTCAATCAGTAGTACAATAAACTATATTCTATCTTTGTGCATGACACTGGGAAATAGAAATCCATTTTTCAGTTGAATGAAAAATAGGAGGTCCAAGTGTCAAGATCTTAGCACTCGGACAAGTTGGAAACTTTCCAGTGGAACATTTTTCTCTCAGCTAATGCCGGTTCACCAAAACCTAACACGTTGCATGAAAATGTCTATTCCAATGAAATTTTTGATGGAAATGTGCTTGGTTTCCTGCCAACTAAGCCGCTTTTCCCAGCTCTCAGCTCCCCGGCATCTCATGTGGAATGATGCCAGAAAGTCAAGTTTCTTCACGTTCTTGGCCTGTTTGGCAGCCTGCCACAAAGGATGGGAGTCTGGGCTCCCGAAAGTGGACAAGAAACCTTATACATGCACATACAACCATACACATACTCTCACAGGTCATTTAAATCCATGTCAGTTCATTCAAAGTAAAGGTTTTTTTACATAGAGGGTCTTTTAAATATGACCATCCTATGGAAAGTTTCTCATGTTGGAATTTTAATTCCAAGTTGCAACTGAAAAAAAAATTGGGGAATATGAAAAATTTTCCTTATAAGGGAAATACTGGTTCCTGTGCAACTGCACGTTGCACTATTGTCATTGAGGCTATCAACAGTTCCATCTGCTTCTCTTTTTCATTGCATAACAAGATCTATATTTTTAACAGGTAAGGTGTTTACACACTTAACCTTAACAAAACAAGATGATATTTTTACAGTTTTGTAAATATTTATTTAAAAAATTCCTCTTAAGCCACCTTAAATAAGGCAGGCAATCTTTTCTTGGTCACTAAGTTTTAGTCTGCAGACTGAGGGGATAGAGAGTTTCAATGTTTTTGGCTGAATAATAAACAGAAAATAGGCACATATACTGAAATTCTGACTGAGAGGTCCCTGAAGCAGGAGCACTGTAATGTACTTTTCCATAGCCTCACTTCATGCACTGCAAGTTGCTCAGTCGCTTGTTATATGTAAGTAAGTAAATAAACTTCAATCACACCGTGTTAGGTAATTTCTGACTGGGGGAATGTGTTCACATTTGAGACAAAAAGCAGTTGATTCAAGTAGCCATTAATGAATTCCTTTTCTGATTATTCTTAATACCTTGGATTAGCATAACAAAGTTAGACTCTTTAGGAGATCAGTTCTTGAAGCAGTTAATTTTTCAATTGAGCTTTTGAGAAGCTGGGATTTATAGTAATAGATAAAGTTCTTACTATTTCATCGAAGAAAGGTTCCTGAGTAGAATTACATTGCTGTGTAAATTGGCATTGTGGTCATCGAGTCTGAGCCTCACTGCCAGTCTGTCAAAAAAATGTTGCTTTTGTAATAATAGGAAAATGTTGAATGTCCTGTATAAGGTGCTAAAATTTCTACTAAACAGAGAAAATATCTTTCTTTGTCAAAATAAGGGAAAAAAACATTACTTGTTCTTTTTTTTTTCTGTGGGGGACATTGTGTAGTAGACCAGGAGGCTGCATTGATGCTGTCCCTGGCTCTTTCATAAAATTGTAATGTGATCTGAAATTGCTCCCAATGTCTTTTTTTCTGATGCGATAAAATGGGAATGATCAGCAAAATACTCCTGTATTAATAATAGTATTATGTACACAAATATTTGTAAAAGGCTTAGATAAAATACACAATTAGACTCACTAAGCATTAATTTGGGGTGCTGAAGATTGTTATGATGCTGGGAGTTAACTTTGAATGTTCTAAATGTACACATTTCTGCTCTTGTCATTGTAATAATGCTGAAGAAGGCTCCATGGGTTGCAAGCAGCAGAAGAAAGTGGGTAAAGAATTTATTAGCAGAAACTTTAGTTCAGTCCTAAAAGTTGTCATCTCCCTCACTGTGGCTGCACAGAATCCCAAGATCCTTTGTTGCATTAACCTTGGCATCAGTCTATCCATGAGGAGGAGAAAATGGGTTGTGTGTGTGTATACACACACATACACAGCAGGACCGAGCAATTCAAATTAATCCTCTGAAAGGAAATTTTAAGTCTAATAACATCAGAGACTTCTAAATTGTTTTCATATTAATTGTTCATTGCTAAAAATGATGCAACAGAAACCTGTATGTTAACAGTTGCTTTCTAATGTCCCTAAATTGAACTCTCAGTTGCCCTCTCTAATCTCCTAATCTTTTTGCAAAGGAGAGCAGAAGGGCCTCTCTACAAAGCAATCTTGACTGCTTTATTTGACTCATTGGGGTGAGAGGAACAAGGGAGGGGGGGATGCAACACATATCATGCTGCAAATACAATTCAACATGTGCAATGAAGTGACAGCAGAATTCTTCAGGCCTTTATGTCAAAGAATCAGTGCTGGAGTGTGGTGTGTAAGCAAAGACGTCTCATACTGTTATCTGACTAGGGTTCTCTAAAAGCAACAGTCTGACTGAAAAAAAAAATCAGCTCAACTCTCCGGAAAATAGAAGAACACTGGCACTGACTTTCCTCAGCAGCTACCTTGCATAAAGTGAAGCTCAGCTCTTTACCATAAGACTGAACTAGTTCTGACCTCTCTCCACTGTTGCAGGCACTCACAGCTGCTCTCTGGTGGAATGAGAAAAATCTGATTTCCATACAGAAGTGCATCATCTAAGATTTTTAACTTTTGTCTATTCATCCAGACGTAATGCATTTTTCTGATTGTTCTCTGGATGTGTTAAGGGGCTCAGATAAGTCTATCCTTGAAAATTTGGATCTGGATCCAAGTCTTTGATCATTTCTACCCTATAATATGAAGGTATCGAAACAAGTAATCCCACAGAAAAAAATTACACTCACAGTAGTTCGGGGTGCTGCTTTTGGTGTCACCTGAAAGAGAGATATGATTGTGTTGTGCAATGCATGTTGTGCTGTATATTTTCATAAGGAGGGTGATTTTCTTAATGCAAACAAAAAGTTTGAGGTTAGACTCATGGTGTTTCTGTTCCCAATGTACTAACCTTCGTGACAAGTTCTATTACCTCTTCACATTGTAGGACCTCAGACTCACAGTGAAATCACCTTTATCCAGAAGTACACATCCTGGTATATTACTTAAAACCAGGGATGGACAAAGATGAGAAGCAGGGATTCCTAACTGCATATGCTGAATTGGACTGAGACCAATGGGCCTGTATAGAAAGTAAATTCTCAAATATTTGGGTGTTCAGGAACACGGCCAGTGCAGTGCTGGGCCTGGGGGATGAGAGGCAGCAGGGGAGAGCAGCCACAGAGAACAGAGCTAAGGATTCAGGCTTGGATTTTTATAGGAGCCTATGCAAGTAAAAGCACCTCTCTTCTATAGTCTGTCATGAATATCTATTAAAAGCTTATATTTCTTGCTATTGATCTCTCTCCATTTGCTGTAGTAAACTGGATCTGATTTCTTGATCTATCTTTCTGTAATCAGCTACCTTGATCCCAAAAGCTGATTACAATAACTAAATTAAACTGTGTGCAGTGGTGTATCATCCCATCAGATGGCACAGATGAGTTCTACACTCTCCTTGGAGTCACCCAAATCAATTATTAATAGCTAGTTTTAATGTAAGAATTCCTAGGCAGTTCAGTTTTTCTTTGGTCATAAGATATTCTGGAGGTTTGGTTTTTTTCCTTCCTGAAATTGTTGTGCTGGTTTTGGTACTTAAGAGACAGACTCCAAACGAAGCAGCCATTCCTAACCTATGCAGACAAAGGGAGTGGTTCCCTTAGCAACAGGAACCATGTGGAGGTTCTCAGAGAGCTCTCTTTTCCCCCTACTCGTGTTTTCTTTTAACTCAACATTTTGCACAGCATCTTGCATGGAGACTCCGACAGCTGGGCTGGAGGCAAACGGTTCTTCCGGCTCTAGCTAACCAGTGCTCGAAGGGCAATTGTTCTACGCTCATCAGACAGAAAAAATTATAATCATGGGTAAGTGAACTGGCACACAATCAGAGTTCACGCTGAGGAGGGGGAAAGTTTACTGGCTGGCAACCAGAAGTGTCCAGCACTTCCCAGTAGGCATGTATGTTTGAAACAGGGGTACTAATGTGATGCTTACCTTGTTTACTGGTAGGATTGTATGTCTGCATTTAGCATTTCAGGGTTTGGAAACATTAGCACAACTGGGTTCTAGTCCTTAGTATGCTACTGACTTCCTTTATAGCCCTGAACATCTCACCTCACCTCTCCGTTTTCCTTCCCCATCCACTAAATGGAGATGATATGCCATGAGGATCTTGAAAGGACTGTAAAGTACTGTAGAAATATACCATATTGCTTGGCAAAATTATATTTGCTTTTGAAGTTAATGATAAGGTGTGCAGAATCTGAGATAAAGTATTGCTCTTTTATTGAAGATTTAGCTCAATTAACTTTTCTGTAGATAGATCTAGTTGCTTTTCTTCATGGTACAGAAGAGGAGATATGTGCATGTAGTGTCTGTACATACATGTGCATATGCATAAAAATTTGTGTATGATGGTGTATAAATAACAGAAACAGAGCAGTTTATTTCCCTCAAAATAGCTATAGTATTGGTAAAATAGTAGCTGTGTTTCAGTGAAATCTAACATACTATAAAATAATGGAATTTAATCTTTGTATGTATTGAAATAAACACTTGTTCTGCCATCCCTAAGTGTTACATATTACCAGAGCTCTTGCTCGTCTCAGTTGGAAAAGCCTAATGCATAAACTCTGTAAGTCTGTAGTCATTTTACCTAAAAAGAGACATCTGAATTAATCCAATTTTAAGCCAGTTATTTTGTGAGGGACTTGCATGAGGGACTTGCATAAGGGACAAATTTGTCTCTCAGTTCTTCCTAATTTAATGTACAAAGTTCCTCTGGTCACAATTTTTCATCACATTTGAATTAAAATGCAGGCATTTGCGTTCATATTTTGACAAATAGCGCTGCATACTGATCATTTTATTGCACACTTACAGACTAGCCTCATAATTTCACAGTGAATGCATTTACCACTACAGGCAACTTAGTTGCTCTCATTACAAATGTGATTACTGCAGGAAAAAATAGTCGTTGGTAACTACGTGCGCAGAGCAGCTGCAGAAGTATCATGCATCAGCTATCCACAGTCATGTCAATGATGTACTGTTCCTATTGCTTGTGCAATGCTAACCTTCTACATATTGCTTGCTATGTGCTTGTACAGCACCCAGTACCACGGAGCTTTTCCTAGATGATCACAGGTTCAAACAGTCATAATACTCCCTTTTGCGTGGTAATTGACAATTTGCCTCTTAGCTCCAATTTAAATTAAGAAAAATTGCCATGTTTGCACCTTTATGAATAATGTTAGCTTTTGTGCTTGAATAAAGATGAAGGCAATAATGTAAAGTCATTGAAATGAATTGTTCCTCTTTTCTCTCTGTGGTTATATTTCCCTCCTTTTGTGCTCTACTTCAAACAATACTACTGCATGAATCAGTGATACCAGCTAAAGTACAGGATTAAAATATTTTACATTTAGTAGGCAGTGTTTGAGCTCCAAATTACAATCCAGTATGTATTTTTTGTAATATGTGATGAAAATCCTGCCTTTAGTGGTTTTTTTTAGCAAAGATTTTAAGTAATTAAGATTGATCTTCTTCATTACTTCCCCCATCCCCATTTGGTGTCTAGTTCTGCAGTTTTCCCTTGTTCGTCATTTACTCTGTCTTTTTGGGTAGAGTTTATTTTCATTCAGACGAACAAAAATGTCAGTCCTTTTGCCAGGCCTGCTGTTAGAGGTTTTGTATGAATAAGCCACTGAGAGCACTTTGAGTTACTTCAGATTTAATAAGTTTGTACTGTTATTAGCAGTAGTTATACTGTTCCTTTCATCCAAGCATTTGAAGTGCACTGCAAACGTAAATGAAGCTCCCCAGAAATCTGGAAACAAGGAAGTAACACTAAGGGATCACTTCATCCAGAAACTAAGTAAATAACAAGAATTTTAATAATCTGCAGAAGTGCTACGTATCCTAGAACAGGAAGCAAAGATCTAATGTAGAAGCAGCGGATTAGATTGATACCAACACCTATTTCAGTTTCTTGATGCCTCACATAGAGGACACATATATAGAGTAAGCTGAAACGGAAGAAAAAGTGGATGTTAGTCTTAAAGATTAAAGAAATGAATGATGATTGACCTATAGGAAGAGTTATGAAGAAGCTTATTTATGTGGCTGGCAGCCAAGAAGTTGGAGAATTTTCATGCTTTTAGCAAGAAGGATAATCTCATACAGATCAAATTTCTGGATTTTACCATTTTTATATACTATATGATATTTCAACACCAAGTATAAGGCAAGGCTTATAATGTGAGTAATTCTTTTTTCAGTCTGATTTATTTATTAAAAGATCAGCAGGTATAACCCCTTCAAGATACTTCTGGCTAAAAAGCAAGTCATATATTAGCTTACACATTGATCACAGCTTTTTATATAGTAGCCCTGAAAAGAGGACTGGTGTGACAGTCTGATGTGATACTGCCCCTAGCAACCTGTTACCCGTCATCTGATCCCCTGCTAAAATACATTATTATTGCATGAAGGTAGGCGCTGGGCATCCTCTTCTGTAAAGACTTTTCAGCATCTTTTGTGGGAAGAGACAGAAAACCTAGGAATTGTGAATGGCTCCTATGCATCTGTTTCCAATCCTGGAACTGGCCTGGCATTTCCAGAGAGCCTTAAAGGATTTAAGAAGCCAGGACTAGTGACCATATACAGTCTGTAGTTGTTGTTCAGCAAAGTAGCTAGAGTCTTCATCCTTGTGTCAGTCAAGTCCTGACTCTGGGTATGTCTACATGGTAAACTTTGTAATGTAGCTAGAGAGATGCATGTGGGTCAAATGCCAATTAGTCCATGGGACTAATGGCCCAGCTACTTGCATATATAGATGGAGGCCCTGAAAGCAGACAAAGTGCCTCAAATCTTTCATTGCCCTGACATCCCATTTAGTCGTGTTGTATTACTGAGCCAAACACAATTCTTACTGTAGCATATGCTAGCGTGCTCCTACTGACATAGGTAACAGCAGCTGTATAAACACTGTGGCAATGGGTTAGCTTGTTCCAGGTTGATGAGAAGACAAACTCTCCAAAGACCCCTGAGAGCACTCTGGTTTCTGAGGTGTACTAAACCTAGTGTCTTCATGTCTTCCTTGCGAGGGTCGTCCTTGCTAGCTTATTTATGCAAAATTTGCTATAATCACATTATGTTAGCTTAAAGTGTAGGCATACTTGATGTGGTATAAACTGTACTGAATAAACAACTGGAAACTGTTATAGCCCAAAGATTTATTTTACTGAAAAAACATATTCCCCAGCAATTAAGATGTAAAAATAACAATGTGATGTGCTTAAAAACTTAATGGCAATGAGCAGCACATGTACATCCTCTAAAATGCAAGGGTAGGTGGGACACCTGAAAGAGTTCAGCAAGGAGTTTGGATAAACAAGCCTTGTCTCAAAGCCTGTTCCAATTCGTAAATATCATACATATGAGAAGACTTAGATTAATGTTTCTGCTCTCTACTTGAATGTTATCAATAGAATTTTAATGGACAGCCCTACAGAGAACCGGTATTACTTCCTTATGCCCTCATTTTTAATTACTTGCTTCTATTAATTCTTTAGTCATGATATTTGTGGAGCTGTTTTCTCCTCTTTCTATGACAAGTTGATTTTACTTCTGTATCAATTTTTGTTTGTAGACGTTGCCTTTTCACACTTCCTTTCTCTTATTCTTCCACTCAGCGGATGAAAAAAAGAATCTTTTCTTTCTTTTCCCTTCTCTCTCTACTCTTTCAGCACCATTATGAAAAAGCACATAAATGTGTGTTTGTAGAGTCTGCTATACAGAAGCTATTCTGAATTGTAATAGATGTATTCATGGGATCATCCTTCAGACTCTAGTCTATTGCCTGGCACAGTTGTAGGAAAAACTAAGTGGGAGGGTCTTCAAAATAAATAATAACTGTGGTTTATAATTTCTCTGTCTCTAGAAATATTTCTCCTTGATCTAAAAAAGGCAAAAACAAGACTTGAAAAAAGTCCTTCACTGATTTGGTAGCCTGCTTTTGTGTCATCTTCAAGCCTGGGTTAAGGATCATCTCATGTATGATTCAGATTAGGTTTGTTCTGTAGTAGTAAACCTTGAAAGTTTGGAGTGCACTTTGGAGGAAGGTCTGGAATTTCACTAGGAGCTTAAAGTTGATGCCTAAACTTGCCTTCCCCAGAAACGTATCAGAAATGCATATACAACGGCTCTGAGTTCAGGGTTAGTTTCCTGCCTTAAGGCAGATGGTGACCTGAGAAAGATAGAAATCTGCAGAAGGATCCTAAAACACCCTTTTCTAAATCTTTTAAAGCTAATGTCTCCTTTTCCTTTTGCATCTTGACAATGTTGAAATTAATGATCTTTGGATTCAAATTTCACATGGAGTCAAGCTGAGAAGATGTACCTGAATCCAAGTTTCTTCTAAATACATAGTTGCTGAAGCTTTTGTTCAGAGCTAATCCTTGTGTGAATCATATGGCAACGCTCAGCATGCCTGGTCTCCTGAAGATGTTCCTTTGAGGTCAGCAATTGTCTCAAGCAAATATTTGCCACTTCATAAATCTCTGCTTGTATAGGCTGGATTCTATAGCCTCTTTTTTGGGCAGTGCAAGATTATACAATAGCTATCATGCATCACCAGGGGAGTAACAAATTCTTTTGGAAAAAGGAGACTAGATATTCAGACTGAAACACAATGGTTTTTTTAGCCAAACTAAGTTTTAGATCAGTCAGATTGTCACTTCAAATAGATAGGCATTTCAGGTCCAACATTTTAATGACTAAAATAATATGCTGTGAAAGTTGACATATGCAGTCAGCACTTTTGAAAAGCAAAGGAAAAAGTTTGAAATATTTCATTGAATGTATGATTAGAGTGCTTGGGGAAGTTTCTGTAATAATATTTAAAATTATGACTATTTCAAAAATTATTATAATGAAGTGTATCAAATTTGTTCAGAAGTTAATGTTGAGTTAGAATTGCCATTTGGCCATTTGTACCTCTTGAAAAGTATATATATCACTAGGCATTTTATATATGGAAAATTTGATGTATGGTCATTGCAAAAGGATATGGAAAAGAACTGGCCATTTTTATTGGATTCTGTCTGGTGTGACAATACTTTTTGGCTCACAAGTGAAAGTAATCATTCAATTTTTATTTAATATATAGCCAGAAAGTTATTCTTCAAAAATAATTAACATAGAATTTTACTTTGTTTGAGTTGGAATTTAAACCAGATGATGGTTGTTGGGGGCTTTTGAAAACTAAACGGGCTGATATGTTATAAAATATCCCACCTCTAATTAGTTAATGTAGATTATATTAAAAGTAGCCTCCATTGTATAATTCCTTCTGTATAACCGGATTGCTGTTCACTGCGGTACTGTGTACAAAGAAGCTCTGTGACATCTCCATTGGGCAGCTGAATGTCTCTTATGTTGTCTGTTTAAAGGGTTCGTCGGATTTCTAACACAATGTTATAAAGCTTAGACCGATGCTGTCTGAACTCGACCATTGTGGTCAATTTGGGATTAAAAACAAATGTCATAATGTTCACTGCTATATGTTCGCTGCTTTCCAGGATATTCTTATATAAAGTATATTTTGTATCTCATTATCAATATCTATTTTGAGCATTTAGGACAGAAAGGCTGCAGTCTGAGTGTTCACAGGAGTAAGGATAGAGCCTCAGCTGTGACATGTTTCAGCACTACCAAATTCAATTGAACTACTACAGTTTATATTAGCTAAAGAACTGTTCCTTGCAGCAGTACATTAAAAAAATAACTCAATTTCATTTATATAACAATAAGAAGTTGAGAGTTGCAACTTTGGATGGCTTACAGTGAGGCATGTATTTTTACATGATATCATGCTACAGGCATGATATTTTAGGCATTTTTAAAACTCCATAAGATGATAGGAAGATGAAGTTTTGGAGACCATACCAGATTCTGAGCAATGTAAGAGAAAAACAGAGTGGAGGGAAAGATTGGTTCGAGGAGTTGAAATGTCTTTCATTTTGCCACTGCTTGTCTGCAGTTTGGTGATAACTGTTGGTCCAGACAGCTCCCACCCTCTCTTGTTATTGTCCCTATTGAACAACAGTAATTCTTTGCTATTTCCTATTTAAGGGAACAAAACAGAATGGCAAAAGAGTTTCTCCAGGTGAGATCTGCTGTTGTGTTCATATGGCTATTTATTTAAACTGTATGCAATAGTAAAGCTGTGAAAGTGGCACTATTTACACTGAGCATTGTCAGTCCTCACAGTCAGATTATAGTGCCAGTTAGGATTATATTTAGATTCATCATTCAAGAAACAAAGAAGGAATTGGGACAGAGAGAGGAGAGATGCTATAGGAGGATGGTAACAGGAAAAGTAAAAATATTTTAGCCTATTACCTCCTACTCTACCTGGCTACCTGGCCACAGAGTACAGTGGGCCTTTGCAGGCAGAGGTGGCTAAGTGGAGATAAACGTATGTGGTTTTATATACTCTTCATACTCTGCAGCTAAACATTATTTATAGATATTAATTAGTTCTCTGTCTCTGCTATTTTGTTATGAACCTCTGTCCAGCTTTCTGGCACGCTTTTTATGAGGACGATTAACAGTGAACTTTTAAAATTATTTAAAAACTAACTCCCCTGCAGGAATCTGTAGAGAGAAGAAAGGTGATAGTAATGCACTGCTTTAGTGCGATACTGAGAAACTCTATTTTGAGAATAAGTGTAGTCATTGTTGCATGTGATTTTTTTTTCCTTTGAAAACTTTTGCTGAGCTTAATATTGCTATTGAAAAAGGTGATGTTTTAGACTTCATATTTAAGTTGTTGACATAAAGTGTATTTAGTTTTAAACCCAACAAACTCTCTGTAAATTGTATGTCTCGGACCTTACTCTTGCAAACACCTACTCATGGCTCTTACCTCATCAAAATCAGCTATTTATATACATAAGTGTGCCGATTGGGCTTTCTTGCTTTAAATTTTTAAAGTTAAGAAAGACTAGTGCTTTCAGGACACTGATTGATTTATGCACGTTAGCAATAAAATATGTACATATACCATAGTTCTTTCAAAGTGCCCAGCCAGCTTCATTGGGACTTTTATCCCGCTCACAAAGTTTGCCTTACAGGACCAGGTTTCAACAGTGATAGACTTCCCAACAAGTGGCTAGATTGTTTATTTCATGTTAGTTAGGCCACTCCATTTCTTAAATAGGGTTTTTAGGTTTATCTTGGGATTTCAAATTAATATTGTAAAGGGATTTTATTGGGACAGAAAGGGAACATAATCCAAAAGTCTCTGAAATTAATGGAAATCTTTAGCTGATTTCAGTGAGCTGTGAGTTTAACTTTCAAAGGATGTTTTGCAGAATTAACCAGCTTATTTAGATACCTCCTTTATGAACCTGATAATATTTTTTTCTGTCTTGCTAAAAATCACAGGGTCTTTAGGATCAGAATTCTGAAATTTCCAGTACCCAGTACTGTAGCTGAAATAGCAGCTCATACTTCATTTTACTATTCTTTTTGTTGTTGTTGTTGTTCTTAAAGAAAAGATTGAAATGATATATAAACCCCAAAATATTCAGCTGGTCAGACACTGGAATGGGACTAAGCAGAGCCAGCTGCTAAGCATGTCTCCACCGCTGTGTAACTAAAGCCCCACATAACTATCATCTCTTCACCTTGCTGTTTCCTCTGTGTCTTATTTATTTATATTGAAAGCTTGAAAGCGAAAGTATTCTCCCTTGCTAAGTGTTTATAGAGCATATAGCCCCAGTTTCAGCAGAGGCCTCTTGATCCTATAGTAATAAAAATAAACAATTAAAGCCTAGAAAAATTGCTTTAATTAGATGTTTTAGAGCTGACCAACTGCAGATTATGGTAGAAATGTGTCATGCTGGCTGCTGTACTGGGTACAGAATAACTGGTTTGTGTCCTTATGCTTGCCAACAATATTCTTTTCAACTGGAGTTACTAACCTGTATTCCCCCAAGAACTGAAATGTAATGCCAGTATGGTAACAAACATAACAAAAATGCATGCCATGTTTCCATGTATTACTAAATTGTTTTATTTTGAAAACATTTAATTATTGTCTAACGTGTATTCCTTGCCCAATCCAAAATCTGTAACATTAAGGATCTCCACAGATTGTAATTCAGTCTTTGCTCCCAACACATTCTCTCTTATTTCCTTCATACTTCTGTATTGCAAGAATAAGAGCAATCTTCTTAAGATCCAGACTTTTTCTCCTTTCTGTAAGTTCTGGTTTCTGTTCATAGTTATCTGTTTTGTAGAGTTGAAAAAAAATATTTATTAACAGTTGGTCATGTGTAAAGTTCCAGTTTGCAGCGGGTGGAAGTTTTTAGTTTTACTAAACTGTGTTGTCAATTTTTAATAGGTGACTGCTACAACACAAAATGTGCACCGTGTTTGGTATGGAAGGCTGGGGAGAGAGAGATGCCTTGGTTTTGTGCAAAGATTTACTGGAATCTTCTGCTGTGCTTGTCTTTCTGGTGTGACTAGGGAAATTCTTGCAGACAGTAAAAAAACATATTCAGGGTTAGAAGTGTAGAGTAAATCAGAGAAATTATTTCCTTTCCATAATGAAACATGAATATTTTGTACATGATTCTGCAGGTGAAAGTCATCATTAATGGTTTCCTGTTCTTTGGTTAAATCTGAAACAGGAATGGATAGCTTTTGAAAGTTCTTACTTATAGTGTCTTACCATAGCCACTAATAATGGTTTCCACCCTATATGTGACAGTGTTCTCTATGTGTGAGAGAACACTGGGTGTTGAGAGTTCATTTAAAAAAATAAGAGCTTGTTCTTCTGAACAAAAAGTATTTTAAAACAGTGGCTTTTAGAAATCTGCCCTTATTGGGAGTCTCTTCATTTTTTGATTTAAATGTTGGACTCTGAACTGGATTATTAACATGCAAACCCACACACCAGCAGACACATAATACACCCGTCTCAAGATAGTTTTGAAATGTCACCTAAAATAGTTAATAGCTAATAGAAAAATTGCTGCAAAGGAAGCTATGCTGTTAGTTTATGTGGATTAGCATATGCAGCAAATCTGTGCGGTCACTTTGAACACTCAGTAAGTACAAACCAGTTTATTCCACTTTCTAAGGATTTGGGGTATGGTGAGTGGATTAGCACAGGGAATTACTGCAAAGTAATAGGTACGCTGTAAATTTATGTCCCAGTGTAATTTGCAGTAATTTCCTGGGTAGACAAATGCAACGGAAAATGAAATGGAAATAAACGAACAGACAGAAGCAGAGCAAACCCCAGCTTGCAATCCAGACTGCGAAAGTGAAAAAAACCCCAAGTTTCCATCTGGCTGAATATAAAGGAAACACAATCCATAAAAGGGGATACTGAGATCTCCTACAAGTTCAAATGAGGACAGCTATGCATCCTTAGAGAAGCCATGACCAAACTTGTATGGGTAGAAGTATAAAAATAGACTGTCAGCAACTTTGTGGTTTTGTTTTCACGTTCTCTAAGACAATCACTGGTGGCAGACAGACCACCCCAGTTTGCATTTGACTAATCTGTATAGGAGGTTTAAAAATGAAATGTGATTTTTACCTAGTTTCTCCTAGTCTGCTTGATAGTGCGTGGTGAGGGCTTTTATGTGGCATATTTGGTTAGACATGTTAGGAAGAAGTGGTAAAATTAAAGTATTTGCTAACCACTATGAGAATTAAATGCAGCCCCTGTGTATGGGAAAGGCAGAGAAGATTTTTTTATAATTCCATCTTAGTGTACTGAAGAATTTGTCCCTTAGCAAAGTGCTGTTGATATAGGAGTGGGACCTAACGACCCCACAGCCATCTTTTCTGCCTCAGCTAAATGCATTCATTGTAACCAGAAATGCAAAGATAAAAAATGGCTCACATAAGCCAGGCACCTGAGCATGTCTTCATTTTAACTGTTACCTGATCTTTTCATAAACACAGTGTTACATTTCCCTTTGAAATTTTATTTTGCTTTTATTTTTAAATTTAATGATCAAACACAGTAATCTGAAATCTCTTAGGCTCCTTTGCAAAATCTTGCCCTTTGAACAACAGTGAAATATATGGGTCATTTCCTGGTCTGACTTTTGGCAATGGGACAGTAGTATATTTTCACAAAGTGAGATGTTTCTCCCCAAATTTGAACACCTAGTAACATCAGTCTTCAGTGATCCTTGCAGGCCAGCAGGAAACACAGTCTCACAAATGTGTCCTGGTCAGAGACATAACAGGGTTGCCTGTGCATGCTGTGCAGGTTTATCTGGATTCATCACCTCCAGCGAATAGGAGAAAAAGAGGTCTTATTCACTTGCGCCTGCTTCTGCACCAGGCAAGGTTAATATTGCAAGACAAAAATTGTTCTAGCAAAGGAAAAAGGAACGCTTTCCATTGCAAAATTGGAAACATCAAGACAGAAGAGAAAAAGGGAAATAACAAAATGGACTAGACTTGTTACCAGTCCTCTGTGTGAAGGAAAGACAAAGGGATCTTTCTACCCTTCTTCCCCAGTTAAGCAAAACAGATCAAGCAACACTTGTTTTTTATCTGGTTATCTAAAGAAGTTCTATAGGGACATTTCTTTAACTGGAGCAGGGAAACAGGCAGTTCATAGATGGGTTCAGTATCATCAGGTGGCACTAATCCATGGCTCATAAATGCTACCACACTATTACTACTACTAATAGCTTCTACATAGTGTGTCAACCTGAGCATCCCTGTAGTCATCCCCAGCTTCATCTCCTTGGAAATCTCTTTGCAGCATTTCTTGTTGAAGAGGGGAAGCTAACTTGGAGTTAACTCTATTCACCAGGAATGGGGTAGTGCCCCTTCATCAGGTCATGCAACAAACTCATAAAGAAATAAAAATAAATCTGATTTTCATTCCTAGTTTGTTCCAGACAACTTCTTTTGTATAGATGAATGTTGTGGTTCTTTTTCCAAGAATGATGTGGCTTGATGGGATGGGGAATGGTATCTTTTTAGTTTACATAGAAATTGCCAAGAAAAAGATTAAACAAAAAACGTGTTTTCCTAATTTAGAAGTCACTCCAGGAGGCTGATTTCTCAAGAGCATAAACCTCTGCCACATCATTTTACTTTGTGCTTTTCACAACTGATTAGAGAAGATAATGCTGGAGAACTTTAAAGAAAAAATGCGAAAAACACAAAGTCATGAACTGGAATAAGAATGAAAGCTTGACTGTCATCTGTAAATAAGTTATCTTGATAGTGGAGTGTTCCTACTGGCCTTTTCTCTCTCAGGGCAAAAACTAATTCAATATAGTTACTTTCCCAGTTTTCTCCTTGGAAAAGTTAAGCTCTGAATCTGGCTATTACCACAAAAACATTTAAGAATTACTTCTCTGATGTTGTATGTAAAGTTCTTCCCCTTTCAGGTACCGCCTGACCAAGACATTTCAGCCCATGCCTAAATAAAAGCAGATTAATTAATTGTGCTGAAATGGCTGTGTGAATTCCCACTCATAAAGAAAGACTCATGCTTTCAAGTATCTTTTTTAACTGCATCTAAAATCCTCAACCGTTATCAAGAACTCTGCATTTCATAAAATGTATTTAAGGATGAAAAGATTGTTCCAAATTTGTTTTCAGATATACCTGTGAATTCATGGTTCGGTCCTTTGGGTTGTAATCAGCTTTCACTACAGAAGGTACTTGCTCCACTTAGCTTAGGTGGCAAAATGGGGGGCCCAGACTCACCTCATTGGAGGTAGGTGGCATCCAAATGTAACCAGTCTCAGTTACTCTGAGATGCTTGCCTCACTGCTTTGACAATAAAGGAAGCATTTACGACTGATGTATATACCTAAAATGAGGCAGGGTGGCTGTCTCATCCTCACTATGTCTTCCAACAGAGCTAACAGCATGGCATTTTGATTACAGGATTATCTGCCTCTCAGGTAAGTATTTGTTGCACTTTAAACTTTTATGTCATTGACAAGTCTGTTTAAACTTAAGTGCATACTTTAATATTTTACTGCATAGGAGGAACAATGTCTTTCCGTACTGATTGAATGAATGTTAGAAAAGAGACTAATGTAATAGGAAATTCTAATGTTGTGTTACTAACTGCTGTGGTGATGCTCACCTACTTGATCTATGAAATCAGGATCTGGGTCAAATTTTGTCACAGTTTTATAGCCTAGATTTTCACGGTTTGCAAATGGTGGAAATCTGTTGCTCTGAAACTTCTAGCTTGTTTTTCAGGCTGTCAAAGCTCAGAAGTTCAGACAGACATTTGGCTGAGAACCCAAAACCTGAAATTTTCACCAAACTGGAAAATTAATCAAGTTTTACTTGTCACTGTGTATGATACTGATACTGGTGTTTACAGCAGAAAACATTCCTTTCCTAGCTAGAATTGTAAAGCTTTTAAAATAAGGTTCTTCAACTTAAATACCGTGACATCTGTGAACTTCTGCCAATTTTAACAGCAAAATCATTGGTTCTCTGGAAATAAATACTATAGGCCTCTTGGTAAACCACTTTAGACTTCAGAAACTTCCAACTTCCTAATTGTGATCAATAAAGGATTCTTCAACTGGCAGAATAACTTTGCTTTATATATATGCTTTCTTTACACAAGGATTTTGTTGACATTAGTGGATTCTATATGTGAAACAGTACTAATATACAGTGGAGAAATGTCCTGAACAGCAAGAACAATTTTTCAGTAATTGAGCTTGCATATAGAGTAGTGAAGAATTTGCATGATTACAGAGGTTGTAGAAGATTAAATATAAAGGCACTGTTACCTGCAGGAATGAAATCCATCTTGTCAGCTAGTTGGAAGACTCATGAGAAGGAATTTCCTGTTGTGGCCAATTTCATCTCTCCTTCCTCCGCCCCCATTACGTCTTTGCTGTGCCTGCTTCTTCAGCTCTATCCGAATATATTTTCACTACGGCACATTTAGTTATCAATCAACGGGAATCTCAGCTGCTGTTGTGCTTGGTGGACAAACTGTTCTTTCTTTACACTAACAAGGAATGCCTGAAATAGCCAGACACACAGCACTGATTGATGCAGCTACAGTTTATACACCTAGATTCAGACAGTCTGAAACTGCCAGAATTAATGGCTTATTATTAGAAAAATACTTGTGCTAGACTTATAATTTAAAACTATTTAAATGTCTCAGGCATAATCACTGAAGTTAAAGTTTTAGCTCGTAGCTTGATGGTATGAATTAGACACATGTCTGCCTGTCTCAGGTGCATTTTCTCTTAATGTTTTTGCTGTTCTAAGATTTTCCTGTATTTCTAGGATATGATATCTGGGATGATCAAGATTCATGCAGAACTTTCTAGATTACATTATGTCCCTGACTTATATTGTTGAGCAAAAAGAGAAAACTGTCCCTCTTCCACTGAGTCAAGCTGAGTCCAAGCTCCCACTTTCCAGTTCTTGTAGACAGCAATGTTCTGGTGTTCACTTCAGGGAGGGAGGAATAATTGAAAAGTGAAATGCCAACTTCCCCACTCCATAAGCTACAAAGAAGGGGAAGAGAAGGACATAGCAAGCAGCATCCGAGATGGGAGCTGTTTCTTGTTTATCACACTAGTGAAAAGCAGGTTTAGAGGCTCTTGCAATGAGCATGGTTCTAAAGGGCTGAGAGTATAAAACAACAGACTTCAAATCAGCTAGAGTTCTGAAAGCATATTAACAGTCTGATTGGGGGGAAATTACAAGAAAGTTGATGGGACCCCAAAAGTTTAAGCCTATGTAATGTTGTTGCACAAACAGAAAATGACCATACATTTTCGCTGACAATCTTGAACTATCCGGTTAGCTCAACTCAGTGAGTGCCACTGCTCAGGGAAAACACCAAGCGGCCACCCCCTAAAGGGAATCTACATTTGCTGTAGTGTTGGCAAAAGCAACAACTGCTTTTTCTCCTGGACTTATTCTGACATATAACAGAATTAAGGGCTTCAAAGAGAACATGTTGGAAATGAAGGGAAGGTACCGAGTGAGATGTGAGAGGAGTAAGATACCACACAAACAGGGGCTATGGGACAAATAGCTCAATTTTGCCACACACATTCTTACTGCCTTTGACTGTGACTCTTAACCTAATGGTTAGCCTTTCTGGGTTATATATGAGAGTTTAAGTTTGTGACTGGCTTTCATCATGAAAATGAACCATGATTTAAAAGCTCCGGCAGCACAAAATGCAGAATATTGAGCTATGGGAAACCTGCCCAAAGGCTGTATTAGTACTGAGTGTTCAAGAATAGTGTATGGGCTGCCCAGTTAGGTGAAATCATAAAACAGGAGGAACTAAAAGAGGATTGTAGCTCTAACTGAGATTCAAAGTGTAAGACTGTGTTGTCTAAGCAACAGTCTGCACCCAGAAAAAGCTATCAAACAGACCTGGATATTCTCATCACTGAGTGTGTTTTGTAATGTGCACTACATAGCACCAGGATGCCCGGGCAAGGACAGTCTCCTACATTTTGCTGAACTGTAAATGGCTATAGCTTTGCCACCTGTGTTAATACAATACTCTTAGCTTGTGTTACGGTGTAAAATTGTAAGAGCAAAATTATCAATACACTTAAGGAAGGTTTTAACTGATGGAGTTCTTCTATTAACTAAAATAATTATTCTGGGAATACTCAGCGTTTCAAAATATTTATGAAGGCTGATGCAAATATTTATTTATATATCACCTGCTAGACATCTTTTTATCTCTATTCTGTTGTAGCCTAGATGATCAGAACGTCTAGTGCTTGAATCAGGTCAAGCTTTTTGTGACTTGATAAACTAAAAAAGGTGGTGTATGCTGAACAGCGTATTTTTTCATTAAAAGTTTATGCTTGAGCAACCATCAGTGCTGTTATTTTAGCAGTCCTCTTTTTAAAGAGACTCTTTTTCATGGTCCACTATCCTATTCTCTAAGTCACCAGTAAAAAAAAAAAAAGGTCTCAGAACTATTTCCCTTTTGAACTAAATGTGTGCTATTCATCAGCTTTCGAGAGAGAGGAAGGACTTAGAGGCTAGCTAGGGGGGAATCGGGAGGCTTCTATGTAACCTTGAGAACATGCGGGGCTGCATCCAGGGTTGCCTGTGTACTGAGGACACACAATGTCAGTCTGCCAGCTTGGTTGGAAAAACAGATTTTTGTCCCGCTCTTGCAAAGGGCATCTTTTTTTTTTTTTTTCCAAGCGAGACTCCTGGTAGCTGAGCTCAATGTGTTATTCTGTAGAGCACAACAGCAGTCTTGGAACACTGGTTGTTATGCCAGACCATTGTTCCTTGGTTTGTCAGAGCACTAAGTCACTCTGTAAATATACATGGGGTGTTAAGTATATCTCTGTTCTCCTTCTATAAGAGCTGTTTCTGAAAAGGTTTCTTTAGCTTGAGCAGTGGCAGGAAAAACACGGTATTGATTTCGTGGGTTATCTGAGGCAAAGTCTTGTTTTGCTTTCTCTGGATAATCTGAGGCATCCTTTATAACCCTGACTTTCAGACATCCCTCAGAAAAGAAAGAATTTTAGTGCCTTTTTTCCTTGCTTTTTTTTTAAAGTGAATTCAAATATAAGTCCTTTATATTTAGCCCTTCTTGGTGAATCTCAATACATGTGCTGTATTTAAATAAAACATACCTTTCTTTTCTATTTATTTTCATTTTGTTTGTTTCGGGAATAAATTCATAATATAGTGAGTTACAATATGCAAGTGCTTTTTTTTTTATCTCTGAGTAGTTAATATACTTTTATACAAACTAGGGCTAAATTAATTATATGTTTGCACTAGGAATACTGGGACTGTTTGCACTCTCATTGCACTAGGAAGTTCATGGAAGGACCTATTTCTTATTTTTATTTAACATCCCAAATTTTACAGACTCAGAGTCTTAAGGTTAATAGGGGTATTTATAAATATACCCACATCAATCTATATTGTGGCTCTCAGTAAGTGCTAGAGAGGAGTTGTTTGCACAGGAAGTTAAGACAAATTAACTGAAGATATGATTTTAAAGTATATTAGTTAAAGTGCATTAAAGCTTGGTGTGAATGTTCTCATTCAGAAGTAAAGTGACTGTAGTTCACTTTACCTTAATGCACTTTAAATTCACACCTTTCAGCTAATTTAGCTTAACTTCCTTTGTGGACAAACCTTAAGATTGTTCCCATTAAATGGCTGTGCTGAGCTTTATTTTCTACTTCTTAAATGCAAACATGTAAAATAGACTTATGTTCTAAGGAGGCTATGTTTTAAAAAAAGATTTTGTTATGTGTTTTCCAATCATTACATTTGCCTGAATGGGGTATTAAGTGGTAAATTTTAGGATAATTTATTTATTTTATTTCAGATATGAGATTAGTGAGAGATAGAATGTATTTATCCAAACAGAAACATAAGACACTACGGGCAGCACATGAAACTATGACAACTCTTACTCATTGAGTCTGGATTATTTTCCTTGGGAATCTATTGGAGCAGAATAAAGAGAGTTTGAACTATTTTTTCAGGATTTCTGAACTTTCAGAGCTCTGGAGAAAAGGTGCTGTACATAGGCAGATCAACTCACCAGCCCATACATAGCGACTTTGATGGTGTGCTAAACTTGGAGTGGGGAGATATACACACACAGAGCTCTGCCCAGGAAACTTTGTCACTAACATGGCAGGGCACAGACATTTCCTGGTTAAAAAAACCTATTTCGTCTCACTATTTAGCAGTAATTTTGGTATAGGTATTCCATCTTAAAGATGGATGTTTGGTGATTATTTATTACTTATTACAGTGTCTTTGTGTGTTTTGGGGTACTTAAGATATATAAACTCATCACCTTATTACTCAGCATAGTTTTTACTCTATACATAGTTACTCCCCATAGTTTAGGTTTAGGTTTGTATCCTTTTATTCTCATGTTTTTTATCAGATAAAAGATAATTGTTCTTCTCCATTCCATTAAAAGCTGTGTATGTCAAGAAACTGAGCTCTTCTCACAAAAACTTTTGGTTTACAAATTGCTTAATGTTATTTGACATGTTAGGCTCTTATTAATGTTCCATATTTATAGTATCAGGGATAGAAGCAAGATTGACCTAACTAGTACTAACTGAAGTCTAACCCGTTATGTGAATTTATCCAGCTTATTTGTAGCAACATTTACTCTTCACAGAACTAGTGCTTCTGCAGTTACCTGTCAGTTGTTGTATCAAGCACTGTACTGAGCTGGTGATCTAAATGCATTCAACTGAAAACAGGGATGTGAATTAGTGGTTGGATCTGCGAAGTGTGTTGGTCCCAATCCAGCAGCCTACCTGAGTTTCCACTTAATTTTTAAGTACTTAAGTGGTCTCATTGTTTTCAGTGGAACTACATAGACTTCTGAGGGGTTAAAGAAAATCATGTGCTTAATGCTTTCCAGGGTTAAAACCAGAATGCTAAACACATTTTAGGGTTTAGCGCTATGCATTTTACTCTGCCGATGACATGAACTTTAACCAGGGAGTGTGTGTTACATTTGCCAGCTGTTATCCATGGTGTTCTACGGTTTGATCAGAGCTGGCTTGTAGCTGAAAAAAAGACTGTATGGCAGCTGATAGTTAAGTATGTGTGTAATAAAAATTGTATTTTTGGTCTTCAGATAATGGTGAAAAAGCTCCAATTCTCTTTCATACTCTTTTCCCCATTTGTCTTTTTGTTCGCATTTTTTAGGAATTTTTACAATTCTTAGATCAGTCTTTATTCACTGTATTCACTTTATCTACTTTGAACATAACTTCTGTTCCCTATTTGCATTGTTGATAAAAGTTACAAATTGTTTGAGAAAATTAAACTCTCGAGTACCAGTAATTCCTGATGGCCTTTTCCATAAAAACTAAAATCTATGTGAGATAGAAGAATAATACATGAAGTTGTGGGTTTAAAAAATGGGTAAAGAATAGTAGACAGATACAGTAGTGAGATACGTTGCCAGAGACCAACTTTTCCACATACTTTAAGAGGTAAGAAAATATATTAATTGGTGCTTCAAAATATATTTGTATCTGATAGGTACTAGAAAATTTACAGAGTACAAAGGAAACAAAAAGCCTTTGGCATCATTAATGGTTCACATATTTGTAAGACTGTTTTGCCACTGGAATTATGATAATAATGTCTCCTGTGAGTTTGACAGTGACATGTTGCCATCTCTTGAATCATAAACATAGAATATCATGGAGGGAACATGTCTTAATAAACATAGGCAAGGAGCATTGTACAGATATTATTTGTGTTACAGGATCACCTACAGGCCCTACATACTTACATGCAATATTAGGTATTGCATGTAAGAAAGAAAGCTGGCTGTGCAGACAGATGATGGATGAGGGTGGAAGGGGTCAGAGAAACAGGAAGCGACTTGGTCACGGTCATATAACAAGAATAGAAACGAAGTCTCCTCACTCCCAAACCCAGCGTGTTATCTGGTATTCCACACTGCACCTCCATCTGTATGCTTGGTTATTTCTTAAGCTCAACCACTGCTTGAAATCTGAGCCCACCTACCCTGGATGTGACAATAAGCACCACCAAAGTTTTGAGTAGGTAAGCTGAATGTGCAGGTATAGCAAATTACTTAGCAAGTGTAGTATCGGGTTTCTAATTTTACCTGCAGAAACCATCATTCTAGTTGTATTTTAGCACCAAAATAGCACATTAGGCAAAAGAAATTTGGAACAAATAGTGAGTTTATCATCTCTTTGTTTCCTCTGTACCTATGATAGTTTCAAAGTTGCATTTCTAGTTGTTTCACAGATAGAAGTGTAGTGTGTGGGAAGGACTGTAAATCAGTGGTCTCTGCAGCCAAGTTTTTAGATTTAGGGATGATTGTCAAAGGAAACCTCTTTTCAAGCTGTTCTAGTGTCAAGAAGAATAATTAACATGTACCAGCTTTTAAGCTTAAGTCATAACCTCTGTGGACTCTTTTCCCTGGTACGCCACGTTCATCTTACAATAAGCTGTCTTTTTTGTAAAAAAGAGAAAGTCAGTGATATTGTTCTGAATCAAACATGCAACTTTATGGCAAGGCTGCATCCCTTCTGTAGTGAGAGGAGGAGGAGTGAGATTGCTTCCTTTATGCTACAGTGGGAATGTAGCAAAGGACACAGGGAGAGAGATGAAGTATCCCACAGTTACAAGAAACGTCGTCCACGTTGTATACATGTACATTATCTCACAATTCCAGTATGGGAATGTTTAGCTTGTTGTACTTTGGTCATGTGTTAGACTAGATACAACTGACGTTTTAACATTATAGTCATTACAGAGATTCAAGAATTTCAATTGGGAAACAATTCTTCACACTGGAGTTTACTGAAGAAGAAATATGGGGTACCACACCTCCAGATTTTCCTCTTTCTTGATAAAAACTTTGGGTTTAAAGATTTTGCCATTTTCAAACATTTATCCAAGATTTCTGGTAACACAGCAGGTCAACAGGAGCATCAGTGACTGTGTCCCGTGCGGCAGTTGTAGTAAGATGGTTCTTTCAAGAAATGTTTGAGTAAGTGCACATGCACTACACAGTTGCTGCCTGCAATAGATCTGACACTTTCCGGAAGTTTTGGACAGACCTGCCCTACCACACATGTGCTTTCAATTCAGGCTGCACTCACGCAGTAAGTCAAGTCTTTCAGGAAGCATCTGACCTGCTCCACAAGCTCTGTATATTTTTTCCCTGCACGCACAGATTTGCTCTGTTCCTCATGTGCACAATTATGCCCCATACAGTAGGTCTGCTATGATGTTTTCAAGGTGTTGAGCTGGCTGCACAGGTGTTGCACAGCATATGTGTAAGTATTTCAATCTGGACTTATTATAGGAACCCCAGAAGGCTATGTCTTATGTTTAGCTGAAACAGTTGCAATCACAAGTAGTTGCTATGGCAGAACACAGGGCACTGAATTGTTACTGTATGGATGGAACTAGAGACAAGGGAGGGTAGAAACACCCCAAGTCAACTCCGCCGTCAGAGAAAGTGCTTCTGGTACTCCAGCTTTTATGTGCACGTGCCGTAGAGTAACTTCAAGCATGCATATTAATCCAACGTATCTCAGCAGACTAGGCGATCTGCTCATGAACAGACGGTCTATGCAGCACGTGTGCACGAGGTCTGATGACTTGCAGAAGTGTTAGACTTACTGTATATGTGATACAGAGATCATATTTACATAGGGCAGCCCCGAGTATAGACTCATTCATAGGCTGTAGGAACACGAAACATAACCATGCTCTACAGCCATAGTGGCTTTGAATATTTAGGAGGGAGTTGCAACTTGTGCTTCAGTTGCAGTTTTATTTAAAAATTACTTTTCCACTGAAATACAGAAGAAAATTTGTGCCTGAATTTCCACAGAAAAAGAAAGATGACCTTTATAAATATGGTAGATTATTTTAATCATTGATGGAAATAAACTGCATTATGTAGTCACTCCTATGCATGATTTATTTATACCGCATGTCCTATCAATATATCAACTTCTTAAATTTTCTGTTTACAAAAAGAGTATGGCCAATATGTTCAGATGTGGCTGGTTTTCACTTGTCTAAAACTTCATTGTCTGCTCTTCCAAGAGTTCATTTGCATTAGAAATTACACTTTTGTGCAAATTGTTGGCAGATAATAATTACAGCTTAAACTGTAATCAGCCAAAAATACACCAAAACTGTGGTTCTCATATTTGCATTCTGTATTCCTTCACTGTCCACTAAAGCAAATTAATTACACTGTGTTTCTTTTGCGAGTCAGCAGGAGGTAAATTGGTATGGTAGAAATGAAAGGGAAGAGTCTAAAAGAAAATTGTCAACCAATTTGTTAAGTTTTCATTTCTCTTTGCTGCATTGTTTTGCAATATCAAAGCCTGAAAATTATATGCCTGTCATTGCTTTGGGCATTGTCCTAGTGCTGCTGGCACGGGAACTGTTAGTGGTAAGTGAAAATGTCAGATGGCATTTTGAACGGCAGCTAAAGGACATCATGAGGACTTAAAAAATCTGTTTCCTTTAATTTCTAATGGGCTTCATCATTCATTATATTTAAGAGATAATAAATAACATGGCCTTGATTTACTTTTTTGAGGCTCCTGGTATCTTGGCCTTTGCACAGGTTGGGATTCCATCTCAATTTTTTCTTGAAAATAAAATCTTCTCTTTTGCTGAAGTCTGTACTCCATAGAAATAATCTGGGACATCTTCCATTATATTCGATGGTCTTTAGGCTTGGGTTTATATATATATATAAAAGCGCAATGTTGTAAGTGCACGTATTGCTCCTACTCTTTCTACCTGTGTTTAGATTAAAGAAGCTGAAGAAACTCATTACTGAAGGATGAGGAAGAAGCACAGTATCTATATACTGAGTGTGATCCAGTCCCCTACCCACATCCTCCCCTCGATTCCATATTTATTACACCTCTCTTGGCTCACTCAGTTATGATTTACCAGAGTGCACAGAACTAGGAGAATATAGGTTATCAGTAATGCAGGTGCAGTCTTGTAGGTTAAATATCACATCAACATCCTACCAATGTTCTACTTCTAGAAATTTACCTGGAAATTGAGTTTTGTGCACCACTAACTGGTCTGATTGTGAGCCCTTGTTGATAAAATTCAGGTGACCTAGTTTTCTATATTTTGAATCATATGGTCTCTAGTCCCAGTGAGAAAATACGAATAGTGACTTCTCCTGTTATTACATATACAGCAAAAAAATAATAGCACTTGCTTCAAAATTCCTGGGGTAACACAAGCAACAGATCATCTTGAATGGTATAAAAATTTTTAGACTTGAATATTTGATTTTGAATTGAATCTTGTGGTCTAATGTGGAAAAAAACCACACCCAAACTGGAAGGTCTCAGAGCATTTCAAAAACATTTTGGTCCAATATTTCTAAATTTGAAAGTACAGGGAAGAATCTTATTTATTTGTTTCATTTTCAAACCATTGTGTAACAGGTAAAAAGGTAAATATGAACTCTTTATAAGAACTTTCATTGACATTTGAGATTTCAAAGAAAAGGAAAATTAAAATCATCAACACACCTAAACATTTTTCTATGCTTGTGAGTAACTTCAAACAATAACACTCAAAACCAACCATTTCAATCTCTGTAGTGTTGATTTTCAATTCTATGATTTCAGTTTGCTGAGCAGATGGTGTGCAGTAATAAAGGGGGAATGATACAAGGGTTGAAAGGAGCTGCAAATATTAGAAAAGCTTTATTTGATTGTTTATTTATTTATTTATTTATATTTAGGGGCAAGTCTGGGAAGTTCACAAAAGCCAAGTATGTTGCTTCCCTTGTACGCAATAATTTGGGTTCCTACATTGAAGGGGTTAAAGATCTGACTCTGATCTGAACCTTCAACGCAAGTGCAAATTGAAAGATGTAAATCTGATCTCACAAGTCTAGACATAACTGTCAGCTACTTTTAGCCATTGTTCTGTATTGATTTTTATGTTCTTAGTTTCATTTAATGAACAGGTTATTTTTCCCTTCCTCTGTAATTCTGACCTTATTCAGTAGAATCTCACTCTGCAGCTCCCCTTTAACTTTCAAAAAAATCTCTTCCATAACAGGTTCAGAAAGCAGTTTCCTGTGAATTTTTATGAGGATGTTATGAAAATTAGGGTTGCATTTTTGACCCCATTTAATCTCCAAGCATCTGGCTTGCACTGTTCTGTTTGGTGATGTTTCTTTCCCCCAATATGACTTTGATAAATACTTTTGGTAGGCTGCTTACCCTTTGCAATTCAAAGCATTAGAGTTATTTACTACACTCCTGCAAACTTTCCTATTGTTTCCACTGTCCTTTGTATCAAATAAGTTGGAGACCAGCACCAGCTTTGCAGCAGATTGATTATGTGGCTGTTGATGGCTGCTTCTTTTGGTAGTTTTGAATTTCAGTTCAGAGTAAGAAGAACTGTGCAAGTACTATAAAATTATATCTTTCTTGCTTTTATTTTCCCTTTGCACATGATGCTTTTATTAAGATGATATACTATTTTTATTTGCCATGAAATCTTAGTTCTACAAAACTAATTTAGTTCAGATGGCAATACTTGACATATGAATTTTTAAGAACTTTGATGTCCTACAGGACAAAATTCTTTTCATGCACCTTTACTCGACGAGCTGTATTTTTACTGTCAGTAATATTTACTATTTTTTTTGTAGCATAGTAGTACCCCACTGTGAGCAGATACCCATTGTAGTAGGCACTAAACCAACATTTATTAACAGAATTCTTGCCCCGAAGAATTTACAGTCTGAACATGAACATATAGAGGAGAGGAAAGGAAGGACTGTTTATTCTTCTTTTACAGAGGAAAAACTTGAATGCAGGAAGATGAAGGCTCAGATGCGCAAAGACATTTAACTGCTGTTGAAATCAACTAATTGATTCAAGGTCCACGATCACTCTCTGTACAAGTACCAAGAGCGAAGACACCAAAGGTGGATATACACTTCCAAATAAAAATACTGGAAAAAAATCACAATCAAATGAATTAGCCACAAACACACATGTGTACATATGGTAAATCAGGATGTTTCCATCTCTTGGTGGAAAACACCCTTCCAGTATCAGTATTGGCAGTAAGGAACCCAACTATATTCATGGAAATTTATAGCTCAGTGCTCTGATGATCAGAGAAAATTAAGAGGTGTCTTAGGTATCTAGTCAGAGAGATTTTGGAGTTTTGTCTTTGTCCTTGAAAGCTACCATTAGAGGCTTCAAAGTTCATTGACTCAGACTCATGATTGTGTGGAGGTTTTGTTTGTTCTATAACAGTTATAAATACATAGTTTATAATACTTTTGTTTAACATGGGAAATACCCATTAGAAGCACAGAAGCTGTATGACATGTACAGTGTTTTCTTGCAACAAAACCTCTCATTGATCTGCTAGAGATCTTGGGCTTTTGATCTCTACTCAGAGGATGCCCCAAAACCTGAAGATAACCTGTAGGACTACAAAAATGAAATTTTGAAGTTTATCTAGGGAGTTGTATAAAAAGCCCTTTTGGCTGACTAATCTTAGAAGACTCAGAGAAGACTCATTGAAACTATGCACTCGAGATGAGAGGAATCCTTGGGAACCTGGTAATGTATCTGGTTATGCCAGCAAAAAAACCAGGTCAAATACAATGCATGAAAACCAAAAATTATATATGAGCTTTGCTGTTTGCTGTGCCACTTATTAGGAGCCAAACTGATATAAGCCAGCTCATTCTGTGTAAAACAACACTGAAATCGAAATAGCATCATTTCATTGAGCTATCCAAGTAAATTCTGTATTTTTAAGAAAATTAAATGTTTCATAATTTGTGAGAAACTTAACTTTTATTATTCTCTTGACATGGATTACAGCATAAAAATAATTAGACAATTTGAAGATCTATGTAAAATCTTAGAAGTTAATGCTTTCCTAATAGCAGTTCACTTTAAACATATCTCTATAGTTGGCTTACAGATAGTTCTGTTTCAAAGTTAGGAGAGGAACTGCTTTTACATTATCTCACTGGATAACAGAAAATCCCCAATAATTAATGCCAGATCCTCAGCTCTGATAGTTTCATTGAAACCATTCGGTCTATGCCAGTTTACATAATTTGAAGATCTGACCCAGCAGGTATAAAAATGAAAATGGCAAGGCAAAAAAATATGAGCAATTTGATATCAATAAAAATGTGCATGAGGTCAGTGGGGACAGAGCCTTTTCAAGTTTTCCTTTGACTTTTTTATCCTAAAGAAGAACCTTTTTTCAGTCATTGAGCAAGGTAACGTACAGCAAATGATAAATTACAAAAGAAAATAATCTGTTGTAATAAAACCTGGGCAGAGGCCCAAGTATTTATTCCGAAAATATTTATTTTTCCCCAGCTGTATTTATGTGTGAATACACTGATGTTTCTAAAGCAAGTATTAAAAAATGTAACATCTTTTGAATAAGAAAAACTGGTTTTAGTTACGCACATTTCCAAAAAAATGTTTTTCCTTTTTCAAAATTCGAACTTTGACCTTTCTGAAATCTCACTATCACAACTGACAAATTCCAACTGTTTTTATTTGACAGTGTTTGCAGAAAAAGAAATTTCAATTCAGACGTCTGAATCAAATTTCTGACACAGCAAGTTACTCAGTTGCCCAGAAAATAAACTATAATAGGTCAGAGGACAAGTTAGTCTCTCATTTTGAATAGCAAATACATTCAATAGCTTGTACTGAAATTATTGTCACCGGAAAAGATATATTAATAATTATTTACCAAAGAAAAATTAAATTGGAGACAAATACAGAATTTGCTGTTAACTCAAATAGGGGATGTTTTCTTTTTATTTCATTGTAGCACTGGTAGAAAACCTCAAGTAAAAATTGCTGTAAGGAAAATTACAGTTTAAGTAATGAGCTTAGTGAAAAAACAAAGCTCAGACCTGAGACCTGGGTGTAGAGAAAGGAAAGTTTGAATTTTACTGAGCCACAGGGAGAGAATATTGTATTAAGGAGCTGGGTGTGTAGCCCCACATGTGATTAATTAGCTGCACCCAGGTGGTGAGATAAAAGAACAACAAGCAGCTTAGTTGAGAGAGAGCTGTGGGGAATAGGGGGCTAGTGTAGAAGTGCTGGGTCAGGGAAAGGGGCTTGCTCTACCAGCTAGATGAAAGGCCTCGCTGGGTACACCTGCTGTGTAGACAGCAGCAGAAGCCCTTGGAAACAGAGGTCTTAAGAGAGGCCAGACAGCAGGGTTTGGTTTATCTGTTTTCTTTATTGATGACCTGTGTTTGAACAGTAAATATGTTCCTTAGAGGAGGATACAGTGATGCTAAAGATGCTTCATTAAAAAGTGTGACTGGCTTATACCAGAGTGGGGAAACTGAGGCAGCAATGTTGGAAGGTGGAGTTGTTGCTTGTATTGTAGTGATGTACTGTTTGGTTCTGCTAAGCCTGTATCTGACTGCCCCCTCCAGCTTTGCTTTGCCTTTGGAGTGGGTCATGAGCAGCGCAGCCACTTGGAATGTTCTTCAGATCTTTTACTGAAGGTGAATAACAACGATAATACTGGCTAGCAGAGAGCTGCCCAGAGGATCTTGGAACAGAGAGTAAAATAAGTGGACCCTATGGAGGAGAAGTTCCTTGTCCAGAGTGGTTTGGGTGTATGCTGGGGCCTAGCCTCGTTATAAGGAATGGAATATATGGAATCAAAGTGAAATTCTATATGGGACAAGAAATGGGGTGGTCTTTATAGCAGGGTGGTCTTAAACTGAGGTTTAATGTATGTACAATATACAAACATTTTTGACAGACCATTAACACCTATAATCTTGTAAATATTTGCAATTTTCTAGATCATAAATATAGCTGCATAAGCAGTTCTTTCAGGACATCATTTATACTCCATTAAAGGTTAATTTACAAGTTAGTACCTTATAGAAAGAAGATATGTGTACTTTTATGTTAACTTTCTGTAAAGGGAGACTGGTGTCTCCAGCAGCAATTTGTAATTCTCCTGTGACGCTCCCAGTGGCACTATTCAAAGCACTATTTGAATTCTTTTCATCAGCTCATGTTCACAGCAAACTTAATCTTCTGTTTTGAAGACAGAGAGGGAAAGAAAAAGAAAAAAGAGCAAGATCTTAGGTCTTCTGTCTGCGTTCCCAAGCATCCAACTGTTTGTTTAAACAGTCTCCCCTGACACACATTCTCATTTGTCACAGTGCCGATGATACCTGCTGCTGTATCTTAGCCCAGCTTAACTAGCTTGGTTGTGCTAGAGGCTCGGTCGTGAAGGGGGGCAGGGAGGCAAGAGGTAAATAGTAGGGGATTGACTCTGTGGGCTATGACTTTATTCACTGTAATGGCATTTGTGCTTTCTAAAGATCAAAGGCCAGAAAAAGGGTGGGGGCAGGGGAAGAGAAAGAAAATTGTTCACTGTAGACCAAGTCAGGAGCTTTCAGAAGTGCCTGTGAGAAATTAGGTGCCTCTCTGCACATTTGATCATCTAACTTTGAAATCCTGATGAGAGAGCTTAGGGAAGGATCTGAAGAGAAGGGAGAATAACCACTTATAGGTTAGGACTATTGGGGAAGAATAAACAAGGAATGTGCCAAATTTAACTGATTTTGATCTATTTTATTTTTCTAAATGACAGCTTTCCTTGTTGAGCCTGGTAGTTAAACACTGAGTGGCTTTAAAAATTGCTGTTAGCTGCAGATATACGGGAAAAAAAGAAATCTGTTGTAAATGAATATATTTTGTCAGTTATTGGGATAAAAGAAAGCTTTCTCAAATGGCATGGCATGACTTCCTACAATGGTCTCTATGGGTTTATTCACCTTCCATAGGATTTCCCATGAAGAGAGATGAAAGCTTTGTTTGTTGCTCACTATGTGGTATATGTTTATCTTTGTTATTCATATCTTAATAGTGTAAAGATTTCAGCATTTTTTTTTCTATGTTATGTTTCAAACTACTGTGCACACTGCAGAATGTTCCAAGCTTCTGTTTTTCATACATTGAGATTCTTTCAGCTGGTTTCATATAAAAAATGGAGGGTGGTCATTATGGTACATTCACAACACACTAAATAGGAGCTAATTAGGTATTCTTACTGTACTGTTTTCACTGGAAAGCTCTTTATAAATATTGAAGCTTTCCTCAAAACAGAATGACATCAACACTTGGGTAATTTTCTAAGGCTCAGGGTTGAATTTCTGACTAAGGGATGCAAGAACTGGAAGCATTAACCATTGCACATTGAATTTGTGATCTTCCAATCCATACTTACATTGCTTCTCTGAAAGAGGCAGATCGAGGAGTAATTAAAAACTTGCAGGCTGCAGACTGATGTGGAGAAGTGGGAGCGAGCTTCTCTCTTGCCAGGTTAGTGATCTAATTGCAACACTATAGAGTCAGTCCAATCTGTCAGAACTGCTCCACTTGTTTTAAACAATTCCTTGTTCTCTCAGAGAAGAACTTTCCGAGGTACCACTTGTAGCCTCAAACCAGTTTTTCTCAGTATTTTTAAAAACATACTCTTACTAATCCAGGTGTACCTCCAGTGTTGAATGAAGTAACTGCCTTCTTGAGGTCGAATGAATTGGCATGCGTTTTAGTACTAAATTCAGCGGGAGGACTTCTACTATAAATGTAGCTGGAGTTGTCCCTGGCTCTAGGAGTTACCTGGTATGCCAGTGACAATGCCTTGAGTCCTAGTGTCATACACATGCTTGGAAATCATTGCATTTTGCATGACCAAGGAGACATCTTTAACCATTTTAACAGGAACATCGATCTTGATGGCGAAGAGCAGCTGTGTGGCATGATGTTGCTGATTAATGCCATGTGCTGTGTGGCACAGGAAAACCAACAGGAGGTTGGAGAGGGGCATAGTAAAATGGTAGAACTGCATCAGTCAGTCACAAGTCCAGTCAGTGCCCTTATGAGGCACAAAGACGGTTGCTCTATTAAGTGGAGTGCTGGGTTGCATATACATATCAAAAATGTGGTTTTAATTTATCTTGTAGTAGTTACCATGCATAGCCTTATTCTAGTTAAGGTTGTGAGTGGGTGGGCAAAACAAGAGTAATCATAAAGAGAAGTCTAAAATGTCTCATTCACCAGGGAACTCGTCAAAGAACAGTTTCTTCCTACAATCACTAGTAAAGTGGCTGTGGTGAAGCAACATGAGGTTCAATGGCTGTGTAAGCGCTTTAATATAGTTTAGCCTTAAAAATCAGTTAGCCTCAGTGTGTGCAAATCCCTTCACTACTTTTTTGGTATTGGGCCTGCTTGTACGTCTATGGCTTGTCATTGCACACTTGAGGCAGCTTAAAGAAATATTTATCTACATTAAGAAGTAGCACAAGTATTTCAAGAGGGTATTTGCCACTCATCTTGCAATCTGTGAAAGACTGTCTTAATCATCTGTCTGGTCTTCTTTTGTACCTCCTGAGATAACTCCCCTCATATCCTTCAGAAATAGGCAAATCCTCTGAAGAAATCCTTTTTATTACCCCTTTCCCTTTTCTCTTCCTTGCCTCTTAGCTCTAGAAATGTGCAGTCCCCACTCTACTAGTTAAGGGCAGGGTCACAACTCAAAGAAGGTCTTATTTCATCTTACTCTGTCCTGTGCACAGCTGAGGGATGGCTGTGACTGGAAGCTTTGCTCCTGCAGCAGCTTTATTCATGTGTATAAAACTCCTCATGAGTTTGCAGGATCAAGCCCAACACATCTGCTCTTGGCCTTCCTCTCCCACATTTCATATATAAATTTACACAGTGGAAGCTAAATTTTACAAAAATATCCATGAATAAGTAAATATACGATTGTCTCAGTATGTGAAATCTTCCTGAATTCTTTGGGTTGAATCCAGATTTACACAAGTACAGAGCTCAGTGAGAATGTAGGCCTCGCCCATTATAATGCCTACTCATTTGGCTGCTCAAATGTCATTTACCTCTCTAAATTTTACAATAAATTGTGGAGCCTTTAGGCTGCTCTGTATAAATCTTAATTTAGACAAAATGTTAAGGTCATAAAAGCCTGAAAATGTAGATTAAAGCAGGATTCATTCTATTAATTTTGTTTCCTAGAATAGAAGCAATTTCAGCTACATTAGAAACTTAAAGGAGTGCCTGTTAATTATTAAATTCACCATTAAAAAAAAAATCTAGCAGACTTGCTTGGAATTGCATGAAAACCTATTTTGTTATGTAAATTGGTGCAAAAATATGTTCAGTTGCCTAATTTTTGAAGAAGTGATATGTCTCACAGTTATTTAGGAAGCTTTACAGAAGGTTACTTGAGGACACCATTAATGCGTAACATCTTTCTGCTGATAATTTTGTATATTTTATCGTGAATGTGGCTCTTACATTTATCAGACTCATATCTTTTCCCCTTTCATTTAAAGGGTGATGAATGGATGTAAGAGAGCGCTTTTTCTTTTCTGTTGTGAGGGAAGGGCAGTGTGCCAATGCTTATGAAATTACTATGTTATGGTTTGTTTATGATATAATTAAGTAAAAAAAAAATAATGTTTTTATCTAGACATTGATCAGGAAAGGTTTATTCCTGCAGTAGCAAAGTTAATGAGAGATTAACCAGCACTTTGCAGTTTGATCAAAGCTGTCATTCCACAGTACTATTTTGCCAGTCCTCCGAATTACTACTTTTATAGTAAAGTGTTAGTGTGGAAGAAGACTTCCATGTTTTCCTGTCATTTCTAAAAATGCTTTGCTATAATTCCAAATACAAGACAGCAATTTCATCATTGCAATAAATTTCTGGGTATAATAAGTTGTCATTAAATTGTTTAGCTTTAACTAGCTTGTTGCAAATTGACAGTACAATATTTTTCTGGGTGACAGTCAGCTTTGTGTTCTGAATAATAGTTTGCATGAGTTGAAGATACTGACAACGCTTGCTGAATGCACCACGCTTCTGATCTTTCAATATAAAGCATAAATAAAAGGAAGAGCTACCAGAGCAGTTTATCTGCAATCCCTCTCTGAAGCTGTGTATTTCACAGGATTACTGTCCTGAAGGTGATCAGCAAAGCAGAGAGAAAACCAAAATTCTGATTTTTCTAAGAGTGAAACAATCTAACAGTTATCTAAATATTTGCTTTAGGAAGTCTGATGCAACTTTTTTAAGAGTCTCCTATTACCTTATAACCAGACAGCACAGAGGTAATAACTGGAGCATCTTTAGATTGTAATAAGCAGTTGCCAAAATGCAACAGAAAACTGCAAATTGAACAGTTGCACAGATTTCTTATTTTCACCTTGGAAGAATGCTGTAGATGCAATAGTAATTTCCTATGACTTCTAAGCGTCTGCAATTTTTAAACAAAATGTATTTCAAGATCTAAAAAAATCTGCCTCCAAAACAGTAATAGGTGGATGCTGCACACTTTGATTCCCTGAGAGCTGCTTGTTGTTGCTACAATGGTATCAGTGGAAGTTAAAGAAGCTTTCAGCTTTGGTGTTCAGATTTTATAAAAGATGCCAATAAAAGAGCACAGACAGATGAGTTGTGGGTGATAGGAACAAGTTGCAGAATGTGTAACCTGTAGTTAAGAAAACCCTCTGCGTTTTCTGTGCTGTCCAGCAAAAGAATTAAGCCAGTCAAAATATACTCTTGAAGCACTTGATTGGCTCAAATCCTGTTTTTTTCTAGTGGTCAGTAGCTTTGGATGGTAATTGCTGATCCATTATTGGTCGTCTTCATTCATCATTTGTTGAGGTTTTTTGAAGATATTTTATGCATCATTCATTTTTAATACAGTATTATTTTCAGAACAGCGCAGATAATGCAAATGCCATTTTTTGACCTTTTTTAATCATGACCTGTCAATTGTAAAGAAAGGTGATTTTTTTTTTTCCTTTTCCATTTGCTCCTGGATTAATAACAGTGTAAAATCCTGTGTTATTTGAAATAGGTGAAACTGTGTATCAGTGCAGTGCCTTGTCGTCTTAGAGACAGGTAAAAATGAGTTAATATCTCTTTATATAGAACTAATGGAATAAAATTCCATTGTAATTACTTTCAGACTTCACTGACTTTCATATTTCACTCACAAGCTTAATTTTCTCACCCATCTGTGTATGCTATTCAGTTGTATTAATTATTCCATATTGAAAGACACTACTTGATAATTAGTTGGTTGTATAATTTGAAGCAAATGCTGTAGTGAATTTTGTCTTTCTTTTTATTCAGAAATCATCTGCAAGCAGTTTTCTCAAAAGTACTATCTACAGAAAATTATTTACCTGGTAGTTATACTTGAGGAAATACAGTTGCTCTCTAGTCATGTCTAAAAAGCTCATTGTATGTGTCTAATATTTTTTTTAGTATATTCTGACTCTCTTCGTTGCTTTTTATTAGATGAACACATATCGATACAGTAATTTTCAGTACAGTAATTTCTTCACTTTCTGCATTGCCTTTCAAGGAAAGGAGAAGTTCATGAGTTATCTCTGAGAAGTCATCTAGTTTTATTTTATTGTTTGCTTGGACATACAGTTCAGATGCTTCTTTGCACAGACAGACAGACAAAAGAAATGAAAAGGAACTGACTTGGCTTTGGAGCATGCATTCTCAAAACCACGTCTTGCAGGCCGACGACTTTTACTGCAAATTCAAAATTTACCACTGCAATCCTAACTATTCTGTTTTCTTGTATACTTGTGAAGCAGGAAGTAAATGAGTGATCACATTTCAAATGTATTTCTGGTATGCAAGTGGCATTTAATTCTTACACTGTCATCTACTGCAATGTGCACAATTGGAAATATTGTCTGAACTTAGAAACAGCTTTCTTCTACAGTTTGACAACTGATTGACAACATAGAACAGCAGTAGCTCAGTACTGCCAGGGTTTGTTAGGATTGGTGTTTCTGCTGTGATTAACTGTTTTTAATAGTTGAATCTAGGGTTGAAGAAAGTGGCTATTTCTCATATGCAGTGAGGTTTCATATCACTAACCTATTGAGAGATTCTCCCTATCCAAACCCAAGATCAAAGAGCTAAGGAAGCTTAGAAACTATCAGATCTTTAGGAGATATCCAAAAGGCATTAACTTAGAGGGGTGGTTATCATTTGCTAACAAAATAGGAGATCACATTGCAGGGAGCTGTGGCAATTCACTTAAAATTATAGAAGATTCATTTCACTCTAAAGCCTGAACTCCTTATTTTTCATGAGGGCTGCATAAATTATTCTGGCTAGAAGTAACCAGTTGTATATCCTCCTTACTATTCTCAAAAGCCTACTGAACAAGATGCTGCATACTAAAGTCACATTCAGTTGTTCATAGATAAGTTTTTGGAAAAACTGACCAAAATTTCTATTTTTAACTGTGTGTAACTATGACTGCATTATTTCTTTAAACTCATATTAGAACTATTTGGAATTCTACGAATTATGTTTTTTATATTACTTATATTAAAAAGTTAAATTCTGGTATAAATAGAGGAAAATCTAGGCAATCTTTGTGGTGGGCTGGTACTATTAAGCTTGTATCTGTGTTTCTTCCACTGTTAGAAAACATATCTGCTTCACTTGTCTTTTTGTGTGTCCCACAATTTTGTATTCTCACAGCACAGTTTGTATCTGATATATCAGAGCATTCAATTTTTTAGACTGCCTATCAGTTTGTATTTTCAGGAGGCTGGTAGTTACAGTTTTGGATTTTTCACCCTTCTAAAGAATCATTCTTTAAGGACTGAACTTGTTTGAACATGCTTTTTTAAGTGTCTGGATGTTTTTCAGAAAATAGAAAGTTGTATTTGAACTGTGAGATTGTGATATAGTAATGGGCTCAGTAATCAAACTTTTCTAGAATACTGAAATACCGATACTTTAGCTTGTTGCTGAAGTACAAGTTCACTTCTTAGTGTTAAGGTTTTTAATATAGCCTCATTTAAAGAAAAAGATGGCATCATTCACTGGCCACTCACTTTATTCTGTTCTAATTTTATGTAATCTAATCTATGAGCTTTTCTAGCACAAGTATCAGTGTAGTATGTCAGTAATTTTAAAATTCAGTTCCATGGTAATTTCTTGAAGGCAGGGGGGTAAGTCAGATGAGCCAAGCTTGGACAAAATTCCAGCATTTCTGTTAAGCCATATGATGAGGTATGCATAGGCATAGGAGCAATATTAATGTCCAGTTCTAGCTCTGCCACAGGTACACTGAGTAACCATTGGACAAATCACTCTCCCTACTTTCCTTTTCCTGTCCCATCTATTTGTAATCCACTGAACTTTTAAGTATTGGTACTTACAACAGTAATTCCAGTACAAAATATACATTTCTGTACTGAAGTCAGTGTGAAAATGTATCTGAGTTTTCTGATAGAACATTGTAAAAGGGATTACTCTGTCATTGAATGGCCCTTTTTTTAATTTAAAATGGAATTTTTATACCTTTTTTTTTCATGGTTCGTCTTTATCTATGATTCAAGGTTGAAGTAGTTCTTACCAGCTTGACTTTTTCCCCCCTCTGTAGTTCAATATTTCTCTCAAGAAAATTCACCTTATTTGTAGTGAACAGTAGGCAACAGAGCCATCTGCACCAGCAATTCTGAGAAAGAATCTTATGATGATTCATGTTTAACACTGCTTCTTACAAAGTGCAGCTGGAATAATCAATTTGACCTTCTGTTTTTCAGCAAATTCATCTGAAAGATGAGGCAAGACAGCAAATTCATCCTGCATACTGATAGTGGGTAATCCTCAAGTTCTTTCTAATTGGTGACCCTAATTAAAACCAAAATACATTGTTTTATTATAAAGTACAGGCAATAGAAAAGATCAAGTGCTTCCAAAGTGTTAGAGCACAGGATTTTCTGTTAGAGGACTGTATATAATAAACTAGCATCCATCTGAGAATCTCTTAATACTTGACAAATATTGGTGATTTAAGCTTCACAATTACCTATCAGCTGTATATTTAATAGGTCAGAATGTGAGGAAAAGTAATTGTAACTTACTTAGGACACAGTGAGGTGTCCATATTCATATTAAAACCAGTAGTGCTGTCTGGGCTTCTTGAACCTTCAACTTGTTCATTAATCTTCAGGACTTCCTTTCTCTTCTTAAAGAAACAGATTATTCTACCTAAAAAGCTGTTGCTGTCAACTTTTAAATTAATATACCATCATCAGAGTAGAAGTGGTTTTGGCTAATAGCATCATAACACATGATTGTGGTCATGTTTTAGAAGGAGATCAACAACATATCACCAAAACACAGGAAAAGTAAGTGCTCAGTTTCTGACCTTGGTATGCCAATTCGGCAGTATTTGCCAATACTGCTCAAATCAGTGCAAACCCAAAAACTGATCACAAAGCAAACTTCTCATTGCAAATACATGGCTTTCTTGCTAGCTGAGTAGCAACACTGGATATTTTATGGAATCTGTTGCAATAGTGGCGATTTGGGAAAGTGGATAGAGGCCCAGAGGCAGGAGTTTGCCCAGAATGGTTTCTTCAAAGAGGCAAATTATAGTCTCAGTAGCAATCATTCAAAAGATCTGCATTGAGTGAAACAGTGCAGAATATCTTCTAAAGCATATTATTTACCAATCACACAAAAAGTCACAAAGAAATTAAAAACTAATTGTTGGTGTGATAAAACCACAGGTTTTTTGTTTTGTGTTTGGGGTTTTTTTTGATGTTACAGTTAAGAAGAGCACCTGAATTTAAACCTGTGAGCATTTTTTCTGTACAAGGGCTCAGCTGTCATATTGATCAGTGATATTTGAAGGGTAATTCTCTTGCCAGTACTTAACGTCTATAAGATTTCAGTTGGACTCAGTGTTGCCTATAGGAGAGACTCCCTGCATTACCATGTGATACTTCTATGCAGGTTTGTAGGTTACTCACATATCAGTTGTCTATGAAATACATGCATACAGATCATGCCCCCTTTTTTTAAAAAAAAAAAAAAGGCAGAGAAAAGGTACTTAGTGAGACGTTTCACATCGTGTGAATTCAGTTAATTTTTCCTTGTAGCACCTCATAATTTTTCTGAACAGAGATCATTAATCATTCCAAAGTGTGTAGAAGTTTGTGTGATAGCTGTAAGACCACCAAACTCTGACCCTGGAGGAAATGAATTCCTAAAGGTGAAAAGCAAGTGTTTTCTTAATTAAGCCACCTAAGCTGCCTGGTTTTGCAAATATTTATTAACTCAATTCAGGTGAAGTCAGATTAGCACTTCTAGCTGCAGAGAATATTGTTTCATTGGACCACGAGTCCTTGTTTTCAAATCAATACTTGATCTTCTAATGCAACAGCAAATTGTTCTCCCCATCTGTCTCCTGTGATAACTCTAACGAATGTAATATCTGGATGGTAATGTACAAACACTTTCTAAGTACTTAATTTATAAAAATATAGGTAGTAGTTATTTATAATAGGCTGTTGGGGTGTTGGGTTTTTTACACTTTTTGAAGTTAATTTTTAATGTTCTTTTCAATTTGTTCCATGTAAATGAAACATAAGTAAACATGTAGATAACAAAACATTCTTGATGATACAGTAAACTTGTAGGGTATGTGAGCTCGGTATCACAAAGGCTTTCCCAGCCAACATCTTTGTACTCTAGGACTAACAAGTGTTTTAGTATGAGTTGAAGAACAAAAGGTACTTTGAAACCTGGCCCAGCTGGAGACTGAACCAGCTCAGAGCGTGACTTAGAGCAGGCCATGCCAGTTGTACCACCCTGAGTGGAGCCGGGCACGTGCCAGAGTGCTGTTGTGTGTTGTAAGCACCTTCTGCCCCAAGATTAACCAGTATTGTTCTTTCTGATTTAAGGATGAGTGAGAATGAGTAAAGCATGTCCCAGATGGCCTATTAACAAGATGGAAGTTCAGAGACTTTGCTAATGTATCAGGATTTGGCCTATACCACAATTCCTCATGAAGAGGGATGGGTTTTTTTCAAGTCCTGAAAGGAATAAGAAGTGGCTTGAAGGCTGCATCCTAAGTACTTAGCTAAGTCAGAATTTGAATGTAGGAGATAAAACCAAGAATATCGTGGTCTGAATCAGATTCTCTTTGACCCATTGGAAAACAGAGTAATGCTTGCTGCAACCTGCTATGAAAAGTAGGAATTTATTTCAGATTCATTTCTCACCTTTGGTGTTGATTGATGCATTAGTTAGGACATGAGGAAGACGGAGGAATGGAAAGAGCAGCTGTGAACTAAATCCATCCAAAAAGTATGTAGAGAGCAATGATCACTTTCTATTCTGTTCTCACTTGTGGTGGTGGAGATAGGACTTGTGGCAACAAAGTGAGGACCAGTAATAATGTTTATTGCTTACTGAGAGGCTGACATAACTAATTGAAAGGAAACAGATTCATCAGTTTTAGGGCTTAAGGAAAGTGATGAGAGGATATTTTCATGAACTGCTATTCTAACTGCTACATACGTTAAAAGCCTCTACTGCAATAAAAAAGTAATTATTTTTGGCAAAGTATGTTACGGATCTCCTATATTCTAGGAAGAAAGATTTGGTTGCATTTCCTGCATTTTAATTTTACTGTTATTGAAATGTTGAACTTCAAGAAAGAAAAATCACATATTTTGAGTTTTGCCACTGATTTTGCTGTGCCTCATACCCCTTGTGAAGTATACATAATCATATGTCCTTGTCTCTGTAAATTATAAAAAGGCTTTAAAAAACCTCTTTTACGTCCACGTACATTGCCTCTGTAGTAAACCTTGGATCATCATGATTTGAAAGCTATCATAAATGCTCAGCAAAAACAAATGTTTAAATGTGCTTTTTAACTCAGTGTGAAATAGAATTGCACTGGAAAGCGTGGAGTTACTTCATGGCAATCACTTCTATTCTGTTTAGGTTTTGTATTGCTCCTATGAGGCGCTGGTTTGGAACTCCTCAGAGTTATTTTCATTTTAACTAAAATGTAAATGAGCAGTCACATCAGACCAAATGATTGCAGCGTGAATTCCCGCCTGTGTAAAACTATCATAGCCAGGAAGTGTGATGTTTCGCTATTACAGAGATGACCCACGGGGCTATTTACAAAAGCAGGTCTAGTGAGACAGATCACCTTGTGGTTCTTTCTCTGATAATGCAGACAGACAGGCTCTTGTTTTGAATTGTCTGTCAATTGTCTGTTTAGAATAGTCTGTCTCTATCAGGATCTGGAAAAATTATTCTCCCTAGGTAAATGTTAGCCTTTGAAAATAGTGTGTCCCCCCCCCTACTCCTTGTCCCTAGTATCAAAGTTTTTCTGAAACGGTCCTTTATTCTTGTTTTTTGAAATGCCTGACTTTAATCACTATAAAATATTTGCTAAAGAGAAATCATTGCCCTTAAACAGATTTCTGCTTTTATCAAGGCAAACAAGCTGCTCTTTAAGGAGTATCTGTTGTGAAATAAACACTGCTTGGGGTTCAGAGAATAGTACGAAGTTGTTGTTCTATTATCAAAGTTGTTTCTTTGCTCAGTATGAAAAACAATGACACTTGTTTAGTGCTTTATAACAGATGCTCTTATACACCAAATTTTGAAGAAAAAGGAGATTTCACCCTCAGAAATAAGCCTTAGATTAGTCGGTACATTGCTAATTACTGTAATCACACAAAAGTTGCAATGACACCTATCTATATATTTATAAGTTCATTTTGCTCTTTTTAACGACCATATCACAACCTTAAAAATTGTTCTGATCTTTGAAGACAGCATCACTTTATAACTATAATTTAAAAAAAAAAAGTGCTTCTCTAGAATCGTGCATGTCTGCCTCTGTTCAGCTTTGTTCCATGCTCAATTTTGGTAAATCCTATTTTTTCTTTTTTCTTTCCTAATCTAGAAATTGCCAGCTATGAAAAGCTTGTTAATTTCTGTTTGTAAAATGTTCTGCGGTAACTTGGATTAAATGCAGTGCAGCTGGGAGTAGTCATGGCCAAACAATACATGGCATAAATTATCTCTATATGGAGTGTCTGACTAGATAGCATAATCAACATGAGACTGACAAAACAACACAGTTGCGCTGTTGTTGCTGACAACTTCATTATTTCTATGATGTTCAGCTGGGTAATTTGTTCCTGAGGAACAGCAATATCTTCAGACATGTCTAATGGCCTGTATGGACGTTTATAAGCTTTCTGAAGATGGATGTGTTTGCACAAGTTTAGGGGTTTTTTCCTAATATGGAGAACAATTGCAGGAACCATTAGCAAAGAACATTCTGCTCTACATTGTTTTTGCAACAGGACAGCATTTCTGTCAAGCAATGTTGGTGAGCACCTCTTGATATGTATGTGGATTACTTAGGGTAACAGCAGCTGCTCTTTGATTCCTTGTTTCAAACAGTAATGGCTTTAAGGATCTGATGAACTTCTATACTAAGGTATTTCTGTTTACGTTAACTTACGCTCCAAATGACTAAGTGTTGTTTTGTGGCTCAAGCAATCCAGGCCTGATTGTGTTCCACTGCAGCCAGGAATGATTATTCTCAGGAATTGTCCAATTAAAAAGACTAGGGAAAAAAAATGCCACTTTGTCAAAAACAAGCTGTACAAAAACCATGCCATCTTTAAAGAATTCTGACCAAACAGTTCTGGTTTCCCGCTAGTTCATCTAAAACCGTACTCTGAAATATAAGCAACCAGGGTCCACAGCTCCAAGGCACCACTGCCATACAGGCTGCCACAAAGCTGGAGAACTCCTGGCCTCTGTGTCCCTTCCTGGGGAAGTGGGAGTCTGCAAGCTCCAGGCACTGGTGTATCTGCCAGCTTCAGCCCTGCAGCAGAGCTGGGGTGCGTTGAAATCCAGGTTGCGCTGAGAGGACTGTAGATTAGGAACCACGGCAAAGGCAGGAAGCCTGGAGGAGCTGGGGCTGCCAAGCTCAGTTTCTTTTAGTCGCTTACATCACGGGTGTCTCAAATATTTCAAAACACTTGGGAAGATTATTTCATTGGGAAATTTTCTAAACTTATTCCAAACACAATTATTTTTTCTTCACTCACAATTTCAGAATTTCTTGAGTTTGATCATGTCTGTGACTGATGAACTGGGAAATATTTGTCTTTTTTATGAATATACTGAATACTTCTGTGTCTCTGTGGATAATAGGTTATTTGCTGTGGATTTGGATCAAGAACACTGACTAAAGGAACTAGTGAAACAGTAAGACTCAGATCAATGTCCTTGAGGAAACACAAGAAACCAGGGAATAGGACAGAGAACTAACAAATTGGCAAAAGGGTATGTGTGAAAGATGATAGGTAAACAAGGAGCCAGAGAGGCAGAAATTGCCAAAACCAGAGTTGGAATTTACTACAGTAGCTCATATGTATAAAAGTTTGCAAGAAAGAATAAGCGTGGGGACAAAGAAGGATACACTTTTATAGGCTTGCTTGTGTTTTTGGTTGGTTTTGTTTTGTTTTTTAACCTTTCCCACTGTATACCTTTGGCTGTATGAAAAAAACCACCCCAATATCTTGTTTCAAGGAGCAGAGTCACTTTAACACCTTTCTAGTCATGGATTTCCAAAATGAGGGAGCACACAGGTGCCAGACAGAGTTGGCCCAACCGTGCTGCTTTGGGAGGGAGGCTGGAGATCCCATTCCCAGGTATCTGATCTGCCTGGCTACATTGCCCGACCCTGGCCGCAGCAGTGTACGGGATATCAGATCTGACGTTTGAGCAGTATTTGTTCTTTTAAGGGGGTTATGAACAGTCTAAAATACCACTTTGTCTCTAATGATGATGACAGCTTTGCCATTGACTGATTAGGAGGTAAAGTCAAGCTCCATGTGAAGTTTTCAAATTCCAAATGTTTGAGCGAGTTTCTTTGCTCCAACTTCCCACCCAGTTTCCAGACTACTGGTCTACCGAGCATTTTTCACAAACTCAGTGTATGCGTAGTGCCGAAACACAAGGCGATATAAAACATAGGAACGTTAGTTTCTGTACATGGAGGACGTGCTTGCTACTGAAATACCATCTGCAATTAAGCGTTGGATGTTGCGTACTTGGGACAATGCAATACCTGTGTGTGGCTGCTGCTCCATGGACCACATCGGGCTTTTGAAGAACTGGGTGAATACTGCCACCTATTGATTGAGGAAATGAAAACGAACGTCTCCCGGCTACCCTGAGCTTTTATACAGAACCGCTTTGTGAGCTGCTCATCCTCCGCATGAGAACAGCCTCCCTCAGCCCAGAAACGTTACTGGTGTCCAGAAGAAACAAACAGAATTTGCTAAATGGAATTAATGGCCAATACAATGTGCTTCTTGGCTCCTAAAAACGTCTGTGGCGTATAAAGCTGAGAACAATACAGGGTAAACATTTTGGTAAATGTGTCAGTTAATCAGCCAACTTGGGTGGCCTCTTTAAATGAAATGTACTGCTAAATGTACATCCTCATAAAAATGTGCAGCTTTAGCAATAGTAATAATAATAATAGCAGCTTGTGGAATCAGCTCATGGTGTGTACTGCAGGTAGGTAAACTTTTAGAGTGATCAAACATGGAATGAAAATCTGTCACACTAGGTTAAGTAAGTAGTATAAGGACAGCAAACAAAATATTCTGTTCAACTAATAAGTACGAAATGTAGGCAAGTGAAATAATAAATGGCTGACATCCTTGAGCCATCTAATGGAATCATCAAAGGCTAAGAACACACAGGCTTCTGTACAAGATCAGACTAACGGATCTGCTTGCATGTGTTTTATCATATACCCAGATTTTTGTTTGCTGTAAGTCTTCTAGTCTTCTCCATTTCAGGAACTAGATGTAGGTGCCTCTCGCACTTATTTACACACATTCATTCATAATTTTTAGTAATTAATTTCATGGGTTTATCATTTGGTAAATTTATTATTACTTCTCTTACTTTACTGAGTGTTGTTTCTCCCTTCAGCTTGGTGGAACATAGACCTTTTGCCATTGCCATTTCAATTTTTATAATGCTTAGTACTTCTCTATTACTACCCAAACATTATTTAGTAGAATAGTAAAAGACAAGACGGTTTCTTGCCCAAGCTAGGTCTATGAGAGACAATTAGTTTGTTTATGTCAAGTAAACATATTTCTAATCTTCCTGTCATATGAATTTAAGTTCATTATTAAGCTGTTCAAAAGCCAGAAGACATAAAACAACACATAAAGGAGAGAAGGGGGAGTATTGACCCATAATGAGAAATTGCTAGAAAATGTTTAAGAATAGACTAGTTTCAGTAAATTCACTTCAGCTTTTTCCCCTGAAAACAGCTGGAAATTGAGAATTCCCTCACAAGTGAGTTCCATCCATGGGGTCTATACAGTCCAAAAAACTTAATCAGGGATTTTGAGTCAGAAGAATCATCCCTATTCAGCACAGCACTGAAAATGGAATTTTTATGCTTACATTTAATTTTAACTAATTTAGACATTTCAGATTTTCAGCATGCTTTTTTTCCAGATAGTATCCCAGTGTTAGAGAGGTATTCGGTGGTTTTCGAAAGATTTCCAATCTTCTTCCTGTTGGCAAGGAGCAGTGACCTCCGTCAACTGTCCTGCAGCCTTCTGACTAATGATCCTTAGAAGCAGCAGAACAAAAGAGGGAATCCTATACACGTATAGCCTGTGATTTTTCACGGTATAGGAGAAGGAATGTTGTGCATAGCATATTGTCATAGCACTTTGTAATTCTCTGCTGTAGCAAAACATGCAGGTAGTTGCATTTGATATTCTTGTTATGTCTTTGAAATATGTACGTACACATGTTTACATACACATACACATATATATGCATGCATATATATGCATATAGAAAATCTCTCAAAAAATGGTTTGGTCTGTATCCAGATTGATTTAAAAAGTGTAGAATAAGTTCAAGTCCCATGACATACAAATGTCAGGCCCAGGACTAGATTTTAGCTTCAGCTACTTTGGCAAAAGGAGAGTATTTGATATGAGGTCCAGTACCCTTAACTGAGTTTTGAAGTGTGGGAGAATCAGACTGGTCACCAGCTTTCGGGAGGTTTCCAACATGTTCCAAAAATCAAGCATCGTGTCTGAATAAAGCCAGTGAGATTTTTTCAGCAGATTGTAACAGTAGCTCTGGTATCCCTTTAAAAACAATAAAAAATACCTTTTCTGTAGGTATTAATGATCATTGGCTATGACAGACCCAGGGATTAGTGTGGTTTCATTTTTTTCTATTGCCAAAAGTTACACAGGAGTGTTCTGGTCACATGAATTTAACACAGTGGACTGTCCAGGAAGGATAATGATTTTCTAGATGATTGTTGTTTATCTTTGTTTATCACCGACACTATTTTTAGACTTCTAAGGCTGTGTATGGTTATTCCACATTCTGACTTTGTAACATCTTTTTGGGTTTCTGTGGGATCCAGCATTTGTGTTTGTTGCCCTATAGTAAAAAAAATTATATTTTGAAGTATCACTGTTCTACTATTTTGGAAGCTCTTAATGCAGACATTACAGGATCTGTTTTAGCTGAAACATAGGCATCAATAAAATGTTTTTCTTATTCATTTAACAATCTTTTTTAAGCGTAACCTGGTTCAGGCTGGGAGCTTTCAAATGATCTTGCAGATGTCCCATAGCTATGGATATGGTTGCTGCTTTTGTTGCTATGATTGCAGACAGCTGTAGTGATAGCTTGCTTGAAGAAAGAAGAAACAATACATCACATGCAACATGCATTACTGGACTGAGTGAGGACTGAGATTCTTTTTTTCCCCCCTTTCATTGGTTTAACATAAAACTAACTGCTTTAAGATGGCTGCATTAATGTCTTTTTGCTTATACTTCATGGCAAATTAATTACAATCACAGTTTTGTTTACTCTGGCAGTATTTTTTTTTTTTCTGTTTGCACGCTGTGCTGCTGATCAATTTTAAGGGATACAACAAGCTAAAAGCATACAGAAGTCATGGCATCTTTGACTACGGAGGCAAGAGCTTTATATATTAGTCATTCCTATAGCTGCACAGGTAACTAGCATAGAGTTAAGGCACCAAATATTTTACCTGGGATACAACACTATTTGCTTTAAATGCTCTTTTGCTCTGAGATCTTATCAGTGATCTTGGACTTCAGCAATTGCTAGTAATAAGCTTTTTCATATCTGATCATTCATGCAGTATAAGAAAGAGGTTTCCTCATTCTGCCCAGAGGCTGAACCAGCAGAGACAGCAAAGCCAATGTGATTCATTGAATGAAGGCAGTGGACAATTACCAGCAACTTGTTCGCGTTTTGCCTTGGATAGCCTAAGCTGGTAAGTCTAATTTAACTCTTTAATGCATATATTCTTAATTATTAGTTTCAAGTATAAAAAATGTTTCATAAACATATTTAAGAACACATATAGTGTTGAGTGGTTTCTTGACTGTTGTGTTTTCCGAAAATCTGAAGTTAATGCTTTTACAGCTATGCTGCGTCCTACTAGTGCACCTGTCTATACAGTGCAGCATATATGTGCCACATACATACAACAGACAGTGATCTATAATTTTTTTTTCTCTCTCTCTACAATATGTTTTTAAAACGATGTGAATATTAGGTCAGTATTTGTCAATCAAAAAAAAAAAGCTTTTATAAGGGTAACTAATTTATATTTATTTGTATTTGAATTGACTCTTCAAGCACCCTGCTGTTGAGGAATAAAACGGTTGCTTCTGTACTTAGAAGCACAAGTAGAAATCCGATCACAAAGATTAAGCTACAGTATGTGCAGCACGAAATGTGTGTTGGAAGACTTCAATCACTGGTTTGGTACATGCTATAGCAGGGCGATAGTCACAAAAACAAGACTGCTTTGGTGATTATTTCCAGGGTAGTGCAGTAACTGCTTCCCCAGAGATTCAGGTTATTTGTTATTGGAACCACTGCCATAAGACTTTCATTTTGTGTTTTTTAATTCTTGGAAATGTCATAATTAACAGTAGTTTGCAAGTTATAACGGGAGCTGCTGTTGTTATTCTGTCTAGTTCTGCCTTTTACTGAGAGCCTTTGTAACGTGCTGCTTGTTGTAGTCCTTGCCTTGCTGTGAGAACGCTAGTTAGTCAGATCACACAGGGCTCTTCCTAACTGTATTGAGATGTCCTCATCATTTCATTCTGACCTATGCTAGGGATATGCAGAGGCTTCCATAGGTGAAAATCTCAAATGGGCCAGTTCTGGACATCACCTGTTTCTAAATTGTTAGTCTTTGATATACTGTGACAATGACATATCCTCAGGTTAAGTGCATTTCCATCAGGAGATTTGTTATTTCAATCAAGACAATGCACTTTTCAGGGTTTCACCTGATCGGTGAGGTGAGGACATGGTTGTAAAAAAACCCAAAACAAATGACTTAAAGGAGCCTAAAACTGTTCTTACAAAATAGTTCATGTCCGTAAAAATAAAACGCCAACATCCCATAAAAAGCAATAAGTTTTCAATCACAGAATCATGTGAATGGAGCTGTCTTTGTTTTCCTTATTTCTTATTATACATTTTATGCATGATTTTGCCTGATCTCATTTCCATTACTCTCCCGGGAGTCATTTCTACAGCCTAATAATATCACGCTTCCAGAAAGTTTTCTAGAATATGCAGCTTACCTTTACCTTTTTTTGTTTCATACCTTGTATGTGACTAGAAAACATGTTAAGTATGATAATTTTCAGTAGCGTATTGTATCTTACTGTTTCAGTACACTGGTAAAAAATGCAGATCATTTGCATTACATTATTCCAGCTATTGCTTTATTGTTCCATGTTTATTCCATGCACAATTTCAGGATATCGATGGTTAGTATACAGGAAACATTTATATGCCTCAAGTCATTTGTGATGCACTGATTCTGTGTGGATAGCAAAGATGCCATCTGGTCTATTGTTGAATAGCTGCAATTTTTACAGTGTTCACTTAGCTTCTCTATAGACTCACCTGCTCTTGACTTAAGAGAAGCTTTCGTGAGATTATAAAAGATTCTGTCCTCTTCTTACATTAATGTTAGTCTTGGGGATCTGCTCTGGCTGTGTACTGAAAAAGCTTCCATGCGTAATACGGACACCCTATTGTTACTGTCCTCAGAAGTCATTGTAGATGGTTAGTAACACACTATTATTTTCTGAATGTATAAATCCCATTTCATTGACCAGGTCAAGGTGGGAAGGACTCCAGCAATCCCTAGGAATTGTAATAGCTAGAGTCAAACTATGTTGAGACACAGTCAATATGAACGGTAACCCATGCCATGGGGAATAGGCCTGAGCAGACTTGGTACTGAACTGCTGCTAGGCTTTTCTGGGTTGGAGACATAGGCTAGCAGCCCACTGATACCTAAATTTGCTTTGGTCCTGAGACTACACCAGCATCTTAGAGTGCTGTAACATATTCAGAGAACCTAGTTTCTTTTTACAGTGTACATATTGAAATAGAGAGAACTGACCTACAAACTGTCTGAATTTTGAATGTGTATTGGGAGATGTGTGACTAGAACACCTCTGCCAAACCCTCAGATTTCCTGAAAAACTGTTCAAAAACTGAGAGGTGCTTGTCCTTTACTTGTTCAAGTTAGTATCTCCTCATAAAAGAAAATGTTGCTGTCAAGCTTTTCTCTGTAAAAGGTTGGGATTCTGAAAATAGCTTTTCTACTTCTCAAGAAAAGCTTGAATTTGATGACTTTCAAGACATTCTGTGAAAGACATCTGGGCAACTGAGTTTGAGATGGATACAAATACGCTTCCTGCATTAGCGAAGGCTGGAGAAGAGATTGGTTTTTTCAGGAGTCAGGCTGGCAAAATTCCTTTTTTTAGTAATTATTTTAATCCTCAAGACTATTGTCACAACACTAATTCTGTGGACTAGAAGCACTACAGCTTCTATAAGCATGACTTTAAATATAAATAAATGCTTCTTCACATCAACACCAAAAATCTCCAGCCAAGATCAGCTCTTCTTCAATGGCTGTCCTCTCCACCCATAACTTAGGGACTGGAAGTCAACAAGCAGGTAGTTTGATCTAGCGAGATGGAGGGAGGACTTTATCAGCCTAGGGAGGACTGATAAAGGCATAAGCCATGTTAGCTTTAACAGGTATTCTTGTTTGGTTTTAATAACAACACAATAGGTATGAGAAGTCCTACTAAGTAGATATGCCTAATTTATTTAATGTAAGCCTACTAAATGTCTACACAGCTTCTCAGTAAGTTTGCATATTGACAAATAAGCTCTCTATATTGTAATATTGTGCCACTCAGAGGTGCTGAGCCTGTTGTTTTTCATATAAAAAAAATATAATCCTGAAGCGAACAGTGGAGTATGCTGAGCTATCTTTGAATTAAGTATTGGAGGGGTCTACTCTTCTTTTTATTTTTTCTTTGTCTTGGTGTCCTCCTCTTTAGGTTTGTGCAGTAAATGCAAATTGTTCTCTTTCATGAATTTACTACTAACTGTGTGGTATTTGGTGTTCAATGACTGTACTCTTGGAATCAAATGATTTGGGAGATTGAAACTTTCTTTACAAACATGCCTATGACATTTATTGGCCTATTTTTATCCACAATTTGGGACTGATTCTTGACCCCTATTTATTGATGAAAGGAAGAAATTGTTTAAAATGGAGGTAAGAGGAGAAATTTATGTGGGATAATCTGTAGCTCTATATACTAATAAACTGTGGAAGTGTTACTCTAAGTAGCTGAGAATTAAATTATTATTAATAATATTTGGTAAATTGCTGAGTTTATTTAAAATACTAATAACATGGCACAGTAGAAGATAGATAATCAGCTTTGAGGGTAATCAGCTATTTCTTAAGCTTATTTTTAATAAATATCTGAAAATAAACTGAACTATTTACTATGAGGGTGGTGAGGCACTGGAGCAGGTTGCCCAGAGAAGTTGTGGACGTCCCCTCCCTGGAAGCGTTCAAGGCCAGGTTGGATGGGGCTTCAGCAACCTGGTCTAGAGAAAGGTGTCCCTGCCCACGGCAGGGGGGTTGGTACTGGATGATCTTTAAGGTGCCTTCCAACCCAAACCATTCTATGGTTCCATTGAAGCTATGCTAAACAGACAGATGTGAATGAAATCTTTTGACCATCTTAAAGAATTTTATTTCAAGTTTATACTCCCAAATGGTTCCACAGATGCATCTGTAAAACAAAAGGCTGTCTTCTAAGTTTGTCCAATATTAAAACTCAACACTTACCAGCAACTTCTATTCAGTAAAGCCTAACCCACACTGATTCCAGCATAGGGTTCCAAATAATTCTGGCATGTCTGGAACGTTTGTGAGTTGGCATTGGTGATCATAATTTTAGTATTATGCTCTAGTTTGACATTAACAAGCAACTTCTCATGACAGAGACTTTGATTAAGCATATTTTACTATGATGTTCCTTGGTTTCCACTCAGCCTTTCTACCTAGTCTATGCAAGCTTGCTGTCTGGGGCAGGGAATAAAATGCTTCATTTGAAGAGACAGCGATTTCAGTTAGTCTTTGTAGGCACTGCTGAAATGCATGTAATAATTAAAAGGCAGGATGAAGTGCTTGTGAAGAGCCTCACTTTACCTTTTTTCCATAAGCTCGGAGAAAAGCAGTCCAAAAATCGTTGTATTGTCGCTCCCTGAGTCCCAGAGAGTTTGTTTCTTATCATATGGGCTCTGGCACATTAGTTTCAGGGATGCAGCTCACATAATTCCCTTCTTCTGATTGTACACACTGATGTTCTAATTTAACAAAGTCTTCTCATCACCTATGACAATTATGTTGACTCTGTCTCTCTTCATTCAGAGACTTGGTCTCCCTTCAATGCCCCATGAGCTTGGAGAATATGTGAGATTACTTGTAATCAGATACTTTTGTGCTCAGGATGTCTGCTTCACCACAATTTACAAATGAGAAAGGAAGATGTAGACAGCTTATGAGACCTGGGTGGTGTCTTTAATCTTAGCGACCAATTCATGCCAGTGAGCAGCCTCAACAGCAAGGCGAGTGTTTGTTTAGTAAAAAATGCTTTTATGATTGTAAATAGTTATTAGAGTCTGGTCCTGCAGTCTGATTTGCTTAGATGCAGGCTGAGACCACGAGAACAGAAAGTTACAGAATTTGTATCATAGTACAAAGAATCTAAAGCTTATTTCCAGGAAAAGATAGTCTGAAAGGGTAGCCAGATTTACTATTACAACTGTGAGGTCTTCTAGAGAGACAGTCTGTCTTTATAAATGTGTACACACTCTTGGCAGGGAAAAAGGAAATGTGAAGAAATTGTGCATTTTCGTCACCTCTTCACTTACAGAGATCCCTGGGGATAGCTTCCTGTACTTGCAGTTGGGTCAAATCTGATTCTTAGTTTCCCTTCAGAAAGGCAAAACTACTCCCACATAAAGTATTTCCAGAAAGTTAAATATTAATTCAATTTTTCCTAATATGGAAAAATGACTGTAATCATAGAGCATAGAAAGTATTGTTTAATTATGAGATAATATGGAAATCCTATTAGGCTAGGCAGTCTTAGAAAGAGGAGGCAGTCCCTCTTGGAAGAGTCTGTAGTCTAAATGGACAGGGCAAACACAGAGCAGGATCAAGTTATAGAATATATAGACAAAACCAGTGCCTGTCCACTAACTGAGGGAAGAAACTACTCAGTATGGAACTGTAAACAGCAACAGTTAGAATCACAGGTGATTTTAACTGTAAAACATAGAGCGTAAGGTCTTTGTTTGCAATAACCTGGACACTAGTTGGCCATAGGTAGTTTAAACTAAATATGCACATATGCCTTATTATGCCTACGACAGAGCCCAAATGGGTTTTCTGTGTTTCAACTGTTATTTGCTAAAATATAATGCCTTAGGAGTCTTGGTCATAGAGCAGGCTCCCTGCCTGCCAAATGCTCCTCAAAACTCTAACAAAAAAAAAACATTCTCTGTAGCAATGGACTTTCATTTAGATCATAACATGTCAGCATATAATGCAAATGAAATGCAAGTTCATGCATTATTTCAGTAGTAGCTTGTGATGGGTTCAGAGATGAAAAAGTATTTTGAATCCAGCCATACTTCCAGAGTGAGAGATACTGCTTTGAGTCTCTAGAGAAAGAGAATCACCCACCCAACTGAAAATATCACATGCTTTTGGAGCACACAGTTTGCTAGCAGATAGTAAAGAGGGAAAAAAAGCACATGTCTTGCCACAGTTGTGCTTGTGTCAAACTTAAGTCACTTGCTCAGTTAAAAAAATTCAGTCTGCATTGTGTTCTGTAATCAGTTAGACTTTTTTTTTCTCTCAATTGCTTCAGTTTTGTTTTAAGAAACCATTGCACTGACAAAACACAGGTTAGGTACATGTTATCCAAATTGTATAGTAACATTTACATTCAGGTGTCATTTCTTCTGACACCTCTATTACCAGAACCCACTCTGTCAAAAGGCCATTTCACTCATTAAATGGAACCCCTTCTCCTTATACAAATTAGCAAATAGTTCTGAAGTGGCCTGTTTTATTTTTTCATCCTTAATTCTCCCTCCCCATAGATATCCATGGGACTAATTACATAAAGAGCAATTTGCCATTGAAAAAGCCCAAAAACGTGCTTCTGAGTGTCCAAAAACTGTGTGAAAGTGATTTTTGCCATAGAAGTCTTGCAATGTGTGTTTCAATGATACAGTTCTGATGAATGACATTAGCGTAGCAAAACCTTGTTAAACAGCTGTTGTTTTTCTTCTAGAAACTACTAGCTGAAAATGACACAGCAAATGCATAACTTAAGTCTCCTCCAGACTAAAAAGAACAGCATGCCATCCTCTCCAAATGCTGCAAAGCGGTTATATCGGAACCTGTCAGAGAAGCTTAAGGGGAGTCATACATCCTTTGACGAAGCATATTTCAGAGCTCGATCTGACCGGCTCAGTCTCCGTAAGACCTCAATGGTAATTACTTGATTTTATCAAATTGCTGCTTTAGTGTCCTATTAATCTCCTTAATTGGTTTACTTTTAATCTGTACAATCATCATCATCATCTCACTTTGTCTGTTCCTTGACCAGTGCTGTATGTTCTTCCCAGACTTACCATTTATGATCCTGCGTCAAAATAAATTCTCACCTTCTTGAAGGCTAAAGAAAAGCTACGTTACTCAAGTGATGATGCTTTATTTTAGGAGTAAGGTCTTAACTTGGCATTAATGTGAAAAAATGTGGATTAAATATATACACACAAGTGTTTCTCTTAAAAGAAATGAAGAAAAGGTATTTTGAGAAAACTGAAGATTACTTTAATAGAAGTTCCTATTTTTCCAAACAACAGAGCAAGTGGAACTTACATGCTGTGACAGATAAATGCAAGGTTGTTCACAGACTGTGGTGGTGGTCACTAGATAAGACCACAGAAAAGGGAGATCACACATGAAGCAGTCTGGCCTGGGTACCCTACCCTAGTTGCAGAACACAGCCGAGCACTCTGGTGCCAGTACAGGAAAGCATGTAAGCACCAGCTTGACTTAACACTCACAAGTGCTCCTATTTATGCCACTGCTGGTGAAGTTACACAACCTCCAGCACACACATTTTGAAGAATGGACTGTGTCCCTGAAATAATAGCACAGTGTAAGTTCAGTGCACAACAGAATCTTTTATATTTGCTGGAAGAAGATGAACCTGCTGTTGATATCACCAAAACAAAATAAATTCTCCTTTTCCATAAGTAGGAAGAACAGACACATCCTTCAACTTCTCCTCTAAATTATTTTGAGGGAAAGAGTTCCTCGCCACTTCTGAAGAGCAATGATTTATGACAGTGTCTGTGAATGTGCCAGGAGACACCTCTTGGAACCATTACTATGTTGCACTAAAGCAGATGCTTAGCGCAGTGCAGAACTAAACTGAATATGATTGGGCCAGATAATAAAAATATTACATCTTGTCAGAAGAAAAAGCATACTCTAGATCCTTCAACACTCACAAATCTTTGTGACATAAGAGACAAATTATATGAATCAATGCAAGAATTGAAAATAATTTTAAAATCAATTCAATGATCCTATCCCCTAGGATCACTGCTTGCTTGAAGTCAGAGGACCCATGCATGCCCCATGCAAGAGCTAAGCTGAAAGGTAGCTCTAGTGCACTGGAAAGTCAAGAGACTGTTGTCTCTCTCCTGTGAAGAAAGACTATGACCTGAAGGAAGCATGGGATCATGGCTCCTTCCTCTCAGCTCTGCCAGAGCCAATAGATTTTGTTTTACAGAAGGAGAAGCCTGAAACTCAAACAGGGCTGGGTAGCTGGAGAACAGCCTTTGCATAGCAGCCAACAGCTGTGCTTTTGAGGCAGTGGGTTTCCAGATGCTTTCAGTTTGTAGACATCATTTGAATTTGGGCCTCTAAGTATGAACTGTGGGAAAAGATTCTTTAGATTCATTTTTAAGCCACTATCTTTTCTTGCCTTTTTCTTTTCAATTGCAAGCTTGTGTGTGACTAAGCGAGTGAAAGAGAGGAGGATAAACTAGTGCTGGGGACCATGCCAGAGCAGACTGACATGTAGACTGAATGAATGCCAGTCTGTTAGCATATCTTCTGACCAGTGTTTCTCTAAATATACACTTCAAATTACATATTCCTTCAAATATGGGGTCTTCTGTCTTACTTAACTAATGAGAAGAGACATGGCAAATGAGCATAGCCCAAAGACTGAGGAGCAGTGTACTGCTTCTGAGGTTCAAGTCCTCTGGTATCCACAGAGCTAATCCCTTACAATCTCACTTCTCTCCCTTTTCAGTCCAGATCTGCCAGGCAGTGGGATTGCCTATTTGATCAGTAATTGTAATTAGGAGACTCAATTTTACATTGTGATGTGGATGGTGGTTTAATGGGATACAGACTTACTTGTGCTAACTTTATTTCCCCCGACTCACTACATTGTCATGGGAGTGACATAGCTTTTGTCGCCGCTGACCTACAGCGAGCATAGGTACCTTTAGGTATCACCAGTCTGGGGTCTGAGCTGGTGTCCACAACAGTGAATAGACTCCCACTGAACTCAAAAGGCTTTGGATCCCATTCTATCCATTCTGCCTCTTGTTTTCACAGTTTTCCCTAGAAATAAATAGCAAGGAAACATCAGTGAAGGGGTGGAAATATTCCAGGTCAAGTTGCTAGCTGATATATTTTCTAATCATTGAGTTTCTGTGCTACAGAGCTAAGTCAATGACTAAAATCATGTCTCCAGACAAGTGAACAACATTTGTTAGAATTTGTTTTCTTTCAGCTTTGGCTAGTGAAGAGTTTTCTTTCCATTCTCTCTTGCTGTGCAACACTTTCCATTCAGTAAATTGTTGTCTTGCTGCAGACATAGCAATGTCCCAAAATAGCTTTATTCTTGAACTCATGTTTATCAAAACAAGTCTTTGCAGAAACTACTTTAACGTTTTTTCCAACTCCAGTAGCACATAGTGGACTTTTTCAGTCAAACCTAGAGCAAATATCTTGAAAGGGGCACTTCATTTTAATTAAGCTACATAAGATTGCATTTCTAAACACTCCAGCACTGAATCATTTACTGGAACATGGTTATTACTTACTGCAAAGCAATACTGTAGTCCTTTTCAGTATATACATTTGTGCATCAGAGTAACACCTAAATAAATTAATCACATAGCACAGCTGTCTAGCTAACGATTAGAGGCTGCAGGATTGAGTCAAGGAAAAAGCAATGTAAAAACTGCCCCTAAACTTTACCTGATCACTTGTAAATGTGATTCAGTTTCTCTTTGAATTCAATGGTTTTGTCTTTTCAGAGCAGAAGAAAGTTATCTAGTAAATGTAAATGAAGGCAAAAAGCAGAAGGCTCTTGTTAGTATTTGTGACAGTACCTGCTGGACTCAAATTGAGCACATGGGTCTAAAGATACTACATCTTACCCCTATTTGAATTTCTTACCCCTGGGCTGCAGATGTCTGAATAATGCTGCAATACTAGAGAGTCTTTTACATAGAATATGATCAACTTTTTGCAGAAAACTATATAACCTTCAAATATATTTCTGTTTTCTGTGTGAAAGTAAATAGTTGGGGAAAAGTTGGTCAGGTGTATAGAATGTTTTTCTGGACTTGGAGAGCTGGGCTTGATGCAGACTTCCAAATGGGGCAATTTAATAGCATGGCTGAAAATGTGGTAGATATTTTGCTGTCTCACCAGGATATTTTTTGACTGAAATAGATATAGCATGGTTAGATGTGCACCGCTATGTGGATGAGGGGTGCGTACATGCCCAGTTAGAAAGGCCATATCACAGTTCCCATGTTTTCACACTCTTTGAAGTTACAAGACTTGCCAACATATTTCAGCCTATTGCTTGTGTCTGAATTGTTCATTTGGAAAACCTGATATTTTGCAATTTGGTCTCATAATTGTTTGGATTGGATGAAGTAGCTTATAAAATTCATGCTCTGTTTCTTGTTTAAATCAGTGCAGCTTTTTCAATCAGATCTGTAATGAAATGAAGAGATAGAAATTTGCTTATATTTTTTTCCCTTTTGGTGAAACATTGTTGCCAACTGATTAGCTGGCAAGAGCGTTTATGAGGAATTAACTTAAGCGTGTGCTTAGATTCTGCTCAGCAACTTACTTAAGGCCAAAATTTCACAAATATTTTAGGTATTTCATTTGGCAAGCAAAAATCCAAAGATGCGTTTTCAAAGGCATCTAGGCAGGTCTAAATCTTGATAACTGAATCCAAAAATAACAATTCAAATCAAAGTTTTTAAAATAATTCCACAATAATTATTCAGGAAGGTAAAACCTGTTGTTAAAGTGTGTGTACATATATTTGAAAATGGCCAAATGCTTTTGTCAGCGATATCATTGGGTTAATTTCAGCTGGAATACTGAAGTTAGCCATCTTTTTTTTTATTATGTAACAGAGATTTTTTGGTTTTATATAACACAAGAAACTCCTGGGATGTAGTACAAGATTTATTGAGCTTCACACAAAATTGGAATTAAAGCAAATAATGGTATTGAGCACTTAGGGTAGCACTCTGCAAATGCCAACTCATTTAACTTTTATGCACATACATAAAGTCAACTAAAAGAGAATAACTATTCTGATTTCAAAAAAGGGGAAACCCATGTACATACCCAGTGCCACAGAAGTGGGAATGTGAACCAAGAAATACCTAGTTTCCTGTCCGCAGTGAGCACCACAAGCCTGTCAGTGAGTAACACCATCAGCTGTACCTTTTTGTTCTGCTCTCAGCCTGTTAGCTGGTGTTTCCTAAAATGAACTTAACTAAAAGAAATGGAAACTAATGTAGTCATTCAGTTTACTTCAACCAATTCCCTTTGTAGTAAGCTCTTTATGAATATACTGTTAAGTAGATTTTCCTAACTGTGATCAGTTACAAGATTAATATGGTTTTGCTTGTTTTCTGATTGGATCAAAATGCAGATGCTTCTGAAGCATAATTACACTTTATTTCCATAAACAACAGTAGAGAAAGTTCCAAAATCAGTAGAAAAAAATTTGAAATGGGTGTAAACTGTGATGAAATTAATGCTTTTTAGAATGTTGACATGTATTTTTGGAAAAATGGTGAATATATTTTGCATTTCTAATAATTAATATGAAAAAACAGTCTATCTGTTCACAGTTCTGCATTCATAATAATGAAGTTTCAAAGAGTGAAGGAGCACAGCTTTTTTTTTTCCCCTCTTTAGGTGGAACATCAATGATCTATTTATGTTGATTTTGAGTACATAGTACAGTGACATACAGCTGTTAAATGCATATCATTGACTTGAGTGGGAGTTGATGACATATAGCATGTATCAGAATCATACCATTAATTAAAATAGTTTGTAATTATAATTAAAATTAATTAAAATTCTTTTCATTTCTAGCCAGAGCACTTCATCCCTTCAGGGTAGCGGCAAAACACTAGAATAAGAGTAAGATCACTGATTTCAGGACGATAAGGTGTTATATAAGCAAGACAGCAGATGTGTGGAGCTACTGGATTGAAAAGAAATATTGCTGCATTGCAGTAAAAAATTCAGTCATTTTTAAGTTTTACCTTATAATAAGAGAAATATGTGCTGGCCTCTTTTCTAAATTTTTCCTGGAGATGTGCCCTCTCTAATGACAGTATATGTCCTTAAAGACAATTTTTTGCCTTGAACAGAGGGGTGGATAAAGAATGATAAATCTAGCTGCTTACCATTCAACTGTTCCTTTTTCTGAGATTTTTCTCTTATACCTAACACTGAAGTATGATCTAAGTATTTGATAATGAAATGAAATCCGAATCCTACAATCTAGAGAAGAATCTGAAAACAAGAATTTGACAGAGACCCATTTTGATGAAGCACTTGTTTAAGTAGTGTCTTTTATTCCACATGGAAATTTATGGAAAAAAATATTTCTCCAGCGTGAGCTGTCTTTTGTACTCAAGCGTCTAAACAATAGATTCCCAAGTTGACACTAGTCTCCTAGATTCGCCTTCTTGCTGCATAGTTCATCTCATCCTTAGATAGTCATCTAACATAAGTATCTCATTTCTCTATATCGACAATTTTGGGTAAAGATCATCTTATGTACATCTGTCGTCTTGTTCTGCTGATCCCTAATATTCAGCATAGGTGGGGTCCATATTAAAATTTTAAGATAACATCATCTTTGCAGTTTCTTAATGTAGTACCAATACTTTGCATGCAAAACAGTAGACCAGAAGATCTCTGTCAGGCCTGAGAATTTCTGAAGACACTTCTAACTTCTAGCACAACTGAAAAAAAAAACTGTAGAACTGATCAAATTCCAAGGCGTAGCTGCGGACTCTAGTTTTCAGAACTGCTTGCAAACCATTAGTCTATGCGTTTTAGGAGGAGACAAAAGATGTTCCAGCAGATCAGTGCTCTTTCAGAAAGTGTTATTTCACTGAGAGCAAAACTTGGACAGGGATATGGCAAATAAAACTACATCAATTTAAAAAAGAAAATGAAGTTTTGATGTGGCTGAAATGTTAATTTCTAATCACAGTAGAAGATGGTTTCGATTCAATATTTATTTCATATCATAAAGAATACATTATTATATAAGAATAAGAATATAATAAGAATTCTTATTATATAAGAATTTTCTCTGTGTTTCCTCCATGTGGGTTTCAGGACACAGGAAGCTAGTTTACATCATGTATCTGCATCACTTGCTGTCTTATGTATGCATTTCTTTAGTATGCCCATTGGCACAATACGTCTATGTAGAACTCGGTTCCTTTATGTGACCGCATGCTGAGCCCTCCTTGCTTAGCTGGGCCTCTTGCTTCTACTAATTCATTCTTAAGAGGAAAAAAAACCTTCTGGGTAATTATGGCAATGGGACACTGGGAGAGAATTTAAAGAAACTTGGCAAATAACATGTCATTAGTGTAGGCTCCAGAAGGATGTTCTCATAACAGAAACCTGCAGGCCATGCTACTCTCCTGCACCTGCTTCTCCGCAGCTCAATTAAGAAATGATAGGTTTCTTTGTATTATACCATTCTTTTATCTCCTTGACATTGGTAAGGAAAAGGTTCAGTGGTTCTCCCTGCTTGAGAGTCGGTGCCATGTATGTTCTTGGTTTTGGCTGCTTGCATTCTCTGCTGTTCAGACACATCACTTTCTGGACATCCACGCTGGACAGTCAGTTTTTTCAGTCTCATGTCTACTTTATTTAAGGACTATACATTTCAAAGCTGCTTCTGGTTACAAGTTAAATGCACAAATATGAGCACCTAGAAATGACTGAAGTGTTTGAATGAACAGTAGCTATTACTAGCTCACACCGGAGTTGTGAAGGTTTTTCTCCAGAATAGCTTATTTGATTTGGATTTTGATCACCTATGTTTGCAGATTTTTACTTTAAATTTTGAGTTTGAAAAAACTCAGTAGTCCAAGACTCTGCCAAAATCATAGTCTTTCATCCAGTTTCACACTGAAAACATGTAATATTGCTCATATAGTTTGATTATAGGACAGATGTCTAAATAAGTATGGGTTTGTTTTGTATGGGTTTGAATCTCGCTTGAATCTTCCCACTGACCTGAAGCAAGTTCAAGCACACAAGTCCAGAGGCAGACCAAGCTCATTTTTGCTGCAAACAATTTCCATGTTTCTAGCTGAACCTAAGCTGGGGCTGGAGGATCAATATTTTATAGCAATCTCACAAATTTTCTCTATTTATTTTTAAACCCCTGACATTTGAAAAGTTTTACTGAATTTCTGTTTTTATTGATACACAGAATTTCCAGTGCAATGAAGCTATGTTTGAGGCCGTAGAACAGCAAGATCTGGATGCTGTTCAGATTCTTCTTTATCAATACACACTGGAGGAACTGGACCTGAACACACCAAACAGTGAGGGACTAACTCCGTTGGATATTGCCATTTTGACAAACAACGTCCCTATTGCTAGGACCCTTCTACATGTTGGGGCAAAGGAAAGCCCACACTGTAAGTAAAGAACATGAATTGACTTAGATAATTGCCTGTAGGAGATTAGGTTTGCTGCTGTTCTGGGAAATTAATTACATTACACAAAAAAATTGACTGGTTTTATCATAAAGATGATCATACCAGCAATAGCACCACAGCGCTGAAGGACATTTGCAGCAATACCTGCTTGTTGAATGCCTGCTCAGTAGATCTTTTGTGTTCTCTATGTCAGATACACCAGCTGATGAATCAGGTTGAGCTTCTAATGTGATTAACGCTGCGGCAGCTGAGTTAATATCAATACTGAGAAAAAAATCTTTAAAATTATGGAAACAGGAACTGAGTGAGTGATTCAAAGATCGTGGTCTGAAATATGGAGTTTGTCATCAAAAATGAAAGGACGATGGGTTGTCTAGACTTTGGTTTATTTTGATTATCCTTTTCATTTTGGCTATGCTGCCTTCAGGAGACAGGTTGTGTTGAAATCTATCATTTCCATTGCCCGCAGACTCCTCACTCCTAGTCTTCAAATGGCCTAAAATCCCACTTAAATGAGAGTTTCAAACCAGAGAAAATCTAAACACAAAACAGACCTTCTCACTTTACTGGAATACCAATATTGCTTATAACTACATATTGTAGTTATAAAACTCCTTTGTATTCCTTCATGGGCACTTTTATGCACAATTTGTGGGTTGGAGGGTGACTTACCAACCCAATTAATCAACCGTATACCATGACACAAACTCTGACGCCTTACTTGTGTCTAAAAATACACCAATGTATGCGAATTTGTTTTAAACTGTCAATGCCTATATTTAGGACATTCCCAGCAAGGCTATAATGAGACTGTGTTTGAGGGGTTCGGCCACTGCAGACTCTGCCATTAATTTGAAGTTAGTTAAATTAACAACATTTAGTGCTGGCATGTCAATCTCAGTGCTCCAGGAAATTGCACCTTGAGGCTACTAACATTGCCAGTTTTTTCACTGGAGAGTGTGTGTGCATGTGCGTGTGTGTGTTGAGTTTTTTTGCCAGACCCTCAGTGTTGGTACACCTTTATTGCTTTTCTATGTCCACAGCACTTATATTATCATTTATTCTGGCCTCCTTTAACCTTCCCTGGAGATTTTTGCATAGTGTAGCTGCTCAGTGAAAAGAGTTTTTTAGTTTTATATTTATTTGTTTATTTTTCTGTCATGGTTCATGACTGAGGCTTTAAAAAAAAGTGTGACAGCATTTAGAGTACATGATTGACTGCTGAAGCAACATTCATTAACCATGACAAATCTAGAGGAAAACACAGTCTTGAGTGTTCTAAACAGCAGTAAAAAAGACTAAACTAATTTTTCATTGACCTCATCTGTAAATAAATGCAGTCTGATGGCGAGCAGGGGCAATCATAAATTAGTATTCATTTCCTGTAATTAATGCAAACATGCCTATGAACACAGAGAATATGAATATATAACCACCTCATTTCCATTTCAAAATATACCCACCAAATTTCCACTTCACTTGTCTTGATTTTTAGTTTTTCTGATTGAAATAATGGATGAAGCATTCTCAATAAAAAGCAAACGATTGTTTGTTTTGGGTTTTTTTACCTTAAGGGTTTACAGTTGCTACTTGAGAGCAAAATGCAAAAAGTTATTTTCAGCACTCAAAACAAAGGTTCACAGCATCTTTGTACGTGGCTTCATTCTTGTGGAACTGATAGCAGTCACTTTCTATTTTCTCTAGTCTTTCTGCTTTGCTTTCTGTACTTAACCAACCCCGTTAGAATGAAATCCAGTCTGTTTGTATGATCTCAGGGCTTCAAGAACATGATCCATGAGAACATGATCCATGAGAACGTGTCATTTCTCTATGGTGGGCAGCTGAGCAACACTTCCCCAGGCTGAGTGGGAGGGGAGGGGATTTCTAGGTAAAATTCTGACTCACCCCAATTTTGGGACAGGACACAAGCATCTCTTAATCTGATTGGAAGTGTATAGGACAGATGCACAGATCTGGGAGACTGCAAGGTAGAGGAATTCCTCATTCCAAATGGACACAGCAAGCTTCCTACAGAGAAAACTCTTGCTCTTCCACCGTATTAGCCATAGTGATCCAGCTGAAATCTCATTATTGCCCCTAACCTAATGGTGTAGAAAAGAGGATCTGGAGGACAGATAGCTTCCATCTGCATCACCTGGATTTCTGCCTGGAATAGGAACAACAGCAGATAAAGCAATAGAAAGTAAAACTATGATCTTCATTTCCACATGGAACTTAGACTGTATAAATCTTAACAGGAACCCAATATCTCTTAAACACAAAGCAAGTAAGATCAGAGAGTACAGCATTTAAAATATTAATTTAGTTGGGGAGGAGGCAAATTCCACTGTGTTATCTTTTCAGTTACTCTTATTCATCATATACTCATGGTTTGGCTTGTCTTGTTCATGTGAACCCAAATAAAAATAAGATTAAAATTTCCAGTGGCTGATTGGACATATTTCCAAGACCTGACAATTGTGGATCAGAATCTTGATTAAACGGATAGAGCCAGATCCTTAGTGAGAACTTGATCCAATGCCAATTCTCAATCACCTGAAGTTCTGGCACATAAAATCTCCTTCCTCAGTCCTGTTGTGCTGTCAGATGTGTTGCATGCTTATTGTAGGCATGGATCCAGGAAACCGTATCACCTTTGGCCTCCCAGTAAACAGGCAGTTCTGAGGATACCAGCAGATTCCAGTAAGCCTGGCCATATGTCTCTGATGTCCATATGAAGAATGATCAAACTTCAAGGATGGCTTCAAGCCAGCTTCTGAAAGCAAAGTCTTGGAGACAAACATTCTTCAAAAACAACCTTTTGCATGTCAGAGGTGTTGAGTAATTCGTTGCTCTTCTGTGGCTTTAAAGATCCCATGGCCCTTTTCACATTAGTGTGTAGGGTTATTCTTAGACTCCACTAAACTTTGATTGTGATATTGTTATCAGAGACAGAAGGCAAAAGTTAAAACGAGAGGTTCAGACTGGATAAAAAAAATACCTTTTTCAACATAAGGACAGTAAAGCAGTGGAACAGGTTGCCTAGAGTCGTTGCAAAGCCTCCATCCTGGGACATTTTCAAGACCAGACTGGGCAATGCCCTCAGAAACTTGGTCTGACTTCATAGCTGACCCGGTTTTGAACAAGAAGATTGGACTAGAGAAGGTCCTTTCCAATCTGATTTGTCCCATAGTCCTATGATTCCAGTTTAGGAATAATACATTCATATGCACGGACATCTTTGCTCATGTGGTGTTTTGATGTCAAAAACCTGTCAGAGTCTTGGTCCTTTATATGGTAGTTCGATGTTTTCAGAAATGTCTACTGCTCGTGGCTTACGCAAGTGAATGATTGGTGCATCCTGTGCAAGATTCAGGCTGGTCCTCTAAAAACCTTAGGGAAACCAAGAGCCTGGCTGTCCCTACATAGCAACTCCCCATCTTTGCTAAGAGTAGTGCAGTGCTAGGGCAGCGTTTTCAGTAAATAGGGGCCTTTTAAATTAAGACTCTCTCAGAGCTCTTCTGCAAAAATACCAGACGCTGGAGAAAAGTTATTTTCTGTGACTTCAGCATTCCTTCTCTTGTACACCATTTCCTGCATATTGAACATCAGATCAGTGGTTGCATTTCTTTTCAGATTAAACACCTTTACAAGTCCTATTTTCTAAACTGCAAATAGTTTGAACAATTTCAGGCTAAGAGCATTTCTGACAATGGGACTTGATTCATCACATTTCACTGTGTAATAAAGGGGCTGGTTTAGTGTAGTCTTGTAGGCTTGGGCTAAAATCAAACCTATTTTAGTTTGTAACCTATGTGATCTTCACTTTCACCTTTATTAGCACGCAGTAGTTCATACAGGAAATCTGAACTGCTAAACGTCAAATTAAAATTATTCTGAGCACTGGAGAAAAACAAAGTCTCCATGTGTCAAGCTGCTCACTCTCTGTCCAGTCTGTCGGAGGACTAATTAGATAGCACATGGGCAAAACTGTGGCACAAAGAAAACCTGGAAAGAGATCCATTCGATACCAGCCATGGCCCTTAGGCACAAAACTCTCATTTTTAAGTTTGCCAATTAGATCTCCTTTCACTTGTAGAGATTTATATATTGTATGTGTTTAGAACCAGTACAACCTTCTTTTTTTTCTATGAAAGCTTATGATATTATGGCAAAGTAGGGGTTGGATAGAAACCAAATGATTTATTATTTTAGTTGGGTTTTAATATTCCACCAACTTAAAACATACATGCAATTTCAGTCTAATTAAGACATTTTTAAGCATATGAGAAACATTGGAAGATAAAATTTGCTCAACTTATTCATGTTGTTAATCCCATTTAAGTGGCCAGATCCTTAAGTGCTGTAAATTGGCATGCTCTAATCCACTCGATGACAAGATAACTACCGGAAGGCAGAGTGTTCAAGGATTTGACCTCACATGTGTTATACCAGAATGCGTAAGGCCAGAATTTTGTCACATAAGTCCACCAAGCAATTACTTACTTTTCCCTTTTCTTGGTAGTTATTAACATGGAAAGCAGGTCAGTGCATCTGAGTACATTGGTCCAGGAAGCACAGCAGCGAGTTACTGAATTGTCTGCACAAGTGATGAATGAAGGCCTTGGTACAGACAGCACAGAAAAAGAGAAGCAACTAAAAGCATGGGAATGGAGATACAGGCTATACAAGCGCATGAAGGCAGGCTACGAGCATGCTAGTAAGTAGAAGAAAGTACTTGCAAAATTCAAGACAAGAACTCTACAACTGAGAACACTCTGCCTTTGTTGAGCAAAGATGCTCTCACTAACTGATCCTCACAGCACTGCTGTGAAGCAGACGAATGTTAGGGTGGGAAAACTGAGACATACAACTAAATGGCCTTCCCAGGAATGAGAAGGAAATTGATGTTAGAACAATAGAGGACCAAATATCTGAGAGCAACAAGCACATAGCTCCTTTAGGAGTGGGCTGCATAAAATCGATACGATGACACCTCCAAACTCTTGGTTCGGGATCTAATGATTCTGTTCCGGTTATTTCTCTTCACATTTACTCCTGGATCTCATTTAATGTGCTCAGAGTTTAAAACAGGATGATTAGAAACGAATATATGAATAGAGAGGAAAAGGGATGGGGACACTGGCCTTTTTTCTGTTGTAATTTGATTTTTTTTAAAAAATGTATTCTGTTTTAGAAGAATGGAGTTGTTCTAAACATTCGATCAAACAATGGAATTTTATTTTACATATAAAAATTGTGAAAACTTAATCTTAATTTTGGCATCCACATATAACATTTCATCAGCATAGTCACAGATTGGGTCACTAAACTGTTGTACAAGTGAGTCTGTACCCAAAGTAAATGTGAATTTGGGCCCATGGGAAGGAGTAAACAGGGCTGAATTGTTTCACATATAGATCTTTTAGCTGTATCCTATTCAATGAAATACAATCATTGCCATTAACATTTTTACAACCACCTTTATATAAATGTACTTACAAATAATTTTCTCAAATTTATTGTATTCTAAGATTACTTCCTCAAGACAGATGTAGTGCTCCTTGTATTGGATACTAAATACAGGAAATACAGCAGTAGTGTAAGTTAATATAATGGGTTTTTAAATCAATCCCAGCAGTAAGTCATGACATTTTGTTTGATTTCTGAATTGAGTCTGATTGATATTCTGTGAATTAAGCTTTTTTTTTTTTAAAAAAAAAAAAGATGTTAGGCCTCAACTGACAACTGTATTTTGGAACCACTACACCGAAATATTTGTGGAATTTGCAATTTCTGAATCACAGTAATGTAAAAATGTTTTCTGTTATTTGATAAATTTGAGTTTGTTAGTGAAACCATAAAGGTTTAATTAGCTCTTTGTGGTTTTGTCCTTTCTCTCTCCTCCTACCCACCCCAAGAGATTTATAGGGGCTTTTCATTGACATAATTAGCATGAATCTGTTTTATTGGGTTACATATATGCAGGAAGATATTTTTAACCAAAAGGAGCCAAAACCATGATAGAAACAAATGGTGTCTGCAGGATATTGTTAGCAGGGGCACTAATTAAAATGCTCAAAAGGCAGAGAACACAAACACCTACAACCCAAAGCTCACAATTGCAGGGTGATTTTCAGTGGGTTCTTTGAAGACTCAGAAACATTGTTTGAATAGGATTTGTTGTGCTGAAGAGCTGATGTTTTCTCTTCTCTCCCAGGAGCCCCTGAGGCGCCAACCAATGTCTGTCTCATGGTAACAAGCAGTACATCACTCACTGTCACCTTCCAAGAACCTCTGAGTGTCAACTCAGCTGTGGTGACCAAGTATAAAGGTACTGGATTTAGACATCTTTCATTTACCTTAACAATGTACAAAAATTTGAGGGCTAAGTGGCAAAGGTATTTATCTACAAGAGACTATATTACAATGCTAGTAACATTTGAAATTAATTATTTTCCCAGTTAATAGCTGTAGACGTGGAATTTTCTTAAAAGATTCCCCAAAGACAGAATTTTTATTAAAAAAGAAAAACAAATTAACCAAAAGCTTTCTCCATGAGTGCTTTGAAGAAATTTGCTTGACTCACTGTGGTTAGGACATCGGCTCAATGACTGGGTTGAGATGAGCAGTTATAAAACACAAGCTAACTTTTGGTGCCTGTGGGCTCCTGAAACCATGTGTATCCTTGTAAATGCCAAACCCACACCACCATTCCTTAAAGGAATGCCTCTGGAAGCTGAAACTTTTGGCAGAGGCATCATACAGCCCAACTAATTAGCTATTCCAGGGCTCCCACATCATTCTTGGAAGAGCAATACATTTGGGGTGGCACCAGTTAGTTGCAAAGTGGAATGAATAGGAAAATACTTCCATCTGAATAGTGCTGTTGAATAGAAATGGTTTTAAACTAGAATTTCTGTTCCACAGGAAATTCCAACATTAAAAAAAAAAAAGTTTTATTGAAGATTAGGACAAAAATGAGAAATTTTAAAATTTCCTGTGTAAAGGAACTTCCAGGTTTTCTAAAATGTGTGGAACAGTAAGTTCTTCAGTTTTAAGTGCAGCCATCAGCAGCCTTCATCTTCCAGTGGGAGCCTGAGTCCTTCCACAGGTCAAGGAACTGAAAAGCACTGTTCTGAAGATCTGAGGCCTTCTTTGCCCAGCCCAGGGGAGTCAAGAAGTGGGGAGCCTGAAAGTCGTCTTAGTTATTTCCCACTGTGTCTCTCTTAAAATTTCCTGTTGTGTTTGTTTCTTTGTATTAATAATTAAAAACTCATTTGAGAGGTACCTGAACCTTGGATTTCCGTACACATAGCAAGAGCCATTCTGGCTGTGTTGTGGGGCAGTCTATTTCATGCTTCCATCTGTGGGTGTCACACGGATTGCTTCAACAGGAAAGATTCAGAAAGTCCCAGTCCATTGAGGCTCCACTAGCTCATGGAGCTCTTCTGAAGGTGGGACCTGCCGGTGCACAGGCTCCACGGGCATCAAGCACAAGCACCCAAAGGACTGCATGAGTTTATTTTGGAAAAGGCAGATTCTCTCTTTCTGTCCTCCCCCTGCTTCTGGCCAGAGATTCCAGTCATCGCTGGCTATGCCCAGTAAATAATTTTTTACAGTGTAAGAAAAAAAACCCAACCTCCTAGACATCACTAAAGCCATCAAAGTGATTCCATTCCTGATAGCCTCAGTAGAAGGGCAAATTACTGTATTTACACCTAGTCAGCTGTGCAGTGCTGCAGGAAATGTGATTTTCAAAAACATCAAAGCCCTTTAGAAGCCTAAATCTAATTTTCAGCAACGGGTTGGGTTGCCAGCAAACTAAATTTCATTTAAGGGTGTCCTACTGCCTGATTTACTTGTGAAAACCATAGTCAGGCTCCTGAAACACTTAAGTTCTCTTGAAAATATCAGCCTGCTCTTTGTAATACGCGTATTTTAAACAGCCCTGAAACATTGTCCACACTCTAATTATAATGATTGTTGATATTTTCACAGTAAAGCAAATTCCTGAATAGAATTGATTTTTAAAAATAATTTTCTAAATGGTGTAGTATTTTTCTCTTGTGTATTCATTTGGGTTGAGTCTGTTTTGCACCGTGTGAATTCTGTCCTCTTTTTGGTAAGCGCAGCATTCAGAGAAATTTAATCCAACGTGACCTAACTTTCTAATCAGACTAGGTAGCATTGCTGTCGTATTTTGAATTACCCTCACTGGTGATCATTTTATGCTTTATCAAGTTGACAGTTAGTTTTGCCAGAATGTTCTTTTTAAATCCTTTATCCCAGGAGACTTGCATATTTATGGTTAGATAAAAAGAAAGATCATTAATAGCTCCTTTTGGTGACTTTCGGGAATTAATTAAGCACTGGTTGTAGAATTGTTTATTACATTATGGAGTGAGATTTGTGCTAGTTTGAGGGGTCATAAAATGAACCTTTCAAATGATCACTTGCAAGAATGATTAGAACCAGCTAGCAATTACTGGCCCTGAAAGGAGAGCTTGATAACATTGTGTGAGGATCTTGTTAGTCAGACATATAACCTCCTATCCAGAAAACTATCTAAGCATTTTGCTAATTCAGGGACAAAAATAGGCTGTTAGGGTTTTTCTCCCCTCAATACTTTACCATTTATTTTTCTAAGCAAATTAAAATTCAGGAGCATTTGCAGCAGTGTTTAGGGAATACCTGCTCATTAACAGAAGCTAATAATGTTCTTTTCTCCAGACCTGAATTATAGGGGATAAAAACTGACATCACTTCAGTTTAGTTTAGTTCCCTAAAAACAGTGAGAAACTGCCAATTCCTTTTTTCTGTGTAATCTCTTTTTTTTTAATTTTTTCCAAAGCTTTATTTGCCCAAATATCATTTAGAAACTAGGCTTGGAACATTATCTAACTGTCTGCTATTTTCCTGTGTGTGATCTTTTCCCTTGTTAGCTGTATAACTTACAAATAATAATACAGGAGAATAATACTTTGCACTCACTCTCTAACCACTAAAACCATCTCACTTCATTAGGAGATTTAATTTTAACCACACACGGTGAATGGGTATTGACTTTGGTGTCCCAGCTGGATGGTGGTTCAGTGACTGCATTCTGTTGAGCCATTGCTTTAGGAGCCAGAGTATTCTTTACTTCCTCTCCTGGATTGTTGTTTAATGTTGCAGGCACCATCCTAATGGCTCCCTTCAGTTCCCCTCCAGAGAAGGCTACAGCGTGGTGGTGGCTGACGTGAAATGATTCCTATGTATATTGTAACTTAGTAAAGTGTTTTGAGGCTGGAAGCAGACAGGCATGACATAAATCAATAATAACAGTAATAACCTGTTCCATGCTAGAGAAAGATTCAAAGCCAGAGACACCTCACCCCAGCCAGTTTTAGGAAGGATGTGAAGCATCACTGTAATATTGAGAAGAAAAACCCCTGCCCTTAGCTAATCATGCCCTAAAGTCAAACATCCCATCGTGGAAGTACTTAAGACCTGCTTTAGTTTTACATCTTTGAAAACACAATCAAAACGTTCCACACTAATATACAAAACAACTTGCCACGGTTTGAAGCTAGGGTGAACCTTCTCTTTACACTGTCATATTGTTACTGCATGATGTATTTTTATCCTAGAGCTGCTCTACTGTAACTATCCTGATGCAAAAAATCCCAGCAGCAACATAGTCCAGATAGGCACCACTTGACTCCTAGGAACAGTCCCAATAGAGCCAAGTGGTAAGTGCTTGTAGGGCTTTTAAGAACTGTTCTTTCACTAATTAGCCTTCCTAGGGTTCACATGTTCCACACAGCACATACACATAAAGAAAGACGTTTTATTTAAAGAACAAAATTATAAGTAATGGTAAGTAATTTTGTTGCACTTATTTTCTGTGCATTTTAAACCTGATTGTTATTTGGCTTTTATGGTGAATAAGTACAGGTAAACCTCCTCTTATTGCATATTTTTTTCATCCATTTCCCATCAGAAGTAGTCGTAATAATGCTGTGATCCCCAAGTATAGGATAAGGAAGGAAAATGGACACAGTGCTGATCATTACCTATTGGAAAGGATCACTATGCAACAGAAAATCTCCGTTTATATTTTATTTACAATTTTTAAACAAACATCTATATTCCCTTTTGGAGAAAAAACAAAACAGCTTGTATAACCAAAGTTGAGCTAATTTATTTAAGAGCCTGTAACTATTTATGTTTGAAGAGAGAGGAAGAGAGAAAAAAATCTGAGCCATGTTTGATGTAGCAAACAGAGCTGATCTTCTCTCTGTTTGGATGTAGCTGTGGACTTAGATGCCAAGTTATTTTCCAGATAGTGATGCTAAGCTGTCTAGGCCACTTTAGCCCTTGTTACCTTTTTTAGTTTGTTATTTTAGCAGAATATTTCGTGTTTGTCAGGACTGTCCAGCTGCCTTCAAGGATTTCTGTGGGATGGAGAGAAGATTTTTTTTATTTTCTATGTCAGTGTAGCCCTTTAAAAAAAAAAAACAAAACCAAAAACACGTCAGCTTAGATCAGGAAAGAAGGAGTTAGGTCTTGCTTAAATTTTGACAAAAAGTCGTTCCCTGCCTCCCTTTGTCCAAGGCAATTTGCAGTTCATTTCAGAATTTTTTGCTTGAGAATAATTTAAATCATCTTTAAATCACTGGTTCAGTCCTAGCTAGATATGCAGTAGCCATGGTATGTTGCAATTGCATGGCTGCATGAAATGGGTTGGTTATAGGCAAGTACCTTGTCCACGAGAGGCTGATGCGACTTGGTGTTATCATTGGAAGTCTCAACTAACGGATGAATGGAGCTGCCTTTTCATGAAGGGTCAGCACGTGAGATCATGGGGTGAGGAAGCCTGCCAGGCTGGCCCTGTCTATGTTCTGTAGCTCAAAAAAAAAAAATCTGTATTTCAGATCCTCAGTTGACACCTCACTGTGTCAATGGAATTTTTTCATTGAAAATTTCAGTGTGAAAAAACCTCAAAGATTTTACAAAAACTATCTAAAAATTTTGTGTGACTCTGCATGTTTTACTCTCAGGGCTAATCCTTTCATAACCAAATAATCTTACCATTTTGCATGGGCTTCTGCTTGTCCTGTGAGCATGTACAAACAGCATATACCATATGTTTTGTAATTATGGATTTGATTTGTCTATCGATAGTTGACTTGCCATGCTTGATCAAGTTTGGATTTTTTCCATAGCACGTTTTCTGCAGTGATCCTTCTAGTACTGTACAGTGGGGTTTGACTCCAGAGAGATTTGGCTAGTCTAATAGGTAGAGCTTACACAAAGACCTACATACGTGTATATGTATGACATCTCCAGCTTTTTTCCCTGGTTTGGTGGCAACTAACTGTTCACATAGCAGTGTCAGAGTAGGAAAGAGCAAGCCTATGCTTTCTTTGATTTCTAGAAGAACCCTGGTTATGGAAATGAATGCTTGTAGAAGTGAATCTTAGGTACGAAAATGTGGTGCTTGAATATTAATACCTATGCATCTTTCTAAAGTAGATGCTATGTCACTGCTTGATCCTGTTCCACTCTACAGTGGAATTAAGTAGCATTCTGCATTCAACTTGATCTTGAAACCCTTTTCACTTATTATTCAAAGTTTCTTTGTATATTTTGAAACTCATTCTTTCTTTCCCCAAAACAGTTCTTACTCCATAAAAAGGAAAGAGAATACATTTCTTTGTAATACATTTGAATTTATCCTGCTGAATAGGTGTGGTCTGATATTTTTTACAGTAGTTCATTTATGGCATTTTATTAGGTCTCCTGGGCACTTTATTTGCACATTACATTTTGGTAGCTAACAGGACTGTGCAATTTGACTTCTATTTTTATGCCTAGCAAGTACAGAAATGTATAAATGTTAAAACAAACCTTTCTATTTCTAGCTCCTGTCAATGTCTGTAGTATGTGTTGGGCTTAACATAAAATTCTATATTTTAAGTTTGCAATGTATTTAAAACCACCTTTGATCATGGATCACATATTAAGTGATGGTGTAATTAACTAATGTAGTTTATCAGATACCAGTTACTCAATTTGATCATTCTTTCCTCCTGCTTTGTGTTTTATAAGAATTTTGAACAGCAGCTCAAGATGAACGGCTATGAGAAAACCCAGACATATAGGCTCTGGTTTTGTCTGCCTTTGGTGTCTAAGAAAAAAGGCTCATATCATGATGTTCCTGAATTTCAGACATTGCTTTACCTTTTACATTTGCTTTGACTTGCCAAAATTAATAAGTATTTTTAAAAATTATTTACATGTGGCGAAGCATTATAGCTTCCAGTTCATAGGTATTGCACAGCAGAGGTGAATAGTCAGTGGCAGGACTGGAACTCAAGACCTTCAGCTTCTGTCTTGAAGAAGGTTCCTGATTTGGCAGATCTTTTGATTCATTGGTTTGGGAATGCTTCCTCACTGGAGACTTGAACAAAACCAGAATGTCTTCAAAGGGATTGTGGCAAAGTTTCCTGCTCACCGCTTTGTCTGAAGTCTTCTCTGGTCCATCATGGACTTTTCTGGACCTTTTACAAGCATAAAGGGTCTAAAACATAGTCAATTTGCCTCTCCAACCAAAACCTGATACTGTTCTAGTAATTAGATTTGACCCACAGAACAGGTAAATTAATGTAAATTTGGAATCAGGCCTTTGGATCTGCTTCAACCTCATGTATTGAGCATAAATTGCAGGGTTTACTGTTTTCATGCATTAGTGCCCAATTAGTTCGTGCATGAACACCCAATCAATTTATGCATGAGCGCCCAATCAGTTCATGCATGAGCACTCATTTGATTTACTAATGAACACCCAGCTGGTTCACACATGAGCGCCCTATTAACTCATGTCTGAGCACCCAATGAGTTCACACATGAGCACCCGCTTAGCTCATGCCTGAGTGCTGTGTTGGGTATATATGGCAGGTTTCAGTAGCCAGGGCCACAGGTGTGGGAGGAGGTCAGGAGGTGGCGGGTGCTGGTCACAACTGGCCCAGCTAGCTCTAAATGTGATGGAAAACCCCATCGCTGAGTGTAACCCCACGGTGGAGGCAAGGGAAGCTGACAGTAGAAAAGGGGGAGGATAGGTGTTTGTCTTCAGTTGAGCCTGGGAAAGGCAGTGGAAAGGTGTTCACTTAAATGTTTGGTTAATGGTTTATTTTTTCTTTCTTCTCACTCTGAGCGATAAGAAGTTTGTGTTAATTGGCAATAAATTAAATTAAGTAAAAATTCCCCAAATCAAGACTGTTTTGCCTGCCACACCTGGCTGCACTGCTAGGGAAAGGTGAAAGCTCTTTAAGTTACTGTAGGGATTAGTTTATAAAGAAATAAGAGCCTTAAATATAATTAATTAACATCTATGCAGCTAAGTCCCTCTTTAAAAATAGATTACAGGAGAACCAGAGGAAAAGCAGTGGAATCCCACTAAACAGATTACTTGAATTAGCGTTTGTGTATTTACTCTGTTAACAGTGCTGTGCAGTGTTCTGGTTTGTCTCATACATTGTGATAGATTACTTTTTTGTCTGCATTTTCCCAACTGCTCATTATTAATTAGATTTTAACGTATTATATTTTGGGAAGAAGCTGAGCCTAACCCAAGCATGCTTCACACAAATGAGTAGTCCTTACGTTCATGAGCTTTCCCACCGGCTTTGGTTACACCAATTGCAGGAGTAAAACGTACCCACTGGGAGTGGCAATTCACAGAATCGGGGCCAAGCCTGTTATACCTTTCTAGGATGTGAAGCCTTTGCATAAGAACCCCATTTATTCTCCAATCCCTTTTCACAGTTCTAACACGTATTTTCTCTCACTTTTCTTGCGCAGCCAGAGTTGGATACGTTTGTCATTGCAGGGCTGAGAAACAAATCTCGGCTATTATGATCCATTGTAGCTTTTTAACCGCTGGCCCACATTGGAAGGCAATATGCACCCACGTGGCACATTCTCTTAGTTATTCATAAAATGTTAGTAAGAAATGTCACTTTCACTAACAGAAAGGAAAAAAGTTCCTTCTTGTACTGGAAAATCTGACCTTATTACAAACAGATAAAGAATTGTTAGTACTTAGAAAACACCAATTAAATTGAGAAAAAACAGTCAATAATTTTTTTATTTTCTCTTGGTGAGAATTTTATTACCATGCAATAAAAATAGTATCTTATAAATCATTTATATAATGTAGATTTGCTATAAGATGAACTAGTGAAATTATGATCAAGCAAAGATGTGTCTTTGGCACCCGGCCTGCTGTCATAATGCCTCCCATAAACATCAAGACATAAAATAGAGTATTCTGGCCTGGGTCAAAGGAACATCCAGAAACAGGGCCACAAGAAAGGTTATTTATCATCATCGGTTATTATTAGCAGGCGTTAAAGGTAAAGGAGCCCACAGCTGTTTGGGAAGAAGCTTTCCTGCAAATAAATTATTTGGTTATTAAAAAAATTGTCTGAAACAAGTATCAGGAAGATTTATAGCCACAGAAGTTTCAAATGCAGATGTGCTCTCTAGGAATAGTCTAGGAATGCTCTTGGTACTCTTCTTGGTGTTCTGAATGTTGTTCTGATGAGAGGCCCTTAAACCCACCCATAGCTCTTTCACACTAAAACACAGCAGTGCTTTATTTACGTCAGGTGGACACAGTGCTGTTTGTTTGCATCTTTTCCATTCCTCTTCAGCCTTATTGATGTTTCTACTGACCCAGTGCAAAGAGCCTTGAATAAGTTTACAAAAATAACTGAAATAATAGATAAGATCCAAAATAATGCACACTAGTATTTAGAGCAGTTAGGAGCTCAGGTTTTAATTTAAGCAGTACCTGGAAATCCTAGTCCCAGGCCACAACTACACTGTTTTAACTTCTGTGTTTGCACAGCAATATGCCTACGTCCCTTAGGCACTGTAGTAAATCCCAATTAGAGTCCCTAAACAAACAAACAAATGAAAAGTTCACCTGTCCCTTTTGTAAATGCTATGGCTCGTATCACATTGTCCCTGTCTATACTCTTATTGAGCAGAATGCAACCAATTCCAGACGTTCTAAGTTGGTGTGCGCTTATGGATGGATTATACCCTTCACGCAAAAAAAAACAAATCCATGGGAACAAATACAAATTTGTCAGTGCTAAACATTTGTTTTTTCCTAATGGAAGCACTATGCTGGGATCTCTGTAAGTACTCCCTACAGCTGGTATGACTCAGCTTTCTCCTATCATTCTTTGGAGAATTTCCAAACATGAGAGAGGCATGAACAGAGCCTGAACCCAAATCAGCAAAAATTGGGTTCCTTTCTTAATTCAGGCTGGAAAGAACAGCTCAAGGCAGCTAGGAGGAGCTGACCAACTACTGCAAACAACGTTCTTCATCTGAGCTGGGGATGCTGTCTACACCAGCAAACTGATTTCTGCTTTTCACTAGTGTTCAATTCTCTTCACTTGTGTTATACTTGTAAATATTTGTTTAGGTACATTCAGCCTGATTTTATGCACATGAATGCCAGTGTTTGATATCCTTAAATCAAGCCGCTAGACATTATGAGTGTAAATTATTGAAATTATTTCGTAAAGATCAGCAGGCAGAAAAAGATGGTGTGAAGTGGCTTCTGGTGTTAGTGCTCTCTTTCAGTCCTACATTTCAAAGGAAGCTATTGAACAATCCAGTTATTTGTTTGGAGGCCCTTGGAAACACAAGCTAAGATCACAGTGTCCTTCAGCCTAGGCCCTGGACATGGGGAGGAAGGGAAGGAGAGAGAATCTTTACTGCTTAAGTCTGGTTTAAAAGGTGTAGTGGCATAATGCTTTGCCCAAGGTCACACAGCAAGTCAGTAGCAAATGCAAGAATAAAACCCAGAATCCCAGCTCAGTACACTATTCTGTAGACCCCATCAATTTAGCAACAGAACTCATGTCCCTCGGTCTAATTAATCTACTCAGCAATTCAGTGAGTAATTTAAGTGCAAGCAAAAACAAATGCCAAGAGAAGTGACAAATTCTACTGTGGCTTAGGCTATTTACTTGACTCAGGAGAAGGTGCTTTCCTAAATGAATCTGCAATAGGGTCAGAAAGTGTTTTGTGCCTTCGCTTTGTCTCTTGTCTGCCTGTCAGTCTCTCTGATAAGCTGTTTAAGGCATGCTCACTATAACAGAAACGTAGCGAGTGGAAAAGAAACAGGTGAAAATAAACTTCTCCCTTTATTTTAAAGTGCATGAATTGAGTATGAAAAAAAGCCCCAAACTTGGCCACAAGTAAGTTACATAACTTAAGCCAGTCTAAAATTATGTGCCAGCAATTTACATGAGTTTTATGTAACTGTTTATACTGCTGTTTATTTAAAAATTACTACTTATCTTGGCGACCGCAGCAACACATCGTGCATTTGCTAGCTCTGGAATACAGGGCACCTTCATTAAAACACATAGTCACCAATATATTAAACACACAAAAAAGCCCTGCTCTGACATAACGTGAAGTGTCAGATGGAAAGCCGCAACAGCAAAGACATTCAGCGTTCACAACAAAGCAGCCCTTTGGGGTGTTCAGAACAGGACTGGAACATGCTCCATCCTTAATTCACCCAACAGCTTTCAGGTCCTTTACAGCACAGTTGGTACAGTCTACAAGACCAGCTCTTGTTCCTGGGCTCTTATAAAGGACCCTCTTCATCTTCAGGTTTTTATACTTGAGCATTTTTATATTCAACTTTTAAAGTGCTGAGGTTAGCTAGCCTTTTGTTCTTTCTTAAAGTCCCAAGTACTTTAGAGTTACACAAATGGTTGATATTTTTTGTTTACTACCAGAGCAGTCTCTCCCAGCACTCTCTCTCAGAAAGTAGGCAAAGATTTAGCAAAATCTTCATGATGGGTTGCTCATGCACAAAGTTACATAATTTTTAGATCCAGGTTAATCACAAGGGTAAGACCATGGATGTGTAGCTTTGTATTGGTACCAGAAAGAACTATATATATCCCACATAGCCAGAAAATGCGAGCAACGCTGGCCTATAAATGTAATATAGGTCACAGGAGTTGGTCCCTTGTTGTTTTGGGGCCTGCTGAGTGAACAAGATGCTCTACCTCTCCTTGCCTTCATTTTCCCATCTATAAAATAGGGACATTGGTATTCACATCCTTCTAAAAGGTTTAGAACACAATGAATGAGTATAGCAGAATATTATGTATTATTTTTAGATTACCATTATGGTAGAAAGCTGAAATCTGGCCATGTATAACAGGAGATAGGACGTTAAGTGATAAATGACTTAAGTTGATTTGCATTTCTTTAAAACTATATCATCTCATCCTCTTCTCAATTGAATCAGTAAAATCATGGGAAAAAAAGTCTGTTAAAATCAAAAGTAAGCAAAAAATTCCAGAATTTGTTATGAGTTTCTTCATGACAGATATCATGAGTCAGAGAATGACATGCTGTCAAAAATAGCAATGCTTCAGTGTATCCTGTTGATATGTTTTCAGTAGTACTTTGAAACAAGGGGAAAAAGAAGGCAGTATTCCAACACAGCTGTTCAAAAAATATTTATTTTTCAGTTATGGAAATCTTTATTGAAACTGGGGGGCAGGGTTTTTTCCAAATGTGAGGTTTTTAAATATATTTATTTGAAAATTGAATTTTGAGGAACTTTGTATACACCATCTCGTTAGGTTAAAAGGGGGGTTCTCAATCATAATGATAACCATAACCTGATCCACAAGCTAATATCATATTCCTATGTTTTCAATTTCATGGGTTTCAGCCACCACAGGGTAAGCTAAAAAAATAAGTGCAAAATGCTGGCATAACTTGGCTGTATAATGAGAAGCACAGCTGAGCCTCAGCCTAGCAGCCAGCGAAGACTCGGCTGGCTGAGGGGATCAGAGGGGTACACAGCTCTCCTCAGTAGCTCGTGAAAGGATTAGCAGACTCGGTCGCTCTCCCGAGCGAGTAGTTGTCCTTCAAGGGACTGGGAGATCACGGTGTCACCCAGCAAGCGATGAGGGCATTTGCCTTGCACATGGGGTTTCACTAACAAAAGGAGCTGGGGCAACAGTTTGCCTGACAACATCAGAGCAAAGCTGTGATTTATTATTTCAAATCCCACTTCCTCAGCTGTTCCTGAGATGGCTTTAAAGGCGATGTCAGCCTTTTCTCCCCTTGGTAGCTCAGCTTCTTTCTCTGAACTCAGTGGTCCTTGATTATTCCCAAGAACAAACTGCCATGCTGTTGCTCATCATAATACTAGTACCACGATGTTCCTGCTGTACGCATGCTTGCAAACATGTAGGATTGCAATCCTGTTTAGATTAAGGCAGTTAATTCCTCTTCAGGCAGTATGTTAGGATCTCTAAATATTAGGAGCACTTTTCTAAATGCTGGAATACAAGTGGAAGGGTTGAGAAGCAGACCCACATCAAGAATAGGGCTGCAATGTTTATTTATGTAAGCTACCCAAATTTAAATATGCCTCTTGAACTACCAGTTTATGTTTGGGCAGTCTCCAGTCCATAGAACAGCTAAAAATTTGGGAAGCTCAAAAACAGCTTAAAGCTGCTTATTTCACCCTTGGCTTTTGTGCTGCCTAAAGTGCAACCTTACCACTGCCCCTCACGCTGAGAAGCACACTCAGTCATGCCTGGGGATTTCAGTGAAGACAGGATTTGTTGGCAGAATCTGTCTTGAGTGACACTATCTTGCTTTACATCAGTCTTTGAAGAGAAAAATGGTATCTGAAGTGACTGCAAGCCTGTTGATAACATGTTCAGCAGTTCAAACAGCGTTTCTCCGATTTATCCTTCTGGAAAACAGACAATGTAGTCTAAGTTTGCAGCATGTATGCAATGTCCTCAATTATTTCATACAGTGGAGTTATAAACCCTGAAAATCATGGTTTACAATGGAAGCTCTGACAGGCCATCAGGTTCAATGGTACTTGTAAGTATTCCTATAATTAAGTTGTCAACAAAAACCTACAATACAGTACCGTAACAGTCTATGCATTTTCATACTAATGTACAGAGATAGCTTCCACTAAAGGTGGCAGTAATTAGGTATTTAAAACCCATGGAAAACTAGAAAAATACACTGTGAAAAAATTCAAAGCCAATAGACAAAATCAATATCCTTTCCATTGCAGCAAATACAAAAATGTTGCAGAACATGCTGTGCATTCACAAACTGCAATCACAGAAAAGGAGCAATTTGGAGAGAAAGGAAAAATGAGTCGTGCTATTGATACTTGGCTATTTTAGAAAAATGTTTTGGTAGTTAAATGTTTTATATGCTGAGCAAAAAATTCTGTGAAGCCTTTTTCTTTTAACATGAAAATACCAGTATGACACAGCCAGAAGATGAAAATTCCACATGCTGAAATTAAAATACCTATACCCTCTGATCGATTCTAAATTATTGACTCTAATACTAATAAATATGCAAATAAAGTATCTATAAACCATTTTGTGACTCTTAAAGGGAAAGCTTTAGGCTGAATTATCTACTTTGGCGTAAATCCAGAAAATTGATGGGATTTTCCCATGTCTACAGTGGAATAATTTAAGAGATTAATTTCACTGTGTTTTTGATAGGTTTTCCTAGAAGTTGGAGTCTGAAGTACAACTTACTGAATCCCAGAGGTATGACTCTGGGATTAACCTTAACTCTAATCACGGTACCTGTCATTAATAAGTATAATTTAAGAAGAGTCTGTTTTCCTACCTGCAGCCATCAGTTCCCCACTTGCATATATTCTTTTTTTAAAACCATCTAGTACGGTCTGCTTGATATTATTTTATATGCACATTCATTTTTGCAAGTACTGAGGAAGAGTACTGACAGCAGGGCTACTAATTTCATAACCCCTTAAGCAGGCATGCGAGTCGTCTGTACAAGTTGATGGGAGCACTTTGGTGAAGGTACCCACTGTAATTTAGGCTGCAGGACAAGTTGGGAGGGATGTGTCAGCCCAGCACCACTTAATTCACTTCAAAAACAGATACAACTTAACAGGTCCTTCTGGAGCTCTGTAATTTCAGTGACCACAGCAGCATCGGGCTTGGACAAGAGAGCCAGAACCCGCTAAAACCAATGAAGAGACTCCAGTGAGTGTCTGATCTAGTCCAAGGAGGATATTTCTATACAAATAGGCCAAGGCTAGGTGATGAGAGTTTTGTGGCAAAAGGACTCTCTGCCCATGCCCACCTATGCAGATCCAACTGCAAAACAGTACTTTTGTTGGTTTGGATGTATAAACTGCCAAGTGGCATTAGCAGGTCCAAATCCTCTACCTGCTTTTTCCCACTACTTCTCTTTCTTTAAAAGGAAATTGTTTAAATGATGGCAAATGTTGACTGAATGTAATTTGTATTGCAGTGTATTTTTAAGCATTCTTTCCTGAAAAGCTTTTGAGCAATATTTTGCTTTTCTCTTTCATACACAGAGATGTAATTTAATTATTGTGTGAAGTTTTGCTAAACATTTTTGTTAAACATGACTTTTAGTATCCACATGGGAAACTGCTAGGAGAAAACTTAACCTGTGAGTGATTCAAGTACTTTGATTTCTTTGCTTGGACTGGTATCTGATTTGATTTTATTCTGCTATTTGTTTCCTAGTGGAATGGAGCTCTTCAGAAGACTTTTCTCCTTTGGTTGGTGAAATAATTATGGATAATCTTCAGTCTTTGAGGTGCACCATCACGGGTCTCAGAACAGTAAGTGCCAAACGACTCATTTAGATCTTGATGCCCCCTGTTGCCCCAGTGACACAAAGACACTGACAATTTGCATCCATGCCTGTTGATAACAACTGTAGAGTGCCTTTCTTCTAGCACCAAGTTCCACTCATTAAGCATAGTATGTCTGGTATCCATAATCCAAAAGTCACAAAGGAATAGACAGAGAGCATGAACTGTTTTATAAGTTGTCATGCTTAGGGGAGATCAGAAATGACTGGAGTAAAATCTGCTGTTCTCTGGATCACAGGATCATCTTAGTGCAGATCAAAGTCTCATGAAAGATCTAGTCCTGACTCTGATGACCAATAGATAAAATAACAGTTCTTTCTCTTCTACTTCTTTCAGGAACACACATGTTGCTGGCGATCATTTTCATTTTTGTTATTTATTTTTGTACAAATGTTTTACACTGGTAAGAACTGGGTCAGCGATGGAGAAAATTGATGAATATTCATATAGATTCTTAAGCAGAATAATTTTGACCATGTGTCTGAAAGTCTTTTTCCTACAGGTTGTTCAGGACCATTTGTGCAAGCAAATTTTGATTCACAAAATCCTTGATGAAAATAAAGCTTGCTCAAAATACAACTATTTCCACTGAAAACATCATCAGAGGGGCCCAATCCAGCATCCACTGAGCTGGAGCCTTTCCACTGAATTCACTGCACACTGAATCAGGCCTACAAAGTTATAGTAGGGGGACATGACCCTTGGCCAGTGTCCCAAAACATGGGCCCTCAAAATGAGAGAATTAACTTTAAATAAGAAGCAATGGGCACAATATAAAACCCTCTACATAGAACAGAAAAAAATATTGTTTTTTCTAGCCTTTTATCTGAAGAAATCTTTGATTTGAAGCACCCTGTCTTCCAAGGAGCTGAGCCACAATATGCATTTACTCTGTTTCTCATTTTCTAACAACTAAACAGAGTAACTGTTCTTAAGTTAAAATCAAGCAAGCTTGCACAGTCACTTCCATAGGCACATGTTAAGAACAGTGCTTACTGTGTGTTTGTCTATACTCTCCAAAGTACATAACATATTTAAAGTTAGACTTTCAGAAGTGCTCTCCATCAGCCTAGATTTATCAATCAAATTCAGTGATAAAGGTCTGACTGATTTCAGTGGCAGCCAAACGAAGCTTCTTCCATTGCTGTGCTGGTAGAGAGACTCTGTTAAATAAAACAGGAAAAAAGGGAGTCCCTATTCCTGAAGTCTGATTTTAAGAGTTCCGAGGGTTTGGCTTTGGTAGAAGAGATTGCAGTTTGTCAGTTGGAACTGGTGTGTTCTGTTAACCCGCAGAAGATCACCTGTCCTGAAATCTTTGTACTATGTTTCAATCTGTCACGGTGCATCAGTTGATGCCACTGAAAGCTATTTAAGTTTTTCAAAGAAAACAGCTTTGGGAGGGACTGCTTTCCAGTTATTACAGCCAAGATTTTGAGTCAAGTGACAGTTTTGACTCCAGTTGTTTCCATTTACAGGGCCAGAGGTATTATGTCCATGTTTCAGCATACAACATGAGAGGATGGGGACTTCCACGCAAATCTACTCCTGAATATGCTTCTCCTTCAAGTAGGTTGAGTTTGTCTACCCTCCTAGTTTGATTAGTGATGTTGCTTTGTAAGAATTTCTCCCTCTTCAAAGAACAGAAAAAGACAAATATTCTGGAGTTCATAATTTAATTACCATATCATCTAGGAGTGAAGTAAATAAATAGAAAAACCTCAACTCCTTACACCCCCTAAAAATAGGCAAAATAATCATATATGTATATTTGTTTTATCTTTTATTCTTCTCCAGTCCTTTGACAGAATATTGTCATCTAGTCACTAACGCTTAAGAAAAATGTGAAATATTTTGACCTTCATTTCTCTTAATAGAGTTCTGCTATATGGAACCTCATTTGTCAGTACATGAATGGATCAAAACCTGAATCTGAACTGCTAGAACCAAAACACACGTATCATATGTAATTTTGTATTCTGCCTTGTGGCATTATAGATCCTATTCACTGGACCATTCGTATAGCATCCTGTCTGTAAAATACTCTAGTGTGGACATGCATGTTGATAGGATCTAGCCCGTAAGCACTAAAATGTTCAGACATGTCCAAAAGCCTTTCTTCCTTTTCAAACCTATGACAGGTTTTCTCAGACTCCATTAGGACTATGATTTTTCATTTGTAATTTTTAATCTGTTATAATCACATTGTGGTGTTAGCTGCTTTTCCAGACTTAGTGTTCACTGCCAAACTGGCTCAGCATATTACAGCTTCCCTTGTATTGATTAATGCAGTAAAGTGGGACTTTTCATTTTATTGCATTAGCACTTGTTTTTATTAGGCTAATGCAACAATTTAATAACCTGGTATGCTAATGTGAGAAAATAAAGCAAGCTGTACATACTCTCAGTAGTCATCCTGGAGAGCGTTGGATAAATGAGGCTGTTGCAGTACCATTGCCCCATTTTGCTTCAATTTTGCTCATGTTTACCCCAGAATAAAAGCAGAACTAAGCTAAAGAAATATTCTGTTTGAGAACAAAAGTGTGCTACAATCGTGGGACAAAATTCTACTCTTGGCTATGTGGATAACTCACTACTATGGAGTTGTTTTAAATAACTTAGTGACATGCAATTACCTTGACTATAGCCAGGTATAACCGCACAGGATTTGGCCCCACAAACAAAAAATTTACACCAGCTGAGAAACAGTTTCTGCTAGTTATTCTACTAAATATCGCCAAAGAGGTGGCATGTAAGGCTGTAGCTTTGTATGGTACGAACTTTTGCTTTGAGCATATTGCAATGTCTATTTCTTGTCCACTGTTATTAACCTTCTGAAATCTGACAATATCTGCCAGTTCCAAAGCTTTGGGATGTAAGGGAAGTTCTTCTGCAGATTTCAGTGGATCAACACAAAAACTATGCAGAGAATTAAGTTCATTTCCCTTGTTTAGTGTCTCAGGGATTCTGGGCTTGAGAGTAGCAGAAAGTCCTAGACTTGCTGGCATTAGGGCCACGTTGTCATGTGCAGCTGCTCAGAACTCAGTGAAGTCCCTGCTTCCACCAGGGAGAGCAGTACCATCCATGGCAGTACTGCTGAAGTGCCTGGGACAATCATTGTGGAGGTGTTTCTCTCTGAAAGGCAGCCAAGGTAACAAAAGGAGTCTTTTGGATTTCCCTGTAGGAGAGCAGGAGCATCACTTGATATATATGGGATTTTCTGTGAGTTTATGGCAAAGAGAAATGTTTCTTCATGGCTATATATGTATGTTTTCTTTGTTGATGAACACAGAAGCATTAGGCAGACTCAGCTCACTGTATATAGATAGCTGGCAAGAAATGTGGTATTTTCATTAAGTAACCTTAGTGACACATGCTTAAACTTTACAGCAAGTGAGACCATCAGAGCCTAAATGTAAATTTTGTCATTAAGTAATCCTAACAGCAGAATTTTAGCTTGAGAGACAAGATGCTATTTACCACAGCAGTTACTGAGGACAGAACTTCTTTATCCACGTGACTGCCTTCACCACTGGTTTTCAAAAATAGCAGATTTGTGCTTGGCAAGAAGGCAGCAACCTGAAATTACACCAGTGTTGCATAACAAAATGTGGCCCTAAGCTAAAAATTAAATGTGAATACATTAGTACTCTACAAAGTTGTCTGTAATGGCAGACAGGAGAATATGCAAGGGAAATGAAAGCTTCAGGGCTTAATCCTGATCCATTCCAATCCCAGAGCATCAAAGGTTAGGGACATCCTTGGAGATGCATCTGTGTAGCATGGCAGCGAATGCTTGCCACTGTCCTCCTGTTTCCCCCCCACACACAGTAGCAGGCTGGAAAGTGGCAGCCAGTGTTGTGCAGCTGCTCTGTGAGATCAGAGCAGATAGATAGTAACATTTCTAGGCTTATTCATTAGCATGTGAGTGATGGACAATGAGAGAAGCTGGTCTGATTTCCATGTCATTTTTAAGATAGTCAGCAATCTGGAGGCTCAAAAACTTTGGAAACCGCTGGGATAGAGGAATCATGAGGTTGTTCGAAACTCTACCGGTTTGATGACACCAAAGCACTTTGAGATTGGTGAGTTCAGTTGGTTCCTCTTGGCTGCTCGTAGGAGATCTAAGAACTGGCCTCCCCACACAGAGCTATAAATGCGGCTGGCCCTTGATCTCTACGATAGCATGCAACATGCAGGAGAGCCGCTCTGCAGCTGTTACAACTGCCCACAGGCTATCAGGATAGCAAATGTCTTCTCTTTCCACCCTTTCATGGGGCTTACTCTAGCTGCTATGCTAAATGGCAGCAAATACATATTTATATCCCTGGCATAGTGAGCCTATTGGAAGGAATGCTTGACTCCAAACTTGTACGAGAAACTAGATCTGTATACTTAGTGAGTGAGCAAACTGTTTGTTCGTGGCTGTGAATATGTACATGGCCTCTATGCCAGCAAGATGGAAGCATGTCTCCCTTGCAGACAGATCTCCTAATACCTTGATCCATCATTAATTTGAGTCAGGAAACTGGTGCAATATTTTTTTCGCATTATGATGAAAGTATGAAAATAGTAAAGTCTGGAATTAAAAAGCTCCTCTCTGATACACACCGTTTCATCCTCCTATTTGTGATGAGATTGTCTGGTTTTTAAAATCAAGATTGAGACTGTAGCTAGCAGCAAATGAGTGAAAACAAAGTCTTCTGTAGGTTGAAGGTATGTGGGACAGAAACCGCAGCTTCTTGCCTCACGAGTGCAGTGCTGAGCAGACCGTAGACTCTAGGGCAGGAATTGCCAGTGTTTGTTCAGGCCTCTGCTGGGAGCAGATTTTCAGAAGTAATTTTACTCAGAGCATGTTTCTCTGGCTACAGTGCTAGCTCTGGATGTAGGAAGATGTTAATTCTCTGCTTTGGAAGTGGTTTCCTATATAACTGTAGGAGAGTCATTCAGCCTCCCGGTGTCTCAACAAAACGCAGAAGGAGCAGTAGCATGATCTTAGTGAGGTACTGAGAGTGTCAGTACGGTACAGGCTGAGAGCAGCTCTGACACTACAGCAACAGAGACCATTTATGTACTGAAGAGAAATAGCCATTGTCTAGTCAGTCACTACAGGAGCCTCTAGGAGCTGATTGTGACCTCTTTGTTAATAATCATTATGATTAATTACCTAGCTGGCGCGAGGCAAAGGAAACTCATTGTACGAGTAACAACAGCAGACTTAAAAACAACTGCCATTTTTTCCTGCGTGCCCAGATGTAAAACTCCTCTAAAGCCAAGAAGTATCCGAGGCAAGAAAATATTTTAAAACCATCTCCTGCTCCTTTGTGTTTCATTTCTGTTTATTTCCTTTGTTCAATAGACTGGAAAGACTGCAGTGGAAGAGAACCTCGGCACAGGGGACACACTGAGGCCCTGGAACGTCTCCTTCAGCAGGTTCGAGCAGCTCATCAGCATTATAATTGCAGAGGTAAGGATAAATATCTATGTGGTAGGGCACCAGCTGAAGCCTCTGTGGCGCCTGTAATTTTAGCAGTTTTCTAACTAGGTCATACCTTCTCATTCATCAGGAAAAGAAAGATATTAATATTGGCCCATCTGGAATCACTTTAGCGCACTATCTTGCTCTTAACCCTTGAAATTAGTTGGATGAAAACATCTGAAAGCTAGAATGCACACAAGCAGACACACCCTTTCTCCCTGTGTACCCTACACACCTATTGATTTGTTTTTCCTACAAATTAGTTTCACACAGGATTCCACTAAAATGTTTCAAGGATCTCTCTTTTATTTTTTCATATAAAGAAATACTTTAGAGAGTTAACAACTGGTTTGGATCAAAAGAGGGGACTTGGCTGCCTCCAAATGGAAGACACTAAGTACTCTAGTGGATGTGATGCCAATCTGTAATGAAAAATACTTGCTCAATGCAGTGGGAAGATAAGATTGCTACATTTTCAAATAGAATGGATCAAACCAGGAGAGAGTTCGAATCTCAGCCAGCTCGTTGCTCGTCATTCATGAGAAACAGACTGTGCCTTTAATAGCTCAAGAACCAAGGCAACAGCTTGGCATTCTTTTTAAAGCATATACAAAAACTCCTGTTCTATATGGGTTGTTGAAAAGTACCATTTATTTTCTTAAAATATACTTCTAACTGGAATAATGCTTCATTGCAAAGAAACTTATTTTAAACTGAAAAGTTGAACTACCATGAAGTTTTCATTTTTCTTTACCTAGTATGACTGTTATGTCAAGCTGCATCAATTGATTTAAAATCATAGAAATACTTATGGCTAAAATCATCTGGCTGAAATGGAAAGATGCAGCCTTTGTTCTTTACGTGCAAATATGTCACTATCACGATGATCCACAGTCTGCAACAACCCATTGTAACCATAGCAACTTAAACTATTCAGCTACGTTGCTTGGAAAGGGAAAGGAGATATTGCAGGAAAATGTTGTTTCTCTAATTAAAATTCATACAAGCATTATCACTTGCAGGTGGTCTTAGTACTGAAAATACAGATGATGTACTCTTACATAGCTTTTTCATGCGATTAAAGAAGTCTTTTTTCCACGGTACAGTTTTTCCTTTCTGAAGTTAGTGCATATCTCAGGTCTTTCAAGCCACCTTCCCAGTCAACAGGGAATAAGTGATGGAATATCTGAGAATATTCTTAGTATAAATTGTTTTACTGACATACCAGCCCAGAACAGAAGCAGTTACAAACAACATGCAGAAAATCCCTCCTTTTGAGAATCTGACACCAGTGCCTGGTTCTTATAAAATTCCACTGCTCCAGAAATTAACCCCAGTCTCAAAGCAAGCACAGACAACTCTGTTGTTGATTTCCTAACTCCTTTTCCTTAAATAATAGATAACAACAATATAGAAAATCTGTTTAGCTCAGGACATTTTCTTGCATGTCTGAAAGAGGATATGGGGTATGTGGCAGTACTACACTGTGGAGTCAGCTTGAGAAACACTCTTGCCTCCAACCAAATAAAAATCTCATAATTGCTTGTAATGCTAGCATTACACAGTAGTGTATTTTGGATAAATCAGGATTGTAACATAATAGGAGGGCCTTTGGAACTTGCCTTAAATATATGACTGATGTCAATCCCTTGTATTTCAGTAATTTGGTAAAGAATCAAGACAAAGAGTTTGCAGAAAAAGTAAGAATTATGACATCACTTTGAATCTGAAACTTGATTCTGGTATTTATCAATCTCAGTGAAATCTGAGGAGTTTGATCAAGGATCTGAGATAAGCTACCGTATATGACTGAAAAGCCCAAATAATGGCTTTCACTTCATATAACACAGAGGCCTGAGCTAGATTCTTAATTAATGTAAATTAGCATGATTCGACTGACGGATAGAAGTCAGCATGGATATGCTGTTATACATAAGCTGAGGACCTGCCCAGGCATTCATCCATTCTTCACCATGCTTCTCTTTACCATACTCTCCTTTGATTACATGTTAATATTGTAACCTCTGTCTTCCGCGTTTGTTTTAGAGATGCCAGTAAAGACCTGGACATTGTAGAGTATCCTTGAATCTGCTTACAACCACTGATTTGCTGTGGTTTATAAATGAGAGCAGAATCAAGCTCTGCATGAATTAAAGCTAGGTGAAGACAGAGACAGGACTCAAACCTGGGGTCTCGGCACCTTGGCTTTTCACTAAGTGATTCCTCCGCAGGATATCACACTCAAGATGCTCAGGCTGCTGAAGGAGAGTGGAGGAGGAGTGCAAGGGAGGTGGAAAACACTGAGAGGGTAATCAATCTAAAAGGTCAGCGAATACTTGGATAACATAGGCAAAAGCCTCAGAATACAGAGGAGCGAGAAGAGCAAGGCTGTGTGCCATTGCTCCAGCATGATCTGGGACGGTTAAATTGCCCAGATTCCAGGCAGATCTCTTGCCCAAGTCTGTTCATTCAGGCGTTGCGCTGCAGCCTGCCTTTTGCCCTATCCTTTGCATTGCAGGGGCTGAAGAAAACAAGCTTACCAAAATACAAGGAAGAATACATTGGAATGTACAGTGAGTTTAAGAGCTTTTGGAATTAGATCAGCTGTTGCTTTTGAACCTGCTCTGTGATATGATGAAATCTCCTAGGGAATTACTTAGGAAACTTTGCTTTCATCTGTTTAATCTTCTGGAAAACCCTGATGATTACAAACAACAGTCATCCATTTGTCTTCATAATACCATGCTACAGACTATCATAACTGAGTTACTACAATTGTATGTCCTGGCAACACTTCAAATGTATTTTTTAAGTATTTTTTTTCTTGTAGATCATTCTTTCTAAACAATTCTGAGTGGATTAAGTAATTGTGTGATGCTTCATTAAGAAAGGAACCCAACTCTTCAGTAGAAAGCTTACCAGATATTTTCTTTCTGAAATTTGGTTGAAATGTATTTTACTAGACAAGTCAGAGGTGAAATAAAAATGTTCTAATTGTAATTTGATTCACAAGCAGAGCACATGGTTTTATTGCATCTAACAAAGAGAAGAATCTCTGATTCCACAGGGCATTTAAAATGTTTACATTATAATTACTTGTGAGAATATACAAAAGCAGGCTTGAGAGCCAAGCCATAGACTGAGAAGTTCAGGTAGGGAATTTAAGAAGTTACAAGTTCAGCTGTTGAGCCTGACTTTGTAATCCAAAATATACCACCCAGTAATACGACTGTCACGCCAATAGCTGCTTCACGAGATACAGAATTTTCTTTTGAAAGACATCCCACCTTGAGGTGAGGTAATACAGAATCTGTCATGGTCTCAAGCTATTGAGGTGTCTGGACACTACTTACGCCTTTAACTTCTGCGTGGAATTATGTCTCCACGCACATTATCCCAGTGTCAGTTGTCTGCACTGCTAAAAATGTGCAGCTTTAAATTGAGTTTGAATTTGTCTGGAAGTTTCCAGCTATTTGATGTATTTTCATAAGGTTACACAGTTAGTGAAAACTCTAAACCCCATTTTATGCCCTCCACTAGGATTTCAGTGGGATCTAGCTCATCTTATGCTAATTTGCTTCCTTATTCAGGGTCACCCTAAATGATATTTAGCTGTTCCACAGGCTGTCTGGTTTGTGGGGCTCTCAGATAATTTTGCACTGAGGTAATTCTATTTACTTCACATCTGCCCCACTTGAGAAGAGGCACCCGCTTGTCTAGTGATAGGACAAAGAATTCCAGATGATCTTCCTCCTCAGAGAAATGGCACAGCATAACAGGCATTCCTCTAGAGCAGAGACCCCAGGTGCACACTAGCAGCCTGAGTACGCAACTTTGTTCTTATTCTTCCGCAACGGACTTACGTTGCTTTTAAGGATCTGTTGTATTTAAGTGAACTGTAAAGAAACATTTATATATCCTACCTGAGAAGAGAAAAACTGCTAGTGTTGTAAGCATACCTTTGTAGTTAACTGCCTACTTCAGTCCAAGTTTGAATGCTTCTGATCTAAATCTAATCACTGGAAATTCTCTAATCTTGGCCACTATTTGTTCACTCCTGAGCGTCTATTAAAAGAGCTCACAACTCTATTGCTGTATCATTTATTAATATAAACTTATTTTGTTGTTACTGGTGCTTTTCTATAAAGGTTACTCCATGTTATTTATTAGTTAATTAAATAACAGACAAAGTTCCATTTCCTGTAGATTCAAATTATCCTCTAATCTCAGCTCCATGGTTTTTGGCTTCTAGACACTATACTGTAAAACAAAAGCAAATAGCAATGTAGGAGAGTTTACAGTCTCCATCTAGTTTTACATTATTTCTTTTCCTGTTGGCTTCTGCAAAGCTGTGGACTAAACCCAAACCACTGAATAGCCCAATAACATATATTTCACTTGTAATGCGCCCTCTTATTTTAATGCTGCAGTCTCTGGGTGTTTTACACAGAATTATGTTGCTTTGCCTTCAGCAATTTCCTCCTCCATTCCCTCCATCCTTAATATAGAAGAAAATAAAAATTGCATAATTAGAATGAAATTTATATCCCTAAATTGGTCTTAACCTTGGAAGAAGGAAACAGTAAGACAGGAGTTTTCATACAGCATTTGGTTTACATTACTGTGATATACTGAAAAAAGTTCACAGTAAAATAAAAATTATCTGAGGAGATATGGACAGAAAAACAAATGAATTTTTTTAAAAGGAAAAGAAAACCAAGATCAGTTGCATCAAAGGAGCATGGATTTCAATGAGTCTGTTAAAACTAAACTGAACAGCGCATTGGAGAATATGCCATGGAGAACAAGTTTGCACTGGAAAGACAATGGATTTGATGATCTAATAAGTCTTATACATTTGAATTGTATGATTTCACCCCCAACAGAACCTTGTTCTCTTTGTACTTGCTGTTCAGCAGAGTGGTAATTATTGCTAACAATGTGTCTTCTTTCTGTGGTTTTCAATGTGCAAATTATGGTGCAAATTTATTCATCATTTAAAAATATGTTGAGCACTTCCACAGATGGGGTTTTGACAAGAGCAAATTTAGATGTTCCTTAAATGTTCGAACTCAGAACTCACTAGGGAGACACAGATAGACACCTCCTATTTTGCATTGGAGTTAAGTGGGAAATATGTTACTCTGAAAACACCTAAGCAGACTGATTAGCAGCTTTCAGCAAATAGTTCTTCATGAGTCACATTTTTTCCCCACTGGAGAAGGGTGTCCCTCAAAATGTTTCCTGCTTCAGTCTCGGTGGGTATCCATGCTTCATCCAAATAAACAGTCAGATCCTGGAAAACTGAGATGTAGTTTCACAGTTATGTTTTTCTTTTTGTCTTTCTTTTCAGATCACGGTAAATATCTGAAAATTAACTCTTTTTTTAAATTAAATGTTTCTGCTGTTTTTCTTACAACAGCATTAAACAGGAGGGACGTTGCAAAAGACAATGCAAAAAAAAAATCTCAGTTTTAAGCACCCGTTCCTTTTAAATGCCATATGTGGACAACAACTGACAATACATTATACGTTACACAATCCTGCATGTTCCTGACTGCCATCTGTTGGCATACCCTCTAAAATCTGCTTACAGGTGCACAGGTGGACACAGCTGTTTCACAGAGCTTGCGAGTTTCAGTTCCCACTGGAAGATTTTTCTTTGGCTTACAAGGAAACTCAGGCCATGCATGAGAGAAGGAAAGACATTAAGTCAAATTCATGGAAGTGAAAAATAATACAATGTATAAAAATTTAACCACATTTTTTAGAATATTGGGCCAATATTTGAATTTATACAATTCTTCTATTGAGAGAGCTGGTCCAGAGATCCTTGCAGGCACACAGCAGGTCTCAGCTTTGACATGAAGTGAACAAATGAGTTAAACACCTCTTCCTTGGATTCCAGATTACTAGGGTGCAAATGTAACTGTGAAAGCTCTGCAGCAATACAGGTGAGTGGAAATTGTTGTGATGGGGAAAAAAGAAATCCAAACAAAAGCACATGCATTTAGTGTGATACAGAGAAAGATGAGGGTCAGTCTACCTGTTTCCTTAAAGCTTTTACTTAGATTAGTCTGGTGATGCTGTCATGTTAGTGATTGCCAGGTCACCAATTATTCAGTTCTTAGAAGCTTAACATATATAGGGACAGAAACCAAGGAATCACAACAGCCTAAAATGTTGACTGATGGTTCGATTCTCTTCTTGGGTTTTTGAGACCACTTGCAAAATTCATATCCATTCAGAACATTAAGAATACGTGGTACTGGTTCAAGCTATACTTTGCCTAGGAGCAAAATATTTTTACCAAGTCTGAGTTTGCTGCAAGTAAGGAAATTGTTTGCTGTCACATATCACTAACATAATGAAAATATGAGCAAAAGGTTGTATTCGAGCATGTTTCTAAATGTTGTCTTTTGAAAAGAATATAGTGGGCACTGACGGAAATTTAGTATTGTGGTTCAAATGACAAAGGTTTTCTATGAGATACTAACTGAAATTTAAGTGCTGGGTTTGGTTTGCTTTTTATTTTCCGTTTTAGAAAGTTCTAAATTACAGAATGCTGGTCGCAAGCAATCAGTTTCCAGAAGCCTGAAGCACCTTTTCCATTCATCGAACAAGTTTGTGAAGACTCTGAAACGGTTTGTCATTCATTTTATCTCCCAGACTTTTTGAGTTTTAGCTAGCAGTTGTTGCTCTTGTGTAATAGTGAAAAGCACCTTAGAAATGTATGTGAAGATCCCCCTACCAATGAAACGGCAATCAATCAATCAGAATGAACCTGAAAAAATCACATACATGTAAGACTGGTGCAGCTGATAGGAAAATAATGCTCCAGTTCCTACCCAAATCAATAGAATCTTTTCATTGTTACTGTTGGAAATGGATTTGAATTGCAAGAGAGTGAAATATTCTGTGCAAACACAAAATGCAGTTACCATAGTATTTTGGAAGTACTGCCTCTGTTGCTGCTCAATAATGAAACTACAGTATTTATTTCATTCATAATATAAAACACAGGGCTCAGATAACATGTTTTAATAGTCCATTGGCAAAAAGCAACACATCTAGAATTCTCTAACACCTTTAGCTAGGTTTGCAACTCACTGTGACCCAAACAACCCTCAGCCTTGATAATTTGTTTTATCAAATGGAAGTTGCTTATGCTGGATTATTTCTTCTTTCATTGCCAGGAGTGTTCAAGTTTGCTTTTTCTTCTTTGTATTTTGATAAGAGTTTGATTCTTTCAGAAGAGCTCTCCAGAGTCTTTAAATTCCCTAAGGCAACTACTTAACATATGTAACTAATTGCAAGGGTAAATATTGAAAGGAATGATCACTATAAACAGTTTTGCAGATATGCTGGCCAAATTACACTCAATTACACTAATGTAAATCCATAATAACCCATCTGATTTCAATTGAGATACTTCAGATTTACTCTGAGGCAAATGAGGGCAGAACTAAGCCCATTAATAATAAAAGGTTTGGGTAAAATTTCTGATTTTTAAGGGGCATAAAACCTCCATTGTGTAGTGTTTACTCCAGCAAAATTCTTACTAAAACTGATGTCAGTGGCTTGCAGAGATTCATAATTTCTTAGATTCCTGTAGTCTCACATCATCCAAGGTGATAAGCTTCCCAAATATTTTTCAGAATTCACTGGCTGAAGTTGCTTGATCTATATAACACAGAAGTTAAGACCAGATGATTCAATTTGTCTCCTCAGAACTTAACATCTATGATTCTTTGACTAAAATTTGGTGTGGATGTGACAGACATGAAAGGTGTTTGACAATGTTTCCTTCTTTCTTTAGGGGACTCTACTTATCTGTTATATTTTTTTACAAAGACAATTTATTAGTAACCAATGAAGATCAAATCCCAATTGTGGAAATTGATGACTCTCACAGTAGTTCAGTTATGCAGGATTTCCTGTGGTTCACAAAGGTAACGGTAGCCTAATTTCATACATTGCTTCTACAAAGTTGTTGCTAGCAGTGCATAGGCCTTAGCTCATCATTCTGAATATATGAAATGACATCATTAAAAAGCTAAATGATGAAGTGCTTTACCTTTCACTCATCGTAAAATGCAATTTTCACAAACCATTTATATGGGTTAAATTCTGACTGGGTCGCTGACAGTGGCACAATTAGCTCTTTTAAACGTATGATCCTACATAAATGATTGCTACTTGGGTACATAAAGGTTTCATGAACACTTCGAGAAGAGGCCAAAGAAATAACTAGAAGTTTTAAAGATGGTACTATGGTTATGCCATCATTCAAGATATCTTCACACTATTTTTCATACCTCAAAGAACAGTAAACCAATTTTACACAATAGTCCAAAAAGCAATTTTAATAGGTGCATGATGTTTACAGAACAACTTCTGTGTCTGATTCAATACCTGTTTCATGTTTATCTAGGCAACTCATTGCCATTCGCAGGACCTCAAAATGAGCAATGTCTACCGATTTTTCCTAAGTCCAAAATGCTTTTAGTTTCATTTCTGCTTTTGTAAATGCTGAGAACAAAAACTGATTGAACTGGATATATTTTTGCAGTTGTCTTGCATGTGGGATGATATCAGATGGCTAAGGCAGAATATGTCTATATCCGTGTCCTCATCAACAGCACTTCAAGCCAGGCAAAAGATGCTTTCAGCAGCAGCACAGCTACAGGTTGGTTGCATTGCATATTTCTAGCTATTAACTTAGTGACTTTCTGATCTCTAAGGGATACTGCCAGCTGTCCTATGGTTCACCACTCCCCACTGATGTGTTCTTTGGAGCAGTGTTATCATCCACAATGAAATGAGCTACTGAGCCTCTCTCACCAGCTGGAAGGAAGGAGTTACATTAAAAGTAAAGAGTAGGAATAAGAAAGGAAAGAAACAATAGTGGCAGACGAAGAAACAAAAAGATATGAACCAGTAAATAATGACCACAGATAAGCCTGTGGGTTTGCAGATTGGGAGTTCAAGATTTATAAGCCTAATATTTGCTGCTCAAAAGCCTCTTAGAAGGCCTATTCATTATTAATTATTAATATATTAATGAAGCATTTAAACTCTGGGTGAGATTTAGCACTCCCTTGTGCTATATGGGAACCTGCAGCAGTAGGTAGCTTCTGTCTAGAAGCAGACTGCTGAAGTTGCCAGAATAGTACTCTTGATTCACCCATGGCTCACAAACTGCTCAAGTACAGCTTCTAGGGCAGAACTACACTGACAAACAGGATGGCTATGCTGTTGTGGATTGTCAGCAGGGAAATAAAAGTGAATCTTTCATTAAGTTCTTAATTGAGCTGCCAAAATTTTTAAGGTGAAATGTACCTTTGTGCAGAGAACCAGTCAGAGACCTATTTAGACCCTTAAAAACAGAGACTAAGCAAGATTAAGTGGTGCATAGATCTTGTGTTGACCCCTCAGCACAGTGGCAGGGACAGTAGCACTACATGCACTATTCCTATCATGTTGTTAAGGCATAGCAGTGACTCTCAGGATGGTTCCATTCCAACCTGTGCTACAGATACAACCTGAGTGGTCCTGAACAGGCCATGTCATCCTTCTGTGTCTCAGTCCTCTATTTGTTATGCAAACAGCAATTACACTATCTCCAGCAGGATATTTTGACATTTATTGTAAAGCTTTTGAAGAATGGTTTTCATGATAACATGAAATCTCTAGCTGAAAGACATAAAATATTTACTTTTGTGGGAAAATACATTTTCAAAAAGATGTGTGCATGATTCTTACAGAAAAAGTATATCCAGGCCTCACTTTCTCCTACCTTTTGTTTGAATGAAGTCACCAAAGCGTCCCAGAAAAATCTCTGGTACAGTCATGGAATTAATGAAGATCCTCATATTGCTTGGCTCATGTATTAGCCACACAGCCATCCCTCTTGTTATTGCCAGTCAATGCAATAAGCTAGGTTTTATAGCAGCTATGAGAGCCAGATACTTTGTGGCCATTATTAAGAATATCCATGTGGGGTTTGTTTTACATCTTTTGGCAAAGCACGCTGTACAGGAGAGTAGCCTTCCTGGGCAACCACCTGTCTTGACTGATTTCCCCAAAGTATCCCGAAATATATGGAATGCCAGTCTGCTCTACCTTTATTGGAGGACCACCTTTGTTAAGCAGCAGCTGCTTGTCAGTCCTTTGAGCTGTCACTAGAGAAAGTTTTAACTATATCTGCTGAATGTTCCCTCTGGTGTGGTTAGCTCAGCTTAGGTAGCACGTATTCCTTTGGTTAGCTCAGTTTCATTCCCTCTGTGCAGATTGCCTTTAACAGAGCATTGCTAGTATGCACGGACTGCACTTCAAGATAACCAAGGTTCCTAGTACATTGTGTTATTATTTGCTACCAGAGATGTTAAGAGCAGAGCTTGAAGCACAGAGATATAGCAAATGTGTCCGTGTGGTATATTGCTCTGTTGAATTTCTGGCAAATTTATTGTCCTTAACGTTTGTTCTGTTAGCTTGGTCCCCTGATGAACACAGGGATTGTCACCGATCTGCCAGCCTCTAGCAGTGTGTGGCCTAATGGGATCCACCAATGGAAGGATCTCAGTAAAGTTTATACGGTTGAATACATTTTATTGAGGCAGTTAATAGACTGACTCCACGGGAATTTAGGACAGAATGGAAAAGATCAGTGACAACACAGCTGCTAAGGGACTAGACCAGTAGATTCAGAGACAACAGGGACTGTAATTTTGCCTGCTCTTACCACTAGACAACTAGCACAAACAAAACACAAGTGATGGGGTGCCAAGCTAAGCAGACCCAAAACTTTTTTAGTATATGAATTATTCACATATTTGTATTAGTAGGTACCCCCATTCTCTGCGCTGGAATGCCATTCAGAACACAGTCAGTGACAGTAAAGAACTCTTTGTTTTCACCTAGGCACATTCGTATATTGCAGTGATTATGATGACAACTAGATGGCTAACATCTACCTGCAATGATTTGTCCCACCTGTGGACACATGGATTAATACAAAATGTGTACTCAAAACACCCTGTGTTAATCAGTTATGGAGGCTAACCTCAAAAGGCACAACAGTTAAAAAAAGAAGGGAGGTGCTATATAGACATCAATAGTATGCCCTGGAGAGAGACACGTAAAGCTAAAATAGCTAAGTTATGCCACATAAAGGGCGGTCACTGTGCTGACTACCTAGAGTTTATAAACAATTTAATAATACAGTTTGTAAGTAAATATGGCCTGCTAAATACAGGTAAATAAATTCAGGATAATCTATCCGTTTACAATGTCATTAAGTTAATGTACAGCACTTCTCTAAACATACAATGATGTGCTATGCTGTGAATTCAAGTTTTCATTTTAAACTGCTCCCATTCCTATCCAGCTTACCGTACATCTCTTGAAAAGTCACAAAGTAATGAGCATATTTTAAATGTTAGGCATTTTTCTTTAAGACATCTGGGAATCTCTTCAGTGGCTGGTCACTGGATTGAGTGTGTTTGCACCTATAAGCAGATGCCTTACTGTGCGAGGAAAGGGATTTTGACCAAAATATGTATTTTATGTGGAGTCTTTTAAAATTACTTTTCTTTAATCCTCACATATTTTCCTGGAGAGCTTTGCCCTGGTAGTTTGTTAGTTTCTCCTGGTTTTGTCTAGCACATTCTTGGTATCTGAAGTAAAAGGAAAAGGGTCCACATCTCTACAAATTCCTCTGTGTTCCTTCACAAACACACCCCACAGTTCAGCTCCAGAATTATTTACATTCAACACAGATATAAGGGCCTCTTGCTTTTGTTGCTGAAAATAATCTGAATAATTTTAAAACAGAGAACAGAAAACGGAGATTATAGTTAATGACCCTAACAGAAAACACTTTAAGAGTCGAATATGAATGATTTGGGGGTAGAGGAAGAATTTTGTATCATCTCTGACATTTGGTGATGGGGAGGTTAAGATAAGCACCTAGCTCTTCAGTAAGTCCAAATCAGAAGGGCATCATTGATACCAAAGGAATCACCACTAGACCAGCACAGAGTGCTTTCGAAAATTTCATCCTTTATCTTTACATGACTGGGTAAAAATAGGAAGTTCTATCCAAATAAGTGAAGTACTTTGCAGTGTTTCCTTTTACAAAGGCATTGGGTCGTAACATTCTTTCCGATGTTCTCCATTAAATGTTGGACTAAACACTGCTGGACCAAATACATTGGAGGATCCACAATTCAATCCACAAACACAACCTAGGGAAAAACTTTTCCTTTTGCCACTGACTGATATGAGTGTAGGGGAAGGGTTTGAGAAACATCATGTGTCTAGTTTTCATTGAAGTCAACAGGACTGATGCCAGTGAGCATAAAGTTAAGTTTCAAAAAATACCACTCCTGATATGCGATAAATAACTTTCATTTTATAATTTGCTTGTTTTCTAGAATTTGCTGGGAACTCACAACTTAGGCAGAGTTTTTTATGAGCCAATCAAGGATCGACATGGCAATATGCTGATAGTTACTATAAGAGAAGTGGAGAGTCTTTATTCATTTTTTAATGGCAAATGGATGCAGGTATCCAAACTACAAAGCCAGAGGAAATCCCTTTCAACTCCAGAGGAGCCAACAGCATTAGACATCTTGCTTATAACAATCCAGGTAGTGCTTTGCTTCTCTTACTGTATGTTATTTGCTTTTGTAAAGCCTGTGCCAGACCCCTGATTTTTGGAAGAGTGTTGTAGAATTTTAGGCCTTAATCCAGTGCCCAATAAAATTAATGGCAAGGCTCCCATTGAAAGCAAAGACTTATATTACTTCCAGTGGGTCTGGGATCAGATCCTGAATATGTAAAATATCCATGAGATTCTAAAGAAATTACTTCAAAGTCCTAGCAGAGAATAGTACAGTTTCTATCAGTTTCGGGAAACCATGCTGTAGAATTCTGCAGCAAGGGATATAAAAACCTATAAAATTCTCTGGGATGTTCTTAAGCACCTATACAGACACTTACAATTTCTACACTCCATAAGATTTTTCCATCCAACCTTGAACACTAAATCTAGGTTTAAAACTTTACTGTTCTACTTAATAAACTTGTTCTGTGGGGTTCAGAGTTCCTTGGAGCCTGGTATAGTTGCTAAAGAATTCTTTGCTGACCATAACCCTCCTTTAATTTCTGCATAACATGCCCCTAGACTTCACAATTAGAAAAATACCACGGTAAGGACTGATCTTAGAAGTTGCTTTGCAAAGTCAGTTCAGTTAACATCATTGAGAGCCATGGGGTTTCAGCCCTTCAAGAATCAGGGTACCTGTAAACTCATGTTAAACATAGATAGGTCACATAAAGATTAATACATATTTTCTGTAGATAACAGCAATCTATTTCTCACAAAATGTCAGCAGACAATCTCTCTAAAACTCAGTTGCATAGTTACCCAAAATACTACAAGACAAATCATTGTTTTAGTCCCTTCTTTAGTAACCTCAACTAGACGATGACTTCTGCGGTTAATTTTTGAATTAGAGGCACTTTCTTGGGCAGAGACTGTGCGTTTCGTACCAGAAACTGACAGGCAATCAAAATATACATTACCAGGTTTTAGAAACGTTAAAAAATTTCCAAAAGACAATAAAACTTACCTGATCTATGTTAGATTTAATGTATTAAAATGTGTTAAAGGTGTAGAAAAATGTCAATCTGGGCAAAAGTTTTATATTAGGAAACCCAAAATACAGGCCTGATCAGATTTCCACAGAGATCCTAGTGGAAAAAATGTTCCCCTAATGGTTTACACATTCCTATCTAATGCCCACCCTTTCTTGTATTACTTCTTTAATCATCGAATGGGTATTTTGTTCGTGAAGTGCTTGTGAAAATGAGGGTCTAATTGCCTTGGTCAGAGCCAAGCATAGCACTGGCAGATAATTTGATGGTTCCAAGAGTAAAGGCATAAGGCCAGGTGTCTTAATCCTCACCCATTGCAGAAGCACACATTTCTCAGGATGGCAGCAGACATCATTTTTAGGGTAGTTTTGGGAGACTGCTATACATAGCCTTAAAAATGTTTCCTGGCTTCAGCAAATATACCATCATTATTAATTCCTTCTGAGCTCTATTTGTTGATAAAGATATTTGCTCAGAAAACACAGCCATTAATTAAACTTTGCAAAACACCAACCCCCATGCTCACAGAGATCTTCCTGTTGACAGCAGGTGATACAGAACAGGTTTTTGAGAGATGTAGGCTGTGACTCTACATGCATTTCTTTGGTGACAGTACTGGCTCATGCAGCCCAGGTGACAGCTTTTTCCCCGATGCTGCTCCATCTGTGTAGCTACGCACCAAACGTGATCCAGGGAACTGCTCTGCCTGAAAAATGACTGCTCCTTTTCCTGAGTTGTTTTTCAGCTGAATCGGTTCCCTGACCCAGCTCACTGCTGAAATGATCAGACAGGAGTGCAGAGGTGGGTGTTATTTAAGCTAGTTTAAATACTACAGTTGTAGAAGATTGAAACCTCAGTTTTTTAGAGCCAATTCCTGCATGACGTGGAGAGCTTAGAGAACCTCTGTATGGCTTTAAGTAAAAAGTTGTCCAAGTGCATCCAAACTACCAGAGATTATTTATATGCTTAAGCATGTGCTTAAATGCTTTGCGAATTGGGAACACCACTGAAACAAAAAGACGGCTGTAAAAACATTTGTTGCTTTTTGATCCCAAACTCTTCCGCTTATGTGGAAAAAAAATGAGATTTTTATGTAGGACTGTTTCTCTTAAAACAGGACATACTTTCCTATCACAAACGAAGTCAGCAACGCCTCCCTCCCGGCTTGTATCTGGGTTACCTAAAACTCTGCAGTTCTGTGGATCAAATCAAAGTGCTTGTATTGCAGAAGTTGCCTAACATCCTGTGTCACGTTAAAATCCGAGACAACAGCAATGTCTCCAAGTAAGTGAACGTATATGTATTTACACATGCATATGTAGAGAGAGAACATTTGTTTTAAGTTTGAAACAACTGATCAAATTTAAATGCCAAGGCAGTTTTGCCATTGCAAAATCATAGCTGCCAGCAAAGTCTGGCTCAGGTGTGTACCACCACAGAGATCAGCACTGAACTAAACAGGTGCAGCTGTGTGTCTCCAGCAACCTGAAGGCCTATCCAGAACACATACATGTGAGCCCATTGGCTTCTAAGGATAGCAGTCTGCGGTCACTCAAATTCTGCACAGTGGTAACGATCTTCCATATATCTGCTAGGAAGATCATAGCCTGCAGCCCTGATTCATCCCCCAGTTAATTCAGTGTCACCTCTTCTATTGATTTTCACTGACCACAGAGTGTCGGTGTCATGATTTTTCTGTGTATTCTCTTGTGTAATATCTGGTTTCTCACTCTAATCCACAGCAAACATACAGCAATTGAAAATACATATTCAGACAAATGCTATCAGCCATTGAACTGCTGCGTTCTGGGAAAGCCATTTTCCCTTTGTCCGTTGCTTCCCTTATCTACTGGGCAAGTGCACTTATTTGCACTTCCTAGTCCTTGCCTAGTGGGAAAAACATTTTATTGGCTTTTTTCTGGAGCTTTTTAATCCCATATCATTTCAGCAACCAGCTGATAATTTTGCATGAGGAAAGAGGAACCAGATATCTACACGGATAACAAGGATATCGAGAATGGAGTAGTTAATACTAACAAAAACTCTGGAAGGAATATGAAGCTTAGTGCTTCAGGGTTTATAACAATCCCTGACTCTTGAAGTTTAAGATCAGACCTTTATTTAGGAGCAAATTGTACCACATCTATTACTCATCTTGTAGTGCGGTTTCCTGTACTTTTTTTTTCTTGAATGTTTGGTGCTGGCTGATTTTCAAGACTGACTATTGGGCAGGGTGAATTAAGGATTTGATCCAGAAAGATGATTCCCATATTTATCAGGTCTAGAATGGACACATGTCAAGCAAACCAGGAAGTTCTTTGGCTCCAGTGAGTACAAAAGAGTCTGACACAGAAATTAAACTTCCTGCTAATTGTCACTGTTGTCATTCTCAATGCATGCTTTTTAAAATATTGTGGTAGATAGGGAATGAAGTATGTGAAAAAGAAAACCCGGAGTGAGAAGCCTTAGTGAAATATTTCAAAGGCAGTTGGACTTTCAGAGGTTTGCAAGGAATGTTCAGCCTCATGTACATGTGCTAGAAAAATTAAACTTTTCCAAGTTAGATTTTTAACCACAAACAATCAGGTTTGCACAAGTTTAGAATGTTTTGCTATATGAGGATTAAACTATCAACAGATCCCAAATGCACATACACTGAATTCCTGCTTGTGCACTGAACTTTTGTTATATTTCTAATTTTAACTTGACTCAACATACAGAGATGAGTGGGAATGGATCCAAACACTTTCTGGCTCAGAATCTGTGGAAAGTATGGATCATACTTCAGACTGCCCTACTCAATTGTTCTTGTATGAGCTCCAGATGGCAGTGAAAGCTCTCCTTAAACAGATCAATCTACCTCTGCATCAGGTATTTTCCTTTGTGGTATTTATCACCTTTTTAAAAACTGATCCTTAAGAACACAACAAAAAGCTACAAACTGTGTAACTTGCAAGTAGGGATTAAATGTTACGGTTGCAAGAAAAGAAAAGCAGAGAAGTTTTGTATTCAATTATTCTAAGTGTGTGTGGGGGGAACATCTTCAATAAAACAGTTATTTTCCTGGATATTTGAACATAGCACGATTAAGAGACAAATTTTCAATTAGCTCCTATTTTTGCGTCTGTTAGCATATTTGTGCAACTTCAGGCAGGTGCAAATAAGCACTTCTGTACAAAACTAGTAGTTGCGAGCACCTTTACCGACTTGGCAAAGAAAAGTAGGTATTTTTCCAGGCAAGCAGGGCAATTGACTGTTCTTTTGGAGGTAATAGTGAGGGTGTATGAAAGGCCTGCTGAAGACACAGCGTTTTGCTATTCTTTTACACACAGATAAACGTAGCACTTCTAAAACACAAGGTTCCAGCCCTCCAGATTGCTGTGGGTGAGGAGAGGTATCTGGCTTCTAGCTTTACATTTAGGTACAAGAAATGCATATGTGAATAAATAAAGAAGTCAGGAAGGATAATCTATGATGTGAAAGATCCATGAAAAAATAAGCTAAGGAGTTTGTTTCTTGCTTACATGAATTCCATTTTATTTTGGTCTACAAGGGTAAAGAGGGCTTAAAGTAGAAGTAAATCATCTTTATATTCACTTCAAGCTCTGTTTGTGCAGCTAGAAAGATGTGGCCTTAAAATAAATTAATCTGGTTCTACATTTCTTGATTTTTAAAGGTTTAGGCTTTTCTTTTAAAAAGGAATCCATCAGTGCTGCACCTTCTAGCCTGGGAAGAGCCAAGTAAGACTCAAGTAAATCCAAAATTAAGACAGATGGTGTGCTGCCTTGTGGTCAGTCACTCCAATTCAATAGGGCTCTGTACAGGTCTCTATGCTAGTGTATCTTCTTGGAGGTTATAGCTTTTGTGCATCTTTTTTTTTTTTGAGCTAGGGACTAAAATATTTAAATCACTGTGCAATATGTTCCTTAGGCTGCAGTTCAGCCAAGCATTTAAGCTCATCTATCGTGCATGAGAGATAGACATAAACATGACCTTGCAGTTAAACACAGTTGTAAATGTTTTGAAGACTCAGGACCAAACTTCTATGTTAATGAATTGAATTCTTAATTCAACAGATTTTTTAATATATTTTTATTATTTTTGTGGTAAACAATCACAGACAGTGACACTGGTGCATACCCAGGGTAAAATGCAGTGCTACACACAGCAGCTCTACAGCAGCCTCAGGCCAACTCCTGTGTGTGCCATTTTCTCTTGCTGCAGCACTTGTTAAACCTTTTCAGTGCTGTGTTGAGGGAGAGCTGCATATTTCTCTTAACCAACCCTAAATTGAATCTTAAAGGTTTTTAATTGAATCCATTTTCATGTTTTCACATAATTATGCAATCATAATCTTGAAAAGCACATGGCATGTGATCATTTTCTGCCTAATAAGAAACATAAATGTTGTTTTCAGGGGGGTTGTGCCTGTGTGTGTTGTTTTAATGTGGAACATTGCAGCTTTAAATCTTTATTTTATGTAGTGACATGAACCCACATTTAGCCCCCCCCCCCAAATATTTATGTTTTATAAAAATTCCGAGCTTGATGTTGTGCAAATTTTCTTTAATGTTTTATATCATTTGGGGTGTTGTTTATATAAGTGCCATGTTGTAATTCTCTCCTATTTCTTCCCCTGCGCGTGTCCCTCTACAGGCTAAGCACTTCCGTCTGTATACACAGGAGGTGTTGGAACTGGGTCACAATGTCTCCTTTCTTCTCCTGCTCCCCGCCTCAGACGACGTCTGCACTGCCCCAGGACAGAATAATCCTTACACCCCACACTCAGGATTTCTTAACCTCCCTCTTCAGATGTTTGAACTCGGTATAGTAGCTTGCTTCACCTAGAAATATTAACCCAGTCTCCTTATAATAAAATCACAAAGTTGTATCTGTTTTCCCCCTTGTCCCAGTGGAGAGTCAATAAATCACATGATGGCTTTGGCAACAACACTACCTATAACTGTGTACAAGTTATAGAGGGAGCAGAGCGGTTAAAGCATATACTGTAGCAATCGTTATTGAAATGCAAAGCATAGAGCAAAGCCCACAGTTATCCAGTTTGTGTCTATAAGCTTATTTGGAAGATGATGTTCTTTAAAAAACAGAACCAAAAAATTACACACAACATAGCAAGGTTGGAGTGTGAAAGAAGATGCAAAAAAAAAAAAAAATCCCCCTAAATTGTCAGAAGAATAATCACCAGTTTTGTAGAGAAGAATTTTTGCAGTTCCTGACTGCAGATAGTCCTGCTCAAGGTCTGACTCCCTCACAACTCTGTGAAAGGTCTGAGTGGAGTTTCCCATGTAAGAGTCATCTTTTTCCTTTGGATTCCTCAAAAAACGCAGGAGACTCAGTCCTATTGTTGTGGTGCAGGAAAAACCTGTTACTGGGAAAAAATGCCAAAGCACTGGACTTGAACCTATTTCTTTAGGGAGCACATCCTGTGCTGTAGTGGATTCAGCCCTCTTGTTCCACTGCATTGCTGACTGGGTAAGAATTCCCCAAAACAGAGTTTTCCAGCTGTCTCACAGAAGGCATAAGATGCTTTAGCTTCAAGGTCTTCTATTTCTCATTTCTTCTTCTTTGGTCCACAGAGAAAAGAAAGGTTCCACATAAAAGCAGCTCATAAAGACTTAATAGTTCTTTTTAGAAAGAGTATTATAAGTATGGGGACTGCTGAGCCTTACACATTAGTCTCCTCTGTTTCCTTCTGGCCTGTAAAACTGGAGATCCTTCTTTCCTCTGCCTTGGGGAAGAGAGAAAGATATGAGCCAGAACTGATGGGAGTCAGTACACAAGGAACCACTACAGAATAGGTCTCTAGTGGCAACTGTGTCCTCAGTGATATCTCTCTCAGGTGTTTATGTGACACCATTACCAGCACCATCGTATTTCCTATATATCATTGCTAAGTGCTGTTAGAGTCACTAATGTAGGAGAAGGATGATGAGATGTTAATGGAGGGTCTTACCAAGACTACGTTTCTGCAGGCACAATAGATCCGTGACCTACCATCATCCAGCAACACAAATTTCATTTGGATCAGGCAGGAATATGTAACTGTGTTTAGGCCACATCAGCCAGAGCACACCAAGTGGTGCCTGTGACAACTTTAGGTTTTTATGCTGGTTGTGGGAGGACAGATGACAGCTGAGCTGCCATAAAATTATGAGTGGTACAGACAGACAATACATGAGCTGGTGTAGTCTGCCAAGGAAAAGTTACCCCTTCAAAAGAAAACTAACGTAATTGAACTAGAAGAGTGAGTTCAGTGCTTTGGATCATATGGCCATGGCTGCAGAGCCCTAAAGCCTGACTTATTATCTTCTTGACACGCAACCCTGAAGTCTACAGTTAGGCTCTGCGTATTGAGCATATCATTTCTCCGTATGAGAGGTGACTGCTGCATTCACTGTGCAAATTAATGCATAAAGCATATTCATCTCTGGTGAAATTAATCTCTGGACCAGAGGTTTTGCAGACTATTTAATTCTCATTATGTGGTATGCAGGCCGTGGGCAGGAGTCATTCTCACTTCTGAGCCATAGCTTGCATTGGGCTGACAAAGCAGTAGACACTGAATGGGACGATGTGGTACAGATAAACATGCAACAGAGTAATCTCTCAAACGGCATTCTGGGTGCAGGCCTCTCTGTTTAGCAATGTTGCTGCAGTGGGAAAGCAGTTCATGGTGGAGAGAACGGTATGGAAAGCTGAACTTTACTTTTGAGTATTTTTTTGTAAGTAAGCAATCATCCGGCCAAAGGCAGATGACATTTCTATATGACTTATTATATATGTATCCCTGATGTTCTGTAAAGTGACTGTGATTCACATCTCAAATATTAGAAGCTTCCATTCCCCATTAGCTGGTGGCTACCAACTATATAATTGCATAACCACAAAAGACTATGTTGAAGTAACATTTGTTAAAGTAACATTAAAGGGTCTGACTTAAAACCACAAAGGCTAGAAACTTCAGCACTGAAGCTGAAACCGCGGCTGTAATTCACTCAAGAGTCCACCACATATGGCATATATACTGTAAGACCACACACTATTCAGACTAGATCCCTGCAATATCTAGGCATCACGCGGAAACCAGAAGGTAGAATTCCTTCTTTCACTCTTTTTTTGTGGGACTTCTATGTTCAGATTAGGCCTTTATTGTTATGCTAATGATGTTTCTGTGATTGGATTTCTTAGTTTGAGAAATTCTTCTGTTATTCTTATCATGTTGTTTGCAAGGGATAAGTAGATATGTGATGCTGGTTTTATTTCTGTTTTAATATTTATGATAATAAGAATATATGCAATTTACACTTGAAACACCCTGAAAAATATCATGCCACAATCCAGAAAAGTAACAGTAGTAAGCCAGCTGGCGTTGGCTGCTCTAACAAGATGATGCTGCACGCTTGTGTTTATTGAAGCACCAATGAATGGGGAAGTATTTCTGAAAACTTGTTCTCCCTCAGCAAGTTTCGGTATGTCTGTACTGCAGTTCACAGAGGTAACTGGTAAGTTTTGCCTGAGCAATTGCAGGTTCTGGAAGAATGTAGCTTTAAGAGGCCAGGTAAATTAACATTTGTGAAGCTCCAGGGCACTGTAGTGTTTCTGTCTCTGCTACCTAGTTACCTCTTTCAGAGGTAGCTCGGATAGCTCTGTGCTACTCCAAAGTCAAATTACACAAAGCAAGAGGTCATTTCTGACCTTTCTTTGTTACCCTTCTGCGTGAGAGTTCAGAGGATGATGTGTGATAACACCTAAGTTTTAATTGTTTCACCCAAACTGTGATATCACTGAAATGCTTTTACTGCTGAGTCATTTACATTTAAGTTACTGATTTAAGCTAGCCTAGACCAAGAGAAAGTTATCATTCTTCAAAATGATACTTCCTTTCTGAAACACTCAATTAAAAAAAAAAAGATGAGTTTCATTTTCCACTCATGTCACTACTTTCTTGATAAAAGAAATTATGAGCTATAAAAGTCTCAGAAACAGCCTTTCTGATTAAAGTTAGCAAGGGCAAAACAGCCTCTGGAGTTGCATACTAAGGACCTGATTATCCCTTCACTTAGATATAAATTAGAAGTGACTCTTTTGAAATTGGTGACGTTACCGAGTAAATCCAGTGTAAATGAGAGAATTAGAGCCTCTATTATTTATTTCTAGCTTAAAGTAACCCATCCAGAAAGTTAGTAATTATATTTAATAAAATTTGTGTTCTGAAAGCTGAGGATTTCATATTTCATAACAAGAATATAACAGTGTTTCCTTTGCACTTGGTCTTTTCACAGTTCATTTTTGCTGTTACAAGGAAAAATTTATAAGCCTGTATTGCCGCCTTTCTGCTGTCATAGAGCTGGACTCTCTGAAAACCCAGCAATCCCTAAGGGAAGCAATTTCAGACAGTGAAGTCGCTGCAGCCAAACAAAGACACCAGCAAGTTATAGACTACATACAGGTAATAGTCTGTTTCTGACTATTCCAAGGAGATTTTAAGGTGGCTTTCTTAAAAATTGCATAGAGCTGTAATTTGAAATCTAAATGGAGAATTATTCACAGACGTCATAAAAAGAGCAGTTGTATCAAAAGTGCAATTCTGGTTTTATGAAATTCAAACCCAGAACATGATTTCCTTAGTTGTTGCTTTTATACAAGGATTTTTATGGGTAAAATCAAATGACAGTTATACTAGACTGTTATAAAGAAATGTGTCAGTCTGCTTGTAAAACTCTCTCCCATCTAATGTGAGGTAAGCTAGTACCATGCTTGGGCATTCATTTGTGTAATAGTTTTTCTCTGTGAATTGAGGACGTTTTTCACCATGATAAATTGCCAATTAAAAAAAATTAAAATTAAAATTCAGACTAGGTTGTGGAGACAATCTTCATCAACAACATCACAGTGAAGAAAGCTCTGCATGCAAGATGGCAAGCTAGCCCCAAAAGCATCTGTAAGTCCGTCCAGCACCATGCAGTGATACTGCTTCAGTCCCCCAATGCAGAGGGATCACAAATGCTATCATACTTGTCTATATCTTGCTTATTCTCTGTCTCTCACACTGATTTTCCTGCACTGCTCCCAGATCAGGACTTTACCTACTCAACTCGGGGATCTTCGAACTACACCCCATTGTGCAGCATAGCAAGGCCTGTCCTTTGCAAACCATTTTGGCAATTGGTTATTTATAATAAAACTCATGACCTTTGCAGAGTGCACCTATGGACACGGTTGATCTGTCTTTCTACAAGTGAGGTGCAGATAAGTTTACAGCTCTGTATTCTTAATATTCAAGCAGCCTTCCATTGGAATAGGGGCCAAGACAATCATTTATCCCATTGATAATATGTTTGGCCCTCCATTACTGTGAACAAGATGATAATATTTCTTTTCCTCTTTGCTCTGAATTCAGACCCCCTTTGCCTTGTCCACTTTGGAGTTTTTGGCAACCTGGAGGGGGGTAGAGAGGAATGTTCCATTGTACTTTCACCACTCAATCATCTCCTTCCTTCTCATCTTCTGATTCTCACACTCAGAAAATCTAGCTTTTTTCCCAGCATGCAGGAGAATTTGGAAAATTTTTATCCTTCACATCAAAAATAAGTATACGTATATTAATATGCATGCACTGTATAGACAGTTCTGTGTTCCTCTTCTCCAAAGTGTCTGAGTCACATATATACTCTGGAAAAATATGGGAGAACATTTTAAACTTCAGTGTTTTGTGCTGAATTATTGTGACAGTGTATTAGCCTTGTTAGGCTTCCTCTCAAATGAAAACCAGCTGTATTCCACCTATTGGCAAAAATATCTCAGCCCACCACATACCGCAATCTTCAGTGGTGACCACAAAACCGCAAGAGCATTTGTGTGATCCTAGATCTAAGACAGTGCTGAAGTCACTACACAAACCAAACATTGTAAAGAGCAAGGGAGTCTATATAAATGCAGTTCTGAAAAGGAGTCAGAGGGCAACTGAAAAGTAAAAATTAAAAAAAAACCCAAAAAACAGCAGATAAGGTACTTGGAGTCTTTACCAGAATGTTACACAGCAAGAAAAGAAATCTACACACACCGAAACTAAAACTGAAGTTAAGCTTTAATTTATACAGCGTAAAGCTTCAAACATTCCTAAATTGTAAAAGAACCACAGTTCATTAAAATGACTGGTCCATTATCCCAGGAGACACTGCAGAATGGCATCAGGGAGAAAACCGACAGGATTTGCATTTTATTAAACCGCATGCAGTATGATTTTTGTTTGGGGTTGAGGGAGGATCACAGAAAGGGAATATAAAATCTCCAAAATCAAATAGATGAGATGTTTGCTAACTCGCGTTCTCTTCATGGAGTTACACTGAAGTCTTGAAATGATGTAGGATTATGAATTAATCTCTGAACCATTTGCTGTTCTTATCAGTGTATATTCTTAGCTCAAATTAACTCAGTGGCAAGGCTTGCACTGACATCATTGGAGCTGAGATTTCACCTTTACATAAAAATGGCCATACTAGGTCAAAACAAAGATCCATCTATCCAGCTATCCTGTCTCCAACACGGCTCATCAAGAACTATCCTAGCTAATCCAGCATCTACAGTATCCTTTGGCAATAAATTCCACACTTTGAATGTGCATTTTGTGAAGAAGTATCTCCAGCTAAGAGGAGGTGCTGGAGAACTCGTCTCAGAGTACCTCAGTCTGCAGTCTCCTTTCCACTGATCCCTCTGTCGCTTCCCTATTTGATAATACTCACTGCACAAAGCACCACTCACTGCTGCCTATCCATTTACTGACCCAGGCTTCTCATTCTGCCTTCTTGCAGAACGTAGCTTGTGTAACTGTAAAACAGTTTCCCTTAAACACTGCAATATTAATATGAAGGCTCACTTCTTTAAATGCAGAATCTTCCGTAGCAAGAGAAGTACACGGGAAATTCTAGAAAGGATACTGCAGCAGAAGGATATTATACTCACAGCTACTGTCATTTGCTGGTTGCAGCAACATTTGCTCAGTCATCAAAGATCTTGAATTGCTTGAAGATGTTAAAAGTGTTCCCTTATCAGAAGACTCTCAAGACCCACATTAAGCAGCACCTTTCCTCTCTGCATAGATACTTAAAGCTATACCCTGCTATTGATTTAGGCACTTGTCTCTTATTGCCATCAACAGGCATGTGTTAGAACTGTCTTAATGTAGATTTATACTACTAAAATGCATGCAGACCAAAATTATGATAAGGGAGAAAACCTGCAGTTTGGCTCATAGCTGTGCTTCAGCCCTCCAGGTATGTATACTCTTCCACATGTATGTATATTCTTCTGTTAAAAACTAGGTTTGATCTGAGCACTCTGCTTTTGAACATAACCCTGGGTTTGCAAGGATGCTCAAGAAGTCTTGCTTTCATTCCAGTACAGAATGAAACCAACTTCCAAGTGTGCTAGAAAATTGATCAATTTTTTTTCTCCATCAAAACACAACTTTAATTTTCTTTCCATGTCAGAGTTTAGGCCTCGATTCACCCCTCCTAACTACAGGTTCTCAATTGAGGTACCTAATTTGAGAGTCTGGTGGCCCCAGGCAGCCTCTGCAGTGGTGGAGGAGATCAAGCACCTAACCAAAGGCAGTTCAAACCACCTAAATCCAAAGTGTCCTGTCAGGGGATCCTGCTTCTCTCTGTTGGCAGTGACTACACACCTACTTGGGCACTCGAAGAAAGCACACACTTTGGTAAAATTAATACACAGACTTAACTGTACTTTTTCATCATTTTTTTCTCTACAGCAAATTGATGAGATCTGGAGGGAAATGAGATGGATCACAGAAGCACTGCAGTATGCAAGATACAAGCAGCCAGCAGCTGGCCTACCCATAAAGAAGCTTGTGGATCTTTCAGAAGAACACTCTCAAAAGAAAATCAGTTCAACCTCTTCACATATAGATTGTCTTCCTTCACCTCCCCCTTCACCTGAGGCTAGAATCCAGAGGAGAAAAGCTGTGAGCGGTAAGAGAACTTTTCTTTGTTCATCAAGCAAAATCTTTGAACTCACTTTTAATTATAACAGTTCTTGTATGTCTTTTTATAAAAGGAGTAAATTTTTTCCCATACCTGCCAAGGTATTCTAACAATCCTTTTACCAATCATTCGCCACTCAATATCCTGAGATACTTCTACAGTCTTTACGATCATTTCTTGTTTTCAACTACTCAGAATAATCACTCATCATCAGCCAACTTTGTCACCTCACTGTTGCAGATCATTTAATGAACAGGTTGGAAGGGACAAGTGCTATCACGGACTTCTCCATGATGTCCAGAATTAGTATAATCCATCCACAGTGAAAGCTGACTACATCATTTGTTGTCTACACCAACAATCTGCTATCAATATATGGAGGGAGCTTTATCTCAATTACAGCTTCATTGCTTCAGAAGCTGTGGTAAAGAACCTTGTCAAAAGCTCTTCAGAAATCTAAGGATGCCTGCATATTAATTGTGCACATGTTCGGAGTTTTATTAGACTGGTGAGACATGAATTACTAAGCAAAAGCTACTGACCCTTTCCCATCACTCATGTATCTATCTGTTCTTCACCATAGTTTCTAATAAGTTGTCTGGAATCTAAGTCAGACTTTTCCATAGTCTCCATTTGTCACCTTCTGTTTCTCTGATATTACAGCCATTTTCTTTCCATGCTTTGACTGCTCCTCTGCTTTGGAGCAATTCTTTCTTTGCGCCTCTTGCTTTGTTTTGATAGAGCAAATTTTAGTGCCAATAGTCCAGTTTGATTTAACAGACATTTTCACGTACCTCAGTGTTCTCAGTGCTTTAGACAAGCACTTTAAAACACAGAATTACACAAATAAGTACCCACCTCATTGACCATTATTGCTTTTCTGAACAGCTGGAAAATTAAACTGGTGAAAGAAATGGATCACAGCAAATAAAGATGAAGCAAATTAAACGGTAACACCTAATTTGCTAACAGAATAAGGACTTCGGAGAAAAATGTAAACCATCATTCTGCTGAGCTGCCTTTAAGCAACGAGTAAATGAAACAGTAGAAACAAAAGCAACAGATGTTGCCATGACCGTTTTGGTAATAATAATTTGTTTTTTCAAATTGGCAGTTTTATACAGTTAAGAAAAATGAATAAATCTGCTCTGATTAGATTAGGTTAAAAGAAAAGAAACCCAAAGACGATGGTGCTTTGATTCGCTCCATTACACAGTCATGTTCTTTCTCAGCATCTCTCCCTGAGCTAATTTTTCCCCTGTATTACAGACCATGAATGCAGAATAATCCTTAGCTCTGGCACCATGTAACCTAGAGCATTATCTTGTCCTGCATGGGCTTGATTCATTATTGCTGTGCTGTATGGTAATTTACACTAGGTCAAAGTGAATAGTCAGCACTGTATAAAATCTACGTTTTTTTCCTTGGATCTAACATAAACTATCCAGGGCAGTGGAGCATCAAGCCATTCTATCACATATGCCACTATTTATTATGTTATTGATCCTTCTGTAGCCAAAAGACAGCAGTGATCTCAGTGCCAGTGTGAGTTTTGGTCAACAAATTCACATTTGAATTAGGTGTGTCTGCTTTGGATTTGCACATACCTAATGCACCTAATGGGAAAAAGGGTAGCTTTTGTTCATCTGCCTCCATGCCTTGCCTCAAGCCTCTTACGCACACATACAGTCGCACCCTACTCACAGAGGTATAAATCCGGAGCAACTGAACAGACATCTTTAATAAAAAACAGAACCTGGATTAGAGTTTCTCTCTCTCCTGAATCTCCAACTCCATGAAATTTGGTGAAAACAAGACAAAAGAAAATAGATCTTTTCAGAACTTAGTCCCAATTCAAATTCAAATTCTTTCCTGTACTTAATATAATAAATGAATCCTTTTTGGTTTTCCTAATTCTACCACCACCTCTCTAGCACATCTATAAATCCTCCCTGACTACTGTATTTGCTGTCACCTAGGGCCATAGACAATTCCACAGAGGAAACACACATACATTTTCAGAATTGTAGATTTGATTCTAAATTGAGAAAAAAAAAAAACATAAATGACAGTTAAGCAATTTCTCTCCTGTGCTTGTCTTCTTAATCAGTTCTCTTTGCAGACTCCCAGCCCTGCTCAGACGAAGAAGGCTGCTCTGAAGTATTCCTTCCAACTGACAGTGACTATGACTCCAGCGATGCATTAAGCCCCAGAGAATTAGACCTGATTTACTCCTCCTCACACGACATATCCCAGCAGGCAGGCAGTGGCCTGGGTGGCAGTGCACCTGATGTTCTCCAAGTCCACGACATGAAGCCTTGCCTAACATTGAAAGAAGGCCTGACAGAGTGTAGTGCCTTTGATACTAATGCTGAATGTTGCACAGAGTATATGAGCAATCTAACAATGTCAGGGCTTACATCGAAAAGCATAGACAAGTCCTCTAGCTCCAAGCAGCCGTTGAGCTTTTTAGGGAAAAAAAAGCTAGGGAAACATCAACATTACAACTACTTCAGCCGGCATCATCGCTGGCTGCGTGTGCACAGCGAGACACAGTCTGGCTCTCTGTCTGAAGGCGTGTATACTCAGCATCTCGTGAGATCTTCAGATTTGTCTCAAGAACCTACCTCCAGCGAGCAGTTAAAGATTCCCATCGATGGGTCTCGGAGCACTTTCTTACCTCATGCATCCAGCCTTCCAGAAGATGGGAAAGGCAAGTATGAGGAATCAAGGCAGAACGTCCATAGGATACATGTGGAGCCTTACAAAACAACATTTCTGGGTGAAGAGAGCAAGTCCTGGGCAATGAGCACACAGTCTGTAGAACATAGGGATGTGCACAATGCTATGCAACAGATAACGGGTCCAGATGACCAGTCGGGTTCTGCGGTCTCAGAAGTCTTCAGCAGCACACTTTAACCCCAGACTTCTGCATTGCTTCCCATTGCTTCACAATGAGATAGTGAGCATTATGCATACAGGGCCATACTTTCAAACCACTTGTAAAAATCCAGCTCCTGAAATGGCAACTCATGCCGTGCAAAAGAATCCTAATCTTTTGACTTCATCACCAGATTTCTGGTCTTACAGGGGTATCTGCCATGACGCAAGCATTATTATTGGCACCTGCAGTTTTGCAGGTAGAGTCATAATAGTCACCACATAACAGAACAAGCTGTGGCTGCAAATCTAGTAATCAGGTTTCGCAGGTCTCTTGATTTCCATATATCACTGAGCATGCAAAATTTTAAGCATGAGTGGTTCTGCCTGCAAGTTAGCAGAAACTGTAACATCCTTGGTGTCCTCATGTTAGGACTGTGTCCTAAACTTCTATTAACCTGTTTTCCACCATTTCCTATAAATTTTTCTACTTCTCAGCCTTCTTGAATGGATTTCAGTTGCATACAACTAAAGTGCTAACTGGTCTAGTAACACAGTTAACCCAGAGTTTCTAGCCACTTACAGAGAAATGAAAATTCTTCCAGTATCTAGAAAGTGCAGTCTCTGAATGCTGTCAGAGCCTGACATAATTATCACAATGTTTTGGTTTGGTTTTTTTTTTTTCAGGAGCTTAGATTTCAAATTATATAAGTTTTTCAAAGTTATTTTAAAAGCTGCGGAGGTGAACCTTTGAGGTCAAGAGCAGGCAGAATGAAGCCAAGTTCTGAAGGAATAACATGCAGGGTCTAAGTGAGACTGAAGCAAAGTTTGGTCTTTTCTTCTGCCCGCCACAAAAGAGCACATTTTGTTATGTTGGAGGCACTCCCATACACCCATTGGAAAGAAATGCCCCTACTTGTAATATTCACTGTAAACTTCAGTGGTATTTGATCACCATGTCTGAAATTAGGATATTCTGGCAATTCAGATTTGGGAAATTTGGGGTGCAGTTTGAATCTCTGATTTTTTATTTGGGCCACCAATAAATATTCATATCATAAGGAGGGTGGGAGGTGAAGTTTTAGCACACTGTATTTGTCTAAAGGCAGATCACAGTGAGTCATTATTTTGTCCTTTGCAACCAGAATAAGACTTACAGTACTACCGAAGATGATCTCAAAAATGAAATCTGTATTAATGAGAACCATAACATTTGAGTCACTAAGAAACAAACTAATGTGGAGAGAAATCCCAGCTGTTGCACAAGCTTTAATTTTTCTTAAACAGTTCTTGAAGTTTAATTTTATAGGGCACATTCCTGCTGGTTAAATTCCCTCACTCCATGTTTGCGCAGCCTTCTACCTTTCAATTTTTCAGCCTCCAGGTGGATACATTCTAAGGCCTCCAATAAAGAGATTTGAGTTAAATAGTTGAGTTTACAAGTCCTTGAGGTAAAGGTAAGGATTTGGGCCCATGATCTGTGGTCCTTATTAAAATAGCACTTCCATAACCCCAGTGCTATTAAAATCCCTGTGAACTCAATCCATAAATTCAAAAATAAATGTTATTCACTATTTTATGCTTGGTCAGTATGTGGAAGCCAAGAAGAGTCTTTGCAGTGATATAAGGGCAAAAACTTTCTATAAGGGATTTACATTTGTAACTTCTCTTTTTGGGAGAGGGAAGTTAACTTTTTGCACCAAAAATATTCATTCATTACCTGATCCAAAGCTCGGTGAGGATGGAAAGACTTCCATTCACTTCCACAGGCTCTGAATGAGACCCATACTGAAAATTCCTGTGGGTGAGAAGATGCGGGGGGGAGCAGAAGGGTCCGTGCCAATTTGCAGCTAGAAGGACATACATTGTATGTTTTATGCCACATGGAACTGCATGGGGAAAACCTGACTCACACACCATAGACCCAAACAGTGATGTTTTACTGTCACTGAAGGCAGTAACAGCTTGTTACATTAGATTATGTTCATTAGCAGAAGGCTTTTTACCAGGGAGAGCCAAAACAATATAATGTTCATATTCAGAAGTCAAAATAATTTACATTGTGTTCTAGTATACAGCACCTAGCCCAGGCTCCCCCGATCTGTTTAGCCTCTAAGTAAAACTGCCTTAAACCTGTCTATTAAAGAATAAAAATAACAATATGCTGAGGCCATATGTTTTTGCAGGAAGTGATGTTCCTAAATGAAACCCACCTTGCTTTGCTTTGGCTCTTCGGGAACAGTGAGGGGAAGAAGCAGCAAAATCTACAGCAGAACAGGTACACACTGCTGGTTAGATAAGGATGTAAAAATCTCTGTTATCTACTCCTGCTGCTGGACTTTTCCAGAAGTAGTCATGTATCAATACAGAGCTGGATTCTTTCCTGGTAGAAAGGGCTTGACTTCATCATAATCTTCTGTACTAAGATGGAAATTGACTCTGGGAGTGCACATGCCAGCCACAATCTATCCCATCTGATTTTAGCCTTGTTATATGGAAGTAGTGTTTACATGACGTCCAACTGGCATGCTACCTTGATCCTGTTACCTCTAGATTGAGGTTCTTCCACATACTTTAATAGTCAAACTAGTAATTGATAGTTCTGACTTAAAATACATCTGGTTATAAAGCACTGAATTATCTTTTGGTAGAAATATGTGTTCTTTGTTCAAAATTGCTATCCCTATCTATTCAGTGGGTGACTGAGTAAAGCAGCTCCTTAAAAGAATAGTAATGAACACCGAGAGATAAATAAATAGTAGAAAGCGGTGCCTTTCAAGTACTGTCATAATACTAATGATAATACTTGTGGGGTTCTCTTAGGAAGCTCACTCACACATTTCACAAGCAATTCAGAGGAATCCTGCAAAATACAGCACTGTTATTCCCACTCCATAAAGGCACGAGTGACTCTTCTGAGTAGAGCTTAGAGTAAAGGCTCACAGTCAGGAATCAAATTAAAATTAGGAACTCAGACTTTTGCTTTAATTACTAGGAACCCTTTCTCCAGGTTGAGCCAGCGTGCCCCTCCAAGGTTTCTTGCACAGAAATGGGAAATGCTGTGGCTCAGAGCCCACAGCATACTAGAATTTCATTAGCCAGCAGACAGCTCATTTGAATGAGTCTGTACCCACTTTGTATCAGCTGAAGCTCTGCTCTAAAATGGGTACTAAGGCTTTGCAAACTTCTGGATCTCTCCCTCTCTTACTCATATATCTTGCCACGGAACCTTTGTCCTGCATTTTCCAGGGAGAAAATATACTCCAGGTGAAAATATACACCTGGGCTGAACCCAGTCCCTCCTATTTCTAAGCATGACTTGGACTGGCTAGAAAAGAATAGAGTGCTTTAATATTACGACTCAAAAAAAACCCAACCAAACAACAAAAAACCCAAACACGGCCCATATCTCCTATGGTCTAGAACTTTCCTGTTTCTGCTGGTAGGAAATGAGATATAGGTAAACTGCAAGGTTTACACTCAAAATTCTTTGCACCCACAAGAAGGCAGTCTGCCCATGGACAGCTTGCCTCAAGAAACCTATGGCTCAAGCATTTATTTCCCATGCTTGTATTATGTTTTTTCTTTGCCTTTAGATATCAATTAACAAGCAGATTTTCTATACGGTAAGAGCACACACAGAGAAGTCTATAAATTAATATTTTTAAATATAGACATTACAGGGGGAAGGGGAAGATGGAATATTTTATCCTGAACATTTATGTTTAGAGTGTTTCGGAAAGAGATGGCGCATCTTTAAATTCTCTATGGTATAAAGAAATGCATTAAGTTGCTGGTCAACTCTTTTAAGGTGTTTAAATGCACGGCTCATGACTGTTATGTAAAACTTCAATACAGCCTTACAAACAACAAGGGTATAGTGTATTTGAAAATATGGTATACAGCTTGGAAACTTACTCTGAATTTCTCTGAGGTGTTGAACTTTGCCATCAGCAAAAAGTATTTTTAGTAAAGAGGCCTTGAATTTTCAGACAACGGAGATTTCATCAGGTTGGGTCTCTGATTTTTCCACTCCAGAAAAACATTAAATAGCTAGAATACTTTATTTGCAAGTATAATTTATCTTTTGATTCCATGAAGTAGAATTCGTAAGGCTAAATCATGCCCAGGAGTGAGAAGCAGAGCTGTCGGCCCAGTATATTCTTTGCAGAAATGAAGAGCAACTTTCCCGGAGGTGGGATGAGAGTTAACTCCGGGAGCGTGCTTTGGCCAGTAGTTCGCCCCTTTTGTGCAGGCACCAGCTACAGCCCTCTCTCCTGCTAAGTACACATTTGCAAAGTCATTAGGAGTCGTTTCGTTGATTTGACTGGGCTTTGGAGCAGGCCCCATATATTGTTGAAAGCTCTATGATCCTACCAGCTCAGGGATCATCTCTCCTCAGTGCTGATGTTTACGTGCTGTCTCATACCGGCCTTTTGGGGTGAAAGAAGAGCCAGGCTAGAATATCTTCCTCAGCCTTTTCGTACCACAGCATCTTGGGCAAGATTTAGCCTTTAAACCAGTCATCCTGTAATAGGGGAATGCGTTACTAAGCTTGTCTGTCACTAGGCTACAGAAAACCTCCTGTTTTGCTGGTCAAATAATAAGAACAGATTTTTTATGTTTATTGTTATTTTCTTTCTGGGAAAAGCTATGCGAAATCGATCTAACATTAGAGAAACTGACTGGTGTAGCACTAATCCACCTTATTACTGTGAACTGTAGTAATTTACTAAGCAGATTTTAAGCTAAACACATAGACTTTTGTGTTTTACTTTATATAAAGGTCAGTTTGGGCCCAATCCTGCTGTCCTTGGACCTCACTCCAGGTTCTTTTGCACCAGTGTAAATCAAGAGTAGTTCCACTGAAGCTGAGTCAGGTATTATCTTGTATGAATCAGCATACCTCCACTCGCTCAGAAGGCTGGCTCAATACCAGCTGAGGATCTGCATCAGTAGAGTCATCACGAAAACACCACATTTATGCTCGTGTAAAAAATGATATGTGTCAGGAAAACAAAGGGGTTTTTATCTCATGGAATATTCCCCTAGAGGTCACAGGGACCGTTGTCGGGGCCGGGCTGAGAGAGCGAGCCCACCATGCTGCTGTGTTACCAGTTGGACTGGGGGGGAATACACGCTGCGTAATATAGTGCTACACGTTATAATAGGGACCAAATTTCTCTCCCATCTTATGCAAATGAATCCCCTAATGAATGCAATGGCAGTTCCAGTTGTTTTGCTGATAAAAATGAAGACTGTTTCAGGTTATTGGGGACTTGGGGGAGGGGAAGAGGGGTTGTTTGGTTTTTTCCCCTCAGAGAAAAAGTAATTTAAGTGAAATGTGCAAGGCAGTGTTTAATTGCTTCCTGCCTTGTTTGTACATAGCAATTTGGCTGTTTATTGGTTGTCTTTGTTCAGATTTTTATTGTAACTTGTTGCTATATATGCAACCGAGCGTATGTTAAAGTTTAAACTTTGGTACATAATAATGCACAATTTTATGTGCTTTAAAACTTTGTAAATATATAGATGAACAATGTATGCTGTGCTAACTGTGATCTTGGGACTTGACACAACAATATTTTCATGCATATGTACCTGCAAATGGTTTGAAAATAGCAAAATATATATTGAGGATGGCCATGAGCCAAGAGTAAATGAGTGCCGTATGACTCATGCTTCTTTAATAATTCCTGAAAGAGGCATGTATAGTACATAAAATAGACAATAAAAATAATTTTCAAGACTACAAATATTTTTTATAACTTCAGATATTAAATACTATTTTAGAAAAAAAGATTGGTTGGTAAAAGAAATCTTAGGTTTATTCAAGTGAATCATTGTCATAAAAATGTTCTTAACATAGATTTTTTTGTTTGATCTAATATCATAGAAACCTAGGTCTTTTAAGATTTAGAAGACTTGAAATGCTCTTGCATTCTTACAACTCCTGTGATCTTCTAAAATTATGTACTTCAAGTCTTCTCCCTCATTAACAAAAAAATGCTCGTGTATACATTCACATAATCCTAAATACCATGTGTACTTGTGTATAATCTTTAAACTGTATTTTCTGAAATATGTTCTATCTGACCACCATCAGGTACCCATGTATGGGAGCTTTACAATCCATGGAAATCTGAATGTAGTTTGTGTTTTTCTCTGAATTCTTTTATTTTTATTGGAAAGTGGCTTTTTCTAAAGCCAAGCTTTCAAATATGGTCTCCAAATTTTGCTTTTCGTCTACACATTCAGAAACCTAAATGAAATACGCATGGCTTCCAGAGTTGGTGGGTAAAAATAACCTCCCATCAAAGTCAACAGAAATTGAAATTCAATTTATATAAATGTAAATGCCTTAATACAGAAGTGATATCGGGGCAGTCAGATTTGAAGCGGCAGCTTTCTAATCTGCATGTTACAAGCGCAGAAGCTGCTGGCATACAAGCGCCTTTGCCTCAAAGCAGCGAACAGCATAAAAACCTCGCAGGCTGACGGCCTGAGCCCTCTTCCTCCAGGCCTGGGGCTGGCGTACGGGCTCTCAGCCTTCAGCTGCGTATTTACACTGACAGCCAGACAGAACCCGCTCTGCGTTTCTGGTGTGAATCTGGGCTTTCAAGCCACGTTGTAAACACGCTGTATTGTGGGTACGTGTCATCTGCTTGTAGTCGAGAAACACCCCAGATATTACCCACTGAGGGAATGACCTTATGAAAGGGAAACACACACTTCTGTTGCGATTCCTCTGTTTTTCACATATTCTTGTACACAGAAAAAAGCACGGCGACATTTCTAATGTAGTATAAAATTGGGGTACTGTATTTACACAAGAGACGTAAGAACAACTCCATTTTGAATGCTAAGTGAAACTGGAAGGATTCTGCTTCAGGTCACTGTTTACCTTGTTTCAAAGACGGACAGGTTGCTAAATGTATTTAACTACCACACTGTCTGAGCCTCTCAACGTTTCACGTACCGTTCTCCCTTTTGTACAGATAATGCCATAATTGGAATAAGTGACATGCCCAAGGTCATGCAGAGAGCACGGACACAATTTTCTGGCTAGCATCCTTACATCTTCAATCATCCATAGCTCGTGCACAAGTATATATGGTAATGTAAATGTCGATAAATGTCTGTATTTCAGCCATGACATGCCAACTCACTGCAAGCTTCAGAATAACAGCATCTTACTGGAGTATCTGTGGATATTTTTACACATGGAAAATATTTTAACCAAAACACAGCCAAAGTGGAGTTAAGCAGCAGAGCAAAACAATTCTTAAAATGTAGATAAAATGTGACTGTCAGTCATTTCTGCTTCCTTGATTTTTAATTTCAAAACATTAAGATTGTTACCACCTTTACTAAGTTAGTAAAATAAAAAACAAAACCAAACAAATGCAAGTAATTAGCCATGTACAGTAACCTAAGAAATTAACTAGAAAACACACCGCAAGACGGAAGGATTTTTGTGTGCATGTACTTCAATTACTTTGGTGCATTTTTGCATGTACCATGCATTTTTAGGGCCTGGTTGTTTGTATGTTTTGCTTGCCCCGAGCTGAGATTTCTTCTTAGTGTAAGAAGATAAGTAGGTGAACACTGCAATTCTTACCGACCTTTATAACAAGTTCGCTGTGGTTTCTTGAAGGACAGTGCTGTTTTATAATTGCCTCTGTGTTCTATGCTGTTGTACTGAAATGCTTTTAAACCAACTGGAAAGAAGTTAACAAAGTCCTACAGGCATGTTTTTGACTCGTTCTTCTGACAGCAAAAGAAAACCATTTCGCTGTTCCATTCAAATGTATTAACTTATATAAACTGTCATCTCTCTGAGCAAACTATTAACTTATTTTTTAAGTCTGTCTTTAAATAAAAGCTTTGGGTTTGATTTGGGTTTTTTGTTTGTTTTGCAAACACAGTACAAATCTTTATTAACAAGCTTTGTCATTCTCCTCCCCAGACTGCTGTTTTCAAAGTCTTTTTTCAAACAAATATATGTTCATTTAGAAAGGGGTTATTAAAAATGTTTCTATTTTCTTAGAGTTTTTAATTAATAAATATTAATTAATTAGTCCTAATTGATCAGTAGGACTTCTGCTCTTTACCTGTGTGAATAGCAGATCTAATAATTCTGATTGTCCAGTTCATCTTTATTATACCAAACATGCAGGAAAAAAAATCAGGTAGAATCTCCTCCCCTCTGCTACTCACATAAACACTCAGTTACAGAGAAAAAATGGTAAACTGAGCAGCAATTTTTGAGCTTTATAAACTAATATTAAAGTCAATTTAAAGACAAAACATTGCCTTTTATACCAGTAAACAGAAATGCTTTGTTTTGGAAATATCAAAATAAAATCACTGAATTTGGTGACATGGGCGTTTTTTTGACTGAATCAATGTGATATTTTCAAAATTAAAATTAAAATATTCTAAAATTTCAACGAAATTCCATTTTTCAGGGGGAAAAAAGGCAATGCCAGAGTGTTTTGTCCAGCACTGTTTGTAATCACTTTCTGAAAATCCTGAAGCAAAACATTTCAAGTGTGTCTGCCTTCATTAAGTGGTGATAAATAAATCCATAATAGATGACTGGGTTGAAACGCCCTTTGGTACGAAATGCCGACATCTGCCCCTGCTGTTGGTTTTAGTGGTACTCGGGAGCGCTCCTCACTGCTGAAAATCAGGCGTTTTGTTTAAGTGCTTAATATTAGTCACACGCGTATGAGAACGTGGCTCCGGCTCCCCTCAGCTGTGATCATTTCTGGACCACAAAAGCTTTTGCCGCCTACGTGGAGGTTCTTCACAAGAACCCGCGTGGCCTTCGCCTTTTCCCATATTGCTTTTTAAAATGTTTGAGAAAGGAAAATGTTGCTCTTTTTTTTGTGTATCTTCTTTTTCCCTGAAATGGTCACGGAAAGAAGCTAAATTAGAACTTGGGCTTGAATAGTTTAACGCCCGATTCTCATGGCTACATGTGCTTTGAACCCAGCCCCAGCAGAACAAGGATTTTTTCAAGCCTTCTTCTGGGGCACACTTGCTCCTTCCCCCTTCTGTGCCTTGTGGTTTCGTTCTGATCCCCTGCTCTCTCGTGGCTCCATCCTGATCCCTTTCTTCCTTGAGTCTGAGTCACAAGAGCAATAACCCTGCCTGCTTCGACCTACTCAGTGCCTCAGCTGTTAGGGTAAAGCCCACGCTCCCGCGGGACTCACGTTTGAGTACAACCCCAGAATTGTCAGGGCTCTGGCTGGCAGTGCTGCCGAGGGGACAGTCTAAGGCTCTATTTTAATCTTCTGGAGTCTGGCCAAACACTGGAACGGAGCTGCCAGCACGAGGGGGGCCCTCCTGCTCACTGCGCCTGACCTCCCATCAGGAGAGGTGCTGGTGTGTTCCTTCTCAAACTACTAGGGCTCTTTCATTGCGCCTGACCTCCCATCACGAGTGCTACCAGGGATCCAGCTTCGACTACTGGGGGCTTAACCCTGGCACGGCTCCAGCACACGAGCTACACGCCGCTCGCCTCCAGATGTAAGATGCACCAAGAGTAAACCCGCGCGCCGCAGGCTCAGCTGGAGGGGGCTGTTTCAGGCACTTTGTAAAAGCAGCCACGGAGCGCCGCCGACTCCTCACCCGGTCTTACAGAGGTGGACATACCCCTGCGCGGTTTTCAGCTGCTCCTTACCCTTTTATTATTTGTGTAGATGTGCGTAACCAGCATTGTGTTAATGGTCCTAGCCTGACTCTGTACTCCTGCAGCCGACTGCGGCTTGACTACAGATACCCGCTCCTGTCTTGAGCAGTATCAGCTCCACAGCCTGTCCCCACAGACAGTAATTAGGTAATTAAGACCTGGCTGTGCCGTGGGCCTCGGGGAGGGAGCCCGTGAACTGCGAAGCACAGCGCATGCCTTACCCTCCCTCAGATACCCAGAGATGTCAACTTTGCAAAAGCCCATTGCGGAGGTGAGCGCTTCAGCTAAGTCACGCTGGTTTTTGTTGCTCGGCTTTGCAGATCTCGCCTTCAATACAGGCAGCAAATACAGCAGCAGTCTGCTCCTGCCCCGCGCTCCTGCTTTGCTGAGAGCGCCAGGGCGTCAGCCACAGCCCACCCTGCGCACCCACAGCTCTTCCCCGATGCCAGCAAGCTCTGAGCTGGGATTGTATTTATTAGCAGCCTCCTACCCTGTATTTTTACAATTGCGGTGTATCATAAATAACCACATCACCCTCCATACCAGTCTAACGCACCTTGCAACACTACAGAGCATTTTCCATTGAACAAGAAATATTTTTACCAACGTATGCCCTTATGAACTTCATTAGTTTGCTGCTAACGACGCCCACCGGCTCGGCTCCACAGAGTTACGCAGGTTCGCACCTCGGCAGCCCGAAGGCTCCGATGCGGCCGTGATGAGCGTTGTCCTTGGCGGGTGTGGTACCAGCCACACGCCAACGCTGCCCTGCCCTGCCCTGCCCGCCATGCTGCCCGCCCTGCCGGTCTGGGGCCGCGCGCAGGCCCGCGCAGGCCCGGGCGCCCCGCGCGCTGCCCGCGCAGGCCCGCGCCCGCTCCCGCCGCGCCGCCCCTCGCCTGACGCCCGCCCAAAATGGCGGCCCGCGGGAGCCGCGCGGCGCCCTCTCCTGGGCAGCCTGAGGTAATGGCGGCTGCCGCGCTCGGCTTGGGGGCCCGGCCTTAGATGGAACGCCCTAACGTGCTCCGCGGGCTTTGCGGGGCGCGGCAGGGGGCAATTATCCAAAGGACCCACAAACGTGTGAGATGAAGAAACCCCTTTGGCGTTTTCCACAGCCTCTGGGCCCTTAGCTGGGATGTTACGGCAGGTCCACGCTCCAGACATGGCGCCTGCGTTGCTAAAGCTCAGCCTGCGTGGATCGCTTCCTCTACGCCAGCCATCGATGGCCGCTGCCACCCTCTCAGGTATTTATCGTTTTCGGGCGCTGAGGTGACCGGAGGCCCGCTGAGGTGGCAGCTGTGACACAAGTGGGATGTGCCTCTGGCTCACCAACACAGTCACGGCCGGTCCGAACCCCCCAAGCTGCAACCTGCAGCCATCTCCACCAGCCTTAAACTCGCTATACAGGGATCTGCATCGTGCCTTAGAAAAGCTGTAAGGGTTTTCCAGTCAAAAGAGATTGAAAAGCACTGCTCTAAGTCACACCTCATGTGCAAAAACATTCAGGCGTGGGTCCACATGGATGAGGCATTTCAACAGCCAAGGGGAGCTTCTGTGTCATCCACGCTGATGAGATGGTTTGCACATGCATTCTTGGCAAAGTTAAACTCATAAAGTTTACTCTGTTTGAGTGATTGCATCACCACAGGTTTCTCAGTGACTCCAAACTCAAGATGCATATTTTAAATCTCCCCTGCTGTTGCCGATAATTTGTTCCATATTTACCATATTACTTAGTACTTGCAAATGGGTTTTTTTTTTTAGAACGTAAATGTTAATTAAATTAGATAGCCGTAGCCACAGCAGGCCAAACTCATCTCTGACCCTTCATGCCATTGCAGTCCATGGTTTTAACATTCAGGATGAATTTAGCAATATTGACTTTCCCCCTACGTTAATCCATTGTACTTGAAAAGAAATGGCGCTTTCCCTCCTGTGGAAGCTCAGATGGTAACTATGTCTGTGTTGAGCTTCGTGCTGGCATTGGCTCCTAAAGGTTTTCAAAGGATGAGGCTACTGAAACTGTATGGCTTGTTAAAGTATAAATAGGTGATGAATATATACAATTCTGGACTTATTCAAAGACCACAGTTCTTATATCTGCATCTGTCAAGGTAGGATTTGGGAAAGAATGTAGGTAAAATAAAAGGTTTAATGTAACAAGCTTTTAAAACCGCATTTACTCAGCTGGAGTTTTTATGGTAATATTTTTCCTTAAAGTAAATCGGTGAACTCCCACAATATCAGAAAAAGGGGCAACTCAGAAGAAAATTATCTCATGCACAGGTCTCCTACATTCTGTAGCAATTGCATCCTGTGACCAGTATTGTGTTTTTAAAATCCATTGAATAAAACTATATTTAAGGCAACGTAGTTACCATTTATGAATGGAATATCCTTTACGCGCTTGATGATGGCTTTCACTTTGGAGCAAGTATGAAGTAAATGAGATCCATGCTGTTGGGCCCACTAATGTGCAGGCTGATGAGAGGTCCGTTGGTTTTGTGACAGATAGCTTTATTATTTCACTTTCAACATGTTCTACATTATTGGCTACATCAGTTTACAGAAAATCAGTTCAACCAAGGCTGAGAAAAAATATTTTAGTTTTGGCAATTAATTTCAAAACAAACTGAAGATTCATTTCTGTATCCACTGAAGCCATGAAAGCTGGAGAGAATGTAGCTGTACTGAGCATCACCTATCTGATTCCATTGCAAGTAGGCAATAATCTAGTTTTCGGCTTTCATGTTAAAAATCTCATTTGAAGTGACAAACTAATGTCTTTCACTGGTATTTTTCTTGCTAAGTGTCTCCTCTATTTGTGGTTTAACCAATTATTTTAACTTTAATTCTCTGCCAAATGACCAGATTTACTACATACAGATCCATATTAGTGCGTATTAATACAAGTAGTAAAGTATTTCATCCTGTTCTGGTAGTCAGACTTCAGAAAGGTTCAGAAGGATCAGTCGAGATTTATAAGAATGATTCAGAGATTGAAAAACATACCTTAGAGCAAGATACGTAGGCAACTCTTTCTAGTTCATTTAGCCAAGCGGTGACTAAGAGCTATTAGCTCCTGTTCAGTATGCGTGTTCATGAGAAGGACGCTTCAGATTGTAAAGGTGTCCTAACAGTGAAAAGAAACTGCATTGTGAGACCCAGTGTCTGGGTACTGGAGCAGTTTTGAGTAGAAATAGGGAGTACAATTAGCTTCTGGAGAAACTTGCTGGAGATTGACTTGCCTTTCGCACTGAACTGCCTCTCTAAATTCAGATTTCTTATTGGATGTGAAAAAAAAAAGAAATTATTTGCCTCCCGATACTTTTTGTTAAGTAAGGAAAAGCAAAAAATGTGACTTATGATGAACTCTAAAAATATATTTAATACATATGCCATAAGATACATATACCACAGCATGTATTCCCATGAAAAATTTTAGGAGGAGCTGTGCTCCCAAAGTAGTTTGTATTTGGCCCTATGCATGCATTATTCATGCGCACACATAATTTCTGTGAAAGTTGAAGGAAATGAATAAAGATTAAGTCATTAAAAGAAAAATCAGTTCAGGTGATCACACTTCAGCCCAATTTGCGTGCCCAAGGTCTGTTTTGGGGTTTATTTAAAGCTATGTGCAAAGTTATAAGCAAAACTGAAGAATGGATTGGACTTTGCCTCTGGGAAATGTCTCGTGTATTGGGGCATTCTTTAAATTGAAAAATATTTGTTGAATACTTTTTCATACTGGATGGTACGAGATAGCAATTCCCCTCTTTAATGTGAAATTTGTGGAAGAAGACCCAACTGTGCCCATTCCCTTATAACTTCACCATACACACTCAGCGTACATATTTTCAGCATAATTTAGCTAGTCCTGGTGGTGTAACAATTAATGTCTCCCATGCTTTAATTCATACAGGAGTTGTTTTGGTCTACATTGTTTAAATAGCGTGTTAGCAGCCACTGAAATAAGGCATAGTTTTAGACTCCATGTGATGCTTAGCAGTTTATTATTACCTTCATATTTTGTGGACTTGCATAACACACAGTCACTGCCCTTTTGTAATAAAAATCAACAGCTGTGGAAAAAAATGGTGCAGTTGGGCTGTACCTATTCCTCTATGGCCTTTCTGTCCCTGTCCTAATCCGCTGAGCCCTGCCGGAGAACGGAAAGAGCCCTGAGGAGTAGTGCACTAATACTTCTGTGCCGCTTAACCAGTTTGGGGAACGAGTAGGTAGTCTGATCGGTCGTGTTGTCGTCAGCCAGGAGCAAGTATTGCACAGACGGTGACCTTGTCATCTGTGCGGTGCCCGCCCAGCTGTGGGAGCTTCTCCTGCAGCTCTTGGTGCTCTGTCCCAATCTACGGCCAGAGAACTTGTCATTCCACTGAGGCCTCTGGAAAAGACATGGGAAAGCTATTGGCAGCGTGAGTGATCTTGACTTAAATCTTCCAGCCTGAGCAAATATACAGCTCTGGCTCTACCCTGTACCCTCTAGGCTGGCAAGAAGGCACAGGTTGGAAGTGCAAATTAGCATGCTTTGAAGATTATTTTGGTGTGAATTGATGGGGGACAGGCAAAAATACTTGTAGGAGCACTGAGGCTACAGAATAAATAAATGAATAAATACTGAAAGTTGAATGGCCCCAACAAGAGTGTTGGTTCTGGGAGATGAACACAGGTGAGACTTGCCTTTTTGGATGCAGCTTGGCAGGAGTGAAAGTTGGCAGGGCTAAGCCGACAGCGAGTGCTTTAAAAATCCCATCCTTGCCCTTTTAGTTCACTGGGTAGTACGTTCCCTCGGGCTGTCTGACTGTACACAGCAACGCACCTTTAAGTACTTCCGTGCTGGTTTGGAGTACTGGCTCGTGCTCCTCTTTAGTTGCCTGTAGGCAGCTTTATAAATTATCTGCTGAGGCTTATTTTGCTTATGTGATTTCTTGAAACATGCGTAAACTTAGAAGATATCAGTATCTTAGTCAGTATCTTTGTCTCTTTAAAGACATTCTGCTATAATACTTTGCTCTTACGCTTAGCTTTTGGGTTTCACAGAAACTCATAAAAGCCTCTTGACCAGCAGATCTGCGGTAAAGGTCTGCTTGCCACAAAGACCGCCCGCCTGCTTGCTAACCGTGTGCTCTTCGTCAGTGTGCCTCTTCTCCCCTATTTCAACCTCATCAACTGAACTTTGTTGGCAACAGTAAACAGTTAAGTAGCTAAATGTCTATTCAATGAGTGGCCTGCCAAGTTACCAATGCAAGCATATTTTTGTAAAGAAATATGCAGCTCAACTTGTGGTGGCCATTGAGAAGCTGAGCTGCAAAAACATCAACACCACAAGGACACAATATTTTTCTCCTGATTACAACACGCTCATTTATTTTGGAATTCTTATGCCAGCTGAGGACTACAGGGCAGTGACAGTAGAAGAGTTGTCCAGATGCCAAGGAAAAGAGAGAACTGTATATGTACTCCTGTCCTGAAATGGTAGAGGGTAGGGAGAAAGGCTGGTAATGATTTGAAAGAATACATTTCCATAAACTTTTTCAAGGGAGTCCACAGATTGCTCCCACAACAGATACCTGCAATACTTTGAAAATAGGTGTAAAATCCAGCTGCTTGCTAAATTCTCAGGTCTGCTTGTTCACTTGAAGAGAATACAGAGATCTGCAGTTTCAGAACAACTTTTCTTTTAAAATTAAGATAAATTATTCCCTTTCAAATTAGCTGGGAAAGCCATCACATAATAAGGTACTTGTGTGGGAGCAATCCCTACAGTATGTATTCCTAGGGCCTGAGAGATCGTAGGCTCTAACATCTGACTGGGTTGGTCAGGTAGCAATAAAAAAAATAAATAACTATAATAAAGACTTTGTTTTGGTTTCTGTGGAAAACTCAAATCGCCGTGTCTTTCTATAGTATATGTAGACAGCTTTTTTATCTCTTAATATGTGATGATTTCTGTGTGAAGGCAATCTCTCCAGCACTCAGCATTATTTAAAACTTTTCGATTCACTGGCAGTTCACAGCACTGACTTTTGAAAGAGACTGTGTTCATCAAAACGTACGGAGCACAGGCTGTATAGCCTAGTGCATGGGCTGGACAGAATTTTTTTTCTGGGTCTTACCACAGTATCTGAAGTTTCTTAAGCCTTCTTTGAAAAGCCTTTTTTTCTGTTTTATATGGAAAAAAAGAACTGAGCATAGGTGCTGAAGCACAGGTGTGCTGAAGCAAAGCAGCAGACGGTACTGTTTCATTGTCTGTCTTCTGTCATACCATCTGTTGCCTCATGGTTTTGACTTATGCTATAAACTTTTGTGGGAGCAGGGATGCCTTTTTCTTACGCATTTGTACAATACCAAACATGGTCGGTCCATGTCCAAGCTTTTAGGTACTATGATAATATAAATAATAAATCTTTGAAAGGATATGGTTTTTTATCTTCTTAGTATCATCGTGGGTGTGATGTCATTTTATGGCTGGAGAACTAAGACATAGATGATCTACAGTCAAAATTATCCAGTATCCCCTAATTGTGGGTGCGCTTATTCAAGCCACCTAAGAGCTGATATTTCATATCGGGACTTTATATGTTCAAAGCACAGTTCCAGCTGGCTTGAATTGCAGCTGTTGTGAATGCACGCCCTGCTATGAATGGAGTCCCAAATGAGGCTGCATAGCTTAAGCATTGTCGAAAATGAGACATATACATTAAGTGGCCACCTGTGAAAAGTTTTCAGTTGCTTATATGCTACTGCACTGGGATTCTTTGGCGGAACACAGGGAGAGGATTCATTTCTCTGTGATGATGTTCAGTTCCTGCAAGTGTTGCCTTTATCTTCTTGCAATCTTCTGCTTCCTTCGCTACTTAGCATCTAATTACTGTAGCAAATCAGAGAGTCCTGTTTCAGCAACAGTCTCCTTTCATTGCGTATCCATTGTCAGGTGCACGATCAGCGAGCTCCAAAGATGAAAAAGAAAGTCCGCACACTGACTATAGAAAGAAATACACAGGGAGCAAATGGCATTTGCTCAAGTAGTGAAAAGCTGTAGCATGAAGTGTGAGAACAATTCAGGGCTGTTTCTCAGACACTAATGGCACATGATAGCACATGGTTCATTATCAAAAATGTGTTTCCTCCACATGAAGGCCCTCCAGCTTCATTCCTTTATATATCACGCTTTTGACTGGTTGTGGTTGAAGGTCCTCTATCCCCAGGACTGGTATGTGAGAAACAGCGACTATTCAGATAAAATAGTGAGAAGCCCTATAAAAGCAACAATTATGTTAAATTTAGAAGGCTGCTTCTAAACTAAATTTTATCTGTGTAGTATTTCCTTGCTGCGGGGATTACTTTGAGAAGTTGTGCAGAGAGCAACCGGTATTCACACACTGCACAACTGTTCCCTGTAGCTACAGTTCTTATTCTGTCCCATTCATTGCTAGTTGATAAGGCCACTGTTAGCAGCGCTGTGGAGTTTTGTCATTGCCTTTCATGCAGCTGTGATCTGGATCTCCCTTTCTAATTGATGACTAACTTCCACTCTAATGAAATCAGAAGATGCTATGAAACATGCCAACATGCTACTCTTATAAAAGATAGGAACCGGTCCTGAGCAGGGGAAGTGGAGCCCTCTTCTCAGTTTTGCTGTTTTGTGACCTTGGGCAAGTCAGTTCTGTACTTTGTGGGCTTTTACCCTCTCACCTTTTATCTGTGTAACCTATCGAGATGATCCAGAATTCAGCCCCTGAACTGCTGTTCAACACATGCCCAATGCTGACTGCAGAGGGATCCTGATTACACTGCACTAACGTTCACCTGATATATTTAGCTGAAAAAGCAAAGTGAACAACTGACAGAGGAAGCTGAACTCGACAGAATAATCACTGAGCAAGCGCTGAGTACACATAGCATGGTTGAAATCTGTTGGATACTCTTCCCAAAGTCTCTCATAAATCTCTTTACAAATGCAGAGCTGCCCTTGTACACTACTGTATATGCATTCTTGATGTTTTGAAAATTTTCAAAGCAGCCTTTCAACAAGGAGCCATTATTTTCCTACGTTCTTAGTCCATGATACAACAGTCTTATCTCCTTGTACAAACTGGCCTCTTTCTTTGCCCAGTGCCCAGTGAATGATGTCGTTTGAGCCAATCAAATCGAAGTCAGGTTTCATTATAAGCAGCACCTTGTGTGGCACAGCAGGGTTGTAAAGCACCATCTGGGATTTCAGAGCTCTGAGTTCAGTTTTCAGTTCTGTCATAGATTCACGCGACCATCTCTGCCCAGGTGGTGACTGGCTGCAGCTGCATCAGGAACGAGCCGTGCAGCCCAGCCGGAGAGCAGCCAGGCTGGCCTGGGCCCTGGGTGCGGGAGGGAGACGGGGTCCTCTAGCTAACCAAACCCTGAGGCTCCCTTCCAGCGGTTCTGTATCACAGCGCAGCATCTGGCTCTTCCCCCTGCACACGCTGTAGTTTTGCCAGTGGTTTGAGCAAACATTCACGCTTGGGTCTGGTTCCTACTGACTTAATAAACCTGACCTACACCAGGATGGTGATTCAGTGACAGGTATCTGGATGGAAGCTGTTCTCTGAGGGGTTTGTTCCTCTTGGAGATCGGCATTCGTTGGCACTCAGTGGCAGCATCCCTTCTGGGGATACCTGTGCGTGCGAGCACACACGCTCACATCTGCTGCCTCTGGGTGTGCTTTTTCAGCAGCTAAACAAACAGGGATCGAAGGGAATCAAGAGGCTCGATTGCTCTTTGTTGCTGTCTTTTGGAAGGCTCTGTTGCCCATTAACATCCACGTGAGCTTTTGCTGTTACTTCACAGGCTTCTTAAATGAAGCCCTTTCCAATGTCAGGATCTAAGCTGCAGGATCAGGCTCTTACCTTGAAAATGTGTGCATTAAGCTCCTCGTATCTTATCTATATAGCTGTTGAACTAATCAATAAACACTCTGCTAGTTACATTTATCCTCCCAAGCTGAGGGATCACGCACCACTGGCATTGAAAAGGCTGAATGATTTGCCCCGGTTCATGCTTTTGAATGAAATTGACAGCTATGAGATGGAAATGTTCAGCTCTTTTTTTAATTTGCTGCGGGAAAGATTTATCAGACAGAGGTGAAGTCTTTGACCCAGTTTTGTCCTGCTGGGGTCTCTCTGAACGCCTTTGCAAGCTACAGAGGGCAAGGAGGAGTCCCAAGCACTGACATTTTCAGGTATCTCTTACTCTCCCAGTTACAGCCGTGATACCCCAGCAAGCCAGTGGGGTTTCAGGACACCTCACTGCGTTGCGGCCGGAGCAGCGCTTTTGCAGGGCTGGTCACATTGCTGCAGAGCAGGGCTGGGGGCATGCTCCCACCCAGCCGGGAGCAGGGGCTGGCCGGGCATCTGGAGGTGCCACATCCACAGGCAAGGAGCGGTCAGGGAGGAGAGGAGCCCTCAGGATGCTCCTGCCAGCTGCAGCCTGAATGGCCCCGCCGGCTCCGGGGACCCTCGCTGGGGGGAAGCGCAGGACGGGACGGGGGCTGGCAGGGCCCGGGGGGCTGGCAGGGCCGGCAGGCCCAGCCGGGAGGGCTGCGTTCGGCCCAGCCGAGGGCTGTGCTCCATGCAGGGTGCCGGCGGTCCGCGGGCCTGGGGGCAGGGCGGCTGTCTATTTTTAGTGAGGGTTTTATAGAGTGGATCCCTGCGGTCTGGCTCCACACTGAAATATTGTCCTAGTCTCAATGACATAAACACAGGGCCAGCCTGTGATCCTGGCGCCAGCTTCAGCTTAGGGAATGTGAATGAAAGTACCAGTGGGGTCCAGGCAAGAAGGAGAAGAAAAAAATCCCGACTGTAATTACAAATAAATCCCAAACCCTTTCGCTCTCATGGCTCACTTAGTACAGCAAATAGCCTCTGATTCTCTACAAATAAGTCCCAGCTTAGTTACTGACAGATCTACCAAGAGGCAGTTAATGGAATAATGACTAAGGGAAGCTTAGGGTAATTTACAAACGTTCCCAGTGTCGGAGGGCGATCGCCCCCACCTCGCCCCCCACCCTGCTCCCTTCAGGGCCTGCAGCGGCAAGCCACTGGGCAAGGCCTAAGCCTAGGCACACAAGGGCCCTCTTAGGCTGGTGGGGGAAGGCTGCTTATTTCTTTATTTATTGAAGAGATCTAACACAGAATGATGACAGGCAGGCTCTGAAATCTGGAGCTGAATTGTCCTCCTGGAGAGAGTGATTTAAGTTAGGGTCTGCAGAGCAAGGTTATTCCTACCTTCTTTTTTTATGAGAAAAGTGGGGAGATCATGAGTGGCATAAAAAGCCACCTCTACCATGAGATACTTTAAATGTAGCAGTGTTCCTTTTGGTTCTTTTTCTGTTACAAAGGCATGTCTCTTCTTTGAATCCCTTGTCTAAGTCTGTTTCAATACCTAATATTTGAGTTGAAGTGCTCAGTTTGCTTATGAAAGTTAACCGTCATGTTCAAAGTATGGAGAACTCTTGTGGAACTTCCACAGTGGTCAGGGCAATTCTCTTTTTTGTTTGGTTTTGATCTTTTTATAAATAAAAACAGAACAGTGTTCCAAAGACACATTATCCTATCAAGAATGGGAGTAATGGAAAGACTGTTCCTACATGGGAACAATTGCACATGCATGCATACACACACTCTTGCACAGACACACGTAGAGAGAGAGAGAGAACAAATCCAAATAATAGTTAAAATATATGCCATTGTGTCTGGCATCATATTGAACTGCTGATGTGTTTATTATGAAAACAAGTACTTTAAAAAGTGATGTGGCTTCAGAAGGCGTGCTATACAGCGAGGATATTCAGTTGAAGTGTCATTATTTCAATCTTGCTTGAAAGAAAATGGCCCTAAGACCAAGGTGTGTGCGGGGAAGTCTAGCTGATGGTAGTCCTGTGATGGGTTATTTCTTCTTACTGTGCCATCTTAGACTTTCCAAGTATCTGGATTAAAAGGAGGAGGGTAATAGTCGCTTGTTAATATTTTTTAATGAAAAAAAAACCAAAGTCCTTACTCAGGCTTATTGAAGGAAGCTGACTATACATAAGCAATGCTTTGCTGTGAGCAAAGTAGTAATTTGTGACCATTTCTTTCTTTGCTGTGGAGATGTTTGTTGTGGGGCTGTTTGTCTCTTATTCCTACTATACCCTACTATACCCTGTGTCAATTCTCTTTTAGAGATGGTGGTGTTGTGGGATGTTGCTCTATACCCACGAATGGCTCTAAAAGCTTTTAACTCTATCCTGTAATTGATGTGTTGTGTAAACTGCAATAAAGGAAGGATATTAAAAAGGAGCGGGGGGGGGGGGGAGGGACACGACACGACAACATATTTAATGAGGATGAGTAAACACACCCAAGATGTAACTGTAGATATAAGAAAAATAAAAGCAGCTGGGGGGCTTCTGAGACATTGTTTGTCTTGAAAGTGATGAGAAGAGGCACCATCAAAAGACTTGTTTTACTACAGTCATGCTTCATTATGGGGAAGGAGAGTGTGGGGAAGGGGAGGGGTGGGGGTTCCCTACGTGACCAGGTTGCCAGAAGAGAGAACCTAACTCGTTTGCATGGCCTAATTAATCCCTGAACTCAGTCAAAGCCTGAGTCAGAGGGAGAGAGCAAATGTCAGATCTGTGTCTGGGAAGACTTAGATTCATTATTTTACTCGCCTGGGTCCCTTTGCCTTCACAGGCAAAGACTTGAAACTCCCAAGCCAAAGAAACACATCCCAGAGATTCATACTGAACATGAGCAGGTTTGGAATCAGTCTCCTTTGTGTCTGTTTCTGTATCTGAATTAATCCCATGCCCCCATGTGTGTGTCTGTTTCATCATTTGTGAGAGACAGTGGAAACCATTCCATTTGCCACTAAAGGTACAAGTTTCTTTGAAAAGTATCCTATTGAACATACAGCTTTTCACAGCCAACCCAGTCACTGTGAGTTAATATTTTGTGAGTTTTTGTAGCGGCTGCAAAGATAATGTTATGCACACAACTCTGGCTGATCATTGTGATCTACTTCGTTTTGAAGAGATCAGATTCCGCAAAGGGATAAAGGAGAAGAAGCAGGAAAGAAGTGATAAATACAAAATGCTGGGGAAAGACAGAGAGTTTAATCTTTTTCTAGTTATTAAAACTCCTTCACCCTTGCAGATTTTCTAGCCAGAGCAAATTTAAAGAATGTCTAATAAAGCAGCAGTTCCCAATTTGTGGGACCTTCCTCTGCTGCATTTATTCTTGAGGCAAAACTATAGTCAGGAGTTGTTTTATATATTGTGTTAAATTCTGCTCTTTTATTACCCTGTAGCCATTACTTCTTGTGAGCACAAAGTGCAGCCATTCCAGATTTGGTCCAGGGTTCCTGAGTTAGATAGATTTGTGATCCTGCTCCCCCTGGCTCTCTGGTCAGGATTAGACCCTGCCTTTGGGATTTTGTGCTTCCACAAAACCCATGAGTCTCTTGGAACATTTTGCCCCAGCATCTGAGGCAACATTTACTGAGTGCAGGGGACCTGGGGGCTCAGGACTTAGTTGACAGAAGTACTTTTAAAATACGTTTAATTTTCCTTCATTCATAACCAACAAGCTAAATATGATGTAATCGGATTTATTTTTTCCTCTTCACCCCCACTGGAGCCAGGAAAATGAAGTAGTTGAGAGAAAAGGGGTTGTCATTTTCAGTCAAGCAGCCATTCATCACGTAGCATTAGACAATTAGCAATAAAACATTTGAAGGGCTCCATTGGTGCTAAAAGGGCGAGGAGGTCTTTTTAAATATCAGAGGTGGGAAATGTTATGTATCAGGGTTATTCAGTAGCTGGCATCAATGAATCACTCACATGCACACAGGGCTTGATTGGGGGGGTTGCTGTATTTTTTGCTTCATTGAATCTCTGTCACTCAGTTGTCTTCAGTGTTTTACAAAAAAGGAATAATAAAAACTTGGTTTATCTCAATAGATGTTTATCTTAATAAGCAGGCTGGCAAAAAAAGGATAAATACATTCCTACTTGTCATGTGTGTATATATGTAATATATGCTGCTACAGGGAGTTTGTTTGGATAAACAACGTTGTCTGTGTGGAAATTCAAATCCCCGTCAGGAGCCATTGCTTGTAAATATAAGTGTCATTTTTTAACATAAAAAATGCCTTGGTTCCTGTTTCATCTTTGCCAGTTCTCCCACTGGCCTCTCTCTCCATAATGAATTGGTCTGCAAACTGTGAGACGCTCAACCGGCTCTGGTCTCTTCTCTTGACTGCTGAGACGTTAGTATTTGGCACAAAAAGAGGGATGGTTAGGTGGGGTAGAGGAGAGGGAAGATTTAGAAGAACTTTGGGTTTCCTGTGTTGCAAACCTTTTGCGTGAATAAACAAACAAATAAATAAATAAAACTTTAATTCCTCCAAGTGGGGTTGCAGCCAAGAAAACTCTGTTCTGAGAGATTCAGATTTATGGCAGAAGACACTGCTGAGAGAAAAAGCGAGAAACAGAGACAGTGGAGTTCCACCTCCCATGATATATAGAGCCAAGGGGAGGTATAAATACCCGTCACTTCCCGGACCCTCTTTTAAAAAAAAAGACAAACACCCAGGATCCTGTCTCTGGCTGGCTTGCAGCAAGGCGCCCTCATAAAAGCTAAGATAAACAGTTTATCAGCAGATGAATGCACAAGCTCTGTTCTAAAGACAAAAGTCTATACCTTAGGAAAAATGCAGGAGCAAGAGGAGAGTGGGCTGAGAATCAAGGAGGCACAGCGTTTTAGGAGCAAGAATGACATGAAATGAGAAAAATAGAGCAATTCTTTAAGATTTTATTCTCTTCTTTTACAGCCTTCTCTTTTTTTCTTTTTTTTTTTTAAGGCAACGGATACATCTCTTCACATATAGCTGTACTTAAAGACTAAGAAATAACCTGCTTTATTTGGGGGGGTCTCCTTTTTTTTTTGCTTTTTCATTGCTTTAATGCATCAGTCATCTTAGGATTTACTCCACTATAAAACACGCATCCCAGAGCTTAGTTTCAAAACGCATTATTTATACATCATTTATCACTGCAGATACAGGTTCTTGGCCAAATGTATCCTTCCCTGTCTCCATTCTGTTGGGATTTCAAGGTAGAACTTTGCTCTCTCAAAAAATGTTTACCTGCCAAAGTATGTGATTCCTAACTGTTTTCTTTCAGAGCAGCTGATCACCTGCTAACATTGTGTCGTCCATTAACATAGCCCTTATTCTGTGGCCCTTTCTGTGAATCATGAAAGGGGCAGGGAAATGGATGAGATACCTTGGGACGCAGCACTATATTTCGAAGGTCCAGCAAGATCTCCCTGAATCTTTCCAGACTAATGAATATACCTTGAAAGCAGTAGAACAATGATTTTCTACCTGTGGTGCATGGATTCCTGGGTGAGGTCATACCTGACCTTCGATAGCTAGTAATGTAGATTGGGTAGATTGTCATATGGTATAGATGAGCTACGTAAAATGTCTGAAAGGTGGGCATCTCCTTTAGAATTTCTTTAGGGATTCACAGTTTTAAAAAAGGTAGAAAATTAATCCGTAAGAGTTCCTTACAAAATTTATAGGGGTGTGGCCAAGGAAGAGGGAGCTGGCCTAGCAGCTCACTAGGACCTAAGACTAAAATTTAAGTGATTTTAATTCAGTTGTCTGCTGTATCAAGCACAGGTTTCCTCTGTAATTTTAGCAAAACACTGGACTCTTCCCTCTGCATTGGTATAGATTTACTGGTAGCATCTACTCAAACTCTCCAAGATCTCCGTGAAAGAGGCAAGGATTAGCATTCCTGCTCTACAAATAAGGAAAGCACGAAGCTATGAAATCTATTGCCCAGAGCCATATGAGAAATTTGCATGAGAGCTGAGCAGAGGACTCATTCGGTTATGTTGCTGGTTTTCCTTTCTTTAACAATCAATCATTGTTTCATGCCAATGGGTTTTTAAAAATAAGAAGTGAAAGGCAATGAGATCATGAATGAGATCATGATTTAAATAATCTTTAAGTGTAAGGGAAACAAGAATAGTTGTAAGGAAGCTGCCACTCATAAGGAAGGCACGGCTCGTCCAAGCACACCTGGCGTAGTTCTTCCTCACCCCAGTTTTGTAGTGGTTTATTACTTTCTGTGAGATTCCCTCCGTGTTTTAGAGCGGTGCATGCATCGAGCTTGAGACCGCTGCTCATAGACCAGACTGATTCAACGCCATGGGCTGAATTCAGTGGGATGTCCCTGAGCCCTGGGGTGGGTGAAATAGGTCAGGCCATTTTCTGTTAGTAGATTTAATGGGAAACAAATCTATTCTGAATTCTTTCAGTGCATCCTTGCTGTTGCAGACTGAAATCAGATCCTTACATAATGTGTTTTCAGAGCTGTGGCTGCATACCTCTTCTCTCCTCATCAGAGATGTGACCCTGCAGAAGTGGCATCTTTCTCTTGCCCACATTGGCTTCCTGTGTGCCTTGAAGGTTGTATTTGCTTTGTCTACTGAAAAAACACATTTTTACTACTGACAGCACTCCAGAACCAATAAAGCTGAGGCGAAGGGAGTTGTTTTCTCCTCTGCTTCGTGCACCATTGCCAGTAGAGTGACCAGCTAAGGCCTCGACGAGCTGCTGGCCTCTCTCCCTATCCCAGGAAGGGCTGGCATCCTACCCAGAGCCTGGATCAGGTCCTTGACCTCCACGTTTCATTTACTGCTGTTTTCAGCAAACCCTGAAATAAACCAGTTTGATGGGAATCCAAATCTCTTTTCCCTCTGACCCAGAGGCTTCTGGCAGAGTTGTTACTGGCAGCTCTCCCCCAGTCCTGCTATCAGCCATTCCACCAAGAAATTCTTGGGCCACGAGGGACTTCTGTCACTTCTGCATCCCTCGAGCTTTCAGGGCCTTGCCAGGAGCCCGGTGCACCCCAGGCGGACACCTGCGCTTGAGGAATTACTGAGCCCCAGCCTGCTCCGCTCAGAACAAATCTCTGCACCTTACAGAGGCATTCCATCTGAACCAGCCTCATTCCAGAAAACATTTCCTCCTGCAGGTAACTCAGTTCAGGAGAGAAAGGTCTTCAAGTTCACAGTTTTGAAGGCAGAATCTTAAACACACACCTGGCATGAAATAGACAGGACATAGGCCTTCTAGGCTTTATTTTTAGACTTAGAGACTGGTAGTTAAAGAATTGTTTTCAAATAGCAGCTGAGTAAAACTGAATTCATTATTAAAGAAGAAATATAAGACATTAGGTATAACTTCTGAATTTTTGCTTTCTGTTCAAAACACTATTATTTTAGCCTAGTATTGTTATTTGTGCCTTTGTGTTTAAACAAAGCAAATTCAAAAATATTTGCAGTGACTTAGAGGTGACATTGGCTGGAGGTAGAAAGATAGTGAGGAAAGAGAGAGAAAGAGACAGACAAGCACCCCAAGAAAAAACATTAACACCTTGCTAGGATCCATCAGCCATCCTCACAACTGCTCCCTCCTGAAACCAGTCCCATCGGCCCTTCCCAGCAGCAGCGGATCAGCCAAGGAGCTCCGAGTGCGGGCTCATGCTCCTGCGTGTCAAGGCACATTTTGTCCTGCAGGGTGGGCAAAAAAATGGCGCGTGTGGGAATAAAGGAGAGATGAACAGACCCTCCCCAGCTCAGCAACAGAGGAGCAGCTTCTACAGGCTAAATCCCAGGAGGCAGGAGCGGAACCGTGGCGTCAACAGGCCAAGACCTTGGTGAGAACCTGAGCCAGAAGCAGCGTGTCTGAGCTCACGCGCCGGCTCTGCGCGGACCTCAGCACCTCCATGTCCTACTCATAGTCAGTTCAGCATTGAAGTCATATTCAGTTAAGTCCTAAATTCAGCAGAATGGCTGTCTTCAGTTCCTGATTGAGTTTCTACTCTTGAATTTTGGGGAATTTTCCTTTGAAAGATAAGAGGTGTGGCTTTTCAATTATTGCCAGGGACAACTTGTATGCCAGGTTTCAGCAATGAAAGTTTATCAGGTTCTAGATGAAGGCAGAGACCTAAATTTCCAGGTGAAAAAATATCTAATAAAACTGCAGCAGATCCTTGATGGACATCGTAGTAGCAAGCGTCACTGTGAGACTCCTTTTACAGTGTAGAGCTAGGGTCAGTTTTCCGTCTTTTTCATGTCATTTATTTCAGTTTATTTATAAAATGCCCTACATGATCAGGAATAAAGCAAAATAAGACTTGTTTTAAATTTAACTTAGGAGTGAAAACAGTTGAAAAATACAGTTAATTTTTAGAAAAAACGCTCAACCTGGGTAATACGATCTATGTATTACTTTCATAATGAACCTAAATTTGAAGGTTAACATTTAAACAAATGGATAAATAATTTAGGTGAAATAGCTAAGCTTCAGTCCCATTAAACTTAGGCTCCTAAGTGCCTAAATAGCCTGCAGGAACGGGATTCAAGCACTTCAGGAAATTTTACTCAAACCTTAATAGACTTCACCTCCCCTTAGAGCACGCTGCCTGCCGTGCCTTGCGAGCGCTCTTTGTGAGACGGTAATTTTGCAATGCAAGTAGCATTTAGTATCAATTTTTTAAATTGTTTTATGCGTTTGCTATTGAGGTAGACTTCCCGTCTTTTCTCTATGGATTGGGGGCATAACTGGAAATCGTGTTTCTGATGGAGAAGTCTTAGAGAACTCCCTAGAAAAACGCCAAGTGCTGAGGGGAGCGGAGGCGGGCAGCCTGCCGCAGCGACCTGCAGCGGGAGCGGAGCCGGCGGGCTCCTCCCGGGGGACCCCGGGCTCCCTGCGGCGGGTCCCGCTCGGCGGCAGCCGCCGAGGTCCGAGCCCTGTCCGCGGGAACCTCCTCCTGCCCCCCGCGGGCTCCCGCAGCGGCGTCGCACACCGTTGTTTCCGCCCGCCTCCACCAGCGCGGCCGGGCCGGTTTATTCCAGGGGCTTCTCCGAGCCCCCAGCAGACGCGGCCGCCGCCCGCCGCCTCTCGCTCTCCCCGCGCCCACCGGCAGCCGCCGGCCCCGGCCCCGGTCGCGGCCGGCCCGCGGCGCGGCGCCGCCAGCAGAGGGCTCGCTCCGCCCGGGGAGGCGGCGGGCGGCGGCGGGGCCGCGGCCGGGCGCGGGCAGAGGAGGTGTCTGCGGCGGCCCCGCGGGCGGCCCGCCGGGCGCGGCGGGCCCATGTGCGGAGCCGGGCGAGCAGCCCCCAGCGGCCGGGGAGCGCCGGCCGGGGCGGGAGGGCGCGGGCGAGCGCCGGCAGAGCCAGCGCGGCAGCCGGCGGGGCGCGCTGCCGCCCTCCGCGGGCAGCCGGGCCGCGCTCCTGCCGAGAGGCCGCGCTCCGCCGCCGCCCGCGCTGCGCCCATGGGGTGAGCGGCGCCGCGGGGCGCGGCGGCGAGGCCGGCGGGCGGAGGAGCGGGCCCCGGGCGGCGGGACGGGCGGAGCGGGGCCGGCCGGCGGCCGCCCCGGCGAGAGCAGCATCTCCCGAGGCGCGGCGGGGCTCCGTGAGCGGCGGCGTGCGGAAGGCGGGGGGGAGGCAGCGGCGGCTCCCGCCTCAGCCTTCCCCAGCAGAGGGTGTGTGCTGGGTGGGAAGGGGGAAGCCGCGCTCTCCTGGACTTTTGTGGGAGTGGGGGTTGCGTTGTGTGTGTGGGTTTTTTTTAAGGGGGGGTGGGGTGGGTTAGAAGAGAGTCTGTGGTTTCCATGGAGATGAAGCTGAAAGTGCAGGAAATTTAAAGGCTTTGGGTCCTTGCAAAGCAGACAAACTGGTGCCAACGTGCGTGGCTGCTGTTGCTGCTGAGGAGGCTGCTTTGCAAACGGCGGAGAGGAGCGGGAAGAAGAATCGGCAGCAACTTCTTCCATACGCACGGGCAGAAAACGAGGAGCAGCAGCAGCAAGCAAGAATTTGCAACAAAAAGAGGCATCTCCCTTTCCCAGGGAGGGTGAAAAGAAGCAGCAGCAGCGGCAGAATTTTGGAGCGGCTCCACCAGGAGAAATTTTATAGAGAAGCCTGCAAGAGAGAGCGTTTGCAGGGGGCTTGTTCTCCGGGCTTCGCAGGGGGCTGTCGTCGCTGGTGGTGCGGGGAGTGGAGGTGATCCCCCTTAAAGACAAGCTATTTTGGATATCCCCCTACAAGTTTTCTGATGTATTTGCTTGCACCTTCTTCCCCTGCTGTTTGGTGAACCCAGCCCCCCTCTCCCCCCCCCACCGGTCTCCCAAGGATGGATCATTCCCAGTGCCTTGTGACTATATACGCCTTGGTGGTTCTGCTGGGTCTCCGGCTAGAGCAAGGCGCCTGCCAGCACTATCTGCACATCCGACCGGCTCCCAGCGACAACTTGCCCTTGGTGGATCTAATCGAGCACCCGGACCCTATCTTTGACCCCAAGGAGAAGGATCTTAACGAGACCTTGCTAAGGAACCTCATGGGCGGACACTTCGACCCTAACTTTATGGCAATTTCCTTGCCCGAGGACCGGCTCGGAGTGGACGATCTAGCTGAGCTGGACTTGCTGCTCAGGCAGAGACCCTCGGGAGCGATGCCCAGCGAAATCAAAGGGCTGGAGTTTTACGACGGGCTGCAGCCGGGCAAGAAGCACAGGCTGAGCAAGAAGCTGCGCAGGAAGCTGCAGATGTGGCTCTGGTCCCAGACCTTCTGCCCGGTCCTATACACGTGGAACGATCTCGGCAGCCGCTTTTGGCCCCGGTATGTCAAAGTGGGCAGCTGCTACAGTAAAAGGTCTTGTTCAGTCCCAGAAGGCATGGTTTGCAAACCTGCCAAGTCCGTGCATTTAACGATCCTGAGGTGGCGGTGCCAGCGGCGGGGCGGGCAGCGCTGCACATGGATACCCATCCAGTACCCCATCATTGCGGAGTGCAAGTGCTCCTGCTAGGGCTTGCGCTACCTGCGCTCCCCTTCTCCAGCGGACTCACGGGGACCTTTGCTGCAACAGAAATAAGAGACATTGGCTTTCTGGTTAACGTTGTAATGCACTGTAACGTGTAGGAGAATGTATATTGTGTGTATATATGGCACCGTTTTAATATACTATTAAAAGGTCAGTATTATACGTGAAATAATCAGCGTCTACTGTATTTTTAAGACTATTACCCTGATCGTTGCTAATGTATCTTTTTTTTTTTTTTGGGTATTTATATTCCAGAGAGAAGTTGCTTCGCTTTGGCGAAGTAGGTTTTTTGTTGTTTTTTTTTTTTTTAATAAAAGGATTAAAAAATACAAACCAAACTTTTTGATAAGAAAACGTTTTAAAGCTATTTTCCATTATTCGGAAAGCGTGTGGGTTTTTTTTTCTTTTTCCTTATGGACTTTAGATTTAAAATAAAGAATAAACGCCTAGAGCACAATGTTATTGTAAATAGAGAGAACAGTTTGAATGACTTAATCCTATGTAAATGAAGAGTATCTGCTATTTATTCTTTATATCCTTGTAGTAAAAGTGCAGTGCAGAATTAAAGTCAACCACTAAAACACGAGCCGTTTGGATTCTGTTTGCTTTTTGGTTTGGCCACCTTCGGGGGGGGGCTTTCTTCTCCCGCCTCCCCCCTCTCCGCGCTCCCCAGGACGTTTCGCGGCGGCAGGGGGAGGTGGGAACCTGCTCAGGGCTCCGGTGGAAGGGAAGCTCCGGCACCGAGAGTTGAGGAGCGCCCCGGGGCTGCGGCCCCGCCTGCGGGGCAGCGGCAGCGGCGGGGGGGTCCCGCCCGGCCCCGCTCTCCGCCGCGGAGCCGCTGCCGCGCAGGCGGGGCGCGATCGGTGCCAGCTGCTTGGGGGATTTTTTTTTTCCTTTCTTTTTTTTAACCGCTTGACATTTCATTTACAACGGGACACGTGTCTTTCACACCTACCATTGTGGTGGGACACTGCTGAAACTTGACCCTGGGGCTTTGGGGGTTTTCAGCGCAGACACGTTATTAGCCCGATCCTATGACAGCCCCGCACGCCCTCCCCGCCCGGCCGCGGTCGCCCCTCGCAGCCCGGTTAACCCTTTGGGCTCCCGCCAGCCCCGGCCGATCTCCGCGCTGAGGGGCTGCCCCCTCCAGCCCCCTCCAGCCCCCCGGCCCCGGGCGGGGAGCACCGCGCTCCCCCGCGGCCGCCTCCCCCCCGGCCCGCCCTCCGCGGGGCCCGCGGCGCCGCTCCGCCCGCTGCCCCCGGCCGCCGGCTCCGGCAGCCTGCGGGGCTCCGCTCCCGCCCCGGGGCTCCGCTCCGGCCCCCGCGCTCCGCTCCCGGGGCACCGGCGGTGGGGAGCGGCCCCGGCCCGCGGCGCTGGACCGACCCGGCGCGATTCACCAAGCGCTTGACTTCTGCGTGCTGGGAGAGCCGGCGGTTGGTGTCTCAGAGATAGCAACTGCGAAAACAAACTCTCCACGTGTTCTTCAAGGGCGCCCTGACAGTGCAGAAAGCCTTTTCCTTATTTATCTTGGAATCAAAAACCTTTTTTTTTTCCCCCTCCAAACTCGGAGGGATCTATGCTAATTATTTTAAACCCGTGGGTCTTTCATTGACACAACCCCGGCTGACACAACCCCTGCTTTCTCTAACGCTCAGTTCGCGTATCTCCGAATGCATATTCATTCCCTCGCTCACTCTTTCGGTGCGTTTTACCACCCGTCTCTTTGCTTCTAATTTCAATAGTTTGGAAAAAAAAAAATCAGATCTTGGGACATTTAGGGTATTCATTAACCTAGTGAAGAGGAACAGAGGCATTATTACTCACATAGAAGGCACCCTGCCCCCATGTCTATCTAAGGGTTCATTGTAAAAGGATTAAAAGTTAAAGACCTTCATCTTATGATTCTTTCATTTAATCTTCGTGGCGCCTGAAAGACATGCTGGATGGATGATCACATTTAAAATATTCCTAATGTCGGCTACCTTAGGACTCCAGGCAGGGCAAACAAACGTAATTTATTTCTAGAAGAAAGGGGATATTGAGATGTTTAAGTTTATGAACCACCATTACCATGTATATTTGTTAGGTTCTGACAAATACCCAAATAACATTAAAATCAGCCATTCATCACATATGAATTTATGCAAAACCTTCTATGCCTGGGGCCAATATTTTTTTAGACAGAGTTTCACTTGCAAAAAAAAAAAAGTTTATTTAAAAAAAAAAAAGCCAAAAGCAAGAGTTTTTCATGACTGGTAAACACGAGAATTATGTGAACAGAAACTATTTCATGCTGGGATGGCAGCCAGGGACTCGGGAATGTCAACAAAAGTTCTCCGAAGGTTGAAAATGTCACTGGATTACAATACAAGGTCCTTTGCCCCATTAGCAAACTTTACTAAAGTAATATTCCCACTACTTAGCACGGGGACTCACCCAGTGATTTATCTGTCTGTGATCCGAGCAATGGGGCAAACAGACTTCATCTGGAAACCACCTCTGACTGTTTGCTTAAAGATTTTACATTTTCATGTGTGCGGAGGTGTGTGTGTATTTGTGGGTGTTACGTGAGGGTGAAATAAGTGTGTTGTTAATACAGTCTAAATATCTATCACTGTATCTGTCTTATTTTTAATCTGATAGTCATTGTAATCAGTAAGACGTATGTACATACATGCTTTCTCAACTAATAATACCCTGTTACTAATAAATTTACAAGAATATTTTAGGTTAAAAAAATCAAGTTCCACCATCCACAAGGCCTGTGATTTTTTTTTTTGAATAAATACTTAAATTTTGTCAGCTGGTAGAGCAAAAATAACCTAGTAGTTTTCACTGTTGTTTCTGGTCAGGTTCACTTTCTGGTCCTCCTGCCCTAGTGTTGAAATGTTTGGCTTGTAGTGGAAGTGTTTCAAGCCAAACAAATAAAATAACTTTCTGATGAATGTTTCTATGCAAATCTTTTTAATATTGGATTTTGTAATGTGTTTTTAAAGCAAAATTGAATTATGGCTCTTTTAAATGGAAATCAATTCATAACACAGCCAATTTTTGTTTGCTGATCTTTGTAGTGGCATCATAAGACCTCGCAGAGACCACTGTGGGGAAGAAATAAGAAGGGAAAGGTTGAAAGTTTGCTTTTAGTTACTCTTCAGTTTCTTCTTTTGCAATTTTAGTGTCTTAAAGTATAATATTGGAAATTTAAATTCATTTCTACCTCCACCGTAGACTGCGTAACCTCGGTTGAGTCCTTTAACCTACGTGCTGCAGTTCCTCATGAGGAGTACAGGGCTTCGTCTTCTTTATCAGCGTCGTTAGTCTTTATCCAGAACAATTTGTTCTCTCACACCATGTGTTTATCCAAAATCTAGTAAAGTTAGGGCCCAGTGTTCAAGGGGGGTTCCTCGATGGTATTGGATTTAGCGTCCACGCCGTTATTTTTGCCAGTGCAGCACAGTATCTTACGTAGCATTCTCAAATGCTTTATACTTCTGTTTATCAGGAAAAGCATGTGACTTTTAATGAAAGTTGTGATGTTGTAGGCTAATTTGAAAGTGCTGAGAGTAACATAGTTGATAAAAGGATAAAAAAAGTAGACCGGAGTAGATTGTCCAAACATTTGTAATAAGCTCATTCAAAATTAGTCCAGATAGCGTGAAGAAAAAGAGCCAACTAGGAAAATGTTGTTACACATCCCATTAAAGTGTTGTGTCCTCACACGTGTACTTAACTGAAAAAAATATATTTGATTCATTTTATCCTTTTCAAAATACCACCACAAAGATAAATTCTTGAGATTGCATGAGTGCATGATGGAGTCATCGCAAAAATAACCACAGCTAGAAATTAGAGCAGTGGTGTTTGTATAAATACTGGACAAGTTTTTCCTCTTCCATAGTTTTAATAGAGAAATAATCTTAATTTAGTAACGTCAACAGCTGTTAAAAAAATTCCTAGCAGTTCACCTTACTTGAGTTGTGTTATAAAAATGTAATCTGCACCATGTTGGCTGGATCTTGGATCCATTAAAAAGAAGATATTCCAGCTCGGAAATTTGCCAGGAATCTTCATTGAAAGTTGAAATAAATATAATGATGTCATCATATAATATAACATCATCGCTTTCAAGGTAAGCCAAACCAAAGGTATGTTGGCAGGGGAATGCTGCCACCTGGTAGATCCATGCTAGGAATAGATACGATACTCTCATCCAGCGGGGAGGAGAATAGCCACACTCTTCCTGGAGTGCCCACAAGGATCCTGCAGTCTTTCTGTGCGTGCAAGTCCTCGGGGAGCCTTACTACACGCGAGAGCTGCAGAATCTGTGTCAATGCTCTCTTTTAAGAGAGCAGCTCCAGCAAATTTGAAGAGACCCTTTCATTCCCTCTTCCTTGCTCCCAGACCAAGCAAGAAGCTCCAATGGTTAAAAGGAAGGGAATGAATACGTTCACTTGAAACAACTGTTGGAATGGTTCAGAGGGGAACAGAAATATTCAGCAATCAACATTAAAGACTCTAAATCCTTAGAGGTGTTATTGCAGGATCAGCAGCTTACAGCCCTCTTTCGTGAAGGCGGGGTACGAATGTATTACTGTTAAGTCTCCTGCAGCTAGCTAGCTAGCTCTCTGTGGGGAAAAGCAGCTGCTCTAGGCGATGTGCTTTCTGAAGAGTCTGAGAGGAGAGATGCTGGAAGAGAAACCTGCACAGGTATAATGTCACAGCGAGTCACTTTGCTGAACTGGAGGACAGGAGCTGCAGAGATGGCACAATTCAGCCTCTGACTCTTTAGCTGGATAGTTTAGATGGAAACCAGCCGGGAACAGGAGCTCTGGGGGCTCACTGGTTGTACCTTCTGCCCTCTCCAGGGGTGTATTTATGCTGCCATTAAGCGTGGTTCTGAGCCAACACTCAAGACCAAACCAACCCGTGTGTGCACTCAGGCCCAGCCAGCTCGCAGATACCCCGGAGAGCTTAGCAGCCGTCCCTGCGAGGGCCTCTGGCACGGTGCGGGTGCTCCCACGCAAGAGCTACCACCAAGCCAAAGGCAGCAGCACCGACTGAAGGCACCCAGATCTCAGCGCTGACTAGGCTGGAGCCTGCTCTTCACCTAAGACAGACATTCCCCAGGACTCAAGTCTCTCCCTTAGAGAATCCAGGAGTACTAGCTGCATCAGATAATCATAACGGAGCTTGAAAATAGGTTTCACACTCCCTCCTCATTTTTTTTTCCCTCATGAGAGGGGGAGTGGCAAGACTCCCATCACAAAGAACGTTACTCAGAACCAGAACAGATCTTAAGGCACAACACTAAAAACCTGTATGCAATGGAGAAGGACTGGGTGGCTCGGGGGATTGGTAATGGTATAAAGAGCTTTTCACCGCTAGGCTTCTGGCTCCAATCCAGAGGTAGTAACTGAAAGCCACAGTCATCTGATGCCTGCATAGTGGGCTGTGTAGAATGGCTTGTTGGTCTCTGCATAGATCCTACCAAGCAGGATCCAGATCACAAAGCCACCACCAGAACTGACGTGCTTGCAAGGATTCTCGATCCAAAGAGCAAAATGAAACAGGAATGAGGACATTTGATCTGCGTTTGTGATTTAGTAGCAATAAGGGTATATTGTTGTTGGGGGGTTTGTTTGTTTTGCAGGGGAGGGGTTAATATCGAAGCATATAACCAGTATAGTCCCTTGTAGAGATACAACACTAATAGTATTTTCCTTCTGGCATAGTAATATCTTTATATTTGACCTACGCCTGGCAACTTATTACCTGGCTTGGATGCAAAACCATGGTCCAGAGGAAGATGCAGCAAATGCAAGGGCCATCCTCGGCTGTATTCATAGAAGCGCCTGCTGCACTGTGTGGGGCAGTGGAAATTACTTTACAATAAATGCATCTTATGCCTACCAGTACAAAGACATGCTGCTCGCGGGGTTGGCCTGCTCTAGTTAAGGCAGTGCAGCTTTCCAGGGCTCGGGTTAGAGGTTACCCTTTCACAGAACCCCAATCATGCAGCTCTGAACACGCATTTCTCTGAACAAAGGATGGAACAGGCTGTGACTTAGAATACGCTTGCCAAGCTGCTGTGTTGTTACCTGTGCAATAAAAAAATCCAGCACCTTTTCTCAGCAATAAATAAGTTGATTGTAACTTCAAATATTAGGAAAAAGAAGTACATAAACCCAATACGTATTTATATAACGGCCAGTGTAAACATCACTCCTCTGTTTCAAAATGAACCTTCTGGTATTCCAAGCACTTCATAATATTGTCTGTGAGTGAAAATGGACAGCAAATAATTTTCCTTCACTCCCCGTCCTAGTTTGCTGTGGACATTTAGAGATACTGCTTATCTAGTCAGTTTTATTTTGCCCTTTGCGTAGATTTGTTCCTCCAAGGGCACTCTATTTCTTTCACACAGCAACAGAATACTGAAAAATATTGCAGAAATATTATTGTAAACCTGCATAAATTAGTAGAGGGACTTTATGGCCCGGTGAGACAAGCTGAAATACTATCTTTTAAAACTGAGTGGACTTCCAAGTTCATCATGTCCTTTTGGAATAAGTGGATAAAATTTTGTTTTGTAGGTAATACTTGCACAATAAATGAGGTCATTGACTTGAACCTTGAAGGTCTTGTAAATAAGCCTCGCTGTCTTAGTTATAATCAAGCCCTAAATTAAGTCTCGGTGCTACATCAGAAATCTTTCTCGTGGCCTTAGAAACACTTAGGTATCTGTCCTCTGTCTTGTTGTATCTGCTCGTAGGCTATTGGCTTCAGAAGGGTGTGAAGAGTCCCTTTTCACCGAGTAGTTTGCTGGATCCAGATCTTATGTTGTGTATATACACAGTGGAGTATTCTAGTGAGCTGGAAAGTCTAATAAAGTTCACTAAGAACTACATGAAGAAGGCATTAAGGCTGGACCACCAGGTCAGGGATAGTTACGCTGTACTTAAGCTGTCTTCAAAAGTGCAGAGCATTCTGGTCTGAGCCAACAAAATCTTAAGCACATACTCAACCTAGGCTCCATGAGCACCTCCACAGAAGGACTGCTCACCCGATTGAGTAAAAGATGTACGTAGGTTCTCCTTGGATCAGGCCAAAACGCCCAGCACCCTGTATCAGAGTCCCAAGGGAACCGAGAGCAGCTTGGGTGTTCAGGGGAAGGCTGTTTTACCTAACCAGGAACAGCTGAGTGTTGTGGTTTGTATAAACTGTTTGCCATGTATGTGTGGCATGTGGCAGTAAATGAAACACTTACTTTAAAACTTATTGAAGTTCTTTCAGCAAAAAAATTAATGTGGGGTTGGCTTTTATGCGTTGTTTCAAATGAAGCAGAGATTTATACACCTTATTATCCTAATTTTTTTCCAGACACTGCCCTGAATATCTCTCATATCTTATGGGAAATTAAATATCAGAGTTTTTAAAGAGATCATTTTTAATTTCCCATCTATGGTATGAACAAAAAAATGAGTAAGTCTAATGAAGTGGCATGTAGTCAAATGTTCAGACTGTAATCATCCACAAAATATTTAAAGCAATCTGAATGAAACTTTTCAGACTGCCAGACTAGGTTCCTCTTACTCCTAAGCTTCTGAGAGATGCCAACAGACTTTAAGGTTAACATTTTCAGGCCTGGGTGCCTAAGATTAGGCATCTCGTTGAACAACCAGAAACCTATTGGGGAAAAAAACCTATGGTTTGAGTTTTGGATGCAGAAATTCACAGCTCTCAGTAGAGACTGATAATACGCCCCCCAGTGAAAGCAGCCGATGTAGCCTTGCCACTTAAGTTTCTATCTGATACTGTGAATTTTATAATTGGTTATAGTAAGATTCTCTTTTTCCCCCCAAAAAAGAGCTAATAGATACACATTTTTTAAAAAAAGTGGGATTTAGGTACATAACTTTCCTAGGAGCTGCAGAAAATCCCATTTCCAAATCTGCTTATTCTGAAGTCATGAGAAAAAGAAGAGGACTTACAGTTTCTCACAGGCAAGAGAAATGCTAAAGCGAAATAATTAGATTCTAAGTCATATCTTCTGCCAGGGTGGATTTGTAGGGAAAAAGGGAGGATGGGGGAGGTAGAGCTACGACAGCGTTACCCTCCCTTCACTTTTTTCCCTCCTCCTGGCTCCCACCAGCGCGGTCGATGTTGTCACACGCTGAAGGAGTGGTTGAGTCCCCTCCCTCCATTTCAGCTCTCCATCAGCCCCTGCAGATGGAGTGGATAAACATGCTGACTTCAATACAGTTATTTTATGCTGATCGAAGATCTTAATCTGCTTATAAAATAAATTACATCTTTTCAGAAGTCTCTCTTCTGTTTCTTGTTGCCTAAAATCTTTCTGCCTTTGGCACAGTAATTAGCTGTCACTGAAGCTTCTCTTTGTCTGTTAGCGTATTTTCCCTGAAGGTGGTCATAATATTGTGATTAAAATATTTTTTGACCAAATAGTAGATGTTTTATGAAATTGCACGTTTTCTTTTGCAAGTTTAGCTTTGTGGAATCTCTTTACCTTTCTATAAAAACAAAGCAAAACATGGGCTTTTTTATCACCCCTTTTTTCTTCTGTAAAATAAAGCTATACTGCCCACTAAAGCTATGCTGCCCACTCTGGAGGAGCTCGTGAGAAACTTCCAGTATAGCTTTTGCAATTTTGCTAGAGTTAAGATGAAAGTCTGCAATTAAAAGGGCTCCTTTGGTCACTTCGTAGTGTGAAACGGTAGTGTTGAAGGGCAGAGCATAAAAGTTATTTCACTGCTGGGTAGAATATCTGCTATAACAATCCCTGCCAGTATCTTGCAGGATCTTCAGTGTCTGTGCAGGGACTGCTACCACTTGACCTGAAGAAAGCTGTTAGCTGGCAGCAGTAGGAGGCTTCTGTTTTCTGTGCAGACTTGCCTTCAGAAAAGAATACAAGATATGTATTTTACAAGTGTACTAGATACCTTCCTATGTTCAAGTTTGGGACAGCTACTGCTGCAACCTCTAGTGACCCGCTGTGCTGCTCACTGGAAACAATAATTTGAACACTGAGGGGAAATTGCAATATTTATAATATATTAAGCCATGGAACATGTGAAACCTGGTTTCCTGTGTATTTATGTCTTGAAAGTGAATTTCTGGAGCTCATTTGCCAAATGTAGCGGGAGCCAAACCTGGACAGCACTAACCTGACCCTCCCATTTCTGGGGAGCGTTGTCTTGCCTGTGCACTGCAAGCCAGGTGACATCAGCTTTGAATAAGCCGAGCGGCGCTCTGAGAGGCATGACCTGAATCCTGGTCTGTCCGTCTGTCCCGCTGGGCGAGGCCTTGTGTTGGTTCCTTGGTTTTTAATAACAGCTGAGCTTATGCTTCAGCTTACCTTAGTAGTGGGAGCTACTAGATCTCGCTTCCCAACATAGCTTTTGGGTTTTGTTATTGTCAGGAATTTAATATTTGTAACTGAGAGAGCATGTAGACACATACACAGCACAGTCTAATAAACCTAATTTCCTTCAAAACCAACAAATTTTTAAAAAATCGCTGTGGCACTGAATAATGGATCTGAATCCCCTGAATCTGTGAGTAGCTCTACTGCAAGTATTAAATAGCCCTATCTCAAGTCATCCCCAAATCTTCTCCGGCCTCAGATGCTCTTGAGCATCATTTCTGCTATGGCCCTTGCAATGTGTGAGTCAAATATTTTATGTATTTCAAAGGATTTTGCTGCCTTCTAGTCTTGCTGAGCAATTCTATAGTTTATTCTGTAACCCTTGGCCCTCTTCTTAGTATTTTGGATCCATTTCATTGTACTGCAAATGAAACTAGATTGAAGGTCCCTTTGAGAAAATGTCCCTGTTTCTGTATTTCTGCTGCAAATTGCTCAGAATAGTTTAGGTTCTGTTAACAGTAAATGCTCCTGGCCCTACCTGTGCAAATTGTCTTACCGAGGTCAATAGACTTATCTACTTGTACAACTGAGAAAAATATTTTAGCAGTTTTTCTGGGGCAAAAATGGTGACTCAGTGGCAGTGTAACATTTTACAGATTCACATCAGCTGAAAAATGTGGCCACTTGCCAGCTTTGAAAACATGAAACAATTTTTTTTAAATAAAATATTTTGTTCTGATATTTTCAGAGTAATACCTATTGATTTTTTAATTTAATGTTTTTTTTCATTTTGAAAGTCCTCATTCAGTTCTCTCTCTAAGCCAAAATCCCATCTCAATCAAAATTAAAGTCTTTAAGATTGAACAGAGCATTTTGTGTGATTCTGAGCCAGTATTTCTTACTTTTCAGCTCACCAAAAATTTTGAAAATGTATTATTTTTGGTGAGCTCCAAGCATATATTTAAATTATTCACCAGAGCTGTGAGGAATGGAAAAATTAGATTGTCTCACAGCTCAAATCAGATGCCAGATCCATAGCTGCAGTAAATCAGCATAGCTTTGCTGGTGTCGGGCGAGCTGTTCAGTTTTCTGCAAGGAAGGAATCCAGCTCCATTTAAGTATTTGGTTCAGTGGGACTGTGTAGATGGACTCTTCAGGTGAATGTGGCTTGTAGCTGAGATCCTGGAGAGGAGAGACTTGTAAGACAAAAGTATTATCTGACTTACCGGTAGCATTAACATGGGATGCGTGTATTAAGTATTAGTAGAAATCCTGTGTGCATGGCCATGTATTACATGAATTTACTTCTCTACTCCTTCACTAGGAATATTAAAAGTTGCATGACTTCCAAGTCTTTCTATGTGCTGTTGATTAGCATTCCACCAGGATCACTAACCTATTAGAGTGTCTGTCACTATTGGTGGAAAAGAGTCTTTTATTTCCTTCTCAAATGATTTTGCTTTTCTTCAATGGTGTCCATAGCAACACATACTGGTAGTGATGAGTCCCTGATTCTGTTGCAGGCTTTCCACAGCAGTGTCTTGCCAGTAACAACAGTTGACCCGACATTGTAAGGCTGCTCAGAGGCACGTAGCCACGCTGGTTCTCCTGATGAATGGGAGGTATCTTTCCTTACGTGGCAGGTCAGTTCTGGTAAATGACATGGCCGATTTCTAGTCAGACTGGCATCTTCCATTATTCTGAACACAATTATGGGAATCTAACTTTGGAAGGTCTTTCGACTGAAAGTTATTTTCTGAATGTGTATCTGCATACATGTGTTCCTGTGAATGTGTGTAACCATTTCTAAGGATATGAGTTTGCCGCTCTAGGCTGAAAGTTAGCCCTAACAGCAAACAGTCTGTGGAAGCGATCATCCAGAATGTAGCCAGGGGACAAGGAAAGCCATTTGTCCCTTAATCTTCTCAATCTTCCCTCCCTGTTTTTAACCTTTTTGTCTAGGTAAAAGACATTTCAAGGAAATGAGTAATCTGCCATCCGGACTATCTGTGCTGCAGACTTTAAATTAGAACCAACAATCTAACATCAAACTCAAATAAGAATGACTTCATTACCTAGACTGAAGCTGGCAAGGAAGACAAAATGCTCTGCTGTGTGGTCTACTGTGCCTTAACCTAATATTCAGAACTCATAGGAACAAGTCTTGGACTTAGTAAGAGTTGGCTTTATATCACAATGTGCATATAGCAGGGACCAGATCCAGTAACCTTTCTTCATGCAAGTAATTCTTGCTCACATATGTAATCAATGGGATGATTTGCTTAGGTAAAGATTCTCCACATGTGTAAAAGCAGAAAGGACCTGGACAAAATTCTGCAGTTTTTCTTTCTCTGACTCATACTTGTCTCTGGATTTGCTTTGTGTATGTATTGGCACTGCGGTTGCCTCCAAGCCCCAAGTACATATCTGCAGTTCTTTATGTTGTATTTTGAATGCCAAATAGACATCCTGAGTTTCTCATGCGCCCATCGAAGAATCTGCATTTTGGAAGCAAGAAGTCTTGACCAAATGCCTATTGCATTAAATGAAAATGATTCTTGCTGACTGCAATACCCCTTCCATCTTCATTTGTGCTAGTAGTGTGTCATTTCTGGTTTTCAATGTCATTTCTTCCAGGGAGAGCTTCGCCCTGATGTCTTGGTGTAAGGGTCCCATCTGAGCTGGGGCCAAGCACAATGAATGTAATGTTAACAGATGGACATGACTGCAGTCAATAGACCATGCCTAAGTGTGAGTGTTGAGAGCAGAACTCACAGGTGGGAATGGCCAAACGTCTGTCTGTGCTGTGGTTAGGGGGACATACCATTGCTAATTCTGCTGTGGGCTGACTTCACTGAAAAAAGAAATTCTTCCTTCACCACATAAGGAGAGGTTTTGGCCTGTTGGAATTGCCTGGGTGGTGCAAAGGAAGGTGGGGTGTAGAGAGACATTCTAATTAAGTCTCTATCCCCTTTTGTTCATATCTTTTTAGGAAAGCCCCCACGGAATAGACCAAAATAAGCTCCTACCCCTAGCTGAATAGGTTGTCAGGGTGCAGAACTATATTCTGCAGACTTATGCATGTGTAAGGGGTGTGTAACATTTTTGTCTGAATGGAGCCCTATGTTCTCATAATTTATAGTAAGTAATCTTATTTGCAAAGCATGCCCTTACAGTTTTAAAAAACAAGTTAATTGACTTGCATAAAAATCAAACATGTCAAAGTTTTCCATCTCGACACAAACACCACATTGAGCAGCACATTGCTACAATAGCCATGATGCAGTCTGGGCTACCTATTGAGATATTTCATAAACCAAAATGGAATCTTAAAAAGTTTGTCAGTTTTGCATACCTCTGAGTTGCTGAATTTAGGAGTCCATTACTCGACTAATTGTACAATGTTTTATTTTTTTCCTTGTGTAAATAAACAAACTTGTGTCTGAATTTTGGCAAGGGGCACTAGAAGCCAATTAGAAGGTGTTCCCAATGTATTACAGTATTACAAACAAGATGCCTTTTCTTAGAAAGGCGAACACACCGTGTTTCTTTTAATGAGTGTGAAAATATACCAGTTGCTTAATCACTAGCAACTTATAGTTATAAGCATAAGTGAGTCCTTTCTCAGGAATGAAAAACATGGCTTAGTTTCTTTACTAACAGATGACATTTTAATTTAAAGCCCCAGTTTTTGTCTGGAAGGGCTAAAACATCTGAGTTATTTGAGAGAGAAATAAGGGGCAAAGGGGAAGTATGAGAGAGCAGACGGGATTTTCTTATCTGAGTCGACTTCACCCCCCGCTCATTGGCGTGGTGAGGATAGTGTGTCCCCCTCGGTTTGTGTCTGCAGTGCCATCTAAGATGCTGCGTCATTTCTAGTACAGTTCATTCACTCCGTCTCGTGGCACTTTAGCACTAAACTGGATCCAAAACTAAAGCACTGTTAGGTCACGGATGTACAGTTACTTAAGGGTAGATGATGCTTTCTGCACGTTGTAGGTATGGGTTGGAGCAGAACAGCATCCCTGGAAGAGCGAGTCCCAGGCAGCACGGTGACTCAGCTGTAGGTTCTTCCCATGATCCTCTTCTGGGTAAAAAACAGGGATGCAGCCTTAACCTACTTTGAAAGGGTAAAGCTTCCTCCTATGCAGCCTAGAGAAATCACAATACGCAGGCTTGTTGTGAAGCAATAAAAATATTAAGCTGGATAAGAGACTGGATAGAACAAATAGCTCCATGTAGAGATCCTTTATCCTTGTTTTCCTTGAAATGTTTGTCTAGGAACATAAAGATCACTTGATTTATGACTTGTTCAGCAAGCTCCAAATCAGATGGTGTTGCATTCAGAGCAGTGAATCTGTCAGCCTGGTATTACTCCACTGCAGCCAGTGGAGCGGTGCAAATTCCGCACAACGACACATCCCTAGCTGCTAGGCACTGGGTTATGGCAGGAGGGTGTTACTTGTCAGCGGACAGAAGTGTGGAAGAATCTGGCCCATCATGATTTTTAATCCTTCTCATAAAAATAAAATAAGCCTTGGGAAAGCTCTCCAATGTTATTTAAAAATAGAAGAATGAGTGTTAGTGGTTTTATATGGATTACATAAATTACTAGTTTATTAGAAAAAGGGATAATTTTAAAAAGAGAGAATTTCCCTCGGAGGGAACGTTTAACTTCTTTGGGTTACTTTATGGATATTTTATTTTACATTTTAAAATAATTAAATCTTTTAAAGGAGAAATTTTCATTTTTTGTAAAATAATGCTTTTCCTGCTTCAGAGCTACACAGCCACTCGTCAGCCAGCCTCCGCGCTACTCAGCGCTAAGGCATGTGCTTGTGAAGCCATGGCTCAGTAAGTTATCGTGCGGAGCTTTGGTCATGGTCTGTGCATGTACTCTTAGTTCAAGGCAAAGGTAATGTTGACTAACTTGAAAACCGAACACGGGAGATGTAATCCACAGCCAGCTATACTGCCCAGCTTTAGTTATGTCAGGTACACAAGTTCGATTCCTAAGTTCAGTGTCCCTCGTTTCAGTGGAGCGTTCGGAGAGGCAGAGCACAGTTAACAGCCTATTTACTGCCTGACTTATTTGCTCTAAATCATGGTCAAAATCTTCACACAGGCTTTATAACAACATAGCAAAAGCAGTTCAGGAGTCTATGAAAGTTAAATGAGTGCAAATTTCTCACGTAAACACACAGCCCAACTCTTCTGAGATGCAGGGGGTAAGGGGCGGTGATCCTGCCTGGAGCGGCCTCTCCATCTGGACCTGTGTGCGCTGTCCCTTTGGAGACGAGGTGGCGAGAAGGTGCTGAGGATGAGAAAGCGGTGGCTGGTGAACACGTTGTGTGCGAGGCAGTTCAGTGCTGATGTAGATCAAAAGCAGTTTCTGCTCCCTGCTCAGTACGAGGAGGGTACGGGGAAGGGACTGTGACTAGTGCTGAGTCTACGTGACTGCCTCCCAGAGCTAGTCCTGGAGTGGTGCTGCTGGGACACAGCCCCTTGCTTCCTCACCACCACCCACAATTTTGATGAAGAAGAGGAAGAAAACATAGAAAATTGCCCCTTTCGCTGTGATTTTTAATGGAAAGTTGGTCTTGTCCAAAAACTTGCTTTTTTTTCTTTTAGTAATGCATCTGAAAATGTTCAGGTTCAGATTCTGAAAATATTGTGAGGCTCTAATTGGGTGGCAAACTTTCTGTTTAAACCAGGAAAAAAAAAATCAGGTTTGCTTGTAAAAATTCTTTGGTTTTCAGTACCCAAAAGCAGAGGGGAAGAACTTTGTTCAAAACTAAAACATTTCAGCGTTCTGTCGCTGAAAACCAAAAAGTTGTCATTGAATTTTTTGTGGTGAAAGTAATAGTTTCTAATCTAGTCCTGAGATTTTCCAGGACATTTAGGGAATAACAGGCTGTGCTCTGGATGGGGACACAGGAGCCCAGAGCTCAGTTCTCAGCTTTGTCAGAGGTTTTTGACAAGCTACATAATCTAATTGGGTATGTCTACATGCCCGGATAGAGGTGGCACAGGGCTCTGCTGGAGTCAGTTCTGTCTGGTTTGGTAGAAAATAAAAGCCAGTTAATGAAGTGGCGGTTTAAGGCCACTTCAAGCAAGCTCAGCTCCCTGTCACTGCTGTCCCCTCCTCAGAGAAACCCTGCCACCTGCCTGTGTTCAGCTCAGCAGGGCATTTCTCCTCCTTTCCTCACTCCCTTCCCTTTCCCCTTCCCATTCACACCTGAGTCCCCATTTCTGCTGTTACCCCCACGCTCCCAAGGCTGATGGCGAGTGGGCAGGCAGCCCGCCCCTGCTGAGGCTGCCCCCGGCCAGGCTTGCCCTTGGTGCAGGAGGCTTGCCATCAGGGGCTGAAGCCCGTCCTCTCGGTCACGCAAGACCCCGGGTGTCCAAACTGCCCGGTGGATTATCATGCTTCAGAAGGCATGGGCGCACCAGTTGCCCACAGATGGTCTCCAGGCTCTCTACAAGGCAGCCATGTGGTCAGAAAACAGCCAGATCCTGAGAGCCACCCTCACGGACACATATCAACTGCTCCTCTGTCTCAGTTTTTCTTCTGTAAAATGGGAATAATATCCCTGACCTGTTTTCTCTCTTTAGTTTGTTAGGGCTCCCTGACGGGGTCTGTGTCTATACATGCTGCATTGGCAAATGAGGTCCCTTTCCTAGCTGCAGAGACATGGCTGTTAAAGGTTCCCTGCTACTACTACTAAGGAAAGAATATACATATGACTAAATACTCCCTTTTGTTCAGATTTTTATAGGCATTTTGCTTTACTGGGAAGGATCCTCAGCTGTTGTAAATTTGGCAGGCGTCCACCAAAGTGAGAGCAGCTCCACCAGCTTACACCAACTGAGAAGCTTGGCCCCAAAGTATGCTTGAAAAAAAAAGTAAGCTTGGTGTAGGAATCCTTTTGTTAATAAAATTAGCATATTTTGTATTTACAGCATTTTTAAAAGTTCTGTTAAAAATAAATTCCTGAAGTCCTGGATAAATAAATAGTTGTACAGAAGAGTCCTCTGTAGCCACGAAGTTGCCAAAAATTATCAGTAATCCTCAGTCAGATGGAATGTACAGTTGGCAAGGGGATGGCAGGAAAAAGTCCTCACCAGTTCTGCCTCATATTCCCATACAATGAGAGATGCCAAGTTTTTCCATTAGTGTCTGTGATGCAGTTGAAGATGGGAGTGTTTGTCATTAAGGAGACCTTGTTTTAGTTAAATAACCAGTGAAGGGCTCAGTTCAGTTGCATATTTTTCCATCACTAGACGTTGATTTCACACGAGCTGCTTTATGTTGTTAATGAAATTTGACCCTCGTTTCTTCTCCCTCTGCATTTAACTCAATTTAGGTCAAAACATAGGATATGCAAATGAAGAACCACAAGTCCAGCCCACTAGTGATGTGGTTTTAAAGTCCTGAATAAAAATAAAAATTATTTACAGACTAGTCTGTGGCAATATGTGCCTTGAAGACTGACATCCAGGATCCTGGCAGCTGACGTATGTATTTATTTAGGCTTTGACACTGCTAGGATTTATAATTTTGGGGGTTTTGGTTTTTTTGGAAAGTGACTAGTGATTTTAAGGGCCTTTATTCTGAGTGACGAAATTCAGACAAATGAAACTGGCATGTGCTCCCTGCTGTCTGCAACACGGCTTTATTTAAGCCCTACGTAGTAAAGCTTCAGTCTCTTGAGGAACCCCCAATCACTTGTCAATTCTGTGTATCTTGGCCCCTGGGCTCAGTGCATGTAAGTGGATAATGGGCCAAGAGCTGTTTTTATTTAAAACTGTGGAATTCCCGCTTGGTTCAACAGGAATTACACCTGTTCAACCAAGGGCAAACTTTGGCCCAGGAACTGAAATCCAAAGATACTGCTGCATCGGAGCACAGCCACACCATGCAATCACAGCCTCGCCGCACAGTTTTCTTTCAGAAGTATTATGCCTACACCAGGCACACCACGAAGATGAAATAATAAAGTAGTAAGAAAATGGGGATCTGCTCAATCTGAGGTTCTCCAGTCTGTTTGACTGGATCCAGCTCTAATAAATATACCTACTAAATGTTCCACCGTTAGATTTATGTGATTGCATTGTTCTACGCCAACAGAAAAGTTATAAACACTTTGCTGCTTAGAAAAAACATCTGCTGAAAAGTTTAGTAGGTTAATTGCAAACTTTGAGTGTGTACAAATGTTTAATAGTCAGAAGAGTAGAGCTGTAGTTATAGGAGTGACTGTGTCTGCATAACACTTGCATCTTTTCAATTAGCCCTGAAGGTAGACGTCTGAGAACAGAAAAATTAAGAGAGACTGAAAAGATTTGCCATCGTTGCCATGATTAAGCTCCATTCATACTCAATTTTTCAGTATTTTCCTGACCGTCAAAACATAAAGGCAAAGCCTGAACTATTTAAGGACTAATACAGCTGCAGATTAAATTAATATCTACATTATAGCAGCTACTTAGTGTGACTGTCAAAAGTTAGTTTTACCCCAGAGAGAAGGTACAAAGAAAACAATGGAGGGTCTTCTGTGTGAAACCCTGAAATCAGATACTAACAGTCACGCAGAGTTTTGCAGATGTAATACAATCTAACCTTTTCATGTTTAGACTAAAGCATTTTCATTTAACATTATACTTAACGGAACGGCTTTAAACCAGCCACAAAGAAGTGACCTGGCATGTTTTGACTATAATAAGCATTGATTCCATGCCTATAAATTTTATAGTTGAATCAATTATACTCGTTCTTTATAGGATTAAAGAAAACGTTCCATTTCAAATGGAATTTTTTTTATTCTCTTGACAGAGAGGAATTGAAGGGGAAAAAAAGAAAAATGAGTGAGCAATGCTAAAATTATTAAGAAAATGCCTAGAGTATTTTCTCCTAGAATAAAAGCTGTCTAGCTGGAATATCTCAGCCTGAGGAAAGATCCACAAACACTGAAAATATTTCTTATTTCCCATGAAGTGAGAAAAGGACCAGCTGTGGTCTTTCCCTTTCCAGAACAGTTAGGAGACCACACTCAGATGTCAGTGCAGATGGGCCGATGCCATCAGACTCAGCACTGAGCGGGAAGGCACGCGTTTTTCTGTCAGAAATGGTAGACTGGGCTTTGGGGAGAGCTCCGTTAAATTTTCATCTCTGCCACAAGCCTCCTTGGGCAACTCACCTTTCGTCTGACAGTATGAAATGTTCGGGCCTGGTGCTGTGTTTTCATAGAGTGCCCGGCCAAAGGGGACTTTCAGTCTTTGGTGGGACTGCTTGAACATAAATCCTAATCATCTCTAACCGATACAATTAAGTGATGTCTATGAAATGCAGTGTTCTCAATGCTTTTTGCCTGTTGAGTGGTAGAGTTGCAAAATGGAGTAGTATGGAAATGATACAGCTCCCAGAATCTTTGGCTTTGTGGCTTCTGTATTTGGCCACTGAAGTTGTATGGGGGTTTTGAAGCATTTTTCAAATTACTTATCATGGTACCATTATAAAGCAGATGTATTTCTAGATGTTTGCAGAGAATTCACTCAGATATTAAAGGCCGTTGTTAGAGTTCATCTGTCGCAAAGCAAGGAACAGAAGTCAGAATAGAAGCTCTTCCCATTGAGCCGCATCTCATTCTGGTGTGTAAACATCCACTTCACTAGGCTGAAGTGAGATTATGAAGTGGCTTGTGACAGATATCAACAACACAAACCAGAACTCTTCACAGTCTCCAAAAGTCAGATGAACTTGTGTACTACAGCAGCCTTTATTTACAAGCACTCTGGGTAAGGTCCCAGTCCAGAAGTGCTAAAGATTACATCATATATAAGGACTGAAATCATATCCTTGGTTTCTTCAAAAGCAACTAGGACACAATTTATATCCTAAAGTTTGGGGTATATGTTACAATACATGTTCCTATGTATCCACACAAAATTTTACTTCAAGTGAGTAAAATCTAATGTGTGACCCAAACAAAGCCAGCACAGTAAGCAATAAATCTTCAGCCACTGGCAGTAAGATACTGCTATGGGTGCACACCTCTGAAAGCTCTGCTGAGAGCTTAGAAACCCTTGGCTTTGCCTGTAGGATGTAGTGTCGTGTGCTAATAAACATTTTCACAGTGAAAATAACCTTGGGCAACGAAGCGTGCACTCAGCCCCTAGTGACAGAGCAACGTCTACCAGCGTGGAGGTGGGAGCCGTCCTGGTTCCTTTTGCCACTCGCACCACCCAGGGCAGTACGTGCCCACGACTGCACACGCATCTCTCCAGTTGCACGATCCCTGTTTTCAGTCCCTGCTGCAAAGCAGTACCAGTTCCGAGGACAGCAAACCATCCTTGGCCAGAGCAGCTCACCCTGCCCTGCGAGGGATCCTCTAAATCAATGAAAGATCATCCAGGGAGAAGAGAGAAGAGGAGCTGTTGGCTGCTCCTTCGCAGTTCCCGAAGGCCAAGGCCTGGGGCAAATGTAATCATTTTGAGTAATGGAGTGCAGTAGCTGATCAAGCTGGATGAATTTGTGATGCTTGATTTTATAGTTCTAGATTAATTATACTTCCCCCCCCCCCAATTATTCTAAGTACCTGACAAACAGTGCCCAAGCAAATTTCCGCAAAATGAGGAGTGTGTGAGCAGCTTCTTTTGAAGGATCCACCAGAAGTTTTACATCAGAAACAGGAAAACATCCTTGAAGCTTCTACAAGTTGCTGCTAATGACTTTTAAGTTATTCGGACTGTGGTTTAAAGTAGATGAGATTTTAAAAACTCTTCTGGCCTAAAAATCTATGAAAAAAATACTGATCTCTCTTTGCTTCCTTTGTTGGAAACGGTATAGTGCAGACAGTATTGTAAGCTTTGTCAAAATAGCAGATATCAGGAGCAGCTGGGAATGCTCAATTTCTTTACAGTCAAAACTGTGTATGTCGTTATGTCCAGTATCTGTGTGAGCATGGATATCCAGTTCAAGAAAACACATATGCATGTATTAAAATCCAATTTAGTCAGTGAGATTTTGTAAATGCATAACCTTTAAGACCTGTTGATGCAACAAGCATATATTTAAAGATGCCCTTCAAAGATTTCCTGAACTCAGGCTGTAAACTGTGGTAAGGTAGTTCTGACCAGGTGAAGATGGATTCTTTTTGTAAGGAGTTTTATTTCCCTCACAAATAGCATGCCCTGCTTTGCCATCATTAATAGCCTAATATGGTGAGTGATAATGTAACATTTCCCTGATTGTTTTGGGTTTTATTTTTAGAATAGTAGCATTTATATAACAGTCTTGGTAGAGATTTAGGGTACAAAAAACCCCTAACCAAAGCTACAGCTATTAACCTCATGTGTTGTGTTTATAAAAAGCCACTTTAATACGGTGCTGTATAAAGTATGTATAAAAAGAAAAATCCATTACAACCAAGGGGATTTTCAATGAAGTATTAGCCTGGTAAGAGGGTTAGCAAGGTTGGTGCTTTTTTTCCTTTCCTTTCTTTTTTTTTTAAATCAAGGCACAACTTAGTATAAGAATGTGCAGTTTTGGTGCCACAGATTAAATTGTGCAGGCAAAAGTACTGCAGGGTTTTTGTAAAGACATATACTCAGTTCATTGATACATATAAATAAGATTATACCCTTTCCCCTGTATTTGCATTAGCCAAGACAAGTATTAGACATCATAATACAGAATGGTTATTCAGAGTTCACTAATTATGGCTTCGTATCTTTAGATGAGATTATAATATGGCCAGCTCTGGATCCTGGTACAGCCTGACTGAGTTATGCTGTGACACTTGGAGGCAGCAGAAAAATAGCCTGGAAAAAAAGTTCACAAAATATTTCCATATCAAGTTGGTGAGAGTGTGTGTGTGCAGGGCAGGAGAGAAAATGGATCTTAACCTCCTGGTTATAAACGGCTGCTCCAGAGCTGGGATTTCTGATGCTGTCAGCTGGCATTGCAGGTGCTGGAGGTAAATGATAGCAGATTGCATTAAACCTGCGAGTGAGGAATCAAGGATGGCTGCCTCCCAAACGCTCCCACGCTGCTCCAGTAATAGTGGAGTTTGCCCCTGCTGGAATGGTTTCAAGGACTATCCCAAAGATTCCGATTCAGCTGAAGATGTGGCCATGCAGTTGTTATATTGGCTCTGGACTTCAGTAGACCCTTCCCAGTTCTGTGCTGGCCAGGGTGGCCTTCAGGTGTTTGGGCAGACAAAGCTCTGTGAAAAAGAGAATGCAGGCTGGGTGAATTTTTATTTTGTATGTGACTTTTATGGGGATGATATCTACATATCATCTGTTTTTCTCAAGAGCCTGTTGAGTCTCTGCTGCTTTTCTCCTCTTCAGCATCTCTGGCTTGCTGGGTGGCAAAGGGAGCAGGGCATTGCAATGGAGGTGGCCGAGTTTTCCTTCCATTCCCTATGGAGCTACAGCCCAGCGTGCTTAACATCATGTGTAAATCACAAATAACATCACAGAATTCCGTGTAACTGCAATAAGATACGGAAGAAGAGAATCAGGCACTCCGTACTCCCTGCTGTAAACTGCTCTATAGTATTGCTCTGAGCTGTTGCTGCTAACCATGCTTCACCCCAGAGCTGGCTGCATTTCAGTGATGAATGAAGCCACCCTGCGTCCAACATGTCTGTTTTGTTTTAATTCTGCAGAACTCTTTGGAATCTTCTAGGATGAAAGGCACTATATAAGTGCGAGATCGTTGTTTTTATTTGGATTTGGAAATAGCCTTTCTGAAAATAGTAACTAGTAGATTAAATGCCAGACCAGGATGAGGCAATACCACTTTGTACACAGAGAGGATTATTAGAAATATTTCTTTAGAATGATACCCAGAATGTGAATTACTCAACTTGCCAGGTTACTTATGAAACAGAAAAAGTTACAGAAGCGCTTATGTAACATTATTTTTCCAGAAAAATAGGTGGTGATTTTTCTCAGCAATTCCATCTGCTAAATGGACTAACATCTTGCAAAACCCCCTCACTGCTTTTCCTCCCAGAACTTCTGTAAGCGGACACATACAAAAGCATATCCATGCATAACAAAGAGCAATCTCAGATGTTTTAAGTAGGCAATCGGATACAGGAACAAGCTTGGACTGTTTGATGGGTGAGAAAGGTCAGTTTGTTTTTAACTTCTCTGCATATAAATAATCTATGAAAAAGTTTATTTTGCAGATATCTTGAGCAGTACAAACAAGCAATACAAAGTTCAGTGATTTTTTTCGGGGGGGGGGGGCAGGGGTCAGGCAAGCGGGCCAGAAAAGGCTCTTGGCTACATTCATGGCTTCATCCTTGTTAACCAGAGCTCCGTTACACCACTCCGACAGCAAGCCCAAATTAGCCCCGTTCTGCACGGCAGCGATGTGGAGGTTCGGCATCAATGCGGAGTGACTCTTGCAATGTTCACCTCTCCTGGGTACAGCAGTATTTATAGATTAGCAACTGCTCCCTCTGCTTTTGGAAAGACTGGCTGGAATGCTTAATATTTGGGGCTGAATTCTTCTAGAAATGTAATTATTATTTAACACAGAAGGAAAAAGGGTAGTCACCTCAGAGTATTTGCTTCTAGGCAAATATATGGGAGGTCCCTAGTGATACAAAGTTATGTTGTGCCTACTACTTAGTCTGCCTAACAGCATGTTCAGGGTTGGGTACTGAGCTGACAGAGATCTCTTTCAGAGGGTGTATAATTTACCCCTTCAAAACAATGCTTCTTGATGCTTATTTTTTATAGTATTTTAAAACTTACTACAGAACAACAACAACAAAGAAACCCTCCTCCTCGGCTCCCCAGTAAACCTCCGAGTGGGTGTTTATGTCACTCCTTTAATGGGCATTTGTATTTTATGCCTTATTTTAAAAATGCATTTACAGATTTCTTTCTAATTAAATTTTATGGGTGAATTTACTGCTCATGAAAGTGAGTGATTAATAATGCTGGCTCGAGTCAGAGGTAGTGGGGTAGGCATTATGCAAACTTCCCTGCGTGGCTCTGCCAGGGCATCTCAGTCTTGACCTATTTTACCCTGGAGAGCAGGCTGGCCAGTCGTGTGATAGTCACGGTACATGGCGTGACTTTTTCATCACGTGCCACCAAGCAAGCCGCCAAGGAAGAATTTTCCTCTGGGGTGTCAGTGGCTGGCATGGTTCTGTTATTTCTGCTGCTGACATACATGGTGCTGTACTGGCACTAGTCACAACAGGAGAACCGGACTGGGAGCTTTGCGCTTGGCTCCCATGAAAACAAAGAGTAGCCTAACCGTCCTGTCACTTGGAGAGGGTCTGAAACTTCAGTACCTGAATAATTTCAAGGGTGTAAATAATCTTGCCTTTAAGAGGAGAGTCATCTTCTTAAAGTCAAGCATGTGCTCAAGTCATTTTTTGCCTATGAAAGTCAAAAACCAGCAGAAGCAGTCAGACAGGGGAGGTAAGCATGCCAAAGGCTTGAAATCAAGTCATTAGAAACTAGAAATAGGTATATCACTGATCTATCTATATTAAAGCATACCTTAGAAATGCAATTAATAAATAAGATTCCCTTGTGAGTCATAGTCCTTACCTGCTATTCCTTGAGAATCCCAGATTTGTCAGGTGTTCAGAGACTCATGGCAAATACTAGGCCATTTATGACAATGTGACCTGAAGCAATTACAGGAATAGCTCCATTTCCAAAAGCTTGTAGTGCCCAGCGTATTTCCCAGTGACTCCTTCCCAGTCCTGAAATACACCTCGACTTCCATGGCTGTAATACAGTTCTGAATCCATACTGTGGCATCTTCAGAAATCTTGCCAATACCAAAACCATGAAATTATACCAGCTCTGAAAGGCACAGATCTGAGCTTTACTCAGTATGGCTTTTGAAACCATAATCTTGAGTTTCACTTGTTCTCTGACATTCTCAGTCTCACAAAATCCCCATCTCTTTTATTCATCTGGAAAGGAATCTTATCTTTGCGATGACTGTCACAATAGAGCATTTCCAGAAAGCAGAATTCCCTGCGACAGCTGTTCCAGTCTTTCTCTTCCTATTTTTAGACAGTGGACACATCCCTCAGCTGATACAATCTCAAGTAGCACTATTACTTAAACTTAAATTTTCAGTAGCCCGAGTTTAGCCCCAACTCTGTAAACATTTCTTTCAAATGCACTTTTAACTGTGACAGTCTTTAGCATATTTCATTTATATGCCTGTTATATTTTGTAAAATAGGCCCTCTCTTCACCACATACTTTCTATTAGCAGTGTTGCCAGCCCTCTTAATACTTAGTGTTTATACATAAATACTTGACTTTGGTATTTGCATGAAGACATTAGAATAGTAATTTTCAGCACTTATTTAAAAATATATCTCACTACTGTGGTTATAAAGTTTTGACATGTTTCTTAGGATAAGAAGGCAGAGGTCAATAAATATTTACAAACGTGTAAGAGTTTATTTTTTTCTAAAAAAGACATTATAATTCTGAGTCTGCTACATCATTTCTTCAAACACTTGGTAATGCTGTAATAGATATAAATTACCATCAGGAGGCAAAAAGGGCTCTGGACAGAATGAAATGATGCTACAGTTATATGAAAGAAACTAACTGCCATATATAAAAAATGCCTGTGCCGCTTGACCAGAATTAGCCAAGCCTCACACAACTCATCTGATAATGCTATTTGTTGTTTTATTTTTTCTCCCAGAGAGAGTTCTGGTAGCCCAGAAAAGTCTAATGAAAGGACTAATGAGAGTCAATGGAGATTTAACGTAATGCTGGTTAATATCATAGGGTTAGACCAATAAAGGACAGTTGCTGAGACATTTTTGGAAAACAGAAGTTGATCCAATATCACTGGTATAATTGATAGGTGTTCCTGAGACACCAGAAGCGATGCTGGTGCAGCAGTAGGTTGCACGTGAAATAGGCTTCTGCAGGGTCATAGTCTATGATGGGATTTGAAGTGTGGACTACACTTGCGCTCTTAGAACTGTGTTGGGGTACTGAATAGAGGCTGTTGTATTGCAAGACTTCATATGGACCACTGGTACCCTCTGGGATGCACGCACTTACTGCATTATTTTCAGCACAGATTTTAGGCCGCTTCATAGGGAAGTGGCTATTTACATGTGGAAAATGCAGCAATGTCTTCCTAACCACAAACAGGGTTTCCAGTGAATAGTTAATGTTAGGCAAAGTAGGCATCTCCAGTAAATAGTAATGTGGTTACTGTAAGTGTGTATTTTTATATATATATATATATATATCACCCACATTTTCTTTCCCCTTTTAAAAATTTAGCCTTAAAATCCCAGGTTACTAGACAGGATCTTTATTTCCATGGCCTTATATAAATGACTTTCATATACTGCTTGGAATATATCTATTCACAACAGTTATACTATAATCCACTTCATTACACATTGTCTTTAATTTATTCATACCATGTTCTGCAAGACAATCATTATGGAAATTGCTTATGAAGAATGTTCCACTAGGCAAATGAAATGCGGGTTGAATATCTTAAGGAAAACTCTGATTAAGTAAAAAAACTGACTGATCATGTAATAGGTTTTGTTTTCTGGTGAAAATTATGCTGTCTGCACTGAATTGCTAGGGGTTTTTACAATCACTCGTTGCAGAACTCCATAAAGAACCTTCCATCACTCCTCCTCCTAGCTTTCACTGGTGTAAATCCAATCTAAAACCTGGTAAACAAAGAAGAATCTTCATGAAAGAATTTAACATTTACTCCTTGGGAAAGTGTAAAGAGTGACCATCAGATAGGACTTTGCAGAGAAAATATTTACCTGCAATAGCATTGATGTCTCAGTAACTGTGAAGAGCATTCTCCAATGAATAGTCAATGTTTGGCTTAAACTCAAGTGGGCCAACAGCTAATTCAAGTTGGCAGGTTTTGTTGACCCGCAGACCTAATTATTTACACTCTCCAGGTATTGTGACCTTTAAGGAGCACATTTCAGATTGAAGTAAATGGATCTATGCCAGTTTACACCAGCTGTGGAACCAGTCATTAGCTTTACTCCCTGTTCTTAAACATTCTGAGTCAAAACCAAAGTACACGGATTCATGGAATTTAAGTAATTTCTGGATGCGCTTCTTCATATCCAAAATAGCTTGGCCCCTTCCCTTCCCTAGCCTTCTGAATTTCAGAAGATGCCTTCAAAATAATAGTTTATGCCCTCAGAAAGGCAGTCATTGCTGTTTCAGTAATTCCCATCTACATAAAATATTGGTTGTCAAGACCTAGTCCTCTGCTGGTTAATACTGGTGAAAATCAGGAGGAATGTCACTCACCTGGCTACAAAAAATTGAGAATCTTTGCTAAAGACCTCACCTAAGGAAGGAAGGAGGAGTAAGGAGTATAGCAGCACAGAGCAAGTAAACTACAAAGCCAGAAATAGCACTTATGTTTTCAAACATTCTCCTAGTACCCTGTCCGCTGGACTACACAGGTGTAATTAGGAGGCTGAATTAAGCTGTAAACTAAATCCATGGGAACTCAGCATAGAAGAGCTAGCCAGAATATCAGGAACAAAACTTTGTTGTTGGAATTTGAAGGGCTCTTTTGCCAAGTTCACAGAACCCTTCCAGAGTCCTTTGCGTGTAGAGCACTTAACTGTGAAGCTGGCTCCAACCTCTAGATACTAACAGACATTTCATTTTTTATCCCTTGAGCAATAGCACACCTACAATGAAAAACTCTGGAGGAATATATGGGCATTAGTGCAAAGAACTGCAGCTGTCCAACACATATCAACTGGGAGTATCGGAGAGTACTGCACTGGTGAACTTGTTGCAGAAAGTCATCAAATTCTGGTCATGAGAATTTGATCCATTTTTGTACAAGTAATCACAGCAGGGCAGATGAGAGCATTATAAATTACTTATTTTAAAAATCGAACCAAATTTCTAGAGTCCCACTCTTAATTTTGCCCGTGTATTGCTATGATGATAAGGATATCTAGATACACCTAAGGATGTCAGTTTGAACTGTGCGGTTTTAGCCCGTAGAAAAGGGCACACCACAGAGTCATCTACAGTCAGTGGAAAGATTTCAGGGGTTCCTGACTCAGTGTGTGACATGGGTGCTTTGAAAAAAGCAATGATAGCACTAACTGCAACTGTTGTATTATTTTTCCATAGAAAAATACCAGTTTATCAAAACAGGTTTTGAATTTTAATTCAACATTCTGATATTTAGGAAAGACTTTTGGATCAAAATCGGAGAAAGACAAAGAGTGAAAGAAACTGTTCCTTCCACCCGTTTCAAGATAGTCACTAACGTGGTAGCTGGGACAGTTACTTGGAACGTGAGATAACTGGCTTCTAATCCCTCTGATTCAGAGATTTAAAGCTTATCCAGCAGCTTTACCCTAATTGTCACTCTGGAATTGTTAGCTTTTTGTTTTCTTCTCTGATTTTTGCTAATGAAAATTCAGAGGGACTTATTTTTGTTCTGCAAGAAATGCTTAAGAGTAGGTGGTAATATTTAACAATTCCTACAAAATACAGTTCTTATTTTCTACCCTGGATTTCTCTCTGAAGCTCTCCACATAGCTGTCAAGAATAGTTCTGCACTCTTCCACCCCCGTTTCAGCTTTGAGTATGTGTAGGGCCAGGGAACCCAAAGTGTACGCCCTGAGATTTCTTAGCAAACACAAAAGTAACTTAGTTACACTATACAGGAAAGACTAGAAAATATAAAACCATTCTTATTATTTCAAAGCCATATTTTTATCTGTTGGCTTTAAACTTACAGCCATGCGTATGAGGAATTGGGTGTGCCAATCCCATTAACAATAATGGGAGCAGAGGGCTTAATTCTCCACATACTATGCTGAAAATGTGCCCCCTTAAGAATACTGCGTGTGTAATTGATTTGGGCTATTTGTTTGAACTTGCCAAATGGATTTCTTGAATATTTGTAGCTAGTTTTGAAAGCACTCCCATCCTCAACCAGACACACACGTTATTAAAGGATTTGATTTGACATTTAACAATTTTGTATATTAATATTCCCCTCTTTTTCCTAAATCGACATAATCCTCCTAAATCCTAGCATCAACAGTCATTACACCAAAAGAACAAGATGTTGCTGGTGTCGCTGTGTTTCAATATTGAATTTTGTATGAGCTTGGCTGATTTGGACAGATTTATATTCTGCTATTTCCTGAGCTGTGAGCAGGACCTTGCAGGTTCAGCTCTTTGAAAACATTCACATAAACAATCTCACTTCATTACTTTGAAGGAAATAGATTCAGTGGCATCTGCTAGAGTGGTGATATTCTGTGACGCAGAAAGATATCTTTTTGCTCTCAATCCTGCCTAAATAAGACTCAACCCTGGGTACCAAGAGACTGGTACGTGATGGACATCTGATCTCAGATATAGTAAGGATTCACGTCATTTTGAGCTACTCTGGATTTCAGCTGTTTCAGGTGAGAATGACAGCAAGAAGCTTAGTTTCAGTTGATGTAACGATTGATAGTTCTTCCCGTAGCCAATGAGAGTTGCAAGCCAAAGAGTTCAATGTTTTTTCCCCAGCTTTTCCTAGGACTTTTTTTATGATAGGTCTTCATTCTCTCTCGCAACACTAAAGTGCTTTGCATGTTGTCTCATTCTATGATCACAAACTATAAACTATGTTTTGCCATCCTGCCTAAGTATTGAGTATTGCATCACTCAACAGAGAATTCCATTGCAATGAATGGAGCTACTCAGAAAATTCACCCTGCAGCTTCAGGTCTGGGTGCGATGGAGTGAACAGGATTCACTCATCAAGTGGCTTCCTTATTCCAGTAGGTAGAGTGAAGAATGAATGTTGGCTCTAATTTTAGAGTCACTAGCCAAAACGGCAAGGTCAGCATAGCAGGAAGATGTTGTAATTTGCTGCTGGTGTAAACCAGCAGTAAGCTTCTACCCCAAAGGACCAAGAGGAAGCAATGAAAGAATAGTGACTCAGAGGTGTGTCTCTGAGTCACAAATGTCCTGGGGATTATCTTCAAGACAGTTTGATTAACACGCAACCCCTTGTTCGTGCCTAAAGGTACAAGATACCCTAGTGATGAAGATTGATCTACCCATTCTGAGTCAGAATTGCTGTTGTATTGAGTAAAGTGAATGCTAATCCCGAAGTCCAAACGTTGAATATAGTAGTACAACTCAGCCTTTAGCAGAGGAATTTTTTGAGACTTGAAAATACCCGAAACTTTCGGTGGAAGATACTTTCTTTCTCTTTTTTTTTTTTTTTTTTTTTTTAAAAACTCTTGTCAGACACACTTCAAACCCAGGTTGAGGAGCTTGGAATAAGTTAGTTTAGGTACTGTTGAGTGCTACTTACAGCAGAAACCCCCACGGAGTGAATGAAGAACTATGTTTAGCATCATCCATTTATCTGAAGTGTTTCTTTCCAGTGTATCTGGCCTTATGTTGACATGGTAGTGTTTTCCAGGCCTGACTGCATCTCTCCAGGCTGTATCTATGACAAATGGGAGAGAATAGCTGACCTTCTAGAGAGAGGCCTGTCTGCCCATTCCCTCCCGTAGCCATACTGCTCCTAACCAAATATGCCGCACTGAGCACCTTGGGGAGCTCTTTCTGACCCCTTTTGCCTTTAGGTTCAAGGTTAGTTCAGCCTTGAGACATCTGGGACCTTGTAAAGCTTGTCCATCATCTAAACCAGCAGTAACTACCAGCGTGCATATACCTCTTCTTTTTTTTTTCCATTTTTTTAAATACGCCATACTACTCCTCACATTTCTGTTATGATTCATGGAAAGACCTTGGGTCTATGATTCATGTATTTTAAAAATCACCAGTGTTATGACCTTTATTTCCTAATGTTCTGACAGAAGTTGTGGTCTCGGTTGTGTTTTGTAGTTTCCTCCTATTAAAATGTCTTTAGAGAAGTTGTGGTTGAGGTTGTTATGTAAAAAAGGACTCTCACAGTTAAGATGACTAAGAGCGTAGCTTATTTACTGGGCTCAGCAGGACTGAGAAGGGCTGCACTAGCAGCCCAGGCATGAGTTTGTCTAAGACTTCTTAGGACAAGCAATCCAAATCTCAGTAGCATCTCCTTAACCTTTTCTGCTTCCAAAGCGCATGAATTAAGTATCAGAGAGAAACGGGATGAGAGCTTAAAGTCTTCTCTAACCGTTCAGGAACATGTTGTACTTTTAACAAAAGAGAGAGATTTTTTAGTCAAAATATTGTGTTCTTGCTGATAGTGGTGGGAACTAGCTGTTAGTGTTGGAGCCTCGCGGATCCCTAAAAGAATGAAAGTGGCAATCTGGCCATTAGATATTACCCTGTGTAACACGGCTGACTTGCCGTGGTGCAGGGGGTGACACAGTGCAGCTGGCAGTGCTTGCCTCCATCCTTCTCCACCTTCATGGCACAGTTACCTAATCCATTTTCTGCCCTCAGCTCAGCATAAAAGTTACATTAGCAACTTCAGGAGTAAGCCAGATAATGGCTCCAGTGTTGTGCTTATGTAGGTCCCTGCACCTACTTTTATCAGCTGCCACTGGCTCAGTCACTGCTAGGGAGAAAAAGGATTTCCCTGAAAGCTAGTTCTGAGGCCAAAACATTTTTGTGACACTGCTGGTATGTGAAAGAGTGATACACAGCAAATAGTATTTGTACATTACCAAAGAGACCATTTCAAGGTCCCTGTACTACAGATGTTGAAGAGACAGTACTTCTCGGGAGGTGACATTCAGTGATGTTGTCATATTCCGTTCCCCCCCTCCAGGTTAAGATGCAGTATTGCAGTCTTGAAGGAAATTATTTCCCCTCTACAGTCTTAAACTTTTAATTTGGGCTTGCAAGTTTGACTTAGAAAAAGCTTGAATTAGGCAGGAAAAGAGAGAACTCAGAAGGAAGGGAGACCGTAGGGGTAAAGAATACTCTCTCTTGTATTTATGTGAGCTGAGCTTAATTACTCTGCTAACAGCCTGTCTTAGGCAGCATCACTACAGAGCTGTCGCAGCTCCCGGGGGAGCGGGAACTCGCCCGCGCAAGCCCACCTCATCTCACACATTTGCTTCGCAGGCCTGCAGCTCCGTGTCCAGCCTGGACCTGGCTCCCGGAGCAGGAGCTGTGCAGAGACGGCGGGGTCCAGCCCTCACGCGTCTGCCTCCTCTCTCCCTGCAGGGCTGCTCCTGCTGCCGCCTCACCCGACGCAACGCCGAGTCTCGCCCAAGGAGGACAGACACCTTGTGCCACTGCTGTAAGGGAGGCTGCCAGGGTCAGGCCCGCTGTGTGAAAAGGGAGTGAGTAGAGCAGCAATGTCAATGTTTGTGGTTTTGATCAATGTGCTTATTTTAAGATTTTCATGTCCCTAAAACAGTACATAGCCCTTTATTATATGTCAACAGTCTGCGGCTTAGCTCTGTTAGCTCCACTGAGTTCTGTGCAGGTTCCATAAATATGAATCATATAGTGCACTTATATAAAAAAAAAAAAGGAGGGCTGATTTATGCTTATTTATTCTGTACAACTACAAACATCTGTGTAGAAAATAAATATGGACACTGAAGGAAAAAAACCACTTCACCCTTTTTCCCTCCCCCCCATTATTTTTAAACCTTACAAAGGCAAGCCATGTGGTCAACATCTGGAATGTATGTGGGAATTATTCAAATGAGCCTTACTGGTAGCTGCCTTGTGCCAGGCTCCCGAAGTGGCAAGGAGGAGTGACAGCCCGCCACGGCTGCGTCCATGCTACGCTCTTGCGCACCACATCCACATTCCCGTCGTCGTCTCATTGCTGGGTTTGCCGCCGGTGTCCTGCAGGCCTGGTGGAACGTAACTCCACCTATTCCACATCAAGTACATTTTGCATGTCTACGGTCGCATGCCCCGCTACGGAGACAGCTCGTTCCTGCCGCTCCCCGGGCAGTGCCTGGGAGGCCGTGGCACCGACGGTGAATTGCCATCAGATAAAGTCTGCGGCCCATATGCTTGGGCTGGTGGCTTCTCCTCAGGCTCCGCTTGCCAGAAGTGCACATCGCAGGCTCCGGTTTGCCTTTCAGCCCTGCAACGGAGTTTGTAACACCCTGCCATGCTCTAGCTGGCTTTGCTGAACCTCAGTGAAGGCAACAGGAAAATGTTTCTTGGGTAAAACATTATATTTATTTGCTGCTTTCTAGCCTTTCAGCTGGAAGTCCTTCATCAAGAGACTTCATCCTATGCAGGTAGGGGCTACATTTAGTATCAGATAGTAATGGGAAAAAAAACCAAACCCAAAACTATCAGCTAAGAGTCAGCGTCCATACTTCTAAAAGACTTTGGCAAAATCTTTCTCTCCATCTTCTTTGCTACTATCAGAAGAATCGTGGAAAACACACTGAAACTGAACAGACTTTCCTTCCTGACCTGACAAACCTTGTTCCTTTTCTTCCCAAGTAGCCAGGCATCTTATAATTAGAAGCTGGATCGCGAATGCCTTACTCACATCAGCAGCTCATGACATCAGTCATCCCACTTACGTCTGCGCTGGGCTAATACTCTCCCCATTAACTTCAACGGGAGTGAGCGCGTGTGAGTAACTCGCCGTCCTGAGCTAAAGCTTGGCAAGCCAGCCTTAAATATGTAGCAATTTGTTCTGTGAGATAAATAGTGACCGAAGCGACTGCGGTTTCATCAGCTGAGCTTACTGGGCTGGAAAGAGGTGCGGGGAGACCGCTCCGGCCATCGCCGCTGCCTTCGGCTGCACAGGCAGCGGGGCAGAGCCGGGGCAGAGCCGGGGCAGAGCCGGGGCAGAGCCGGGGCAGAGCCGGGGCAGAGCCGGGGCAGAGCCGGGGCAGAGCCGGGGCAGAGCCGGGGCAGAGCCGGGGCAGAGCCGGGCTCGGCTCCCAGCCACAGGCACAGCGTGGAGAGAGAGAGAGAAGGAAAAAACCACCCGTCCCTCGCAGGACCGGGTCTCTCAGCAGCTCTGTTGGCTCCTCTCCTCGGAGCAGTTTGAAACTTTTTGACAGCTTAGCAGCTCAGCGGCGCGATTTTCACACAGCCCGAGCGGGGAGGCGGCTGAGCGGGCGGCAGCGGGCCCGGCCGGGGGGACGCCGCTCCGGCAGCCCGCCGAGCCCAGCCGAGCCGAGCCGAGCCGAGCCGAGCCGAGCCCAGCCGAGCCCAGCCGCAAGGCTCGGCTTGCCCCGCCGGGCCGGGCCCCCGCTCCCGGTGCCCGCGCCGCCGGTGCCCTCTAGCGGCGGCAGGGCCGCGCCGGTCGCCCTGTCGCGACACGGGGCCGGGGGGGAGCTCGGCCTCGCACTCCAGGCACACAAAAAGGAGCCAAAGCTTTCCGTGGGGCAAAGCGGCGTTACGCCGTTGGCTTTATTGCTAATTGACTCCAGCTGAGGATCTGGCCCAGCTTGTTCAAACAAATTAAAAACGATGCAAATCAGCCACAAGTACTTGATGATTTCACTGTGCTAAGGGGAATACAACTATTTGGCACTGGGTGTGCTGTCAATGGGAGGATTGCGAAGTATTTTGCAAGCGCGGCACTTTCTAAGTGCAAAGTGGCTCACTTATGTTAGGGCTGATCAAAAATATTTTGTCAAAACTGTTTTTCAGTGGAAAATTGAATTTCCAAAAAAACCCCATCTTTTTCACGCTGGAGATTTGCTTTTGCAGAAGAAATATATTTCCCTCGAGAACAATTCAGCCAAAATTTTAAACTTCTGTTTACAGGCTCCTAGTTTCTGTTGAAATGATTCATATTTTGTTTTTTAAAATAAAAAGGTTGCATTTCTGCAGCAGAGGAGGAGTCATTTTCCATACAGGTCTATGAATTAACTCTCATAAAACCCCCAGCCAGCAACACAAGCATAGTTTTCTTTTTATGGATGAGAAGCTGAGAAGCAAAGAGGTTAAGTGATTTGGCTCCAATCCCTACAGGCACCATTAAAAGCTCCTGGCTCCCAGTTCTGTGCTCAGAATGTTAGATCGCATGACATATCTTTGTGAGGCAGTTAAATGCTTTCAGACTCCCTTGGATTTCAACGGGAGAATCAGTCAGTCTACCGAGAACAAAAAGAATGATAGAGTAGTCTTGCCTCAACTGACACAGTGAGTCCTCAGCAGAATTAGAGCTAGGACTTCTGACTCTCAGTTCTTTGCATTACACATCACACAACATGGCTCGCCAGAGAGAAAACTTGCGCTTTCTTCTGGCCCATCTGGGCAAATCTTATGCCCTACGATGGAACAGCGGTGGCTGTTCCACGGACAATGGTTTTTGCCCTGGATTTGAAATCTAGTGGATAGCCATAATTGAAAATTGGAACCATAGAGTCTTACTGAGTGGTTAATAGCACAATATTACACTCTCAGCCCCAAAATGGTGATGGTCAGCCACAGGAAACAAATCAGAAGACTGAGCAGGCTGAGAAGGTGACTGAGGGTGTCTGTCGTCTCTTGGTTAGAGCCCACGAGCTGAAGCTCCTAAGCTGTAGTTCCAGTTTTGGTACTTTCATAATGTCTAAAAATGGTTAAATCATAGCATTTCCTTATACCTCAGTTTTCACATATGCTTATGAAGTGTTTCCAAACCTCGTGAGAGAGCAAGGTCTTACTATGCGGTGTGGTATTTAGCTGGGCAGAAACTTAGGTGACCACACGGGGGTTTTTTGTGTACTCTGCAAAATTACAAGAGGCGAGATTACCTCCCACCTGTGCTCTGAGCTTGCACGCATAACTCCAGAGGCTGACACCTAAAGATAGGTTCCCACTGTAGTTAGGCATCGTATTTTGAAGTGGCCTGGCTTTTAGTGATTTCCATTAACATATGTCTTTTTTCAGATGTTTTGAAAACTGGATCACTTTGTGTATTGACTGAGTATCTCACTGTGAACAGCCAAGATGGCAAATGTTACTTAGATTCTTTTGTACACTGGAAAATACAACATTTGTTCCTGGGTGGTACAGATCTTCTCACTCAAGCAGCTCTGTGTGTGTTATATTTTTACACTGAGGCTTTATTATCTTCGTTCACATTTCTTTTGTTTAGGACTCATTATCCCTTCCCTTGACATTTTTCTTTTATTCTGGACCAGTACCTCGATGAACCACGCTGAGGAACTAGACTATATTGTGTTGTATTACAGTTGCCTTGCCAGGTTGTAGTACTAATATATCTTCTCACTTTGCCTATCGAGTCATTTGTAAACTGTCCGGAGCACGGTGATTTTTCCACAAATAGCTGGTGTAGTGATCTCACTAACAAATTCGACTTGCATGATCATCATGTTCAGGAGAATTCACGGTTTGGCAGGAGCTGCACAAGAAGCCCTGCACCCAGTTCAGAGGCCACTGACCAGAGCATCCTTTTATCACAGGAGCCAGTATAAAGAAGCCATTTTTTTTCTCCTTTTCCACTTCAACAAGAGACTGCTTTAAAAATACAGTTCCAAAAATGTTAGTGATTTACTTTTAATTCAGAATAAATGGTTTAAGGAGTCCTTACCTCCTAAATACGAGGACTTTTTTATGAGCAACTTGAGACTTTTTTTTTGCTGTTCATCAGTGATATGAATATCACTGAATATTCTAAATTTTAGGGAAAAAAAAGAAAGCATACTTTTTTCCCCACACAAAATGTCTAATCCTATTTTTCTTTGAGCTCTAATTTCTGTTTTTCCCCCGGCAAAAAATGGCAAATGTTCTTTGTGTCAGGGCCCTATGGGCACTAACAGGCCTAAATTGCCCAAACTGGCCTCACCTGGCCTCCCCACACTCCCCGCCCACGGGTCCAGGAGCTCTATTTAAGCTCAGCTCTGGGCTCTAGGCCCTCATTTAATCTGTGCTGTTGAAGTGTGTGTCTGCAGCTCCATCGTGGCTCTGTCTGGCTGTGGTTCCCGGTGACCTGGCCCTTGCCCTGCACACTTTTTCCTGCTTGGTCTTGGACGTGCCTTATTGCCACGGGCTTGCCTGGCGATTGCAGGACGGTGTCTGACCCTGGTTACCCTCCCCAGAGCTCATCCTGACTTGGCTTCTCACCACCAGGGACTCCCCTGATGTGGACACGTGGCTGAAGCTGGCTGCTGCCCTGCTCACCTTGCTCAGGTACTGTGGGACGGGGCTGTGGCTGGCAGGGTTGCACCCCTGCCAGCCTTGTTATCACGTCCAGGCCTGCATCCCTCAGGGAGCAGCCAGCCCAGTTATTTCAAACACTTGGAAGCTAGACAAGTGTTCATCTGGCTGTTTTACTGTACACTTCCTTTTCCTTGATAGCAGGGAGATAGAAAGAGTAGGCTACTAATGCTAGTCTTGTTCTTTTCCCTCACTGTCTGAAATATAGACATTTTGACTGTTCAAAATGGAATCTATATAAATAGGAGATTTAAAGAGACAGAGAGAAATTACTTATGCAGCAGCCTGATAGGAAATTCGGAAATGAAACTCACTTCTTGAACCAGTGATCCCCTACCCACTGAACGAAGCTTAAAACTTTTTAAATGCATATTTACCTCATTTGGAAAAGGGAATTTTTAGTAATTCAAACAGGTTTTGTGCTACTCCTCTACTCTGTTATTGGGTAGCTAGATAAAATGGCTCATTCTAGTTCCTGGCATTTCTGCTGTTTTGAATCACAGACTTCACGTTGGTACCACATACTTTGCCCTTCATGTGAGAGACTTGTGTGATTTATTGCACTGAAATTATTTTTATTATCAAGTCAATTCACATTTGGTAATTTCAAGTTAGAATTGATCTGCTTTCCAACTTGGACAGCAAACAAGTGGGCATCTTAGTCTGGATACACCTGTAGGTGAACCTAGGACTGGTATCTAACCATCCACTTAGTGGAGTTTAGGCAGTGTAATATGTATCATATAGGTTGTGTAACAATTCCTGGAAAAGTCCGTGTCATTGTTTTCATTAAGTCTTAAAAATTAACATCATCAGCCAAGAAACATAGTTTTTCTGCCTCAAACAAAGGAAATACAGGCACTTTGAGTTACAGCAGCATGAAGTGATGAGTTGATAGCTGCTAGGGGAAAGTAACATGTCATGTAGCGGTGTCCATCACTGAAATACTCTGCAAACATCAGCCCTCATAATCTCTTTCAAAGACACACGGAGGCAGAATTAGTTTAAAATAGACTATGCTGTGGCTTGTCCAGGAGCCTGTATTAGGTCACTGGCAGATGCAACATGAACCCAGGCTTTATCGGTCCTGGTACTGCGCACCCAGTTCCCCCTCTCTGGTATGGTGGCTTTGTCCTGGGCAGGGGCTGCCAGCTTGAGCTGGTAACCTCCATACTGGGAGGAGCTGGGAAAAAGGCCTGATATTGGTGAGACCTAAATTGTGAACTGGTGACCTAGATTGTTTCCATTCTTTGACATATGATTTCTACAATCTCTGGAAAAAATGGGCTTTGCCATCTCACACCGACACAAATGGAAGGAAAACAATATTCAGTGTATTTGAAGGAGAGGACAATGAGAAGCACTGCCCCAAAAATCTTGTTTCAAAAGTTTTGGCAGAGTTGGAGCTCTAGAGTCAGGAAAAGGCAATTCATCTAGGCTCTCAATTTCCTTTTTTTATCATGCTTTATCATAATTTATTATTACTAGGTCTAAAAATGAGTTGTGTAAGTGGCCAGAACATTTTCTGGTGAAAACCGCTAAAATTCCCTGTAACTTGAGTAATGTTGCATTGATTGGCATGGCCTGGGCATGGTATCTCTGGAATTCAGTGGAGCTCCACTTGCATCAAAAGCAATTTTGGTCCAAGATGCACTCTGATTTGTGTTTGAGGTGCCTGGCAACATGGTAATGAGCAGCTTTATAAATAACTCTGTATTATTATCTTTATGTCTTAGTAGTAGTATTGTTATTTTTATGGTACTGTAATGTTTATTATGGCTATTTTATGGTGTAATTTGATTAGCGTGTTACCCTAATGTCACATAGAAAAGGGGAGGGCATTCCTGTCATACTTCTGAACACTGCCCCTTCTGTTTTCATCTGAGGAACCCAAAGCCCTTTGGCGATCATTAATTGTCCCACACTGTATAAGTAAACTCAAGCACAGAGAACTTAAATGATTCCCCCAAGCCCACACAACAAGTCAGTGGCAAAGCTGAGAGTTAGGCCTCGAGAGTCCTGACTCCCTGATGTCTGTGTTAACCACTAGAAAACGTTCCCATCGCAGTAACAGCAGGTATAATACAAATGAAGATTGCCACTTTGGAGTTTTTTAGGTCAGTTGTAATGAGAACACTCAATGTTTTATAAACCCTTTAGGTTTCCTGTTTAGGACTTGATCAAACCATAAACTGCTCGTTTAAATAAGCTCTAAAAACAAAATGTACTAGAAAGCTGAGGAGTAAGGAGACGACATCCAACAGCAAACTTATGTTTATTGCTCATTTGCTTGCCTTGCTGAGATGATGCCGTGTACTTAGATTAAATATGCAGAGCCAAATTTATCCCTAGGGTGTAATTTTTTTGGACTCTGAATGACACCAGGGTGAATTTGGCACATTTACACTCAAAATTTAATATGGGTTTTATGAATATTTGGAATGGTGTCAAAATGTTGTGGGTTAAATTCTGTTCTCAGTTCCACCAGTGCTAACCCAGGTTAAGGCTGTTCTGATCTAGCACTGGATTTACAGCAATGTAATTCCACTGGCCCAGCGTTCAGCTGGTGTGAATTAGTTTATCTGCACTGGAATGCAGGCAGCTCAGCTGCTTTACACCAGCTAAGAATCTGACCCATATTTAAATAGAATTACTCCTAAAATACACAATGGCAAATGCAATGTGAATTAGGTCCACTGTGCCCCTAATTTGCACTGGGGAAACACAGCTGAAGCTGGTTCTGCAGCTATGCTGTGCAGCAGCACAAACTGGTGTCGCAAACCTGAACCTGACCCCTGTTCGGTCTTCTGATGCTTTATAAGTTTTAAAATAACACTGTAGTAAGTGTTACACATGCTGCATGTGTGTAAATCATCCCAAACGGCTGCAAATCATCGTCCGTTCTCTTGTTTCAAAGCAGAGATTGGGAAGTGCTTGGTGATATTTGGGCTCAGTTCAGATATTCCAAAGCTTGGATGGATGGATTGTTTTGATTCTTTCTTTGAACTCCTTTCCCACCCCTGCTAAAAGAAACAGACAGATCCACTCAGTTAAGTGACAGACGAGTTGGAGACAATGCGCCACTGCCCTCCCCGGTACCACCCCCCACATGCCAAATTTGCAGACATCTGCTAGCTGGAGCCCAACTCTGCGGTAATAAAGAAGTGCTGGTATTCATGTGATGTACTGCCTTTAGCATTCACAAATGACTGAAATTAACCTCTGTTCTATGGGCCTTAACTTGGTTTACGACTGGGGGTCTTTTGTTTTATACCACTATACAGAGGTGCCTTTTCCATGCTAAAGATTTAACTAAATTATAATGAATGATCCTCACCAGCACTGTGCCCCTAATTAGAACAGGTCGCACAGACATATTGTCTCCTTGATTTCCTCTGTTACATTTCTCTCACTCTCTTTCTCTGTCTGAGACACATGGGTCCCATTAAACATTTTAGCATTTAATGTGGTTCCCTTAAATGACTTCTCAAGTTTTCAAGTTCCATTTAGAATTGTATGTTACTCTCCTGACTGTGGTTTTGATTTTGTTATGTTTCATGCATTTAGCCAAAGCAGTTGCTCTTCTCCCCCCTCTAGCGGGGAGTAGCTTGGCTCTGGGGAAGCTTGCGTGGAAGCATAGCGTAGCGCGTACCTATGCGTTTGGTAGACATTCACACAAATCTCTACGTTTATATATAAAATAAGGAGGTGGAAAAATAGCTCCTAAGGATTGGTGCACGCAAGCGTGGTTGTTGTGTGATGTTTTTTCAGTGCAGTGCAGTTGATTTGTTAATGAAAACAAAGCATCTGTTTATTATCATTGTATTTCCATCAAGATCTCTGTTAAGTGTTTCTGTAATACACAGAGCTTCTTATCAATCTTTAGGTATTTCCAACCTAAATAGAAATGATGACAAAAAGCTTTTCTAACATGTGGTTAGATGTATGATGTATATTATCCCCATTACGTATCCCTGTTGCACAGACGGAGTGCTGAAGGACAGAGATTTTGTTGTTGATTGCATTGTCTTGTAATGCACTTCCTCGGTGGCTGCGACAATGAGAATACCAAATTGTCCTTTCCAAGAGTATCGAGTCAAGTTCAAGGTCTGGATCCTAATCCTCAAGGTATTTTGTGGCCTGGGCCCAAGGTGTCTCATAAAGCTTGTCTGTGCTTTTCTTAAAGCTTGTCTGTACCACTGTAGTTATCCCATTTCAGATCTATGCCTGGATAATTATTTTGGAATAAGAATGCCCTGTTTCCCCCAGTCTTTCCCCATGTAGCTTATGCTCCTCTGAAAATGGTATAAACCTATTTAAAGGAAAAGGGCATTCTTATTCCAAAACAAGCATCTCTTTCTAAATAGTGTCATAACAGTAAATATTACAATAGCATAACTTAACAATATAATTATAAAAGGTAAGTTTTATGTATGAGAAAAGGCCTTTCCATAGTCATAAAGGAAACCTGTTACAAAGGTCAGCAGTAAACCTGGATTTCTGGGCTCCTGGTTATGTAAGTGGCATCATATTGAGGACCTGTGTATTTAAAGCTGCTGACTTTCTCAGTACTGGACTGGCACTGGTTGCTGTTAGGATACTGTTAGGATTGCGAATCCAGAAGCTTATTCCTTCCTGTTAAAGGCTTTAATACCCTGGTTCTGATAGCATTGTCGCAGTATTTTAATGGTGGATTTTGAAATGGCGTAACAAAAACATAAGACATAATTTCAATGACAACGTCTTGCTTCTTAGATCCCTCAGATGTGAAATCAGCTAAGATTTAATTATGGCGACTTACCAACATTACTGGTTCTTTAGATAATTCTTAAAAGTTTCCGTGATGTATTGGCTTCCAGGTTTGAGCCACAAGAAGCTTGAAATTTATCTCTGGAGCTGAGATTTAGGTTTCATTAACAGTTAAGCCTTCGTCTGGAGTGCTGATGTGTTCTGCAATGGATAACTCTGCTTGTTAGTAACATTAGCAGATTTGCGAGTCCTCAAACATGTCTGTGGATAATTGTGTTTCAACCAGATTTGTGAGTCCTCAAACATGTCCATGGGTAATTGTGTTTCAGCCTTGTGTTCTTTATTATAATCCACTGTCTGATAATGGGTGACGGGGTAGATAAGAGAAGGAAATGTGCCAGTGAGATTTCATTCAATCTTGTACGTTCTACCCGCAGCTGCCGTTTCCTCTAAGGTGATGGCTGACTTGGCATCTTTTGCTTTAAAACAGCGAAAGCCACGATTGATGGCAGGCTGTTTAATGCATTTCTTACCAGCCACTCATGGAGACTTTCAGATTACTGCAAAGAGATATCACAGGTCTAGGAGCTGCTTTCTGGAATCATTCTTCTTGCAGTAGTGCAGATACAGCTTTTGTTTCTATCACAGCAAGGATCGCTGTTTAAATTAAATACAACTCTTTGAAATTTTTTTGACAGAGCAGTTTGCTGTTGATAAATGCAGTTTCACTAAAACTGAAATGTTTCTCCAGGGAAGGTATTGATTTTGGCGAAATTTTTCATGGGAAAGTTAAAAAGAAGCATCTTGGCTTTGAGAGGAATTTTATGAAGTTTTGACTTCATAATTTTAATGTTGAGATTTTCATTTTTATACTAAGGTTGCAAAGGCAGATATTTACTAACATACAATTGCATTAGTATATTTCATTGTTTCTATACAATCATAATAAAAATGTTTAGCTAATTCTAAATCTTGGAAAGTCTTAGAAATCTTAATTTTAGGGAAAATCTGACATTCTAATTTAGAATGAAAACAAATTTTAAATATTGACATTTCCTATTAGAAAGAAATTCTGGTTTCTGACTAGTTCCTGTATTAAATGCAGACATTATTAATTTCTCTAGTTGATCTTTTAGTTCTTCATAGCTCTGCAGCCTTCTGAAAAAACTTGTATTGCATGAGAGCTGTTCCCTAGAAAATATTATTGTGATAAATATTTGCCTTTCTAAACTATAGAGTAGCGTTTCCTCATCTTGCACAGAAAGGGAGCCCTGTTTCCTATTGGACTTTTCTCACAATACTGATCACTTCACTTAATACCTTACTGTGAGTGCTTCTACTGTCTTTGCAATATATTATAATTACAACACTGATGTTGAAGTGGAGATTAATTTTATTAATTAAAAAAAAGGTGGCAGAGAAGCTAAGACCCAGGCTCTCAAAGACTCTTAGGCTGCTTTGGCTCCAAGTGGCTTGCCCTGTCATAGTCCTCCTGTGTGATCTTGGGTGAGGAATTAGTCTTCATTTCCCTGACCACTTTGTGGCAAGCTTCTAGCAGCAGCTATGTGCCTCTCACGGGCGACAGCCCATGCTGAAAAATCCTGACTCATGTAATTTAAAGGGTTAAAAATCAAAGAGGCAAACCACCACCAACCAAATGCCATGCCTTTGATTTAATAAAGAGATAATCCTCTTTCTATTAGCTACGATAATAATGACTCACCAGTAGTAAATGAAGGAATATACACAGAATGACATCATGTGAACAGCACAGTGTCTGTGGGACTTAAAACGAAGAGGATTATTCCAATATATCAGTTCTGAGCCTAAAACTGGCAAGGATGGATCTGGAGTAAAATTTAACATGAGAAATGTTTATTGAAGCACTAACATGAGAAAGGAATTATGTAACTGAAGTTATTAAAAACAATAAGCTCCTATTTCAAAAGCTTTAATTTTGGTAGAATAATATACACCCAGATCGACATAAGGCTGTAATTCTATTGAGTCATTCCAATGACATCATGAACCACAAGAGGGGATGTGCCGTGGTTTATCGATGTCTGCAAACCACACCCCGTCCCCCAGATGGAATTACAGCCTCCGTCTTACACTGGAGACTGAGTCTCATCTGGTTCTTACTGTGAAGGGAATTGCCCTGCAATCAGCAGAGTTAGTCCGGACTGACGCTGGTGTAAGGAAGAGGAGTTAAAGCACTGATCGCTCACAATGCTGAATTTCCAGGCCTTCTGCTTCTAGATGGCCCATCGTTGTGCTTTATCACAACAAGAATTTCCAACTTCTTTATATGGATCAGAGATTATTTAAAGCAAATTATAAACTAGCAAATTAACATTTTGGTTATAGGGTCTTAATCTGATTTTTACAGACAAGGGACTTGCTTGAAGCTGATTTTTATGGCTCTGGATTGCCCCTGATCACCACAAAGATTGCCTTTCTCCCATGAAGTAGGAGCTGGGGAATGGCTGGAAGTAGCCACTTTGTCTAACTTCAGGACTGACTAAAGTGGTACTTTTACTGTACTGTGAGCAGAGAGAGGTTCCTATGGAGAATGATTCAGAGCAAAAGTTGAGTCAAATGCAGATGAGATGTTTGGGCTATACAGCTGTGTGCTGGGAACAGGCGATACAACCAGCTCCAGTGTCCCTGCCGCAGGCTTGGAAAGGTTTCACTGTAGCTCTGGTGGCCCCATCTGGAGGTACAGCTGTGTAGGATGCACGCCTGAATCTAGTCCCACAAAATACTTTTGAAAAATCTTGCAGCCCACCTATTTCTCTGTCAGAAAGTGCAGATAGTATCACTTGTGTGTTATGTAGATAACTGGGCTGGATACCCATAAAGTTTTACTTGTACTAGGCTTGGATTTAATGTTTTACTATAACAAGTAAGGGAATGCAATTTAGATCTAACAGGACAAAGCCTGCTTCTGTTTACTATTCTTATACTTAGATACTAAATCCTGAATATCTGTTTCTGGTAAACTGGATTCCAGTGTCGAGCAAAAGAAGAATAACTCGGAGGTCAATGAGATTCACAGTGGTGCCACTAAGGACAGATCCAGTGAGTCTTGCTTGTGCTGATGTCAACAGCAGCACTGGGGGGAGGAATCCGCCCTGCTCCATTACTCAGAGGGTGCTGACAGAGTATCTTTTATGAGGAGTTTAAAATATTCTGGAATCTGCTTCCTACCCGAGTCCAAAGGAGCCCAGATTTGGTGACTTTCCAGGCATCTTGCAAAAGACATCCATTTGTCAGATATCTGGAGAAAGTGAGAATGTGCCTCTGTTCATCTGCCCTATGAAGGGGGTCGATGAAATGCTGGGGAGCTGATGTCTAATTATTTTGTCTATGCTGGGACACCTGGGCAGACAACTTCATTACCTGAAAACCAAATAAAAAAATATATACAGACTTGATTAGGGAAACTAGGCAATAGGGAATTCTACCTACAGTTTGGGGGTAGGAGCAAGTCCTTACACTTTGGAAAGAAGGAATTGTTTATAAAAGGACTGTCACAGTTTCTGACAGTCCTCAGCAAGTCTGTATGTGTTTCTCTTGTCTTCCCCACCCACCTCTGCCTCTCATTGAATGATAAATATAGAAATATTTGTTATCATTGAATGAGCTGATTTCTTGTTGTGGATGTTGGTCTTTGATAACAGAAGTTTCTAAATGCTTGATTAAGTTTACTTCACACTACTGCTTCGGACTGTGTTAGAAAGGTAATTACTAGATGAAGCCACATCAGTAAAAAGGTGGATAAATAAATGAACTGGGAAGACGACATTTTGGAGCAGAGCTCTCAAACTTCTAAGTAGGGTCATTTTTCTAATTATAGGATGGTGAGGCCAAAGACTCCAAGTGCCCAGGCAAAGGATGAAAAAAGTATCCAACTGAATAAATAAATCTCTTAAAGAAAAAGATAGCTGTCTGCCAAGAAACTTAATATGAAATGTTGAGAGTGCAGTTCTAAAAAAGATTTAATTGGAGATATACTCCTAAGAATATGTAAATAGTCTTTCAGTTTCTTAACTAAAAGGAGAAACAGATGCCAGCTCTAAGATCTGAGATCAAATATGAAAAGTATTGAGGCCTCTAAATGTCACTTTAAACGTATATAATTAGATTCTTATCTTGCTAAGAGATTGGCCAGTGCTTTTCCAGTGGAAGGCATAAACTCTTTAGATATGTTTTACAGCAAATGGTTCAGTCGTCTACTTTAAATGCAGTAAAATTCAAACATCTAGATTTTAAAATGTAATTTAAAAATTTGGGTGGCCTTAACACAGAAGAGTCAGTTTTGACTAGCCAGTGTTTTGGCACTCATTAGTTTGGACCTACTGATTGGGGATCCAGTGTCTGTTTAGTGTTTGGGTACCCCAACAGTAAAAATTTCAGTGATGGCATGTGGACTTACTACTACATCAGTTATAGATAGATCAATGAATTTGAGTAAAATAAGTAAATCCATTTTTATTCATTTAAGACCCCACTAGTCAACAGAATCTTAGTCCTTACACATGAAGGACAACACTTCCGTGGGGTTGGAGGTCAGTCATTAAATCGCATGTATTTTTGTCCTCCCTGACTTTGGTAGGGACCATCAAGGAAAACACTGAATCATAGAGTAGAAATTAATGTTGACAGAAGGGATGGCTCAGTCACTGCCTGACATTGCAATTTTTCATTTACATGAGGACATTAGATAATTCAACAAAAATTAGTATACTCCGCTATGCCTTCATCATCAGCCAACAGACTAAGACCCAGGAGTTTATTTTGTTTGTCTGGGGCAACAGCTCTGACTCCAGTTCTACCGAAAGCCAAGACATAAAATGATTGTGACATTTCTGATCCAGCAGGAATTTGTAAGTACCAGAAAATTCAAGCAACTTTCACTCCACAAGTCTCAGGTTCAGGTAGGAGGCTCGGTCTTGGCCTGATTTTGTTCAGTTTTGATTACTGCAATAAATCTGAAATTAAACCGAGCTCTCCAACACTGAGTTTCCAGTGATGCCAGGCTAGATTTATGGTTCTGGGAACAAACCATACAGTTTTGCAGAGATTGTGGTGTTGCCATAGAATCATAGACCTAAAGAGTCGAGTCCAGTCCCTCTGCCTGCTCTGAAACAGAATGAACTCTACCTAAAGCCCTTCTGTCAGATGCTTGTCTGGCCTGTTTTAGAGACCAGTAATGGTGATTCTCCTTAGATGTTCATAGAAAAACACTTAGAAAATGAAAGTAACATAGGCCAGCTCCTTTGTTGGTGCACCCAGATGTACCTCAGTGGCAGTCAGTGTTATGTGGCTGCGGCCCACGCACGATGAAACCAGATCTTACTTGCATTAAATGTTTCCATTTCACTGTTCAAAGACATTTCAGTGAAACAGTTTGTACAAGATGATGGGGGAAAAAAATGGTTTAAATTAGTCCATTTCCCTTATCTTGGGAAAAAAATCTTGGTTTAAAGCTTAGAAAAATCAGCACTTTCTAGTTTTTCCAAGGAAATGTCCTACTGTTATGAAATTGTGACAAAATGTAAAATTCCCCAAACCTGAAGTTTTCCAAGTGTTCCCAGCAGAAGGTCACCGCAGTGCTAGAAACAGACTTTTGTGCTGTTCCCTCCCCACCCCTCTTCTGTTGGATGTGCTTCTCAGCCCTGCTTCAAAGCTGCTTTAGAAAGACAAAGAAAGAAGTGGCAAGTGAATGTCATGTCCGTAAAGCCAACAGGAAACCTTTCCATTGCCTTCTGTACACTCTGGAGCAGACCCAAACAGACAATCAGAGAAGGATAAGGGGTGCCTAAATCTACTGGGTGGCCTTCTGTTGTCCCCAGATACAAACGGCACCTTACCAGAAAGCGCTCCTGCCTCCGCTCACCGTCCTCTGTACTAAACTTCTGTAAATCTGCACCATAATCCCAGCGTGCTGCTCCACTGCTGTACTGTCCTTTTTGGAATAGACAACAAATGTTTAGCCTGGCCAGGAGAATATCTGGGAGGGATTTTTATTTTTGTGGGGACAGTAGCACTGACCCTTGTGCAGGCTGCGACGGGGCCAGTGCAGACGGATTGGCACCTTTGCAAAAGCTGAAAGCATCACCTTTGCCTTTGCTGTCTGCCTCAGCGCTCAGATCTCCCACACGGTCCTGGAATGTGCCTCTTGTCTGCTACCCGGCTGGCTGGGGAAGTTTTGAAAAGGTTTAATTTAGCTCTCATTTGAGTCCCTTTGCGCTGCCAAAAAATCTGAACTTTGGTTCCAAGCAGAGCTTAGGAATCCTGGTTCCCAGGAGAAAAGAGGAGGGGAGGACAGGGGAGAAAAAGTTGGGCATTTTAGAGGAGAAAGAGATGATACCAGATAATTTTTTTTCCTTTTTAAAGGGACAGTTGTTTTGTGTTCTTATCTGCCTCACGCTGTAGCACAGAAGATGAGTGACCAGCTCCAAAATTTGGGTTAACAGCGACACTCCGTGGCCAGCTGTAGCCACCCACATAAGGCTTTCCTGGGGCCCTGGTGGCTTTCGTAGTAGGTGACAATTTTCTGGCTTATCCCTATTTGACATGTATAGATGTGCAGGGCCAGCCTGTGCTCTGAGGAGCACCAGCATGGTCCTGTGTGTTGCTCACAAGACAACTCTGCTTCATGGCATCCCCAAGGCAAGAGAGCGCCTGCTGTGCCTGAAGCTGGGATGGAGGTTTCCCAAATTATCTCCATTATGCTACAGTCTTGCACCTCGGAGCACAGGGGAAGCAGACAGCAGGCCAGCTAGCCTGGCTGCATGTGGTGTGGGGGATCACGGAGCTGGCACAGGTGAAATGCCCAAGGCTCAGGTAGGTGGTGAGGGCCAGGAGAGCGAGTCTCATGCACTGTGCCACATCATCCCTGGGCATGTTTATATATGTGCAGCTGTGAGCAGTATCTGGCCTACAGAACTGCATAGGTGCAGAGCAGAATCAAGTTTATCGCTTCCTGGCCAGACCAGGGACCACTGTCTTGCCTGGTGTAAATCACCATCACTCAGCTGAAATCAATACAGCGTTGGTAAATCTTGTCCTATTATTGGAAGTCTAGCGATATTCAGTGCGTTGCTTAGAGCCCAAGTCCCGTCTCATGTGGATGCATAAAAATCTCAGCTTTCATTTTGAAAAGTCCTTGTACTTGTGAAGAAAAGCTTGATAATGTGACCCAAGCACTCCATAAGGACTTAAGTATCTGGAGGCGAATGGAAAAAAAAAAAAAGAAAAAAGATAACAAATCCAATATGAGTTCTCTGCTACACTTTCAAACTTTCAAAATAGTCTCATTATTCTGGAGATCCTGGTGGCTGCTCTGCTAGTTGGATTGAAATTAAATTAGACAATTTGCAGTGTCTTAGGATTTGATCTAAATATTCCTAATACAATAGCATAGGTATGGAAATAACTTCTTTCTTGTAAGAGAAGGACTTGTATTAAAAGCTGCATATGCCATTTCCTACTGCTCTTCCCTTTTGAGACTGCTTTCCCCCTTTTCAGTGACATTAGTGTACCCAACTACCGATGTAAAACACAGGAGCTTTGATCTTCTCACTAGCTCAGAAAGAGTCCCTGTTTGTGGATTTATAGCTATTAATAGTTTTTGGTGCCATCCCAATAATTGGACAAACAAGAGACTTCATGCGCGCACGTAAGGAGCAATTACACAAAGTAGCAGTCACAGGGACCACATTTGCAGGAAGATGCTTCTGTCCTGTCTGGTTATGGCATCTATGGCAGGCAGTTTAACAACCAGCTGTCACGGATAAAACTCTGAGACTCCTCAGAAGATCAGCAGTGGGACATTTCCAATGATCTTGTTGACCTCGGATGTCAAACATTATCGGGTTAACACACCAAGCAGCGAGTTGCATAGAGCTGTCGGCGTATTCCAGAACTAACACCCACAGGGCGCAATTCTGCAGCTTGCTCAGCAGTCGGTGGGACTGCTGAGACAGGAGAGGGCTGCAGGAGCAGCCCCTAGGAAGTGTACATGGGAGGATGTCTCCAAAAAGAGTTCTGGATGAAAATAATACTGGTCATTAATTTACTAATAGCTGCAGGCTAAGTTATGATGGAAAGAGCAAGAATAAAGGCATTTATGTCCAGAGAGAGGAGGTTTTACTGTGAAAGATATTAATGTGCTGTGGCAAGGGACTCCAATGGCCAAAGACTCAAGTTTTCAAGCTAACGATGGTGTAGGATGTGAAGATGGAACTAGTGCTTACTCTGGAGATGTCAAAAGATCTTGGGGAGTTGGGGACCTAAATGCCAGGCACATCTGAATGGTAGTTAGAAAATACAACTCCCAGCTTGCCTGGGAGAGGTGTAGAATATCGTGAAGTCCTCTACCACCATGAAATGTAGATTGCAAGGATCCAATTCACAGATCATTACTGGAACTATACTTCAAACTTTTATACTGTAAACTATACTATACAAAATTTTAAGGTATTCTTTAGCTGAGAATTGTATCCCCTGCTACTGACCATTTCCAGACATGAGGAATCTTACCCATTTTTCAAAGTGGTATAAGCTGGGACTAGGTAAAAGCCTGACATATGCTGTGGGAAGGTGAACTGCCACGATAATCTGCTGCTGGATAAAAGAGAGCAGAGCAAAAATCTGGGAAGGAAGGGGAATGGGGTGGGTGTGTGAAATAAAAAGCGGGGGAAAACACACAGCCATTTCAGCTTAAAATTGAACTACCCTCGTAACTGAAAGATCTTTAGTCAATTCTGAAAGCAGGCAACCTCAGCCTGAATCTGTTCTTATTACAACAGCATAAATAATTACTCTGGAGGCTTGTAGTGAAGTAAGGCTGAGGTAATTAAGAGGAGAATTGGACCCACTTGATGGTTAATGGAGAGCCCCAAAGTTTCAAAGGAGCAGGCGACAATACTTTATGCTTCCATGTCACTCTTCATTTGAAGTTCTTGAATGCTTCACAAGTAGTAATTAAGCTTCAGAATAACTATTTTACAGATTACCAGAATAAGGTGTAAGAGAAGATAAGATTAAACAGTTTTTCTAGATTGACAGAGTGAGTGAAAGCAGGAGGAAAAGCATGGATATGTCCTGCTTTCCTTTGCAATGCACAGGCCAAAGTGCTGCCCAACACTGAAAATCCATTATTTGTGGAAGCAGCATCCTATGTGATTGGGAGACTGGTGCTATTCCTGTGCATACCCTATGTTTAAAGCTAGTTACAAATTTCATCTTCTAGGGCTATATTAAGATTGGCAAATAGTTCATAAGAAGCTTGAAACTGATAAATTAAGCATTGTACATCACCAGCAGTTCTCAACAGCATACAGTGCCTCCATATATATGACCTCAAATAATGTTTTATAAAGAGGAAACTAGGAAAAGAGTTTTCCAAGAGGGGGTGGTCAAAGTTATCACAGTTGTAGTTCTCTCTAGCCCAGATGCTGCATGAATACCACTCGCATTTCATGCTTCATTAGCTGCTTTTGTAGATTAATCCACGTTTGCACAGAATGCTTTAAACCTATCCGCGCTGATCCCATGTATTGTCCGCGTGCTGTGCAGCTGAGGGCTGGTTGATCCCACTCTATTAGCAGCTCTGTGAGCCATAGGATATGAGCTGGCCAGCGGGTACGTGCACATGGTACGAACAAGGCACAGAGGTGTGACTTCTCTGATGCCTTCTTTGTGATAGATCCATTTCTGCAAAGTCATTGTAAATCACCATCATTCTGATCTGGCTTGATTTCCCATTTCCTTCATGCTGCCCTGAACATACTGACTTCAGGTGCTGTCACGCCTGATTAAAGCTAGGTGGGTAGAAAAAGAATTGGGTTCAAGTGTAGCTAAACATCTTAAATTCATGCTGTGGGCCAGATCTTGAGCTGATGTATTTCAGCAAGGATGTTATTCTATATCTGCTGAAGACATAGCTTCTGTTTTTTGATTAGCCAGAAAATAGCTGCTAAAAAGCCTGGGAATATAATATGCTGGGAATTCTTCACAGACTGTTTTTCCATTAGATCTGGCTGCCAGCCTGCTTACGAGGCTGTCTGACATCAGGTATATCTTTCCTAGGAAGTCTGCATTATCTGACACTGGTATTATTTTTGTGCCAATGACTGAATTAAACTATCCTGTTCTTATTTCAAAATGAAACCATTCTAATGTAAAAGCCATGGATGGATAATATCCTTTAATTCCACTGGCCAAAGACACTTCCTTTTGTTTTAACCAGATCAGCCTAAAAATTGAAACAAAATTTGGATGGTCAAGAAACTGTAGTCCAAAACAGCTCACAAGTTACATGACAGCTGATCAGACAGCCGTCTGAGACAGTGGCAGTAAATACTGATCTCATTCACGCTGATCTAAACTTAGAGCTACATGATAAAAGTCATAGGAGCCGCTTCCATCAGCTCCAGGCTGAGATCGCAGTCACCGGCTATCTGACAGCAGCATTTGGCTACGGGTGCAAATTAAATCTTACGTCTCTGTAAGAAAGCACCCTGTCCAACTTCAGGAGCAAGGAGTGTTTGGGGATTTTTTTTATTTTTTTTTTTGTCACTGACTAGAGTTGAGCAGAGACTGATGAAGTGTTATGCTGAGACACCTCAAAGAAACTGATTTTTGGAAATCCTCAAACTATCAGGCTGTTCTCAGGGCTGGCTCAAGTTAGGCAACCCAGAACAGGCATGCAAAATCACTAGTCCCTTTTAAAAAACATCAGTCTTCGTCTGTCTAGAAGACATACTGGGAAATCAGGCTAATGTAGAAATATTAGCTGTGAAAAGCCTTGAAAGTTCTACAAATCTAAAAAAGGTAGTTATTAGTGCCTGTAAAATCCGTGTGTATAGTGCAGGATTTCTTCTTCCACGGAGCGGTAGAACATGCTGTACTGTAGCTATCATCCCCATGAAACTGCTAATGATGCTATATTTATGAATAGTCATTAGAAAAAGCTGACTGTCTTTGCAGTTTTGGTACTCAGCCAGCCTACCTACTTGCCCTTACTCTAATAGAACTGATGCTGACTGTGATTTGTTGCTTTTGAGGATGAATTAAAGCAGAGAAAGAAATATTTCTGATAATGATGCAAACTTTGAAAATGGCTTGGTTTGCTTTAGAAGAACCGTGTTGTGGATTGTCTGGGAACCAGCCCAAATCAGTTTGAGTCACTCACGCAGATCAGTCTGCATACATTGATCTCAGTGTTATCTCCTAACAGGACTAATTAACATCAGTGAGGTAATTTGTTAAGTATTTGACTTCACTTCGCAGTTAGAGACCATGTAAATAGGAGTTCCCCTGGAAACACGTTAAGAATGACTGCGATGCATTATTACAACAACCGCATCGTACTTTCAGCTTGCTTCTAGGAACATGTGAAAAGGTGTTGGTAACTCACCACTGGAAGCTGAATACACTGTGATACAGTTATTCGGGAGTTGGAATTTTTTTTTTTCACTTCTGTCTCTCTTACCTCCTCCCACTAGCCCTACCTGCGACTCCCATCCTGGGATTCTGATGAGGACTGTAAAAATTCGTGTGTTGCCTTTGAGGGGCAAAATGATTCTACCCATCTATGATGATAGTAACATTTACTAAAAACTAATGAAATGGGTGGCATTATGACGTCAGGAGGAGCAGAGCCAAAGGTGGTTTTCTGAACGGAGACTCTGCATGAATCTCCCCAGACTTCCCAGCAGTCAAGGAGATTATATTCTCAACTGTTAAAGCTGTTTACACATACCAACCAGCACTGACTGCCTCTTTGTGGCAAGTTGTTTACATGAATTTATTTTGGGAAAATTCCATTAGACGGGACCAAGATTTCTTCATAAATCATTGACTTTAGCTTGTGTACTGATAAAATCTGGTTAGTCATTTATTCTTCTGAGCAGCGCTTAGTTATGAGTGTTCATTATTTGTAAGGAGCAGCTTACATGGGTAATATAAAAATAATGGATCGCCTATGGCTGTTTTCAGTGGTGGATATTTTACTCTGCTGGGAAAAGATGTATTAGAAAATGACCCTCCGTACCAATTCGTCTAATAAAACAAAGGACTCATTAACTGGAGTCACAGACCTAATGTATGCTCTGAATTTTGCTGATTTAGCCAGCAAAGATCTCCCAGTGAGACACTGAAACCGCTTTGAAAATGGTCCTGCAGATCTGTTTGCCGTAGTCTGTATCGCTGTGTCCCCTGTAGCAGTAGGGATCTGGCTTGAGATATTACTGCTACTGCAATGCTCAGTTCTTTCTTAATCAGAGGAGAATCAGTGCTGTTGGACTGGACTGCAGCGTCCTAATTTCATGCACTAGCAGAGAGTGAGTTTTCACAAAGTACCATTTACCAAATCATGGGATGGATATGTAGAGTTTGAGAGGACACAAAGTTCATTCCTTAGTTTTGAACAGAAACTTATTCTTACTTTGAACTAGCATATGTGCTTGCTCTGCAATTTCAGGTGAGCATATACATGTCTGAAAAAATCTAACACTCTTAAAATTCTATAATTTATAAAGCATCTTCGTGTTGATTTGTGACTTCTCTACTAGCATTTGCTTCAAGGCATTCGTATAGCAATATATCATCACTATAAAAAGATGCATTTAAAAAAGGCCCAAAAAGCAAAACTAGGATCTAGACATCAGTTTTAATACAAACTTCTGGCATGTTCAGACCCAGGATTTTGGTTGTATCATTTCAGGCAAATGTACCAGGGTCAGATTCTTTGTCAGTACAACTGGAATAACTTTTTTATAATTAACTGTCTGCATCAGTTTACACTAACATGGACTTTGACACCTTGCCACCAAATGGAAGGTGGCTTTTCATCCTCCAAATTCACACAGACATATTAATCCAACACTGAGGTTTGGCATAATCTCTAATTTTATATAGCACATTTCTTCTCCAAGTGCCTCACAAATATCACTCAAACGCAGCCATGTCTGGTAGGGAAGTTAGAAACATTCCACAATGCTCACCGAAGAAGGCAACTTAACGCCTCCTTTTATTAAAAATAACATTAATTCAGAGAACCACAGTTTCAATTGTGTTGGAAATATTCAGTCACTCAGACTAAACGGCATGAAGCTCAGTTAATGAGGTGTTTCACTGCTCCTTCCAGAATCTGTACCTCTGCTTCAGGCAGTCTCTGTGTCTCTTGGATGAGTCTAGATCTTTACCTTGAATTAATAATTCGCGCATAAGAGGTATTCTTCAGAAGATTGCTTATTGTAATGTTCAGTTCCCATAAAGACAAACTGATTATGCCTCATGCAAATAATCTGTTCCCACTGCAATTAAGTGATAGTAAACAGTTGGCAGTAGTGCTCAAGGGCAAGCACTATTTTGTTATGGAAGAAATATTTCTGATACTTGACATATTGGGTGATGTTGAATTTCTTGTTCCACAAGGTTGTATCTTCACCTTCACCAGGAAATCGAATATGCAAGTTATTGTGTCTGCTTCCACGGCTCAATCCTAAAAGCAGGTGCTCTGAATAAGATTTTTTTTTTTTGCGTGCAGAGAATTTAGATGAAGATACGGGCTGTCCTCTCAAGATAGAGGAAAAAACACAAAATCCTGCCTTCTAGACAACAGGAAAGGGCTATGATGACACAGGTGGTTCATAAGTTAGTCTCTGGATTAATTCAGTCAAATAAAGAGGATTTAAAGGTTGGTAAGATAGACTGGCAGAACTGGGGTCTGGATGTTGGTTGCCTGGGCCAGCAAGGGAGAAATGCAAGGAAAACAGCCATAGCGCTCCCATAAGCTTCCTCCTTACACTGTGGATGCTGATATCGGGGCTGCTGTTCACCTCTGCAGAGGCAGTGGTGGACATTAGTAAGTGGAAAGCGAGTTCCACATGTGCAGGTCCAGGTGGAGGCATTCCCCTTGCTGGACTGCCAGCTGCCACACTGCTGCTGATGTTCAGAAGGACTTCCCTACATGAGCCACAGCTTCATTTTCCAGCTTGGGTTCCTCAAGGACTCTCTCAGCAACCTTTCCCTGAGAAATGCACAGAATCAGCCTACCTCTCCGCCAGCTCAGCCCTAAACTCTGCTCGTTTGGCCCAACCAACCTTAGGAGCTCACCAGCCACATCTAAGCATTTGAGCCTCCCTGGAAGAACAGATGTGGCGGAGGCCAAGAACTTGGGTGCAAATTGGGCCCCGAAAGAGTACACTTCCCGCTTTACTTTCACTTAGCACAATGTGGGAAGTTCTTGAGTAGCAACAAACTTCAGGCCAAGCAGTTACTTCATTTTTTCTCTCCCTGTATTGATTGTTTGCTTTTAAAAAAAGATTGGTAAATCTAGTGATCGTGAAAGCCCTGGATGGATCCAGATGTAGTGTGGGCAGGATTTGTGTGAGTGCCTCCGCAGAGCTCTGCCAATGCACTTTTGTCCTGGCCAATTCCTTCTCTTCTATTCCAAACCTTGGCCTCTCCAATGCAGACACTACCAAGTCAGGAAGAACTGAGACATATTATTAGGTGGTTTTGGGCTGTGGATACTTGCCTGCAGAAAATGCTATGCTTGCTTTCTGCCCTGACCAGACGCACTGCTTGTGCTAGGCTTCCGGAGGCAGAAAATGGAGCAAGACTAAACGCGACTAATCCGGAAAGGAAATGGTGAAGAAGGGCCATATTCACACCACTTACCAAAATACGCCCTGCGGTGAGGGCCCTGCCGTGGGAGTTCCAGGGGATGTGCTTTCTAGAGCGTTATGCAATGGTGTGGCTCCAGTCTGTCTTGGGGATAGGATTCCCCTCGCTGGCTGAACGTGGAGACCTCTATTTAGGTTGCTGTGCTATGCCTATCTCCATGGTGTCCAAACCCATCCCTGGCTAAGGGCAGAACCTGCAAGTCCTTCTGCTTCCAAAGACCAAGGAGGACCATTGTGGCCTCCCCTAGCACAGAGCTGGCAGGTCGGGGAGATCCTGGCTGTTCTTCCCCCTGACAATTCACGTGCACACATGCTGGGGCTTGCTATATCCAGGTGCTAGGCAAGGTCTGAGAGGCAGCGTATCTGGTGACCAGGGCACTGGACCAGAGATCCAGAGCACTTGGTTTCTGCCTGGCTGTGCCAGATTTTCTGTGTGACTTTGGGAAAACTACTTGGCATCTCTGTTTCTCTTCACCTTTGCCTTTTACATGATCCTTAGGGTAGGGCACTGTCATACAATTGCATGTACTGGAGGGGGTTACTGTGTTATAAATGATGAGGCATTAAAGATCATGTTCTTCAAGCTGCAACATCTTGCACTGAAATGAGTAAATGCAGAAACTGGGAGGGCTTTGATGCTTCACTCAATAGATAGCAACTTTTAACTGATTAAAATTACAAGATTAGGGAAAACTTTAGCTTCCTAAAAAACAACCAAAGTAAAGATAAGTAATTAGAGGAAAGCTATCTACCAAACAAAATACAGAACTCACAGAAAACGGTTTCCCCTACGGCTAAAGGCACGGGCTATAAAATAGAAATTTTTTTTCCCCTTCACAAATCATTTAAACATAAGTAAGAAATCAGTAGCTCCCTCTTCAGAAGCACCCTAAGGAATAAAAATGCAGTGAATCATGGGTATTTTATTACTAGTCTGTGTGTCTATCTGATGGCAAGCATCAATGGCTTCCCTTACACAGGGTGCCCAGGGGGATAGAAGAATGCAGGGAATAGCTTACTAGTTTCTGTGTCTGTCTAGTGGCAGAAATCCATGTTTTCTTATAGAAGACACTGCGGTAATGCACGGGCAGCGTTTCAGTGTGTGTGCCTGGCTTTCTGGTGGCAAAGCATGAAGTGGGATTGAAATGTTGCCACTCGTGAAGCGCCTGCTCTGCCAGCGAGGCACGATTCTTGGGCTCAGCCCCTTGCAGTAGAGGCAGAAACCTTATCATGCCGGTTTGTAAGGGTAGCCAAGGACAAGCGTGAGGAGGCAGAGAATGCTGGGGGGGAATATCCAGAGTTTAATAATAGAAACAGATACCGATATAGGAGTTTATTCTGCCACGTAGGGAGGGAACACGGGTAGAAAGAATCTTCTCAGGTAGTGGTTGACACTCTGGTTAGGATGGAAGTGCAGTAAGGCATCAAACGCTTACGTTAGTACATCTCACTGGATTTGTTCTGTGTGCATCTTGACAACAGCACAAACCAGAGAGGTCCCGACACTTGAGTCCCCATGTAGTCTGAGGTTCACAAACAAGAATCAGGTCAGGGAGGGCAGCCAGCCCCAGAGGACGAAATTTTTTTATCCAGATTGCCGAGTGATCCTTGTTATAGAGCTGATCTCTGAAAGTGTTTTTGGTTTATCTGCATACGCTTTAGAAAGGCACTGTCTGCCAGGCCATGAGCATCATCCAGTGATCTCTCCATGGAGCCCATAAAGCCCATCTGAGCTTTAATACTTCTTACAGAAAGTCAGCAACATTACATCTACACCGGAGACCACAGGGAAGAGTAAAGATACGTAGGGTAACTTTAAATAAGCTGGTGGGGACAGAGAGCAGTTTAGCTTAGCTCTCAGAATGGGGTAATTTACCCTACCAAAAAGCTAGATAAATTGGTCTACTTAATTTGTACTAACTCTGCCTTTCTACTGCTAGACTCATGTTACTATGTGAGCTAGGTAGCTTTAAAATGGCTCTCATGTCTCTGCTTTACATCGCAGCGTGACACACAGACATACGCCAAGTCTTGATTTAAAGACTATAAGTAACAGGAATCTTGTTCATCCCTAGATAAGATACCGCAGTGATTAACTGCCCTCATTGTTAAAATTGTGCACGTTATTTGTTAGCATAGACCCGGTCTCTGATGTTGACATTCTGATCTTAAAGGGAAAGGGTTTCTAAAGACCACAGCTGGTGCTCTTACACTTCTTGGCTGCTTCTGAAGATTGCTTTTTTTTTTGACAATAACAGTGCTCCAAGATCTAGGCAAGAATAGCTGTTTGCTCCTTAGTTTCATTCATGCTTCTGTTCATCGTTTCCTTATAGCAAAACATAATTTAAAAACCAAGCCATATAAAATTTTGTTCCTCTAGTGATTTATTTTATTTTCACGGTGTCTGGAGACATGATGTACTCCCATCCTCTCAGAGTGGTTATTAGAGTTTGGCCTGGCTGTTTCTTGTGGAAAATCATAAAAATATTTGGTGAGCAAGAGAGAGATGCTAAGTGCTTTGGTGGTCTGATCAGGGAGGGTATTTAGAAAGACTGCGTGTTTTGTTTTGAATGAAATGCCTAGCTGTATCCTTTATTGATGGCAGAGACACACCGAATTGCGGCAGAGCTCTGTATTTTTCTTTTAAATCATTCTTTTCATTTAGAATGTTTGAATGTTTTGCGTGAAACTCCTAACTGGTATGTTTTCAGTTTAAACTACCTCTGGTGTTTTGGTGAAGGTAAATAAGCGTCCTGACAAGGCAACCCTTGGAGCAGGCGAGTAGCCAAAGCCAGCTGAAATTTAATAAGACAGTGAATAATTTCCAGTGTCACAGAAGATTGGGAGACATGGACAGTGGGTCTGAGTCAAAGAAATGGAAATGGACCTCAGCAGGCTTTGGATCAGGCGAGTAAGAGAAGAGCTGGCCAGCTGAGAGAGGACAGCTTCCCAGAAGAAACTTGTTAATGCTTCAGAAGTAATTGCTTGGGGAGGGGGGAAAGCTGTGATCAAGCCTAATTAGCACTAGAAATATCCTTTTCCCAATGTCGTCATAAACATTGAGCTTGTAGTGAATTAGAGGTACCACTTCAGTGAAAATATGCTTCCTTAATTCAGTTTTAACAAGAAAACCAACTCTTGCTAGATTTTTCAGTGCTTTTGATCAATGCTATTTTTGAGAGAAAAATAGTTCAGAACTCTTTCATAAATATATTGAAATCAGTAAATATGAAAGAACAAACTTGAGAAGAGCTATCACTGAAATTATACTAGTATAAGACAACTGAAGCGTAAAATATTCAGTTGCTCAATATCAAATTAACACCTACAAAATTAAAAATGGGAATCATAACAGATTATCAGAAAAGCTAAATCATTTCATTAAAATTGCAGATAAACTATACAAATCCTAATCAAAAATTGAAGAAAATGGCAAAAAATAATGTTCACTATAAACACTCTGGGACATGGCTACTTTCATAGTGGCATATGGATAGTGGTTTTATAAATAGTGTGAAGTCACTTGTGGACCAGGCATGGTATTACTATTACCAGCATTGGTATTGGTGTCATTATTGCAATGACCTAAAATAACATTATGCTGCTTCTTGGACACCTTGTAGGAGTCCTTGGATCTCGACAATCCTAATTTATTCTTCTTCTATGATTTCTGCAAAGATATTGTCTACATTGTAATCGAGTGGCTAAAGAGCTCGGTTCATCCCTTGGACCTTTCATTGCAGGCTCTCAGCTGATTCAGGGAAGCATTGGCCCACAATTTCATGACTCTTTCCATAAAGCGATGTGCAGGGAATTGCTTAGGGAAGCTGAACCTTCATGTATCTGCCAGCTCTAGCCCAGAAAGAAGATGTCTTAGGGAAAGTAGAAAACTTGCAACAGGCAGGCAATATTTCGTCCATATTCTGTATCAGTCAATATTCCATGTCAACCGCTTTTCACTACAGTCCACGCTTTCTGTCTCTAATGTATATGCATACACATATGCGTTTTGATTTGCCACTTGATTTAACTCCTCTGTGCTAAGAAAAATACTAATATTTATTTCAGAACACTGTAAAGCTTTTGTGCTGCAATGTCTGCTTTCTGATTCCAGGAGAACACTATCATGTGAAAGAACCTATTCAAAATCCATTGCATTCCCGTCCTTTTAATTTATGCAGCCAGATTTATACTCTAACTTCACATATCAGTTCTTGTCTGCTCTTGAGTTCATTTGCTTTCATAGCAGACAGAGCTGCTAAAGTGGCCGCATACATACCAGCCTTCTTACACTGGAATGATATTGTCCCTAGGTGGCTTTCCTTATAATTGCCACAGATCCTCCCAAAAATCCTGGCAGAGCACGGAGCACATCACAAGTTCAGCAAATGTGAGACGATCAGATGATAAAAGCCTGTTTGTGCTGCTCTTACTCAGTAGGAGTTATAGCTGATTCTTCACATGCCCAAAATGAAATTAAGGGGGCTACTCAAAGAGGTTGTGGTTACACGGTCACTTTAATCTGGCATAAATCTGGCTGCTGCTGAAAGGGGCTGTTCCACTCCTCTCCCCTCTCTTCCTCTGCACGCAGTCACTTTTTTCGCCCACTCTTGTCTGGCACCAGTGTTTATATGGCCATGCAATAAGTTGGACCACAGAACTGATCCAGCTGAATATCAACTCAATTAAAAAAAAAAAGCATAAAACTAATTAGTTTCTTAGGGTAGTACAGCCACATGAATGCTTGTGCTGGCGTAAGAGCGCAGAAATGAGTGTCTGGGGGAAGCGGGAATGGAAGAACCACTTTTTCAGTAGCAGCCCAAAGGGCCATTGAACGATGGCCTGATTAGACTAGCAGCATCCAACCCACACAAATGAAACTATCTAGGCTAGGCTGTGAACTTCTCACATTCCTTGGTAACTCCTCTGCTCCTTTCGCATAAGCGCCATTTCTCAGTAGCCACCGAACACTTACGGGTTTCAGGCACTCTTTGTCCTGGGAATCCTCTGCCCATCTCTTCAGCAGTAAACACAGTTATCTGTGGTGCCTTCTTTTTCAGTTTGTAATTTCTACAATCCCCCAGCAGTCCTACTCCCAGCATGTCAAATTAATTCAAATTTCTTGTTTGTTCTCATTTTTTTCTTTTACCACAATGTGCATGCCATCCTGAACTTTTCCAGACACCGGTCAACCAAAGAAAAACAAGGTATTTTTCCAAATTATCTAAACAATGAACATTTCAGTTCTGAGACAGGTCCCAAAGATCATTTCCCAATTCAGTGAAATATTGTCCTAGTTCTGCTGGGCTTACTTAGGGGCACCACGCAGCATACAGTTGAGTTATCCCAACAGCAAAGCAGTGCTTCAGTTGTGGCTCCTGGGCTTCCTCCTTTCCAAAAGAAGCAATCCGTGCTAGCATTGTGCTTGGCTCCGACTGCGTTCCCCTCCTTGCCGCCTGGCTGCCTCGGTGTGCGAGGGGTGCCAAACCAAAATTCCTCTGCTCCCCTTCCCAGCCCACCCCTTCCCCACCCGTCTGTGTGGGAATGGGGAGGGCCGCTGCTGGGACCTGCCACCCCAGCAGCCAAGGTAAGAGGAAAAAGGGAAAACTCCCTCTCCGAAACTCTACCACAAGAGAAAAATTCTCATACCCACTGCTCAGACTGGGCAGGTTCAAACCCATGGCAATAATAACTTTTGTAGCATCTGTGAATTTTTCTTTAATTTGATGTAAAAAGCCCTTGTGTGTGGCACATTTGCACAAGGCTTGAGACAAAGGGAAACATCAAACCCAGTAGCAGAACAAGAAAAAATGCAGGCTCGTCCCAGAAAGACACAAATCTCCCAGGTCCGTGTTCTGCATTTGTTCATCTTGTTTCAGTTTTATCACAGAGCTGATGACGGTCACTGCTGGTTAGATGCACCTTCCGAATCCAGTTGTCTGGTGCAAAACAGCTTAACAAACTCCACAGATTTCAGCCTTCTCTGTGCCATGAATTCCAAGAAATCTAAAATCTCATTAGTGAAAAGCAATCTTTTGGGGCAAACAAGGTATCCATGAGCTAGAACTTGGGACTGGGGATATTACACTAATCTATCTCAAGGTGTAGCATCTCTTTAATACCTGCAGTTGTGAGTTAGCTCTGACTGACTGTTTCTAGGACAGTCTTATATGCCTGCTTTCAGATGCCATCAGCTTCCACTGCCTGAAATAAAACAAATTTCTCAAAACAACACAGAATAAAGAGTGGCCAGTTTCAGGTCCCTCTACCACTGTTTTGATCATAATGGGCGAGAATCTGTGACGCTTGCTAGCAGTTAATATCGCTGTATTCCACAAACGAGCCTGTTCAGCACGGGTAGCAGAATTTGAGTGTAAACTGTTACACAGGTTTGTTATATTTTTTCCCCTGCCACAGTGGAGGCCAATATGCATCAATATCCATGAAGTCAGTGATCTGTCCAGGTTTATAACAAATGAGGGTTTGGCCATTCAACTTAAAATCCCTTGTTGGAGAAAAAAAAATTATCCTGAAGTGAGGTTTTATTTTCAGATGGAACCTCCAAAATCAGCTTGTCAGGACTTGCCGGGGGAGTACTATCGTTCTACTAAAATCTGGACCGATGGGAAATACTTGCACTATTAGGATAAAACTTAAGGTGACAGTAAGGCTTACAGCTTTACTGTAACTATGCTCTGAGATAAATCATACACATAATTTAACAAAAGATTCTGTGAAACAAACTGGAGGTTCCTGCAGAAAATTATCTCCGTGGTTTTAATCAAAACACGGTAGAAAGACACTTAGCTTCTTTTTTATTTTGCAGAATTTTAGAAAAAAAATGTGCTCTTTCTTGCTTTTTTTTATTTTTTGGTAGCTTGAAATGATTTCTTATTCTCTAAACTGCTCTGGTCTGTTATATTCCCTCCCTGCTCTTGGAGCTAATTTCTATTTCTTTGTCTCAAAAAATGATTGTATTTGTATCATCTCCAGACAGGTCACAGGAGGTACATTGAGTGCACACTGGATATGTTACACATCTGGTTTATATCCTCCTCCACTGAGCCACTTCATATCCCAGAATGCAGTATTTCTCTGTTGTTGCCATATATCAAAACACAAAGACACGCAGACAGCAGAGCTAAGTGGACACAGCTACATGAGACACAATTAAAAATACAATTAATTTAAAATAGCCACTTTTCTTTTAAGGACAGTTCCTGATTCTTGAAGTAGAAGCAATATCGAACTGAAGAACCATGCAACACAATGTAAACTTCTCCACTAGGCAAAAAAGGCCAACAAACTCAGTATTCTGGGTTTTCTTTGCAAGAGCCTTTTGGCATTTGTATATAATCCTGAGAGACTCATTTTAGGAATGGAAAAAAAGAAGTTTCTATTTAGACAGAATCTGTGACAGTCACTCGTTTTTCATGATATGGACTAAACCAGAGACTGCTATATTGGCTATTTTTTTGTAGGTCACTTCTCAGGGGCCCATGGACCGTAGTTCAGGGGCTTCAACGGAGGGGATAATGTGTGTCCTGTAGATGACCAAAGGACAAACGCAGTGAGAAGGCAGAGACCCTTGGTGCCTTCAGACTGGCATCCACCGCCCCTTCTCTGCCAATTCATCTGATTTCCTCTTGTGAGACAGGATGAATCTTTCTCGGTCAGTGCAGGACAATAGCTCTGGACATAATTTGAAAGGACTGTGCCAACAATGATCCCTGAGGCACCACCACTGCAGGCCAAGAGATCCTCAGAGCACAAGAGAAAGAAGATGAGGGTATGTGCTTCATGCTGCCTTGGGCTTCTCTGAGTCTGGCACGGTCTCACTGCGAAAGCGTTTTGTCCCATAAGCAGGTTTTGTTTGGCCTGTTATCAGCAACAGAAGCTTTCTTTGGGTTTGTCTCTGAGTTTGAATTAATCTTTACTCAGATCTGTTCGGTGTTTCAGACTAGTGCAGTGACACAAGCCAGGCAGGGTTACAGCCATCACTTGGTGTGATGACCTGACACAGTTCTGAGGCCAGTAGGCAACGCTGGTGGGCTGCCTGACTGACTGACAGGCTGAAAGACTGACGGATGGGCTGCCTGACCGACAGCCAAGCAGACAGTTGTGCTGGGCAGCCCCAAAGCAAGCACGTTCCTGAGTGACTGGAGCGTGCAGCCCCTTGGGACTGCAACCCCCCTGTGAAACTGCAGCATCACGAGGGAACCAGGCATCCCAAAGATGGTATTGCAGCTCTCGTAATTGAAATCTCTGCTTCTATAAGCACTTGGGTTTGGGAAAAAAAGGCCCTCTCTGTGTCAGACCTGGGCCCTGAAAGGTGTGACAGCAATGGGAGCTGGCTCAGGCAGCGCAGGGATGAAATGTGCTGGGAAGAAGGGCAGTACCGATTGCCTATTGTGTCTATCCTTCCATCCATCCCCCCCCAGACATACGTGCACACCTGCACCTACACACACCCAGTTTCACTCTGATTTGTCCCTGGATTGAATTAAGCTGAAGGATCAAAGAGCAAAGCTGGGACACTGTTTCCACACAGAGCATAGGCAGGGACTCCCTGCTCTCAGAAACCAGCCCGGTGTTTGTCCCTGCTGGCCTCACCTGATTCAATCAAAACACAGCCACAGGTCTGCTGTTTCCAGCCCCAGCTCCCTCCCATCACATCCCCCTCATCTTTCTTCCCACATGGACTCCTTCCAGCTTTGCCCCATGTTCTCCAAAATGCCAGAAAAGTGTAATTCCTTTTTTTTTTCCCCTGGAGTTGGCATTAAAGCTGGAAGCAAAGACATTTCTGTCTGGTCAGAGGGGGGGGAATAGCTGTTCCAAATGCTTTTGAAATAGGCACATCAAACTTTATGACACTCCCTTTAGAACAGTGGATTCTATTTTCCTTATATAAACTTTGGCGGAGCAATTTTCCATGTCTGCATGCATGCAGACTGCCTTATTCCTGGGTTTGGGGAGGCTGAGTCTCCATTAATTGAGCAGTGCACACAGTTTCTTAACGTGAGCTTGCATTTTTGGAAGCATTACATCTTCAATTTTAGCTTAAGGTTCTATTGAAAGTGTCGCTCTTAATAAATAATAATATACAGTTATAGAGCTTTTCAGTTAAATGCAAACTCTTAGTGCTAATTTAAGCAGAATTAAGATACTTTATTTACCGGTTTGCTCAGAGCATGCAGTTCGTTATTCCACCCTAAAAATTTTAGGACAGTTGCGGTGATGTGTTTATAGTCCCTAAGTACCCCAGCCTAATAACAATCAATTTGAGCAACGTCATGCATTGTTCGTGTGATAGCAGAGGAGATCAGAAGGGGCGGTTTGTAGGTAGTAAAATCTGGTCATGAGGCAAATGAAGTGAACAATGTCTCAATGCTAATGTTAAGGTAAATGCTGATCTCCCTGATTTTCAGTAACCACTACAATTGCTTGCAACATCTAATCAAGGCTGTCACCACATGGGTGAACACAGCCATTGCAGTCCAAAGTTAGTGAGTTTGTCTACGTAATATATAGCAACATTATATGGGGAGATGTTTGTACGCTGCTCGCCATAATAGGACTTGAGTTTTAACAGGGAACATTAGGCACTTCTGTAACTGAATTCCAAAAATAAAAGGAAATCGCCAAAAAGTGCACAAGCTAATAAATACCTAGCATCTTTTGTAGTCCTTCTCCGCTGATAATGCTCTGTAACCGTCTCTTACAGGGTAGAGATAGCAGAAGAGCAAAGTTGAAAATAAATGAGATGTGTGGGCTTAAATTGGAGCAACAGTTAAGGAAAAAATGATCTTGCTGTCATTTCATATATTTTCTTGTCTTGTTTAATTTAAGGAGTCATGTTCTAAAAAAGCACGCTTTGCTGTTTCTGTTGTCCCTGTGCTTCTCTCTCTGCGCTGGTGATTTACTGTGTGTAGCCCAGAGCTATAATCCATTTCTCCCTCTGCTCGGAGGGAGTCGTTCTGGGCACATGTGTGTCCTGCTGCGGACAGACTGGAGCCACAGGTGCCGTTCGCTTCAGACCTGCTCTTGAGAGAGCATGGTTTCAACAGCAAAGCTGTCGATGCGTACAGAGCAGAATTAAAAGCTTGTGAATAAATGAACTAGGTGGCTTGAACATTTGTCGTGTCTGGTAAATAGGAAATAGATGAGCGACTGAAATGATGGAAGTAGCGTCCTCCTACCCCTTGGCAGCCATGAATTTCAGACCATGCAGGATGATTCCTTTTCAAAGCAGAACTGAAGATGTGTCAGCAGTCTGAGTGCGTAAATAATGCTGCAGCCCTTAGTAAACCCAGTCAGTATATCACCCGTGCTAGAACCATGCCTCCTCAGGATGGGTCCTAGCCAAAGTTAAAGCAATGCCCTCCGTTCAGCACACTGTTTGAAATCCACTGTCAGACTATTTTGGTTGAGGGAAACCCTTGTTCTTTCTTGCGTGGGATGAAATACTGAGTACCTTTGGGGTAAGTCACCTCTAGGTGCAGCTGGAATGATCAGTACACAGGAGGGCCGGTGGCAGAGCTAAAGGAGACAACCACGGTACACCCTTAGACACACAGCAGTATTGGGTAAGGAAGCTTTAACCTCCCTGGGCAGTTTAACCACAGCTGCAGAATCTACCGGGTGGAGGAGGCTGTGCAGCTGCTAAAAGCAGCCTAACCTGCAAGGAAGTATCCCCAGTTCACTAAAGCTGGCGTGGAGGAGAGAGCTGAGATAGTCTAATTCACACTTAAAGCTTGGGGTGAGAAAAGGAAGATGTTTCTGACTCCAGAGGTCATAGCATCTATGAGCTGTTCTTTACTGAGGTTGGACTGGAAAGCTGTAACTGATACAGCCACACATAATGAGTTCTGTAGGCATGCACCAAAAAAATAAATAAATTGGCTTACTATCAGCTGGAGGGATTTTGGTCTTTGACTCTATTTTTGTGATTGTTCACTTTGCTGAAACTCATTGCATCGAAGCGTCTCTTAAGAAGTGTTTTTAGCCCCAAAGCCATATTAATATTTAAAATGTTTTTCTCCAGCAGTGCAACAGCTGTGCAATGCGAAATAGAAGACATTTTTCTCTCTTTCCCTGGGCAGCTCTAAAGCATCAAATGGTAAACAGAGAAGAAGGGAAAGAAAAAAAGTTTTGTTTCTGCTATGACTCTTATCTAAAATACCAAATATTAACACCCCACCCCAAACCTCCTCCAGGACTATAGATATGATGTTAGCAAAACTTCGTGTGTCACTGAAATGCCCTCAAATATTGAGGACTTAAATTAATCTGGGCAAAAAATGTTCTTGAAAACCTTAACTTCTGCAGCTGGGATGCTGAAATGCAATTCAGATCCATCCGCTGTTGAAACATAAGCTTAATTTCTCTAATTTAGTGTACATTAAAATATCTGTAAATATATGCATATATAAAAATAAACATAAATAAGCACACATCCACTGCATTTATTTGTTTTACTTTTGCTTTGAAATGAAATTCGTTGCCTGTGAACCTAAAATTGTGGTTTTCACAATTGGAAAATGAATAAATGTATGTGCATGGTTGGCAGGGCGGAATGAAAGCACGCTATGGCCTCCCATGGTGTCCCACACTGCCTCTTGCCCTCAGACTTTAACCTGGCCCTTATTAGAATTGCCAATAAATGTCAGATTTGGAAAAAACAAGGTACATCACATGTCTTGGAACTGCTCCCTCCCTGAAGACACAGGCAGAATCTGCTGTATGCAATTCATATTTCAAGCTTTTCTTTGTATCCATGGGGGCTAGAACCATGTTTTCAAAATGAAAGATGAGATTCTGGATTCTTCATGTGACTCTAGGAGATGACCAGTTCAGCCTTGATCCGTCCCAGACAGTATTCTTAATACCAGCCTGTTGGGCCCTTCTGTGTTAGCAAGGAAATGAGTATATTTAGGAGTTACTAAAATTTGATTTGGTAACAAAAGAAAAAAAGGTGTTTGAGTACCATATACCATAGCGACTTTACTCCTGTGGAAGGTTGGAATTCACTGCATGACTTTCATGGGCAAGATTTACTCATATTTTACAGAATGAGGCCCTGAATATTTATTTTTTGAATTGTTTTTTTAAAATTACTTCTTTTTCAGGCTCAAGGGCTCTGGTTATTATGAATCATGGTATTTGGCTGTTGCTCAGTCTGAGAGTTTCCTCTACGGTGACCTATTTGGAATGTGATTCATACAATATAGCTGTAGTGTAAAATAGTGACAGCAGATAATACAGAACAGCACAGTGAGGACAGTGTAGAACAACCCAACATAGACTAGAAAAAAATCAAATCTACAGCTGCACAGTATTGCTGTGAGCAGTTCCCTATACGTATAGTTGTTGGCCACAGGTCTGGGTGGTGTCTGAGCAAAAGAGTGTGTCTCCTGATAGTCTTTGCTGTGCAGAAATCTGTCCTTATTTAACCCTAAATACCTGTCAGTTGCTTCCAGGAAGAATTTGCTTTGTGAACATAACATTTTAAAAGATTTTTTTTTTTTTAAAGTCATTGCAGTTTCATTTTTAGGAAGGCGAGGAATCCAACACATCCTACTCTGATTAGCGCTCTTTGATGGGTTGGGATGCTGCATGGATGATAAATCTATCCGCAGGCTCAGAGTAAATATTCAATGGCATGTAACTAAGGTATAAAGGAGTAAATTTTATACAAGTTGGCCACAGATGCTTTGTCATTTCCCAGTAAATTAGTCTTCCATTGGACCTATAAATTTATCATAGTAGTATCCTTCCATGACTACAGAAACAGCCTGACCCTGCTTTGATGGAGTGTTCCATTCCCTCCAGATAACGAGAGTCCAGTGCTGTTCCTGTGTGTGCCCTGGCACCAATAAATTGAGCACAAAACCCCTTTTGTGGCTCTTCTGTGGCTGCCGCTCCGTGTTAGTCTTTCTTTTTTTGGGTTGGTTTCCCCCCCACACCAGAACCTTGATCAGAGTCTTTGCCAGAAAAAAAAAGTGCTCTGCTAATTAGTTATAGGCTTATAAGCCATGTTTTGATAACAGAAGCATAGCAGTAGGATGGAAACCTTTCTCCCATTATGAATCACTTGGTAAGTCACCAGTATTGCCCAATGTCCCCAGTCACTTCCCAGCACAAGTTGATGGAGTTGAAGGCCATACTATTAGCCTGGACTAATTCAGACTCCAGATTTGTGTGCGTGTGAGGTAAAACTACTACCTGCTTTGCTTAAAATCATGTGGGTTTACATACCTTACCCCTCCTCGTGCCACTGAATGTCAGACCTTGCCCATGACTGCAAAGGGTCGCCTGGGGGAATGGATTGATGCTGTGCTCTGCAAGGAAGGGAGACTTCTTGCGTGGTGCTGCACTAACGAAACAACCCTCGAGTGGTGCAAAGAGCAGGCGGGAGCGAGCTGGGGCAAGGAGGGAGAGCTCTGCTCTTGGGCCAGACTGGGTGAGGCCAAGCCGTGTGTTGTGAAGGGTCTGCCACATCCTAGGCAGGCTTTGCTTGTCCAGGAAAACATTGCTATTGCTCTGTGATTGAAGGGTGAAGATTCTCCCTCCCAAATGCTCCCCAGGCACCTGCCTAGCTCTCTGGTTAGCTACGGACAAAGATGCTGCCAAGTGAAATTCAGAACTTCATAAGCGCTGGATGCTTTTCAACCCCAGGAGTAAAATGTTCAAAGTATCATGAACGCAGGTATCTCAGCATAAAAATAGCTATGCCAGTGCTACACAGCTGTTGGGTTTGCATAATTACCGAGGATCGGATTTTGAGAAAGCTCAGTTACAATTTTTATAGACTTCGAGTCCCTCCATAATCAATGAAAAGAAATGGACACTAGTAGAATGCCTATTTTGAGAATCTACTTTAGGATTAAAGGAATCATGACCTAGAAAGAGCAGATAAATCCCATCTTTGTTCATCGTTAATTTAAGAATGCTTTATTTACATTTGATCCACTCCTGTTACTGCTAAGGCTTGCTTTTATGTTTGGCTTTTTTTTTCTATGCAGGTATGCATCAAACCCTGTTTATGTAAATCACCCATGACTGATCACACCTCGGATCCCTGTGAGGTAGGTGAGCTCTGTTATAGTCATCTTACAGACACTGCTTGGCCCATTGTCTCCCAACCAGGGAGGAGCAAACCCCTCATTCTGCAGGGCTTAGTTTAAGCTGTGCCTCTAACTGATCGATAGAGGCTGTGACAAAACTCAGAGTAGTCGGGCTTTGTCTGTTAGGCCTGGTGTTGACCAAAAGTAAAACTGGCCCACCAAAATGTGAGCAATCTGCTGGTTGAACTAGGTAAATCTATGTACTAGAACTATATATCTTAAATAACCAGGACAAGCTCTTATTCTGCAAATAATTGTGTGTGTGAATAATTTTTCTCATCTGCTTGAAGTTTATTACCGATGCTAGAACTAATCCTACACAGTGTATGGGAAGTATATAGAAGTACATCCTGATTGCATTAAGTGGAATATTGGGCTCTGTTGGTGTCTGGACAGTAGAAGTGCTGTGGATCTGATCATCCAGGCATTTTGTGGACTGGATTCTGGTCTCATTTTTACAGGCACTATAGGCACATATTCAGAGTCACACCAAAAGAGTTCAAGAGCAAATCTCTAAGCCAAGTATACTCTGAACATTTGGAGCATTTTGCTGAATTCATTTTTTTTGAAGCCACTCAATAGTTGCTCTTTATTATGAAAAAAAAAAATGAAAAATGAAGCAATATTCTGCCCCATTTTGTCTTTGGTCTAAGAGCCCCTATGTTTAAGGTTGGCTGACTCGGTTGAATAAAGGTGTGTGTGAATAAATAAATGTGTATGATTTTCATGTTATATACACTGTGGGAAAAAGAGAGATGCCCAAATGAATCCTTAGATCCAAATCCCGCCAAATTTGGAAAAAAATTGTACTTCAACTGATCATCACTCACTGAAATATCCTGAAAAAAAGGCAGGAAGTACCAAGAGGAGCTTGAGATTTGGAATAATACTAGTGCTTCAAACTTTTGGTTTCATGTTGAACCTACACTGGGCTGGACGTGCCTCTTTGATAGAATAAGGATAGTTGTATCAGCTCAAAGTTCGTTGAACCTCTTCTGCTTTTTACTGTTTTTCATTTTAGTACACATCTTTACCCCCAGACCTGAAAAAGGATTAAAATGCCAGAAAGGAGACAGATCACTCAGCATTTCTAATCACATACCAGAAATCTCAAGACACATAGTTCTCACAAGATTTCCTACTCTTTGTAGACCATAAAAGGCTCAGATAACCCTCTGAAGTCCACTCTGATCTCTTTAGTCATTAAAAAATAACTTTTTACTGAGAATCTAAGCTAGATTCCTACTGCAGTGATCACATTCAATCAATCCAGTTTCACTCCACCGGTTCAAAAGTTATTTATGCATTCATTCATTAAGAGTAACAGAAGTCTTCATTCAAAACAAGATTCTAACATTCAAAACAAGGCTGTATCTATTGCAAAAAAGCCACAAAGTACTGCAGAGAAACATTTTCACACACATTATTTAATTTCAGATTGTTATAAGCATTTGCTTTGTCTCTGTCTTTCATGTTCCCTTTTCAGAAATACGCCAGAGAAGCAGTGCTGTCATTGTGAATGGAAGAGGACACTCACCTGCTCAGCCTCCGTGAGCAGCAGGCAAATACTGTATCATCTAAACTACCAACTGGTAAGTTTAATTTTGCATTTTCCATTACCTTCACCACTGTGAAAGCGAATTTCAAATAAAGTAAGTGATTGACTTGTGAAATTTCTGGAAATTCCAGTCTCAGTAAGTAAGTAAGTACTTCTAGTGCCTGTTCTCCTGAAAGGTAAGGCAGTCTGGTGAAATAGCCAGTTGGTTGAACTGCCAAATTGCTATTTATCTGGCTGTGATAAAATCTTTTAGTCTTGGCCTTGCTGAAGAAGTCGATGCTTTCAAAAATTCCAGCCTTTGTCTCTTTTCCCTGAGTTGTTGGGTATTTAAATTGACGTTGGTATTATTTATCTACTCTTTATAGAGGGGTCCTACATTTCAGGCTCTGGGCACAGTCTGCCTTTTCAGTAGAGGTTTGTACAGCACCTAACAGATAGCCCCCCGAGCTGCTGAAGATAACAGATGTAATAAGATGATGTCATGCCATGAAGAGTGATGCTTTTACCAACTAGTTAGTCTGCAGTTTCTAGTTTGGGGTTACTGGAGACAGATCAAATGGGCCCTACTCTGAGAGGGAAGAGCTGCTGCAAACACACAAAATCCTTTCTTAGGATCTGTGTTTGGATGGCAGGCCGTACAAAGTCATGAGCCACTACAATGTGCTGCGTAGAAACTTTCAACCATTTCTTTCTGTGGCATAATTAGGCGCACCCGCATAACCAGGCAGACACCACGCTAACATACACATTCACAGCAACCTTGGATCCAAAGGGGAAAAAATCACCCATTTACTAAAGGTCTTTTTTTTTCCCCTGGTTTAGAGGTGGCTTTTTGTTTCAATCATCTGAGCTGAACATTTTAAGACAAGGAGTAAAAACACAAGGGGGGAGAAGGAGGGATGCAGTATTTTGAGTCAAACGGCCATTGAGGGCTGTGATGCCGTTTATATGCAGAAACAGTGGCATCTAGTGGGCAGTTTTTCAGATGAGAAAAGATGAGGTTAACAGACATTGAATATAAAACAAGTCCGTGATTAAAGCTAATGACAGGTTTATCTCTTTCATAGATGAAAGATTTTCCCAAGTCTGTTGTAATCCTTTTCTATAAAAGCATTTGGAAATCAACTATTTTGCCAATGTTCCCATCTTCAGTATACAAATTTCAGAACATTCATTCTTCCTATTTTCATTATATGAAGCCCTCTCATGGCTTTCATATGTAAATTCTAATTACTTAATGTTATATAGATTATCATAAATCTTCATCCAGTAGGAAAGCTAATGGTTTGCATGCATGCATAGAAGTCTAGCGTTTTTCCCCAAGGTTTTAGGCATGGGCAAAAATAAACCTCCAACTAGTCCTTGAACACATTCGATCTAGTTCAACTTTACATGATTTCAAGCACAGCATGGCTTTGAAGGAAAGATCTATGTAAAGGAAGAGAATAAAAACGCAGTAGAGCAGCCACACTGAAGGACTCTGGAAAAAGCTTAATCACATATTTTCTGTAGCTATAAGTACACATAATGTTCATGCAGCGTTAACCTTTTTTTGCTAAGTAGGTATGAGTTTTTTCACTGCTGAGTCATAATAAATGCTGAGTTAGTTAAGCAAGTTTATTGTATAAGTTTATTTATACCTGGCCTTAAGATCCTGTTCTTTTATTAGTCCTCTGGATTACATGTAAAACACTGTATATATTTTATGGACAGACAGAAATGTATAATAAGCAGGATGAGGGGTTGCTACATCCATGGCAATAGTCTAAAGCAGTCACACTCATGCCTTCCCTCTCTCTTTAGACTGCAGGGTTGCTGTGATGGCCTCTTCTTCGCCTGTCTCTCGGCTAGGCTGAAGGGTGTTTCTCTGTTTACTGGCAGGGCCCAAATTAATATGTATGAATGGAGGACTTGGCTCCTTAAATCTGGCAGAAGAGCTGGACGTCTTAGAAATATCTTGGCTGTGTTCTTCATGATCACAGGATTACAGAGGCACTGATAGGCTTCAGTCTAGGTTTTTCTTCTTTACCCTCCTAATTTTCTGTTCTCTCCCTCTTTTTCTTTCCACTTTTTTCTCCCTTTATTCTTTGTTTCAAACTTCCCTATGTGGTGTCTGCTGTTTTTCTTGTCTTGATGGACCAGGAGGCACTTCAATGGTCAGTTCTACCACGGAACAGAAGCGTAGATACTTTTAAGAGAGTTTACTTTTGTAAAGAAGCTTAAATGCTGCAATTCTAGAAACACTGGTAATGGTATTGATTTGAACCTGAGTGCAAACATGGGTTGGCTCTTTTGCCCATTGGCTAGAGGAATCGGCCTGACACAAATGTGGGCTAAAGACTATTAACACTATAGCAAAATTTTTTCCCTTATGAAGTGGGAGAGAGCATGGAACAGGCACCTGAAGTACTTCACCTTTCTATGTTTCTAGTTTTCTCTTTGTACATTAGACATCATAATACTTAACTTTTCTTTGGAGATACCTATGTGAGATCCTTCAACCCTAATGTGGAGAAGCAAACTTAAAAACAATAAACAATCTCTATTCCACGTTTGCTTTAGGATTAGCTCAGTGTTATGGAGGCAGACATAGAAGCTACTATTTAACCTTACTAGTTATCAAACTCATGACTGAATATAACTAGATGGGAGTTCTTTTATTTCAGAGAAGTACTTAAATTAACTTTCACTGAGTGAAAGTTGGCATAATTGGGATCAGCATGAATTTTTCACTGCGCAAGAAAAAACAGAGCCAGGATTTCACCTAATGACTTTCACTGCAATGGAGATATGCAAACTGAGATCTGTGTATTGGGAGTATTATGAATGAAGCACACAATAGCGGCCTGATTATACTGTTTTACACTCGCAGATTTAATCTCTGATTTCATCTTGACAGTAGGGGAAAGCAAGCCTTTGATGCTTTGAGATTTAAATTATTTCCTTGGAATCATCTAGGAGAGCTCTCTTCCTGGAAGGAAAGTATTCTAGGACTGTTGATCTACCTCAGCCTACCAAATGCTCTGTTGCAGCAGTAATTACCTTATGTACCTTCATAAAATTGTCTTTTATTTTGCTACCAGTCCTCAGGCTCTTAGTGTGACTGCAGTGAGGAACTCTGAAAGTTACTTTGGTCCATTTATAACTAATTCCATTGCCATTACAGACCGTAACAGTCATGTAAAAGCCATCAAGACATTTTTCATGTTGTTTTGCACATTATCATATGTTTACCATCTGACTGTACAAGATATTCTATACCAAGGCATAAGTTATAAAGGCATGCAGGCAGAAAAGGGATGGCTGGATACATGTGCCTGACCTGGCAGAATTATAAAGGAAAGGGAAAAATTGTGCAGAGAAACTACAAAGTGATTAGACTGCACCATGGTGCTTCCCAGCTGCTGATCCTAGAAAGTCCTCTGATGTTTCCTTAGTACTTTGCAATACTGAGCCTCACTGCCAGTGATTTTTGTCAGTGTATAGTATGGGAGACTAAGGTAACAAAATAATCTGAAAATGGATTTGAATCAAGCTTTTATTATGAAACAATACATTAAATACTCATCAGGCAATTAAACATAGATTAGTGTTGCATAAATGTTACGTGTTCATACAATATTGTTATTTAACCTACAAAACTGTAACTAAGGATTCCTCCAAAGTCCAGAAAGCTGGCTTTGGCTTCGTGTTTATATTCTCCAATTTTCTGTGGACCCCATGTGAGGGGGGTCTTTGCTATGTTCTGGGGTTTTATGCTTTCTGGACTCTCAAACTGCAACAGAATTTGCACTGGAAAGCGGAGTGTCTCAGCAGTTCGGCAGGCACGTAACCATGGCAGGTATGGAGGGAGGCGACCTGCATTCTTCTGCTGGTCGCTTGGTGTATCACGCCGCCAAAGCAGCATCTGTGAGCAGCCGCCGTGGGTCTGTCCTGCTGCCTGGAGGGGCTGCAGTGGGGACAGGTCAGCCGTGGAGCTCAGGGTCTCACAGCTGGGTAGCTGCTAATCCCAGAGCCTGTGTTCGCATATTGGCATTTCAGTAATTAATAGAATAGAATATTCATAGAGTATATTCATGTGTCATCTGTGGCAAGAGCCAAGACACCCACCTGTGTGGGAGCGCTCCCTGCCGAGCACGGGGCTGGAGGGGACTGGAGAACTTGGAGCCTCCTCTCCTCTCCCGCTGTAGCTGGAGCCCCTCGGGTGCCCGGGGCAGGAACGGCAGCCCCGTCCCTGTGCTGCGTTGAGCACGGGTGATGCCATGAGTGTGAGCAAGCCCTTGCTGCTGCTGCTGCTCATCTGCTCCTGTGCAGAGGCTGCTCTGCTGCAGCTCTCCAGCCAGAACCAGGGCTTTTCCCTTCCTGACCGGAGGTAACAGCCGCTGCTGCTGTTGGGCAGGTCGGGGATTCGCCCCAACTGAACCGGCCGTTCTGCGGGCTGCACCAGCCGGCTCGCGCTGCAGGCTGTGCCCTGGCTCCCTGTTCAGCTACGCCCCAGTGGAAAACAGGGGTGAGGTCCTCGCCAGCCGGCCAGGGGTCTCAGCTGCCCTGAGGGCCTGTGAGATCGGGCTGAGCCCTGTCCTTGTCCTGGACACAGCCAGGGTGTGGGAGCGGGTTGAGGAGTGGGATGAGTCCTGGCCCTGGCCCAGAGGAGAGTGGCTCAGGCCAGCGCTTTGCCTGCTGTGGGGTGCAGGCAGAGCAGCCATCGGGCACTGGGGACACACGTGCTTGGACCCCATCGTGCTGGGGCAGAGCTGGTGCTCCGCTCTGCATCACAGCCCCCAGCTGCCCTGCGTGCCTTCCTGCTGAAACCCCGCTGCTTCGGGATGCATCAGGGGGCCCCGTTAGCTATTCACAGAAAGGGGCGATGGGGTGAGCAGACCCCAACGCCCAGCTGGGGACCATGTTCAGCTCCAGCCCCAGACCTGCTGCCAGCTGCCCCCCACACGCTCCCAGCCGGGCTGTCACTGCCCTCTCATCCCGAGTGTCTCAGGAGCCCCGAGAGTGATGTCCTGCCCCCTGCCCAGGGAACAGCCCATCCCCGGCTTTGTTTGGCCTGACCTGGGGCAGCCCCTGGCCCCAGGTGGGGGGGAGCCGGGGGAGCTCAGCAGCCTCATGGGTGAGATGCTTCCTCTGCACCACTTTCCCTGGTGGAGCAGCCCTGAGCTCCCCAGACCTGGGTGGGCTCCCCCCACCCCACAGCACTTCCCTCCCTTGCAAGGACAGACGCGATGGAGCCAGCCCAAGAAGGTTTATCTTAAGTACAGAGCCACCAGGGCCAGTCCGGGCATCGACCTGCTCCACGGGGTCCGAGGATGCAGTCACACCCGCCTTGCACTGGAGAGGGCTGGGGCTCCAGGCAGCAGCTCTGCGGATCGGGGGCCACATCTGTCACACGCAGCACCTGCAGGGGAGACCGTCAACGCGGCACTGGCAGGGGGAGCCGGGGTGTCCCCACCCTGCCGCAGTGCCGGCAGGCAGAGGACCCCGCTCCGGCTGCTCGGGGCACCGTGGGGGCCCCAGTCCCAGCACAAACCGTGCCCAGAGTCCCGTGGGGAACAGCCCCAGCGCCCACCGTGCCCCGGGGCGGCCCCGATACTCACCACGGCGTGGAGCCACACGGGTGGAAAGAGCCGGGCAGCAGCACGCCGGGGCCGGGCTCAGTGATGCCGTCGGCGTGGGGCGAGTGGTGGCGGCCAGAGAGCGGCCTCCAGCCTCCGGCCGCCTGCTTGCACCGGGGATCGGCGGGGCAGGGGAGCACGCGCGATGCCGGCGGGACCGCAGCGCGCCGGGACCGGGGCCTTTATAGCGGGGAGCGGGGGCCCGCCCCGCCCTCCCGGGGCGGCGGAGCCCGCGGGGAGGGAGCTGCCCGCCGGCGGCCCCACAGCCGGCCCCGGGTCCCCACCCCGCCCCCGAGCACAGACGGACAGCGGACACCGGGGCGGCGAGCGGCGGCCGCACGTTTATTGAGGGCGGCCCGGAGCGGGGCCCCCCGGCCGCCGGGCGGGGAGCGGCCCCCTTTCACTCCTTGAACTTCCACTCCTGGCGGCACATGGGGCAGTGCTGCTGGACCTGCTGCGAGTTCAGCCACTTGAGGATGCAGTGCATGTGGAAGCAGTGCGAGCACTGGCCCCACACCAGCGGGCAGTCGTCGCCGGGCACCTTGCCTGCGGCACGGACAGGCCGTCAGCCCCGCCCCGCCCCGGTCCCGGCCCGCCCCGCCCGGCCCCGCCGCACTCACAGTCGGGGCAGCAGCCGTTGAAGGCCATCCTGCAGATCCCGCAGTTCTCGTCGTTGGCCACCCACAGCCAGGAGGCGACCCCGTGCCAGCTCCGCACCCGCACCCGCATCGCCCCGCCGCCGCCGCCCCGCCGGAAGTCCCGCCCCCCCGCCCCACAAGGCCCCGCGCGGCAAGGGCGCGCGGCCGCCGCGCCTTTCGCCGCCGGCCCCGCCCTTTCCGCTTCCGGCGTCGGCAGCAGCGCGGCCGGAAGTGCAGGCCCCGGAGCGGAGCCGCCATCATGGCCGACAAGATGGACATGTCCCTGGACGATATCATTAAGCTCAACCGGAGCCAGCGCGGGGCCGGCCGAGGCGGCGGCCGGGGAGGCCGGGGCCGGGGCGGCGCCACCCGCGGGGGCGGGCCCGGCCGGGGCGGCGTGGGAGCCGGGCGAGCGGGAGGCGGCGGCCCCGTGCGGAACAGGCCGGTGATGGCCCGGGGCGGCGGCAGGAACCGGCCCGCGCCCTACAGCCGGGTACGGAGCGCGGCGCCGGCGCCGGCGGGCGGGGAGCGCGGCCGCCCGCGGGGCTCGGCGGCGCCGCCGCGGGGGCCCGGGCCCGGGCCGGGCCTTCGGCGGGGCGGGCGGGCGGGCGGGATGGGGCGGCGGGACCGCGCGGCGGGCGGCGGGGCGGGCCCGGCGGGCGGCCCTTTGTCCGCTCCCGGCGGGGCGGGCGGCGTGGCCGGCGGTGCCCCGTGGCCGGCGGCGCCCCGGGGCGGTCAGCGAGGTCCCGGTCTCGTTGCAGCCGAAGCAGCTCCCGGAGAAGTGGCAGCACGACCTGTTCGACAGCGGCTTCGGGGCGGGGGCCGGCGTGGAGACCGGCGGGAAGCTGCTCGTCTCGAACCTGGACTTCGGCGTCTCGGATGCGGACATCCAGGTAGGGGGCTCGGGAGCGGCCCCGCCGGCTGCGCGGGGGGCGTTCGCGGGGGGTTTAATTCATCGCGTCGGGGTTGGGCGCGTTGGGAGCCCCGCAGGCCCCGCTCCCCTCCGCGGCCGGGGTGGGGGTCCCCGAATGAGCGAGCTCGGCGTTGGGGACGGGGTTTGTGCCGCCGGTGCTGTCCTGCAGCGGGTCTGGGCATCCCGAGGGGGCTGCAGTTCAGAAAATCCGCCGTCTCTGCAGAGCAGTAGCTAATTGTGTTGTAAGTGACCCTGCCGCAGCGCGCGTGTGGGACAACGCTGCTGTTTGGCTGGATCCGGCTATGACCAGAGAATTTAGCGTAAACTGTGTAAACTCTTAAGGTCTGCGTAACTGCAGAAAATCCGTAACCGTGCTGTGTGTACGTCTGCGTGCTCTGTTTTTAAGGGAGCTGTTTGTGCAGCTTTGTTAAAGTCGCGTACTGTTGAGTGTCGAGGTGTTCCTACGGACGCAGCCACCGGCGTAGCTGGGAAGACTTCTTTGTGAGGGAGAGCACGCTCCCTTCCGCCGCAGCATCTGTGGTACCTGGGGCGTTAAATCTTCCAGCCGAGTCACCGGTCGTGGTCGTGTCCCATGTTTCAGCCGTGCCTCGGGCAAGAACCTGATGGAATCTTTCAGTCAGGTGCAGGGCGTGATCTGCCTGTGGCTGCGCGGGTCGGGAGGGGTTGAGGCGTGGAGCTCCCACCCGGCCGCGAGGGCACGGCCGCGAGTGGGCAGTGACTGGGGCAGAAATAAACATTTGCAAATGCCAGGTGCGTCCCCACCGGGGGCTCTGCTGGCTCGGTCACGCCGCAAAGTGCTTCGTTATAAATTGGCTTCTGGTCCTCACGCCCTCACTTCTATCCTTTCTTCATCTGTTAACTCCTTCCAGTGACCCCACGTGCCGGTCTGCTGGGTCTGGGGAATTGGAAGTGAGCTTTTTCAGGTCACCTAGATACAGGGTAATGCGCTTAAAACCACCTCTTTTCCTCACGTAAGTTCACATTTGGCTTAAATAAGTTTCTTGTTTGTTGCAGTCAGGCCCCGATGTGTAAGTCATGGCTCTGTGAAGTCACCTCAGTTTAACCAGCTCCCGTGCTTTGCGTGGTGGTTGAGATTCGCCTTTTCCGCCGCTGGCTTGGGCCGAGGTGTGGACGAACTTCCACCTAGGGGTTATTTAGCAGCAAAGCTGACTTAGTGGCTTTGCACCTATTTGTTACTACCCATCCCGTAATTTAGCGCTGCCTCAGATGTGGTGATGGGTGTCTTTGTTTCTATGCTAATCACATCATAACGTGGTACAGCGCAGCTCGGGCGCTGTATTGGCAGGAACGGGCGGCTGGAAGGAACCTCGAAGGCGCTCTGCTCTCGGAGGAGCTGCACAGCGTTGCTCCCCGAGCGTTTGCTGCTGCTTGGGAGGAACCCGCGTTCTCTGCGGTTCAGAGTGAAGCTGGCGAAGAGGCTGAGCACGGCCTCACCTGTGTTGCGCTCTGTTCCAGAAAGCTATCGAGTGCCGTGTAACGTTCACCTCTGGTGAATGAGCAGAAGGGAGGCGCTGGCCTGCAGCCCTGCCTGAAGGGCCGCTTGCTTAGGAAGCCGAAGAACACGTCTAGTGCTTCGTCAGGTGCTTGGGCCGTAACTGAGGAGAGAGCTGCGCGGCGGTCAGGCTTCGCAGCAGGTACGGCAGAGGGTGGCCTGTCCCTCTGGGCGCCCCGCAGCTCTGGTGTAGATGTTGAGCTTCTGGGGCACGGGCTGCAGCCGAAACTCGCCAAGGTGAGGAGTCCTTGTTGGCTTCCTAAATGTAGCACCTCTGAAACAAAATTGGTGGCTCCGTTGCTGCCTCTTCACTTCCATCCTTCGTGACAGCAAATGACAGACTTCAGTAGAGGACTTTAGTTTTTGGGGTATATTCCTAATGGGCTGTGTTTTTAAATTGCACCCATTCTAGTACAGATCTGGGGCGGGGGGGGAGTCCAGCACAATGAAACTGTGATCATCTCTTGAATCCCTGCGTTCGTACAGATCATTCTTCCTCTATGAAATGGATTAGGGTCTGGATTATTTTTAAAGAGTCACCCCATTGACTCAGCCTCAACAAAAACACCTGCAGTTTCCCTTGAGTCTGCTTTGCTGGCTGTAAACGCGCACCCTGAAAATGATGAATATGCAGTCCTGCTTGGTTTTGCCACCTCTGGCAACTTTCTGAAACCCTTCTGATGGACTCGCGCTCCCCTCTTCCGTCGGTGCTTTTTCTGAGTTGTTGATGATGTTTTGAAAAGCGCCTGCAACTGCTGAGAGCGGCTGGGTGTGGGGAGCTGCCAGCGCCGTCTCCTGGCTGTGTGGTGTTTGCAGCGCTGATGGGCGTCTGCGCTCTTCTCCCTCTTTCTCAGGAACTCTTCGCAGAGTTTGGGACCTTGAAGAAGGCAGCTGTGCACTATGACAGATCTGGCCGCAGTCTAGGGACAGCGGACGTGCATTTCGAAAGGAAGGCAGACGCTCTGAAAGCGATGAAGCAGTACAACGGAGTCCCCTTGGACGGTGAGTCTGCACCGCCGCCTCCGTAGCGTATTTCGCTGGCTGGCCAGAGCAGCCCGTGCGCCCGTGTCCTGCACGCAGGCTCACGGGCTGCTCTTCTTCCAGGACGCCCCATGAACATTCAGCTGGTCACGTCACAGATCGACACACAGAGGAGACCGGCACAGAGGTGAGATGCCGTACGGCCGCGGGAGTCACCATGCCCAGTCAGCGTGGGGCGGGAACGTGCCTGGCCCTTCTCTGTGTGGGAAGCGTGGGTCTGTTTCCCGTTCAGCAAACTTCTGCTGCCTGTTGGGGTTAACCAGAATGCACTAAAACAGTTGCTTTTTAAAAATCACAGTGTAAACAGAGGTGGCATGACCAGAAACCGTGGTGGTTCAGGAGGATTTGGTGGTGGAGGAGGCAACAGGCGAGGTACTCGTGGCGGGAGCAGAGGGAGAGGCAGAGGAGCTGGAAGAACTTCCAAACAGCAGCTCTCCGCAGAAGAACTAGATGCACAGCTGGATGCTTACAATGCCAGGGTAAGTGCTGCTTGGGCGCTGTCCACAGGCTCCCTGCGGCATCTCCTTCTGGGAAACATGGGCAGCCCGGAAAGAGACAGCGTTTCCTAGGTTATTGGACTAAAGCAGCCTCCCTCTAAAGCCGAGCAGCGCCTCAGTCCGGTAGTTGGCTTTACTTTCCAGAACACTTGGTCAGCTACTGTTGCTGATGGCCAAGAACCAGCCCCTTTTGCAGCTCCCCAGCTCGCTGGGGCCGGCGTAGGGCAGGCTCTTCCATAGCTGGAACAGCTGTGGTGAACAGGAGCTGCAGAACAAAACCCACACAGATAAAGGGCTGCAGAAATAGAAAAACAAAAAGTGAAATACCTACATGGGGTGCTAATGGAGGAAAGGGCGGTGATGCTGAGGGCAGGTACGAGCCCTGTATGGAGCCACGCACGTTGTTTGCTGCCGTCAGAATGAGCTCGGACGTCTCCGTGCCACAGCCAGATTAAAATCTCAATAGAGAACCAAGGTCGCGTGTACGCAACGGCAGTGGAGTCAGCGTTGTGGGGATGGGATAAAATCGGGGCGAGAGTGCGGAAGGGAAGAAGTGGGATGAGCAGAATTCCAGAAAAAAAGGGCATGGGCAGGTCTGGTGTTTCAGAACAGTCTTCTCTGGCGTCAGGGATGCATAAATAGTGATATTTTGCAAAGACTATAGAGAATGTAGGCTGGGGCGGGGGGAGCGCAGCGGGGCAGCTCGCAGCCGTGCCTGGCTGCGCCACAGGGGCTCGGCTGTGCCCGAGCTGCCATGCGCTCCCGGGGCGGCACCTGAACGGGCCGGGGCTCGACCCGGCAGCGCCGGGGAGTTGCTGCGGTGGTTCAGCAGGGCTGGACTGCCAAGGGGGGACGCGCCGGGGTGCTGGGGACGCGCCGGGGTGCTGGGGATGTGCAGTGACGGCTCCTCTCCTCTCTTCCAGATGGACACCAGCTAAAGCGGCGGGCAGCGGGCGCAGGGAAGGACTCCGCTCTCGCTCCACGCTCCCCGGCGGGGGCTGCGGCCGTGGCTACTGCTACCGAGGATGGCATTTGTTTTACTTTTACGTTCTGGGATAGGTTTTAAACTCCTGTAAAGGTTTTTTTTAATTCTGAAGCAGAACCTGTTTTGTACCGAGTTATTTTTGGGATAAATTTTACTGGTTGCCTGTTGGGCCGAGGTGGCTTTTTCACCTTTGCCGTAATAAAATAGAACCGTGTCTAGAGCTGTGGCCGCTTTCCCGCGCCCCGCCCCGCGCCGCTCTACCCCTCTGCCCCGACTCTATGGCCCGTCCCGCCATCGCGCGCCTGTCCCCTGGGCCAATCAGCGCGCCGGGCCGCGGCCGGAAGTGAGGCGCGGGCTTCGCCCGCCCCCCCCCCCCCGTATAACGGGAAGTGACGGGCGTGTCCCGGAAGTGCGGGGGTGCGCGGGCGGCGGGGCGGATCCCGGCGGCGTTGTCAGCGCAGCGCGGAGAGCGAGCGGGGCCGGTAGGGCGGGGCCGGGCCGCGGGGGAGCGGCGGGGACCGGGCCGCGGCGGCGGGCGGATCCCGAGGGAGGGGGGGGGTCAGGTGGCGGCGCCGCGCCCCCGCCCCGCTGGGGCCTGGCCGGGCCGCCCGCACCGCGCCCCGCCGGCTCCGGGCCGCGGGAAGGGCCGGGGCGCGGCCGAGGTGCGGGAGCGGGGCCCCCGGCGGCCTTGCGCGACTTTCTGAGGGCCGGGGAAAGCCGCCGCCCGCGGCGGGGGCCGTTGCGGAGCGGGGCTCTCGGGGCACGCGGCCCGCCCGTAGGGCGAAACACGGGCGGGCCGGGCCGGCTCCCACGGGCGGCTGCCCCGCGCCCTCCCCTCCGGCCTCCCCCGGTGCCTGGGCTGCGGGGGGCGGTGCGGAGGCCGGGCCCTCTCGCCTTCCCGGGGCGCAGGGAGGAGCGAGCGCTCCCGTCCGCCCCGAGCAGATTTCCCATAAACGTTCCCTAGTTACGGAACGAGGAACTCGGCAGCAGCTTCCTCGGGTCGGTCTCCTTCCGCCTTGGGGCGGCTGAAGAGCCCGGTTGATCCCCCGTAGCGCTGTAGGCAGGGCGCGCTTTAGAGCAGCTGGGGCAGCGTGCGTAAAGACGGCAGCCGGGGTCCCGCAGGAGGGGTCGGGTCCCCTCCTTCCCTTACAGCCCTGCCGGAAGGACGGCGATGGCTCCCCGGGCTCCATGGGCTCTGTGCAACAAGTCTGAAAGTCATAACTTCCTTTTCTTAAGAGGAGAAGAACTCCCGGCCACGCTAAGCGGCCAAACTGTTGCCCCGAGGGTTTCGGGTCTAGTCCAGAGTGCTTTGTTGCTTTGGTTGTCCCAGTGTTCTTCCAGCGCGGGTACTCTTGTCCCGTCACCGCCGAGCAGGGGCGGTTTCGTTGTAGGTTCCGCTATGGGGACGAGTGGCGATTCGTACGGATGGGTCCCGCTCTTGGCTGCAGCGCCGGGGTCACCGCATGGGCAGCTGTTGCAGCCAGGCTGCAGCCCGTTTCCCCGCGTAACTTGGTTGCATTCTGGGTGTAGGACTGTGAGACTTTTTTAAATTTCTGAAACTGTGAGCGTATGGAACTGTCTGTTCACACCTTTGGTTTCGCTCTTGACAGTTAACGCCTTGTAGGTGAACGGCAGTCCAGGGTTATGTCACGAGAGAAAAAAAAAAAACAAAAAACCACAAAAACTCTACATCTCCAAACGGCCGAGTCCCCAAAAGGCAGCAGGCCGTTTCCAGAGTCCCCCATCCCCAGAGCCGCGAGCCTGTGGCGGGGATCAGGCGAGATGAGAGTTCACTGGGACGCTCCTACAGAGCGATGGGTGCGGCGGCGCTCTCTGGACGTCCCCGTGCCTCCGAGTTCCTGGGCGGTGTCAGAGGGCAGCGCTCGGCCTTGGGAAGCGTCAGGGAGTTACAGCTCCTCCTTTGCCGCTGATGTGCGCCCCCTCCCCTGGCACTGCCCTGGGAACCACCCCAGCCCGGTTCATTTCTGATCCGGCCTCCCAAGCTGCCGTTGTACGTGTGGAGCAGCAGCGCAGCTTGAGCCGGTTTAAGCAGTTCTGGCTCCCTGTCCTTACAGCGTAGCAGTGTTTGTAGCTGCACAGTGAACCGGATCAGCGAACTGATCTGGCTGGAAAATAGCCCTGCAGAAACGGTTGTTAACTGGATCAGACTCCAGCCGAGTTTGCCGTGTGGCTGCACGAGCTTTCCCTTGCGCCACAGGGGAAGGAGGAAGGGTGGGGACCGCTGGAATTGGCGCTGCTGCCTGTCCACGGCTGCGCTGTGGCCTAATGGACATCCGAAGCAAATGAGCTCATCTGAAGAGACTCTGACTAACTCCGGCTTCACCAGTGCCGTGGGATCTTGATCCCGGGGTACAAAGAAGTCGCCTTTACTGCTGTCTGCCTGAAAACAAACAGGGTTACGTTCCTAGCAGTTTTTCTGTCTGGCAGAAGGTGGGGCTCTTGCATTCACTGCTGTTCTCTCTTCAGCCCTGTGCAAAACACGCTGAGAGAATTCAGGAGGAACTGCTGACTTGAGGAAGCAGTGAAGGCAGCCGAGTGCAAATTCCCAGGAGGGAAGCGATTCAGCCTCCTCCTGCCTTCTGCAGGCTGCTGTGATCTGCGAGGATCTGAGAAGAGCCCAGGGCTGTTTCCTTAGACGTCTCCCCGCGGCCGAGCAGCCCACCTCCTGTAATCGGCTTTCAGGCCGAGTGTGGGCTGGGAGTCCCGTTCCCTGCCGGCTGTGGCAGAGTCACAGCGGGTCTGTGCCGTCTCGCAGAGCAGCAGGCTTCCCAGGAGCCGCGGAGGCACCAGCTCTAGCGTTCTGCGACTCAGCTGAGCCTCAGGAGCCAGAGAGCCGCCACGCGGAGGTGCTGAGCAGGGCACCGAGCATCCCAAGTGTCAAAAGGAGCTGAAGAGGAATTTCCTTCCAAACGCCTCAGAGCAATGCCTGAGGTTTGAGGTGTTGAGCTCCGTAAGGCAGCCGCGCCTGGCTGTTGGTCAGCAGCGTAGCGGGACGGCTTTCATTAAGGAGCTGAGCCCTTTGAAGGACCGTGTTGCGGGTCCCCTCTCCTCTGCATGTCGGTGTGTGCTTGCTGGAGGTCTCAGCATGATGCAGATGGGATACGCGAGTGCAGTTCTCTCCTGGCAGTTCACATGCGATCGAGTCCCTTGGCTTCGCTTTGTCTGGCAGCGTGATGGCTGGTCTTCCACACACCTGGAAAAGCTCTGGTTTACTAATCCTCAGCTGTAACAAATGCTTCGTCTGAGAAGCCTGACGGGCGAGGTTGAGGCCCTCATAAAAGTCTCCCCTGGCTGCTGAGGTGCTGTGACCCGTGGTGATGAGATGCAGCGCTCTGCGCAGGAGGGGGCGGCTGGCTGCAGACCGGCCCCCGCCGGCTGGGTCACAGGACACCTCTTGACCCTCGCGGCCGGCCGGGGCGCAGGAGCCCGATCCTCTCGGGAGCGCCGCGGCAGCGGCGTTGGCGCAGCCTGGTCAGGGATGTTCTGAGTGCTGCTCCTGGGGAAGCCTGTTGGAAGAGGTGAAGAGTCTCCAAGACTTCCTCAGAGAGCTGAACCTTGGCCTGGCCTCAGCTGCTGGCTGGAACGGTGCTTTGCGTTGGTCTGAAGAGCTGGTTTCTGTCTCTGGTGGGCTTCCATTGTTTCAGAGATCCAGTGAGGACTGGGGTGGTTCTTGATTAATCCATGTGGTGGTGTGCATGATTGTTTCTTTAGCTCTGGATCACAGGATTAAGGCTAGAGGCGTAGGAACGCAACTGAAGAGCTGGGGATTTGGTTTTTTGGTTGGTTTTGGTTTTTTTTCCTGTGCCCTCTACGGGACGGTTGTTGCTAAATACCTGTTTGTGGGAGGGGTTACCCTAACGGGGCTGATGAAGATTGGGTGCTGGTGATGTGTGGGAGAAAACGGTTGCCCCATCTGTTACATCTGGAGGTTGGTTATCAATGAGTGGTAGCTCTGTACTTGGGTGAGACCAAACTAATGCCTTTCTTAACTGATCAGGATAGGATACGCGAGCCTGGAAATGGGCTGCTATTTCAGCTGCTAGAAATTAGGACTGTTTAATGCTAAGGCTGTTCCTGTGCGGAGCACAGCGACCTTCCAGACCTGACCCCGCTGTTGGGAGCTGCACTGTGGTCGGTGCTGCTCCGTTCACCTTGCAGCGCTGATCCTTCGCCGCGTGCGCACGCTGGCTGCGGCGAGCTTTGGTTGTTCGAGGAGAGGCTGGCTGACGGCTCCCATGGCCTGTCCCTTGCGGGTGCTGATCAGGCCGTTTGTTAGAAGTTTTGTCTCTGCTGGGTCTGAAAACTGGAAGGTGGTATACACCTGCGGACGCTAATGCCACGGAAAGGGACCCGGCACCGTCAGGGATATGCATGTGGATACTGGTTTATTATATTCAGGCTTTCAAAGAGGGCTCAATCGCAGAGAGTTTGGGAGTCAACAGAAAGCAGTGACTTGGGACTTCAGTTCTTTAAAGCTCTCACTGAAAGTCCATCACCTCCATTTCCTGAAAGCTACAGGTGTCGTAGGAGAAAGGTCCAGGAGTTCTTCAGCGTAGGAGAGAGAAGGACCTGTAGTGCCTGGGAGGTGAAATCTAGCCTGCAGGCGAGAGGAGGGACTGCAATAAGGCGACCAAGCAGAAGAACGGATGCTTGAGTGAGTGTTTGCTCAACGCTTCTGGGAGTCTTCAAGGCCAGAGGCTTTTTTGGACAGGAGCACAAAGGAAGCGACTGGGTTTGATACAGAGATACCAGGGTGAAATCTAATCAGCTGTTCATGTATGAGATGAACACAAATGGCCTTTTGAATTTCCCCGATATTCAGTGCCAGGATATTGGAGAGTGCCATGCAGAAGGGCCAGCCGTTTGTTGTAAAGTGTAGGGGTCAGTACCAGCGGTTGCTGGGAGCTGTAAGTGCGAAGCTACAATGGGAAACGCTCCCCTACGCAGACGCGCTTGTGCCGCGCAGGGCCAAAGCCCATGTAATAACCCCAAAGCGTCACATCGTCCCCCCACCTTTGTCTGGCGAGGAACCTTAGTCAAGCTTTGATACCCAGAAACACCAGTTGCATCCATTGCAAGTATCCTACTCCCAGGACGCCCCGAGAGCCGTGCCAGCCTCTCTGGGCAAGCCCTGCCAGCCCAGGACAAGCCAGCAAGTCTGCTCTCAGGCTTGACAGTGGGCAAGGAGCAGGTCCCCACCGGGGGCCTGGCTGCAGCTCTGCCTCAGCACCGGCTCCCTGGGAGCTGGGGCCGGCACCTCACCCGAGAATCCCGGCAGGCGGGCGGGTGACCGGTTCTGCCTCCCCCTTTCCTTTTCTCTCTCCTCTGTGGATTTGCCGATAGCTCTTCCGGCAGAGATGTGCAAAATTTCACTGTCTATGTCTAATCTGTCTCCTTTGCCCTGTTCCCCAACAAAACATTCATAATATTTATGGCTAAAAATATTAGTGGAGCCCAGGTGGCAGCTCCGCTCTTCTGCTGTTACAGCTGTTGCCAGACTCGAACTGGATGTGGTGTCAGACCGGCTCGGGCATCTGCAGAACTTGCCTTGCGTCACTGTAAAATGTGCTCCGTAAACTGTGGGTGATTCATGTCAGCGCTGAGGTCCGTCTTTCCCCCTCTGGGTGGGACGCTGGGTAGAAATGGAATAATCGAACTGTGTGCTATTGTGTCAGTGAGCTCAAAGACACAAAAAGCGGATGATGGTTTGCTTATTTGGTGTAAGAAGCCTTAGGTGCGTGTAGATCATCATGAAGCCTGTATTTGAGTACATTGTGTGTGTTTGTTGTGTTTGTAGCAAATGTTGCATTCTTGATTTATTTGGAAAGGAGATGCCAGAGCAGTGACCGCAGTTCCGCAGTCTGTTGTGAGTTGTGTGTGCTAGCGCAGGGCTCCAGGCGGGAATACGGAACAGGATGCCGGAATGCCAGGTAATGGCAGAAACAGCTGGGTCCATCAGCAGATCATTTGTGAAAGATTTTGCTTGTACAAAAAGCCTTTCAAAAGCTGTCGCTGAAAGACTTTTTTCGAGTCTTTAGAGAGTCCACGTTGATATTTGCCGTAGGATGACCCTTAGGACAGCGTGCCCTGTGGAACGTCAGGAATTACTGTGGACGTCATTGGCTTTCACCGAGGTTTTTAACGGGGCATTGGCATCACCTTTCACCAGCCCTGGGTGCGCAGCTGGGTGTTTCCTGGTTGGAGCCTCGGACAGCCGAGCCAAACTCCGCACATCTTTAATCCGTTATCTGTTTCACTGGCCGTGTGTGACACAGATCTTTGAAAAGGACCGAGCGTGAGATCAGCTGAACCAGGTGTCTCATTCCACTCCTCCGAGGCACCCAGCACCCGGCGCAGAGCAGATTGATCCGATTGAATTACTAACTGTGAGCTCCAGATTGCAGCAGAGGCTCCTGGCGTTTGTGCCAGTGGCGAGGCAGAGGCCTATTCTTAGCTGGAATCGCGTGCTGTAGGGAGCAGGAACTGAACTGGGTTTATTCTGGGCTTGGGTTTATTACGAGTGAAAGCCTCACCCGACTGTTCTTGTGGAGAAGAGCATTTTCTCTATGGCCTGGGGTATTTACCTGTTCCAGCTCATGAGTAAAGCACCGAGGTTGAATTCCTCCCCTCTGGCGTGGGCCTCCATGGGCTGAATATGAGACCTGGCTTACGGGGGGAGTCGGCAGGGGCTGCGGGTACAGGGCACTTGGCAGGGTTGTGTCCCCTGAGGGCCCCTGGGGACAGCTCGTGATGGGCCCAGGTGAGAGAGGGAGCCTGCGGAGTCACGGTGGAGCAGTTCTGGGGAAGCCTGGTTGGTGCTGCCGGGCTGCGCTGCTGGGAAGGAGCCCGCGCTGGTGGAGTGGGTAGGTGCAGTTACACTTCTCCTCCCTACTTCAGTGTAACTCGCGTGTGTGAGGATGGCAGAGCAGGAGCCAACGGCGGAGCAGCTGGCCCAGATTGCAGCCGAAAATGAGGAGGACGAACACTCCGTCAACTATAAGCCACCTGCCCAGAAGAGCATCCAGGAGATCCAGGAGCTCGACAAGGACGATGAGAGCCTGCGCAAGTACAAGGAGGCGCTGCTCGGTGCCGTCACTGTGACTGCAGGTGAGCCCGAGGACGTGGCTGTGCCTCGCTCAAGCCAGAGCTCCGTCAGTCACCTCCGGCCTCGTCCCTGCTCCTGGCCCAGAGCTGTTCTCCTCCCAGCTCTTTGTGCTTCGGCACAAGCGCAGCCGGGAGCACAACGGCTGTGTCTGCGCTCCCCCGTGCTGATCTCTGGCCCTCGGAACAAGGCACGGGGGCTGAGGGGCAGCCTTTGGAGGGGGGTGGTCTTGGGGAGACTGCGGGCTGGGCCTAACGCAGCGGGGAGCCCAGACCTTCACGGAGGGGGACGTTGTTCTCACTGGTTTTCTTGCTCTTTCAAGAAGTGCCCTGGAAGGAAAAGGAGTTCATAGAATCAGAGAATGCTTTGGGATGGAAGGGACCTTTAAAGCCCATCCAGTCCATCCCCCCTGCAATGGGCAGGGACATCTCCAACCAGATCAGGTTGCTCAGAGCCCCGTCCAGCCTGGCCTTGAATGTTTCCAGGGATGGGGCCTCTACCACCTCTCTGGGCAACCTGTGCCAGTGTTTCACCACCCTCATTGTAAAAAATTTCTTCCTTTTATCTAGTCTGAATCTCCCCTCTTTTAGTTTAAACCCATTGCCCCTTGTCCTATCGCTATTGGCCCTGCTAAAAAGTCTGTTCCCATCTTTCTTCTAAGCCCCCTTTAAGTACTGAAAGGCTGCAATAAGGTCTCCCCGCAGCCTTCTCTTCTCCAGGCTGAACACCCCCAGCTCTTTCAGCCTTTCCTCATAAGAGAGGTGTTCCAGCTCTCTCATCACTTTTGTGGCAGTTGTGTTGGAGGTTTTTTTGGCATTTTGGCATTTTGTTGGCAGTTGTGTGGCGTTTTTGTGGAGTTGTGTTGGTTGGTATTAGGGATGGATGTTTAACAGCCTTTTTGCTTGTCTTTTAGATCCCAACGCTCCAAATGTGGTGGTGACCAAACTGACTTTGGTCTGCACTACTGCTCCTGGCCCTCTGGAGCTGGACCTGACAGGTGAGCTAGGAAAGAATTCCAGCCCTTCTCCCAGGTCAGAGCTGGCTTGGTGTGGAGCCTGGCAGAAGGCCCCGCCGCAGCACCGCTGGCACGGCAGGCAAGCCCTCCTATGTCAGAAATGCCCCTGTGCTGGATGCAGCGTAAGGTGCCCCGGGCCACCGGAGGGTTCTGTACTCAGCCCGGTGGCTGTGACCCCGCCGCAGCAAGTGGCCTTTCTGCTTCCGCTCCCCGGCCAGCCCTCGGTTTGCAGAGGTGTGAGCTGCCGTGCGGGGGAGCCAGCTGCCCTCCAGCCTGCGCAGCCACGCTAACGGCAGCTTCGCGATGGCGACAGCCTCAGAGGAAACATCTGCAAAGGAACATTTGTGAATTAACTGCATTGCCGCGCTGCAGTGTCCTTTCACAGGGCATCGCTTGCCCGCCTCAGGTGGCGTGGGCAGCGTAGCAAGGAGGGTGCTGCCATGCAAAAATGAAAGGCTGGACTGCGTGCTGCCCAGGCAGTAAGGGGTCATCCCCTGCTGCTGCAGATACCGGCCTGATCGCCTCTTGCAGCTTAAATTCGCCCCAGAGCACAACACAAAGGGGCTCTGAGCAATCCTCTCCCTTCTTTGTAGGTGACCTGGAGAGCTACAAGAAGCAAGCGTTTGTGCTGAAGGAGGGTGTGGAATACCGGATAAAAATCTCCTTTAGGGTAAGAATTCAGATCTGAAAACTGAAGAATGAGTGGGACACGGGACTGCTGCAATCCCCTGAGCCCCGAAAAGTGGTGTGATGGAGGAAACTGTCTCCTGCTGTGGGTGGGGGGGCAGCGTGTCTAGGAGATGTCTTCTACAGGCCTTGCTTGTCTCTCTGCAGGTTAACAGGGAGATTGTGTCAGGGTTGAAGTATATTCAGCACACGTTCCGGAAAGGTGTGAAAAGTAAGTGCTTCTCTGTGACTCGGGTGCTGCTTTGTGCGAGGGCTTTCTGCTCTTTCCGCCGCGGTGACGGGGACTTGCCCGCTGGTGCCCCAACAGCTCGTAATGGCAGGAGACAGCCTTCAGTCATGGCTCTGCCACTGAGGCCAGGGCGATGTGTGGAGGCTTCTGGGTCTGCTGCAGGGTGGCAGCCTGTGGTCCTGGCTGCACCTGCACCTCTGGGCTTGATGCGTAATCCCCGCCGGAGCGCGGCGGTGAACAGACCGCTGCTGACGGCGCTGCTAGCGTGGGGGGATCGCTCCCTGCAGGAGCAGCCGTTCCTGGAGTGAAGGGAGCTGTTACTGTGGGTGACATTCTTGTTCTCACGGCTCCCCTGTGGATTGCTGTAGCAGTAACAGACCTTTCATTTGCTTTAGCCTTGCCCCAAATGCAGGGGAGGCTCTTTAACAGCCTCCATACACCTCTTTTTCTCCTTTTAGTTGACAAGACTGAATACATGGTTGGGAGCTACGGCCCCCGAGCAGAGGAGTACGAGTTTCTGACCCCCATGGAAGAAGCCCCTAAGGGCATGCTGGCCCGGGGCAGCTACAACATCAAATCCAAGTTCACAGATGATGATAAGACTGACCACCTGTCCTGGGAGTGGAACCTGACCATCAAGAAGGATTGGAAGGACTAGCCCTTCCCAAGGCCAAACCCCAGAGAGCGTGAATCAGACAGTGGCTACCGTAGAAATCCCCCCCCTGTACCAAAGTGCTGACATTGGAACCCTCTTACCCTTCACCCCTTGTTATAATTTGACCAGAGAGCTCAGTTTTGTAATGCGCCCCCTCCCCAGAGAATCACTGAGTGCATTGACCAAACCGTGCTGTCTGCATCTGATCTCCAGCTGCCTGTCCCAGGGCTGTGCTGTCCCAGCGCAGAGGTGGGAGCGCTTGCTCCCTCGCCAGGCCCTTGCTGCTTCTCACCTTCCTTTCTTCGGGTAGGTGCTGAAGGGGAGAGACTCCTGTGTTCTGTGTAGGATCCTGTGCTTGGCTTTCCTGTGCACAGCTCAGGGTAGCTACTGCCTCCAAGTAGCTGAAGAATTTTGATGCCAGGCAGCTATTGAATCCGTTTGTTGGCTAAAATCATGTCCGGCCTGCCCCTTCCACCCAGTCAGTGTCCTGGGAACGCTGGCAGCTTCATTTGTGGATGTTCCCTGTAACCATGATGCCTTAATGTGTAACACGTATCCTCTAGGGAGGGGGCCCTGCCCTTGTTACACTTTTTAAATGCCACCCACCCTCCCCCTGTTTGTTGGCATGGCACTCATCTTGGTCACGCCCCTCATGGGTTATTGGGAAAGATTCACAACTTCCCGCTTTGCTGCTGGTCCGTTCTTCACCCGAGACGGGACATCTCCAGAAGGGAGGGTGGTGTGACATCCCGGGTGACGCCTGGCCGCCCCTCCCGCTGTCCAGAGAGCTGGCCTGGCAGGACCCCTGGCCCTGTTCGCACAGAGCTCCGAGCTCTCTGGCAGCCTCAGCGCCTCCGAGGCGCAGAGGGGGTTGCGAGGCAGGTGGGTGCGGGAGTCACCAGTGTTGCCATCACCTCACACTTCTCATTGCAGCCAAGGTAGCTGCAAAGCACTGAAATTCCAGGACAGCACCTGCCCTCCTGGCTGTTTTGGGCTGAGGATGGACTAGTCTATTTCTGCAGCTGCTCTCCTGATGCGATCAGCAAAGAGCTTGCAATGGACAAGTATTCAGAAGCGGTTAATGCCTTATGTATCTGTTCTGCCTTTAAAATCTGTGCCTGGCCTGTCAGTATTTATTGCCTTGACACTCGACTCCCCCCCGTGCCCGTAGCAGACCCCCGCAGCACGCCAGCCTGCCACCCACGGCTGCACTGACACGGCGCTCGGGGCGAAGGAGCCCTCGGGGGCCCGTGAACCCCTGAGGGCTGGGCAGGCACGTTCCAGCTCCGCAGCCCTCTTATTTGGATCCTACCACATTGAGGTCGTATTAGAACTGGGACCAAGTACATGTGGCTTTCTCGTAGCTACGTCTTTGCCTCTAACTCTCCCTTGCCCTGCCCCTAGAAAGATTTTTGTTCATTTGATTTGGTGCATATTGTCTGTAAATCCTAGACCCGGGTTAACAGGTTTGGAATCATCGTCTGCTTCTCCTTTTATGACAGTTAAATAAAATCTTTCAACTGACCGTCTGCTGTCCGTTCTGGTTCTCTTCTGGGACTTTGGCAGGAGGTGGCAGAACTTTGGTCCCACAGGGGATTTCTGCAAACACCTGGGGTGGGAGAAGACCAGGATCCCTGGGCTTGCTGAGCTGTGAAATGGGGTCTGGGACAGCCCTTGCCAGAGAAGAGGCAAGAGGCCCCCGGTGCGGTGTTGGTCTTCAAGATCTGTCCCTTGCTGTTCACTCTGTTCTGCATGGCCTGCAGCGCGAGGGAAGAGGAGGGCGTGGGGAAGTGAAACCAGTGGGTCTCTGAGGTAGTAAAGTCGGGGGGGTCTCCTCCCGCTGAGGCGTGGGTGGGCTCTGACCCTTGGCTGCCTGCGTTGTGCCCACTCCAGCTGCAAGCACGAGGTGAAATTCCTGTGGGGTCAGAAGAATGAGGGAGAACAGAATCCAGGAGAGGCGATGTCTGATAAGAGCCTGCAGATGTTTACAGAGCATGTGGCACGTTTGTGTTAAGGGTAAGAAAAGTGCCACCGGGAAAAGCTCTTTACAGAAGCTACAGCGCTAGAGAAGCTGTAGAGGAGATGGCTCGGCCCTGCTCCTGCTCTAAGAGACTCGCGATGGTAACTAACTCTGGATGCAAGAGGGAAACTACTGAGCTAACGGCACAGGACCCCTTTCTTCTTGGTCCCAGGAAAGCTGCCGCGCTTCCCAGATGCTGTAGCTAAAGGAAATGACGCGATTTGGGAACTGCAAGAAAGTGCAAGGGCTGAAACAAAGCCCCCTCAGCCGGGCAGGAGCTGCCTGCGTGCCCCGGGGAGGAGCAGGCACATGGCCGGCACCTGCTCCAGGTGCGCTGCGCTTGGGCTGCTCCTGGCTGTGCGCGGCGCCCCGCCGCACGCGGCCTGGGGACGTGAGAGGCAGCACAAGAGCAGGAGCTCGGAGCAGGCGTCACCCTCTATCGTGTCAGTTAGAGCGAGCCCAGATGTGCTGATAAAGCGAACAAAGGCCCTCCTTGTGCTGGCCCCCAACAGCCACTCTGTGGGCAGTCAGTGTCGGGGGTGAGATCCTGTCTGATGCAATCCCAGCTCTTTGGCAAGTCTTTCCAAACTCTGGACGTTGGTGTTTCTGTTAGATCATTCGCGTGATGGTGGGATGCCCGAGGAGGGGGATGCAGGACAGCTGCTACCTGCTGTAGTGCCGGGGACTGAGGGGCTACAGTGCTGATTTTCTCCAGAATGCAGTCCCTGCTGCAGGGTAACAGGCTGGGCTCTCCCACCTGGCAGCCGAGCCCGCGAGCGCACACAGGCAGGAGCAGCCCAAGGGATGCGTGGCTCCAGTCACGGGCTGGGCAGGACACGGCGGCTGGGCGGGCCGGGTGATTCTCATTACTTGTGCCTTCCAAGCAAAAGCCTCAGCCCCTTCCGGGAGCCGTCCCTCATAAACCTTGGATCAGGGCTTGCATAAGAGCAGTCCGGGCTGCTTTTCTCGTCAGGCAGCCGTTTGTGCTGCAGCAGCTCCGTCCGACACAGCAGCTGTGGCGAAGCAGCAGAAGTGCGGCTCTGCAGGCGCGGCAGCTTGCAGCTGCGTCTGTCAAAAGGCAGCCTGGGCGAACCAAGGCGGACAGAAAGGGGAGAACTTGTGAATTAACGTCTCACAGCGCGCGAGAGCCCCGGGTGCGGGCCTGGGCCTGCTGTGCCAGCGGCTGGCGGGTATGGCAGTCATAACACACTGCCCCAGCCAACAGTCCCAGCAGGGAGCGAGACTCCAGAGGGGACGCGCTGCTGCCACAGAGGGGAGGCAGTGCCCCAGCTGTGCAGCTTTCTTTTGGTAGACATTGCAGCGCAGGGATATTTAAAGGGATTTAAAGAAAATGAGAGAACCCTGCTCTGTTCGTGGGGCGCCGGAAGGCAGGCACAAGGATGTTGTGCTCGGCAGTGGCGGGATCCCCGGCCAGCACCAAAAATGAGAACAAGAGAGCTGCAGCACCCACAAAGCGTCAGTGAGTGTTGCCGGCCGTGCCAGAGCTGCTGAGCACAGGTACTGGGGGCCCAGCACTGCACCGGGCCCCGCTGCCTCCACTGACGTGCGGCAATGTGGTAGGACAGCTCACTGCCGTGAGGCCCAGAGAGCTGCTGGCAGCGGGACGTGCCACTTCCCCTCGGCCACAGGCTAAGCCTGCCTCTGCCTGCATGCCAGGCGAGGGTTTTCTGGCAGGAACTGCCCTGATGCAGGGGCTGGCCCTTTCAGCAGAGTGTGTCGCTGCGGAGCCCCTCCAACAAGGCAAGGAGCCGTGTTCGCTCAGGGCAACGGCTCCCAGGCGCTCCCTTGCCTGTGGAACCAGACAGGCTTCACGGTGGCTGAGCATTAACACAGGATCTTGTTCTGGCAGCAGCTGATTCCCCACCCTGGCAGCCCAACGCGCCTGTGCCTGCACAGCCCCGAGCAGCGGTGGCCAAGCAGTGGCTGCTGCACACGCGCTGCTTTGCTCAATGCAGCTTCGCCATCTAAAATCTCACTGGACCCTTTCTGGGCCCACGGCAGGCGTCAGTTCTGCACCCGGCCAAAGCTCCTGAAGGGACAAGCACCCCTTGCAGCACCCACAGAACGACCAGGTGATCTGCGGAGAACTGGTGGGGCACCTCGCTCTGAGCACCGCTGGCCTGGGGCGCCAGGCCCAGCCCCTGCGAGGGGAAGCGGGAGGAGAGCAAAGAGCAGCAGCTCTGCCCTGCAGGCAGCCACTGAGCTGGCAAATCGGCAGGGTGCGGCCGGGGAGCCTGGACGGAGCCTGCCCCGCTCCAGCGCTTATCAGCCGGGCAAGAGGTGCCCATAGCAACCCCGCTGATATCCTGGCGCTGGCAGCGCAAACACCACAGCCAAAGGCCGGCTGCTTTCTGCCCAGGAGCACGGGGGCTCCCCTTCCCCAGCCGGGCTCTGGGAGCAACCGGGACCTGAGGACCAATCCTTGTGCTGTGTCAGAGCAAAACTGGGAGAGCCGCACAATGGGATTTTCCCCTGCCACAGTCACAACGCTCATTTCTCGCGGGTCCTTGAGCTGACGCTGCTCTGAACCACAGCCCCCTCCTGAGGGGCTCCCGCTCCGTGCCGGGGGAATGAGGTGCCCCCACGCCCCGCCCTGAGCGCGCCATGGCTCGGCCGCCTCCTCCGGAAGGGAAGGCATGTGCCAAGGCCGAGAGCCACCACAAGGCCCCAGCATGACCCCAGTGCCGCACTGAGCTCCCCCCGTTCCCCATGGGGGATCTCCGGGGCCGGCGAGGCCCCGGCAAAACGAACACGGGGCTTCCCCGGGCCGCAGCACTGCCCGGCGCCTCACGCCAGACACGGGTCTGGGCCTGAGGCCTGCGCCTGAGGCCTGGGCCCGGCCCTGAGCGCTGCCCGGTGCCCCTGGGCCCGGTCCGCCTCCCCCACCCTGGTCCCCCCCGCCACCCCCAGCCTCGCCCCGACCTCTGCCCGCCGGCCTCGCGCGTCATGACGTGTCCGCAGCGTCACGTGCCCCGCGGACTTTTCCCTCCGCCGCCGCCGGAAGCGCCCTTTCCCTTCCGGGCCGGGTCACGGGGGGCGGCCGCGGCCCAGTCAGAATCCACCACGCGCGCCTGGCCGCGCGCAGGCGCAGTGCCCGCCCGCCGGGGCCGCCCAGTGCCACGTTCGAGGGCAGGCGGCCGCGCGAGGCGGCGGCGCTGACCAATCGCGACCGCCGCAGCGGGGAAAGGGGCCAATGGCGGCCGGCGGGAGGGGAGCGAGGCCGGCGGCCAACCCGCGGCGGCGAGCGGGGGGCGGGTCCGGCCCGCCGGCGAATCGGAGGAGCGGCGGCCCGGGCGGCGGGGGCCGAGCCAATGGCGGGCGGCGGCGGCGCGGCGCGGCGCGGCCAATGGGGCGCGGCGGCGGCCGGGGGAGGCGGGTTTATAAGCGGAGGCGGCGCCGCGGCCGCACGCCCGGCCCGGCCCGTCCCGACCCGCCGCCATCAGCGCCATGGCGGGGCTCCGCGCGATCGTGGCGCTGCTCTGCCTCCTCCTGCCGCCGCCCGCCCGGATCGGCGGCTCCGCCGCGGCCCCGGAGGAGGAGGAGGACGGTGTCCTGGTGCTGCGCGCCGCTTCTTTCGAGCAGGCGCTGGCGGCGCACCGCTACCTGCTCGTCGAGTTCTGTGAGCGCGGCGGGGCTGGGGCTGGGGCCGGGGCAGGGCCGCGGGAGCGCCGGGGCGGGCGGCGGCCCCGGGGGCCGGGGGGGGCGGGCCGGGGCGAGGGGGGCTGAGGGACCGGGCTGCCGGGGCGGGGGCTGCGGCCCTGCGGGGCCGGAAGGTCGCCGGGGCGGGGGGGGCCCTGCCCTTGGCCCGGCCCCGTGCCCGCTCATGGGGCTCCCTGAGCCCGGGCGGCTGCGGGGGCATCGTGGGCCGGGGCTGGGCGGGAGCGGGGGACTGTGTCCGGCGCTGATGCCCCGTCCCGCAGACGCCCCGTGGTGCGGGCACTGCAAAGCGCTGGCGCCTGAGTACGCCAAGGCGGCGGCGAAGCTGAAGGCGGAGGGCTCGGAGATCCGGCTGGCCAAGGTGGATGCCACGGAGGAGTCGGAGCTGGCCCAGCAGTTCGGCGTGCGTGGCTACCCCACCATCAAGTTCTTCAGGAACGGTGACAAGGCTGCTCCCAAGGAGTACACAGGTGAGCCGGGGCGGCTGGCCCTGCTGCCCGGGCACAGAGGGCAGCAACGTGGCAGTGGGTCCGTGCACCTGGCCCCACGCTCCTGTGGCTGGACAAGGTCCATGGTGACGGCAGCCTGGGGAGCAGCGCTGTGGCAGTCGTGCTCCGGGTGGGTGTTGTGCTTGGGGTGTTGAGGATCAAGTCTGCCTTTAATAGGCTTTCTCACCTAAAGCTGGGAAAATCCCTGATGTGAGCTAAAGCAGATGGAATTGTTTCTGCATAGGAAAGTGAAGAAATCCAAGCTTGATTTGTTACTTGGCTTGACTTTACTCAAGCAATGTAGCACCCAGAATTGAAAAAATGCTTGGGTTGTTGGGTAAAGAGGCAAACATGAGATGTAAGACAGAGGTGTAAGGAAGACCAAGACAAGTAGAATTCAGCTAAACTGAGCCATGTTGTGTTAGGTGCTGGGGGTAGCATCCAGAATACTGATTTTGAAAGGAAAAGGTGATATATTTGCATGCAAAACGTTGGCATCTCAGAAGTGCTGTGTTGCTGATCAAAGTTTAAGAATGTGCTTGGGCTAGAAGCGAGAGAAGAATGGATTCCTGAGAGCCCCTTGTACCTTGACTTAACAATTAGGGATTGGCTTAATTACACTAGGAGTGAAAGGAAGAGTTGCGTAAACGATATCTCAATTCTTCCCGACCTCTTGGCTAGCTGGTGAACAGTCTATCTCAAAGTTTAGGAGTTGTGTGTTCTGAAACTTAGTCGGAGGAAAAAGCCAATCAGTGTTCTTATCTTTCTGTTGTAGCTGGTAGAGAAGCAGATGATATTGTCAGCTGGCTGAAGAAACGCACTGGCCCAGCTGCAACTACCCTGACAGATGCTGCTGCAGCGGAGACGTTAGTGGATTCCAGTGAAGTGGTTGTGATTGGTTTCTTTAAGGTAGAGTTTGTGCTCCCCTTTGAGAAGCTCTTGTGTATGTCGAGGGCTTTCCCTGCTTTCTGCCCCATGGGGACCTGACAGCTGGGGAAGGCTCCCCATAAGTTGTGAAACACTTGCTGTCCTGCCTTACTGGATCTTCCAGTTCTCTGGCTGGTAAGCCCTGGGATGTTTATGCTTCAGTTTGATGTGTCCCATGTGAGACACATTTCTTTATTCTCCAGGACCTGACATCAGAGGCTGCAAAGGAATTCTTGTTGGCAGCAGAAGCCGTGGATGACATTCCTTTTGGGATTTCCTCCAGTGCTGATGTCTTCACCAAGTACCAGCTTAGCAAGGATGGCGTGGTCCTCTTCAAGAAGGTACTGGTTGGTGCAGAGCATGAGCACCGCACTTGAGTCTTCTGCCTCTTCTTACCTTTTCTCTAATTAGTCAGATTCAAATGAGGGCAGCCCTGGACAAAACAGCAAAAGATCCTGTGCTGTCAATCTGGCTGTTTGCAAGCCTCGGAGCCTGCAGCCCCTTTGTGGGGTGGTGGAGCCCCTGGTCCCTTTGCAGGGCACAGCTGGCAGCGGAGGGGCCCACAGTTGGCAGAGGGCAGCCTCGTTGGTCTCCCAGCCTGGTGCTGCCCTCCCAAAGCTGCTGGGTTTTGGGTCCAAGCTGTTGTTTCACTCACTTCCCTCTTTCTCAGATATCTGGCTGCTGTGCAGTAATGGTCAGCATAATCTTTAAAATATTCATGGCTGTAACTAGTGAGGCCTCCCATGCTCCTCCCTGAACTTCGAAGGTCTTAAACAGAACAGTAACCAAGTTCTCGATGGTTTGCCATGGTGCTCTGTGTTTGACTGTGGCTTAGCAAAGTTGCTTTGAAACACACCTCTGCTGCAGTCAGTCAATGGCTGTGTCTAAGAGTTGTTCTGTCTCTCACACTGCTGTGGGTTCTGTGGCGTAGTGATTCCAGCAAAGTTCCTAAGAGGATTTGCAGTTCCAGCTGACCAGGCCAAGGCAGTTGGATTATGTGCAGAGGGATGCTGGCCATTTACAGAACCAGAAATAAACTCACTGATGCCTTTTACTATTAAAATGCAAGTCACTGGGATGAAATTCTAGGTTTGAGAAGACAAGTGAGGTTCCTTAGACTTGGTGGTACTGCACGCATGGGTGCAGTGAGGCAGGACAGAAAGCTGCTTTGGGTTCAGACTTATTAAATCTGTAATCTAATCAGTCACTGGTCTGACCAATTTGACCTAAGATGGGCTAAAGAGCTGAATGAATTCTTATTTCATTCTTTCTTTGTTCAGCTAAAATAGCATATTTTATTCCCCTACACCTCTGAAATTGTAGTTATTTTTCTGGTGCTAGAAGCTTGTAGACTTAAATTCGCAGTCAGAGGTCCCTCAGATCAGTATGGCTGAGGGTGCAAGTAAGTTATCTAGCTAATGAGTTCCAAATGCTAGGGTTTTGCAACTAGAAAAGTTGGGGTGGGCAAAGGGAGTAGTATTTTGTTCTTGGCTGACTTGCTACCTGTATCTTGCTCTTCTTGCATGTATAGCTTTCTGTATGTAATCTTCCTGTATGCTCTATTCATGGCTAATGCTAGGCTGAAATAGCTGTTTGCAGGGGTTTTCTTGACTTTTGTTCACCTCCTTCGGCAAACACTGAAGTCCAAATAGAAATGCTCCTCTAAAACTAACCATCTTTTTGGGGCTGTGGGGAGTACCAGCATGGGCTCCGAGCAGGGCAGCATAGGAGATTGCTTTGGAGTGGCTAGGTTACAGCTAGGGCTTCCAGCACTGGCAAGTTATTACCCTGGGTTTTGGTTAGTTACCTGTACATTTTCTCATGTTTAGCTCTCTGTAGAATGGACTTGCGTTGATTTGATCTGATGTACTGTCCTCTAACCGTTAAGTCCTGTGAGCTCTGTTATGGTTTCCTCTGCTTCTGAAGAACTGGGGCAATGGCAGGACCAGTCTTTAACAGTAAAGGAATTTCTCAAGCTATTTTCCATAAGTGTAGTCAACTTGGGTACATCTGGAATGAAAAGCAATTCTGCACCTAGCAGCTTCTCTCAGGTGTGTTAGGAGTGGGAGGAACCTTGGTCTGAAAGGCTGTTCTTGAGCCGCTGGAGGGCTGGGATGCTACAGAAGTGCTCTGCTCTACGTGGAAGAAAGAAGGTGAGATGCCTTTCAGCCTGTGAACGCTGCCTCCTTGTTCCTGTTCTGGTGCAATGTCATGGTAGTGCCACAAGAGCTCTCAAATATGTCCACCCCAAACCAAGGTGAAAATGAGCACCCATGGTAACCAAATAGCAGGGCATAAGAACCAGATGGTTTATTTTACAAACAGTTATGTTTTTGGACTTCGGCTCAGCTTCCTGCAGTTAGTTGTGTCTAAACCAAGAGGGTTTGTTGGCTAGTTGTTCTCATCTTATTCTTTGTGTGAGTTGTCCAGACTTGCAGAGACCCTCGAACAACTGTTCTGAAGGCTCTAAGGCGATGTTCAATATTCTTTAAAGTATTTACAAAGTTAATTTCCAATGTTAAGTGTTTTGCTCGGCTGTTCAGCTGAGACTGGTATGCTTCCTCTAACAGAAGGTTATCCGAGTCCACTCTTGTGCTTCTGCCAGTAACTCCGAGCATTGCCCTGCCATGGGACTGCTGTGCTATCCTGCACATCCTCTCTTTAAGCTTGATGATCCTCTACAGCTGTTCCCTTTCCAGGCTGCCAGAGAGGGTTCTGAGAATCCTGGTCAGGGGTACAGGTGATGTCCTGATACAAAAAGGGATCTGGCACCTCTAGTGCGATGTGCGTGTTAAACATGTGCTGTTGTCTCTAACAATAGAGACAGAAACAACCCCCACAGAGCTGAGTAAATTACTATTTACTTGCAGTGCATAGTGGGCTTTGCTGTCAGACTTCTTTCTCAGTGCTGTCTGGTTAAAATGTGTGTGTCTGCTCTGACATGGCTAATTCCTGCAGAGCAGAAAGCTTCCTGTGCTCTGGTAGCTTCTCACTGGTCTGCCTAGTGCCTTCTGCCAAGCTGTAAGGCAGCTGTTAGTCCTCCTTGGTGACCTGTTTCACAAATCGTTTCATGATTGTGCAGAACAATGCCAGGATGGAAGCTGATTGCCTTGTTGCTGCTCACCTTTTGCTACTAAGGGGTGATTTGAGGCTTTGCTTGCCAGGAAGGTGAACACTTTGATGCAGATTTTATGTGAACATGTGGTGACCTTGTTGAGATGGAAGTCTGCTCTGAACAAGTGCAGCTGAGATCCACTGGGGGAGTGGCTCTGGTGTGAATGCATCTTGTTTCTTGAAAGAGATTTCTATGGGATATGGAAGTGTTCTAATGCAAGAATATCTGTTTTTGCAGTTTGATGAAGGCCGTAACAACTTTGAAGGGGACCTTACAAAAGATAATTTACTGAACTTCATCAAGTCTAATGCATTGCCTCTGGTCATCGAGTTCACTGAACAGGTAGGTCTTTGGATACTTGGTGAGGCCTCTTCCCATAGCTACGGTATGAATATAATGAAGCTTAAATTGTAGGTTGTGTGGTTGTGTTTTATCTTGGAGCTGACACTGTTTGGGGTTATGGGAGAAGTGTGAAGAACCCAAGGGAAAGGAGGCATAAGCTTGCTGTTCAGAGCAGTCCTGTAGTATTGGAGGCTCCTGTGGTCTAGTCAGAATAGCAGGGCCAAGCTGGGCTTGACACTGATTTACCTCTCTTACAAAAATAAAGTTTATTTTCTACTCTTCAGACTGCTCCTAAAATCTTTGGAGGAGAGATCAAGACTCATATTCTGCTGTTCCTGCCAAAAAGTGTGTCTGACTATCAAAAGAAACTGGACAACTTCAAGAGTGCAGCTGAACACTTCAAAGGGAAGGTGAGATGGATTTCTTGGATCATGAATTAAGTGACCACCTCCTGCAGAGAAGCGTAGCGCTGTCTGTCTCTATCCACTTAACAGCTGTGGAGGAGGACTCGAAGCTAGCTCTCTCTCTACCTGTGTCTCTTGATAATAGGTGACTGAGTCACTTACTGGCTTGCACAACTGTTGAAGGAATAGCAGTTAACTCCTGACTTTCCTTCTTGCGGATGTAAATCTGACTCTGCCTTAATCAACATCAGTGCCAGGTCTGTGTGCATGCTGCTTGAACTGCTGCGGCTCCAGCATTTGTGCTCTGACAGGGTGCCCTCTTAATGGGCTTGGAGAAGGAAGAGGGGCAAGTTCAGCTACCACCCATGCAAGTGTGTGTGTAAAGTATCGATAGCCAAGAGGTACTTGTCTCACCATACTGCCTTTGACTTTTTTCTCCAAAGATCCTGTTCATCTTCATAGACAGTGACCACAGTGACAACCAGAGGATTTTGGAGTTTTTTGGCCTAAAGAAAGAAGAATGTCCAGCTGTACGCCTGATCACACTGGAGGAAGAAATGACCAAATACAAACCCGAATCAGATGACCTCACAGCAGACAAGATCAAAGAGTTCTGTAATAAGTTCCTGGAGGGCAAGATCAAGGTAATGAAGATAAATGCGCTGGTGGTAAACCTACTGGCTAAGCAAGCATAAAAAAAATCCTCCCTGTGAGGAGTTGTGCGAGTCATCTGGAGAAAATCCTTCCAACCAATGTACAGAATATCTAGCGGGCTTTGTGCTGAGAAATGAAAGGCAAAACTACTGGGGCATGGAGACTGTAGGAAAGCAAGCTCTGTGCTGGCACCTGACTGCGATCAGAGCCTGCTCTTTCAGCTGCTTATGGTAACTGTGCTGTTTATCCAGTTGCTCTTTCTGCCAACAATCTGTGGAAGGTGTGAACTTGTGTGGCACAATTCAAAGAGCTTTCAGCTCTAATCTGCTGGAGGTGGCCGTATGCAACTTTGGTAGTGACTGTTTAGCTAGACTCAGTCCTGTGGGAATGATACTGTCAGCAATATTGTTTCCTTCCTGCAGAGCTCAGCTGCAGTTCTCTCTGCACAGGAGCACCTGTTATTCCCACTTATTCAGGGTGGGAGGGAGACTTTCTGTAAGCAGAAGAGGAAGTGACTGACTCATCTGATTGCTCACAGCCTATGATTGAGGCACTGAGGGGGGTGGTTAATCTTGGGTTTTCCGGGATATGTGATTGCATGTACATTCCAAGCAGCTGTGTAGCAAACCATGTCTCTGAATTTCACTTCTTATTCCAGCCCCACCTGATGAGTCAAGATCTTCCCGAAGACTGGGACAAGCAGCCTGTCAAAGTTCTAGTTGGGAAGAACTTTGAAGAAGTTGCTTTTGATGAGAATAAGAATGTCTTTGTAGAGTTCTGTAAGTATCTTTCAACAGCTGATTCCAAGTAACTGGCATGAAAGGAGTGCCAAAATACTGTGTGACCAGGATTAGGGAGAAAGCATTGTAGAGAATCTAAGCCACAAAAGGGGTGCCTCAGTTGAAAAGATGTGTATGAACTCTGTCTGGCGTCGGGGCTGAGGGGGGAGTGGTGGTGGTAACTCGTGGTTGGTGGTGCTAGCTGTGGTTTTCTCATTAACAGATGCCCCCTGGTGTGGTCACTGTAAGCAGCTGGCTCCTATCTGGGACAAGCTGGGAGAGACCTACAGGGACCACGAGAACGTTGTCATTGCCAAGATGGATTCAACAGCCAATGAAGTAGAAGCAGTGAAAATCCACAGCTTCCCCACACTCAAGTTCTTCCCTGCAGGCTCCGGCAGAAATGTAAGAAGGCAGCTGACCTCTATACAGATCGCATAACAAGGGAGCACTAGAAATGCTTAGTTGCCTGCTTGAGTTCTGTTTCGGACAAGGCCTTTGGGAGGGCTCTCCATTCTGTAGGGATGGAACACATCAAGTCTACAGGACATCTGAGACCCATTGTGGGGGGCTGGGCTGTTGAAAAGAGTTTGCTGGGGGTGGGAAGTGGGAATGGGGAAAAGAGGGAGCACAGCAGAGGACAGTGCGCTCATCTGCAGGCTATTCTTTCCTCGCAGTGATCTCTGAAGTCTAGTGGCTGAGCTGTTTTCCTTCGTCTCATATGGGTGAAGGTGAATTTTTCAATTCCCTTTTGCTTGGCATGTTAACTGTTGCTCAGAAAGAGAATTCTCCTCTCCAGGGGTGTGGTTCTGTAGGTGCCCATAACCATTATCTTCATGTTTTTTCCTGTGTAGGTAATTGACTATAATGGGGAGAGGACACTAGAAGGCTTCAAAAAATTCTTGGAGAGCGGAGGTCAGGATGGGGCAGCAGCTGATGATGTGAGTAATATTAATACAGTACTCTGGGCCTTTGGAATACGGAGCGTGGGTTGGATCTGGTGCTGTGCTTGACTCCTCAGTCCTAAATAAGATCCTGGATTGTTATGTGGCAGGAAAAGACATTGTTGGTGAACCAAAGTGCCCACGTCATAAAATGTGACCTGTTCAGTTGCAGCCTGGCTGGCCACTGGCCTGTAATGGACTCCTTTTATCGAGAACACTTTAGTTGGATGTGAAATAAATGTTCTTGGGAGGCTTAAACACAGGCATGGAAACTGTTTATTATAACCTCTAAAATAGCACAAGCTGTCTCTGATTGTCGTGCAAGCTGCTGGAGTACTTAGAGGGCTTGTTCTTTATTGAGAACTACTCAGCACCTGGAACTTGAGCAGTATGATGAATGCTACATATGCAGTATATCTAGTTGGAATCTCCTCGCCTGCCGGGGTGGAGGGTTGTTACAGGTGCAGGGACCAGCTTCCAGGGGTTTCTAATCCTTAATGTCCCAGATTCAGAGCTCCTGGTAGAAGTCTCTGGATGTTTTGTTAACATGGCAGTAGAGAACAGTGAACAGATTAGAGATGCTGTTCTGTGCTTGCTTTTGGATCTGTCTAATGTGCCAGAAACCAGTAGCTGCCTCTGTCACCTATACAGGATCTGGAGGACCTGGAGACAGATGAAGAAACAGACCTTGAGGAAGGTGATGAGGATGAGCAGAAAATCCAAAAGGATGAATTGTAAAGAGAAGACTGATCTACATCACCCAAAAAAATCAGACACTAAATTGGCTGCTGTTATGCAGCCCAGTGAGTCAGAAACCCATTAAGATTTAAAGCAGAAGGTGAATGACTGGAAATCCAGGGATTGGCTTTTAAAGTAACACTTTACCCTCACTTGTCTGTACACTTGACTATCTTTTCTTTTCTTTTTGCTTTTGAGAAGGGATCTGTCACTAGGTAGCCAGCCCAGCCAGCTGGGCTCATTTTTTTTATTGTGATGTACTTTTTTTGTACAACAGCTTTTGTTTGAATTATTCTGTTCTGGGTAGAAGCAGGTTGTGAAGTGGTAGCATGAGTTCAATGGTCCAACATTCTGGAGCCTTGCCACTAACATCTTCCAAGAAAGCTTTTTTCCTTTTTTTTTCCTTTTAAACTAAAGCCCATAGTTGATTTCTGCACCTGGCAGGGTCCTTAATGGTCTCAGCTGTTCTTCCCTGGAATCAGCTTTCAGTATGTGTAGGGGAAGAGGCAGCAGGCTGATGGCATCATCCTGGTGTGAAAGGTGTGTCTGAAGGTGCTTCTCTTCATGCTGGCCAGATGTTTCCTTTCCCCTCTGCTTTAAGACACTTGGAGATGACTATTCCAAACACCTGGAAGGGTGGAATTCTGTGTGCACTGGCTGTGGCAGGCTCTGAGGATGGAGGTGATCGCTGGCTCACCGGCTTAGATGAGACCTAGCTGTGTTGCCATCCTTTTGATCAAATGCAAGACTGTTTTGCAATCACTTTCCATGCATTATTTTGAATGGGTTGACCAGGCAGGTGGGTGGTGTGGGAGGGCCTGATAAAGTAGATCAAAGAGGACATTTGCAATTATTGGGTTTTGGGGAGGAACTTGAACAGGGGAGTGCCTCAAAGGCCTGAGCTGCATCAGGCTGGTTCTTAGCATTCCGCTACAATAACATTGGAACTGAATTTGTTGGCCAAATAAAGTTGAGATTTTAATACTATTATGGCTCTTTGTCTTTATTAGAATATAGAATGAATATATTTGAACCTGACCTGAAAGAGGATCAGAGTTCTAGGGTAACTCTGAGGGACTGCCAAAATGGTGTGTGCTTCTCAGCTTTCTCAAACTTTCACTAAATACCACATTTTTGAGAGAAACTACACTTTCAGTTTTGCATGTGGCTTCTGGTACCTTAACCTGAAGAAACTTGTATCACATAATCTATAGAGGAAAAGAACTTCAGGATGACTGTATCATGTCCAGATTAAGTCAGCTTGTGCAGGCAGACAACTAACAGCTCTATTAGTGGTGAGTGGACATTGGCTTGGCTGCTGAGAATAAGCAGCTCCGCTTGCCAGCTGGCCTGAGGGGAGAGAACCACATTGCTCTTGAGCAGTTAACAAGGAATTTGCCTACAGAGAAACCTGGGGCTGCCTGTAGCTCTGCTAGTCAGGCTCACATGATCCAGTGAGCTACATTGCTATTTCCAAACCAGTCACTTACTGCTGAAAATATTTTTGTAAGAAAATGTGCTATAAATGTCACATGCGAGGGCATGGTGAAGCTAGAGGGCAACTCAGGAGGCTACTGGTGCCTGTGACCTGAATGTGTGTGCACTGGGGTGGTAGAACAGAAGCCTTGTACAACACTTGTCTGTAGCTCCAGCCTCCTCCTGTGGTTCCTCTGGGAACAGAGCCCCTGCCGAGTTGCAGCGTGGTGTGCACAAACCTTGGGCACAGCAGCACCAGGGCTGGGGCTGAACAGGCAGTTGCTGACTGGGGGATCAGAAAACAGTGTTTGCTGCTGCCTGTTCTATTAGTAATCAGTTGTGGTGTTTGTGACTGTTACCTGCGGTTACGTGGAGAAGGATCTTTGAAGGTGCCTCCCTCCAGGGCTGTGACCTCGTGTGTCCCAAGGCAGGCAGGGGACTTGTTCTTAGTGTAGCCCAGCTGCCATTCCCGTAGCCCAACAGAGCAGGCAGTGCTAGTGGCCGGTGTCAGGGCTGGTGAGTGTAGCTGCTTCTGAGGAAGAAAGCTGCCTTGTGTTTCGGGGTGGGGGGGAAGAGAGCACTGCTAGTAAGAAGTTCCACTGGAAGGTGCTGGTGAGGACTTGGCTCAAAAAGGTCCATTTGTGGAGCCAGTTAAAGTGTAAACAAAGCTGAGCTCTGCAGTGGTTCTCCTCTGTTTATGGTCTGAGACCTGCCTTGTTCAGCCCAGAGGAGGGGGGCTTTTCTCATACACCAAGGCTGCTCTTGGCAGAGCAGGACTCCATCAGAGTCATCTTGTGTACACAGCTAATTTCTGTTCCAAGAAAGCAGGCTAAAAGCGTTCTGTCTCTGCAGCAGATAGCTCAGCCTCCTGTTGCACGGTGTTCTGTCTGATGTACCGCTGAGCAGAGATGCTCAGCAAAAAGATCAATGTGTTTGCCAGAAGATGAACAAGCACAGCAGGCAGTTCTCAGGTGTGCGGCTGACCGAGCTGTCAGGCTCACTGCTGGCAGGGGTTCAGGACAAGGGTCCGCTGCAGAAGGGGCAGAATGTGCCTCTGCAACTCCTAAAGCAGGACAGGGATTCTTCCTGATGCACCACAAAGCAGTTCATTGTCCTGCCCGGACAATCCCTGTCGGCACAAAACAGAGCACAATATGCTTATGTATCTGAAATGACCAAACTTTGATGGGAAACAGGATGGAGGAGCAGTTGTTGTTTGAACCCTTGGTGGATCTGAAAGATTCCTCTGTGGTAAATGGTCCATTTGGGGTCTTTGATAGCTACAGCTGGAGAGCAACGATGCAGGAATTGTCTGGTGGTGGTGCTGTTCTTCAGCTGTTCTTCTGAGGCTGTTCTGTAGAAGCCTACCCTTATGTAGCAGCTGGTTCTGAGTTTGAAGTAGGACACTGAACACCACGGACTGGCATTGTAGGCTTCTGGTTCTGCGCCTGCATCAGGAGCACCAGCAGCACCTCTGTCCTCGCAAGGGCACCAATATATCCAACATGCTGGTGTTCTCCGTGCTTAGCTGTACGCTGTCTCGCAATCGTGCTGGGCAGCACAGCTCATTCTGCTCCTTTCAAGTCGTCTGATGCAACTACAGGAGAGTGACTTCGCTCTGAATGTATTTGGCACCATAGCTCTGACACGTCTGCATTGCGCTGGCTGGTCGGTACATGAGCGGCTGGTTCCCCTCGCTTGGTGATCATGCTCGTGTCTTTTCCCTGGCACGTGCGTGCGCGTGTGTGTGAGGGCTTGCTGCTGGGAAGTTCTGTTTTCGGGCCCTTGGGCTCCTCTGAAGGGCTATCCATGCAAAAGCAACAGTAGGTTTGACCCCTTGGATGGGCACATCAACAGGTGGGTGGTAAGATGAGACACCAACTTCTGCCCAAAAGTGGGAGGCTGCGGGCCTGGGCGGCTCGATTACAAAGTATCGTGGCAAATAGCATGAGCTGCATGTCCTCAAAATAGCCCGCGGGAGCCTATATAACGCGATGCCCCTGGAGAACCATCAGTCCTGGGCCAAAGGCCTGTGGGTGAACTGCTTGAGCCCAGCGCCACCTCCTGCATGCGGCATGGGAGTGTAGGGAGAGCCCGGCAGCCGACGCTTCCCTGCTAGCGAGGGGGATTCGCACCCACCAGGGACACGAGCGCAGAGGGAGCACAGTGGTGCGGGTGCCATCACACCTCCGTAGCGAGGAAGGACGTGACAGGCAGAAGAGGAGAAAGCAGCAGTTCGAGGCCAGCGAGTGGTAGGGCCAAGCACTGAGCAACTCCAGCTGCTCCTGCAGCCCCCCACGCTTCTGCTCCTCCTCTGCAGTGTCTGAAGGCTGTGATCAGCATGAAGGACTATTACCCAGTCTCAATGCCCCGGTACAGTCGGTACGCCCGGAGACTGAGAGCCTCACGCACTGTGCGCTTCCCCAATGACGTCGTCTTTCAGGACCACATCAGGCAGGGGGACCTGGAGCAGGTGGGCAGATTCATACGCGCCAGGAAGGTGACGCTGGACACCATCTACCCTTCTGGTGAGTGCTGCCGGGGTTGGCAGAGCTGGAATCTGCACAGTGGCACAGCTCAGCTGGGCTGCGAGGGAGATGAGAGTGAGCTGTGCGGCCAAAGCTAGGACATGGGCCGTCTTCCACGGGGTGATAGGTTGGAATCGAGTCGTTTTCCTCCCTAGTGAGGAATACCACCCCCAACATTGCCAAGCAGGGCCCAAGAGAGCCCCACACCAGTGCCCCAGCATCCTCCCTCAACAGGGTGGTCAGCGCATGCTGTGGGAAGGGGGGAGGCTTAGCCTCTGGGTCCCTTCAAGGCATGGCGGTGCACCTGCAGTGTGGTGGGACCTGGAAAAGGAGCCGTGAACACAGGCTGGTCTGTGCAGCTCTGGACAGGACAGCGGGGCTCCCGCCTTCCGCCCCAGCTTGGGGGAAGAGCGAGGAGAAGCAAGGCTCTGCATTTTGTTCCCAACTCTGTCCATTTCTCACAAACACTGTTCTTTCTCGCACGTGTGGATCTGTGGGCTTGTGGCATTTATGTTTGTGGGGAAGGCATTGTGTTCTGTTTGCACCCAACCTCACTAGCAACTGTTTATGGAATGCCTTGATCCGTACTGGCTGGTGCGGAGCCCAGATTTGTCCCTTTCTCGTGCTTGGCTTCAGCTTCTGCTGTCACATGGCCATGGAGACAGGGTCTCAAATGACCCCGGGCTTCCTCCTGTCTACACTGATTGCTTCATTAAGTGCTCTGTAAGGAGCTTCTGAAACTTGGACAGAGCAGGACCCCAGAGATACTCTTCTCATGTCCCCATGTGAGTCCTGGCCAGGACTGGGGGCAGGCCGCTGGCCAGGAGCTCTGCAGGAGAGGGCAGCTCCTCCTTAACCTGTCCTGCCTGTCCCAGTGGGGAGGTTCATGCTTCACCATCTTAAAGAGGGTATTTATGCCGTAGAAGGGGAACAGAAACCTGTGGCAGCTCCTCTTGCTTCCGCAGTCTTTGTTTCTTTCCCCAAACTCATCTCCCTGATAACGAGGGTTTGCTGGCACCCCTCTTTCCTGGGCTGTGGACAACTCGCACTTGTAACCTCAGCATTTAGAGACTCCTCTCCCGGTCCAATGCTAACAAATCCTTTCCTTCCAGGCATGGCAGCCCTCCACGAAGCTGTGCTTACTGGAAACCTGGACTGTGTCAAGCTCCTGGTTAAATATGGCGCCGACATCCACCAGAAAGATGAGAATGGGTGGACGCCCTTGCACATGGCCTGCAGTGACGGCTATGCTGACATAGCCAGGTGAGGAGCACCTCGCCTGGGCTGTGACGGGACACCCCAGCGTTTCAGAGCCCTGAGAACCACAGCCGACAGCAATGGGGCTGAATGGGGCTCGAGGCATCTCCTCCTAGGAGGGTGCCTGGTACATGCGGGACTGCCCGGGCCTTACAGCTCCCTGTGGCTGTGCCCGGGCACCACGGCAGCGGGGTCTGGGGGAGCCCCGTGAGGCGTGAGGGGTGCCCGGCTGGCCGCAGGCCCCACCGGCTCAGCTCCGTCTCTCCTGCAGGTACCTCATCTCCCTGGGGGCCAGCCTGGAGGCTACCACCGACGCCGGGGAGAAGCCTTCGGACCTCATCGACCCCGAGTACAAGGACCTGGTGGAGCTCTTCCAAGCCACCACCATGGACTGAGGCGGGGCACGGCGAGGAGCAGGCCTCGAGGGCCTGGAGGGGCCGGGGCAGCGGGGCTGCGCCGGGCCCGAGGGCCGGGGCCGGGCCTGGGCTGGGCCTGGGCCGGCGGCCGGGCGGGGACTCGCTCGGTACCGCGTCTCGGGAACCACTTTGTACTTTTCCAATAAAGCATCTGGAACACCGCCGCCGCCGCCGCTCCTTGCGCCGGGCCGGGGTCGGGACCGGGACCGGGACCGGGCCGGGGGCGGGGCCGGGCGGGGGCGGGGCCGCGCCTGCGCGTTGCGGCGCTTCCGTCGCGGCCCGAGGGCGAGCGGAGGCGGGAGCCGGGCCCAGGTGAGGGGCGCGCGTTGCCATGGCGACGGGCGGGGGGGCGGCCCGCGGCCTAGCCCCGGCCTGGCCGCCCTCTCCTTTCTCCCCGCAGCCGAGCCGAGCCGCGCCGCGCCCAGCCGCCGCCGCACCGACGACGCCATGGCCAGGTGAGCCCCGCCCGGCTCCGGGCCCGGCTCCGGGCCCAGCCGCGGCCTCGGGGCCCGGCTCAGCCCCGCGTTTCGCTTTCAGTTCCCCCGTGTCCCGCGTTGTCTACAACGGCAAGCGGAGCGGCGGCCCGCGTTCCCCCGGCGCCGGCAGCGAGATCTTCACGCCGGCCCACGAAGAGAACGTGCGCTTCATCTATGAGGGTGAGCAGGGGCGGAGGCCGCGGGGCTCGGGGGGGCCCCGGCTGCGGCCGGTCCTGTGCCCAGGCACCGGCAGAGGGCAGCGGCCCCCTCACCCGCCTGTCCCCGCAGCCTGGCAGTGCGTGGAGCGTGACCTGCGCAGCCAGATGGGCTCCGAGCGTGGCCTGGTCGAGGAGTACGTGGAGAAGATGCCGAACCCCAGTCTCAAAGGTGAGGAGGGTGGGGGGCACCCTCCCCCGGCTCCTGCCGGAGGGGATGGCCAGCCCCGGGGAGCCTGCACGGGCTGGGAGGGGGCTGCGAGGCGGCTTCTGCCGCCAAAGTCTCTCCTGTCATCCCTGCAGCGTTTAAACCTGTCGACCTGAGTGATCTGAAGAGGAGGAACACACAGGATGCAAAGAAGTCCTAAGGCGGGTCCTCCCTGTGGATCGGCTGGTCTCCTAAGGTCCTCAAGCAGATTTAATTTGAGATTTTGTGTTGATTTTCTCCTCTGGTCTGTACTCCCAAAAGCCCGCGGGAGAGCCAGTCAGCTTTGGGGCTGGCTCTGAAGCTACCTGAAATCAAAGATGCTCAGGGGCTCACTGAGGATGCTCAGAGCCTGTTGCCAAGGATTCCAGCCCCCCACTCATAGCTTTCTCTGGCCTCAGGCTGTCCTTCCCCACTTCATGCTGGGCTCACAGATCTCCCGTTCTCCTTCCGTCTCTGCCCCGGCACATTGCGTACGTGGGCTCCCTGGGCTCTGGTGCGTGGCAGGGCAGAGCAGAGCGGCTGTGTTGTCAGTAGAGGCAGCGCTGGTTCTCCGCTCCCTTCTGTGCACCAGGGATCCACAGCTGCTGGGGCGGGCCAGGGGGAGAAGGAAGGAGGGTTGGTTCTGTCCTTGTGCCTCAGGACAGACAGGCAGCCCCGGTTCAACACCCTTCATGCAGCTGACTGCTGGGCAGGTCACACTGGCTGCTCCTTGCTCCCTTGTGGGAGGGCTTAATTTGTGCCTGGGCTGCTAGTGCCTGGGATTCGTCAGTGCTGCCAGAGCTCGTGGGTCCGTGTCCGAGGCCGGGTTTTCCTTGTGCTTAGATTGGGCTGGATCCCTGTGGTGCTGCAGACGGAGCTGCTCCCCTCTCCCTGCAGATGCAGAGAGGGGGGGTGTCAGCGCCGGCCCCAGCCCCAGGCGCCTGAGAGGTGCTCGGGGGTGCTGGGCCACGTTCAGCCCCCCCAGCCTCAGTGCTCTGGCAGCTTCATGGGAGGCAGCGGCAGTGGGGGGCGGCTGGTGCCAGCTGTGCGGAAAGAAGCTCGTTGGCACCCTTGCCTGAGCTGCACTGTGCTGTTCTATACTAACACCATTTTAGGATGTGCACCCTTGGAAGAGATCTGGCCCCCACAGCTGGCAGAAATGTCACTGGGTGGGGGCTGCTGTAGTTGGTGTAACTCGCCCCGAGGGGGGGCTTTCTTGGGACCCTCACTCCTGGCAAGGCTTGGGTGGTTTCTGCATCATCGCCTCTGAGCGAGGGAGGGCAACTGTGCCATCCTCACCCCTCTGAGCAGAGCAGCTGTGCCAGCCGCGTCTCTGTGCCCCCAGAAGACCATGGGGAGCGGTGGGAGCAGCCCCCTGCCCGCCTGTGCTCCCAGCCGGCGGGGAGGGGGCTGCTGGGGGCTCTGCGCAGTGCCAGTGGGCTTCGGGAGGGGTGCGGGGGAAGTTGTGGCTGCCGTTTCCTTTGTTGAGTCGTTGAGCTATACTGTTTCCTTTTTTTTTTTTTTCTGTTGTCTGTCACTTGAGGAGTGTTGTAAATAAAAGCTGGTGTCCTTTTGGGTCTGCCTCCGTGTGACACTGCCTGCCACAGCCCCTGCTCCGCCGCTGCCTCATCCAGGCGCAGGGCCGAGCCCTCCGCCGTTGGCCGCAGCGGTTGTGCCTGGCGGTGGAGCAGCGTGTGGGACGGTGCTGGTGTGCTGTGCCCGGTGCAGCCCTGCGAAGGCCTGGGAGAGGGCTGCCACAGCCGCGGCGTCCCGGCGGGCTGTTCCCTGCCCGATCCCCCCTTGGTTCCTCCGCTGCCTGTGCCCGCTGCTCTGTCGGCGCTGGCCCCTGTGCGCCTGCAGCCTTGCTGGGACAGGGCCCTTCTTCTTCCCTTTTTTAGACTTCCAAAACGTTCCTATTTTGTGGCTGAAGCCCTGTGTTTTCCATTTTAGACTTCAGTGCTGGCAATAAAGCCCAGGGCTTTCCTTGCCTTTTCAGACCTGACCAAATCCTAAGCCTGAGCAAAAGCCACCTTTTATTTTTATTTCTTTATTTTTTTCCCAGAAGGGATCTTGCCCTTGCACTTGCTCTGGGCTCTTAATTTCACCGCAAGCATGTGCAGCCTGGCGCTCCGTGCTGGTAGCACAATGCCCTTGGGCTCTGGCAGCCCTCCTGCGAGCCAGCATCCTAGGAGCTGTCGCTGGACCAAAGATTTAAATGTTGAGACTATTAATACACTCGTATCCTCTTCCCTCCCCTGCTTTAATGGCATTTAAACTATACTTAGCATTGCTAGAATTTCTCCTCAAGTGCATCTCTTTACACTTAGCCACGACCCTGTTTACCTCCCATCACCAAAACATTCCCGGGACGCTCACATGCCGGGGCACGCTGCCCGGTTCTGGCACAGCGGGACGGTGCCTCGGCCCCTGTTGCTGCCGACTCCGCCACGGCTGCCCCTGGGCCCGCTCCCTCGCCCCGGCGCTGCCTGGCCCCGCTTCACCCCAGCCTGTGGGGAGCGAGTGCCCTCGGGGGAGCAGGGGTGAGAGGTGACGGTTATAGCTGTCGTGGCCCCTCTCCTTTGACTTTTCCTGTGGGATGGGCCCTGTGGTAGGCTGCTGGCCGGCTGCTGCGGAGCCCGGCACTGTTCCCTGCGGCTGGGCACATGCCGCAAACCTCGTCCTGGGGGCTGCAAGGGTGTCCCCGAGCCTGAGGGCACATACGGGGGTCCTGCAGCTCAACCCCGCCGGCCTCTGCCTTGTTTTTCTCTTGGCTTGGGTGCTGTAAAGCCAGAGGCGAAGCCGTTGCTCGACCCCTAATGAAATGTCATACAAAAATCATTCTATAAACAGGCGATTTTTATAAAGACTAATAACAAACCACGGGGGTGAGGGCGGTGGGGCGGCACAGAAGTGTGGAAGTCAGGTGGCGGGGGGAGTGCCCCTGCGAGGGAGCGAGGCCGCAGGCCAGAGAAATCAGGCTGTTTACCTATAAAAATCGAACTCGGCAAGGGTTTATTTTTTCCCTGTGCCTCGGATACGGTGCTCATCATTAGATTAAAGGGTGGGAGGAAGAGAGGTATGTGTTGTATTATTGAATTAAGCGGTGGGAAGAGGGGACGGCAGCAGGCAGAATCTACTTAGAAGACCAATTTGTGGTGCTCAGTTCCCTTGATAAAGTGGGAGTATTCCTGCGAGGCGCCGTGGCCCCGGGGTGCCTGGCTGCAGCCGCAGGGGTGCCGCTGCCCGGGCAGGCTGGGTCGGGCGGTGAGTGGCGATTTACGGCTCCGGCCCCACTCCACACCTTGGGTTTAGCCCCACAGCCAGGGACTCACGCTGCAGCCGAATCCAGTCCATCTGCCCGGGGCGTGCGCGCTGGTGGCAGCGCCTTCCTTCTGCCGGTCACTGGGAACAGGCGGCTCCCGCCAGGCAGCCGAGGCGTGCACCCGTGTCTGCATGAGTGCGTCTGTGAGCGTGCGTGCACGTGTGTGTGTGTTGTGCACGTGTGGGTCGTGCTGCCTAGGACGTACACTAGGATGCGGGGCGCAGGCTGTGCTGCAGGCAGCCTGGCATTGGTGCTGTGCAGGGAGCTCTGGGGGACACGGGGTGACACCCACTGTGGGCAGTGCCAGGCCACGGCAGGGAGGGCTCCCCCAGCCCCAGCCTTCGCTGTGGCCCCAGCAGGGTCCCCGGGGCGAGGGGCAGCTTTCTCCAAGCCACTCGTGTCTTGCCCGCAGCCCGGCGTAGGGTGGGTGCTGTGTCCCGCAGGCACCTACTGTGAGTGGAGGCTCTGCCATCAGCCCTGGGTGCAGGCAGAGCCCCGGCAGCCGGCGGGCATGGCAGCACAGGGGCAGCGGGCTGTCCCCTTCCAGAGACTCTGCGGTGGTGGGAAAGGATGCTGATGGCAGTCCCGTGGGAGCTAGCTCCTTGGGCCAGGGCTGGCCCTGCTCCCAGGGGCTGCGGGACGCCCTGCTCCCTCTCCCTGGGATCCCAGGAGCTGTGGTGCCACCCAAGGAGGGGCCGTGCCCAGCAGTCCTGGGGGTCCATGTGTGCCAGGGAGCCACTGGCCACAGGTGGGAGCCGCTGGCCAGGGCACATGGCTCTGTGGGAGCCGGGGAACAGCCAGGGCATGGGGGCTGCAGGCTCAGCCCTGCGGCACAGGCAGTGCCCCGGCTTTGGGGTGGCAGCCAGGCTGGTGGTGGGTGCTATGGGGCCGCGGTGAGCCGCTCTGAGGGAGGGGACATGCTCCGGTGAGCCCCGGCATGGGCAGACATTAGGCACTTGCGTGAGGCTCCCGGCCACCAGTAGACGCCATCCCTGCTCAGGGCTGTGCCTGATGCTGCCAGCTCTGACCCCCAGCCAGCCCCTGCCATGTGCCCCGGCCCCCTCAGCGGGGACAGGGCTGGGACCGGGGATCTGCCACCCCTGACACAGACCCCTTGGGGCACCGGACCCAGCCAGCCTGTGGGCAGGATGGCGGGACACAACAAGGGGCTGTGTGGGGGACAGGGGGTCATGGGGAAATGGGGCAGTGCCGGGGGCTGCTCCATGGCCCCGGGGGACGCAGGGACACCCCGTGGGCTGGGGCTGGCTTGGCGTCCCCATCGTGGTGTGGCAGATGCGGGGCCCTGGCACTGCACATCACCCTGCCTGGGCAGGGTCTGGGGGTCCCCGTGCCCTCCACGCTGTGGGGCCAGCCTGGCCCCGGTGGGGCATCACGGTGCCACTGGGGACAACAGTGGGGTGTTGCCATGGCAACGCTGGAGCAACAGGCGCAGGACCCGGCGCCGCTCAATGACCATATTTACCTTCACAGAAACCACTTCGTGCTCCAGCAATTTGCCTCAATTAGGCTCGTTACCGCGTCAGGAGGCCGCAGTGACGGCAGCGGCCGTGGGGGCCAGCGGCTCCGCAGGGGCTGTTGTGACCGGCTCCGGCACCGCGGCTCTGGGCAGGGACCATCCCTGTCCCCATCCCCATCCCCATCCCTGCACCCGGGGTCCAGGCAGACCTGAACCCCTGCGCTCCCCTGCCCTTGCCCGCTCAGCCCCGCTCCCCCACGGGTAACGTGGCCCCACAGCACTGCTGCGCTGCCCCACAGCATTGCTGCCATAGGCTCGCAGCCCCCGGCACCACGGCCCAGACGCCTCCGCCCCCTGTCCCCACTGCCTGCGTTGCACCGGCCCCTGGACACCGGGTCCCCGCTTGGCCGGGCCAGACGGCAAGTTGTCAAGTAAACAGAGGAAAATTACTGTGCGCTCGGCCCGGTGCTGCCGCCGGGAGCCAAGAGCCGCACAGCCCAGGCCGGCGCTGCGGACATGCCCTCCCCACGCCACGGCTGGCCCCACTGACGCCCGTGCCCTTGCAGTGGTCTGGGACCCCACCACCCCCCCGGGCAGCCGGCGCGGCTCCTGCCGTCCCTCATGCTGGCTGGCAGGGCCATGGCTGTGGCGGTGCAGGCAATGCTGGTGGGATTTGGTGAGGGGGGGCGACGACAAGCCCAGCACTGCTGTTTACTGCGTGGGGCTGCCGGGGCACAGCTCCAAGCGCTTGCTCTGCTCGTCGTGTCCCCTGTGCCGGGCTGCACATGGGGTCTGGACAGCTGGGGACCGTCGTCTGCATGGGGCTGGTGACAGGTAGTGCCCCACACCCAGGGCCCATGGGGCAGCAGAGGGTTGTGGCAGGACTGGCTGACTGTCCCGCTGCCACCCATCGGGCAGGGTGCCCCCGGCCGGGGAGGTGGGCCTGGCTAATCCCTGCACACCAGGCGATTGTGGTGCCCAAAGCCGTGGCATCCGGGCTTAGCGCTCATGTGCGCAGCACAAGCCTCTTAGGGTGCCGGCTCACCGCGCTCCCTCCCCGCCACAGACAGCCAGCCCAGTCTGCCGGCACGGGGGACCCACAGCCCCGCACCCCATGGCGCTGCTCACGGTGCTCGGCGCTGCCGGTGGCTGCTGCCCGGCCCGTGGCCTGGGCCCGCTCCCAGGAGAGAGGGGGTGCTGGCGGGCAGAGCCAAATGATTTAATTAAGGGCTCCTGGCGGTGAGAGGACAGAGCCGATTAGCAGCCAGAGGAGAGCACGTGCTGGCGGGGAGCTGGAGCCCTGTCCGACAGCGCTGCAGCGGCCGCTGCCTCATGTCTGCCTCGCTCACCTGTGGGCAGGCAGCAGGGCAGGCAGCAGGACAGGCAGCAGGGCTGTCTTCTGGTGCAGCCCGTCCATGCCAGGTGGCTCAGATCCCCCTCCATGGCTGTGGCCATCACCTGTGGGTGCTCGCGGGCACAGTCTGGGGCCGGGGCGTCCCTGATCCCCACACCCCGGACACGCATTATGGACAGAGAGGCTCACACAGAACTGGCCCTGCAGCCCAGCATGGGCCCACACCTATTTACAGTTACGACAGATAAATTACAGCACTGCGCAAAGGGTCTCGAAGGCGCACAAGGGCAGCACCACAGGATGAACCCCCCCACCCCACCCCACACACAGATCCCCCCGCCCCACGGATTCCCCTCCCCACAGAGGTCCAGGTCCCGCTCGCCATGCCTCACCCGCAGCTGGCCCAGCCATGTCCATCGTCCCGTGCACGTCCAGCACGTTGCAGCGTCCTCACCGGGGCGGGCAGGGTCCCGCACAGCCTGCGCAGCACCCGCAGGAGGACGGGGCTGGGGAGGGAGGCAGCGGCCGCCCCAGCCGGCTCAGCCTGCGGCAGCGGGGCCAGCACAGCCCTCCCACTCTTGCTGCAGGCTCAGAAGTGGCTCTCGGCCGTGGTCTCGGGGAACTCGTAGCAGTGGTGCCGGTCCCCCAGGGCGAGGTGCTCGGTGATGCTGCGGCTGGTCCTCTCGAGGTAGTGGGTGCCGGGGCGCACGGCGGCCGGGCTGCGCCCCAGCCCGTTGGCGCAGCCGCTCACCAGCTGATGCTTCTCGCAGGCGCCGCCGGCGCCGTTGCGGGCGCTGGGTGCGTGGCTGTAGGTGTGCTTGTACTCCTCCGCCAGGTCCTTCCCCAGCTTCCAGCGCTGCCACCTCTTCAGTAGCTCTGCCTGCACCTGCGAGCAGCCACCATCAACGTGGTCCCTGTGCCCACCGGCTGCCCAAGCCGCCCTGGCTGCCCACTCCCATGCCATCCTGCTCACCTCCTTGTTGACGAAGCAGTAGAGAATGGCCACCAGCATCCCCTGGGTGGAGAGAGGGGAGGCGTGAGAGGTGCATGGCTGGACCCTGACCCCAACCCTGGTCTGGTCCCTCCTGAGACAAAGGGTCCCTGCGAAGGGCCTGTCCTGTGTGGGGCTGGGCTCACCTGGAAGGAGCTCAGGAAGAGGTCAAAGAAGAGCTTGACGTAGCGCAGGGTACCCTGGGCGTGCTCGTCTGTGATGAAGGCGAAGACCACCTCGTGGATGCCCAGCAGTGGGATCAGCGTCAGCGTGGACTTGGCCAGCCTGCGTGGAGAAGGGCCCGTCAGTGCCGGGATCACAGGGTGGGCGCACACACACACCTGTGTGCACCATGGGTGTCCGGGGCCGGGGCTGTGCCCACCACCCACCTGAACTTGTAGTCAGTGTAGCGCATCTGGTGCGCACGGAGCTTGGAGACGAGGATCTGGATGATGCGGATGAAGATGAAGAAGTTGATCTGCGATGGAGGAGAGTGAGCAATGAGGGGCACGGGCAGGCAGGGCAGCTCTGTCCCCTGTCCAGGGCAGCCCCTTTCACAGCAGGCTTGGGACCCTCACAGATGCCGAGCGAAGGGCTGCGGTGGGCAGAGCCGCAGCCCCCGGACTCACCAGGATGGCCAGAAACACGGGGAAGCGAAGGATCCACCAGAAGCCCATGTTGTTGTTTGTGGTCCAGCACCTGGAGAGGCAGGGGATAGGGACTGCCAGGCAGCCCCTCAACCGGGCAGCTGCTAGAGCCCGGCGTGGAGTTGGCAGCCCCAGCCAAGCGAGTGCCACAGCCTGGCACCCTGCTCCTTGCACAGGGCAATGGCGTGGAGCCTCTCTGGGGCCGTCACACCGTCCCCACCATCCCTCACCATATCCCATGTGCACCCACCCACGCCCTGCACGCCCACAGATGCTGGCCCACTGCAGGGGCTGGTACTCACTGGATGTTTTCGTAGAGGAACTTCACGACAACCCAGGGGATGAGGAACAGCATGGGCGCTCCTGGAGGGGAGGTGGGCAGGGGGCAGGTGAGGCACAGCGGGGTCAAGGTTGGGGAAGGGGAGCCAGCCTGCCCACACTCACCCCAGCCAATGCACAGGTAGAGGGTAAAGTAGCTCCTCTCGGAGAAGACGGCCACCACCAGGAGGTTGTGCAGGTAGATGCCCTCCACCAGCAGCCAGCAGTAGTTGGCCACGATGCCGTACTGCATGAAGACTGTGGCCGCCCGGCAGCCTGCGGCCGCCTGTGGGCAAGGGTCAGGGCTGCTGCACTGCCTGCGTCCCCGGCCCCGCCGGCCCCACGCCTCACCTCGTCACTCAGCCAGATGTGCACATTGTAGTCATCGATCTTGTCGCTGTAGTGGGTCTTGAGCAGGGCGTCAATGACCAGCACGGAGACTCCCTTCAGGATGAAGGAGGCGAAGAGGTTCATGTGGATGTAGTTCCTCATGCAGTGCAGCTTGCTGCGGAGGCGGGGAGCCGCTGTCAGTGCCTGCGCCCGGACCCCCGGCACGGCCCCTGCCTGCCCCCCATCTCCTGCCTCCGGCCCGCTGGCACGGCCCCCGCCTGCCCCCCAGGTGAGCGGCTGTGCCCACGCCCCTACCTGAAGCCCAGCAGCAGGGCCAGGGCGAGGAGCAGCGCACAGAGTGACACCGAGTAGCCCACGGTGTACATCACCTTGAAGCTGCCGTAGGTCTTGGCAAATTTTTCCTGGAGAGGGAAGGAGCAAGTGAGGGCAGGGGCAGGCAGGGCAGGGCAGGGACAGGGCAAGGGCAGGGACAGGGGCAGGCAGGACAGGGGCAGGCAGGACAGGGGAAGGGCAGGGCAGGGCAGGGCAAGGCAGGAGCAGGCAGGGCAAGGGCAGGAGTAGGCAGGGCAAGGGCAGGGGCAGGGCAGGGGCAGGGAGGGCAGGGCAGGGGCAGGGAGGGCAGGGCAGGGCAAGGGCAGGGCAGGGAGCCCTGCAATGGCCGTCCCCCAGTTCTGCCCACCTGTGCCTCCAGGTCCTCAGCATCGAGCTCGCACTGTGTGGCATCGCGCAGGGACTGTCCCCGGGGGCCCGTTATCCACTGCCCATCCGGCCCGCAGGTCTTGAAGACGTGTCTGTGCTTCACTGCGAGGGGAGGAGGGCGATGGGGTGTGCTGGACCCCGGAGCCACCGCTGGCGCTGTGCATCGGCGCCGGGCGTGACTGCCTGGAGCAGCACCTGCACACATACCTGTGCACGCACACACATACACACACACGCACTCGCCCACCCGGCCGTTACCTTTCTGGTACCAGGGCAGGAACCAGGGGCAGGGGACGCTGGCGGTGCTGTTGGGCGGCGTGTCGGGCCAGCAGGAGAACTTGTCAAAGGTGCGGTTGCAGACCAGCTCTGCGGAGGGACGGGACGTAGCAGTGCCCTCAGCCTCACCCACGCAGGGAGCCGGGTGCCCGGCCCCACGCCAGTCCCGCTCCCCCCGGTCCCCGTCCCGCTGGGACCCCGCGCCAGCTCTCACCTGTGGGCGCGGGCAGGCGGCTCATGTTGCGGTGGCACTCCTCACTGTACGCCTTCCAGCTCTCGAAGACGAAATCTGTGATCTGGGCGAAGGGGCCCTGGAGGCACCGGGGAGTGTCACCCGTGCCCTGCCCGCGGGGGCCGCTGTGCCGGGCAGGGCAGCAACCCCAGCTTGGGGACGGCCATGGGTGAGTGCGGGCTGACACGCCATGCAGTGCCATGCTATGCCGTGCCGTGCCATGCTATGCCGTGCCATGCAGGGCAGGCAAGAGAGGGCAGCAGCCACTGCACAGTGTGCCAATGCAAGGGGCTGCTGTGGGCAGGGGTGGATCAGCGGCGGCTCGGGGGCAGGCAGCAGGCTGGTTGCACGGCAGAGCACCATCATGCGGGATGGCCCATCCTTACCTGGCAGCAGAGCAGCAGCAGCAGGAGGCTGAGGAGACGCAGCTGGGACATCCCTCCACCGGGCCGCGAGCCGCATGGGGAGCTGTGTGGGACGGCTGGCTTCCTACCGGCCCTGGGCAGCTCCTCTGCCCTGGCGGCGAGGGCCCTGATGCGTGGGCGACCCTGTACGAGATGCCAGGTCACGGGGATGCAGGCGGCAGGACCCGTCCCGGGGCAGAGCCAGGGGCTGCGCAGCCAGGGGCAGGTGGGCGCAGGAGAGGAGGCCGCCCCGGTGCAGAGCCAGCCCCCATCACAGCACCACACTCCTGTCCCTGTCCTTGCCCAACTCTGCCTGGCTTTAATGTTCAGCTGTTTTTTTGTGTGTTTTCCCATGAGGCTGCGTACCTGCCATTTCCTCCCCAGGATGCCATCGGAACTGCGGCCACGCCACCCCTCTGCCCCCCAAGCCAAAACCCCCAGCCCCTGCGTGGCCATAGCGCAGCCATGTGTAGGACATCACACCTGCACAGGGTGGACCCTCACACCTCCCCAAGGCAACGCTGCCTCCGGAACCCCCCCTGCGCACAGACCTGCGCACAGACCTGGTGCCCGGCACTGCGTCGGCACTGAGCTCCAAGAGCCCAGGATGCCGGCGGCAGCCAGGACCCCTCCTCATGCCTGAGCATCTCAGGGAAGGGGCTGGCACCCGGGCTTCCTCCCCACTGCCTCCACGCCACTGCTCGTGGCAGATCCACGTCCAGCGGTGGAGGTGGACAGGCCCCCAGGACAGCCCCGCAGGGTGGCTCTCGGAGCATCCTGGCCCCGTCCCTGGCCCCGCAGGTCTGCCCAGCTGCAGCACCCACCCGAGGATGGAGGTGGACAGGGAGCTGGCAGGGATGGCTGCCAGCGCCAGGGCGGTTAACCATTAACCCGCAGGGATCCCCGGCTTGCAGGGCTGCCACGGCCCCTGGATTGGCTCAGCCTGGCTGTGCTGCCGCAGCTCCATCACCCCCAGCCCGGGCGAGCGACACGGCACCTCGTCTGACACAGCACCCAGGAGCTCCCTGCAAAGCCCGGCTCACGAGGCGCCGTAATTCCCTCCATCCCCCTAAGCCGGTTACAGGGCTCCTGAGCAGGATTTCAGCTCTTCCGACAAGGGCCCATTCTGATGACGGCCCCATGGCATGGCATGGCCATGTGGGGTGAGGGCAGCCGAGCTGGGGCAGGGATGGGAACAGAACAGACAGCAGTGCCGGTGCCACCGCAGGCACCGCAGCATCACCCCCCGCCCCGGCCTCCCCCCGGGCACCAGCCGGAGCACCGTGCTCCCCAACCAGCCACTGCTCCCAGGGCTCGCCACTCTGCCCGTGCCTATTTTTATCCCTGGGAAAGTCATGTTTCCTCCATGCAGACCACTCGCCATGTCGCAAGCGACTGCCTGAGAAGCTCATTAATCAGCGCGTGGGGCTCCAGATGTGGCTCAGGGAGCTGGACCTGCCGGCGCGCGCCTTATTTAGACAGTCCCAGGACAGAAGGAACTGTCTCCTGGGACAGACTGCACTGGGTGAGCTCTGGGAACAGGGACCTTCGGTGGGCATCCGCCAGCCCCCTGCTCATGCCAGCATCCCTGTCCTCATCCCCATCCTCATCCCCCTGCCAGCCCCACGCCAGCATCCCCTGTCCTTGTGTCCCCAGCAGCCCCATGCCAGCATCCCTGTCCCCCTGCCAGCATCCCCACCTGCCCCATCCCACTGCTGCCTGTGGCCCGGCCCCGTGGGAACCTCCCAGTGCCCGGCCCCTGCCCCGAGCATCCCTGTCCTGGGAGAAAACACTCCTCCTGGGCACTGCGGGTCAGCAGCGAACTCGCTGCCAGCCCCTCTCCACATCCTGGGGAGGCAGCTTTGGGGCAGAGGTGCCTCTATTTTTAGTTGCCTGCAATGGGATTTAGCGGCGGGGAGGCCTCTGCCCTAGACTCCCCCCTGGGCTGGCAGCTGCTCCCCCGGCCCCGGGGCCCTGCCGCGGCCAAGCTGGGCAGACTGCACTGGGTGAGGGGTCCTGGCACGCGGGGCCGGTCACGCTCCTCGCCTCCAGCATGGGGCTCCCCGCTTCGCAGCGGGGCCCTGCCCAGGCCCTTTGCCCCAGCTGCCCGCGGTGCCACGCAGCCGCAGCGCCGTGCCAGCCCCCCGCTCCCTGTGGTGTGAGGGACCCCCGCCATCTCGGCCACCCCACGGTGTGCTCTCGGAGGCACAGGCTATTTCTAGCAGGCACGTGGGCGTGCGGGAGTAGCTGTGGACCAGTTGCCTGTGGTTCGGCACAGACAGGCAGCGGCAGGGAAGGAGCAGTGGCCCTGCACGGCCAGGACGGCAGGGTCTGGGGGAGCTCGGACCACCGGCAGTGCCGAGCACCTCCCCGGCAGCTGGCACTGCCCAACATCAGTGCCTGCAGTGCTCGGAGTAGCGGTCACTGCTGGCTGGATGTGCCATGGCCACCGGTGCCGGGAGCCCCTCTCTGCCGTGTCCACTGCTGCCAGAGGCAGCACCGCGGGAGGGACCCAGCTCCACGTCACCACCTCCCCTCACCCTGACGTGCTCGACGGGCTCCCAGTGCCACATTCCCCTGCCCCAGCACCTCACCCCCAGCCGGGGCCAAGCTTTGGGGGACCCTCCACAATGCTGAGCTGTGGGCACCAGGTGGAGGGTGCCCAGCATACAAGCGGGTGCATCTGCTGGGGCTGCGGCACACCGCGGTGGGCACACGGGACTTTTGCCCCATGCTGGCGTTGGGCAACGCAGCATGTTCCTGTGTCATGGCTCTGCGGCTGCTGACCCCCGCGGAGGCCGGGCTACAAACACCCGGCACTGCTCTGCTGGCGAGGGAGACCTCGCACCAGCAACAGGAGAAGAGGAAAGAGGAACCAGCCCCAGGACGGCTGTGCCCACATGGGGAAGGGGTCAATGCTGGCAGTCCTGGTGCTGGGGGAGCCAGAGGTGTCAGACCCAGGCACCATCATCTGCCCTTGGGGTGGGGGGAGCGGGGCGGTCACTGGCACCCGTGTTGGTGCACTGAGCCCTTCCCGAGCCAGCGGTGCCAACCCCTGCAGCGGCAGGGGCACAGCAAGGACCCTCTCTCCCCCTGGACCGGCTTCTCTGTGGCCCCCGGACCTGCGCCCTCCCAGCAGCTCAGGTCCTGGCAGCCACCGGCCCCAGGGTTTGCTGGCAGGTTGGGGGCCGGGGTGCAGCCTGGGGAGGGGACGGGGCGAGCCAAGTGCCAGGGCATGTTGTGCCACCAGGCTGCTGCCACCACTGTGGCATGGCACCAAGCCATAGGGAGTGGATGGGAAAAGGCTTGTGTCGGGATTTTGCTCCCCACTCGCGGGTGGGCAGCCCCCAAGCTGCCCTGCAGCAGCTCTGTGCCCACACAGACCCCCGCGGCTGGCTGAGCACCCACCCTGCCCGGGGGAGTGATGCTCTCCTCCTCCCACCCAGGTTGGCTTCCCCTGGGGATTTTGCCGCCCCAGCCAGCAACCCAGCTCTGGCTGCCACCACACGTGTGAGGGAACCAGCTCCACATCTGGGATCGCTGCAGCCGATTGCTACATGGATCAGCAGCTTGGTGAAGCCTCCACGGGGACACTCATGGGCATCTGCAACGTGACCCAGGAGCACCCTGGCACAGCCACGGCCCCATACAAGCGCTGGGAGGCTGGCACAGCCCACCGCAGCCCGGCACCCGGCACAGCACAGCTTGCTCAGGAGGCGGCGGTGGGGGCTGCGTGCCCTCCGGACACAGGGATTAGCCCCCAGTGCGCTAATGCAGCGCTTTCCACGGCTGGCTTGGCTTTGAGCTCAGAGCTACAAGCCAGCGCGGCAGGGGCTTCGGCACTTGGCAGGGGAGGGGACGGTGCAGGGCCAGAGCTGATGCAATGCCAGCGCGAGCCTGGCCCTGCAGACGCTGCTCCACTTTCCACCCAGGCAAGCAGGACAAGCGGTGGGGGGAGACGGCCACGGTGGGGAAGCCCAGGAGGTCTGGCCTACACCCTGCGCTGTCCCCACTTGTGTCCCTGCCCCGAGCTCAGGGGTGCCTCCCGCTCCCCACCTGCGCCCCACAACTGCTCCAGTCCTCCCCCCATGAAGCGAGTACAAGGAACATGGACAGCGGAGGAGCAGCTGAACTGCCTGGAGCAGCCCTCATGCTGCAAGACCACAGCTTGTTTGCACAGAGCTACATGATGGTGGAAACACGGAGAGAGCCGACGTCACCAGGCACTGACGATGTCCGATTCTGTGTCACTTTGGACCAAGAAAACCTAAACCAACCCTGACGGCGTTTTCGTCAACATCAACACAGGATGCAAACAAATGGCACTCGCCCCTGTGCCGTCAGGACGAACACTCTCTGCATCACCTCCATGACTGCCCTGCTACTGAAAGGTCAAGGGCATCTTCCCCAGCTGCCCAGGACCAGAGAGGGAGCGTGGTCTGCAGGCACGGCCAGGCAGTGGTTGAATGCCTGGCAGGCTCTAGTGAGGGGATGCTGAGCCACACAGCACCCCGCTCCTGGCTCAGGGAATGGGTTTTTCTTGTTCATCACATTGCATGAAAACCCATGAAATACAGGAGGACGGCACAAGAGACACAGCATGACACACGTGCTTACCGTGTCGCAGGGGAAGCACAGGACTGGGAAAAGCCTAGGAAAAGGTCAGTGCAGACAGGCGTCTGTGCACACGCGCCTGCACTGGGAGCTCAGCACCCGCCTCCCCAGAGCAGCTCGTGTCACGAATGAATGCTGTGGTCATCCCGGAGCTCGGCACAACCTCCCGGTACCTCACCGAGGAGTGAGCTCAAACCCTGCCCTGCCGAGGTGCAGATGTGCAAGTGACATCGCGCACAGCAGCCCGTCCTGGATGGGGTCCTGGCAGGGTCCCTCCCTGTCCCCGAGGCACCCGCGGCACCTGGGCACGGCCAGCCACCAGCCGTGCCCAGCCATCCACTGGCACCTACTGCTCACAGCCAAGTTCCCCAGACCCCCTGGGCTGGGGCAGACAGACACGGACTGGGACTCTGGCCGTGGGGATGCAGGACAGGGCAGGATGCAATGGAGGAGCACAGCGGGACGGAGCAGAGCAGCCAGCCCATCTCCCTGCATCCAGCTTGCCCAGACCCTGCCTTTGCCTCCGCCTGGCACAGCGAGGGGCACGGAGCAGCGCTGCGCTGGGTGGCTGGTCTCAGCCCTGCACTGCTGATCAGGGCTTGCAGTCACATTTTTTTCATTAACTATTTTTAATCCACATTTTGCCTCTTCTCTGTTCAGCTGTTTTTCTCTTCCCCACTCCAGGCAACAGAACACAACAAAATCTGCACCACTGCATGCAGAAAGGAGCAGGGATTGGTGGGAAGGACCGGAGCTGGCAGCTGGGGTGGCACTAACATGCCGAGGAGGGGTCCTGCAGGCCCTAAATTTTCCTGCTGATGCACAGATACAGCCGAGGAAATCACAGGGGCAACCACTGAATTTGGCACGGGTCAGGACACCCACAACACGCGCTGCCCAGCGCTGTGTGGGGCAAGGCGGCTGCATTACAGGGCGCACAATGAGGCGCTGGGCAGACGCACGGGAGATGCCCTGTCCTCTGTCCATCCAGCCACCGTGGCTTGAGGGGAGCCGGGCCGACGCCAGCGTGCCCTGCTCTCCCTTGCTGCCCCGAGGGAGCTGCCGGGCTGGGAAGCGCAGCGGCAGGCAGAGGTGATCTTGGCAGCTGCTTTGGAGATGCGCTTGCAACCACGAGAGCGGCAAGGTCACATACCCAACATGTCCTGGTTAAACAAAGCCATTTACCAACACCATGTTGACACAGCAGAGCTCGGGACAGAGTCACAAAGGGCACTCGCAATGGGCCCCTGCAACACCCGTGGAGCTTGGGGACCGCTGGGGAGGGTGGAAAAGTGTCCCCTGCTTGCACCCCTCAGCAAGAAAGCCGCAGGCACTGCTATGCCCACGGCAGGGAGACCCGGCGGGCACCACCCCGGCGAGGGGCTTCTCAGGGAGATGCTCCCAGCGTGTCAGAGCCCGGCTGATATCACTCGCCCGGGGCTCACAACAGCCACGGCAGCACCCAGGGGTGCCGAGATGCCGAACGGCAGAGCCCCTTCCCAGGGATGCCGGAGGCAGCGGCTCAGGCCGGGAGCGGGCACAGCCCGGCCGGGACCTCCCCAGCCCAGGACGGCCCTTGCCGAGGGGCTCAGCCCCACCGGGGCCGGCGCCCATCACCGGGACGGCTCTGGGAGCTGCTGCTCCGGGCTCCCGAGGCTCAAGCCGCGTCCACATCCACGGGACGGGGCGTGCGGCATCCCGCCGGACGGGGAGCCCCGGGACCGCGGGGACGGGCGCTCCCCTCCCTCCTCCCCGCTCTTCCCCGTACCTGTCGGGGCTGGGCTCGCAGCGGCTCCCGGGCGCATCTCGGTGCTGGCGGGGAGCGGGACCGGGACCGGCGCGCTCGGCCGCTCCGGCGAAAACTTTTGCCGGAGCCGCGGCGGCGGCGGCTGTGGCGGCTCGGGGGGGAGGGACCGGTGCGGGGGGAGGGACCGCGGGCGAGGAGCCGCGTCCCACCGCCCCGCTCCTCCCGCCGGCACGGGAGGGGCTCAGCCCGGTGCCCCCCGCCCCGCCCCAGGTGCTCGGCGCTGCCCGTGCGGCCCCGCATCACCGGCGGCCGCACCCGGGAGCTGCGGGGGCACCGGCGCTTCTCCCCGCCACCGGCTTCTCCGTTCCGCTCCCGGGCACCGGCTCAGCTCGCCGGGGGTGCCCGCGGCTCCGGGGGACCGGTGCAGCCCCCGCTGGGTGCCGCGGGGTCCCCCGGGGAGGCTCCCCCGGCCCTCAGCGAGGCGGCAGGGCCCCGGGGCTCTCGGTCCCCGGGGGTTTCCTGGCACTGCGTCCCCCCCCGGCCCAGTCCCGCTCTCCGGTCCTGCCGCGGGAGCCGGGCTCGCCCCCCCCGAGGACCCGGACAAACCTCTGCCGTGCAGCCGGGAGCTGCCTCGACCCCCTCGGTCCGGCCGCCGCTGGCGGTGACGGGTCCGTGTTTGCCGCACGCTGTCCTGCTGCAGCACAACCAGGTAAACACATCCCAGCGCAGCAGCAGCAAACGCCCTGGGCACCCCCCGTGCCCCAGGTCTGGGGCTGGAGCGTGGCCCAGGCAAATCCCCCCAGCCGCGGGGATGCCAGCAGCCCACCCACCGCCCTGGCCCAGACGTTGGGCACGGACGTATTTACCTTGGGCCGACAGCCGTGGTGGCCACACAGCCTGTGGCAGCTCGGGGACACCGAAAGTCCTCCCACCTGCAGCCCAGCCAGCCCAGCCCCCAGAGCCCCCCGGCCCCCGGAGCCCCCCAGCTGGGGTCCTGCACTGCTCAGCGCCCGCTCGCTGGAAGCCCCTGTGGCTGCGGACGGAGCGGCCCAGTGGCCTGGGCACATGCTGGGGCTTGCAGGTGCCTTGCAGGTGCTGGGGGGGGTCAGACCCATGGCTGCCCCCCTGGAGACAGCCCTCGTGCCCCTCCGGGCCAGGGGAGGGGGAGGACCGGCAGCCCCCAGCCCTGTCCGGTGCGGGCAGAGGGGTGACCTGCAGGAGCCCCTGCGGGCTGCAGGGCCTGGGGCTCAGCACACTGCCCGGGGGCGGGCAGAGGCCTGGGCAGAGGGCAGGATGAGACCAGGAAGGGACAGTCAGCGACCGGGAATGCAAACGCTGCTGGCAACGGGCTGTTGGCAGTCCCGAAGCCTCTCGTTTTCTGATGCTCAGAGATAAGAAGCGCTCCCGCTCCCGCACTGTGCAGCTGCCGGACACTCCGTGCTCCGGGCTGTGTCTGGCACATGCTGTCCTGCCCGTGCGGCCGCAGCGCAGCTCAGCTGCCGTAAGGGACGTAGGAAGAGGGTACGCGAGTGCTGGGAGCGCAGCGCTGGCGCAGCTGGCGGGACCATGGCCCGGCTGGAACGTCCCTGCCGCCAGCCAGCGCCGGGCTCTGTGCCACCAGAGGATGATGGCTGGGGAAGGGCCCTGCGGCTCCGTTGCCCTCCCGCTCCACGCCGGCCTTCGCGTGGGCGCGGAGCAGCACCCGTCAGCCCTGGAAGCAGTGGGGGGGGGGGTCAGGGGCACGAGCCACCACAGCCTGGCCGGGGCCAGGCAGCCCCCAGCCCCTCACGAGGAAAGAGGGCTCAGCTCACCCCACACTCACCTGTCCACAGCTCTCACACGGGGCCAGGCACAGGAACAAAGCAGCGATGCCAGCCAGCATCATTAGACTTCGTTAAGGTGACGAGCTTTCACTTCTCTGCTGTCCCAGGCTGGCTCTGTTCCGCCTGCCGGAGCCCAATTAGTGTCACAGCCAGGAGGCAGCTCCAGCGCAGCTCGGAGCAGGGCTGGCCCAGGGGAGCCCAGCCCGGGGCTCCCCACTGCCTGGGGCCAGGAGGGGGCACAGGACGGGGTGAAGACCCCCCTGCTTGGCGCAGTGCCGGGGGGACGAGCCTCGCTCTCCTCCCTCCGCTCCTGGGGAGCTCAGCTGCAAGCCTGAGCCCCCCTGCCACGGGAGGAGGCACAGCATCCCCCCCCCCAGCCCCGAGCAGGACACCAAGCCCTGTGCTTGTTCCACTGTTTATTATATATTAAGGTCACAGATATTCCAGTTCTTTGATCCCTCGGGGCCACCACGCACAGGGGTGCACACGGCAGAGGGGCCGGTGCCTGCAGCCCCCGCGCGCGGGGCGGTGCAGGGTGGGGTGGGGGGGCTGTGAGGCAGCTCGGTGCACTCGGGGCTGGGGTCTGCCCTGGCCTCGGTGCGAGGGGCTTGGGGGGGGGGGTGAGGCCGCAGAGCAGTGCTGGACGGACACCCCCACCCGTGGCCGGGTCTGGTGGAGGGTGAGCGAGCGAGCACCGGGCCCTCCAGCACGCACTGCCTGGCCCCGGCCGGAGCCGGGGGACAGCGGCGCAGCTGCCGGCCTTGCCCCGGGCGAGCGCAGGCCAGGCAAGAAGGGCTCCAGCCCAGGCCTGACCAGCAGGGCAGGGCGGCCGAGCGGCTGCCCCTCGCCCACGGGGTCCGTTCTCTGTCATCATTGGTATGAGGCACAATCCCTGAAGAGCCCAGCAACCGTGGGGCGCTGGTGAGTTTTGGCCAAGCAGAAGCAGGGGGTGTTTGGGGATGCCAGGCTGCCCTGGCGTCAGCGGAGGAGCACGTGGGGCCAGAGGCACTAAAGGAGGACGGGGCCTTGGTGTGCTAAAGCTGCGTCTCCCCTCACTGCTTGCAGGAGGGGCTGGGAACACGCCAGCCCCCCGCCCCGCTGCCCCCAGCACAGGCTCCACCACAGTGTGGTCACTGCCCCCACCAGCCCCCAGCCCCGTAGGCTCTGTGGCCAGGCCTGGAGCCAGAAGGCCAGATCCCCCGTCCTCCCCGGGACAGCGCAGTCCTGCTCCCAGACACCCGTAGGGACAGGGCTGAGGGAGGCAGGGGCAGAACTCGTGGCCAGTAGGGCAGTGGGAAGACAGCAAAAAAAAAAAACCGAACAAACCCCAAACCAACAGTGCAGAGAGGACAAGAGGCCCAAAAATCTCCCAGAGGTAATGGAGGTGCTGAGAACGGGGGTGAGAAAGGAAAGGGAAGTCTGGGACTGGCTGGCCATAGGTACTGGCAAGGCACGGGAGTGGGGATGAGGGCAGGGGGAGCGGTGCTGGCCCCAGACAGCAGAGAGGGGTTCTGGGATCTCAGCGGTGACCCGCACGCTCATCCCCCTGGGGCGAGGCAGGGTCCCGTCCCTCCTACTCAGGTGATCACTTTGATCCCAAAATATTTGCGTAGCTGTTCCAGGAAGACAAAGGTGAGGACGGTGTGAGGAATGAGCCGGATGGCAGCAGGAACGAAGCCCTGGGAAGGGGACAGCAAGAACAGCGAGAGTCAGCGTGTGCCTAGCCCTGGGCTTCCTCGTCAGGGCCAAGGGTGCCCAGCAGCCCAACCCACGGGGAGCAGCACGAGCTTGCAAGCACAGGGGAGCGGCTGGCTGGGCATGCAGCACGAGCTCTGAGGAGCTGGGGCCGCGGTGGCAGGCAGAGACTGCCACAGCAGTGAGGGAGGCACCGCAGCCATCGCTGTGCACACAGATCTCAGCATCATGCATCAACCCCTCTGCCCCCAAACACATCAGTGCCGGCATCACCACTACGTAGGCAGAATCCCAGTAGAAGCCTGGGTCAGATCCCACAGCCCCCGGTTCAGAAGGGGGTCGGATGCTGCCTGGGGAAGATGAGCAGACAGGCCTTAACAGGGAAAATGCCTGACTGGCAGCATCTGGAAGAAACCTCGGGTTTGACACCCCTTTTCAGGGTTCAGTCAGCGAGACTGAACATACAGGTGATTGCACCAAGCCCAGGCACATAGGGCTGCCCAACGCGTGCGGGAGCACCGCTGCGCGTACCTGCATTCCCGTTTGGGAACCCAACGGCAGCTGCTGCGGTGCCCAGACCCAGGCTGCAAGCCCAGAAAAGGCCACGGCTCGCAATACTCCGGGGCCAAGCTGGGGACCAGCAGATGAAGGCCTGACGCAGGAAGCAGTCAGGCTGCCAGCAGCAGAGCCTGAAAGGCTCCTGCCCCAGAACTGTTCTGGACCTCTGCTCCCAGCCAGTCTCTCCACGCTCCACCCTACCAGCCCGTCCCACGCATCCCCAGCTAGGTACCTTGTAGAAGGCGAGGGGACCGAGCTTGGCAGTTTCCATGGCACAGTGGGCAACACCCTGAGGCAAGAGGGAGAGAGATGAGGAGGCACCCGGAGGCAGAGGCCAGTATGCAAAGGGGACAGGACCGGCAGCAGCGAGGTGGGCAGGATGGGCTACTCACCCGGTACTCGCCCTGGGAGTTCATGAGGCGGGTCTTGAGCACGTCCAGGGGCTGGCACAGGAATGTGGCACATCCGCCCTGGGGAGAGTCAGTGGGGGTCAGCAGCTCCAGTTCACGGAAAAGACCCAGGTGCCAGCGACTGCCATGGTCACTGGAGAGACCCAGAGCCCTGCCTGCACCCAGCCCCACGCTGGGAGCCCCATAGGAGCCTCTGTGCCCGACCCTGCTTCATCGGAGTCCTGAGAGGCAGCTCTGGCAGCCCAGCCTGGGGTCCTGAGCCTGGCTGCAGGCAAACCCAGTCCCAGTCCTGCCTCCCCGCACCCAGCCCTGCTCACAGCGATGAAGCTGGCCAGGAAGTGAGTGAAGATGTTGTCTGACAGCAACCCAGTCGCGAGAACCAGCTGCTTGGCCTGGTCATAACAGGAGAGCTGCGGAGACACAGCGTATTAGTGACACGTCCCCCCCTCCTCGCCATGCCAGGGCCTACCCCTGTCCCTACCCCAGGCACCCACTGCCCAGCAGAGCTGTCCTACCTGCCCAACAGTGACTAGGGCCCCTCGGCTGGATGCCATCGTAGCTCCCGAGAAGAGTTTCTTCAAGCCCTCTGTGGACAGACAGATTGGGATCAGCACAGTCCTGGGACATTACTCACACCCCCTTCTTGCCCGGGAGCCTCCTCCCCTGCTCGGTCTGTGTCGCAGACTCCTCATACAACAGTGCTTAAAACACACAACAGCGAATACGCTGCAGGAAAGGAGAATCCTTCAGAACAGCCCTACCTCCTCCCTGCTGCCGTTCATTCCCCTTCCCACCTGCTCCACCCTCTTGCACTTTTTCATAGCGGCTCCCGGCAGGTCTCTTTTCCACTGGAGCACAGGCAGGCTGCCAGGCCCTGCCTGGCCCGTGCCCCAGCCAGATGTTGTGGAGGTGCTGGGTCCTGCCTGACCTTCAGCTCCCCTGGCCCCATGGGCCCCACAGCCACCCTCCGTCCCCTCTCCCTGCCCTGGCTGAGCAAGCACCCGCGGCAGCTCCCAGACAGAGCTCCTTGGGCCACTCCTGCCACGGTTTCCCAGTGTCAGTGAGGACACCCCAGGTAGGCTCACCCTACCCGGCTGGCACAGCCTCACCTTCCCGGAGGACGCGGTACATGCCGTCCAGGGCATGGGAATAGCTGGAAGGAGCGAGAGGGGAAGGTGTCAGGGTCTGAGGCTCCCCAGCACCCCGGCAGCACCACCGCCCCGAGCGGGCAGCTGCAGCTCCCGGGGCCCCGGCTCCGGCCCCGCCGCCCTCGGGCACGGGATCGCGCCGCCGGTGCGGTGCTGCCCCCCCGCGGCCACACCGACCCCCGGCCCCGGGAGCCCCGGCCCCCCCCGACCCCCGCCCCGCTGCCCCGGCCCCCCACTCACTTGCGCCGCAGGGAGGGCGGCTGCTTCACATCGTTCTGCATCCTGCAAGGCAGAGCACCACGGGGTGAGGTGGGGGCCAGCGCTCTGCTGTCCGTGCCCCCCCAGCACCGGGGGCCCGGGACAAGCCTGCCCCTGCTCAGGGCAGCGGGCAAGGGCCCAGCAGATGGACTGCGTCGCAACGGGACAAGAAAGCTGCCTCCAGCCCCATATCCCCCCGGAGGGCCGCGCAGGCGGCTGGGGCTGTCACGCTGAATGGCAGAACAGCTCTGGGCCTTCCGGGTCCAGAGCTCCCCGCTGGGGTACAGAGCTCCCTGCCGGGACTGGGCCACTAACCACGGGGCAGCCTGGTCAGGAGAGAAGTCAGGAACGCGGGGAGCGCCCCACCGTCCGCCGCACGCCAGCCACAAGCCTCCCTCACCAGCAGCACTGGGACGCGGGCAGAACTGACCTGACGTTCACCATGTCTGCTGGGGTCCCCACGAACCCGCCGGTGAAACCTGCAGCCAAAGAAGAGCTGGGGTCAGGGGGGTCCTCCAGCCTGAGGGAGCCCAGGACTGAGGGGACCCTCTCCCTCGCTCACCTCCCACTGCACCCAGAAGCACTTTCTGGTAGAAGGGGGGAGGCCCCTGGCTGCCCTGGCCCAAGCGGTCCCTCGCGGTCTCGTAGATGGCAAAGCGAGTCAAGGAATACGTCATCTGGAGGAGAGGGACAATGAGCCGCTGTGCCCCGCTGGGCGCCTGCCTCCTCGGCCCCCGCGGCTCAGGGCAGCCTGTCAGCTCCAGCCCAGCTGCCAGACGGGGAGAGCAGCGCCACGCAGCAGGAACTCCGTGCTGGCCTCGGGCGACCAGAGGCCGTCAGGGCACGGTGGCACTCACCTGCCGGCACAGCGAGGCGCTCAGCCCGTTGTAGAGAGCCAGGAAGCCGTCGGTGCGGATCACACGCATCGCCATCCCCATCATCCGCATCTTCACCTCCTGCTGCGTCTGCAGGTGGACCTGGGGAAGAGTCCGGCAGCATCAGTGCACTGGCCCAGTGCTGGGGCTAGGCAGAAACGGGAGAGCGCAGGGCAGCGGAGCAGGGATGGCCGCTCCGAGTGCTTGTCAGGGTAACTCGTTAGCACTTGTGCAGGAGCTTCCGCACAAACAGCGATGGCTGCAGGCTCCCCACACCTAAGCAACACTTGGAAACTGGCCCAGCCTAGCATCAGAGCGGTGGAGGCTGGCAGGAGAAGGGGGAGTGCCAAGGCACCTGCCCGCAGCCCCTCCCAGGCGCCTGCCCAGCTCGGTGGCCTCAACAGCACGCCCCAAGATGAAGTGGTAGCACCCGCTCCGCCAAGAAAGGCCCTGGGCCACGTCGGGACGGGGAGGATCCAGAAGCACGTGAGCGAGCGAGCAACCAGTGTGGGTTTGCTCAGAGGGACCATTACAGGGCCGGTGAATTCATGAACTCCTGCTGCCCTACACCCTCGCCACACGAGGCGGCAGGCCTCCAGAAGTAACTTCCCCTCCTCCCCAGCCGCAGGAATCACAGAGGCAGGAAGACAACCCAGCTCACCAGCTCCAAACGGCTCCCTGGCACAGCCAGGCACCGCCTGGGCGTCCAGGCGATCCCCTCCCCACCCACAGCAGCCCAACGCTTCCCACCATCACCAGAGGAAGCGGCAGTGGGACTGCGCGGGTGCTGGCCGGGACAGAGGAGCCGCGTTGGCCGGTGCTGGAGCACATCCTGAGCACACCCGCCCGGCCCCACACCGCAAAGATCACGTGTGGGTCAAAGGCTGCCGGAGATGAAATTAAAGAGAGCAAAGGGCCGCTGGCAGGGGACCTGGCCTGGCTCCCATTACAGAAGCCCCAGCACGGTCAGGGCGTGGGACACGCAGCAGGATGCTGGGAACAGCCTCTGTCTCCCGTGCGGGGCAGCAGCAGGGGTGCAGGGAAGGGACCTGCCTTTAACCCCGGTGGGCGGATTTCAGACATCAGGGACCACAGCTCGTGGTGTGCCAGGGAGCTGGGCAAGCGGCTGCCGGGCAGCCCGGGGCAGAGGGCGGGTAGGTATGCCAGAGCCACGCCTGGAAGCGCTCCGCTGCCTGCCGGTCCCGAGGCCTCAGGAAGGGCAGGCAGGCAGGGGAGGAGCTGGCCGGTGCTGTGGTCACTGCTGCAGGGCAGCAGCCCTGTGGGCGGCCAGCGGTTGCGCAGTGCCGGCTCAGGGGTTCTTGCAGGGGTGTGAGCACCCTCCGGCCGGGCTGGCTGGGGCCTCCCGCCGGGGCCAAGGTCCAAAGGTGCAGCGAAGCGTCCTTGGCCCCCTGCCCTGCCAAACCCTGAGGCCTCTCTTGCTTCCCACACCTAGCACCAGCCCCTGCTGCAGGGGAGCTCTGGGCCAAAGGCAGGTCCGCGTTCAATATTCAGGTGTGAACCCTCTGGCAAAAACAGCCAGCTGGCCTGGGCTGCTCATGGCCACAGGGCATGCAGGGGCTACGCGTCCATGGGGGATAGTGCGTGGGGATACAGCCCAAAAGTCACACCCGTCACGCTGGCTCAGAGACAGAGGCAGACCTAGAGGCATGTGCCAGACTAATTCCCCTTCTTAGCACCTTGCCAGGGCATCCTACACAAGCTCCCACGGGCTGCCAGCCACCTCCGCTGGGCAGCCGGGGCCAGCCGGGCATGGCAACAGGCCGAGCACCGGGGAAGCGGCATCCCCCCGCCAGTGCTGGCTCCTCTCCTGGGCCTGCACCCGGTGCACCTTCCCCTCTCTCCACGCGGTGGGGTGGGATGGGGCTGCCTGTCCCGAGCCTTGCCCACAGGCACGGCCCCGGGCACGGCAGGGCCCGGCCTGGGCTCGCTCTCCCGCTCCCCCTCCGCAGCCTGCCCGGCTGCCAGGCTTGTCGCTGCTTGGCCGGCGCACAAGGCTCCGGGGCAGCGCTGGCATTCACCCCGTCCGTGGGTGCTGGCAGCGCAGGGCTGCGCGCGGCGTTCTTTGTGCAGGAGCGGGGATGCCAGGCCGTCCGCGGCGCCTAGGTGACATCTTGGCCTGAGGACGCGGAGCCCAGTGGGCCTGTGTCCAACGCCGCCGGCCCCGGCGCTGCCGTCGTGCCTCACATAGGCACCTGGGCAGGGCTGCCCAGGGCGTCCTCCACGGCCCCCACAGCTCCCAGGGTGGGCGCCCTGATCCCCCCAGAGCCCCCAGCTGTGTCCCCTCAGGCCCGCACCTGCCCCTGGGCCGGGCCCACGTCCCCTCAGCCCTGTCCCCTCACTGCCATGTCCCCAAGCCCCGCAGCCGCCCGTCTCCTCCCCGAGCCCAGGGCTGTGTCCCTGAGTGCTCCGTCCCCCCACAGCCACGAACGGGCCCCGCAGAACCGGCCCCCCGGCAGCTGTTTCCCCCGGTTCTCCGCAGCTGTTCCCGGGGCCCTCAGATCCAGCCGCCCGCTGCCGCTCTCCGGCTCCTCAGAACCGACCCCAGAGCCGCTCCCGGCCCCCCCAGAGCCTTTCAGAACCGGCCCCTCACAGCCATTCCCCGACCCCTCACAGCCGCTCCTGCAGCCGTTCCCCGATCCTCCACAACCGGCCCCTCCGCAGCCCTTCACTGGCCCCACAGCCGCTCCCCGGTTCCCCACCGCCGGCCTTTCAGAACCGACCCCTCAAAGCCGCTCCTGCAGCCGCTCCCCTGCCCTCCACAGCCGTTTACCGGCTCCGCAGAACCGGCCCCAGAGCCGCTCCCGGCACCTCGGAGCCGGCCTTTCAGAACCGACCCCTCACAGCCGCTCCTGCAGCCGTTCCCCGGCCCTTTAGAGCCGGCCGCTCCACAGCCGTTCACCGGCTCCGCAGAACCGGCCCCAGAGCCGCTCCCCGGCCCCTCGGAGCCGGCCTTTCAGAACCGACCCCTCACAGCCATTCCCCGACCCCTCACCGCCGCTCCTGCAGCCGGCCCCCGGCCCCTCCCCGCCGCTTCCCTCCCCGCTCCCCCGCAGCCGTTCCCCCCTCCCCGGCCCCCCGCACACCTTCAGCAGATCGAGCGGGTGGGTGCAGCAGGCGGCCCCGCACGAAGCGAGGCCGCCGAAGTACCAACGCGACACGCGCCGCTCCGCCATCGGCGCCCTTCTGCGCTAAGGCCACGCCCGCTCTGGGGTCAACGCCACGCCCCCCGCCAGTAAGCCACGCCCCCCTCCCACGGTACCGGGGCCACCGAGACGAGCCCGGGGCCACCGAGACGAGCCCGGGGCCGCCGAGACGAGCCCGGGGCCGCCGAGACCAGCCCAGGGCCACCGAGACCAGCTCGGGGCCACCGAGACCAGCCCAGGGCCACCGAGATGAGCCCGGGACCACCGAGATGAGCCCGGGACCACCGAGATGAGCCCGGGGCCACCGAGACCAACCCGGGGCCACCGAGACCAGCCCAAGGCCACCGAGACCAGCCCGGGGCTGTCGCGGCAGCTTCCCCCACGCCACTACAGCAGCAGCCCCGGGCAGCACCGGTATTGGGGTACCTGCGCAGAGCCCAGGGGACGATCAGGCAGGGCTGATTTTGGAGAGATTAATCATTTTACACGGGTTTTTTTTTTTTGATATTTATGAAGGTAGAGTTCATGGCGATGGCGGAACAAGGCAGCGGCCCCGCCAAAACGTACAGCATTCTCGCATCAGATCGCTTCGAGAGAACGTTCCCACCGCACGACTAGGGGATGTCTCGCACTCCGAAATGTCCGGACTCTGGCTCGGGCAGCGGCCGGTGCCCGGGCAGGCGGCAGCAGGGAAGGCTGCCATCACACCAGTCCCTCCGTGGTGAGATGGGGCCGCCTACTCCAGAACCACAGTCCCTCCTGCTGCCTCCAGCGCCGCTTTGATTTTCTCTGCTTCCTCCTTGGAGGCGTTAGCCTTGATCTCCTGCGGAAGGGACTCCACCAGCTTCTTTGCCTGCGGGAAGGACAAAGTACGAGACTTGTAAACTGGTTTTCACTAACCGGATTAACAGATTTAGAGCCATGAGCCTGACCTCTGCATAAGCAGACCAGGGAAACTCAGCAACTGGTCCAAAACCCAAGACTTTTACTTGAACTACAGCACACCCTGCCAGAAGACACTGAAACCTGACTGCAAGCGACTGCACATCCACTACAGCGCTGGAAGACCTTTTTCAGTGAGTACCTGCCCGTAAATTCCTCCCACCATGGGCACGGTGCTCCCAGAGGTGCAGCCCCGGTCTGAGAAGGTGCCTGGGACGCACGCAGAGCCACCATGCAGTAACCTGCCAAGGCAGCCAGCAGCCTGCGTCGGGTCAACTTTTTTCAGCACAAATGTTTTGGTTCACATATTTCCACCAGCGGGGAGGAGAGGCCGTCTCAGGGTTTATACATGGCTGTGCAGGAATCCGCTGTACTGAGTAGAAAAGAGTTCCAGTCCGGACTGTGCTTGACAACACAATCTTGATCGTTTCAGGACTTTTTATACAAAACTATTGGTACTATGCATTACCGCAGTATTTAAGGCAAGTTGGAAAGCTGCTGAACTGATTTAAAGGGGCTTCCTGCAGTACTGCTGTATAGAAAGGGAAGGGAGCCCGGGAGGACAAGCCCCTGCTGCTGTCAGATGTTCTTTTTCTTATACCAAGCAGTGGCAACAAAGCTATTTGTCTCCTTAAAAACAAAGCCCGGGGGAGGTTCCTACAGTGAAGAGCCGCTGTCAGCTCTCTGCCGTGTAGCACTGCAGAGCGGTATTTAGCACCCAACGGATTGACCATTGCTGAAAGAAAGAAGGTTTTGTTGTTTTAATTCATGTTGGGCGCAGTGATGATGTATCCGTGGTGGCAGAAAATGCTTTTTTTGCTAGGGATGAGAAGGTGTAGCTGTGCAGGCAAAGCTCGGCAGGGCAGGCATGCCTTCACTCACCAGAGCCCAGGACAGTAGCCGGAAAGGAGCCTGTTCTGGCTTGCTGTGATGAGGACAGGCAACACAATCAAGGTTATTCATTTCAGACCCTTGCTCGCTAATGCTTAACTTCTGTTCTAAAGCAGCCTCGGTCAAAGGAAGCAGCTGTTCAGAGCTCCCAGCAGGAGGAAGAGCAGGACCCGAGCCAAGCTGGACCTGCACAGTAACAGCCACGGGGCAGAGAGGCAACGCGTTTCCAATCCCGGCTCTGCGGAGCATACGAGAACACCAGCCCAGGGCTGGTGAAGCCGCGAGGTGAGTGTCTGCTGGGCCGGCTCTGAACAAGCTTTCAGAGGTGCAAACAGGCTCGAGTCTGGCTTGCGCTGACGACGCGCCTGTCAAGCAGTTGTTTCTGCAGGGCTGACGTGTTCGAGTCACATCAGCACACAACGTCCAAAGATTTTACTAGCAATGCTGTCTTTCATTAACAGCCTTACAGGCCAAGAATAGATTCCCTACAAATCTCATAGAAACCACCTCAGTTGGATGGCAATGAAATTTACAATAAAAATGTATCAGCTACGCTTTGAATACAACCTCTGTAGACAGAACCAACCATCAGTAGCAGTTTGTTCTGTGTGCGTGTGTGTGCGTTTTAAGCAAAATACCAGGTCAGGTAAGTCACACTTGACAAAATTTACCCGCAATAACCTGCACCTACCAACCTTGTACCTGCATCGGAACTGTAACCAGCTTGTTTGACAGGTTCCACATGCTAAGCCAAGTTGATTTAGCATTAGTTCTCTGGACAGCTTTTAATTGTCCGCTGATCGTGTCCGTTACAGGGTTTTGGTATTTTAATGTTTGCTTGGGATCGATAATGGATAAACAACTGCCAGACTACCCAAAGTGATAGTCAGTTAATTACCCCAGTGGGTCAACGAAACTTACATCTCTGCCACCAGAGTTTCTCTGTTATTGAATTGTTTGCTTTGCAATATATCGGTATGGACAGGTCAGATTTTCTGCAAAACCTTCTGATATCCCAGGCTACAAATAAGAGCAGATTTTACAACGCTCAACATTTCTTCCTTGCAACTGGATAAATAGAAAGTGCTACTATTATCCACAAGATATGAAAGCATCACCCAGTGGAGAACTGAAACACGTTAAATGCTTCCGCAGTAGCGGCTGTATCACCCATTCTTTCTTCTGAGCCTAACATCACTGCTCAAGGGCGTGAGCTCAGACACTGCATAGGACTGTGAAAGGCTGTCTCCCCCGAGGAAAAAGGAGGAGGCATCACCTATAAAAAGAGGAGCTCTGAAAAGGACCAGAAGCATGGATTGTAAGACGTGAGAATTAGAGGAACTCATCTAAATTCAGAAATATATTGGCCTTGAAAAAGCAAAAAACTTTAGGGGAAAGCAAGCCAAATCCAGCTGTAATGAGGAATCCTGGCTATCCCAAGTTCTGCAGGAAAGCCCACAGCAGCTCCTAGATTTGGAGAAGCTGAGGCTGGCACAGAGGACTTTGTGGTCTTTGCTGAGCCTCCTTTTTCATCCCAACACTTCTGCTAGGGGCTCAGTTGTTGGCCACACAGCAGAGCTGGGAGGGAAGAGCCTTCTCTAAAAAACACCAGACAGACAAGACGCAACCGACTCCTGCTCTACACCTCGTCCGCATCTTTGCACTGAGGCGTGCACACGGGCAGAGCGTTCTCCTAAACACGGGGATCCAGGCTCCCTTTTGAACAGAGAACTGATGCTGCCACTCGCAAGGTGCCTCAGAACCCGTCCGGGCTCGGGGCCGACGCGGCGGGGCGGCCGGGGGCTCGGGCAGCCCCCTCCTCACCTGCACGAGGTTCACTCCCGGCACGAAGTTCTTCACCTCCTTGATCAGCTTCACCTTGTCAGCAGGGTTCAGCTCCGTCAGCCGGACGGTGAAATGTGTTTTTTCTTTCTTGAGCGGGACCTCCTCCTCCTCCTCCTCCTCCTGGAAGCGGCCAGAGCTGGATGAAGGCAGCCGGCCAGGGGTACGGCCCGCCCTCCTCCCCGCCCCGCCACGCGTGGGGACCGGTGAGGCCGACACGGAGCCCCCGGGCCCCAACTCCCGACCCTCCCCGCCGGAGATCCCGGTACCTGCGGAGCCGCCTGGGCGGGCAGGAGGGAGGCAGCGGCCGGCATCACCCCCACGTCCGGGATCTTCAGCGTCTCCTGCGGGAAGAGCAGCGGCACCGGCGGCCGGTGAGGCGGGCGCACGCGGGCCGGGCCGGGCCGAGATGAGCCCGTCCGGGCCGGTCCGGTCCCTCGCCACCCACCTTGAGGAGCGCGTTGAGGTCGGCCACCTCCAGCAGCGTCAGCCCCGCGATGTCCCGCACCAGCTGCCGCACCTTGGGCGAGTACTCCTTAGCGGCCGTGTCCAGCGGCGCCCCGGCCAGCGCCTCCGAGCGCCGGGCTCTGCCCGTTCCCAGCGCCCGCAGGCCGGCGGCGGGAGGCCCGGCCGCTGCCCAGCGCCAGGCGGGCGGCGGGCGGCGGGGCAGGCGCGGCGGCAAGGCGCGGGCGGCGGGCAGCATGGCGGCCGCAGAGGACACGGCGGCGCTCTGCCCCGCGCTCGATGGTCCCGGCGGCCCCCGCGCCGCGTCTCGATGGTGGTGGGAACCTGGGCGGAGCTGACGCTCTAGCCGCCGGGTCCGCCGCGACTCGCTCGTCCCGGTAGGCCCCCGCCGCCGCCGGTGGGGCGGGCGCGGTGCCCGCGCAGCCCCGGGCCGCCGCCCCCAGCACACCAGGCCGCAGCTCGTTCCCAACACTTTATTGTCACCATTCGCGCTCGGTCTCCCCGGCGAGGAGGGAGCGGCTGTGCCGCGGGGACGGGGACAGGCCCGGCCCGGCGAGGGACCGGGAGGCGAGAGGGCGCTGGCGGGGAACGGGGCTCGGGTAGGGGCGGGATGGGGCGAAGCTGGCGGTGCCCGAGGGGAGTGGGGCGGGGGCCGGCTGGGAGCGCTGCTCCCTCGGGGCCTGCGGCCGCAATTCCCCACCCCGGCCGCGGCAGGGACCCGGCTCCCACCCGGCCCTGGGGGCCGCAGGCTCCCGGGGGTCCGGGCCGGGCAAGCAGCGGCAGGGAGCGGGGCACAGGGCTGCTCTGCTGCTGCTGGGACCCCGGAGCTGATGCTGGGACCCTGCGGTCCCACGTCCCCCCTCCCTGGCCAGGGACAGCTGCGGGGACTGAGAGGGCAGAAGGAGCTGAAGTAGAGAAGTGATTTCGGATGAAGAGTAGTGTTAGACGGGATCCCCCCGCGCCCTGCGGCGGAGATCAGTCAAACGAGATGAGCTGGGCCTCTCCGCTGCCCTGGGGCTGCTGCACCGGGGCAGGCGCCGGCTGGGGCTGTTGCTGCTGGGGGGGGCCCCCCTGCGGGTGCCATCTGGAAGAGATGAGGCAGCTTTGTTAGCAAACGCAGCCCCCCCTGGGTCCCCGACCTCTCCCGGGGCCAGCAGCACTCACTCACCTGTTGGTAGAGGGGCTGCTGCCCGGGCAGGTAAGACTGCTGGGCTGGCAAGCTGCTCAGCGTGGCTTCCTGGCCCGGCAGGGCGGACATGAGGCCCTGCGGGAGCGAAGGAGCAGCTGTCAGAGGGGCTGAGAGACACGCAGCGCCTGCGGGGCGGAGGGGAAGGCCCGCAGCCTCCGCCAGGCCTCCCCCTTCCCTGCCACCAGCAGCGCAGGCTCAGGAAGGCTCCACGGGCTGGAGACCACCCTACTTTGTCCCCCACCAGTGCCCAAGAAGGGTCCTGTGCGGCAGGGAGTGCTCACCTGCATGCCGTAGGGCTGGTAGCCCATGGAGACCGACTGGTTGCCCATGTAGCCCATGGCACCCGACTGAGGGGCCTGAGAGATAGCTGGGATGCTCTGCGACTGCGATGCTGCGCTCTGGGGAGGAAAGGCTGGTGAGAGGTGGTGCAGGCAGCAATAGCTCGTCTCAAACCAACGCCCCAGGACCAGCACTGCTCTCCCCACTCCACTGGAACCAGGCTCTCTTCTTCCCTCTGCGCCACGGGGAGCCCAGACCCCCTCCCACAGTGAAAGCAGCAGATCCAGAGATCTGGGACCAACCAGCCATTTCTTCCCGCTCAGAAATCCCATCACCGAGACGGGGTGAATTGCACCAGCCCCGCAGAACGCCCCAGCTGGCCTCAAGCTGCTCTGCTACAGCCCAGGGATGCCACCCTCACTTGCCTGGTAGCCCTGCGTTGGAGTTGGCTGGTAGGACGAGTACGCCGGGGTGGTGGTGGGCACCGCCTGCCCCTGCTGAGCCGCCTGCCCGCTGCCTGCCCCTGGCTGGTACATGTAGGCATTCACCATGCTGGGATCTGGGGCAGAAAGGGCAGAGATTGAAGCAACCACCTTGCACTCAGCCTCCACCCACGTGGGATCAGCTCAGCGACGTACCTGTCCCTGTGACGGGCATTGCGGTGTACGGTGCCGTGCCCCCTTGTGCTGCCTGGTTCATGTATACGCTGTGCATGGGAGAGCCCTCCACGGAGCCGGCCGGGCTGAAGGTGCCAGGGAAGCTGGTGGGCCCAGAGGGCTGGTAGATCACCCCGCTGGCTGCGGGCATGGCCTGGAGCTGTTGAGGAAAGAAAAGCAAGCGTTAGGCCATGTCCCTGGGACCAGGCAGGAGGGTCTCTGGCCCAGCAGCCGTACTTGGGCATAAGGCAGCGAAAAGGCTGGCATCTGGGCTCTCATCTGGATGGTTTGCTTCTGCTGTTCCAGGCGCATCTGCCTCTCCTTCTCCTGCTCCTGCAGTCGCTGGATGGCCAACTGACGCTGCATCTCCAGGTACTCCTGTGGGAACACAGCCGTGACAGCTAGAAGCCAGGACAGCGCAGCGTCCCCTCCTGCCAGGGCAGCCATCCCTGCCAGCCCTGGGCTGGCCCAAGGTGCAGGCAGGCCTGCTGCTGACGCAGCCCCGGGTACCCTGGAAAACGCTTCCCTGCCTCACCTGCTTCTTCTGCCTCATGATCTCCAGCTTCTGGGCCAGCTGGATCTGGCGCTGGCGCTCTGCCTCCTCCGCTGCACGGCGCAGCTTCTCCCGATGTTCCTCCCGCAGCGCGTTCAGAGCCCCACGTGCATCCCGGATCTGGGCCAGTTTGTCCTGCAGGCCTTCGTAGTACACTGGGGAGGGAAGAGACAGCCTTCAGGGACCCTCTGGGGGCAGAGCACGCAGACCACCCCGCGCTGGCTTCTCTCCAGAGCGGCTGTGTCATGGCAATGCCGAACCCTGGCACTGGGGGAAGCCCCGGCAGTCACCCACTCCTCCCCAGGACGCCCTCCCACACCCTGGGCTGGGCAGCTCCCACGTACGCCTGCGCTCGTCCAGCTGGTTGAGCAGCTCCAGCAGCTGGGGGTGCATGTTGTTGATGGATTGGAAGAGGGACAATACGGCAGAGTCATTGGTGATGCTGCGGCCCCGCATGTGGTTGCTCTTCATGCGGTTGACAAACGTGGTGACAGCATTCTGCAGCGCCTTCAGGAACTGCTCGTGGTTCTCCTCAGACTCGCCATTCTGGTACTGCTGCTGGAAGGACAGGGCAGCCAGTCAGCCTCAACTCTCCCGTGCGTGCCGAGAGCCAGCAGCAAGCCTGCAGAGCTGCGTGACTGGGCTGAACAAGGAGTCGGGCACTCCTCACCCCTCCGAAGCTGCCAGACACAGGTCCAGGCCCCCTCTTACCTCAACAACACCGAGCGGGGCAGGGTGGGCTTCCCCAGGCTGAGCAGCTGGCTCTGTGAGGGACAGAGGTGCTGACGGGGTGGGGCTCTTGCGAACTTCCTCCTGCTTCTTCTCCCAGTAGTTGCGGTTCAGGTACCGAGCCAGCTGCCAGAAAGAGAAGGAAGATGAGCATCGCAGCCCCGCTGGGAGCGAGCCTGTGCCGTGGACTAATTAAGGCCTGGATCCTTACCTCCGGGTCAATGTCCTCAGCCAAGGGAGCAGAGGAATTCTGGAAAGAGATAAACAGAGAAATCTGGTTCAGAGAAACCAGAGACCCACAGCTCCCACACAGATGTCCTGCTCGGACCTGGCCACGCACAACCACCAGTGCTGAGTACCAGCAAGAGACTGAAAGGGGACAGCCCTCTCCTTCAGCCAGACACATGCTGCAGCTACTACTGGAAGCAGCAGAGGCACCTAAATGCCAGCTGAGTACAGGCCTTCTTGCTGAAAACACAGTAGTGCTGTGAAAGAGCAAGGGATTGAATGGGGAAAATCTTTTCTTTCAGAACAGGGATTAAATCTGACCCCAGGCAAGGCAGGCTTGGGCTAGGGAAGCGACCTGCATCCAGCCACTTCATGTTCAGGGGCTCCCACAAACGTACCACGGGCGGGGAATAGAGTGTGCTGACCGGGGGGGGGCTGATGAGGTGACAGGTGTGGGCTCAGCCTTTGGGTACATGGCATAGGTTGTTTTCTGCCTCTGCAAAAGAGAAAAAAAAACAATCAACTCAGGCACTGTCCAGACTCCTCCAAATCACCCAGTCAGCAACAGACTGGGCAGACTGGGTGGGCGAGGTTCCTAGCAATGGCCAGGCACGGCTGACAGACCCAGCCCCATGCTTTGTACAATTCCCGCAGGCCAGCGTGCCCCAGGGCTTGCAGCTTGGGCACGGCCTGCTTCCAGGATTCGGGACTGCAACACAGCATGTCCCTGCTTTCACTCTCTCATTTCACAGGCCTTGCAACTCACTCACACCAGGACATGCCTAGAGATCTGTTACCACACAGCTAGGAGATGCCCAGCGCATCTGGGCTGTGTGGCAACAACCACTCCCAGATGCCAAGCAGGGCACAAACCATTCTCTCCTTCTCCTCGGCCTCTGACTGAGACAAGGCAATAGCTAGCTGGAGCTCTTCCTCCTCTTGCAGAGCCGTCTCATCACGCTTCGGAGGCAGCTGCAAGCGGAAAGATGAGGAGGTGGTCAGTAAAGGGATCAACAAGCAGGTCTGGATCACTAGATCACCTACAGGGCAGCCACTCACCTGGGACTGCTGAGAGAGAGGGCTGGTCAGGTACTCGGGGGGCAGGTCAGAGGTGGCAGCAGCTTTACCCTCAGCTTTCCTGTAGTCAGAAAGAGGTGACAGTGCAGACTGAGTGCTCCTTCCCAGCTCTGCACAACACTACAGCTGTAAACCCCGTTCCCAGGAAGGAAGGGAACCCAGCCCAGCCTGCACAGCTTGGGAAACCCTCGCTCTGGTCTGTGGAAAGGTGGCTCCACGCCAAGCTTCTCCCCTCACAGTCCCAGCTCTTGCAGGCAAAGAAACACACCACAAAGGGTACTGACTTGTTGAGATGCTCGTAACAGGGCTCACAGACTCTCACTTCCTTCTCAATCCCAAACTTGGGGATGGTGGAATACTTGGAGGAGCATTTGCCACAGAAGATCTGCCCGCAGGCCCTGCAATGATGCTGCAAAGGACAGGAGACATCAATACAATTGCAAGATGCAACTTCACCATTAGACAACCTCACTCAGACGCTCCTGACACTTCCCTGCCAGTGGCCAGGGAACGCAGTCAAGCCCTGACACTTCCACGCAGGCTCAGGGAGTCCTGTGGGTCCAGGGGGCTGCGCAGGACCAGGGAACCCAGAGGGGCAGGAGCAGCACCCACCTTCCGCGTCACAACACCAAACTGCACTCGACATCTGTGACACTCCTCAGCATCGACCCAGTCTGGAGCCTGTTGGGGTTAAGGAAACTCGTGTAAGGAGGGGAGGAGTGCCTCAAGGGGAGTGTCTCCGCAGAGCCCTTCAGGAGCTCCTACTGCTAACCAAGGCATTCTCATGAATGGGGGAGACTGGAAGCATTTGCATCTCAGTGGGAAATACTAATCCCCACAAGTTATCTCCTCTCATGTCACTAGAGACTGTGGTGCTTTCCCAGTCAGCAAGAGATTTTCTAGGAACGTGTCTGCACAGCAATCATGTTAGCAATGCCCTGCTGCCATGTTCAGACTGCCATGCTGCTGGAAGGCCACCGAGTAGGGTAAGATGAGACTAACTCCCTGTCCTGGTCAAGTCTCCCCTCCCTCCGGTAGTTTTAGGCTAAATCACTGTACGCCACCCCAGAACTGCCTGCGTATGCACCCAGCAAGGTCTCTAATCTGAGTGAAATGCAGGAATGAAAGAACTGAAGGGTTAGTAGGAAGGGGACAGGAGAGCAAGGTCTGTCCTGCAGTGCCAACTCCCTCCCCGCCAGCAGAGCTCACCCTTTCTGCAGCAAACATGGCATCGCTCTCTTTGAACTCCGGGAACACGTGACCTGCGGGAGAAGCGACAGAGTCCCATTGTGAAAGGGCTCCTGCGCACAGGGAGGCCATGGCGCCTACAGCCTCGTGCCATAGGTCCCAGCCACGCGTCAGATCCAGCTCAGCACGTCTGCCCTGACCATTATCTTACTCTGACACAACTAACAGCAATCTTCCTCCTGCAGGAGGCCAGAGGGCAATGCTCCCACAGCACTTGTTGCTGTCTGCGAAGTATGGGGCTCTCAGCCACGCTCTCAAAACGCGCAGGACAATCCCCTATTGGTTTCCCTTATACACCTGTAAGGGACATCAGGGCCCTTTGGATAAGGCTTATTGCTCAAGACCTTGAACTCAGCATGGGGAGAAAAAAGCAGCCCACTGTGTGGGCAGACAGGGCTTCGAGTCTCACCCCTTGACTGGCAAGAGTGTGGCAACGCCCCCTTGGCGGGGGACCAGGATCTCCAGGCTTTGCCACTGCCTGCGGAGGTTCTGGTGCACAGAAAGAGGCAGAGACAGCAACGCGTCCCTTCCCTCACAGGGAATGCTGCCATGCCCGGGACAAGAGAGAAAGTGCCATACTGACACTCTGTCAGAAAGCAGGAGCCTGGACCCATCCTGGAGGTACTAACGAAAGCCTGGGAGGAAGGAACCACCCCACTATAAATCCCTTCCCAGAGGACACGCTGACTTGCTGCCAGTTTCCCAAAGAACCTTCGCAGCTCCTGCTTTTCAGGTCTCACTGCCAACCCTTAGCTGCTCGCTGGGCTGGAGGCCCAGAGCAAGGCAGCCCCTGATCCTGGGATGATGGAGCTGTCCTCTCTGCAGTGGGATTCAGTCACTCCAAGGGGTTCACTGGGTATCAGGCACCAAGAAAAAGCTCAGTATTGCAAATCCAGATTTTGCTAACACCAGGCAGGGTCCTGACACCCATTCCTTCTCCTGCAGTGCTCCTCCAGAGCAGAGCTGCTTGGCCAATTGTCCACCCACCTTTGCCCACAGAATCCTCACCTTCAACCTTCATTATCTGATAGGTGTCCTGCACCACCTTGTACTTGGGCTCATTGCGGAAGGCGTGAGCCCAGGCCTGGATAAGGTACAGGATCTTACTGCGGACACTTGTCTCCACTTGCCTCTGCACAGAAAGGGAGGAGGAAAAAAAAAAAATCTGAGAAAAAGACTCTGAAACCCAAAGGATGGCGTGAATCCCCCAGAAGAGAAGCCAGAAATACCATTCATGGAAAGAGAGACTTTAGAGTACTTGTGCAAGGTAAGAGCTGTCAGAAAGCTGCAATAAGGACAATTCACAGCAAGGACTACATAATCCTTCAGCTTCCCCACTTCTCCCCTCCAGCACAAACAAGAAAATGTCCTTCAGAGCAGCACGGACCAACTCGAAAAGGGGTGCAGTTACGATGCTTTGAGAAAATACCTATAGAGACTCACACAGTTGCTCCCTGAGGCAGGCACAAGCACTGGCCTGCCCAACATCTCACAAGAGTTGCTCATCCCGCACTCAGAAAATTGCGGGACCTGCAGCTACGCAGCTGGGCAGAACAGCACAGTGCCTCACCGGAGCGCTGACAGGGCACCACAAGCTCACAGCTACAGCTGGAGGGCATCTGGAGGGTGGTGGTGTCAGGCTGTCAGCACCTCCAGCCCCGAGACTCCTGCCCAGGAATACCCAAAGCTACCTCGGGATGTGACGCAGCGAGGACAGCTGGGAAGCCTGCCCTTTGGAGGCAGGGAAGGTTGTATCACAGTTCAAGGAGCCGGAGGAAACTTGGCAAGCCTGTTCCTATCCCAGCCAGCCTCCGAGAGCAGCCCTGTCATCAGCTGACCAAGTCATCACGCATTCACATGACCGGCTGCTCCAGAAATCCCCGAGAAGCAGAGGAGCATTGTCAAGCTCCTGTTTCAGCCGGGAGCTTGGCCCACACAGTGTGACTTACTGACAATTCCTGGAGCTCCAAACTTCTAGAAAATTTGGCAAAATCCTGCATTCCACACATGTCACAGCCCTGAACCTCATCAGAACGAAGACCATTTTACCAGCATTGGGCATTCACAAGCAGTAAAGTTCCAAGGGTCGGAGGAGAACGGGTCTGCAGCAGTTATGAAACTACCGAGGCAGACACAGACTGCAGAGAACCACAAAATCTCTTGATCTGATCTCCTCAGCGCTCAGAGTGGCCGTCACATTGCGGCAGTACTCCTATCTCAGCAGGAGATCCTGTATGGAGACTGAGTCAGCCCTAACAGGAAGGTGACAGGAGAGAGACACCCCGCTACCGTGTGTGAGATGACAGGACTCGTACAGCTCATTCACCAAATATCTGGGTCATCCGGTCATCTATTTCTGGCAGAAGACAGAGGCTGTAAGGAAGGAACAGCACTACTCTAACTAGCTCTTGTCTGGGCGTTGCTGATCTGGGGCTGGGAGCTGGAGACAGAAGTTCCCATTTCCACTTCACTTGTGGAAGGCTCCAGTCCAAGGGCACACGGAGCTCCTGCAGGCATCACATTGTATCAAATTGGCAAGTGATAGCTTGTCAGTGGAAACAGCCAGGTCTAGATCCTGGAAAGCTCCTCAAACAATTCCACAGGCTAATGAAATGGCCATGATAAAGAGGAAGCTTCTGCCAGTTTTTACCTTGCTCCTTACCTTCCTCCATGTCTCATACTGTACTGCAGGAGGGAATTCACCTCACCCAGGAGCGTCTAGGCCTTTGCAGCATATTCCTACCCCACTTCATGGAATAGCCAGACATTACCTTTGCTTTCACGACATCTTCTCTCCCTAGCAGGCACCCCTTAGCTCCCTACACATCCCTTCACATCACGCAATACAGTTTGCTCTTTTCTAAAATGCATTTCCAAACAGTTTCCCTTCTGTTCCTTACACAAAGGGAATGAAAGAGAGGATGTGCACATTTTCTCCTTCTGCTGCTTCTCTTACAAGCTCTTTCAAAAACAATAGTAAAATAAGATACATTTACCTTGAGTATTTCCTTCAGTTCCTCCATAGTCTGTTTATTGGCCACCTCGTCATGGACCGTTTGGCCACAGTTTTTAACCACCGACTCCATGACCTGCGAGGACAAAGGACAATATTAGCCTGCCGCTTTCTTCCTTCTCTGCGGCCCGTGACAAGTCCCAGCACACATTACAGGTTACTGCAGGCAGCGCACCAAGACGGGGGCACTATTTAAGCAACAAGTAGCATTAGGGCAGTGTCAGTCAAGCCAGAGAAATCCACACCACTGCGCTGGAGAGTCAGCTACGCTTCAACCACACAGCAGCCTTTGTACTTCTGCTACTTAGAGACAGACCCCCAGGGACAGTATCTCAAGTTCCAGCTCTGTCTGTTTCTAAGTCGGAAACTGAATTAAAGAACAAAACCCACAGCCTCCCGATCAGTCATGAAACCTCTGTGCTAGAGCCAGGAGAAGGCAAACTCCAAGCCGTGACTCCACCACTCTCGGGGCAGGGCAGGGAACGCTGCGCAGACTGCGCAGCCCAGGAGGCAGGCTTATAAAAGCCGGGAAGCTCCCTGGCCTGCGAGCTGGACCCCTGCAGTGCTCGCGGTTTGGGCTGACGTTACCTCCAGTGCGTAGAGCGCCACGTGGGGATTCTTGTCATTGACTTTCTTCTTGATAGCATTGACAGCATATTTTGCTCTGGATAAGGAAAGACAGTACACATCCTCAGGTAATCAAGAATCCGAGGGGAGATGCCACCTGCTGCTGATAACCTGCTAAGCCCCACCCTAGCACAAGGGTGCAGTTAGCTCGTGGTCTACGCAATTCCCCCGAGGCAAACTGGGAAGAGAAGGAATAAGCACATTCAAGCTTGAGTTTCCCTGAGGATTTCAGACCAGAGGTGACCCGCACCTCCTGAGGGCAGGGAAGCGCCGCAGCACATCAGGGCGCGCTGCCTTTCCAACGCTTTTCTGAAAGGGGATAACAAGACGCCTGCTACCGCAGGCTGACAGGTCCCAGACCCTAGCGCTTCACCTTGCGAAGACAAGGAGAGCTGCGCTTATAGCGCATCCGAACGCCAACGAGCACTTACTGGGTATCTCCCTGACGGATCATGTCACAGATCTGCAGGATGGATTCCCAGTCCGTCTCCAGCAGAAGCTGGCTCGTAGCTTTATCTGCAAGGAATAAACCCATTAGGCTGCTTCAGGCGGCTCTGTTTATCTCGGCCCTGCTCCGCCACCGCTGAGGCGTTTGCAGGGAAGCTGCCCCGGCGGCCGGCGATGCCCCAGACCCGAGCCCTCAAGGGTAAAAATCCTGATTTTTCCCGGAACGCGCCAGCTCTTCCCCTTCGGACGCCCCGGGGCGCTCGGTAACCTCGGCCCCGCCGCCCCAGCCCGGGCCCGCGGCCCCGGGCCCGCCCCGGCTCCCGAGGCCGAGCGGCGCGTCCCCCTGCCCGGCCCCCGCGCCGAGGGGAGACCGCGACCGGTACCGAGGAGCCGCTCGAAGGTGCCGCCGCCGCGCCCCATCGCGTCCCCCTGCCGCCGCCGGCCTGGCCCGGTTTTGCCCCACCGCCCCTCCGCGGGCGCTTCCGCTTCCGGCTTCCGGTAGGGGCGGGGCTGCTTCCGGCGGGGCGGGGCGGGGCGGGGCGGGATGGCGGGCGCGGGGCGGCCCGGGTGCACGTGCCTGCTGCTGGGGGCGGCGGGCGGCGGGAAGAGCCTGCTGGCCAGGCGGCTGCGTCATATCCGGCGGGGACCGGGACCGGGGGGGGTACCGGGGGGACGGGGGGGAGCACCGGGGGGACCGGGGCGGGGGTCCCGAGCGGGCAGCGGGCCGCGGCCGTGTCCCCGTCCCCTCCCCGAGCGCCGTTGTGTCCTTAACCCGCGGCACAGCTGAGCGCCGAGGAGGGGACCACGGAGCTGGGCGAGCCCCCGGCCACGCTGCCCACGGTAGGCAGGGCACGGCGGGGACCGCGGACCGGCCACGGCCCCGGTACGGCCGAGGGGCTCCGGTACGCGGGCGCGGCCGTACCCAGCCGAGCCGCCTGTCCCGGCAGGTGGGCACCAACCTGACCGACCTGCGGCTGCCGCGGAGGGTGACGGTCCGGGAGCTGGGCGGCTGCATGGGCCCCATCTGGCCCAGCTACTACGGCGAGTGCAGCGCTCTCCTGGTGAGCGGCAACGGCGGCACCGGGAGCCCCGCGCTGGCAGGGTGACGGCAGCGGCCAAGCGGGGACCCCGTCCCAAGCCCTGGCCCCGAGGGACGGACCCGGGCGCAGGGAGAGGGGCTCCCCGTGGCTGGGGTTCGGCGCTGGCCCCCACTCCGCTGCGGGGAGTCTGGCCCCTCGGTTTTGCCCCGGTTGGGTGATTTTCATCCTCCGCACCCTGATCTGGCCCAGCCCGGGGCCGCCCTCGGGCACGCCCACACCGCCACTTTCCCGTCTTCTCCTCCAGTTCGTGGTCGACGCCGCCAACCCCACCCAGGTCTCCTCGTCCTGCGTCCAGCTGCTGTCCGTCCTCTCCGCAGAGCAGCTCGCCTCTGTGCCCGTGCTCATCCTCTTCAATAAGATGTGAGGAGGGGGGGGTCCGCTCAGAGGGTGGGGGTGTGTGGGGACACGCTGAGGGCCTGCAGTGGCTCCTGCGTCCCTTCCATCGGGTGACACCTGAGGAAGCCTGACGCGTCCCGGGGGGCAGCAGCCACGCTTTGCCGCGCTCTCTGGGCCTGCGGAGACCCCCAAGCCGGGGGTTGAGCCAGGCAGGAGAGCCGTCACGATGGGCTAACGCATGCCCCCTCTGTCCCCGGCTGCAGTGACCTGCCCTGCTACATGTCGCTGGTGGAGATGAAGTCGCTATTCCGCATGCAGGACATCGTCTCCTGCGCCACGCAGCCCATCACGATGCTGGAGACCAGCGCCCGCGATGGCACCGGCCTGGCCGACGTCCTGCAGTGGCTTCGGGCCACCCTCGGAGACCCTCGCTGACCCCGACCCTGCCTGGGTGCCTGCGGCAGCCCAGGCGAATCCTGTCACCAAAGGAGGCGGCCAGCGAGCACCTGCCCTGCGTGGGGCTGGGCGCAGGGCCCAGGACGATGCCGCGGGCTGGTGGTGGAAGGACTCCTGTGGGACGTTACAGTAAAACCTCCACTTTACTGTCCAGGCTCGTGGCTGCCCTGTGCTCGGGTGCAAACCCCAGCCTTTCGGGGAAGGGATGCGCAGGAGCCTCAGAAGCCAGACCGTACCGGCACGGGGCCACGCTGGCACCTCTGGGCGCAGGAGCGGTGGTTGCGGTGCTCACAGGCAGCGGGGCTGAGGGGTGCGGCGGCAGTGCCTGGGCTGGGTTAAGCAGGGCAGGGGCTGGTAATGCCTCTGGGGCTGGAGGCTGTGTGGGGCTCCTGCTGGCAACTTTGGCCCTGTGGGCCTAGTAGGGTGACCTGGGGGGGACACGTGGAAAGACTGCGGGGACCTGGGTGGGTGTTGGGAGCCGGGGCAGGCCGAGGCGCAGGGATGCCTCAGTTGGGGATGTCACAAGCTGCAGCAAGGGCCAGCCCACGGCTGCTCTCCAGCACTCACTCGGGCTCAGAGAGCGGCTGGGTCTGTGCAGAGAACGTGTCCCACGCCTGCACCGATAACCCACGTCTGTGCCTGCACCGATAACCTATCCTGTGCCTGCGCCGACAGCCCAGCCCGGCCCAGCTGAGCAGGCAGCTGCGTCACCCGGCGGCGCGAGTGCCAAGTCACGGGGGTACTTGTGGCTGCCTGGGCCTGGCACACACCGCGGCACAACCCTCTCTGGGTCTGTCGGTGCCGTGCCACAGGGGCAGCTGGCTTTCCAGGGCCAGGGGCTGCCGCCAGCGTGCTGTGGTGGAAAGTGGCTCTCAGGGCTGGGGCCGCAGACACTGCGCTGCGATGGCGAGTGGCTTCAGGGGCTGGGGACACCACACCGTGGTGGCGAGTGGCTCCTGGGGCCATACGCAATGAGGCGGCAGTGGTCCTTGCTCCTGCGGTGCAGGCTGAGCTGGGCTCTTCCCGGGGCAGCCGGTGGGCAGGCAGGCGGTGCTGAGGAGCCCGAGTACACCCTGCCATGGCTGCTGAGTCACCACCCCTAATAAACGCTGATGCTAACGCACCAAACCCACTTGCCTGCTTCCAACCCAACAGGTCCAGACACAGGCTGGGAGCCCTCCTGCACAGCTAAGCTTTAATGGGCCAGGTCAGCCTGCGGCTGGGGAGCCAGAGCCTTCGGGTTCCTCAGCCCAGCCCAGCGCTTGGCACCATGGTGGTGTTCCTGGGTCCATCCTGCCGGCAGGCACAGTGTTCCCGCAGGGCTGCCTGGCCCGGTAGCTAGGGGCCCAGGTGGCCTTGTTCCTGGGGAAGGTGTTGGCCAGCTGCTCTCCTCCTGGCGAGCCAGACATGGGGCTGGAGCTGGGTCGGTGCCGGGCAGCTCCTGGCTCCAGCCTCACTACTTCTGGGCAGTGCAAAGGGGGCTGCAGGTTCTCTACAGCTAGAAAGCTTCGCTGTCTCCGAAGGCTTCTGAAAACAGCCCAAAGTTTTTCTCCAGGCTGGATGGGGCATTTACAGTTGTTCTCTTCTAACAGTAACCGCCCACAGAGAAGGGCTCTGGTGGCAAGCCAGTCCCATGTGGAGCTGTGCCCTGGGACATGACGGCAGTCCTGGCCCTGGTCCTGCTGCGTCTGCCGTATCCCCAGCAGCTCCAGGCAGTGGGAGCACCCACGTCCCCGTGCCGCAGCATCCCCGCAGAGCTGCCAGACGATGTGTCCCAGTGGGTCCTTGGCCACTGCAACCCGGAGGAGAGGATCTTCCCCAGCACCCCACAGCCCCGCTGCTTCCAGTGCCAGGCTGCGATGGCTCAGAAAAAGGGCTGGATCCAGTGCCTCACTGTGAGCAGAGTCCTGTCCTGCTCCTTCCTGGGGAGTGTGACACTAAGAGGAGAGAGACAGTCCCTGAGAGTCTGCTGCTGAGGGCAGAGAGCACTGCCCCATGCTGAAAGCAGAGAGGAGGCTCTCTAAGGGTCCCCGTCCCTCTCCTGTTCCCTGTCCCAGTCCCCTTCCCTGTCCCTGTGCTGGCTCTGCTGGCAGCCGGTGCTGTCCCTGGACTGCAGCAGCACCAGGGATCCAGCACCCCCTGGCACAGGCTGGATACCGGGGCAGCCCAGCAGCCCGGGTGTCTCCCCAGCGCGCTCAGCCCTGTGTCCCCAGCCGCCAGCTGAGCCGGGTACGCTGCTGCCTGTGCCAGCAGAGCGAGGGGAAACACCTCTGGGAAAGGCTGGCTCGCCCCATCGTCTCCTGCACTTTCCCGCTCCCCGGCAAGCAGCACTCTGACGCAGCTGGGTTGGCCCTGGCACTGCCGCGCTGTCATGCTCCAGCACGGAGCAGAGGAATGTCCACGTGCCCGGCTGAGCTCCGAGCACCCTGGCAGCCCCATCTCCCCTTCATGCAAGCCTCACCTGGGACTCAGGCACGTCTCTCTCTCTGCTCATAAACGGAGTGAAGCTTCTGAATGAGAAATATTTTATCTTTCCCTTCCTGCAACAGCAGAGACATTGCAGTGAGCAGCCGCGGGATGGGCTCTTACATGTCCAAGGCGGCAGCGTTGTTGGGGCTAGAGCCCGAACCTGGCAGTCCTGGGGCTGCACCAGGGCGTGGAGCAGCCGGGACTGCCGGGACTGGCCAGGGGCAGCACACAGAGTTCACGCACGTTGGCAATCTGCTCCTTCAGCAGGCAGATGATCCTCCGCTGGCCTCTCACCACCTGGATGTTGAAGTAGATCATGGCTCTGCAATGACAAGCAGGACAGGACAGTGGCAGCTGGAGGACGCTGCGTTCCTGGCACTGGGCTGGGGCGCAGGGCTCTGGAGTGACACCCCAGCTCCCAGCCCCCTGCTCAGGGCTGTGACAACAGGACCCTCAAAGTGTGGGCCCAGGGTTCAGCCTTGGGCTCGGGTCCCTACTCACAGCAGGACCCCGGACATGAAGAACAGGAGGAAGGTGTTCTCCACCACGTGCTGGTGGACCCAGGCGAACCAGGTGATATTCGGGTTGGACTTCTCCAGCACTTTCACCCAGGTCTTCCCTGACTTGTAGATGGTTTCCAGCCCCTGGAAGGGACCACAGGTTTCTGATGGCCGCACCCTGAGCAGACAGAGCAACGGGGTCAGTCAGAGCAATAGGCAGCCCAGCCGGCCACTACCCCCAGCCCAGAGCACTGCCCAGCCTCAGATGTCCAGCCCCCCAGGGGCCAAGCCTCATCTGCCCCAGCCATCCCCAGTGGCTGGACAAGGGGGTCTTCATCCCCTTGTCCTGCCTCAGGAACAGCTGGGAACAGCTGGGAGAAGTGGGCACAGGCCAACCGCTGCTACGCTCTGTGCAATGGCCAGCAGCTGGGCAGCACCTCCCTGCCTGGGGCAGCATCACACAGCCCTGCGCTGGGCGCACTGCGCTCTGCATGCTGTCAGGGCCAGGGAGGCACGGGCTCCCTGAGTCCCTCTCCTTCGCCAGGCAGCTGGCTGTTCTGCGCCCCGAGCCGTGGTCCGGTGGGTACTCACGACCAGATGGTGTAGGAGAGGAAGATGGCTGCACCCAGGAAGGACGGGAAGCACAGCAGGGTGATGAAGACGGTGCTCATGTGAGATGCTTGCCAGGGCTTGCTGGGGGACTGGCAGTTCTGCATCAGGCTGGTCTGCAGGCAGGGAGCAGAGTCCTGCATGCTGCCGTCTCCTGGGAAGTGGCCCCAGGAGTGCACACAGGACAGCTGCCCCCACGCCGCCATCCCTCCCATCTGCCGGGAGCTGAGTGAGCTCAAGGACACCCTGTCCCCAGCAACACCTCCTCCCTCCCACAAGGACAGTGCTGCTCACTGCATGGTGCAGCACCTCTGCTGCGTGCTACTCTGGCAGGGCATAGCATCACCGCAGGGCTGCCCATCGTGGGGACGCATGGGGAGCTGCGGGGCGGGGGATCAGCTCACACCTTTTTGATATAGAACAGCAGCAGCAGCTTCAGTATCTGCATGGCCGGCAGGAGCGGTGCGAAGAGAACGCCCAACCTGGGAGAGAGAGAGGGAAGATAAGCTTGTCCCAGGTCTGGGCCCCATGGGAGCTGCTGGTGGGCAGAGCTGTGGGCAGCAGCAGGGCACCATCGCCAGCTGCGGTTGGGCTTTCATAAAGCAAAGAGCAAGCACACGACCCCCCGTGCCAGCTTTGCTGGGCAGCCTGGGCTGGGATCTCGCCGACCCCCGGGGCGGCTGTAGCCTTTGTGGCTCCCAGATGCGTTGCGAGTGGGAATGCAGCGGCGCATGTGTGGATCCCCTTCTTGGGCAGGGGACTGTGAGCCTGGGGGATGCAGAAAGGTGGGGGGTGGCAAAGTAAGGGCCTGAGCAGCTGAGCGGACGGGCTGGAGGGGAGCAGGTCTCCTGGAGCAGCGAGTGCCATTATGGTGCCTGCTCCTTCCCCAGAGTTCTGGAGGGGACCAGCTGGGCAGGGGACACTGGACCGGTCCTGGGATGCTCTGCTGCTGATCCCCCAGTGGCTCTCACCCCATTGCCAAAGCCAGACCTCCCGGGTGAGTGTGTGGGTTGTGGCTGTAAGGTGCTGGCACCAGGAGCTGTGACTGCCAGTCTGCCCGTCTCCCTCGTCCCACCCATGCAGGGCTGGGGGGGTCTCCCACACCACGCTCAGTAAAACATGTGCAGGTCCCCATGCCTGGTCCCTGCCAGCTGCGGGGCTCACAGGGAACCACAAGGCGTTCGCCAGCAGAGCCACGCCAGGCAAGACAGCATCTCACCAGGTCAGGGTCTGCCCGTAGATCAGCTCCAGCACGTTTCGGGCGATGTCATACTCGGGCTTCTGCTTCCTCTTCAGCTTCTTCTCCAAGATCAGCCTGGGAAGGAGCGGAGCTCTGCTCCCACACTGCCACTGCGGGGGACGCTCGGCAACCCACATTCCCCCTCGTAGTGGCAGAGCCTGGGTGCACCAGGGCAGCACCGACCGGGCAGCAGAGAGCCGGGGCTGTGCCGGGGATGCCACGCCAGCAGGGGGGACCCCTCCCAGGACATGTTACCTCCAGACCAGCTCCCCAAAGAGCGTGTCCAGCAGGCTGAATATGAAGTCCATCACCACGAAGCGATACAGGTCCTGCCCCACACATGTCTCCCAGCACTGGGGAGACAAGCAAAGGTGGCATCAGGCATGCAACGAGGCCTCTCCTCCCCCACGGCTTCTCCATGGTCCCCATGGAGTGTGAGGGGCTGTGGGACCTTTTCCGCCCCTGCACCCCCTTCCCCAGCCACCCTGTGTTTGGGGTGCCCCTGTCTGGCTGTCACCCCCCTCTCCCTGGCAAAGGAGCCGATGCTGCCTGCAGTGCCGTCTGGCAGACCCCGTGCTGCCAGACCCCTGCCCCTGCTGGTGCTGGGACCGGAGCCTTGGCTTTGCTCCATGCTCCCTGAGCAAGGGACAGTCCGGATGGCATGGCCCAGCCGGCTCACACAGGTGCCACGTACTCCTCGCATGGATCCACACAGAGTGCAGCCCTGCACGACCCTGGGGTGACAGCACTGACCTCCTCTGTCGAGCAGACAACTCTCCGGCTGAGCCACTGGTAGCAGAGCAGGCCAAGGACCACCATCTTCAGAATGAGGTTCCTGGGGAGCGGGAGCAGGGCCGGGAGCCCCTAAGCCCTGAGGACGGATGGACCGAGCCCCGCAGACGGGGTGCCCGGCCCCAAATCCTCCCCCAACACCGCAGGTGGGGTGCAGGACACTCTCCCTGCCCCAGCCCCAGCCAGCCTACCTGCAGATCGCCACGTAGACCTCTGCCACAGGGGAGTCGTGCTTCTCCCACATTGCCAGCAAGTTGTACAGGTGGGGCATCAGCGTGTTGAGGAGGGACACCACGAGGGGCAGGACCAGCAGGATGGCTTCCTGCTGCCACTTGCTGCTGCCTGGGGCTTGGTAGTCTTGCTGAACCTGGCGAGTGGGTACCAGGGTAAGCGCATGGCTGCCAGCAGCCCAGCACCCTCGGAGAGGGCAGCAAATGCTGACGCCAGGAGGGAAGCTGCAATGAGGCTGCCCCTGCCTCCCAGGGCTGCTCTGGCCTCCCTCCCCAGTACCTCAGCCCTGGCCCCCCCAACACCAGGGCAGGAGATCCCACGGTGAGGGGCAGCACTCACCGTGTGCATGTGCTCTGAGAAGTAGTGCACAGCCAGCACGCAGCCCAGCACCGTGCTCAGTGAGAGGACCCAGGCCAGGAGAAGCACAGTGGTGTGCCCCAGGCGCTGGCAGAAGCTCAGGGAGCGGGAGCGGGACCGCTGTTCCGCGAGCAGCTCCTGGAAGAGAGCAGTGCCAGTGCTGCTGAACATGCTCTGGGTCTGGGTCTGGAGCAAGGGTTTGTCCTGCTGCACTGAGGTGGAACCCAGAGGGCTGATGGACAAAGTGCTGGTGCAGGGTCAGGCGGTGTTTGCAGCTGCAGGGCTCCCCTGTGCAGCAGGTAGGAGAGGGGCGCTGAGCCCCGGGTCTGGAGCAGCCCCCGTGAACGCCTTCGCCTGCCCACTGCAGGGCGCAGGGCATGCAGGGGCCAGCTCCAGCCCAGCTCCTCACCTTCAGCTGGGTGCAGATGTTCTCACACTGCAGCTTCACTGAGCGCCTCTGAATCACCTTGAAGTCCCAGGCACAGAAGACTTTGACGGCCAGGTCCCCCGCAGAGCTGCCCACGCGGTAGCTCTCCCCAAAGGAGCGGGACATGCTGCAGTGAAGGGGAGGGCGTCAGGGCATCAGGGCTGGGCAGTGAGGGGAAGGCTGGCAGTGCCGGAGGCGCTGCCGACCCACCTGTACACCAGCAGGACGCAGGTGATGAGGAAGGAGACCCCAACGCTGAACACGTAGGCCAGCGGCATGTTGTATGGGAGCAGCGGGGCTGCGAGGGGGCACGCGCTGCCGTTGGGGCTGGAGGCGCAGGGGTCGTTGAGGGTGATGTTGCTGTAGTAGCCGTAGTACAGCAGCGAGTGAGTGAAGTAGCCCTGTGGGAAAGTGCGTGATGGGGCCCATGGTGATCTCGCTGGTGCCCACAGCTCCCTGCCCAGCCTGGCTCAACTGTGCCAGCTCACAGGGGCACAGAGCCCTGGGCCAGGGCAGCACCAGGCACCCCATTCTGCACCCACAGCACTGGTGGTCCCAGGGTCCCGGCTGTGCGAGGGCAGGGTCTGGGGCATCATCATGGCAGGGGATGCAGGGCAGGGACTGGGGCATTGCTGTGGCAGGGATGCAGGGATGCAGGGCAGGGACTGGGGCATTGCTGTGGCAGGGACTGGGGCATTGCTGTGGCAGGGACTGGGGCATTGCTGTGGCAGGGATGCAGGGATGCAGGGCAGGGACTGGGGCATTGCTGTGGCGGTGATGCAGGGTTGGGCCCCAGACTTAGAGCAGCTCCTGGCCCAGGGATGTGCTGGCACTGGTGTGCTGGCAGTGCTTACCGCTCCCGTGAGGAGCTCGAGGCCGGTGAAGGGCTGGGGGCTGGCCGAGGCAGGGGGATACGCAGCCTGCAGGGCCACCACGAAGACAAGGAGGATGAGGAATGAGAAGATGTTGAACACGAGGAGTGTCTTGAGGAAGAGGAAGTAGGAGAGGACGCTGGAGCCGAAGCGGCCGCCGATCTGCTTCAGGGCATAGTGCCAGGGCTGCGCAGCGGGGAGCAGGGAGAGGAGCCTGTACCAGAGGTCCCGGCAGCCCTGGGGAGAGGAAGCCTGTGGAGAGCACCGGGGCCGGAGCCTGTACCAGAGCCCCCAACAGCTGCTGTACAGACCCGCACCCCAGACTTACGAGGACGATGTAGTCCTTGGACCATTCGCAGGGAGAGGAGGGGGCCCGGTGCAGGGTGTGCTGCCTCAGGGGGGCCCTCTGCCTGATCAGCTCCTGCCTGCCCAGCAGAGAGGGATGTCAGAGAGTGGCACAGGCCCTGGGATAGCTCCGGCTGTGGGGGCCCTGCCTGGCCGGGGTTGGCGGGAGAGGACCTACCGGAGGATGCATTTCTCTGCCAGGCTGAGGGGCATGGTGAGCAGCATGTGGCTGCGCTGGCTGGGCAAGAGGCTCAGCAGTTCCTTCACCAGCAGGCTCCGCTTGTCTGGGGGCACAAGGGGCTCAGTGGGGTGCGGCTGGCCAGGACACGGCGTGCCCATCCTGAACCCAGCAAGGGGACAGTGCCCAGCACCGCCTGCCCCCACTCCCAGCGGACCCTCACCTTCCAGCGTGGCCCTGGCGGGGTCAGTCTCCAGGTCGTACTGCCGCAGGCTGGGCCGCGCCGCACGGCAGAGCTGCTGTAGGGGTGGGCGGCTGCTCCGGCGCCGCAGCCGGGCCGTGCGGTTGTAGTACTGGGAGATGATGGCCCCACGGCTGCGCCCTGCGGGCGAGAGCAGGGCAAGGGGGTAGGCAGCCAGCTGGCCATCAGAGAGCAGGGCAGATGGGAGAGCTCTGCCAAGGGGCTCCTGGGCCTGCAGAAGGGGGGGAGGGTGGGCAGCACCTACCGATGGTGCGGCTGGGCATGCTGGCGAGGATCCGCAGGGAGGCGGAGGAGTAGCCAGGATGCTGCTCATCCTGCTCAGGCTCCGGCCAGGCTGTGGCACAGGCATCTAGGGGGACCAGGTGCTCTGGGAGAGGGAGGCCAGGACGCAGAGCGGTGAGAGCTGGAGCGCCCACGGCTCCAGTCCCTGTGGCCCCGCTGCCCTGCTCCAGCACTAAGGCCAGGCGGCTGCCCTGGTGTGTGCTCCCCCTGGAGCACCCCTTTCTCCGGGGATGCTCTCTATGTCCCCAAGGGCAGGTCTGCCCCGTTGCCTGCACTGGCAAAGGCATCAGCAGGTTCCTACAAATGCTTTGTCCGCAGCCTCAGCACGAGCCCTAGCTGGCCCAGGCAGGGTCTGGGATGGTAGATGGCCCTGGGCACACACGCTGTCCCCATCTCACCCCGGCTGTGGCTGCAGCACTTTACCTCTGCCCCTCGCCTGCATCTCCAGCTCCAGACCCGCCTCTACCAAGCTGCTCTGCTCCTGGATGAGCTGATGGAAGGAGGTGTGCAGGGCTCCTTCATTGTCCGGGCTCGGCTCCTGGCTGCAGGAACACAGACACGCTCACCTGGGGCTGGGCTGGGCACTGGGGCCCAGGGGATGGAGCCATGGAAAAGCCCTGGTGCCAGCCCAAAGCCTGGCTGTGCCGCCCTGTAGCATGGGCACCCGGTGCCTGCTGGGCACAAGGGCTACTCTCTCCCGCAGCAGGGACGCCAGCCTTGCACTGCTGGGGCTGCAGGATCCCGGGGACTGAGCGTGCGGGGACACGGCTCGGGCAGACGCAGGCAGCGGGAGGGCAGGCCCACACTCACCCATTGCTCTCGGTGTCCTCAGAGACGTGGAGGGCGAAGGAGGGCGACTGGGACATGCTGCTGGGGCCGAGCGGGTCCCTGTGGCACCGCGCTCCCTCCGACACGCCACCCTGCCACAGCGAGGGGACAGGCGTCAGCCGGCGTCCCACGGGCACCCACGGGCACCCCGACACCCACGGCTGCCCCGGGGCACGCGGGATCCCGCCTGCCCTTGGGACGGGGATGGAGTCGGAGCCGCTGCGTGTGCGGGCCTGGAGCAGGCGGGAGCTAAACCCGGGTCTAAACCCGGGACTAACAGCGGGGTCACCCCGTCTCGGCGGCCTAGCAGGCGGGGAGCTGCGGCGGGGGAAGGAAGGAAGGAAGGGCGGAGGGCGGATGGGGGAGGCGGCGCAGCCTCCGCCGAGCAGGTCCTGCCCGCCACTGGGGGGCTCGCACCGGTCCCGGCCCGGGGCTGCGCCGGAGGAGCCCGACAGCGCCGTCCCGGGGCCGGAGAGCGGCTCCGCCGCTGCCCCAGCGCCTTCTCCTTCCTCCCCTCCCTCTTCCCCCTCCACCGCCCTCAGGCTCCGCAGCTCTCCCCGGGCGGACTGAGGCTGCTCCGGACAGGCGGCGGCCCCGTCGGGGCTCCCGGCCACCCCGCCCGCACCCCCGGGCGCTGGGACCCGCCGCGCCCCGCTCCCGGCCCGGTCCCCCGGCAGCTCCCCCCCTCCGGTACCAGGAATCGACGGAAACGCGTCCCGGGGCTCCCGCCGCCTCCGCCCGCACCGGGCAAGCGCCGCGGCTCGGCGTGGGTGCGAAGGCGGCCCCGTCCCCCCGCGGGGAGGGCGGGGGAAGCACCGACCCTCCCATCCCCTCCCGTCCCATCCCGTCCCGTCCCATCCCAGACAGAGCACGTCGGGAGGCGCCGGGCGTTCACCCGCCGGCGAACCGCGGAGGGGCGGCCGGCACTGCCCCGTCCCACGGCTCTGGGGCCGCGGCACCCGGAGGGAGAGGGGCAGCGCCGGGGGCGTGGGGGGGTGCGGGACCCTCCGCCGCGGGCCGGGCGGCTGCGGGGCGCGGGGGCACCGGCGGGGCGCGGGGCTGGCGCTGCGCTCGGTGGCTGGGCGGGGGAGACCCGGTGCCGCCGGCCTGAGCGTGGCCCCGCTCCGCCCCGCTCCGCCCCGGCGGCAGGGGGGGGGGCCGCCCGGGCCGGCCCTCCCCGGGGCGGTGCCGCGCAGAAGCGGTGGGGAGCGCGGCGGGGGCTCCGGCGCGATGGAGGGCGGCGGCGGCGGCGGCGGCGCGTACGGGGCGGCCAAGGCCGGTGGTGCCTTCGACCTGGGCCGCTTCGTGCAGCAGCCGCAGGTCCTGGCGCGGATCGCCAGCGCGGTGAGTCGGGGCGGGACGGGACGGGACGGGGCCCCGCCGCGCCGGGAGAGCCCCGCCGGCTGCGGAAGGGCCCCGCGTCGGGCCGGCCCCGCGCCCCGGAGCCCGCACAGCCCGGCCTTCGCCTCCTCTTCCTCCCTCCCTCCCGGCCCGGCTTTCCCCTCCCTCCTGCCCGCTCCGGGCCCCCGCTGCCCGGCCTTCCCCGCCTCTCCCGGCCCGGCCTTCCCCTCCTCCTGCCCCAGCGCAGCCGCGGTGGCCGGCGCTCAGCCGAGCCCTGCCCGGTGCCCCCGGCCCGGCCGGGTGCAGGCAGCCCTGGAAGGGGCCCCGGTGCCGCCCGCCGGACACCCACTCCCGTCTCTGCAGATCTTCGCCCTGATCGTCTTCGCCTGCCTGGTCGGGGAGGGCTACACCAACCTGCCCAGCTCCCCCCAGCTCTTTTGCATCTTCAACCACAACGAGGACGCCTGCCGCTACGGCGTCGGCATTGGTGTCCTCGCCTTCCTCGCCTGTATCTTCTTCTTCATGGTGGACATCTACTTCCCCCAGATCAGCAACACCACCGACCGCAAGTACCTGGTCCTGGCAGATCTCGGCTTCTCAGGTACCGGTGGCCACGGGACAGGGCTGCGCCTTCTGCAGCTGCTACAATGGCTGCCCTTGTCCCGTGACGTGGCTGCCGGTGCCTGGCGAAGGGAGTCGCTCCCGCCTGGCACGCTGCCCACGGGCCACGCGCTGCCTGCTGAAAGTGCTCCAAGGAGCCGTGGGGAGCAGCATGCGGGCGGCTGCGCCAGGCTGGGCGCCTGCGCTGGCCTCCGGCCCCATCCCGATGGCAGCAGCCCGGTGGGAGCAGGGTCTGGCCTGGGGACCTGCCTGGGAGCAGCGGGACGCAGCCCCGGCCCCTCACGCCACCTTCCTCCCGCAGGTCTCTGGACGTTCCTGTGGTTTATTGGCTTTTGTTTCTTGACCAACCAGTGGGCCTGGACGCGGGCTGAGGACGTGCCAGTCGGGGCTGACTCGGCCCGTGCCGCCATCACCTTCAGCTTCTTCTCCATTTTCTCCTGGGTGAGTGAAGCCGTGGCGGAGCCCGGCCCTGCCCCGCTCAGGGGGGAGCGTGGAGGGGCTCCCCGGGCCACGCAGCCCTGACACCCCCGGCCCCCTTGTCTCTCTAGGGCCTCCTCGTCGCCTTCGCTTACAAGAGGTACAAAATGGGGGTGGAGGACTTTGCTCGCAGCTACGTCGACCCCACCCCGGAGGTGCCAGCTCCCTACTCCAGCTACCCCAACATCAGCCACGACAGCTACCAGCAGCCACCCTTCACCCACACAGCGGAAGCCCCGGAGGGTTACCAGCCCCCGCCGGTGTACTGAGCCTCTGCCCGGTGGCCCGGCAGGGACGACCATACCAGTGCAATTCTCTTCTGCGGGGTGGGAGGGGAGGGACGTGCGACTTGAAGTGGGAAGTTGGGGTGGGAGGGTGGCGGCTGCTTTGTGTGAAGGCCAGGGGGCCTGGGGCACAGGAGGGGCCTGGTCCCGGCGGTGGAGCTGAGCTCCTCGCCGCTGGGATCCAGAGTCTGGTGTGTGGTGGGTGATTCGCAACTGCTAAGCGCAGCCCCGCAGCTCCGGGGAGGGTGGGTGCGTGGGGCCGACCCCGGCGAGGCCGAGCGCCTGCCTGCGCTGTTGTGCCCTTGGGGAAGCGGCCGCGGGAGGAAGCAGAGGGGTGGGTGTGCGGTTTGCACCCCCCGGCCCTGGCCTGGCTGTGCCCTTGTGACTGCTGTCCTGGCACTGGTGCCTTTCCAGCCCTGCCGGCTGCGGCACCTCAAGTGCCGGCTCTCGCTGCTGTAGCACAGCTGGGCGGTGCGGTCCAGCTCCTGCCTGCCGCTGGCTTCCTGTGCCTTCGTCCCTCAGCTGCTGCTGGGTGAGCTTGATGCCAAAGCCCTGTCTTTTTTTGACTATAAACTCCCATGCTGTGCCTTCTCGCAGCCTGCACTAGAGCTGCCGGTGCTCAGATGATGTGGTTTGGGATCCATGGGAGCGGCGAGTGCTGGGCTCTCTCAGCAGGGCCGTGGCTGCTCCAGATGCCAGGGAAGGTCCTGGAGCGCTTTCCCTGCTGACTCAGTACTCGGCACCTCTCGCTTGCCTCCCACTAAGCACTGCCTCCGCAGAAGCGAGGCCGCCGTCCCGCGTCCTGCCCGCTGTTCCCTCGGCAGCGCCCTGCTCGCAGCCCTCGCTCCCGGCTGACCGAGGGTGCCGCTCCGGCGCCTGTGCAGGCTGGCTGTCTCAGGTTGTGTTTTCTGCTGCACCTGTTGTGAAGCTGTTCCCAGCAGCAGCGCGCGGTATGCGAGCTGTCGCTGCTGGGGCTGGTGTTCAAGTAGTTCTTTCTTTGTCACTGTAGAGATGAAATAAACTTTTTCACCTCGCCATCATGTGCCTTTCTTCTCTAGGGAAGCAAAACAGGGTTCCCCCTCTCTCCCCGAGGGCTGAGGTGGGGGGGCTCCAGGCAGGGAAGTGGCCGAGCAGCCCCAGCCAACTGCTGCACTGCAAACAGCACACTCATGCTAGTGCTATTTTTAGCCCTCCTCCTGCTCCTCGCAGTCTGTGTGGTAGAAGGTTTGAGCAGACAGCTCCACCACCACCCCTGCCACCAGCCCAGGCTGCTGCTGCGAGCAATCAGCCCGCACTGTTTGCACACTGTTCACTGCAGGGAAGCCTTTTCAGAGCAGTCTGGCATAAAACACACAGAGGCAATTTCATTAAGTTATTTATTAACCTAAACCAGTAGCAGTGCCACCTTCCCCGTCCCTGAGGGGAAAGGCCTGGCAATCAAGTGCTTGTGAGTACTACAACTGTCATCACTTCAAGTAATGCAGAGGGAGCAGGACTTTTCAGACAGCTCTTGTAACCTTCTAGGGAGGTGCCTCCGCTTAGCTGGAGCGTGTAGGCAAACAGAGAGCACTGCGTTTGCACGTGGAGATTGGGCCTGGCCAGAACCAAAAGCTACTGCTTGGAGCTTGTGAACACTGGCTTACGGGGAAAAGCACTTTTGCAAGGAGTAAGGAAAAAAAAAAAAAAAACACAAAACCCTTCCAGAAGACGAGTCAAGCAAAGGGGAAGAGGATCCTTCAATCGACTTATAGCAGAGGAAGAAGCAGTCTTGAGAGTTTTTGGAAGGCTCAGGAGGGAGTGGGATACATGACTAGAGTCAAGAACCATCCACTCAAAGCAGAAACCCTTTTCCAAGTAGCTGGATCTGCACAGAAACAGTAGCCCAAAGCTTTACAGATTAAGTCCTGAGCATCCAAACCCTTCACATGTAACCGAGCACTGAAGTGGCAGCACCAAACTTGGACCTGAGCAAAACCACCCCGATTTTGGAGAGGAGGCTCTTTCTGAAGTGAAGTCTCGTTCCTCCAAGAGGACTCTGTCTTAATACACGGACTACTACTAGACTACTGCTAGCCCTTTTAAAGTTCAAAAGCTAGGAAAAGCCTACTGTCAGGCTGTCAAGTCAAGCCTTCCTTTCCCCCCTCTTCTGTTTCAACAAAAATTTTCAAGACAGTTACAGCAAGTGAGCGTAACGGCAAACGGACGGGCCAGGCACAATCATTCAAAGGGACTGCTGAGGGCCAGGCTGCTGCTACGCGTGTCAGTTGAAAAGTTGTGCCACAGCTCTACGACAAGGAATGGGTTATCTCCTCAGACTGTGTCAAAAAAGGAAGTGGGTTTAAAATACTAAGTTACTGTACATTGTCTTAAGAAACCTGGAATTTAGCAACAGCGCACCAGAGATAAAGAAACAGTTGCGTTCACAGGCAAGTGAACCAGCCACCAGTGCCAGTCTGAACATAAGCAGGAGACCAGGAGAGCAGGCCAGAACTATGGCAAGCGACAGAAGCCCTGCAGCCTGGCTTGCTGTAACAGTTTTCCAGGACCTGTTTGTGTGGCAGAATCAGTAACTACACCTGTCTTCTTTCAGTGTTCTGAGAAAGGAACTCACTTTTAGTCAGGCTCCTGCTTCAGCTCCCCCCGGCATCAGGTCCAGTTGATCCTCCTCTTTCCTGGCGCTCGGTGCAGAGGAACAGCGGCTTGGCTTGGCAGGTAGAGCTAAGACACTTAACAGTTTTGCTAAAAGCAGGGGAAGCCAGATCTGGCGTCTGGGAGCCGCGGCATTTAGCTTCCTTCCTCTTGTTCTTCCCCATGCGGGAGCCCAGCAGTCAAGAAGCAAAGATCTTCCGGGAGGCAGCCACGTCCTGCTGCTTCACCCCCATGGGCACGTTCTCCTTGTTTTCCAACCCAGGCTGCTGAGGCCGCTTGCGGAAGTAGCAGGCTCGGCAGACGGAGTGGTACTTGTCTGCTCCTCCAATCACTTCAACCTGGCAAGAAAATTGGTAGAGTGACTCTGCAGAGCCCAGTTCCCCTGAGGAGATCCCTCTAGACTAGCAGGACTGGCCAGGTGAAGCTATAGAAGTGCTTTCCGTTCCAAGGGAACTCACCTCCCTCTCTGCTCCCAGCCTCTTTGTGTAGGAGGCTTCTCGGTAGCACTCCATGCACACGGCATTCAGCTTCACCACGCTCTCTGCCAGCGGCACCAGGTTCAGGATGCTCCCAAAGGCCTGTGCCAAGACAGCACAGGTTCTGTTGGATGGGTTCTACAAGGATCCCAAAGCAGCTGCTGTACTAAACAAAAGAGCCTTTTACCTTTCTCTGGAAGGTCCCATCAAGAGCAGCAACAATGACGGTTTTCCCAGCATTGGCCATCATCTCGCAGAACTCCACGATGTCTGGGAACTAGAGGAGGTACAGAAACAGCGTCAGGAGGAACAAGGGGCAGCGCTTCGCTCAGGATCCAGCGGCACATGCCCAGACAGCAGCACAGGGCACAAAGAAAATTAAAGCCCTGTTGCCTATCTCTGAAATAGACTCCAGGCCCACCATCTTCAGCCTGCAGGGACTAAGGGAAGGGAAGGGTTTGACTACACGAGCATAGTCCAGCAGGATCAACCTGCCCCAGGATATTTCTTCCCACCCCCTGCTGCAGAGGATTCAGACTTTCTTCGGCACAGGATGCTCTGAAGATTGCATCCTGCAGAGCTCCCCAGGACCTGCCCCAGCCATGCACTTACGAACTGGCCCTCGTCAATGCCGATGACCGCAGAGGCCAGTGCCTCCTGGTACACATCCTTGAGGAGGCAGGCTGGCAGGGCCTCCATGGTGTTCCTGCGGGGAAGGGCGAGGCGGTGAGCCGGGCGGCCCAGCTGCTGGGCCCACGGAGGTGCTCCTCCTGCCCCAGGGACTCACTTGTCATGCGTGGAGACGCCGGAGGTGCAGTAGCGCGTGTCCTTGGCGTACTTCACCAGCAGGCACTGGTACTGAGCGAGCTGGAACCGCCGCACCCGCCGCATGAGCTCCGTGCTGCAAGAGACGGCCGTCAGCGGGCCCCGGGCCCCGGCCTGCTCCCCGCCCCGCCATCCGCCCCGGGCCTACCTCTTCCCGGAGAACATGGGTCCGAAGATCACCTGGGGGCAGAACCGCGAGGGTCAGCGGGCGAGAGCGCAGCTTGGCGGGGGCACCGCGCCGGCAGCCCCCGGGCGCCGGCCTGGCCATCGCCCGGCCCAGCCCCGGCGGCCCCGGGAGCCCCGGCACCCCCGATGCTGGTTCAGCCCACGGCAGCCCCACGCCAGCCGGGCCTCGCCGTCGCCCGGGCATCCCCCCCCGCCGCCGGTACCGGCCCAGCCTCCGCTTCCCGCCTCCGGTACCGGCCCAGCCTCCGCATCCCCCCCCCCCCGCTACCGGCCCCGCGCCGCTGAGCGCCCACCCACCGCCGGTATCGGTGTCGGCCCGGCCCCGTACCTGGATCTGCCCGCGCTGGCGGCTGGGCGAGCCGGGGTGGACGCCGGGCACTGTCAGGCAGTTCATGGCTGCACCGGACGGACGGACGGACGGACGGACAGCCCGCGCGCGCGCCTCTCCGCTACGGCACGGCGCCAGCCAATCCGGGGAGGTCTCACGCCCACGCGGCGCCGCGCCGGCCAATCGGAGGAGGGCTCGCGCCGCCGCGCCGCCGCGCCGGCCAATGAGAGCACAGGCGCCAAAATTCTTATTTCCCTCCGCGCCCGGGCCCCGCCCCGCCTTCCCGGCGTGCACCGCGCCGGCACGCCCCTACGTCATCGCCCCGTCAGCCCGCCCGGGGTCCCCGGCTCGGCCCCGCCCCCCGGGCGGCCAATGGGAGCGGGGAGGCCCCTCCCGGTGCCCCGCCCCCGGGGCGGCCAATGGGAGCGCGGCGGCCCCGCCCCCGGGCTCCGGCCCCGCCCCCGGGCGGGCGCGGGATCGGGACCGGGATCGGGACCGGGACCGGGACCGGGACCGGCCGCAGCATGGGGGGGTGGCGGGACATGCCCGCGGAGGTAGGGCCCGCGGGGCGGGCGGGGCGCGGGTCTCGCCGGGGCCGCGGGGTGAGGATCCTCGCCCGGCACCCGCCGCCCCGGTGCGGCGGCCGGGCGGAGCTGCCCCGCGCCGCAGCCCCCGTGCCTCCCCCGCAGGCGCTGGAGGAGCAGTACTCCCCCAGCCGCTGGTCCCCCCCGCCTGGGCAGGGACGCCATCGTCCAGGCCCACCTCGCGGCGACGGCGGCAGGTGAGGAGCCCCCGGTCCCGGCCCCGGGCTGGGCTGGGCTGGGGGCGCCGGGGCCGGGAGCGGGGCTGCCGCTCGGGGTGCCCCGGCCCCGCGGGCCGTGCCCCAGGCGCCGTGTCCGCCCTCCCGCAGGAACCCAGCGGGCCCGGGCCGGCGCGCAGACCTCGCTGCACGTCCCCTATGGCGACGGGGAGGGGGAGAAGCTGGACATTTATTTTCCCACCGACCCTTCTGGAAGTAGGTGATGGGCAGGCGGCGGCGGTAGGGGCGAGTGGGGGGCCGTGCCCCCCCGCTCACCCCGGGCTGTGCTGCGCAGCCTTCCCGGTCCTGGTCTACATCCATGGCGGATACTGGCAGTGCCTGAGGTGAGGTGGGCTGTGGGGGGAGGCGATCCCTTGGGAAGGGAGCCCCCCAGTTCGCTTTTACCACGTCCCTTCTCATGACACCTGGATTCGTTCTGGGTACTCCGGGTCTCATCGGACCCCGGAGACCCCGGCCCCCGCAGCCCCGCTTCTGTTTGCCCCCCCAGTAAAGACGAGTCAGGATTCGCAGCCCCTCCGCTGGTGTCGCGTGGCGTGGCGGTGGTGGCGGTGGGGTACGACACAGCCCCCAAAGGTAGGTGCTGCCCAGCGAAGGCTGCGGCTGCCCACGCTGGCCCGGCGCACTCCCGACTCTGCTCTCTGCCCAGGCCACATGGACACCATGGTGCTGCAGGTGCGGCGCAGCCTCGCCTTCCTGGTGGAGCAGTTCTCCGGGATCAGGTGGGCGCGTGCAGCTCCTGGGGTTCCCTCTGCCCCACCGCTATGTCCGCTGTTGGGCCTTCGAGGCAAAATGCACCCACGACACTCCCTGGGTGGTTTGGTGCGTGGGGGTGGCTGTGGCAGCAACGGGAGGGGACGAACGAGCTTCGATGCCTCGGTCCGAGCGCTGGGCAACGCCCGTGGCCGTGCTCCCTTGTCACTGCACAAGGTGTCAGTTGATGGACTGGGAAACGTGTCCGAGCTGCCGCGTTTGGACTGTGGCATTGGCGGCTGTGCCACCTCCTCTGCACGGAGCAGGGCGTCCCGAGGCAGCAGGCGCCGCGCCATCGCTCCCTGCACTGGCTCACAGCTCCCTCTCTCCAGAGGTGTTTACCTGTGTGGACACTCAGCAGGGGCCCACTTGGCAGCCATGGTGTTGTCCACGGACTGGACGGAATACGGAGTGGTGCCAGATATCAAAGGTAGCACCGCCATGTCCAGGCGGGGGGGCTGAAGGAGAACTGGTGTCTGCACCCGGGACGAGGCCGTCTCTGCTGCCCGTACGGGGCTGCGGGGGCCGTAGAGCCCAGGGAGATGAGTTGCCCCAGCCGACTGCAGCCCATAGGCGCTGGGAGTGCAGGACTCTGGGCTCCTGGACAAGCTGTCCCTGGGGGTGTGCATGTCCTGCACCCACTCGCTGAGGCCTGGGGATGTGGGCTCAAGGAGAGTTCCCACGCGCAGGGCTGTGAGAGCGGCCCAAGCTGCAGGACCCCTCACCCACCGACGCCTCTGCTTCCAGGAGCCGTGCTGGTGAGCGGTGTGTACGACCTGGAGCCCATCCTGCACACCTACGTGAACGATGCACTGAACATGAGCCGGTGAGGCCGCACGCTGCGGGGACAGCGACTGGGAAAGGGCGCAGGCAGGCTGCGGCACACGCATGGCTTTGGCCAGCGCAGCCTGCGGGCGAACGCCAGCGGCTCTGCAGCCTGCTCTGCCCCTGCCCGCACAGCCTGCCTGCGCAGCGGGGCATCGGCTGCCTCTGCGCCTGACCCGGGCACAGGCCCTGCGCCCTCCGCCTGGCCGGCGCGCCCAGCCGAGGACGCGGGTGCTCTGCAGGCAAAGACGCCCTCTCCGAGCAAGGGGCTACGTCAGCTGCCACCGCGGTGTCTCCTCCAGGGAGGTCGCCCGGAGGAACAGCCCCATGCTGTGCGTCGCCCCAGCAGCGCCTGCGGCTGCGGCCTGTGAGGTGCTCGTGGCTGTGGCCCAGCACGACTCCCCGGAGTTCCGCAGGCAGTCGCAGGAGTACGGCCAGGTGAGCTCCGGGCAGCGGCTCCGCGGGGATGCTGCTCCGGCTGGCCCGCTCAGACCTGCTAAGCTGGGATGAAGAGCTCGTGTGCCCTATCAGAGCAGTATTTCTGCTGCTGTGGCGATGGCCGCTGTTGAAGATGACAGCGGCTAAGGGGAGGATGTTAGTCCTTGCTGAGCCATCATTCCTGCTGCCCTGTCTGGGGTGGATGGGGGTCGGGGTCCCTCCTGCCAGTGCCGCTCTCTCCACAGGCCCTGCGTGCAGCCGGCTGGTCCGTCTCCCTGCTGGATCTTGCCGGCGTGGATCACTTTGACATCATTGAGAAGCTGTCAGAGGAGAGCTATGTCCTCACTCAGGTAGGGGAAGAGCTCCCGTCCTCCTGTCCCTCTAAGATCAGCAGACCAGGAGGGCCGTGCCAAGACGAGCTGCCCCTGCGTACCGGGGCAAGTGTGAGGCTGCGGCTTCGGGGCTGGCTGTCATCTCCAGGAGTGGAGGAGCGCAGTCAGGCACTGCTCACAGGGCTCGGTTCCTCATCCTAGGTAATTCTGAACATGATTTCAAGAACTTGATGGCATCTGAGGAGCAAACCGAGATGGGAACCACAGCCCTGTGTGGCGGTGACAGGCAGCCTGTGTGCACCCTGCCCTGCTGCCCTCCTCGCTCCAGCCCGCGGGGTCTCCTCCTGCAGCACAGGGCGCCTGCTGCTTCTGGACACCCTCTGTGCCCCCTCCGCTCCTTCCAGCCTGCAGCCAGGCAGGGGGGCTCGGAGCAGGGGAGCACCGCTTATCACTGATTCTCGCCTGGGCTGGCATTCCTTTGCAGGGGTGTTTTGGCCTGTCTGGAGTGCATGGGGCTGGCAGGGCTGCAGGGCTCTGTCTGGACAACTGGCTGATGAAGTTTGTTCCGTTGATTTCCTTTAAACTGCTTATTGCCAATACAAAATAAAATAGGAATAACTGCTGCTTGGGTGTAACTCTGCTTCCTGGGGAGCTGGGGCTGCTCTGAGCCGGCAAGTACACGCTAGATGTGGCTGCTGCAGAATCTTCTCTCCCAGCGCGGAGCTCCCATCCTGCAGCTGGGATCTTCCATGCTGGCGGTGGGAAGCGCACCACTGAGCCCGGCCCAGCTCTCTGCACAGGCAAAGTCCGACCCAGAAAGCAACAGGCTCAGCAGGCAGGGAAGCCCAGAGAGCCCACCTGTGGCTGCAGGGAGGCTGTGGGACTGGGGTAACACAAGCCTTTGGGGATGGGGGTGATGGAGCAGCACACTGGGGAGCTGGCTGGGCCAGTCCTGGCCAGATACCAACTTGTGAGACGCTTCCACATCCTCAGGAGCACTTGTCCCTCAATGGGGACCTCTGGGCTGTGACGACGTCCCTACTACATGTTCAGGGGAGGAGCACGCTTGGGAGAAAACATCCTGTGCAGCCACAGCACTGCCAGAACACATTTATTTTGTGCCCTGACCATCCCTCAGGATCTGTCTCCCTGCTGCAGCATCCTTGCACATGTGCGGTGCACATGGGCCGGGCGCAGCGTGTGGCCTTCAGGGCGGGGGGCGTCTGGCTCTGCTTTTGGGTGCTGTCTGCAGGACCTGAGTTACAGAAGCAGAGCTTCTGTAGAGGACAAGAGGGTGCTCTGAGGATGTTTGCTGGGTGACTAGCGAGATGGGGACACTGCCTCGGAGGGGTCTGGGTGACAGTGTGATATGTGGGCTCCCCTCTGTCCCTCTGGGCATATCTGTGAAGGCAATCCCTCCTGGGAGGACTGGTGCTCCCACTGGGGCAGTGGGCTGGGGTCTCCCCAGGGCTGGGCTCATGCTGGTTTGCAGGGCTACACGCAGGGGTGGGTGTTGTGCCACAGCTGGTTGGGAACATGCCTGGAGCATGCTGTGGCCAGTCCCAGCCCCTTTGCTGCTGGCTGCCAGGACAGGGCTGGGACAGCCTGCAGCAGCCAGGGGAAGGCGGCTGCCCCTGGGCTGGGGCTGGGAGGATGCTCAGGCTCCCCCCACGCTCGGAGGAGTCGGGCGCAGTCCCAGGGCCAGCTTCTCCTCGCATTTCCTGGCCACAAACTCCAGCTTGTTCTTTGCAAGCTCGGTGTCGCGGGCTGAGACATCGCGGTGCCAGACCGCACGCACGGTGTGTGCTGACCAGGGGAACAGCAGGACGCTGACAGCCTGGCCGGTCTCGGCCAACTCCTCCTCGCTCACTGCCTGCAGGTGCTCGCAGAGCTCTGCGGGGGACGGCCAGCCCCCCCCTGATGCTCACCATCACGATGTTTGTCTCCACCGCCGCAAGGTTGACAGAGCAGAGGGGTGAGTTCAGCTCCTGGATGCCTGGGGGGAGGCAGGGGCAGTAGGCTGCGAGCCCGGTACCCGGCTTCCCAGGAGAGGAGGCTGCAGCGCTGCCCAAGCCCTGCCCCAGGTCCCAGCTGAAGGAGGGGCCCTTTGCCCTCCCTGCTGTGCAGCACCAGGGTCACTGTGGGCACCACGGGGACAGGCATGGCATCATCCCAGCACTCCAAGCCAGGCAGGGACCCCAGCAGCATCCTTGACTGGCTAGAGATCCAGCACGGCTGCCTGGGAAGGGGCCTGCACCACTGTCACCCCTGGCAGTGCTGGGTGCGGTGAGCCCAGCCGGTGGCAGGGGACAAGGCTGGGCCCACGCCGAGCTGTCAGGCAGGGCAGGACCCGGCTGTGCCGTAGCGCGTGGAAGCCTGCCCGACCGGGCAGGGAGAGCGGCGTCAGGCTGCAGGCACCCACACCTCCCGGCGTGCCGAGGGGCCCCAAGATACCTTCAGCAAAGTGTCGGGCATTGTCATGGTCTCTGCACAGCGTCGCCTCCGCGTGCTCCAGCCCGAGGCGGGCAGCGGCTGCCAGCACGCCTGCCTGCCGCATCCCCCCGCCCAGCAGCTTCCGCACGCGCCAGGCCTCGGTGACAAATTCCCTGCGTCCAGCCAGCACCGCGCCGGCCGGGGCGCCCAGGCCCTGCGGAGCCACAGAGGGGTGACCCGAGCTGCCCCAGGGGGCTGCCCGTACCCCTCCCGGGGATGCACTCAGGCACGCCCCAGCCTGCAAGCTGGGTGCTCAGCCCCATACCCCAAACAAGGGCGAGGCCCCAGCTTGTGCTGGTCCCATCTGGCCCGAGGGACACTCTCCCCACACAAGCACACCTTGGAGAAGCAGAGGGACACAGAGTCACAGTGCTGGGTGATCTGAGCTGGCTCCACGTTCTGGGCCACTGCTGCGTTCATCAGCCGTGCTCCATCCATGTGCACCTGTAGCCCGTAGCGGTCAGCGAGCCCGCGGACCTGGGGGGAGGCAGAGGAGGAGCTGGGCCAGGCGGGACCCCTGGAGGCACCAAGCCCGGTGGGGCAGCCGGCAACAATGTGAGCTGTGCTCCGAGCTCCTCGGCAAGGCCCTGGCATCCCTGCAGTGCCGTTCTGCCGCGTCCGGCTGCCTGCACCCAGGCAGGGCTGCTGCCAGCTGCTGGCTCCTACCTGCTGGAGGTAGGTGAGGGGCAGCGCCCGGCCCCCCCGCCGAGCTGTGCGTGTTCTCCAGGCAGATGAGCTCGGGGCGCGGGTGGTACCGGCTGCCGTGGGCCTCGCGGATGGTCAGCTCCAGCTGGTCCAGGTCGAAGGTGCCGTCTGGCAGATCCGGCAGCGCCTGGGAGTGGACGCCAGTGACCTGTGCCCGGGGCAGGGCAGAGAGCAGAGCTGATGGGGGGACAGTGACGGTGCATAGGGGGATGGTGGCGGTGCAGGGGGGTCCCCGCCCTCTGCCCCTCCATCCCCTCCTGCCCTGTGCCGGGTGCACGCAGCCCCCACTCGTGCCCCAGGCTGTGGCTCGGGGCGATCCGGGTGATGCTGCTGCCTCAGCCCAGCAAGGCATCCTCCGCCCAGCCCGGCCCCGGCAGCCAGAGGAGGGCAGCAGCAAGCCGCCCTCCTGCCCCTGCCTGCGCTGCCGGTGTCACCGGGCCCGCCGTGCCCCGCCAGCCCGGGCCGCAGCCCGTCCGTCCGTCTGTCCGTCCGCAGCACCCACCTGCGCGGCCCCGCCGTGCTCGTAGAGGTGCAGGTGGGCGTCCCGGCCCAGGAGCAGCTGAGCCCCCCTGCGCTGGCAGTGGCACATCACTGGGAGGGAGAGGGGCCGTGAGGGAGGGGGCACCGCAGGCAGCACCCAGCGGGCAGCGCGTGCCGGAGGACAGGCAGGCTCAGCCGGGGTGCCCGCGGGCTGCCTGCGCTCTGGCGGTTTGTGGGGCTCCGGCGTGTGAAGGCTGGGTACGCAGCAGAGCGGTGCCGCAGCAGCATGGCCTCCTGCGGGCATGGGGCGCCCGCTCTGTCCCTGGAGGTGCTGGGGCTGTGGGACCGGGGCTGCCCGCAGCGGCTGGAGGTGGGGAGCAGCTGGGGGGCACGGCCTCCCCTCCCTGGTGCATGCAGATGGCAGGGGCTGGAGCGGGGCCCACGCAGCGCACAGCGGACCCCTGCTCACAGGAGAGCAGGAAGGCGAAACGGGTAAAGGTTAATGGAGCAGAGTGGAGGCCAAGCGCAGGACGGGGACGAGCAGACCCGGGGGTTTGCTCAGCAGCAGCATGAAGCAGGGAGCAGCTCCGGGGTCCAAGCGGGGTTGTGCTGTTACAGATTTGAGGTGGAGGGGGCCAAGGAAGGGACGAGGAGATGCACCCGGGTTGGAAAGGACCTGCTGCCCACAGCCCTCCCCTGCAGTCATCCAGGCAGCTTCCTGAGCAGAAGTGGGGCTCTCCTTGGGACCCTGGGGAGGAGCGGGGCTGTTCTTGCCCTCCACACCCTCCATGGGATGAGGGCATAAACCTGCCCCTCGTTTTGTGACCTGGCCGTCCCAGGGCACGGGGAAGGAGGGCTGGGCGCAGCCCCGGGCACTCACCGGCGATGAGGTTCGCCATCGTGGCTGTGGGCACAAAAAGAGCCTCCTCCATCCCCAGGATCCCTGCGGCCAGGCGCTGCAGCTCTGCAGGGGCAAGAAGCACGGGGGTCCTGGGGAGGGGGGCGTCTGCTGGCCCTGGGGGGGAGGTCGGGAACCCCACAGGTCCAGGCTCCCACCCCCCCTCTGGGCTCCCCATCCCCACTGCCCCCTGGGCTGGGGGGGCTGCAAGCAGGGACCCCACCGGTGGCGGGGGGGGGGGCTCTCCCGCCCCCGCCGCCCACCGTTGACCGCCGGGTCCTCCCCGTAGTCGTCGTCGCCCACGACGGCGCGGGCCATGGCGCGGCGCATCCCCGCGCAGGGCCGGGTCACCGTGTCGCTCCGCAGGTCCACGACGTGCGGCGGGGGCCCAGCGGGGCGGGGGGGGACCCGCGGCTGCACCGGCCCGGCCCCCGCCGTCAGCAACCGGCCCCGCCGCAGCGCCGCGCCCGCGCCCCGCGCCGCCAGCATCGCCGGGACCGGGACCGCCCCGCCGCAAGGGCTCCCGGGCGCGTACGCGGGCGGGGGCGGGATCGCCCGGTCGGCCCCGGCCCCCGTGGCGGGCGGGGCCGGGGCTGGGACCCGCGGCCGTGGGCTGCACGACCCGCAGGGACGGCGGGACACGGGGCAACGGCTCCTGCGTGGGCACCGTCCCGGGGCTGTCCCCGCAGCGCGGCCCCTGCAGACCCTCCCCATCCCTCCATCCCTCGCCTCTGCCCGGCCTCTGCCCTGTGCCAGCTGCACCCCACGGCGCGGGGGCAGGCGGAGGGGCTGGGGGACACGGGTGGGTGCTGCCCCCGGCTCTCCCGTGGCCCCTCGCTTTGCCGGGAGCACCCGTCCCGGGCGTCCTGCTGGAGGGAGCACCGGCACGAGGCCATGTGCGCCCGCTTGGCCGTGGCTCCGCAGAGACCCGCGAGTCTTTCCGCAGGCCCGTTGAACCCGTGCTGAACGGCGATGGCTCCCGCCACGCTGCTCCCACTGCCAGCAGAGATGGCGCAGGGTGACCTTGCTGCTGGGAATCGGCTCCGGCTTCTGGCTGCGTCTGCCCTGGAAACAGCTGACACGCTGTCCTGTGGCACCGCGGGCGGGCACGTACTGCAGCAGCGCTGGTGTCAGCTCTCCCTGCCTGCACCGGGGAGGTGACCCACCGGCATCTGACTCCTGGCACAAATCCCCGCTGCCCCCGGAGCAGGGGAGCACATGCCTGGCGCAGGAGTGAGACCCCCCGCCTTCCCCCCATTGGGTTGGACCGGCCGGAGGCTGGTGATGCTCCGTGGGACACTGGGCTCTGCTGGGAGAGCCTGGGCTGTGCCTCCCTGATGCAGGGCAGGGGGCACAGCTCTGCAGCACTCGGCACCTCTCCTGGCACTTGCAGGGGCAGCAGCGGGGCAGGTGTATTTGGGTGCCCCCTTCCCTTTGGGGGCCATGTGCTGCCCAGCCCCTGCCTGCCCGCTGCCTCTCCCCTCGCATGTGCCGTGCTGCTGCCTCCCCGTGCATGCAGCCTCCCTGACATCGCTGGTCCAGCTGCCTGCGCCATGGCCCCTGCTACGCTGCTGCCTTCCTCCTCCCTCCGCCATGTGCCACCAGGCGGCCCCGGCCCCCCTAGCCCTCCCTGCCATCCGAGAGCCCCCCCCAGCTGTCCCGGCTGGCTGCCCACACGGCTGCCGCCCTGCCTGTGCCCCTGCACGCGGGGCCTCATCGCCACCTCCCGCCGCAGCCCGCGCTGTCAGCCCCGCAGATGAGTGAGCCATAAACAGTCCTTCACGGAGACGTTTTTCACACGCAGGGCCACATGTTAACAGTTTTTCTTTATTTACTGCCTCCATTTCCTCTTTGTTCCAGGAACTTGTCCTCCAACTTCAAGCTGCTCATGATTAGGCAAAAAGGCCTCTAATCTCCCCGATCTGATTTACCGTCACTGAGAGCAGACGCTTCCCGTTACTGGCCCTGGACCTGGGAGCATGGACAGCCGAGCTCTGCCGGCTGCTGAGCCGAGCCTCTCCTCCCCAAACCTGCCCCGCTGCACGCACTGCCTTCCCAGCAGCTTCCTCTTCCAGTAAGCGCTGGGCAGCCCAGCCGGTCACGCCGCAGGTGAAGGGCTGGCGGCAAAGTGCAGCTGTGGGGCCCTGGGATGGGGACCCCACCATGTCTGGGGCAGCTGCCCTGGGGCAGGGCAGGCTCCAGAGCCGCTCTCTGCTCCCTTGGGAAGGGCCGGCTGGCTGGAGCATCCCTGGGCTGGGGCCTCCCCAGCTGCTCACCCATCCGCTGCTCCCGGCGGGGGTGGCCGGGTGGCCCTGGGGTGCCCTGCGGGGCTGATGGGCCAGCTGCAGCGCTGTGCCCAGCGTGGGGAGCACCCGTCCTGGCCGTGCCGGTCATCTCGGCACCTGCAAGCGCTGCTTTGGGAGACCTGAGGGGGCTGGCTCGGGGCTCTGCGCTGTGCAGCCCCCACCACCAGCCCGGGCAGGGCCTGGGGTCCACAGCCACACAGGGAGCTCCTTTGCTGGGAGGCAGCCACATCCTTTGCAGGACCTTGCAGCATGGCAGGGCCTCCTCCGTGGATCCCCATGTCCTGCCAGCCCCCCCAGGGCCTTTCCCCTGGGGCTGCGGGCTGGGACCTGCCTCAGGGGTCTCCCCCGGCCACCGGCACCCAGCGAGCTCCCCCCAATCATTCGGGGCCCAGCAGGGCCTTGGTGGGGGCTTGGTGGGGCCAGCACCGGGGCCCGCAGGAGGGCTTGTGGCCACATGTGGGGCTGGCCGAGCCAAGGCCACAGGCGTGTGGGCAGTGGGAGAGCAGCACCGGCGCCTGGCTGGCGGCTTGGCGGGGGCTCGGCCAGCGGCTGGGGGGGCTCGCCCGGGGGCTTGCCCAGGGCTGGGCTGTGTCGTGGCTTCCGTGGCCGCCACCTGCCAGCATTGGCCGGCAGCTCCCGGCCCCACCGAACGTGCTGCCACGGTGGGCTGAGCTGATGCTCCAGTGGTGCCTCCCCAGGGCTAAAATTAGCAGCCAAAGTCTGGCCGGGGAGCGGAGCCCAGGTCCCGCCGGGGAGGATCGTGTTTCCCTCCTCCCTCCCTGCCACAGGCCTGGCAGCCGCCGGGGCGATTCCCGGAGCCGGCTGGGCTCCCCCTGCCCCTGGCCCCACAGGCGGCCCTGCGAGCGGCTGCTGCCAGGCCCTGCCCGCTCGCCCCGCTGCACGTCCCGGCCCCCCCGGCCATGGGGCTGGGCCCCCACATGCCTCCCCTCTGCAGGTGCCTCAGGAGGGGCTGCGGGGCGGCGGGAGGCTAGCATGGCTGTGCCTCCTCAGCCATCGCCGGGCTGGGGCCGAGCCGCCTGCCCCCAGCACACATGGCTGCCCCAGGACGGGGCTGGCGGCTGGAGCTCTGCTCTCGGCCTCCCAGCAGAGCCAGCGGGCTGTGGGCCGTTTCGGGTGGGCGCTGCGGGCACAGGAGTACCGGTGGTGCCGGCGGTGCCATGGGCGTCTTGTGCCGGGTGACTGGGGCTGGCCACAGCGCCTGCGGTGACGCCGAAGTGCTCGCTGTGAGCTCTAGGGTGTTTTCCTCCCAGGCTGCCTTGGCTCCGCGACCGCACTGCCTGTGCTGTGGGCTGCCATAGCTCGTCCTGCTGGCTGAGGCTGGCTGGCCTGGAGGGCCCCACTCCCACCCCGGGCAGGGGGGAGCCATCATCAATCATCCCTGGAGGGGCAGGAGCCACGGAGCCAAGTGCTTTCCTACTGTCGGGAACCATGGAGTGATGCCTGGAAGCACTGGGACGTGCTGAGCTCCTGGCTCAGCCTGCCAGGGGCACAGCCAGGCCTCCAGCGTGCCGTGCCACGCCGCGGCCAGTGCCAGGCCACGCTGGGGGTGGAGGCGGCGCTGAGGGACCGGTGCTGCCATCTCTGCCAGCCCCAGCCTGCCGCTGTCCCGGTGTAACGGTGCCGTTGGCGTGATGGGCCCGGGCTCCTCGGGCTGCTTGCACACGCAGCGTCCAAACAAGCCTGAGTCCACAACAAACCCTCGACGGCCCCGTTGGGATGCACCCGGTGAGCACCGCTGCCCCGACCCAGTGGGACTGCCTGGAGCAGGGCTGGCTGGGCTGGCCAGCACGGAGCAAGGTTCGGCTGTGAATGCCGTCGCTGTGGGCCAGGGCTGGTTCTTCCCCATGGGCCAACGGCACCGCACACGGTGGGCAGAGCCTGCAGCAGGGCAGCAGCTGGCGGCCCTGGTCCCCGGGCTGGCCGCGGGCATCCTTGCCCCGGTGGCGGGAGCCACGGGCAGGGCTCGCACCGGGGGTGCCGGGGAAGCCCCCGGCCAGCAGCCGGGGTATCCGTGTGCCGCGTCCCGGCAGCGCGGGCAGCGGAGCAGGCAGCGAGCCGCGCCGGGCCGGCGGAGCGGCCGGAGCCCGGTGCCGGAGCCCGGTGGATGCTGCCGGGGCTGCGGCCGGGCCGCGGGAGCGGAGCGGAGCTGGCGGGAGCTGCGGTGCCGGCCGGTCCCCCCCGTCCCCAACCTGCCGGGGCTGCTCGGGTGACCCCTCCCTCCGCCGGCAACAACTTTTCCAGTAAAACCACCGCAGAAATCCCGGCTTCCCGACAGGCCCGCCCCTCGGCCGCCGGGGGGGCGCGGGCCGCCCTTAACCCTTCCCGGCCCGGCCCCGCGGCCGCCCGGGGTCCCCCGCCTTGCCCCAACCGGTGGCACCGAGCCCGGGGCCGGGCGCCCCACGGAGCCGCGCAGGGGGCTCTGGCCGCCCGGGCCGGGTCAGCGATGCCCCCGCTCCCCGGGGAAGCCGGGGGGTCCCGGGGGGCAACAGGATGGCTGTGCTAGAGCAGCCTGACCCGCCGGGCAGGGGGAGGTGGGTGGGGGGACCCCGGCCCGCCTTTGCACCCACATCTCGCCCAGGCGTGGTCCGGCCGTGCTGTGGGAAGGGACCCCCGAGCTCGCAGTGCCAGCGGTGCAGCGGGTTTTCCTTCTCAAAGGTGCAGCTGATGTGGAGGGAGCAGGGACTCAAGCCCGCCGTGGGGCAGAAGGAGCATGCCAAGTGCTGAGGAGATGGAGAATGGTCTGGGGAAAAAAGCCCCTCTCCAAGGGGGGCCTGGCCCCTGGGGCTGCGGGGCAGAGAGGCAGCCGGGGGGTTGGGTCCCCAGGCGGGACGGGGTCCTGCCTGTCCCCAGACAAGCAGGAGCGGTGTGCTGCACGGGGCTGGGCAGTGCTGGGAGCCAGCTCATGGGGCATTTGGCCTGAGCCCCTGCTCGCAGCGGGTGCCCACAGCTGGGTCTGTCCACAGCTCGAAGGTGTGGGTCCCTGGGCAGAGGTGTGGAGAGCAGCTGGGCTGCTCAACGAGAATGAGGAGAGGAGACCACTGCAGGTGGGTGGTGAGGAGGGAGCAAACCACTGCCACGTTCTAGGTGGATGGGATGCAGCGGCTTTAGCTGCGCGTGGGCAGATCGGGGTTAGACCCATGGGACGTGCCCTGCGGCGAGGAGCGGTGCAGGGGGCCGGGTTGGTCTCCTTGCTCCTGAGCCTCGGTGCTGGGAGCAGCTCTCGGGGGCACCCTGGGAGAGCACCGCTGCTGCTGATGGCTCTGGGCTGGGTGGCTGTGCCGGGTCAGCAGCCCTTCTCCAGAGCCCCACGGAGCTGCTCCTGCCGGGTGGGCAGAGCTGGGGTTGGCCAGGCACCGGGAGCTGTGCTGGGCCGTCCCCAGCCGTGCCCTGCCTGCCGCCAGCCCTGGCCCCATGCTGGCTGCTGCACTGGCCGAGCCAGGGCTGAGGTAAGTGCTGTAATTGTTTTCTCTGTGGCCCGAGATGAATAATTGAGAGGTCTTTGAGGAGAATTAATTAGCCCGTTTATTGGCAGTAAATGCTTTTCTCCAGATGATGAAATAGATCCTGAGCCACACATGGGGCAGGCGGATGCAGGTCGCTGAGGCTGCTCCGGAGCTCGCCGGTGCCAGGTCCGTGGGCCAGCCGTGCCGGTGCCCGGTGCCCGCCGCGGGGCAGGCATGCTGGCGCCAGCTTCCATGGCCTCCTGGCAGCCCTGCGTGCCCAGAGGTCACTGCGCCCACAGCCAGCGCTTTGTGCGTGGAACCCGGCGTGGGTGGGAGCAGGGGGCACCGAGGGGCAGGCAGGATCCTGCCCCAGCCCTGCGCAGAAGTTCCTTCCAGGCTGCTCTGCACAGGGCGGACTGACGAATCCCTCCCAGCCAGCCCTGGCAGAGCTCTGCCCCACGGCACGGCATGGCACAGCACAGGGGGGCCAGCCAGTGACCCCAGGCAGCAGGGCAGGAGTGAGCCACGAAGCCCCTCGGCTGCCTGATGCCGTCAGCTGAGCAGTGCTGCCCTTCTGAGCCAGCCCTTGGTCACCCATTGCTGGCACCCCAGTGTCCCTGTGTCCCCATCGGTTACTAGTGCCACTGTGGTGGTGCAAGGAGGGCAGACCCCGGCGCTGCAGCATGGGAGCCCTCTGCCTCTCACCCTGCCCCTGTGGCTTCCCGCTCCCTCCAGGCTCACGGCCCGTCCTGGGGGCTCCCTCCCTGTGCAGATCCCACTGTGTCCCCTTGCGTCTGCTTCCTCGTGGCTGCCAAGGTGGTACCAACTTGGGGCTTGTGGCCTGCACCTCCTCCTCCTCCCCTGGGCGTGAGGGGAAGGGCCCTGCATGGCCAGAAATGCTTAAACAAGGATTTCCTTGTTGCTGCACGAGCTGTTCGCCTTGCTCCCAGGCCAGCCGTTAATGAGGTTTGGCAGGAGGCACTGGCAGCCCCAGCCATTGGATTTCTATAAATCAACCTGGTGCTAATGCGTGGGGCTTGCTGGGATGGAGCTGCTCAGCCTTGGTGCACAGGGACTGTAGCCCGCAGGCGGCTCGGGGCTGGGATGGAGCTGCTCAGCCTCCCTGTGTGGGACCGCAGCCCAAGGGCTCGCCAGCGCTGCGTGCAGCGGAAGAGGGGGCCGAGCGCAGCCATCCCAGCCTGCAGGGCTGGGGATGCTTTGCGACACCGAGGCATGAACGTGCCCCTGGTTTTGGGGCAGTTGGATGAGCCACTCCCGGGTTCGGGGGCAGGCTGGGCTTGGTGGCTGCAGCCCTACGGGGGCCATGGGAGCCCCTCTGGGCGAGGAGAGGCTCCTCGGGGAGTTGCAGGCAGCCCCTGGGCATGGAGCATCCTGGCAGGGTGGAGAGGGGCAGGGGCCGAGGGGTCATGGCTGCTCCCCAGCAGGCAGGTTGGAGCGGCCCCTCCAGCTGTTTGTTTCCAGGAATGGCAGAAAGTGTAAAGCAAAATAAAGCAGCTTCCCACAGCCAAGGTTGTGCCGTGTCCTGATCCGTCCCCACATCCCCCATCTCCCTTCCCCCACACCCAGAGAGGCTGCTGGGTGCTCAGCGTGCTGGGGCGGGGGCGGCTCTGCCCCCCTGCCTGCCCTGCCTTGGGGTGAGGGCTGCGGCTTTGCCCGCTGCACCAGGCATACCGCACGTCCTGCGTCCCCCTGTCCCCAGGGCAGCCTCAGGCATGCAAAGCAGGGCAAGCAAATTACCCAGCCCTCCGGGAAGCATCGCTGCAGCTGTGGCTGGTGGCTATCGCATGGCAGCTGGCCCCTGCCGGGAAGCAGCGCCATGATGGCAGGGCCTGCACGTGGGCCCTTTGCACCGAAGCTGCCTGCAGCAGATGTGCCCAGCTGCCACTGGCACAGGGAGGCTGCAAAGGCTGCAAGTCCTGCAACCCCCGTGTAGCGCTGGGCTGCCTGGCTTGGAGCGGCTGTCCCTTCCCTGCCAGGGACGCTGGCCTGGCGGGGCTGTGCCCGGCTGGGAGCCTCGCTGGGATACCTAGAGTGGGGCACGGAGCCTCCTGGGAAGGGGCTCTCACGTGTTTTGCTCCCGGCAGCCTGATGTCCAGGAAAGGAGGCGCCGGGAAGCGGGACCTGTTATCTCTGGTTTCCTGTAGCGATGCACTCGCCTCGCCAGCGCAGACCCTCTGGGGCCGCGGGCAGCCGGCTCTTTGCTCTCCTCACCTTTGGGACGGTTTGCTTGGGGACCCGGCACAGCACGTCCCCCCCATGCCGCGCTCGCTGCGGTGCAGCTGCTGCAGCCGCAGCCTGGGCTGGGGCTCACTTTCACTCACAGGGGCTCCTGACGGCTTCGTTTGCCCGATGGATTTGTCTGAGCCCCCTCACCTCTCCCGCATGCCAGCCACCGTGTCCTTCTGCTCTGGCCCCCAGGGCCGGCCCCGGCGTGCGGGCAGAGCCCCCCATGGGGAGAGGGCTGGTTGGGCAGCAGAGGCTTTGAGTGAAGGAGGGGGCCGCGGGGCTGGGCTCAGCTCTGCCCTGGCCATGGGGATCGGTGGGGCTGAGACTCTGGGGAGGCCATCATGGGGGGACGTGGGACGAGCCGCTGCAGGCAGGGGCCGCAGCGGGATGCTGGAGAGAGTGGGGCCACGCTGTGTGCACGGCTGGAGCAGATTCCAGGTCCTGGCAGGCTGGGCTGGGCATGGGGCAGGAGCAGCCCCCGCTTTGGCAGCCCCCTTCAAGGCAAAGCTGCCGGGAGAGCAGTGGGGCTACTCTGGGCGGCTGGTCTGGGGAAGAGCTGCCAGTCTCAAAGGCGATGTTTCAGTTCCTGCTCTGAGTGTGCTTCCCCCCTTATCAAGAAACCCCTCTGCTCTCGCTCTGAAAGTTTCTGCAGCGTGTGGAAACCGAGAGAAACCCCAGCCCCGGCATGGCCCTGTGGACTGGCTGGGCTCCTGTGGGCTCACCGCTGGCTGCCGGGAAAGCCCTGGCCTCTGGCCCCCTCTCTGCCTCCCCTCCAGCCATAGCCTGGCCCTGGCGCTGTGACAGCTCATGCCGGGGCAGCCCCCGGGCTGTTGGTGTGTCCCCAGGTCAGCAGCGTCCCCCTGCAGTGACCCCACAGCAGGACGGCACTGGGATGGCGGCAGGGGCAGCCGGCAGGTGTCTGCTGGGAGCTGCCACCTCCACCCTGCCGGCGTCCCCCACTCCGCTCCCCACAGTCCGGGGTGCCACCAGCCCTAATGGGGGTAGGATGCGCCCAGTCAGGGCAAAGGGAAGATGCTGCTGCTGAGACAGCGTGCCTGCTGCGGCTGGGACCCGCCACTTCCCCTCTGTCAGCACCTGCTTGTGGGTGCGAGTGCAGCTGGGGGCTCCGAACCGCAGCCAACCACCGTGGCAACATCCCGCCAGCAGCCGCAGCCACGCGGTGCTGAGCACAGGCGGCACCGGTGAGCCCACGGCCCCACGGGGACCTGCTTACGGCTGGGACAGCCGTGCAGGGCACTGGGGTGTGCAGCTCTGTGGGTGCCATGCTGGGAATGTGGGCTCGTCCTTGGCCCCCTCGCTGGCTCCAGCGGCTCCCGGGGCCCCGCTCCTTGGACCCTCCCCACCAGGGTGCCTGTGCCTGCGCCCCTCAGCTGCTGCTGCGGCTGCAAGGCCAGGGCCGGGAACAGGAACCCTGGTGGGAGGTTATGCAAGGAGGAGGGACCCGCATGGCCAGGAGGGCACGGCGGCCACGGCCCTCGGCCGGCCATGTCGAAATTCCGCACTCTTACAGAAAAGCCCCCGGGCAGAATTCCTGACAGGGGTGATTCATCCCCCGCTGGAAGTGATGACTTTGCCTCTCCAGTAAACCCTCTTCAGCCCAGCGGATGAAAGGGGCAGCGAGTGCCGCTGCGCCCTCGCCGCCACCAGCACCCACTGTGGGGTGACGGGGCTGCCATGGGCCCCACGGGCAGCGCCGGGGGTGCCAGGCGAGCCGAGGAGGGCCGGGGGCGGCGGGGGCTGAGAGCTGCTGGGCAGCGGTGCGGTGGGCACCAAGCGCAAAATTGACTCCCCGGCTCCCGTCCCCACGGGGGCTTCCCCTGCCCTGGCTGCTGCCCGAACCCAGTGCAGGCCAGTGCCTCGTCCAGGTGCTTTGGGGTGACCGTCCCCCGCCGTCGAGGGCACGTGGGACGGCCCTTTCCAGGAAGCGTGTGCGAGGGCAGCCAGGCTGCAGAGTTCCCGACAGCAGCTCTGGTTTTAATAACAGCAAATCAATGGATGCCCGATTCCGGCCAGAGCAAACTCCTGCGCTTCCTTCCCCAGCCTCCCTGGCCGGTGGCTTCCCTGCAGGGCAGCAACAACTGGGATGGGAGCCCCAACCCCGGCGACTGCACGTGCGTTTCCAAGTGCCAATGGCCCACGCCTGCCTGCCCTGCGGGCTTCACCGCGCCCCGGCGCGCTGCCTGCACCCCGACCCTGCCTGGCTCGGCTGCGCTGTGCGGGGAGGGGATGGGAGGGGAGCTTGGGGATCCTCGCTGCCCCTGCCCAGCTTTGGGCTGTGCCCACCCCCTGCACACGGCGCAGGTGCCGCTGGTGGGGTTGCTCCCTGGCTGGGCATTCCCAGCTGCTCCCGGCTGCTCGCCTCCCCCAGCCCCGCGCCGTGATTCACCCCCCCCTTCCCCGCAGGGTTTGCACAAACCTCCCTGCTCTCTTTGTGCTTGTTTTGAGAACAGATTAGTCATGGCTCTTAGCTGGCTTCCAGCAAACTGCACAACAGCACCATGGAAAAACGAGAACAGTGAAGTGATGACTCAGCAGGGCTCACACTCCCATCCCTTGGGTGCCAACTGTCCCCTGCTCCCACGCGGCCCCAGGCACCGGTGGGGACCACCCGGCAGATGTGACAGCCAGGCCAGGGCTGGAGAGCCCCCGGGTTAGCACCTGCCTGGAAGAGGCAATGGGCGTGCAGGGGTTAGGGAGATGCTGGCGGGGCTGGATGCCAGGTCCCTGGGGCCCCCAGGGGTGACAGGCCCTCGAGCACAGCCTCTGCCCTGTCCCCAAGCCCCCTCCTGCGCCTGGCGAGTGGGGGCTCCCCGCCATCCTGCTGGCACCTCGCTGCCCCAAGCCCTCCCCGCCACTCGTCGGCCAGAGCATCCTGCTGCTGGCAGCTCCAGCTCAGCACCCTGGCAAGGCTGCGTGGGTGCAGGGGCTGCCACGGTGCAGAGAGGATGCCAGGCCCCCGCCGGGCAGCAGCTTGGCTCCCCGGAGCCACAGGGCTGGGGATCCCCAGTCCTGCCGGGCTTGGCAGGCACTCCTGGGCACCGGGGCTGTGCCGATGACGGGAACTGCTGGGGCGGGCCCTTACCATACCTCACACCTTGCTCTACAGCCCTTTATTGCCCTGCCTTGGCTGGCTGCCCGGTGGCACGGCATGCTGCCAAGTCTCTGTGCCAGGTGGCTTATTGTGATCCCATGGTGCTGGACACCAACTGGTGTCAGCTGCCAAGGATGAACAATGTAATTGCTGGAATTACAGTAAAGTGCTCCCATTCCCACTCGTTAAATGCTGAGATGGGGCCCCTGGGTCCTTCTAGGGAACATCTGCTCCAGCTGTGCCCTCTGCCAGCCGCACATCACGTCCTCGCCCAGCGCAGCACCACCTCTGCCCATTGCCCCCAGCCCAGCCGGCACGGGCTGCAGCTGCTCTCTGCCGGGAGCCGTGGGACCGACACAGCCCACCAGGCCTGGGGGGACCTTTGGGCCCCCCAGCATCGTGCACTGGTGGGGAGGGGGCAGGCGGGCAGGGCTGGACTGGGAGCAGCCGCTCCAGCCCCGCAGATGCAGGGTCCCACGTCCTGGAACCCCGTCCCCAGCCGCGTGTGTGGCATCGCCGCTGCCTGCTCCTGCTCCAGGGCTGAGGCCAGGGCTGATGTGAGGCCAAGGGATGCTCCAGGGCTGAGGTTTGGCACCTGCCCATGGCTGCTCTGCCAGGGTCATCTGAGGACGCTGCACTGTGCTGGGCAAACACACCCAAGGCAGCTGGCAGCCTGCTTCCCAGAGTGCCCACAGGGACCTCCCGTGACGTGCCATCAGCGTGCCCGTGCCCAGCAGTGACCACAGCCGGCGGCAAGCGCCTCGCTGCTCTCTGCGAATGCAGGTGCATGAGCAGCGTGGGCTGGGCCGGGGTTGCTGGCTGAGGAGCAGGAGAGGGCTGACCCCGGAGAGGGACCAGGATGGAGTCTGCCGACGTGCCGGCACCCTCAGCCCCTCCTGGGCATGGCCCTCCTGGCAACGGCACAGGCAGCACTTGGTAGCGGGACCCTCTGGCCCCGGCACAGGGGCACGGCTGGGGCCGCAGGACATGGCCCACTGCCATCCACCCACCCGGCAGTACCGGCACTGCCGGTGCTGGGCTGCTGCTCCCTCCGCCTTGGCCGTGTCCCCAGCCTGGGATGGGGCGGGGGGGCCTGCGGCTGCCATTGCCACAGCAACGTGGCTTTGTTTGAAACCTTCCTCTGAAATGTCAAGACTTTCTTTGGGCTCCAGCTGCCGCTGCTGGGATGAAAACTTCCTCCCAGGCTGTGGAAATGTGCCGGGGGGGGGGGTTTCCACTCTGAACATCCGCCTCGGTGTGGGCAACAAGAGCTCTGCCCCGCACCGTGGCCGGTGGTTGTAGGGTGCAGGACCGAGCCCTGGGCAGGTGCTGGAGTGGGCAGGGGCTGCGGGGTGGTGGGAGAGGCTGCTCCCTCGCAGGGTCCCGTGGGGAGGGTGAAGGGTCTGTGTCTCTCAAAGCTCGGGGCAGTGCTGGCTGGTGGGGCAGCAGGACCCCCGGCCCGGCCGGTGGACCCCCGGCTCCCCGCGTGGAGCTGCTGATGGAAGGAGTGAGGAATCCGCAGCTGCTGGCTCCCTCCGAGCTGACTGCGGGTCTGGCTGGAGAAGTAGCAACAGAGAGGGGTTTCCATGGGGATGTACACAGGCCTCTGGGCTCATCAGCATCCCAAAATACACCCTGGCCTGGGCACCGGGGTCCCGCTGCCGCCCCGCGCTCCCCGCCTGCTCGCAGCCCTGCCCAGGTCGGGAAGAGCCAGGGGCCAAGCCAGGCACGCGATGAAGGGGCTCGGGGCAGCCCCTGCGGCTCCCCTGGCCACCAAGGCTCTGCTTCTTCTGTGCCGGCAATGGGATGGGTTACCGCCGGTCGAGCCCCTGCCGGGGCCAGGGATCTTGTGCCACACCACAGGGCCCTGCTGTGTGCACCTGCCTGGGGCAGAGGGGCAAGACGAGGGGATGCTGTGGGACCAGGGGGCTCCCGTGGGCCCCGGGGATGTCGAGCTGCTGGGCTGTGCAAGCCCCGCTCCTCCTCCAGCGCAGGAAGCCATCATCCGTCCCGAGCCCGCAGCCAGGGCAGCCGGCACTGGCCCTGGACTGTGCTGCAGAGCCTGAGCTCGTGCTTCCCGGCAGCACACCGGGGAGCAGACATCTCAGTCCCTGTTCCCAACCGTCCCTGTGGCCCTGGCCCGCAGAGGAATTGCCATGTAAGGAGCAGGTGGTGCCATTTACAGTAAGTCCCCGGCTGCTGCACAGCCCTTTCCTGCATCCTACTGGGAAACGCAGTGGTGGATGTGGGAACGTCCTGGCGCTGCGGAGCCAAGGCAGGAGGAAGTGCGCGAGGGGTGTGCCGCGAGGTCGGGGTGTTCGCAGCAAACTCCCTGCCTGGCTCTGCTACACCGGCGGCCACGGGTGCTGCCACTCACTGCCACCTTCCTTGGGGTGACCGCCGAGTCCCGGGTGCAAAGACAGGAGAGGCTGGTGGGTGACCGGCCCCTTGGGTGACAGCCCAGCAGACGGGGGGGGGACACACCTAGGGTGCCCCACGCAGAGCCACCTCCCTCCTCTCGTGGGCTGTGGGGTCATGCCCGGCCCCATGGCTGGCTGGTCCCATGGGCTCTCTTTCTCTCCCTGGAGGGAGCTGGTGTGGCCCAGGTGGGACAAGAGTGCTCCAAGCAGGAAGGTCCCATCATGGCACAGCCACTGCTCCCACAAGGGGACAGGCTGCTCTCTGTGCACTGGTGGCCGGGGGCAGGTTGCTGGTCCTGGTGCAGGGCTGGCGTGTCCTTGTGGGTCTGTCCTGCTCCCCAGGGATGGCCTCTGCCTGTGCCCGGCCGGGCTTCGCCAGGCGGCTGGGGTACCTGCAGCAGAGCCGTGGTACCCGGCCGAGCCCCCCCGGCTGCCCCACTGCCTGCCGTGCCGGGGGCTGTCTGCCTGCAGCAATCGCAGGCTGCAGTTGTTTCCTGTTTTTGGGTCTGCAGATGCTGGTACTCACCAGAGCAGGTTTCCTGCACCCTCTGACCCCGCAGGGCTTGGGTTGGCCATCCCAGTGGACACTTCCTTCTCGTGCCAGTAACGAGCCGGTGGCATGGTGGGAAGCGTCGGCGGCTGCCCCGCACCCCTCCTGGGGAGACCAGGCTGGGGCAGGGCAGGGGCTCCCAGGGGCAGTGAGGCAGCTGCCTGTCCCTTCCCAACCACCCTCCTGCACCCCAGCACCTCGGCAGGCTCTTGCGTGGCCCTGTTCGCTCTCACCCTGCTCTGCACGGCCACCGTCACGGCGTGGAGGAGGTGGTGGCACTGGGGACAGGCTATGCTTACAGCTGCAGTGAGTTCTGCTGGTTTTCAGCCTGTGGCTCCCATGCTGCCTGGAGAGGTGTGTGAGCCAGAAGTCTCCGCACCTGGGAGGCAGCTGGGAACAGGCTGCGCCAGGTCTGGGTCATTCGTGCTCAGAGCAGGCAGAGTGGAGCTGCTGGCTGACCCGTCCCATCCCGTCCTGTCCTGTCCCTGTTGGCGCCAGCTCAGCCCCAGCACAGAGGAAAGCCCATGGGTGGCTTCAGCCTGCAGCTGTGCCCAGCGCGGGAAGGATGGGGCCTGGGGCCGCTGCCTGGCAGGGTGCTGTGCCAGTGCCTGTGCCGGTGCCTGGTCCATCCCAGGACAGCGAGGAGACCGGGCACCCTGCTCAGCTGCTGGGTTGCCTGGCTTGGCTTGCTGTGGCCACCTCCATGCTCGCTGCCGACTGGTCCTCAGGCTGCCCCAAGTCCCTCTCTGGGGATGCCAGCCGATCGCCTGTGTGCTCCTGGCCAGGCAAATGGGAGCGGAGGCCTCAGGGTGAGTGGGGCTGCCGTGTCCCCTGCTTGGCCCTGGCTCAGCGGGCAGCCTCGCTGCACCTGCCTGGAGCCTGGCTCCAGGAGACATGGGATGGGGGGAGCCGCAGGACCACAGTTTCCCAGCCCTGCTCCTGGCCCCCTGTGCTCATGCCCAGTTTCCCGTCCGGCTCCCAGCACCAACCCGCAGTGACAGGGTCTAATCGCCGCTGAGAACGCCTTCCCCGTCCAGGAAGCCTCCGCAGGGGTGAGCTCAGCCGGCCCCGGCCCCGGCCGCGGGGCAGAGGGGAACTGGCTGCCCGTGACATGCTCGATCGGCGGCTTACGAAACGCGGGGCCAAGTCCGCTTGGCTTTTCTGGGGAAGGCGAGAGGTTTGTGAAACCTTCAGCAGGGATTTGCCCGCCGGCCGCTGCGTCACCACTGCCGCGAGGTTGGGTTTATTCCAAGAAACCCATGGGGCTGGTGGAGCTTCCCGGACTCTCGACTCAGCAGTGGGTTGCAGCACCGTCGCAGCCTGAGCAGGAGGGAAGAGGCCCCTGAACGGCAGCACGGGTGCCCGGGGCCCTTCTGGGAAGCGGCGAAGCCGGGGCCGTTCCCGCAGGAATGGGAGGGCTGGGGTCCAGCCGGGGGTGTTCGGCAGGGCTGCTGCAGGCAGCCTGGCCACCCTCCCTGGAGGGCAGCTTCCCTGCTCTGCCCCACCGTGGGGTGCTGTGAACCCCCTCACTCTGCCGGGGGGGAATCTGGGGGTGCTCAGCCCCCCCAGGGCCCCGGTTCCCCATCCCGTGCTGTGCCTTGTTCTGTCCCAGAGCTACGATGCTCCAGGTCCCTCCCCAGGTGCTGCGAGCGCCGCAGGGGCGATGCTCACCGCTGGCCAGGGGCTGCTCTGCCCCGTGGTGCTGCTCCCACCCCGTTCCCTGGCACAGGGCTGGGAGTCACCGGTGCTGCCGGGAGCCCTGACGTTGGGGATGTGCCTCGGCAGGGCCTGGCGGGCGGCCACCCGTGCGCATGGACATTCCTCACATAGCTCCGGCGGGTGCCCGGGCAGGCTGCGCAATGCTTCCTGGCAGCCCGCGAGCCACGGCCCCAGAGAGCAGCACCAAAATAGTTGCTGGGACTGTGCCGTGCCTGAAGCCCAAGCGGACACATTTGCCATGTCTCTGCTCCCGGGCGATTCCTAAGGGAAGCCTTTTCCCAGCGGCTGGGGTTCCCTGGGCAGGAGCACGGTGCACGATGCCTGGCACGATGCCCACAGTACGGGGCTGGGGGTGCTGCTGGGGCTGTGCGGGTGCTGGAGAGGCTGTGAAGCACAGGGCACAGCCTGCTCCTCGCTGACGGGGGCTCTGTGGGGTTGCAGGGGGCCACCCCCCTCCCAGAAGTTTTCCCCATGCCCCCCTGGATACAGGTCTCCAGCTGGGCATCGCGCTCCCCGCCGGCCAGCTGGAGCCGCAGGTTTATTCCCATGTCTGGTTCACACCCTTACAGCCGGTGCCTCTGCAGGAGGCAAGAGTAGAGGGCCAGGCACTCCTGGGGGCTGTGAGACCCCTGGGGGAAATCCTGGCCCTCCTCCTCCTCCTCTCCTACCCTTCCTCGGGCATCTGCTCTGGGCTAGGCTGGGGTCTGGTGGGTGGGGTGCTGCACAGGACAGCCCTGATGGCTGGGGACCGAGCTTTTAACTCTGTGCTGTGGGGGTGAGCAGGAGCTCAGCCTCCCTGCTTAACCCCCCCTCCCCTGAGCCCGCTGCGCTCGCAGCGGAAGCACCACAAATCCTTTTCTAACTCCATGCCTCTTGGTGCTCTGTTCCCACAGCTCTTCACCCCATCATGCGCTGCCTCCACCTTCCCCTTCCAAAACTGGGCTGGGGACAGGCTGGGGGCAGGATGGACTCACTGCAGAGCGTGGCACGAGCGCTGCGGAGCAGAGCTGCACTTGGGGCTGTGCCACGGGCCAGCCTTGGCCACCAACTCAGCTCCTCCGTGCCCAGGGCGATGGGCCATGTCCCGTGGTCCAGGAACAGTTCACAGCTGCACCACGTGCCTGCAGCTGGGAGCGGGTCCTGTCCCCACAGTGCCTCACGGCTTGGCCCGGCCGGCGGAGCGACGTCGCGGGGCTCAGACATACCTGAGCGCTGGGGCAGCACTTACGCACGCCGGGCTGTGAGTCACCGCAGCGGGATCACCCCGGCACGGAGCGTGGCTCCAGGAAGCCGGCACTTACGTGGTGTAAACACCATCCCAGCGTCGCAGCAAGGGCAGCGGCCAGGGAGGGAGGGACGTGCGTCACGCCGGGCGGCCCGAGCGGCCTTGGGGGTGCAGGGGAGGAAACAAACCAGATCTGGGGTTTTTCATTAAAAAATAGTGCTCTTTATTATAAATTATGGAAACATTTCCTTTCTGAATATAAATATAAATATGTGCAAAGTTTCATCTGAGTTTTGTTTTGGTTGAATTTTCAAGCATGGTTTTGCTCAGCCCTCGAGGCTGGAGGTGAAGATGGAATCTTTATAAAAGACAGTGATTCACGTTGGCCTGTAAACATCCCTTCGGTTAAAAAAAAAAAAAAAAGACAGAAAAAACCCAACCGCTTCTCCGAGCAGACACAGAAAAGCACTTGCAAGATGACGCTCTCCAGGGGATCCTCCTGCCACGTTCCTGCAGGAATCAGTGCCCCCGCGGCGCAGCGTGGCCAGGGTTTGCGGGGAGCGGCTGGGCAGAGGTGGGGTGCGACACTCGGGAGTAACGGTCCAGCGGCAGCACCGGGTCCCCGGGGTGCTCCTTGCAGACGCGGTCGTGCGGGACTCTCAGCGGTGTCAGGACACGCTGTTTCCTCTCCAACTTCATGGCACGTCACTGGAACCGTTATCGTGCAGTGTCACCAAATGATGTGCAGTAACCCAGACCACGGAGCAGGGATAATATTAAGGCTTAGTCCCCTGGAAAATGGCAACGAGGGGAAAAAGGCAGCGACCTCCAAGCCTGGGGCCTGGTGTGAAAGGAGCTTCCACCCACAAGGAGGCAGCAAGAGGTAAAGTACAGTACGGGCAAAAAACACTTTCCCCTTAAAACCGAGGAAAAGCGATCAGGCACTAGCTGGACTCCAGTGCTTTCCGTTCTCTGGTGGCAGAAGGGGGCTCTCGCCAGGGCACCCCCAGGTGTGGTCCTGCCACGGCAGCGGGGATGCAGCTGCCGGGGTGCACGTTCCCCCGTGCCACAGGTGCCGTCCTGGCTGCCCGAGCCCCCGGAGGCTTTGCCAACCGGCTCTCCCCAGCCGCGATGGGGAGGCCTCCGTGCTGGGCGCACTGTAACATCCACAGTCCGACTGGAGCAGTCTCCTTCCCCGCGGAGAGGGGGTGTCACACTTCCTCGGGGGGTCCCCCCAGCACCAAGGGCACCAGGCTGTGCTGGCCACAGCTCTGGGCCCACTGCGGCTCACCCCAGTCCCCCTCCTCTCCTTCCCAGAGGCAGAGGCTTGGCGTGCCCTGCGAGTCCCCGCACCGGTGGGGCATTGTGCCTGTCCCCTACTCTTGTGCTTGTAGCGTGTAACCTCGCTCCTCCCGCCCCTTAGAGGGGGGCATCATACTGGTCCAGGAACTCCTTGATGGGAGCCGGCAGCTGAGTCATCTTCTCGTAGGAATCCAGGTGCCCATTGACAGTCTTGCGGCAGAGGTGCTGCAGGGTGGAGACGCTGGAGGAGAGCGGGCGGCTCAGCACCAGGGGGATCTTCTCACCGCCCGAGTAGATGTAGTAGGTGCGCTTGGGGTGCAGGGCCCCCCCCGGCTGCTCGGGGACGGCGCAGGGTGCGGGCGGCATGTAGTGATGTACCAGCTTGAGCACGCAGTCGAAGCGGGGCACGGGCTGGCTGCTGCGAGGGTCGCTCTGCAGGGAGAAGCTGCCACCCTCGCACTGGATGCGCAGGTTCTTGGTACCCGACTCCGTCTTGACACTGAGGGTGAAGAAGTGCCGCTGGTCCGAGCTGTCCCTGATGAGGAAGGTGCCGGCCGGCTCGGCGCTCAGCAGCAGGTTGGCCTCGCCGCCCGTCACTGTGCTCCAGTAGAAGCCGCTCTCCTGCAGCTTGCGCACGGTGTTCACCACCAGCTGGTACTCGCTCTTGGAGCTGAACGTCTTGAGGCGCAGGCTGGTGTCGAGGGGGTGGCTCATCCCGGCGGCGGGGAACTTGCTGTGGGTGACCATGGCGCAGGGAGCCAGCTTTGCGCGCTCGGGGTGCTGCTGCCGGGAGCAGCGGCTGCTACACCATCACCTGCGGCGGAGACGGCAGTGAGCCACGGCAGCCCCGGTCCCCGGCTCTCCCTTCCCGGGGGCACCGGCATCTCCGGTCCTCGGCTATTCCCCTCCTGGAGCACCGGCATCCCCGGTCCCGGGCTATCGCCCTCCCCCGCGGGGCTCCGGCATCCCCCCGACCCCGGCTATCGCCCTGCCGGGGCACCGGCACCCCCGGCTATCCCACTCCCCGGGGGGCACCGGCATCCCCAGTCCCCGGTTATCCTCTCGCCGCGGGGTACCGGCTCCGCTGGCCCCCGGCTTATCTCCCTCCCCGGGGGGCACCGGCATCCCCGGTCCCGGGCTACCCCCTCCCGGAGGGCACCGGCATCCCCGGTGCCCGGCTATCCCTCTCCTTCCCGGGGCCCGTCCCGTGGCGGGCAGCGCCGTACCTGGGGCGCGGGTGCCGGGGCCGGTCTCGGCGGCGGCGGTGCCGGTGCACGGCGGCGGCAGCGGGCGGCGGCGGAGCTGCCGGGGCCGCCCGGGGAGGCCTCTTATAGCGGGCGCAGAGCCCGCCCTCGGGTTCCTGGAACTGCGCGGCTTCTTGTAACGCTCCCCGGCGCCCTCCCGCCGCCCCGCCCGGCCCGGCCCGCCTCGGCGCGCCGCCAGCCACCGCCGGCCCATTCCGGGCAGCGCGGCCGCCCCCTCCCGCTCCCCTTCACGCTCTTTCCTTCTAAGAAGAGGAGAGTCCCGGCCGGCCCGGCCGCGGCCCCCCCCCTCCCCGCCCTCCCCTCCCTCCTCTCTCCGCCGGGAGAGCCGGCTTCGGCCAGGCCGGGTTGCCCCGAGCCGGGGTGCGGGCAGCCCCGGGGCCGCCGTGGTCCCCCCCCGCCCCCGGGCAGAGCGGCTGCAGCCCCCCCGGGGCGGTGGGACACCCTCACCGGGGTGGGAGTCCTGCCCGCGGGCGGCCCCCGGGCTGGGGAGCGGGGATGCTGGTGCCCCAGGAGGGGAATAGCCCAGGACCAGGGATGCCGGTGCCCCAGGAGGGCACTGGGAAGCCCCCCCGCCTTTGCTGGGGGGCACCCGGACCCCGTCCGGGCAGAGGCACGGGCTGACCCTGCCCAGGCGGTTTGGGCTGACCCTGCCCAGGCAGTTTGGGCTCAGCCGGTGGGGTACATCGGAGAGGGGCTGCCGCCATGCAGTGGGGAAGCAGATCCAGCGTCCCCACATCGCTGGCCTTTATTTCAAATACAATGTTCCAGGCTGCCGCTGGTCTTGGCTGCGCTTCCCAGGAGACCTGTGGGGAAGAAAAACCCCCTCAATCTACACATCTGGGGACAACATGGGGTGAATCCAGTCCTGAGGCTGTGCCTGGGAGCTCCCAGGAGCTGGCCAGGTCAGCAGCGGCGTGGCCACCCTGCCTGCGGCCCCACTCCCGGGCGGCTGTGCCCCACGAGGGTGGCGAGGGACGGTGGCGGCGGTGGCTCCGATGGTGCCTGTGGCCGGTGGCTGGGGACAGCGCTGGCTCCGGGAGCCCTGGGATGCTCCGTGCGGTCGGTGCTTTGGCACCCAGCGCGGCAGAGGGCAGGGGCCGAGGCACCCATCTGCGGAGCCATCGTGGGCTGCTGGGGAGCCGCTGCGAGGCCGAGAAGCCGGGGTCCTCCTTCCCCTGGCCGGGTGCCCCCCGTGCTCTGTCCCCAAGGGATTTCCTCATCCCTTTGCCCTGGCTCGGGTCTGGCAGCCGGAGCCAGCAGCCGCGGTGCCAGTGCCCCAGGAGAGGAGCGTTCCTGGCCTGGCAGAGCGGGCAGCCAGGGGGGACCGGGTCCCCCCTTCCCCACCTGGTTTCTTTGCATTTTCGTTTGGCAATTGTCAGTTTCAACCTCGAAAACAAAACCAGACTTTGTCAGTGGATTTTATTTTAAATAGTTTAATTCGCCCTGGAGGAGCTGCCGCCGCCGCCGCTGCCTCTGCCAGTCAGGAATAAACACAAGAAGAGCAGTTCTGGGAAGTGAGGCTGCGGTGAACCAGCTGGTCTGAAATGCAAACGAGCTCTGGAGCTCTGCCTGAGGCAGGAGTGGTGAAACACGGGGGGAAGGGACGGGGAGGGGAGCGGGGCGGGAGGCTCCGGCCGGGGGCCTGGGGCCTGGGGCCGGGCGGCGCCTCGGCGGCCCCCCCCCGGAGCGGGACGGGTTTCCCGCAGCCGGGGCTGGGCGGGGGGACCCGCGAACCCCCCCCCCCCCAACACCCCGGGGCTCCGCCTCGCCCTGCCCGGTGTTGTGGGAAGCCATGGGGACACGGCGGGGGACGGGCGCTCCCCTCCGCGGCCAGAGGCCGAGCCCTTCCCCGGGGGCGGCGGGGGGCGGCCGGGGGCGGCGACCACGAATTCCGCCGCGGGCTCCTACACCCCGTAGGAGCCGTTCGCCCGGGGCCGGGTTCGCCAAGGAGGCGGGGGGGGGGTGGGTGGGGGCGCCGAAGGGCTCCGGGAGATCGAGGGGGGCTGAAACCGCCGGGACGGCGATGAAGTTCCCGGGGCTCGGGGTGCCCGGGTAAAGCCGTCCTGCCTGTGCGTGGGCCGGGGGGAGCCCCCGGCCGGTCCCCGAGCTCCCCCGCCACCGCGGGCTCGGCCGAGGGGGACTCGGCCGGGGGGGGTCGGAACCGGGCGGCCCCGCGGCGGCGGTGCCCCGGAACCGGAAGCGCAGGGCGGGGGCGTCGCCATGGCAGCGGGCGGAAGCGGAAGGCGCGCGGGGCTGATGGCGGCGGCGGCGGGGGGCGCGGCGCTGTGGCGGCGGCTGTCGGCCTGGCTGCCGCGGGGCCGCCTGGGCCTGGCCGCGCTGCTCGGCCGCCTCTCCGACCGCCTGTCCCGTGGCCGCGACCGCCGCGCCCGCAGGTAAGGAGCCGCGCCGAGCCCGGCCCAGCCGGGCTCCTCCCGGGGCGGCGGGAGGCCCCGCTCCCGTGCCTGCGGCCGGACCGCCTCCCCTGGGCCGCGGTGGGCGGGAGACCCCGGTGTCGGTCTTGCGTTATCCGGGAAGGCCCGGCCGCCCGGGCGGGAAGCGCGCTGCCCCCTCGCCCGCCGCTTCTCCTTTCTGGGCGCGGCGCAGCCCGGGGGTTTCTGCTCCGGCTCTGCCCGACCAAAGCCGTCAGAAACGCGCCGGAGGGGCGGGGAGTGACGGGACCCCGCGGCCTCCCCCGGGCCGGGCGGTTCTGCAGAAGCGGTTGCTGTTTTCCATAGTGAATCAGCTGCTGAAAAGGCGGCTTAGGCTTAGGTTTAGGGCTAGTTCTGCTCCTTAAGCTTGCTTTAGGCCATCAGTCTGCGCTAGCTGTCTGTTTGCCCTTAGGACAAGAGATGTACTTTATTTTCTTCTTCTTTTTTATTTATTTTACTCCTGCTGTCTTTCAGGTGCCAAACAATGTTACTCATTTTAGGGATAGCTTTCCACCTTGGCTATCACAAGCACTGGTCAGCCTCCGGAGCGGCAGAGGCCGGGGTTTAGGTGTTAGGCACAACCCGCCCAGACTGGGGCTTGTCCGTGGAAGGTGGGATCCCCCCCGCTCCCCGTCAGAAAAGAGATGAGACCAGGTCTCAGTCCTGTCTGTGCTGGGGCTGCATCTGGGACAAGAGAGGTGAGCGAGGAAGAGGGCCGCTGCTTCCAGCGGCAGTCACCGTTACGCTGGAGTAGGTGAATTATCAAACCGCACGCAGAGGGTGTTTTCACCATCATTTTAAACAGATCTGAGTGGGCTGCTGTGGGAAGGAGCGGGCCTTCATTCCTCTTCCCACAGCTCATTCCTGACATTTCCCGTGGGTAGCTGCGCAGTGAGCGGGATTCAGGAGCTGACCTCTGAAAATTGCCCAAACTCTGCCTTTCCTCTCTCTCCTTCCCCAGGGAGCGAAGGGACGGGGAAGGCACAGCTGTGGGGAGGTAGATCTGCCCTTCTCAGTGCCAGACTGGCTGTGTGCCGTGCTAAAGGGAATGCACAGCCGCAGACTGTGGTTCTCCCACCAGTCCTTCTGCAGCCACGCTCCCCTGAACAGCTTCTCCTCTCCTTATTTTTGCCACTGCACCGCTGCCTTAGTTTTGCTGATGCTGCTCCTTTTGTGAGGCTGTGCGATCAGGAGTACAATTCCGGCTAAAACCAAAACATTAAAAAAGCAGAGACGATTATCTTTCTGTAGAACTGTGTCCTGTGCTCAGAAGTGGTCAAACAAAATGCTTTGAAGAAGTCTTTAAAAAAAGGTCTCTTCCTTCAGTCTTTGGGCATTAGTTTGCACTGTACTTGGTAAGAGAGCGCTGGAAGGATTCTGTGTTTTGTTTTAGTTAGTATGGTGTGCGGTATGATCTTCTGGATGAGTTAGACTTATTTCTGTAAGGGTGGCATCTCTCCTGTCACGGCATGTCTTCGCTCTCCTTTCCCCCTGGGCAGCAGATGTGCCGCAGTCATCCTCGCTGTTGCGTCAGAGCCCTGTGTTAGCCCGTGTTCCCCTGTATGTTCCTGGTTAAGCCAAGGAAATTCTTTTCAAACTTCTCTTTTCGTTTCACCAGTATTTTTTAGCGTAGATAAATTACTAGACTGAGCCCTGGAAAGAGACAACTGAATTCAAAGACAAGCAATTTGTAGATCCCCCTGTGTGGTGACGTACGCGTGGGTGAAAGGACGGCGCCGTATCCTGTAGTTTCACTTCACCTCTGGTTCTGCAGATGAGGTTTTACAGTGAATAAGAGTGTTTCAGCTCCATCATGAGTTTGTGTACCAAAACCACAATTTTTAAAAATAGAACACACACAAAAAATCCCTCGTTTATATTTAGGGTCAACTTTTTATGCAGAAAAGATTTGAGGTGGTTCCTTTTAGTTCTGTTTTCTCTTTCCGGTTAACTCGATGATGTGGAGTACATGGGAAAGGCTCCCCCCCGCCCCATTTTCTGTTTCTCTGAAAGCTGGTTTGTTGAAGTATGGAATTTTGGTGATTTCTCCATAATGTTACATGGTTTCTCACTGTTGCGTGCATACAGTTGAAAGGATTGTGTCATACCTGGGGAGTCGCTTGAGCTATTTTCAATCACCGGTGGGTAGAAGCTGCCGCTTTGGTAGACGGTTGCTGTGCCATTGTTACTGTTGGCTGGAGCAAAATACTGATCTATTTGATAATTATAAAAGCCTTAGGCTCTCAACGCTAAATAAATTCTAAAACTTCAGTATTGGATTAAAAGTGTAGATATACTCTAAATTGTGGAGGCAGTAAAAAATCCAGAGTGTCGAGTTAGTGGATATCAATGCATGGATAGAATTAATCTGAAGGCTCAAAGCAAATAGTGCTGGTGACACAGATTGCTTTTACTCCCGCAGCAGCACTGGGAAGGGACTGCTTGAAGAGCACCTCGTCAATCTGCAAACGTAACGTTCGGCCACGTAGAGTGAGGATGCAGTTTAACTTGCAGTTTTCATACTCTTTGCCAGAAAATGGCTTCTTGGAACTATGTTTCTGGAAAGTGGCTTCTCGGCCACTGTACCGGCTTTTGGAAGTATAATTGGCCTGGACTGACCAATGGAATAATAAGGAATATATTTATTTCCTCTTGCTGATTAATTGTTATCATAAAACGCATAAAATTTGCCACTGTTACCTCAGTGAGAGTAATTCCAGCGAATGTAATTTGTAATCTGTGGGGCTGGGTTATAGCCCTGACTTTGTTATCGCTCTGCAAGCCATGCATTTTGTTGTTTTTTTTAAAAAAGCATTTTTGGGTGCTAGTCTGAATTCACGTCTTCCGTGCTCTGTTTGCTGTGCTGACTCGGTGGTAATGTAGCGGTGGGTCACAGTATGCGGCCTGTGCTTTGAGTCGTGAGTTGAGCAAAGATGCGCAAAGGTCCTGCTCAGGTTCTGTAAAGATTGACTAGAATGTGCTTGAAAAACAGTATTTCTTGTGTTTCTTTTCTGCTTTGATTTTTTTTTTTTAACATCTTTTATGGAATATTTCCATTGTCTTCAACAGCCTATGTCGGTAATCTGTATAACTTCTGGGTGTCAAGTCTGAGCCTGGTCCACATGATCTGTTGAAAAATGCCATCCTAGGAATTCTTGCACAAATTGACTCAGATTTCTGTTGCGATGAATAGTCGGTGACAAACTAGTGGATTTTCCAGGAAACACAACTGCAAACTGTCTGGCTTCTGCGTAAGGGTATTCGGAAACCTTGTGAAGATCCAGTGTTTTATCATGAAGCAAATGAGTGAAATCATCTTCCTGGAATCTGTGGTCATTTGGGCTTTGGATTGTGGTAAAACCTAAAACTTCCTCATAACAAATTCTGGTAAAGGTCATAATCAAGTTTCTTGGTATGTGACGGTGGCAGAATGCATCAGGATGGGTCACAAGATGGTGGCTGCCTGTTGGCCCGAGGGACCTGGCGTTTCTCCGGGATGAGACCAGCGCCTTGGTGCTGTCCTGACAGCAAGTCTGACTCCTGCGAGTAGGATGTGCAGACCAGAATGTTTTCTGTCAGGTTTGGGGATGTAGTTCAGTCCCTTGCTCGTTGATTCCTGGATCTCATGGGAGTTGCTGCTGCTAATTGTGCTGAAATGTGGTTTTGTCATGTGGACAAACTCCTACTAGGGGTTATTGTATGACTTGATGAATTTGCATGCTAAGTCTCCAGAGAAGAAAAGGTGCCCTTTGCTTCTTGTCACCCCCCCGAAGCATGACCGTTAGCAGTAAGTTGGTTTCTTTCCTAAGCGACTTCAAAGGAATTAAATTTATTCTGAAATTTCTTTTTAAAGAATGAGCTTCCTGCCGTTTCCCTTACAGTTACTTTGAAGTTTGTAAGAGAAGCCTTGACGTTCTTTTAGTACTTGTGCAGAAAGCAAGCGGCATCGTTGTAGAGGGCTACCTAATGTTTCGCAGTTGCAATTCTTGGCTCGTACCTGTTGAAACACACTCGATCCTTTGGTACATCGTTTATGATGCTATGACTTCATTGCTTTTGCTGGTACTTGCGCTCAGGCACTTTGCGTGTTGTAGATCTTTTTTTTGGATAAGTTTGAGGGGTTGAGGCATTTTTCTGTTTTGTTAAGGAACTTTTAGAGTAGCATGGTTTTTAAAACGTCTTTACCTGAAATAGAAACAACTAATCTTTAGCCCAGCTGAGAACTAAGCGAGACACGAAAGTGACCGTTGGCCATGGCAAAGCTGATGCGTCTGTGATAAAGACAATTCAGAAGTGACTGATCACAGGGATAGCTGGTACCACAGTGGCACCACCAGACATCTGATCCGTGGGTGTTTGGGAGAGTTCAAATCCTCAGTTTCTTCAGCTTCCAGCCTGTTTCCTCTCGTGCGTTCCTGTTCTGATGAAAGAGTTGTTTTCCCTCATTTCCCCTGCCAGTTAGGGGAAGGAGCTGATGGTGTAAAGATCTGCTCTCCCACCTTTTTCTTGTGTTCTTGTATTTCTAGCTTTGGTTTTGGTGATTTCAGCTGGGATTATGGAAAGGGAAAGGCATTCTTGCCATTGTGGATCTTTACAATGTATTGGCCCGGATTGCAGCTCTTTCTTTACCTACTTGGAGGTTGTTTGTGGGAAGCAAAGGCTCCATCATACAGAATTTCTCCATCTTTCTTTTCACAGATCTTCATGGCTTCTTCTAGCCCCATTGCTCACCCCTCCTGTTCCTGTGATCGCAGCCCCGCCTTGTTCCCTTTGTCCAGAAGGAGCACACAGGTTCCAGTGGATCAGGAACCTGGTTCCAGAGTTTGGGATCTCCAGCTCGCACGTCAAGGTGCTTTCATCCCCAGCTGAATTCTATGAACTCTTGAAGGTGAGTTGTGGCTTCCAAGTTGCGGGAATGGTTTTGGGGGCTGGAAGCTGCAGTGGTTATGGAGAATCATAGACAAGTTGTTAGGAAGGAGCACCTGCAGCTTACTAGTCCAACCTTCTACTTAAAACAGGATTGTTGTCAATGCTAGATCAGGTCAGGCAGGCTTTGTCTAGCTGAGTCTTGAAAACGACTGGGGATGGAGGTTCTGCCTCTGGGTAAGCAGTTCCAGTGCTGCGCCATCTTAGTAGTTTGCAGTTTTTTTCTGGTGTCAGATCTGAACTTTCCAAAGCTGTTTGTGGCTGCTGCTCAGCCATAACTACCAAGAAGAGTTTGGCTCTGTCATCTTTTTAACTACTCTAAAAGTAGTTGCAGGCTGCTGTTAGATCACCCCCCAGCCTCCTCTTTGCAATCGAAAACAAGCACAGCTCCCTCAATCCCTCCCAAAGCTCTCTTTGGTCATTACAGTGTGAGTCCTGTAATACTGAACCTATTATTTAGGGCTGAGGTGAGAATTTCTTTGTTTAGCTCCATTGCTTGAGTCATTTCACAATGCCTATTTAAAGCAAGTTCCAGTTCTTCTGAAACATGACCTTGGATCGCCATGGCAAGCTGTTGGAGAAGGCGGCTTGGGTGGGCCATTAAGGCAGCAGCTACCACCCCTGCGGCGTTGGTGGCAAGGGAAAGGAGGAGAGCTCTATAAACAAAGGTCTCTAGGTTCTAGCTAGTTCACAGGATGGGATACAAAGGATTAAAGCAGTTGCAGAACGAAAGCTGGGATTGCCAGTACTGATACAATCCCAGTGTTGCAGCTACTGCGTGGTAACTGCTCTTGTATGTAATAGTTTTAGCTGCAGGGAACGTGCTCCTCAGTTTTGCAGAAAGCATTGATTTCTTCCTTGATTTTTGGATGCAGCAATGGTGCTGATGTTGCTCTGTAAAGACCCATGTGTTTTACATTGTTGCTATCAGTGTGTTATCCTTGTTATCCTTCTACAAGGCACGGGAGACAATGCTATGATTTGGCTGCAGGGATTCTCCTCAGGGGAACCACAGCTCTTCTGTGGTCTGGATCGTTAGCTCCTAGTGATGATGCAGACCGAGGATGAAACTGAACTTATTTTCTGCTACTCCCAGGTGCAGATAAAAACAGCCAAGCAGCGAGTGGTGATGGCTTCACTCTACCTGGGAACGGGGCTCCTTGAACAGGAGCTGGTGAGTGTGGAAAGGGTTTGGGAAGGGGAGAACGTGAATGCAGAAACAAAATGCCTGCTTTTGCAAAAAGCATCCTGTTCCTGCAGGTGCAAGAGGTGTACGTGAGGTGCAATTTGTGAGCTTGTAATGTCCTTAAAACTTTCATATAGGGATTCACTTTACGCGTGTTTTCTCCTCTCCTTGAGAGTTTTCTCAGGGTTCCTGGCTGCATTTGTGTACTTGTACGTGGGGTGGGGGAGGGAGGAATTCGGAAGGGAGGCGTATGGAGTTTCTGTCTTAGGCCTGGTACGGAGCCATGAAGCTACTGAACTTTTTCATGGGATAACAAGCCTGGATCTTTCAGACTGTTAGAGGTTACTGGCATAGTGTTCAAAGGGTTTTTGCAGAACTGTGGGATGATGGATAATTTTTTTTCCCTGGCATTTTTCTTGAACATGATTAAAGTTGTACGTATGTAGTGCTATGTTTTGTCCCCCAGGTACAGTATGCAGATGCAGTATAAGCTCTCTGCATTTAAGACAGAGGTCAGTTTTGCTTCATGACCTTCTCTGTTTCCTGTCCTTCCCTCTGGAAACAAAAGCATTGCCTGAGACCTTCAGGGAAAAGCCTGACCTTGGCCAGTTTCTTATGTTAGAATGCAAATTCCACAGCAGGGTAAAGGTGACGGAGTCCTGCACAGGGTTTTGTGCCTGGCTTTGTCTGGGCTTGTATACAAGACTTGAATTTGCATGTGACAAACAGCCTTGTAGTTAAGGAATAAAACTGCCTCTGCATCATTTGTGATCTCCTACCAAGGTTTCTCTTTGGTAATGCAAATCTGTGATTTGGGAATGATGTCGGGACTTTTTCTATTAATATTAATTGCTCTTCAGAGGCTTGAAGAATGTGTGCATGTAAAATTGATGCCCTTTCACGTGTTGCTTTAGGCTGATAGAGTAGGATGCCAGTCTGACAGGTGCAAAGTCTAAACTAGCAGTATTTTGCATGAGTAGGAAGGACTCATACTAGGGTGTGGAAGCTTTCGTGGCCGCTGGCCTCCTGGTTGCTGAACACTTTCCTTATAAAGCTTTATTTGCTTTCTGTAATGAGTAGAGAAATCTCTCTCTGCAGGTGGATTGCTTAGAAGAAACACTGGAGAAATCACTGCAAGCAAAGGGGTCGTCTAACCTCAGAGTTTCCATTCTTCTTGACTACACCAGGGGATCTCGGGGTAGATATTACGATGCTTTGCTTTCTTCAAAGGCTTATTTTACAGTTAGGCTGGATAAACTGTTTTTTTCAGAGAGAGGCTGTCTTGACCAATTAGACCTACTTGCTTAAACCATATACCTTTCAAAACTGGCCTTTTCTATACCAGTAACTGCTTATTCCCAGAAAATCTTCAAGCTGAGCAGCTTTTCTTCTGAAAATAAGTGGTAGGAGCGAGAAGGGCCAAACTCTGGTCTGTGCAACTTGTGCTTTCTTGCTTAGTTCACTTGTCAATGCATTTGCCCTTATCCATCATGCTCTCTTATATTTTCATTTTTAAAGGAAAGTGGGAATTCTTGGAAGTAGCTGTACACTTAATCAGAAACCTTTGTGGGGGCTCTTTGTAGCATGTGTTAACTAATGCTAGGTGTGGCTTAAGAAGCTTGAATGGTGTCAGACCTGCTCAGTGACTGTTTCCCATGAACTTACAGTTCTGGATGTCGATTTCAGTATTGACATAGTGCAAATGAAAGTGACTTAAAAAAAAAAAAAAGAAAAAAGGAAAACATGTTAAGTGCCAGCAGATGAGATGGGTGCTCACTCTAACCGGCTTCTCGCTGAGGAGCTGTGGTGCCACGGCGTGATGTATCCCCTGTCTGGTGTGCTCCTGTATGTGAAACTCCCCTTGTCTCCCAGGTAGGAAGAATTCTCGAACAATGCTAATTCCATTGCTGCAGCGATTTCCCGAGCAAGTCCGTGTGTCCCTCTTCCACACCCCAAACTTGCGTGGACTTCTCAGGCTCCTGATTCCAGAGCGTTTTAATGAGACCATTGGACTGCAGCACATCAAGGTCTATCTCTTTGATGATAATGTGATCCTGAGCGGGTGAGTCCTGCCTCTTCAGGCCCTTATACGGTTCGTTTAGCTGAGGTTTTGAGGCAAGGTATGCATGCTACCGCTGTTGTCTGAACTTCATTATTTGTGTCTGGTCTTTCCGTAGTGATCATATCAATGCTCTTCTGAGATGGAAGAGCAACCGCAGCTCTTCCATGGGAGATTCTCATATGAAAGAGAGGGTCTTTCTCAAAAGGAAAAAAGAAAGATTTGTCATGATTCAAAAGGAAATGGCCAATTTGTACTTTAGTCCAGTTCCATGCAGAGTGAGATCTGTAACCTAGGCTGGGGTGTTCAGGATCATATGCCTATGCTCTGTTCCGGAACTCAACTCTTCTTTTTCTCTCCTAGTGCAAACCTGAGTGATTTGTACTTCACCAATCGTCAGGACCGCTATGTTCTCCTGCAGGACTCTCCTGAGATTGCAGACTTCTTCACGGAGCTAGTGGATGCGATTGGAGATGTGTCTCTGCAATTACAGCAAGATGATACAGTCCAGATGGTGGAGGGGATGGTACACCCGTACCAAGGTAGGAGGGAGTTGTCTTATCTGGTCGGATGATACGATCCAGAGGAGGGGAGTGACAGCCAGGGTTTAAGGATGACTTGAATGCCATCCATTTGTGAATTGCCGAGTGTCTGACCATTGTTTACAGGCTGCGGGGTGTCCCATTTCTGTGCCATCCATTATTAAAATCAAGATTGCTAGCGTTTTGAGACTGGATCTGTCAGAGTGTTCCTAGCACAGGGGCTATCACCAGCTAATCTGGCAGAGTGTGCAAAGGCTAGAAGTTCCTCTTTAACCGTCTCATTGCTTTTTCGTAATTCTGCTGCTTATGACCTTAAACAAGAACTTAAATTCCTTGAGAGGTTCTTTCTGTTTTTGATATTAATATCTATAATTCTAGATGTTCTCTGTGTACATATTCTGAAAGTTTCATGAATGTAGCACTATTTTTGGCAACTAATATTTTGTAGTTGAGTCTCTTCTGGGAATGAAATGAATATTGGATTAGGAAGACCGAGAACAAGCGTTGAAGTGGGCATAGAAGGGCGTCTATCTGTCAGGCTGATTGCATCATAAGTTTTTGTCCTGGTCTTGTGCGCTGCTGTGTGATGTGAGCTCAGACTGTGGGCAGTAGTTTATTTTGTGTGTTCCAGTTCGTTCTTGGTTACTGTTTTAGCTTTGCCCTGGTCTTTTCATTTCTCAGTGGATTTTTCAAGCTGCTGCTAGTCAAGTTTCTTCCCCCTCTTATAGCTGAATATTTTTCTTCTGTAATGTAGCTTTGCTAACCTTAATACATCTGTTTTTGAGACTTAGGGAAGAAAGGTGTGTGGTCTTTGTGTTAGCTCCTTTTTGTTCTCATATTGGTGTCCTGTCAGTAGTTTTTCCGACTACATAATAGGTGATGCGTAGCTCTGTACCTTTAGGTCTCAAACACAATCTCTTGTGGTTTTCCTGCAGGAGACAAGATGGCTTACTGTGAGATAGCAAATCGAAGAGTCATGGAGGTGATCAACTCTGCCAGGACACGACAAGAACTCCTTCACACAAAGACTTTCCACAGCAGCCAGCAAGGCAGCTCCTTGTTATCCCAGCAAGGCTCTCAAGCATCTGGGGGTCTGAAACCAGAACCCGACACCTGGATCTATCCCTTAATCCAAATGAAACCTTTTGGGATTCAAATAGACGAGATGGTCACAGAGACGCTGCTGACAGAGGCTGAACGGGATGCCAGGATATACCTTACCACTGGCTACTTCAACCTGACGCAAGCTTACATGGACCTCATTCTGGGCACTAGGGCTGAGTATCGGATTCTTCTGGCCTCACCGGAGGTGAATGGGTTTTTTGGTGCCAAAGGGGTGGCAGGTGCCATCCCTGCTGCTTATGTTTACATTGAACACCAATTTTACAGTGAGGTCTGCTACCTTCACCAACAGGAGAGAGTTCAGCTGCAGGAATACTCTAGGGCTGGGTGGACTTTCCATGCCAAAGGTAAGCGGTCCATTTCCCAAGAGGACTTGTTCAGAAGGCATTTGAGACTTGTGCGTATTTGGATTGCGCAACTAGTGAGGGGATGGCTGGGTGCCGAGTCTAGACTAAACCTCCAAAGTACTCATCCAAGGTTCAGACATCTTGCTTGCATAAACCTGGAAGGTTTGGATCACTCAGGGGACAGCCATGCAAAGTCATGTCTTGCCTGACTGGAATATAGTCCCGGAGATTATACAGGAATTGTCCCTGTGGTGTCAGTAAGGCACTGTCTTGACGTGAAACTTGATGTGAAAGAAAAGGAAGCATCTGGATGTATTCATGATCGCAGTAACAGTTGTGATTCAGTTTCTTGTATCCTTCTTGCCAGTTTCAGCAACAAGAAGCGATGACTGTGTCGGGGCCTGGGGTGGGATCTGCGGCAGAAGCAGGAAGGGAGCTTGCTGGTGGTGACCCCCCAGTGGTCCTGGACGCCGCGTTCTCTTGGCAGCTGGTCTTTGTGGGGATGATCCAGGTGCTGAGGAATTTGTACCAGCTTCTGTTTACGGCATACAGGAAAGTGCAGCATAGCGAATAAATGCACCCATGTGCCTTCTGGGAGCTGGAGGCAGCTGGAGGGGAAGTTGCTGAGAAATGAATATTGCTTAACAAATGTAGTTAATGATAAACAAAAATAATTAATACTGCCATCACAGTCTTCTGTAGAAGACCCCAGATTCTTTCTTGCTTGATAGATTGTGTACAACTTTCACAAGCCCAATGCCACCTTGACCAAAGCATGAATATTTTCCCCTGACTGGTTGTTGGTGGTTGTGTCTCTAAATTTGCCTTCCAGAAAGTGCAGTCTTTGACTCTTATGTTCTACTTTATACACAGTAGTATTTGATTGCTCAGTAGTAGATTTTAATAATGCAAATAGCTTAGGAAGTCTACTTAATTGAGGATTTTTTTTTTTTTTTTAGAAGTCTGATGCATGTGACACTTTATAAATATCTAGATTCGTACAGTCTTCCCACGTGGAGGCGCACCAGTGGAACACATCACAAAATGACTTGGTCTCCTGGTCAGGCATGGCCCTCAGCCAAGCTGAGACATCTTTGCCGTGTTCCACAGCATCTTCTGTTACTCTAATCTTCTGCTCGCAGAGCTCTGCGCCGTGTCACTGTGTCACTTCCTGTGATGGCTCACTGGTCCCCTAGGACAACGCTATTACTGTAAGCAGTACCCAATCTGGCACTAATTAACATGCAGGTTTCCCCAGCCAGCTTTGCAGTGTGCTGAGGGGCATTTCCATTGTTTGCAGCACGCGTCTGATTTGAAGGCTGGAAGGATGCAGCCCCCGGGGCTCCGGCCTGTTCCTGTTCCGGAGTTGTTCTCCCGCTGTTTGTTTAAGGAGACTAGCTGTTAATGGTTGTGGGAATGCCTCTATCTGCCCTGCTTCCTGCGGGGCTGTTCAGAAGAAGGTTCAGAGGTGATAGGGAGAGAAAGCTGCTGAGTAGGCCTTCTCTTGACTAAAGAAAATACACACGAGTGTTACTAGGCTGCCTCTATGTTGAAACTACAAACCTTTTCTAATGACTGTTGCGCCTCTCCTGCAATGAGATCAGTAACTCTAGCGTAGTAAAACCCTTATCTCAGTTCAGGGCAGCCTGAAGGAGGTGCCTGCCTGGCTGGCAAGTCCTGTGTGGTCTGTCTTCCAGGAAGCACGTGCTCAAGCGATCTGTGGTTCATAGGTTCCTCCTCTTGCTGGGCACTGCTGACTCCAAGTGGGATTTTGTGGTTTGGCATGGATTGAGCTCGGAAGGCATGGGCTGCTTTTCCAAGCTACCAAAGTGCATGTGGCAGTCAATCCCCTTTTGGGCCAGCTGTGCCTGCTTGTGGAAGTGCTTTGGGCTCGATCTGCTGTATGGCATTCTCTTTGAGAGAGAGATACAAGACTTGGAGTTCAGCAGCTCCCGTGCTTGGCAGGAGGGACGGTTGGAGATGTTTGCTGCCTTCTTTCCGTTTCCGAAGGATCAGCTTGTAGCTCCCTTCTCTGGCACGCTCTGCCCTTTGGCACATTTGATTCACCTGGTTTCCTTCTGCAGGAGTCACGCAGTGTGTGTGAAAGAGGACAGGCAGAAGAGGGAAAAGCAGGAAACCCTGGAGACAGATGAAGGGCAGTTGCGCATAGAGTCTGGCTCCTGGAAGAGGACGTGAGATCCCTAGCAGCAAATAGTGCCTGTTAATACTTCCTTTTTGGGCTAAGATGAAAGACACCCTTTAGTCTCCTATAGGATCTAGCTGATTTACACCAAACACTGTGGCTGCTGTTTCGTAAGCCCTTCCAGCTCCTCTTAAAACATTTTGTGTCCTCATGCACGACTTCCCGCAGTGTGTGTTCCCACCGGTGTTACGACTGTCCTTCGGTTCGTTCGGTGCAAGTGCAATTGGAGCAGCCCATCATGAAGCCTACCTGCAGCAGTGCACATCTACCCATCCTCTGCTGCATTTCTGGGTGTGGTGCTGTGGGTGACACAGGTATATCCTTTAGGATTAGGGTCCCTTCCATGCAAGTGTCGGGTGACGGAGTGCCGGGCAGGTGGCTGTTTGCTTGGAGATAAACCTGCATTACTGCAATTGAATGGTGGCTGGGAAACTGCACTTCCCCTTTCTGGAAAGGTGAGTCACTGTTTGAGCAGATCCTGCCAGGTAGCCATAAAGCCAGAGACACCATAAAGGCTTTAGGGCTGCTTAGAAAGAGCAAAGAACGGTGTTTCTCGTAGCTGCTGCCCGGGCAGAGCTCTGGCCCACTGCTGGGAGCCGTGTGCTGCAGCTGGGCCGGGGCACCACGCAGCCCCTGGCAGCCGTCCTGTTTGGTGGCAGAACTTGCCGAACCTCTGTGCCACTCGGGTGCTTTTTGCGGCTCCCGGAGGCCCCTGCGTTGGCACTCCTGCCCTTCTGCGGGTGGGAGTGAGCCTGCGGAGGAGTTGGTCCTGCCGCTGAGTTATGGGCAGTGCCAGCTCTGAGCCAGGAGGTGTAACTGAAAGTGGCAGCGAAGCTGCTGAGTGTGTGCGATGTGGGGGCGGGGAGGAGGTTACAGGAACCAGTGGTGAATCGGCAGCTTCTTACTCAAGGCATTCTTGGAACTGCTCTGGGGTTGAGTTAGGAAACCTGCTTCTATTTTAAGGACTAGGTGGTTTTTATGCTACGGTTTCTTTGTTGTAGTCTTTGTGTGACTTGCAGTAGGGATAAGCCGTCTATCAGGGACCTGCCCAGGGCTGTTCTAAGTGCTAGTGCCTTGCTAAGCAGAGAGCAAACACTTCTTGGGTCTGTTTATACACAGAGAATGGCTGTACAGAGTCTCCTTGGCAATAGTCCTGGCTCTCCTGTGGCATCCCTAGCTCTTCTTTCCTGCCGTGCTACAGTGGTGTGCTTGAGAATAGTACGGTGTTCCCATCTTGTGCTTGAAAAAACAGTCCTGGGTTGTATCACGCTTGCTCTTGTTGCACTGGCAAAGTTGTGTGTGAACTGCAGTGGTGAGTGGACTTGGGAGGTTTGCATCCTGGCAAGGGCTTGATTTCATCTTTGGGTGGCTCCTCAGGAAGTGAGTGGGTATAGTCATTTGCACTTCTCTTACAAGTCTTTATTTCATGTGAATTCGCCTGTCGGAGCAGGGAGATGCCTCTTCATGTCACTGTCTTGTGTAGTCTCGGGAAGGGGGTTAGTCACTGCTCAGCTCCGCTGCTCCCAGCTCTGGAACTGACTGGGCCAGGCCCGGCTTGTCTGCCTGGTGCTCTGTCGCTTGGTGTAGGTTTTCCTTTACTGAAAAACTGTTTGTCTTATTTCAGTGTTTCTGAGATATGCCGTGGTGCAAAATGACCTCTAACTTAATGATGGTGTCTCATTCTGGATTATTTTGGGGGCCCTCCAAGCAGTGTGTTTACATTCTTAAGACCATGTCCCTGGAGCGGCACTGAGCGTGCTGCAGCCCCCCTGTTAAGAGCACATGAGTTTGGACAACGCAAGCTGTGCAAGGGTACCCCAAGATTCATACGAAGCCTTACAAGACCTGCTGGACCATCTGCAAGGAAGCTTGCTTTATGTCGTGATCTTTTATAGTTACTGTAATCTAACGTGTTTAATTCATTTCTACTAAGTGAAGCGATTGAGTCTACCCCGGTCGTTTCCTTTGTCTGCCACGCTTCCTTTCTTCTCCTGTTTTTCCTGCAGGCCTCTGGCTGTACCTGGCAGGAAGCGATCTCCCCTGCCTAACTCTGATCGGCTCTCCTAATTTCGGATATCGGTCAGTTCATCGTGACTTGGAAGCTCAGGTTGCGATAGTGACAGAAAATAAAGCTTTGCAGCAGCAGCTCCATCAGGTAAGCGTCTGATTACGGGGAGATAACATGGATGTTGTGCCTATTAGTCACACAGGGAATGCTGATGACGCAGTTGCAATAAAAACCTACAGCTACAATAATTCAAAACCTTCTTGAGCATAGGAAGTCTCAAGGAGCTGTCAGTTAAGTGACTATTGATGAGATGCCTGCTGCAAGTGCCTGTTTCTGGGAAATGGAGGCCATAACGGGAAAGAACATGTGTCCCCAGTGAACTCGAGCATCGGGAGTGCTCAGGCACTGGATGCTGAGAGAGGATCTGCTGGCTCTCCTCTGCTCGCTGGTCACACAGCATGTTCTTGGGCCTTATCCCCAATATTTGGGCATTGCCAAGGTCGCACTATGCTCTAGGATAATGAGGTCAGGCCCTTTGAATTGCTGATCTTGGACTTCTGGAGGATTTTTGCTTCTCGGGCGTTTGGGAAATCCTTTGCAGGAATATAAATGGCAGTCAGTTAGCTTTTGGGTGGCTGCCCACAGGCTGTGGAGGTGAACAAAGGCAGGGGATCTCAGTGTAGTTTCTACAAGAAGAGGATTTCTGGACTGGTTGGATTGCCCATGGAGTTATATGACATTATATAATCTTGACACAAGTATTTTTCAGTGGTTTTAATGTTCAGCATCCTAGGTGTGGTGGTTTTTGTTTTGTTGTTGGTTTTTTTTTAATTGGGCAGCTTGGACTGCTCAGCACTTTTGCTGCTTCTCTAAATCCTGTCTGGTTCTTCAGCTGTCTCGACTCTGAATCTTCTGCTGGAACTGACGGTGTCCCGAGTAATTTCTCATGTAGTGCTCTGATACAAAGCAAACTGGTTTGGTGTCTCTCTGTGTGACTTAGGGATCTCAAAAATGCATTCTGTTAAGCCAAGTCCTGGCATACGAAGGCACAGTTGTCTTCAAGATCAATGGGAATTGCCCTATTGCATCAGGGCTCTTCCACAGGATGAGTCAGAGTATATCTAATAAAAAACAATTCTATTACTGGAAAAGTTGCTTGAATATTTCAATTCATATCTTGCCTCTACTTGTTTTTAATGGAAGGGGAGAATCAATGAAAATATGACAAAGGAATTTTCTGAAACAGTGCTGCAGTGATCTAATTTAAAGGGCTTTAAACCATTCCCATTTGCTGGAAGCTGATTTTGAGATTGGCTGTTTGTTTACTGTTCTGTGATCTTTGTTTAGAAGGCTTAATACCTTACTGGTACGCTGCCATGAAATCACTTTGCCTATGTAACATTCAGTTCCATTTAAAAAATGTGTGATGAGATTTGGGAAGAAATTTGAGTGGTCTGGATATCTTCAGTTCATTCAGTGGAGCATCTGAACTTCAATTCAGATAAACGGTCTCGTTTCCAGTGATGGGATGACCTCACCGTGTTGGATGACCACGGTGCAGGATCTTCATAGCAGGGCTGACTGTAGTTCTTGGAGCATTTTGGGTTTCTAAAATTAGACTGATTTGGCACACAAATGTCTGCCTTCTGTTGTTGGTTCATCTTTTTGGTGTTACTTTTCAATGCTTGGTTCCTGCTTCCCTGTTCCACCCTGAATTTAAACAGTGCGGAGTATTTTCTGTTGTTTGTGACAGCTTAGCTCATGAAAAAAAGATTATGAACAGACTTACGGTAGATGGTCTGCCCCTTGTTTGCCTGCAAATCTAGAAACCTAACTGGCTTTGATAAGAAAACCGCTTCTACCTTTGATCAGACAGCTGCTTTCACGTGCAATGCGAGCATGTGTTATCATCATGATGGTTCATTTCCTCCTTCAGCAGTATTGTGTACACACTGGAGAAGCCTAAGTGTTTCTGGTAATTTAGTTGAAATCATGACTGCATATTCATTTGAAAACACAGCGCTTGAGCTGTGTCTAGAAAGAGCTGCGTAAGCCAGTCTCTTGAGATTATGGTTTCCTTTTCTGGCAATTACAGCGAGGGATTTAGGATTTTTCTGAAACTGAAGCTTAGCTCTCTTGCAACTCTGGGGCACAAAAAGGCAAAACCTTCTACCTTTGCTCTTTGTAGAGTTTAAATTACTAATTCTTGAGGCTCGGTTGCTGAGCACACTGATAGTCATCAGAAGGTGGAGGGCTGTGGCAGGCGGGTGCGAGGGACAGATCCTGTGCTGGCTCCTTGGTGCTTCAGGTGCTCCGTGAGTTGTGCCGCATGGAACGAGACTCTTACGTTCAGGCTTGTGGGAGAAATGATGCATCCTTTTAGCAGGATCCACGGCCAGTTTTATCTGAGAATTCGCTTTTCTTAAAGGCCATTGTATAGTTTAACACTTAGGATTTACTGGGATGATGTTTCTTTCCCTGTATAGGAACAGGAGCAGCTTTACCACCGCTCAGGTGTAGTCTCATCATCAACATTTGAGCAACCGAATCGTTATGTGAAACTGTGGGTGAAGCTGGTAACACCTCTGATCAAGAATTTCTTTTGAAAGAATAAAAGTTGCTGCTTTGGGTGAGTTTTCTGCCATTCTTATGGGGAATTTATATTGCACTGACTGCAGTTAATAAATGCAGTACTCTATCATGTGGAAGAAATAGATGATGGAAACATAGATATGTGGGGAAAAAAACAGGCATCTCTGTCTTCTGGTGTACTTGCCACTGACTGGAATCATTGCTCAAGGTCTGTATTGGGTTTCATCTACTAGAATTTCTGGAAGGGACAATGAAAGAGAACCCATGCAAGGGTATTTCCCATGCATAGAAATAAAACTTCCATTTCTGAAATGCCCCTCTCAGAGTTTTGTGGAGAGGAACTGTGTTTATTTTATCTTGACCAGCTGACAGAAAACATTGTTGGAATATTTAAAATGTTTCGTCTTCTTTTTATGTGATCAGCGCTTTGCTTTAACCTTGTAGGTGTTGGTTAACAGGGGCAGTTGTTTTTGCTTTTCTGCTTCGTACAGCATCCTGGATTTGCCTGGCTGTTCAACTGCCCAGTTACTGGAGCCCCTCTGAGCTTCAGGGAATCGCTCTTAGATTTTTTTTTTTTTCTGTGCTGTGCACATAGTCCATGCAGTTGGCGCCTAAGTGTGTGCCCTTGATGCTGAGTGTTCACATATCCGTTTTATTTACATAAATCTGGCCTCCATCTCTGGGGTTGTGTATCTGGCTCCTTCATGTTAAGAAGTGTTATGAGTGTCTTTCACTTGAGAGGGCATGAGAGGACTTCTGGTGCTAATGTGATTTTTGGATGTTACTTGCTGAAAGTGGGAGGCTCAGACCGTAACATGTCCTGCAAAGAAGTTGGTTGGGAAGGCAGATAAAAATGTGTTAGAGCGCAGGCTTGGGCCGCCCTCTGAGTTTCACTGGTGGAGTATGTGCAGTGTATTCCGATCTTGTATTGCCAACAAAAGGGATTTCTGAAAAGGCTGAAGGTAAGTGTAAAGCTTGATGGTAATTTATTCTAAACGCTACCACTTTATAAAGAAACAAGCATCTCTACTTGCCTCCCCCTGTGGCTTTTCTTACCACGATCTGTGAGGGAAGTTTTATGCAACTGTATTTTAGAACTAATTGTTCAGATATTTCACAGGGTGGGACTTTGGTCAATTATTGTATGCTAAAGGGACAGGCATTGGCTTCCGTGTGGTGGCCAGAGCAGATCTAATCACCCTAATAGGCGTTACTGCTGATACAAATTATTTGTTGTAAAATAAAAGGTAGAGTAGATTCTATAACCCAGAAATAGAAAGAAACGTACTTCAGAGATTGATCTGTTTGCAGCTGGACTTTCTTTGGGTTGTACAGGTTGCCGTGTTGGTGATCTGGGCCAAATCTGTGCCCAGATCTTTCTTCTTCCATCTGGTCTAAACACATACGTGCTTCCATGCAGGAATGTGCCCTGCACACAGCTTGATGAATTTCTGCTCACAGTTAGCACTGAGCGATCAAACAAATAGCTGTGGAAAGACAGAGAGCTATGAGAAGGGAAGGAATCCGGATAGTTGCATGCAATTGTTCCATTTGGTTTCCTTTGGTGGTCTGGCTTTCAACCAGCACTTTATCAGAAACCACCAATTGAAAACCAGTATCCGTCATGAGAAACTCCCTGTATTGTAAGAGCAGTCTCCACATGACAGCAGTTCCAGCACTGTTTTTATTGATACTTTGCTAAAACACTTCTGTAAATAGACAATCTGTAAGTAGTTCTAAAATAGACAATCAAACTTAGTATAAGTTACACAACTTTGAGGTTTTTTTGCAAGTAAAAGCATTTGCTGTTTTCCATAGTCATTAAAGTTTAGATCTGTAAGAGCAGAGCAACAGCGGCAAGGATCCACTTAGCAGCTTTTTCTTTTGTCTTTAGGTTAAAGGTCCAGACATAGGTGGGACCTCGCATCCGTGTCTTATAGACAGGACATTCATAGACGTTCTTGGTGTCCATGCGGTCCGCAGGGATGGCTCTGATGAAGATGACTGGCATCATGGGCGTCAACTCCTTCAGTCGAGCGTCTGCGATCACACCAGAAGGGATGTCCCATCGAGCGCCTGCAATATTATGAAATTGTCAGGGTGCCAGCTACCCAGTGGCTTTTTCACTTAGAGGGGCCTGTTTTTGTAACTACTAATGGGTGGGAAGGAGTTGCTCTAGCAGCACAGTCGAGGGTGGAGTGTGAAGGCTGGGTAGCCATGGCTTAGTAGTCGTTAGGGCTAACATGTTATCATCTCACTGTGACTCATGAATGCATTTTGCCTTACTGTGTGTGGGATGTCTAAATAAATTTTGTCCCCACTCGTCCCTTCAGCATGGGTTTGCATGAAAGTTGCGTAGCTGAAGGTAGAACTTGGCCGTGGTGGGAACTGCGATGGCTGTCCCATGGTCTGTGCTCTTGTTTAAGTCGACCCCTTTGGTGCTCTGCTGGTACTGCCACCTCATTCCCCCTCGTTTTTTTAGCAGTAATTATTTTAGGTTCTGAGTTTCCTGATTTGTCTTATTCGCACATCAAATAAGAGCATAATATATTTATTCACTAGAACCACGTAGCTTCAGACAACTCAGTCCTCAGGTTCATGATATGCAGTCTCAATTTCCAAAAAACAGTCTGGTTTGTGGAACTCTGCTTGTAAACTGGACGGGTGCTGCCCTCAGCTGGCCTGTCTCTGACATTAGCGTGCAATAAAGGGCTCCGCTGCTTGGAGCTTTTGCAAAAGCTGTACGAATTCAAATAAGCCAGTGAGTACTAACACCTGCTCTGTTTGCAAGAATTTTTGAGGCCGAACTGGGCTTTCTCCGTGTCTGAAACATCTCATAAAAGATGCAGTCTTTTACCTTCCATGAATAATCCATGCACGTAGGAGCCTTCTCTGGGTGGAGCTGTTACATCCTCGCGGTTTTTCTTGGTCACTTCCACTGAAAGGCACATTTTGTCCAGCGGCCATTTGTTTTTTCTGGCCGTGGACTGCATGATAGCAGTGAGGAAGGACTGGGGATTGAAGAATCCTGCCAGCCACACTGTTGCAGGCAGCACAAAGTCCGTTGTCCAGACTTCCAGTTCCTGGAAAATAGAAACAGCAAAGTATTTCAGAGTGAAGCGTGGCCTTCAAGCAGCAGAATACTGCTTTGAGATACGGTGTGACAAGGAGCCGATGCTTCACTGTGCCTAACACGAGCTTCAAGTAACCTTCCAGATGGGGAGACTGGGATGGAGGTGGTCTGTGATGAATAAATAGCAGATTCCACTGCAGCAATTGAACTTAAAACATTAATTTGGATTGCAGTAAATACTGCTATTATTTTTTTTTAAACAAAGCTACACTTTAAATAGATGGTTTTATTAAATATTTTTTTCTTCTGAGACATATAAAGTTACGATGGGGTTAGCTAATGTTCTTTTGAAACAGTGATGTACTCTAATGGTGAACCCTTTCAAACTTCTGCTCTCATTCTTGGGGTAACAGGCCATTTCAGGTACTTCAAACTGCTTAAATTAATATTGAAAAATAAACCAGTTAACCACTGTACACTGATGGAGGTGATTCCTGGTCTTCTGTGGTATCCGCTTTTCCCCTAAGCTTTAACTTTCACAAGAAATCTGCTCACCCTAATCCGAAGGAGCAGGTCTGCATACCAGGCTCCTAAGCTAAGAAGAGAGGGGTAGGCATAACGTGTCCAGGATTCAGGAACGTTGTCGTAGAAGAGAGCGTTTGCCAGCTCTTCCATATCTGATGTAATCGTTAGCTCCCCCTTTAAAAAAGAGAAAAGTCTGGGTGGTTTTATCTGAAGAAAGCAAGACTGATGGAAGTGTTTGGTCTCAAACTCATCACGAAGCAGGAGGCTGGCAGCGTCTGGCCGTACCCAGCGCAGCGGGATGTGTAAGAGCGCGAGCAAAGGTAGCCAAGTGCTTTATACACGACAAGGTTCAAAATGAGCAACAGCCATTTGCAAATAATGGGAAATTATTTGGTAGGGAGAGGCGCTTCCTAGGCAGTTACCCGCTGCGTACCTTTAGTCCCAAGTCCAACTCTTTCAAGGAGCGCCTGATTTCATGGGTCAAGATGTTCATTCTTTCACATTCCTGGAAGGCAACTACAACGTACGGGGTCTTGTCCACCGCTTTCGCCATGATGTCTGCCATATTGAATGGCTCCGGCAGCCTCTCAATAATCTCATCCAGGACTGACTTCACCTGGAGAGAAGATGCCATAGAACTGCTCTTATCTCAGGAAAAATGCTCTGGGTTAACAGTTAATTAACTTAGTAAGATTTTTCTTTTTCTGCCTTCATGTTTTCCTGTGCTTCCTCCTCTTACTAACACTCTAGTCTTTTACTAACTGCTCTTGGATCCTAAAAAGCTGCAGCTCTTTTTCGGTAGCCAAGAAGGTAAGAACTGAAGCCATGGAGGCTGTGAAATTCAAGTGTAAAATCCAGGGAGTCAGGAGGAAGACTTTTTTTTTCCTTTTCTTTTTTTTTTAATCTGTATTTTTAGTAGTTGCCATCATGAATGGAAATTACTAAGCCTGCTGCATCCGCTGGGGACGCAGCATGTGACCCACAGTTTACCACTGGCATGTCTCAGCCCCATCAGAGAGTAACCTTTCTGAACACAGCCGACTTTTGTAACCGCACCGTGTGTTCGGATGGAGCGAACACAAAGAAGCCGCTGGGGCAGCGTTGCAGCCCCTTTTCTTTGCCCTTTGGGTTTCTCGGAGATGCTGGAGGAGAGCAGCTAATGGTCTTATGATCTGCGTGACTAGCTGCCCGCCTGCCTGGGAGCGAGACTGATGCAAGAGGAGGGAAGAGAGCTGCAGATGGGGCAGGGGCACAGGCAGCCGTTGCCAGTACTTTGCCCTGGGCTGCGGCATCAGTGCTGCCTTCTCGGCAGCTGTAGAGCGGTGAAGCGTTTGCTTGTGTTCAATTACCAGTGCCAAAGACTGGCAAAGTTACTGAAATGGAAAGGAGAGCCTGGTCGCAGAGAAACCAAGCACAAATAAATAAAAACTTAACGGGAGTGTCCAGCTGAGCAGCGACCGCAGCGTTTCTCATGAGCTCTGCGCTAGCAGCTCCCCCTTCTCCAGGCTGACAGCTTGTAGTGTTAGGTACCGGGCTAGAATCGCATCTCTCTACTTACTATCTTGCACTGGTAAGAAATCAGTTACTATTACAGGGTATATTCACCTGCCTGTTGTGTGTGGGCCCATATCTGTCCTCCCCATCTGGCCTTGGAATTGTCATTGTTTACTGTAAAGAGTAACTTCACTTGCCTTTTCCTCTCGGGAGACACCTGAGCCCCCTCCGGCGTCTGAGTCTTTGGGCTGCATTTCCAAAACTGTCCGAAAAAGCCTGTCCGAAGTGACAGTCAGGAAGCCAATCTCTGCGTTGGGGTGAAGGCCGTACAAGTAGGGGCTCTCCGGTGGCAGGTTGTCATCAATGTACTGGTGGTAACCCTAAGCGCGGGCAGGCGGACGTTAGTTTAGCAGATACACACAAAAGAGTGCGAGTTTTGCTTCAGCCTTGAAAATAAGTCATCGCCTTTCGGTGGTGGTGCTTCACAGCTAGCTGGCGTTGCTTATTCAAGATGTTTTTTTACTCATGTCTTACCTAAGTTTTTCCCTTACCACCCCAGCCACAGGAATTATTTTCGCAGCGATTCTGCATGTTTCCACGGGATTGAAACTTTTTTCCCTTACATTCCCCTTTGGTTAGCACGAGGGAAGTCTGACTAGCGCGCATTTATCCAGAGTGGTGGTTTTTCCACAGCAAATTGCAATGTTCATCTTTTCTTACCTTGTAATCCAAGCTGGGAGGGATCAAAAACCCTGGAGCTAAGTACACTTCCCCTTCCAGCATCTCCGCACGGATGTATTCGCTCAGGTAAGTCCGACACAGCCGGCGGTCCCAGTCGTCTGTGATGTGCCCCCCGTACATGATTTCACCAAAGAGGTACCGGAGATCATCCCATGGTACCTGCGAGGAGAGGCTCACCGTGGGGTGTCTGTGGCCTGCGTGGCTCCCCAGAAGTCCCCTGCAGCCCGGGGAAGCTGCACACGACTGCAGAGCTGCGGGGCCACAGAGCAACGGCTCCTGGGGTGGCCTGTCCAGCATCCAGGGAAGTGATGGACCCTGGACCCGCAGAGGCTCGGTGACAGAGTGAAGGGGAGCAGGAGAGGAGACCTTGTCCCAGGTGTCTCTTGTGTTCACCCACAGATTTCATCTTGTCCCGGTATGGACACAGGCATCCATACTTTGAACCCCCGTCATCCCGTCTTTATTCAGATCAACGTTGATCATGGCTGTAAGGCCAGGTGAGACCTCAATCCTACTCATTGCACCTTCATTCTCAGGGCAGGCTTTGCCTTTTAGGTGGAAAGTAATTTAAAAAAAAAAACAACCTGACAAAGCACCGAGGCGTGAGCCGGAGCAGGCGCTCGTCCCAGCCTGGTGCTATGGTGCTAAACGCCCGCTTTCCACCCAGCTTAGTCATGCTGGGGACTCTGCACCTTCACCCGCCAGAGCCCACAGGCAGCTCCCTCAGGAGGAGGTGAAGAACTACTGGCAACGCTGCGTTTCCTCAAGAGACAGCATTTGTGCAGCAAACTGATGAATTTTTTTAAAAAAGGTTGGTTGTCATAGTGTGTATTGTGCTGAGGTACGGTTGCTTTGTAAGTCCCTTACCTTGGGGTTAGCCTCCAAGTAGTTGTACAGGACGTTAACCGATATGGTCAGGTCACCGTTGTTGAAGGGGTAAGATCTGTTCCAGCCCTGAGTGCCAAACTTGCGCCGCTCGGCCACCACCGCGTGGAAGTAACAGAGTGCAAACAGGATGCATTTGAACTCGATTTCTTTGCTGCACATCTCTAACGTGTCCTGCAGTGGAATAAAAATGAGAGTAAATTGCGAGTAAATTGAGTGAATATCGCTGTCAGCCAGCCCTCTATTGAAGAAAATTAACAGATGATGGCAAAGGAGAACTGAAGGTTGTTTATTAAAAAAAGAAGCATGAAATTATCTTTTAAAGATGTGCTAGTTGGTTAATTTTTGCACTCGTTTATAAAAAAAAAATTAGGAATACAGACACACACATACACACCCTGCTGACAGTAGAGGCGGCTTGTTCGTGGTACCAAGCTGCAGCAGCTCGACATTCAGCCTTGGGAAAGGCACCAGTAATCCAGCACCCTCCCTGATTTGGGAGCCCTTGGGCTGCTCTGGTTACCCCTAAATACGTCCTGACAAGTGGGGGCTCTGGGCACCCCCAGGAGGACGCGCCCGGGGGGTGGGCTGGCTCCTGGTGCAGCGTCCGTGTCTGCAGTGATGCCCTCAAAGACACTCAGCCCGTGCAACTCCAGGGATGGGGCGAGCTGGACACGCTGACCCAAAGTGGCCGAAGGGAACCGGCTGTGCACAGCGCGACCGCGGCGGGGAGAGCGGCGCGGTGGGGCGAGGGTACCTGGGTGAAGAGGTCGAGGGCTTTGTGCAGGTTGGCGTACATGCCCGTTGGTGGCTCGTTGGTCATTTTGATGGCGTTTTCCAGCAGTCCCTGCGGGATGATGTGTGCCTCGGGGCTGGGGGCTGGCTCGGCGCTCATGAACACCCGGTAGTCAGCGTGGCTGCCCAGGCTGTACTGCTCCACCATCTTCTCTAGGGTGCCCAGCCACCGGGCCACCAGGTGGATGTTCTGCAACAGGAACCCCTCCTGTACTGCTTGGGCTGAAGTAGAACCTCGGGAATCACTTGTTCCCCCCCCAGATTCCTACTGTGGCTCCACAGAGAGCGCGTGCACCAAACACGGCACCGCTTGGGCTGGGGACACCCAACTAACCCAGGCAGTGTCACTGCCATCACATGGGGGGCACCATGAAACACCCCTGTGTCCCCATTGCAGGGCCGCCGTCCTCTTTGGACGGCCTTCCACGCTTTTGGCCTCCACTCTCTGTTGCCGGTCTCCTGCTCTGTGGCCCATCTCTGGTTCCCTTGGTGCAGGCCAGCGGTGTTTGGTGCACGCCAAAGGTGTGGATGTCCTGGATATCCTCTCGCCTCCTGCCATGCCCGGGGCGGTGCAGTGAGGGTAAGGGGCCATCGATCCCCTGCTCTTGCCTGCTGGTACCGTGTGCCCCCTCCACTGCAGGGAGCGAGGGGCACTGCGCTCCCCCTGCTCCAGCCTCTCCTGTTTCCCTGAGCCCCCCGTGTCCCCCTCCTGCCCCCTTCCCGCTGGCCCTGCTCAAGGCAGCGCGGTGCCTTCCCGCTGCCGGCAGTGTTGCTGCCCCGGGTCCCCTCCCTGCTCCCACCTCTGCCCACGCCAAGGACAAGCCTGGACCCGGCCGCTGCGCGGGCTGAGCACCAAGACTCTGCGTGACCGCTAATGCACCGGGACGGGGAGAGCAGAGCAGCTGCCAGCACTCCCCAAGCTTCAGCCGTCCCAGATACCACCTTGGTGTCGATGGGGACACTGAGGCTGGGGCAGCCTAGGGACACTCTGAGCCGTGGCTGGCAGGGCCGAGCGCCCCGTGGTGTGCCCCAGTGTCCCCGACCCACCTGCAGGATGACCCAGTGGCCCTGCGTGGCTGCCACCTCCAGGGCCTGTTCTGCCACGGCCTCCTGGCCCTGCCCCAGTGACACGTTGTGGATCCTCCCGTTGTCGATGGTGAAATTCAGCTTTCTGCCTGGGGAGGGGAGGAAACCGCCACAGCGTGAGACGCCTTTTTCATTAGTATTAGTACGAAGAGGGGGCTGCACAGCTCCGTCCATTTGCTGCTGAAACCAGCAGCAGCCCGCAGCCCTCGTGGGCTGGTGCCAGCCGAGGAGGGGCCAGCGGCTCACCCAGGGCCTCCACATCTTTCAGCGGGTCGACGCCAGGGGAGAGAATGAAGAACAGGGGTGTGGAGGGGCTGCTCTCCTTGTACGCCTCAAAGAGCTCAACGCTCCTTCCTTCCACAAACTTGCTCCCCATCTTCTCTTCCACAAAGTTCCTGCAGAAAAATAAAACCATAATGTGAGTTAGGAACAAACGCGGTCACTGGGCACAGCTGGCACGGTGACACCGCGGGGCTCTTGCCAGGAGAGCGCTGTGCCACGCGCCCCGGGCGGGCACTGGTGCACCTGATGGCGTAGGTCATCCTATCCGGCCGCATGCACCGCAGCATGCACAGCTTCTGCAGGGCCGACTTGTTCTTCCACTCCTTGGGGAACATCTCCTTCTCCGGCACCTCGGACTCCACAAACTTTTTCCATCGCTTTGCAGAGCCCTCGATGTCGCTGTCCAAGTTCTTGAACTCTTCCATTTCCGAGAGCACCTTCAGGTCCCGCAGAGAAGGGCTAAATCACTCCTGGGCTCTGCTCACCCTCAGGGAACCCCAGGCTGGGGGGTCCCTGTGGAGCCATGCGCACACGGGGACGGCGCTGTGCCGCAGCCAGGCCCTGAGCGATCCCACAGCCCTGCTCCACCGTCCCAAACAGGCTGCCAGACCTGCCCTCCACTGGGCATGGCCGCATTGGGGGCCCCAGAGGCATCCCCGGGGTGCCAAGGATACCCAGCGAAATGGGGGTGCTGTGCGCTGGCCGGCGGGGCATCGCTTGGACACCCCCAAGCTCACGGGCAAGGAGCCGGGCACACAGGGGACACTGATAGTCCAAAACGCTGCCGAGACACAACCTCAGCTGCCTCCTTCTGCCAGCACAAGCAGCCCATCGCCGCTTTCCCTCAGCCCCGCGGGTGAGCGGGATGTGCAGAGGAGGGGGAGCGGTGCGATGGGCTCTCTCTGGTGCTCGGCCAGCTGAACGGCCGACCCCGGTGCCTGCTGCAGGGCTGAGCGTGGACCCCCGTGCCGCTGGCACGCTGCCATCCCACAGCCCCTGCCGGGGGCCAGGACGTGCAGGGTCTCACCAGCCACAGGGGCCGGGGGGGCTTTGCGGACCCTCCCGGTTGCTGCAGGTGACCCCGGACCCGCCGTGCTGGGGGCCATGCTGGCATCACCTTGGCACAGCGGGTGACCGCGCGGACCAACCTTGATGCCACCCCAGCCCTGGGGCTGCAGGAAGTCCACGGGGGACGTGACGCCCGCCTTGGAAGGGAAGCGCAGAAGAAAGTCCAGCTCTGCTGGATTCACTTCTTTCTTGATTGCCAGGACCTGGCGAGTCGAGAGCGCAGCGTCATGACCACCCCGGCACACACAGCCTCGGTGCAAGGGGCTGCGCTCTGGGCGAGAAGCTACTGAGCACCCTCCAGCAGCAGAGAAGTAAGAGAACAACCTGTCTAAAGCAATGTAAACTCACGTACAGTATTGTACAAGAGAAGCCCCAAACAGCATTACCTGGAAGGCAACCTGGGCCAGGAAAATGAGTTTGTCTCTCTCAAAGAGTCCCCGTGCGGTGTACATATAGACTGAGTAGGTGATCTCATCCGTCAGGTTGATGACCCGTTGCTTGATGTCGTCGTCAGGGGCCGTGCGCTGAATGGCTTTCTCAAAGACCCCGTTGAATGCCTGGGGAAGAGCCGGGTGGGCAGCTCAGTGCTAAATGCTGAAACACCGAATCTCCAAGATCCCCCAAACCCTGCTCCTGCCCGTACAAACCAATTCCCTCCTTGCTCCCCATCTACCTTGAGAGAGAACTGGTAGATGGGGTTGATCTTGTTGAGGTCACTCAGGATGAAGTACAGCAGGGATGCTCGCTCTGCTGCTGGCCTGTAGTTTTCTCTAGCGACATTTATTTGGACTTCGGTGACTTTAGCTTCTTTCACCTTGACGCACACGAAGGTGGGTGTTACCCAGCGTCCTGGCACGTGCCGAAGCAGCACCCAACCTCCCGCTGAGCGCCGGGTGCCCGGCCTGGTCTGAGAGAGCTCTCCTGCTGCCCGTGGCACTGCAGCACCAGCTTCGGGGCAGCACCAGCTTCAGGGCAGCTCGCTTACTTTTTCCTCAATTTCCATGGCTGTGCGCTTCGTTGTCTCCAGGTTCTCCACCAGCGCCGTGTCCCCCAGGAAGTCTCCCGTGGCAGCAGACAGCCGGGCGAGCAGGGAGTCCTCCAGCTCCTTCAGCTTGATCTTGAACTCATTCTGGCTCTTTGTGAGGTTTGCCTGCAACACCGGCGCCCCGGAGAGACACGCGTCATTCAAGAGACCGCGGCGAAACTCTGGCATCAATCACCGTGACTTACGCTGGGCGCTCCCTAACAAACTGCATGCAGACTGTGGACCATCAGCAGGTCTGCTGGCTTTATCTTCTACTAATTATAAATTCTGCCTGTACAAATGCAGCCCAGGCAATGTATTGAGGTACCTGTCAGCTGACCTACGTGTCTCTCAGAAAGCAGCCAAGTTTTTCAAGCTGTCACCGAAGTGCCGATGCAAGAGGAGGGTGGACGTGGCCCCTCCTGGGATGTGCTCTCACCCGCAGGGTGAAGCAGCGAGCGCGGCCCTGGCAGCGCCAGGCTCCACGGGGCAACGGTGGACCCACAGCCACCCACGCAGACGGCAGGCTCCAACTGGGACTCTCTTGGCTCTCGATAAGCAGCAGCAAGCTCACGGAGGTGAGATCTCACTGCTCCCTGCCAGCAAAGCCACCCCGGCTCCCCCAGGCCGCTCTCTGCTACCATCTCGCCGGCAGCCGAGTTCGTACCTTCAGGGTCTCCAGGTCTGGCCGCTCTTTGGCCACCACAGCAGCCAGGAGCTGGTCCTCCAGTCCCTCCCGGGTCACCAAGAAGTTGATCAGGGTGCACTGAGCCTGCACCTCTGGCTTGTAGTGAGGGTTGGAATATTTGGTGTGCAGAATCAGGCGGAAGCGCGGGTGATATTCCACTTCTTTATCTCCTATCTTAATGTATCTGTTCAGTTAATTAAACAAATTAATTTCTGTACACTTGGCAATGACTTGTCACAGACAGAAACACTCAACCCACGTGCTGTTCCTGGCCACTTGAGATATTTCTCTGGTTGGGAAGCAGCGTAGCAAAGACAGAAGTGCCAAAAGAGCCCCGGCAGGACAAAGGCCGGAGGAGCAGAAGGAGCTGGCGGCTGCCCTGCCTGCAGCTCTCGGACAGCTTCTGGACTCGCGCTGCTTGCAGGCACCGTGCCACGATACAAGGGGAGGGTGGCACAGCTCCCTCCCCAGCAGCCCCAGAGCCCCATCCTTGCAGTCCCGGGGGACCAGCCCTCACCAGACCCCGGGGAACGCGGCCGGGAAGGTCGGTGGGAAGGCAGCACTGCCTGCAGCAGGGCTGGCAGCGCTGAGCGGGGCAGGGGAGCTGGGGCAGGGGATTCTCAGCAAAAGCCCCATCACAGAACAGCTTCTGTGTCTGCCAAGAGAACCCTCCCAGTTTATCACACCTTATTGCAGGTACACCAGGGAACATGCTCTTCTTAAACCACTAAATAAACCGGACTCTGCAGACTAGAACGGTCCAAAACGTCACATCAACTACAAGTGTCCCCACTGGGAAATACCCAGAGAAAACGAGGGGATGTGGCCAGAGGCTCTCATGTGCATGGGGAAGGATCAGGCCCCAGCTGCTGGCATGCAAAGGGGCACAAATTGGCATTTTAGGGCAGCAGTGGTTGCCCAGAGCAGGTGAAACTCCTCGGCACCAGCAAACAGGGCGTGCTGACCTGCCCTTCTTGGTGGTGTTCCTGCCCAGCAGGTGGTCCAGCACCGGCTCCACCGTCTCACCGACGTCCTCGATCAGCAGCGTCTGTCCTTCGGAAACCGCCTGCTCGATGGTGTCCAGATAGCTGTGGCCGAGAGGGGAGGTGGGTGCAGCATGGGGTGAGCGTGTGCACGCTGCCGGGAGCTCGGGCGAATGCTCTCCAGCCGCTGTGCCCCGGTGGGACCCCCACGGTGCTCTGCCAGCCCCAGCCCCCGCAGAGCCCATGGAGGTGTTGGGTGCCACCATCAGTGCTGCTGTCCTCAGGTGTCCCGAGTCTGATGGGGGATGTGGGTGCCTGCAGAACCCCGCACCCCTCCGGTGGCAGGGGAGGGGGGGCCATTCCAGCCCGAGCCCGCGGCCACCCCGCAGCACTCGACCCACCTCCTCTGGCCCAGGCGGATAGCCCGCAGCTCCTCCCCGTATTTGTTCTTGATCCACTTGATGCCCTGGAGCTGGGCGTCCACAACCAGGGGCCACCGCTGGGTGTTGCAGAGGATGGTGGCGTTCTCGATGGATGTGTGGTCGCTGGGCAGCCCCTGGTTGCTCCAGGCAGCCACATCAGCAGTGTCGGTGAGGAGGCTGAGAGGGTCCAGTCCTGGGGTGGTGGGGATGGGCACCTGCCAGGGAGGGGCCATTGGGCACCTGGCCATGGAGGAGCGGGAGCCCCTCGGTGCCGGTGGGCATAGGGAAAGAAGCCCCAGGCACCCTGGGACGGGACTCATGGCCACTCACCGCCAGCTTGCTGAGGAAGGGGATCCAGTGCTTCTCCAGCAGCTCGGCCCTGTACTTCTTGGTGAAGTAGCCAACGTAGGACACAAAGGCAGAGACCAGCAGCACATCTCCACAGAGCGTCTTCTCCTGCTCTCTGAGCATCTCTACTGACTCAGCCCAGCGGACATTTTCGGACGCCAAGCCCCCGATGAGCCTGGGGAGGTGAGAGGAGACAGTGGCTGCTGCGGTGCTGCTGCTCCCAGCGCTGTGCGGGGTAAGGGGACTCTGCTGTGATGGCCCAGGGCGGCTGTCACCAAATGCTGTTGGGTTAACCCACCTCTGCTCACGTGGTGGGCTGCCCTCACCCGGGGCACACGGCTCCGCGGCTGCATCCCCCACGAGTTTCTGGCCCAATTCATACTTGGGATTTTTTAATTTTGGGAGGAGGGAGGGAGGAGCTCTGATGCTTCCATGACCCCTGTGTCATTGTCACCAGGCCATGCCAGGGAGCAGCAGACAGTCCCAGCGCTTCTGGAGCCAGCGTTTGCACAGTACCTGTTTGCCAGCGTGATGACTCTGTTGGTTGCATCAGCCTCCTGCTGACATTTGATTTTTTCAGCTGTAGCTTTCTCAAATTCTGCAGTGAGAGCTGCCAAGTTGGCATTCAGGTCCTTCAAAAGACAACACATCTACAGTTACCTCCTGCACACATAGTGCAGCTGCAGTAAGCTGTCAGGCCGGGTGAGAGCTCTGCAGCCCCGAAGCAGCTTTGCAGCAGCCCCTGTCGTGAAGACGCAGTTCTTGCACCTGGGCTCCAGGTTATATGAATTATAAGAATCTTTCTCGCTCATTTTTGGCTTATGGCTGTGACCCGCAGCCGAATTGCCAGTGGCTGATGGGGGCCGCGGTGGGTGCCAGCCAAGGCAAAGAGTGGCTGGCTCCGGCAGCCGGCGCTGGCCAGAGGCTGCAGGAGGGAGCACGCACTTACGGCAATTTTGTTCTTAATGCGACTGAGTTTCTCTTGTGCCTCCGCCAGCTCAGCGTTGGCCTCGTCCAGCGCCTGTCTCTTGGGTTCCACCTCGCAGAACACCTCGTAGAAGCGAACAATGTTTAGGCACCAGGAGCACAGACCTGCCGCAGCTGTTGACTTCGACATGATCAACTCCGGATCAAAACTGGGGTCTGACTGGTAGGGCCTGGAACAGGAGAACACGCCACGCTATCACACCGTGCCGCGGCTGCTGGTGGCCCCGTCCCGCTCCTCCCAGGGCTTGGGCTGCCGATGGGCGGCAGGGGGGGAGACCAGAGCAAACACCCGGATCCCACTCCTGCCCCTCAAACCCTGCTGCGCTCGCTGGGTGAGGGTCTCTCCTGGACACCCTGTCCAGGGTGGCCCTGCGGCAGGGGGGCTCGGAAGGGGGCAGGAACCAGCCATGGACTCACTGAAACGCCTTGAGACAGGCCTCGGGGATGTGCTCCTTGTCAAACTTCTTTAAGGCGTCAAGGAAAGTGTCTACTTTTCCCATCATCACTTTTGCTGCCTTCCAGCTCTTATCCTTTGGTATCTGTCCCTTGGGGGCCGTCAGGACCATCACAGCTGCCGTCACGTTCACCACCGCTTGGGGTGGGGACCCAAAGGACTTCAGCTCTGTCAGGTTGTTCTGGGAAGGGACCACAGGGCCACTGAGCATCACCCCGGCGCAGGGATGCCGGCACCAGCTGGGGACCCGCTTTCCACCGAGGGGTTGCCCACCTTGTTGAGAGTGTTGAGGGCCTCCTGGGCGGCTACGAGCGCTGGCTCCGCTTTCGCCAGGTCGGTTTCGCAGGCTCGCTGCTTCTCAGCCACGTTCTGGGGAGGCGAGAGGATGGGACGAGGTGAGCGGCCGGAGCCGACAGAGCTTGCGCTGCCCCGTCCTGTGCTGGACGCCGGCGCAGTGGGCACCAGCTCAGCGCCACTCACCGTGTTGATGGCCTGGACCTTCAGCTCCTCCTCATCAGCAATGGCTTTCTCCCTGCTGACCTTCTCTGTCTCAACGCCCACCACGTGGATCAGTTTATCCGCGTCCTCGTTCTTCTGCTTCAGCTCTGCCTCCTGGACTGCCAGCTTGGCTTTCAGGTCGTCCACCTTGACGGGGGGAAAAATGGAGAGGATCAGAGGGATGATCTTGCTGACCCCTGCCCAGACTCGCAGCGGTGGCTTGGTACAGCTCAGGGACCTTGTGGCCACCGTGACCACCCTGCAGGGACATGCCCCCTCTCGCCCCTCCACGTTGGACTAGTCTGCAGTGGGCGTGATGCTGTGGGCAGGCACCTGCGACGCCGTGCTCTGCAGCTTTGTCAGCCCTGTCTCCAGCCTCTCGATCTTGGCGGTGAGCTCGCTCCTTTTTTTTGACAGCAGGTTTTGGTAGAGCTTTATCTGCTCCAGGAAGGTCTTCGGTGTGGTGTAATTATAGCGTCTCTCCATGGCCAGGTAGGTCTTGGACATCTCCTTAACGCTCATGTGGACATGGGACATGAACTGGCTGATGGAGACCTTGACCTCAGCCTGCACCAGGAGCACAGAGAGTGAGCCGCTGCGTCGTGCGGACGCGGTGCCAATGCTGGGATAGAACCGAGCCTTCCTGCAGCGTTGGATCCACATCCAGCCGCAGAGGCCGGGAATGAAAGCACCGCTTTTCGTTAAATAGCACAACACATGGCTGAGAAATGTAGGTGATCACAGCACTAATGACACTGGTTCTTAAGCCCTGCTCTGGTTTTCCTGGCTCTAATCCCCCAGGTTAACCTGGGCTGCACCGGGGAAAAGCTGCTCTTTCCAGGCTGTTATTTGTGGTGGTGTTTTAAGGACAAATGGGAAACAAGGAAAGGTTCGTCCCCACCTGCACGGTGTGGGGCTGCAGGCTCTGACCCTGGAGCTGGCTGTGAGCTTACCCCAGACCCCATCCCCTGCTTGCTGCCCCCAGCACCACCAGGTCACGCCAGACCCCCATCCCCGGGCACGTTGCAACAAGGAGAGCAGCAGAGGTGCAGGTCATTCCCCAAAACAGCCTGGTTTCCCCAGCCCCCTGGGGCACGCACTGTCCTGGGGTTCCAGCTCACCTCGATGTCCCCTGTTTCCTCCAGGAACCTGCTGCTGACGGACATGAGCGCGTCCTCCGGCCACTCGTGGAACCAGTCGATGGCTGTGCAGTTGACCACGGCAGGGAACCTCGTCGCCCGCACCCGCAGGGTTGAGCCCACGGGGGAGAAGCAGAGGATGACCTGGGGCAGAGCACCGTGGGTGAGCAGGGCGTCCCCACTGCCGGGGGCTGAGCTCACACGTGGGGTGGCAGAAGCATTGCTGTGGGCTCTGCATCGCTGCAAACTCTTCTGCTGGAGATAAGGACTTTGCCTCCTGCCCGTTAACTCCCCTTCCCAGTACACGGGAGATGGTCTGTGATTGTGCACCCTGCTCCTCTCAGCGGGGTCAGGGCCAGCACTGGATCCCCTTCGGTGGCTGTGGCCAGCAGCTGAGCATGGTGCCAGCGTTGGCGTCCCTGTGAGCGCCCGGCACAGCCCAGCCCTGGTTCGCGGCTGTGGAGGCTGCTCACCCGCCTCTGCCCCAAGGGAGGTCAATACGTAGGTGTGAAGAGCTGTGCCCCTGGGGCTGAGGGTGCACCGTTGGCTGGGGAGCCTTTGGAAACATCTTTCACCCAAAGCCATCACCATCTAATGAAACCACAGTTTTCTGTGTCCTGTCTGCAAATAGGTTTTGGATTAAGCAAGTCAGTAGCAAAACCCCCCCTCCTGAGTGAACACCCACCTTTAACTGACGCCTGACTTTTTCTATAAATAATTTCCAGCAGTTTTCCCTGGTATCTTGCAATCCAAGGAACTTCACTTGGGGCCTCATGACACTGATAATGTTTTCCAGCTCATCATCCTGAAAAAGCCCCGGCACCTCCCCGGACGCCAAGAAGTCATTGATTAGGACCAGGAACGATTCTTCAGCAACCTGGGAGTCCGTCATCAGGAACACAGTGGGGATGTTCTTCACGGCCGCCTTGATGTACTGGGAGGCGAGGTCCAGCTGCGGCAGGAGAGAGAAACCGTCACCCCCCCTCTCTTCAACCCCCCGAGCTGTTCTCCGAAGTGACCAGTTCGGCACAGCCCAGTGCCCCTTGGCCACCCTGGGAAGCCAGGAGGATGCCTTTGGGAAGGAGCCTTTGGGAAGGTGATGGGTGCCTGCTGCTCGGCTCGGAAATGGGGCCAGCTGCCAGGGCTGCCTGCATCGCACCTCCCTCACAAGCGGCTCCTGCCCGTCCCTGGCTGGGGGAACGCTGCAGCCCCTTGGGGCAGGACTCATGGGTGTTCAGAAAGCACCTTTGAGTGGATCGCACAGCGCACAGACACAGAGACGAGAGCAGAGCCCCACGCATCTGCCCCAGCACCGGAGCCACCGCGAGGCTTAGCACCACTCCGCATTTGCAGGATCTGTCCCACGAGCAGGCGGCGCTGCCCCAGGGGGCTGGGAGGAAAGCTGCTCTCACCTTCAGGTCCGGGATGCCATAGCCTTTCTTCAGCGTAATCTGAAACACGTTCAGATTGCTGATATATGCTGCTAGCCGTGCCAGACTCTGCTTCCCGCTGCCTCCTACCCCCACCAGCAGCGCGTTGCCCCGGGGAGACTCTAAGATCCGACTAATTCTGCAAATATGAGACACTGCATCTTCAAAGAGCACCTGAAGAAAACAGGAGGGGAAGGTTTGATATTCTGAATCACAGCAGGAAAAGCAGCGAACCCATAGCATACAAACACGAATGAGAGCGATGCTGCAGCCACATCTCTGCCGTGCAAGTGCTGCCTCGGCAGGGAGCTGCCTGCAGCGGGGCACTCACCAGGCTCATCGCCGCGTTCACCTCATTGTAGTTGTCCAAGGCTTCCCCCAGCAGCTTGTTCAGAGCTGGCCAGCTTGGCACTGGCAGGTACTTGGGCTCCCCCATGCCCTGGGCAAAGTGGCAGTAGATGTTGGGCTTGGCGAACACCAGGTCTTCACCGAGTTCCTGGGAGAGGCGAGGCCAGGAGTGGGGCTCAGCCGTGGGGCACCCGGGGCTACCGCAGCCCGTGCCACCGCCGAGCCTGTGCTGGGGAGCTCAGCCTGGCAGCGCAGCCCCACCAGAGCGGGACACTCCCTCATTTTCCAGCACAATTTACATCAAAGAACTTTCTGCAGGTGTCCTCCAGCATCTTCCCGAAGCCTTTTTGATCCTTTTCATCGACAAGCTTGTCTCCGTACACCCTCTCAGCTTCGTGGAGCCAGAGACGCACCAAGTCCACGGGACTTTTCAGGCATTCGGGGGTGGAGAAGAGCAGACCCTGACAAACACACAAATCCCTCAGTCCTCAGGGGTTTATTTTACTGCTACTCAGAGCTGAGTTTAAATGTTGGCTTTGGGAAGAGGTCATGGTACTTTTCAAGGGCATGGTGCACCGCAAAGATGCATGATGAAGGAGAGAAAGGAATAAGGATGCTTCAGAGGAAACAGCCCTCCCGCTACCTGGAATATGTTGGAGAGGTCGCGGAGGTTGAAGAGGTAGTGGAACTTGATGGCTGTTGGCAAGAAGGTGGAGGCGACCTTCTGGTGGAGAGCTGTCGGCAGGAAACAGGGGGTGAGCGGGCAGGCAGGTCCGCAGACACCACTGCAGCCTCCGGTGGGATCCCTCAGCCTGGCTCGCTCTCCCCTCCGTGACCTTCGGCAGGTAGGACAAGCCTGAGGTTTTAGTTGGACCATTTCTAGGGACATGATGCTGCGTTTTGAATGTGAACAGGAGAAACGGAGGTTTCATTTGCACAGTGCTGTGATGTGCACATGTGCACAATGGCCAGTTGCGGTGTGGTTGGGTTTCCCGGTACCGGCGGGTGCAGGTGCATTCCCCGGGGGCCAACGCTGGTGCACACCACCTTCCCACCCCCCTGGCGCGGCAGGGGCTCACCCAGCGCTGCTGCTACCAGCTGGGGCTGCAGCTTCCGGACAGCCGGCGGCATCTTCTGCAGGGCCAGGTGCTGCGCGAGGATGGTGCTGTACACGGTCTGCAGAGCCTCCTGGCCGGGGAAGCTCATGGCGAAGACACAGAAGTGGCGCTGCAGAAAGGGGCAAAAATTCAGGTGGGAGCTTTGCCCCCAGGGGCTGATGCAGCCAGCTGGCACCGCGAGGTCCCCCACTCCATCCCACCCCCTCCGGGCTCCGGTCCCAGGAGAGCGAACGCACTGGGGCACAGCCCCTGGCCCCGCGGGTCTTGTGTACCTGCAGCCTGGGGTCAATGGTGAAGGACCCTGCGGTCGGGTTCATGCAGGCCACGTACTGGCAGTTGTGAATGTCCTTCAGGGTCAGTTTGTTCCTGTCGTACCTGCGCAGGGACCGGCACTGTGACGCTTTCCCCGGGGTCAGGTTCCTCCAGCTGGGCTGTGCCCCCACCAGCCCCATGGAGCTCCATCGGAGGGGACACAGGAGCAGGGATCCCCATTTCCCCGGTGCTTGGCAAAGCCTGGCACTGCTTTCGGCGATGCTGTGTGGGGCCCTTCCCCTGCCCCATGGCCAGACCTGGCCCCAAACCCTGCCACGGCAGCTGGCAATCATCACCTCTCCCTCCCTTCCCGAGCCCTCCCTGCCGCCTGCGCCGCATGCTGCACTGCCAGGCACAGGGATCCCCTGCCGGGGCTTCCCCCACCGGTGCTGGCAGCGGGGCTGTTTGTTTTGGATAGGGTTTGGAGTCACCAGCAGAGAGTTTTCCCATTCCTCTGCCAAAGCCTTCCCAGCAGCTCCGGGAATGAGCGGGCTGGGGGGAACAGGCAGCTCAGCTCCGCTGGCAGCGTGGTGCAGGAGGCAGCACGGGCAGGGCACGGCTCCACTGGGATGGGAGAGGTGCCAGCATGGCACAGGTTTGCTGGGCAGAGGGTCACCGAGCCCCCGCAGTGGGGGCTGCCAGCTGGGCACCTACCAGTGCCCGTGGTCCATGTGCTGCCGGATGAGCGTGTGCGGTGCCACAGTGCCATACTTGTCCACCTCCGGCATGTTCATGTCGTCGATGAAGTAGATAAGCCTCTTGGTCCCCGGCGGGCCGTAGTTCCTCCCTGATTTCTTCTCCAGGGGCTTCTCAAGGACAGCTGCAGCGAGAGGAGTGGGGTGGGTGGTGAGGCAGCGCCACAGGGCTGTATGGCACAGCCCGGCACGGGGCCGGCTGCCAGCTCAGGCCAGCCTTACCCTGCAGCATGGCTGAGGTAGTGTAGAAGTTAAAGGGCACAGACTGCACGAGGTATTCGTCTGCACCGAGCGCTTCGAGCTTGTCCCACATCAGGACCGATTTTCCCGTCCCTGCATTCCCCACCAGCATCACCGGCCTCTGCTTCTCCATCAGCAGGTCCATGAAGTAGCGCACGCGAATGGTCTCCGTCGTGTGCACCATGGAGGCCTGGGGAAATCGTGCCATCAATCCCCGGAGCTCACCTCTTGCTGCCAGAGTCAACATTTGCAGGCAGAGGCAGGATCTTCTGTTAGAGCAGCGGGCAGCGCGCCAGAAGCCTCGCCTGGTTTTCCTGGCAATGGCAGCTGGTCTAACGGAAGATGCTCTCTCTCTCTGTACAAACCTGGTCCCTCTCTAAAGCAAAAGGTCTCAGGTGCTTGGTTATTCTAAAGATATTCTGACCAGAAATAGGAGCTGTCAGAAAAACGAGTTATTAAACAGAACAACACAGCACAGTTCCTGAAACTGTCCCCAGTGTCTTTGCTCAGCCAATGCACGGGCCAAATTCAGTCGCGGCACCTCTCCCTTTCCCTGCCGTCTTTGACACAACCCCTCCCTCCCCCAGGACAGCATTTCAAAAGACATGCAAATAAAGTTTTAAAGTACATTTTTGCATTCAGGCAATAATTATAATTATTTCATGAAAATCTACAAAGCCACAGGTTAATCTGAAATTAAAAAAAAGAAGAGTTGCAACTTGCAGCTCTTGCTGAGGTTTCCGCGGGGTAAAGCAGAACCACAGAAAGCCACGGGGTTTGCTGGATGCCACCAGCCTGTGCGGCAGCGCGGCAGAGCCAGCCGAATCCCTGTGCTGCTCCAGGCGCGGGGTCTTGCCCTGCATTGCTCAGGGGAAGACCATGGAGTAATAAGCACATAAAATACACAAACACAGAGAGCTTGTGGGAAATACCTGTAACGGGACTTCAGGATCGAGTTGGAATTTTGGCACTTTTTCAGTCCAGAGCATGAATTTCTTTGTTTCTGGATCAATGTAATAGTCAAAAATTGTCCCCTGAGAAGGAAACTTGATGGTTTTAAACTCGTTCACCCACCACTTGCTGAACTCCAGGCGGTAATCCACAAGCTGGGAGGAACCAAACAGAGAAAAACTCAGAAACCGGCCAATGTTGTTGCTTTAGTATTTTCTGAAGGGAGGCAGCTGAGGGCTGAAGCTGGGTAGGAGGCTCTGGTGAGCAGGCAGGTGCGGGCAGGCACCAAGCGGTTGGTCCTGCAGCCGTACCTGGTCCTGGAACATGGCCCCACCAAAGGCCCAGACACAGGCGAAGACAAAGTAGAGCTCGTAGAGCTCCCGGGGTGAGTCCGGTGGGGTGGTCTGCGGTGTCAGGAGGCACTCCAGCAGGTACAGCACCATCTGTATCATCGTGATGTCGGGGACAGGGGTTATCTTCTTGAATCCAGACTTGAGCTTCTCTAGGCACACTGGCAGGTATTTGTCAAAGAGGATCATCAAATTGGCCTTCTCGGACTGCACCGTCCTTGCCTCGATCCAGCTGGTCACAACGCTGCAGGAGGGATGGGCAGAGCTGCAGGCAAGCGTGCGGGGGGCCAGCGCCTATCCCATCCCGTCCCGTCCCATCCCGTCCCATCCATCTCCCTCTCCAGGCTCACGGGTTCCAGCCCAGGTCCGTGGGGTTGCTGTAGAGGATTCCCGCCCGGGACACGGTCGCTGGTGTGGCGGTCCGCAGGTGGCTGATCTCGAAGAGGAGCCGCATGGTGGGGTTGAGGGGGATGCGCTCGTTGCTGGCCAAGGTGAGAACCTGGAGGAAGCAGCCCATCATGGGATGACACCCTGATCTTGGGGCCCAGGCATGAACACAAGCTGATCACCCTGAGTTAATGAATGAGCAATGCTCCTGGGGTGTGATGGCACCAACCTTATTGTCATCCATGACTGTGTTCAAGGACTCGATCCACATGGGGTCAATATCTCCATCGAGAATGATCCACTTGGGCCCCTTATGTGTGATGTTGGCCAGGTCACGCATTGCTGAAGAAAACAGACCTGGCCCATAGAGAAACACATGGGTTTGTCCTTTCCATGCACAGCACATTTGCTGGGGGGACATGTGGGACTGGGTGCTTCCCTGAAACATGTTCCTCCTCCCTTACATTCCAGTAAAAAGCCCCAAAGAAAGCTCTTCCCATTCCATCGCCACATCACAAAGTGTTTACAGAGACACATTTTATGAAGGTATTTGCCTATGCACCAGCTGCTGCTGAAGGATGGTCTGGGCCAGTTCCCACCTGGGGTAAGCGACCATTCGCAAGTGTTGGTGTCTCACCGTCCTTCCACTCTCGCGTGGATGGATGAATAATCCCGAACAGCTCATCGCAGGTCACAGCCTTTGGGTCGAGGTCCATGGTGACTGGCTTCTGCTTCATGCTTTTGTACGTCTTGTTGAGTGACCTCAGCACCTGCGGAGAGGGGAATCGTGCAGCCACGGCCGCTGCTCCTATGAGGCTGCCTGCAGCCTTTGGCAGCCTTTGCCCGCAGCCGGGGGCACAGAGCCTTGCTACCACCTGCTGCAGAGCACCCAGGTCCGGACAGCCGCTGGGAAGGCTCCGGACCTCCCTCTGCAGAGCTGGCTCCTGGCCAGGGTGTTGTGGGAGCCCAGAGCTCCGCCAGCCAACACCATCCTACCAGCACTGCAGCACGCAGGGTGTCGTGAGAGCATTCCCCTGCCTGCTCCCTGCCTCATCCCCGCTCTGCTCACAGGCAGCCCCTGAGCTGTGCATCCTGAACCTGCTCAGCGCCACGGGCTGAGCCCAGCACGCGTGGTGCTGGAGGGCCCAGTGTGGCCATGGACACTGGCTGTGCTGCCGTCCCCTACCCAGATGCTGCTGCTGGTGCAGCTGGGGGTCTGCGCGGCCAGCCGAGGCCAGGGGCAACATCCTCGCCGGGAGGATGGGGGAGGCTGTGGGATGTGCTTGGCCGGGAGCAGGAGGGGACCCGTGTCCTTGGGGATGGTTTGGCCGCTACCTGGGACTTGCCGCAGCCAGCATTGCCGATGACAAAGACGGAGTGTCTCACTTGCAGCAGCTCTTCCAACTGCACCACCTTCAGCACGAAGCTCTCCTCCGCCTGCAGCTTCAGCTCCAGCATGGACTGCTTAATGATCTGGGAGGGAAAGTGGGCGCTGACCATGGGCAGCCGTCACAGCCTTGGCAAGCCCCCAGAGACCAGCCAGCCGCCCCCAGAAGTGCCGAATGGACCTTCAGCCTCTGGACACTGCCAGGGCTGGGATGTCTCTGGCGCTGGTGCCGCGCCTGGGCTTGCACCTTCTCAAAGTTGAGGTCCCTCTTCCTGGGGACATCCAGGGCTGGGAACAGGTCTCCAATCAGCCCCATGAAGACTGGCAAGTCGTCTGTCACGATCTTGGGGATGTTGAAGTCTCGTAAAGCTCTCATTAGAACTTGGTCCTCAGCACGGCCAGGGTCCCCTCTCTTCAAGGAGCCAGCTACCACCAGCACGGACTTGATAGCCCGCAGACCCCAGTCATAGTGGTCCTGCCGACAGGCAGCAAAGTATTACAATTCCGCTTTGGTGAGGGAGAACTGCTTTAAACAACACTACAGAGGAACACCCTGTCCATCGCCCCACACCAAGGTTATCCACACAGTGCCCAGCAGACTTAAAAGGAGCTTATTTACAAGAGAAGCCCCAGTCAGTCACGAGGTGAACGGCAGTCTGGCTTGCTTCCTGGAAGCACGTTTTTATTGTAAATCACTTCTACTGAGATGAATAATATCTGGATGCTCTCATCTTAACTGGCTGTATTCTATTCTATTTTTGGACTGCTTGATTTCTTCCAGAAGGCAGAAATATGCTATAGGATGCACCAGCGTGGAAGTGGAATTTGTCCAGCCATAGACCTGAACTATGCAGAACATCAGCCAGCACATTACTACCAGCAATCCTACTACAATCCGTCAGGTTTGAAATTCAAATGAACACTTTCGTCTTAAAGAACCTTGCAATATTGTTAAATTACCTGTTTAGACAGTAGCTCTTTGCAGAGTGTATACAAAGTAATGAACTTTCTTGCTAGAAGCTTAGCATCAATAAAACCTTCAGCAACAAGCATGATTTCACAGATCAGTTCAAAATCAGGGACCACCATGGCACAGGGTCTGGAGAAGAGCAGCGGCAGGTTAGCAGGGCTATGCAGAGACGTCCACACGCCCCTTGCCCTCCCACAGCCAGCAAGAATTTGTACCCAGGTTTTCAATATAAATCGTTCCCTGCTTCTGTTAGCATCAGAGAACTGGGCAGTAATTTACGGTGGATGGGGTCTCTGGAGGCGTCTTGTTCAGCCTCCTGCTCCAAGCAGGGCTCATGTCACAGCTGGATCAGGTCACCCTGGACCTTCTCCAGTCACATTTTGAGATCCTCCAAGGACAGAGATCTCACAGCATCCCTGGGCCACCCCTTCCAGTGCCTGACCACCTTTTTGTCCTTGTTCGCAATCGGATTTTAGCCAAAGGTGGCAATTAAACACCTCCAGCATCCTCTTCCCCAGCCTGAGCAGCCCAGCTCTCCCAGCCTCTGACCATCTCAGGGGCTTTGAGCAGGGCTGTCCTGGGGTGCCAAGGTCTCCCTTACACAAAGGCCACCAGTACACACAAATATCCTCATTTGTCCTAGCAAAGGCTTAGCTCATGTTACAGATGTAGCACACGAGTATTACCGCAGAGGTAATTGATGTAACGACTGCCAGTTACATACTGACCCATCTGCCTACGAGTACCTGAACAGAGCTTTTAAATTTTCGGGCAGTTCTGTCCGTCCTGCATAGCCAGGATTCATGGTAATGAACAGCCCAACCGACGGGACCAGAGCGATTGTCTCTCCAAGGAAATTGAATGTTTTCTTCTTGGCACGAATTGCATCTTGAACACATTTCACCTGGCAGGAGAGCAGAGGTGTCAGTGCCAGCAGCCCCGTGGCTCCCTGCCCTGTGCCCCCGGCTCACCCTCACTGACCGCCCGCGGAAAATGAGCCTGGAGGTTCAGTCATGCCATTGGCAATGCTAGAAATAACACTGAGAGCTTGCCGAAGCCACGGCAGCATAGCAATCCCTGGGCTCAGGAGAGCTGGCCTTAAATCAGCTTCTTCCCAGGCACCATGACACCCTGTCCCCGGGCGATGGCAGAGCCGGCGGGGCGGTGACAGGTCACTGGGATGGGACACAGCTGGGCTGCGTGATCTGAAACATGCCCAAGGCCTCCGTACTGCTGTGCTTTCCCTCCATTTGCCTCCCAACATGACACAGTGGAAATAGCTTCAAACCGTCCCTTTGAAAGCCAGGTTTAACTGAGACAACGTTCAGTACATGAACTGGAAATGCTGAGAGGCTCATCCAGTTCCTATGGCACCCCATGCTGCTGCTGGTTTTGTACGTACCTGCACAGCAATCACAGACAAAACCTCCACTGAAATGCGATTGAATTCATCGAAACAGCCCCAGGCGCCGGTCTGAGCAAGCCCCTTGTAGATGTTGCCGCAGGACTGGAGAGAAAGCACCGGAGATGGGCTTCAGACACCGAGCTTTTACATGGAGGTTGCAACGTGGGGATTTGTTAAGAAAGCTCAAGTGTGGGGAGCTGCTCATGGCTTTTATGGTTTGTGCTGTTCCCTAGGGAAATGTCCCACAGCGTTACAGCCCCCTGGGCTCCCATGGGCATCCAGGGACACGAGCTGGCTGGAGCCATGGTGGGAGTCAGTGGTGTGGGATGGCACCAGGAGCTGCTGCTGGACCCAGACATTTCTCGCTGGCTGCCAAGCCAGGGAGAGGAGAGCAGCTTCAGGGCATTGGCAATGGATGCTGCAGCTGGACACGGGGGGTGCACGCTGCAGCGGTGCCTCCCGAAAGAGGGTCCCCCCTTGTCTTGGCGGACAACCCACGGCTCTCACCTTGGTGCTGCCATCCCGCTCCCCCGCACCCTACCTTGTAGTCCATTTGCTCGGAGCAGTTGAAGACATAGACCATCATGCCCACAGCCCGGCCCAGGTCCTTGGTGGTCTCCGTCTTCCCAGTGCCTGCAGGGCCAGCAGGGGCCCCCCCCATGAAGAGGTGGAGGGACTGCGTCAGGGTGATGTAGCACCTGCGGAGGGGAGGATGGGCAGGGCTGAGCGGTGCCGGCAGTGTGGCACGGGCAGCGGGAAGCGCAGGGAGCCGAATCCCTACCGATCCGTCAGGGGGGTGATGACCAGGCGGGGGGTGTTCCCCAGGTACTCATAGGAATACTGGAGCTGAGCGTCGCAGATGTTGGCGTAGCAGTGCCTCCTCCCCTCGTCCCAGCGGTGCCGGAGCTGGGACTGCCAGGTGAACGCCTGGGCACTCTCCACCTGCGGAGCAGGCGGCTGCGGAGGGCAGGCAGGCACCGGTGCTGCCTGCCCTGACCCGCCGGCACAGCGAGCTCCCAAACGTGTGCTGGGACCGTTTGTCACCCCTGTACACGAGGACAGTGTAAAAACAGGTCCCAGTGCCATGCTGGGGTGGGTGAGGACTGTTCTGCCATGTGGCCCAGCCCACCCCGCACCCGCAGTGCACAGCCCTGTGCCAAGGCTCCCGGCTCCCACTGAGTGCAGCAGGAACCAGCAAAACCGCTCCTTGATCTGGCTTTGCACGAGACCCAGCCCTATCTCGTCTGACCCCGGCCATGCTGTCACCTCCCTGGCTCCCGTGCACCCCTAACACCCCATGTGCGGTTTCCTCATGCAATCAGGATACTTTGAAAATATTGGAAAGTAATAAAATAACAGGAAATCTTTGCTCAGAATTGCTGAGAAACAAAGCAGTAAAAACATTCTCTTGCAACAAATACCTTCGCAAGGATCATTTTGGCCACAACATCCCTGGCGTGGACATCAATGGTACAGATTGTCATGATCTTCATCCTGTCTCCTGCAGTTAGGTTTCCAATCAGTAGGGAAATCAGTGCATTTAGCTGAGTAATCTGAGGAAGGAAAGAAATGATGAACAGAAAAATGACATCACACTCTGCCCATTTCCCAGTGATGCCCCAGACTGGACCTCGTCTCTTCCAAGCAGAATGGGGCTGCAGGACAGCTCTAGGTCAGGTCCGAGGGATGCCAACCTGCTTTTTGTTGTAATCCTTCATTGCGTTCTCATAGCCTTCCTCCAGCCTCGAAAAGGCAATGCCGACTTCTGTAGTCCACCAGATCTGGGTGCACGTCAGAGCAACCTGCAGCAAACCGCAGGGACGAGATGTGGCCATAAAGGGAAATACGCTGTCCCTGCGATGGCTCAGGGCAGGCGCCTGCACCTCCCTGGCTCCATGCTTGCTCCTCCTCTCGGACCTCGGCTCACGGAGCCACCGGCCAGCCCAGCCCCGCGTGGCAGCTCCTACCTGTGCTGGGTAGTCGAACACCCACTGCTCCCGCGGCTTCTCCTCGTAGGTCACCACGGCCTCGGGGATCAGGTGCCGCAGTGTGGAGCGCATGCTCTCCAGCACTCGGTTCAGCCAAACCTCAACCTAGAGGGTCACATCCAGCAAACCCTGAGTGAGCGGTTCCTAGCCCGTGTCCGGTCTGGCTGCACAACCCCATGGCAGCGTGCAAGTCATAGAATCATATCATAGAATCACTACAGTTGGAAAAGACCCTTAAGATCATCGAGTCCAACTGTTAACCTAACACTGCCAAGCCCACCACTAACCCATGTCCCTAAGCACCACGTCTACCTGTCTTTTAAATACCTCCAGGGATGGGGACTCAACCACTTCCCTGGGCAGCCTGTGCCACTAAAGTGGCTCCCTGCTTCCCATTTCTGGGTTTGTTTTTTGGCTGAAAGGCTTCACGATTGCATTTTAAAACTGCTGCCAGGCTGTTAGTGCACAGCAAGCAAAAGGCTTGTCCCCGTCCTGAACCTGCCCACCTCTGCCCCCGCAAGCAGAGGCTCCACGGAGCTTGGCTGACCTGGCCAGACAAGTCACAGGCTGCGTTGAGGGGCACATACTCCTTGTCCCTGCTGAACATCCCCAGGCCAACCTTCAGGGGCTTTTTGTCCGGACTCATCTTGAACTTCAGTTTAGCCAGACTGTCGAACAGCTTTGGCAGATGACGGGACACCTGAGAACAGAGAAACGGCAGAGGGTCAGGGACCCCCGGTCCCATGCAGAGGTGTAAATACCTCTTGGATTAACTCCCGCACGTCTCTCAGGGCGCTGCATCCCTGAGAAGGGGGGTACCAGGGATGGTGTTCTGTCTGCTAGGATGAAAAATATTTTAAAACTGCAACAACAAGTTAGCAGACAAGAGACACAGCACTTGCCTCCATGCTTTACACTCAACCCATACCTCAGCTGGCTCATTCCCGTTAGATAAAATATCAAGCAGGTCTGCAGAGGAAACAAAGTAGAATCTGGGAAAAGCCAGTCTTTTGGTCTCGAGGTATTCAGCCAAAGCCTTCTCACACAGGGCCAATCTAACAGAAAACAAGGAAGAAAAACTGCAGTTAAAACATCCACATATTAATTTTTACTCTTTGTAAAGTCATTGCCTGTTGAGGAAGACACCACTGTGGAGAAATCAGACTCTTCCTTTGGCCCTAGACCAGCCAGTGGAGGCCTCTCCATACTGCTTCACCAGGCCAACTCAAACCTCACCTTTTCTGCAACTCTTCCAGCTTGTCGTAGAGACCAGGCTTGTTTGTAGCTTCAATCACATTGGGAGTTTTTACTGCATCGGCCATTAATTTCTGCAAGAGGAAAAATGCTTCAGCTCTACCTGAACTGGTGGTGAGCTCTCGGGGGCCTGGGGGGTGACTGGCTTCATACTTTGAAATCTTGATCAATAGCATCAAAATACTTTGAGTCCTCTGGCAGTTGACTGCGGATGTCTTCGGAGCCGATGAAGATGCTTTCCAGGTGACTCCACGTCCTCTGCACCTCAAACCAGATGCTGATAACGGAGTCGGTGGTCGACAGCTTCTGCTGCCAGCCCGACACCTCCTGAAGGAAGAAGGCTAGGTACTTGGAGGTCATCAGGTTCTGCAGCTGCACTTGATTGTCCTCCAGCGTCTCGATGAGCACCTCATCTGACTTGAGCAGCATGATACCAGTCCTGGAGTGGGGCTCGTGCTCGAACCGCATCGTTGCCCAAGTAGCATCCAGGGTGTTCAGTACCTGCAGATGGGGCATGAGAAATGAGCTGGACTCTGCGGTGCTGAGTCCCAGACCCTGCAGAAAGGCAAGGCAGCAACAGGAGTGCCTCCTCCAGAGCACAAGCTCCACGGGTGCTGCACTGCCTGTGGACTCTAGCCCCCAGGAGCAGCAACACAAGCGCTAACAGCCACAGAGCCACATCAGAGCGGGGCTCTCAGCAAAGCAGGGTAGGAACCGAGCCCCGTTTACCTTCTCCATCCCTGACTCTTTCATGGCTTTGTCCACGATGCTATGAACCTCATCCTCAAACTTGTGCAGGTTCAGCTGCAGCAGATCTGCCAGAGTTGTGTCCTCAGACATAGTGAAGTTCACCTGGAGCAGAACCGGCACCGTCAGGGCATGGACTTCCCTCCGGGGAGAAGCAGCCCAGTGGCTCGCCCAAACGAGCTCATTAACACCTATGTTTAAAGACCCTACACAACTACTTGCGTATGGCCAGCTTTTAAATAGATTGCATGCTTCCCCTGATAGATGCAAATCTTGGGAGCCTCCCAGGTCAGGGGTTGGAACCAGGGAAGGGTGGGAGGGCTGGGAGCACCTTGGTTGCCTGCATGAGCTCATGCCAGTGCCGGTCCCTGATGGCCGGGTTCTGCAGCTCGTTCACGGCGCGCAGGGACTTTATCATGTTCTTCACACTATTGTCCAGCCCTATGAACGCATCCCAGCTCCTTGTCTCCTTATCCAAGATCCGAATGTCTTTAGCAAATTTCTTACAATCGATATCCATCTGCTCAACATTGATATCCTTCCACTTGGTGGTCTTCCAGTCATCAATGCTTGTGTTAACCTGAATTTGGGAACACATTTTCACAGGACGTGATTAGCAGAAGCATTCCTGCCCAGGATGAAAAGCAGTATACCCAGCGCTTGCACACCCCATGCACCCGCCATGCCTCCCACACATGCATACCCAGTGCCCGCACACCCATTGCACCCATGCTGGGGTGCACAGCACCCGCACCAGCAGACCTGCTCTAATGCTGTGACAACCTGCCCTGTGTCTCATACCACCTCTCACGGCAATGAGACTCTCAGAGGAGCTACAACAACTTTGCACCTTTGGTTGGCAATGCCCAGCTAGTGCAGGGTGCCTGTGCAGGGTGCCTGTGCAGGGTGCCCACGCCAGCCAACAGCAGTCTGCTGTCAAGCCCTTGCCTGGAGGCAGCACTGGGCATCGTGCCCTGGCACAGAGGCGAGCATTGAGTCCAGAGCTCCCAGCCACTGTGCTTGACTGCAGACAGCTACCAGCAGCCACTGTCTGTGGACGCCGGGCAGCTCGTCACGGCCTCAGGAATTTCAAAACTGTGAGGACCAGCCCAGCACACCCCAGAAGCCTGTTCTGCACATCCCTGTGCTCCTGCCTCCTCCTGCCCTCCCCATCGTGCTGGCTCACAGACCGTGCTACGTACCAGGACGATCATGTCCCAGAGCTCCTTCAGCAAGCGCACCTCCCTGTGGCATGCTTTGAGCTGTTTATATTCCGGGACCGACACTTCAAACAGCCCGGCTGACTTGGACAGGGCTGCCATGTCACTCTCCATGGCGGTGATGCTCTTCTGTTGCTGGCCAGAGAAAAAGCAAAGGTCTCAGCTGGGGACCGTGTGACAGGGACACATCTCCTATCCCAGCGATGGCTCGGTGCATGGGGCCAGGGGTGGCCGGGCAGTGCAGGCAGGGACAGTGGCGGCCCTGGCGTCCTCCCCTTCCTTACCTTGCTCAAGGACTTGTAGGGGTCTGGGTCAGTGTACGAAAAAGGGGCTTTTTCCTGGAACCTCTCCCGGAAGGTGTGCTGCCGGACCTGCACGGGGAGGACGGGGCTCAGGAGGGGCAGCCAGGAGCTGGCAGCCGAGGAGAGCAGCGGGGTCTTCCCAAAACACCCAGGAAGTTGCTTGCTCGCCCCTCTCCCATCCCCAAGCCCCGGGGCAGGCACCTCGAACTGCTGGCACTTCCTGCGGATGATGTTGACCTCGTTGGCTTGCAGGGGTGCTGCGCTCTGCTTGACGCGCAGGCAGAGCTTCTTGGTGCTGTCCCAGTGGTCAGGGAGTTCCTGCAGTGAGCACCGCACGGTGTTGGCAGCCTGGATCCAGGGAACCCGCACCCGGCCCCCCTGCACCCCAAGCAGCTCACGTGGAGCTGCAGGTGGATCTCCTCTGGCATCTCCTCTCCGTAAGTGCTGAGCAGGGCAACCGTCTCCTTCAAGGGTTCAAACATGTTGTCGGTCACCGCCTGCCTCTCCTTGACCCTCATCAGGTATCCCATCACCTCCACCAGCCCGTCATAGTCTCCCTCCTCCAGAGGTTTACTCAAGCCAGCATTTGCCTCTCGGATGAAATCCTTCAGCTCCTGGAGGCTGGGAGGAAGGCGGCGGCGCTCACTGGGCGTCCCCACCAGGGCCCATGGCCGCCCCCGTGCTCACTTGGGTCTCACTCTGCAGGGACTCACCCCCGTAGGGGTGCCTGGCAGCTTTACCCCCGCCCCCAGGGCTCCATCCCTTGGGGGCCAGCCCTGCCCAGGCACACAATGGTGCCTTTGCCACAGCCCAGCTGGGCTCCGGTCACCAGGAGTGCCTCGTCCCTCGCGGGGAGGTCGCCAGGCTCCTACCTGGTGGTGACATGGCTGGCAAGGTGCTGCCGGAGCGCCAGGCCCCGGCGCCTGACGGCGCTCAGCAGCGCCTGCTTGAAGGGGCGGCAGTCGCTTTGCAGCCACCCCCCAAACACCTCGGTGTTTGCGAACCCCGACACGTCCTCACACAGCGCCTCGCATGTGTCGATCTGGGGATGAGAGCTGGTCTCAGCCCGTGGCTGGCACCTCCCCGGGCACCCAGCATCTCCCTGGGCACCCGGTGTTCTCTGGGGCACCCGGTGCATCCCAAGCACCCGCCCTATACCTCCTGTTGAAAGAGCTGGAGGGACGGGGTGCCATCAGCTGCGGGCTCCTCTGGCTGCAGGTCCAGCTCCTCAGGCCCGGGGGCACTACCCAAGGTGAGGAAGCGCTGCAGGAACTCCTCCACGTCCTCCAGCCACAAGTGGGCTTGCTCTTCGAAGCCAGCACTGTACTCCTCGCCTTCTGTCATGGCGCTGACCACCAGCGACACCACCTCCTCCCGCATCCTGCTGAGGTCCGCCTGCTCCTCCAGGGTGGTCTGAAGGGACGGGCAGAACTCTCAGGGACCGGCTCAGGGGACCGGGCATCCTCACCCACCTCTGGCTCAGCTGGGAGGTGCCACCCGCCATGGACTGACCTTGTAGCTCAGCTTCCCCTCCAGCAGCCGAGGCACGCATGATGTGGATGTGTAGATATCACTGAGCAGGCTCTCCACCAGCTCCAAGAAGCTGTTCTCATCTCCCACCTCCAGCGAGGGATGGTACTGCACTCTGCCGTCACACAGCTCCATGCGCACCTCGAACAACGGGGCCACATCGGCCTGAAACAGGTCAGCGACCGGCGTGCTTCAGGTCCCTCCCGTGCCCACCCTGGCCCCCAGCCCCACGGTCCCCCTGCAGCGGGGACAAGGGGGACACCAGCACCTCCGGCGCTCGCTGCCCGGGGAGCACTGCGATGGGCGCGTTTGGCCACCAAACAGCGAGCGGTGGGACATCCCGAGGACGGGCAGAGAATGGGCACCGCACTGCAGGGGAAGCCTGGACCTACGTCAGGGGCCATATTGGTGAGCAGCAGCTGCAGAGATTTGTGGACAAGACTGAAGAGTCCATCCAGCACGATTCCATCTATGTATCCCACATAGTCCAGCCATATCTGCGACGACTTATCAGCCTTAAACAGATCTGCATTCTCCTGCAAGCAGAAAAAAACCCAACTAATGCTTGTCAATAAATACCCAGCAAACGTACCAGCTCCTAACACTGCGAGTGAGTCCCCTCTCGTGGCCCCTGCGGGTTTGTCCTGCCTGGCTGTCCCACAGATCCTGCATCCTTCCCTTCTCCCAGCTGTACAACACCAGAAGCTGCAGCCAGGACCTCACCCTGGGAGGGCAGAGGATTTCTGGAGTCCGTGTGTGGTGTTTTATGGTCCTTCACTGGACCCTTGTCTCCGCAGAGACTGGAGGATTGCACCCCAGGTTTGAGTCCAATGCTCACAGTTACAAAGGGGGGACACCACTGGGTTCAGACCCCCGCAGCACGCGAGCGCCGGACACACTCCTTGTTAATCTAATTCCGACTGAAGGGTCCTGGGACGTGTCTCACCTCCACCATCTCCTGGATCTTTGTGCCTGCATCCCTAATGGCAGCACAGCGCTTGGTTAAGGTGTTTGCTTTCCCGTCCAGGTCCAAGAGCGCTGCCTCTTTGTTGTCTTTCCTTTCAAACAAGGGAGCGGCTGAGCACTCCTGCAGGGAGAAGATGAGAGGGCTGCTCCACTGTGCTGGGGAAGGGTAAATCGCTGCAGGAGGCTTCCCGGGAAGGCACTGGTAAAGCATCAGCAAAAGCTACCTCCATCAGCTGGGTGATACTTTCTGTGTTTAACTTTGCTTTCTGGACCCTGGTCTGCAAGTCGTACAAGACCTCTCTCATCTCTCGGATGTAATCCATGACGCCTGGAAGGAAAACGCATGTCCAGGATTGACAGGTTACGCAGAGGCCTCCAAGGCAGCAAGCTGTGGTCGGGACACTTCAGGGCCATTCACCATGGGGGGGAAACCTGTCCGGACTCCTGCCTCACCCACCCACCCGTGCCTGCAGGGTGGGGATCAGTGTTTTGGGTGTGCTGGCTGTGGGGACTCAAGGGCAGCCACGGGGCAGGACGGTGCCGGGGGCCAGGGACCCCCCAAAAGGCACAAAGAGGGTCTCTGGCTTTGGGCAGCCAAGGGTGTGTTTGTACCTTCATGGTGCCAAAACAGGGTGTGCTCTGCGCTGGCCAGCTGGCCGTCCACGGCCTCCAGCTCCCCCGCCACCAGTGGGAACTCCACCGGCAGCAGCCTCTGCTTCACCTGGGGGGCAACGCATCCATAGGTGAGCGCTGCAGGCGGAGGAGGGACCCTGCTCCAGCTGAGATGCGCTCGCTAGGGCACGGGTTTTACAGAGGAATGGGGTCCCCACCCCACCGACGCAGAGCTTGGGGGTGGAAGGAGGCCGGTGTGATGGCAGCAACTTGGCTCAGCCATGGGATGGGCAGGGATCCGGGGTGCCAGGGACGTGCCCGGTGTACCCCAACCCCCTGGGCTTCCAGGACCCATTTCATAAGAGCCTCTCCCCTGGGGGCTCCCCAGCCAGCCTCAGCCTGGCCAGTGCTCAGGGCATGGAAAAGCAGCCCGGTTGTCTCCCCTTTGCAACCTGCCTCATTGTACCAGCCAACGATAAGACTCAGGTTGTCCACAAACTTTTGGAAAGTCTCATTTTGAGCAAAGAGGCTCTCAGCACAGCCCGGGATATCCTTCTGCTGCTGGAAGTTCAAGTACTTCACCTCCCGCAGAACGGCGACGAGCTGCGAGACACAACAGCCGGAGACCAGGCTTGTTAGTAAAACCCGAAACATCTCACCACAGCTTCTGAGAAAGTCAGATTTACATTCAGATCGCTGGCGTTCCCCTGCACCAGGCTGGTGCCTGCATCAGCACCGACCTCTTTGCTGAAGTTCACGCTGAGGAGGGAAGAGTCGGGGTCCCTCAGGATCAAGGGCTGCTCCAGGCTGAAGTGGCAGTCCTGGCCGGCTCCGTGCACCCATTCCTCATAGACCTTCTTGCGGTAACCTTGCAGCAATCCCATCATTTCTCCGTACTTCCTGGACACCCGTCTAGCTTCAGCACTTAACATCACACTGTCAAGGTCACGATAAAGAAGTAGTTACCGCAGCAGAGCATGGGGACACACACCGGGCCAGATCCTGCCCCGGCTGCTGCCCCGCATCCCCGTGGGGTGACAGGGTGACCCACACGTACGGGTGGCTGATGGCGAACAAGTCCCTGTGTGGCCCCTCCAGCCGCTGCTGCAGCTCCAGAGCCCACTTCAGCTGCCCGGCCACCGGCGGCATGTTTTTATTGATGGACAGGCCCCCCCCATGCAGCGGTGGGGAAGCGGTCTGGGCATCATACAGCGCCTTCACATTATCCAGCTCGGCGTTGAACATTCCCAGCAGGACTGAGTAATAGGGGGAAACCTCAGCATTTATCAAAGGTCGCTCCAGCAGGGAGGCAAACATGTGCACCAACTGCGGGAGGAAAAGGCGTTGGCTTCCGTGCTCCGGAGCATCACCGGAACGGCCCGGTGACACCCTCACGGTCACTCCCAAGCGCGTGGGTGCAGCGTACTGGGCTGCAGGCAGCATGCCTGCTGCCAGCCTCTGGGCGCTCAGGCAAGGACACCCCGTGCCCGAGGGCAGGGCCCATCGAGCCGGAGGGGGCACATGTACCTTCACAGCAGATGCCAGGCAGTTGCAGTCATCAAAGCCATGGCAGAGGATGGTGGCCAGTCGCCTGTCCACGTCCTGAATCTTCTGCTGGAACTCTGCAAAGTCTTTCTTCAATTGCTGCCAGTAAGAGCAAAATGATTTAAGCTGGCGCAGCCTCTGCGCTTCCTTCCCAAATCCTTCCTGAAGGAGTCATGGAACCCGGACACCCTGGAGCCCTGGGACCTGCCCCAAAGCGAGCACGCGTGCTGCCATGGGACAGTTTTACACTCAGCTCTTCCAGTGTGTTCTGGCAAGCGATTTTTTTCATTAGCAAATGCATACACTTCCATACCAGCATTTACTCACCTCTTCTGCAGGATCTAAGGGATCATATTTGCAATCAGCAAAACTCTTGATGAGTTCAGACACCTCCTCGTAGATCTGAAACACCTGGCTCCCGAGGATATTTCCTCTCACTCCTCCCAGCTCTGCCTTCTCCAGCTTCAGAAACTCGATAGCTGTCTGGTACAGCTCCTGGTGAGCACAATCCATCATCTCACCCGGCTCCTCTTGGTGGCAAACCCCGGCTCCCCGTGCGCAGGGCTGCGTCCTGCGAGTCCATCACTCCCAAGGAGCATCCTTCCCAGGGGTGCTTTCTGGCCTGGCTGGGGGTGCCTGTTTGGCCCCAGGGGCACGGGGGCACGGGTGGTGTGCTGGGAACGATGCCGCTGTGCTCCCAGCAATGCACCGCTGCTGGGCTCCCACCTCCCCTCTGCTCCTCGCCTGCGCCGGCCGCCCCAGCCCACCCCAGGGCCGGAGTGGAGTTTGCCCCGCACCACTCTCAGGGGACCACCCCGGCATCCCTGGGGCAGGGGGAGCCCGCATGGGCCTGGCACCGTGCCCCAAAATGCTGTGCTCTCACCTCAATGGTCTTGAGCCTGTGCAAGAAGGCATTCATTCTCCTGAAGATGAGGGAGGGGGGGAACTCCCAGAGCTGCGGCTCCTCCTGGAAGTGGAGAGGGGCTGTCAGCGAGTGGCGCTGGCATGGATGGGGCCAGGTGGACCCACACCATCCCCTGCACCCACCGGGAACAATATGGGCATCAGGTCGGAGCAGTAAGTGCTGTAGGACTGGAAGAGCTTCTCTATGGTGGAAATGCTCAGTCTGATTCCCTCTAAGGTCTCCTCGGTCTCCTCTCCTTGCAGCCCCTTCATCACGTCCTCGGGGCTCAGGAAGCTACGGGTCTAGGACAGGCAGATGCAGGCAGGGGCCGTCGGCAGAGGGGAGCAAGGGGGCTTCTCCTGCCTCTGTCCACCCTCCGGCCCCACGGGCTCTCTGGTGGTTGCCTGCAGCCCACGCCTGCCCCAAACCTCCTCCAACCCTACATGAGGGCTTTGCTGGTCCCTTGATGGGGGTGTCTCTACGTCACCCCAGTTGGGCTCCCCCCCTGCCCCGTGTCACCCCTCCTGCTAACGGTCCCACAGCGGGGTGGCTGGAGGAGGCGGTGGTGGCTCGGTGCTGCCCTGCCCCTGTCCCACCGGAGCCGCCGCCGGGCTCAGGGCTCTACCATCTCCATGAGGAGGTTGCAGATCTCCTGCAGGATGACGATGACGCGGGCGGGTGAGCTGTAGTGCTGGCAGTGAGCCCGGAGGAGGCAGACGGTGCACAGCGCCCTGTCCACGTAGGGCTGCAGCTGCGGGAGCAGAGCCTCGTTAGTGCAGGGCCATGGCTGCGCCAACGAGGGTCGGGCAGAGCCGGGGTGGATCTGCACCCACATGCAGCCTCTGGGGCTCAGTGCCGCCACCTCTACCTGGCTGAGGAAGCCAGGCGGTGCCTAGTTATTTTGCCACATATAACTTACCTGGGAGTAATCTGCTTGCTCCATCTCTTCCAGCAGGATCCGAAGTGGTTGCAGGTGGAGGCTGATGTCTTTGGCTTCCTCCAGGCCTGGGCCAGGGGAGAAACTCCGCATCAGGGATGGGGAAGCCTCGATGGAGGGGCGAGAGGCAGCTGCCCACCACGTCACCCAGGGGCTTACCAGCATTGACATCCCTGAACATGCTCTGGAGCGCCGGCCAGTAGCAGCTGTTGGCCTTCTCCAGCATCTCGGCCAGCGCCGTCACTTGGGGCGAGAGCAGCTGGGAAGGGAGAGATGGGGGGCTCAGCACTGGGGGCTCAGCACCGGGGACACGCGGCTGCCAACCGCTCGTGGGCGAGACGGTACCTGGTTGTTGATGCACTGCAGGTTGACCGTCCTGGTGTGCCAGAACTCGAACTCTGTCCTGGGCAGGGGGTGCAGTCCCTCCAGCAGCAGCTGCGCCGAGTCCTTCCTCAGGATGTCTCTGATCTGGTGGGACCACTCGATGACAACGGTCTCGATGGAGTGCAGCACCGAAACGTCCACAGGCCCTGCCAGGCTGAAAGGCAGCCGGGTTATGCTTCAGCACCGGGACTGGCCCCAAACCGTCCCGGGGGAGCCCCACTGCCCCAGGGGAGCCCCACGCACCCACCTGCAGCCACCTCCACCAGCACAGCAGCCCACCAAGAGCTGCTTGAAGGTGCTCGGCTGCTGAGGGGTGGCTGTGCCCGGGGATGCTCAGGAACCAAGCTGGCACCCTGGCTCCCAGCCCTCCCAGACGGACTTGTGCCGGGCCCCTGCGAGGCTTTGCTGGCACCGAGCAGTGCTGGCAGCACCCACCTGTCCAGGACGGTGCTGGAGTCAGCCTGGCTGTCCAGGTGCTCCGGCAGTGGGAGCAGCGGCTTCCCCTGGATCTTCCCGCCCATCACAAACATCTCGTTCCTCAGCCGGTGGGCTTGTCGCACAACGTCCTCCACCACCACCCTGGGCCAGCCCGCCACGTTCTCCTCACTCAGGAGCAGGGGGGACACGACCTGGAGGAGAGGGCTTGGTCAGGTGCTCGGTCGGGAGCATCATCTCTCCCATTGCAAAGGGCAGCATGCAGCCACGCTGGTGTGTGCAGCATCCCCTCTTGCTGCCCGTCCGAGCCCTGTCTCAGCCCAGCCACAGCTCTGGCAGCCACGGATGGGTTTTGCTGATGTTTTTCTCATCAGCACAACCAGGAGTCCCCTCACCCTGTGACAAGTTTCCAACTCATAGTTTGGGAAGTGCTGGGAGCGGCGCAGTGAGGGCACCCAGCGGGGTCAGAGGCTGGCGCACAAGCAAAAGCCCCCGGCATTGAAGAGGAGGAATCGGGGGGGATCCTGGGGCTTGACTCAGCTTTCAGGTGCTCTGGGCTGGCAGTCCTCTGAGTGGGAATATTTATGGGAAGTTTGGGAGAAATCCACGCAGCCGTTTCCCAGCTGCGGGGCACAGGTAAGGGGGAATTACGCTGAGTTTTTAAAACCACAGGGAGGAAGCGAGCCAGCTGGGCCCGGGGAGAGAACCGGGCTTGTGACCTTCACCCAGCTCTGTGTCCTGGTGGGGCTCGGTCAGCCCACCAGCACAGTGGGGCGGGCGGCCAGGAGCCACCGCAAGGCCAGGGCCAACGCCTAGGGCAATTTTGGTTCTATTAATTTCCTTTAGTTGCTTTTCAAGCCCACCTAAAGTTTTGGCCACAGCAGCATGCAGCGGGTGCCCAGGCAGCAGCGGCGTGCGCGGGGAGCTCGGCTTGTCCCACCTGCCCCGAGCCTGCGTCCAGCACCCGCCTGCATGGGCGACCCACCTCCTCCACCACGGTGATGAGCTGCTCCACCGGTGAGGGCCCAATGTCTCCCACCAGCAGCCCACTCTGGCAGTTCTCCCGAGTGATGTTCTCCCTCTTCTTCTTCACAAAGTAGACACCCTTGCCCCTGAGGGTGGGTGGGAAGCAGGCGGTCGGTAGGAGCTGCCCGGCAGGGTTCAACCCCAGCACCAGCTCCAGCATGTCCTGCTGCTTGAAGAACTCGTCCAGCACGGCCGTGGCCTCCTCACTGCCCACAAACTTGCTCCACTTGTCTGGCTGGAGCCGCAGCAGCAGCGTGGTGAAGCTCTCCAGGAAGCCATGCCGCTCATCCAGCACGGCTGACATCCCGCCGGCACCGGGCTTGGCCACCACTCCCCAGCGCCTGCGGGGGGGCAGGCAAAGCCCCGCTCAGCCGGGGCTGTGCAGACCCCAGACCCCAACCCCTCCACGCTCCCCTCACCACCGCCCCCACCGCTGCCCTCAGCCTTCCCTCTGCACACTGCAGCCTCGCAGGGAGCCGCCAGCCCCATCCCTGCCTGGCCTCATTGCCCCCCCGGCCCCATCGCCCCCCAGCCTGCCCCATCCTTGGCCCCATCGCCCCCCAGCCTGCTCCATCGCCCCCCAGCCTGCCCCATCCTTGGCCCCATCGCCCCCCAGCCTGCCCCATCCCTACTGCTCCACTGCCGTGCCGCACCCCGCAGCCCTCCAACAGCCTCCAGCCACCGTCTGCAGCCCAACTGACGCCAGCTGCAGCCCCAACTGACACCAGCACCAGCCCCAACCGACACCACCACCAGCCCCAACCGCCCCCCAGCACCCCTTGGCGAGGGCTGTTTGCCCACACACCCACCACCCTACCCAGACTCACGGCACGGTGCCAAGGGCTGCCCTGGCCAAGGGCAGGGTGTGTGGTGAGGGCTGCCCCCGGCTCTGCCAGGTCCCCACCACGGCCCAGGTCTCTGCACGAGTGTGCAGGCAGCCAGACCAGCCTCCCCCAGCCCCAGCATGGCCAGCACAGGCTCTGTGGCTCCCAGCTCGCCCTTGGCCCCAACTTAGCTTTCGCTCACGTTCCCATTTACAGCTGGTACCCCCTGGGAGAGGTTTGACACCCCGGAGCCCAGCACAGGACCAGGGCTGATGCAATGGTCCCCATTGCAGGCAGGGCAGAGCCCCTCCACTGCCCGGTGCTTGGCCATCCAGCAGCTGCCACATGAGAGCTGGGATGTGAACGGGGGTACCTGAGAGGGTGCCCCACCACCCCCGCGTCTCAGGCCCCTCACACCGGTGCAGCGTGCGCCGCTGTGCAGCCGGGGGTCCGGCACCGCATGGTCCGGCCCGCAGGTCGGCAGCCGCTCCTCTGCCAGCCGAGCTTGGTGCCAGCCCCGCTGCACGCTGGGCGGGTGGCACGCAGGATGCAGGACCAGAAGCCATCCCGACGTGGCACAGCCCCCCTGCACCCTGCGGCGAGGACCCCAGGGAACCCTCCTGGCAGCCAGGGGGAAGCCGAGGGGAGCCGGCGAGGGCACAAGGCACACCAACACCTCCCAACACACCAAGAAACGAGAGGCCTTGAACGGGAACAGGCAGAGACTCAAACCAGGACCATGTTGGCCACAGCATTGCCAGCTTCATCCAACATGGTATGGCTGCAGGGCTGGGCACCGAAATCTTGGGGCTGGGAGAAGCGTGAACCTGATCGCAAAGCTGTGGCACAGGGAAGGGGCTGGCAGTGGGGGGCCGGGGGGCCCTGCCTGTCCCGAGCCGCACACAGACCACAGGAGACCGAGGCTGAGCGCCGTTCGGTGTTTATTTGCTGCAGATCCTCAGCGCTAGTTTACAAGGCCGTGGCAAAAAAAAAAAAAAAAAAAGGTTAGAATAAAAAATCCTGCGACCCCCCGCCCTCCGGAGAGGCCTCTGCACAGAACGACCCAACATACAAAATAATCTAAAAGGAGAAAACTATACAGGATTATTTACAGCTCTGATAAATAGACTAATACTGATCCAGGCGCCTCTCTCCAGACCATGCGCGGTGGCCAGGGGAACAGGAGAAGACACGGGTGTTTGCAAGGCAGAGGCAAGGGGGCTGCGGCCCCCTGCCCAGCCGGACGCCCTCTGCAGCAGCCGTCCCTGGCGCAGGCTCCGGGCACGTCCCACCACCCACTCGGGAGCAAGAGCTCGTGCTCGAGGAGACGACGGCTACCCCTGGCGTGGCGTCCCCTGCCCCTCACCGAGGGGATGGTGCTGCAAGGACATGCCGGGGGCAATGACACCTGGTGCTGCCGGACCAGGGCCCTCATCCCAGCTCTGGCACCCCATGGCTGGGTGAGGACATGTCTGTGCCCCATGTGGCACCACTGCACACCGTGATGGTGACAACTCCCTGGCCCTCAGCCCTCCCTGCGCCCGCAGGGACCGTCTCCGGTGCAGGAACAGCTGGGAGGGTCCATGGCAGCAGCATGGGGAAGCCCAGGACAGACCCAGGCCCGCTACAACGAGGGCCAGGAGTCCTGCCTCCACGGGGCCACCCCCCAGCCACCCTGGGGCTGCCACCCTTCACCCCGGCGCCTGCAGCACCCCAAAACCGCCAGCTGCTAACCACCAGCTGTTCACCTTCCCGACGGGACACCCCAAGTGCTTCAGGACATGGGTGCTGGGGGGCATCCAGCAACATGTGCGGCTGCAGGCTGGCTGGGGGGATCGGGAGCAGGGAGGGCGCCCATGGTGCCCCACTGCCCAGCCCCGGCTGGCCGAGGCGGGAAGGGAGGACGATACACACACAGCACTCCCCATCCTGCAGCCGAGCCCGGGCCAGGACGGGGCTCCCTGTGCACACAGGTGTCATCGTCCCAGCTCCACCCCGTGAAGATGCTGTCCTGGAGATGAGGCAGTGATGGAAGGGCCAGAGCCACCGAGATGCCTGTGCCCTCTCCCTCTCCCCACGGTAAAGAAACTGCAAAGCTGAAGCTGGGTCTTGGGCCCCAAGGGCCAGGCTGCAGCGCAGCCCCAGCCCCGCAGCCCTCCGGGGAGAGGAGACGCTCGGGCTGCCAGGGGCACGCCGGCCTCGCAGGGCCAGCAGAAGCTGCTAGTGTCTCTTGGTGGAGGACACCTTCTTCTTCCTGGCGGCCAGCATCTCATAGAAAGGGTCCCGGCTGATCGCTGCCCTGGCAGGGGAACGAGGGCTCGGGTTAGCTGTACGGCCAGGCAAAAACTGCTGCAGGGTTGGGTCTGGCCTGCCTGGCAGGGCCTCGGGCAGGTCCCTTTGTGCCCCTGGGAAAGCCCGTTCCCCCCCATCCTTGCAGGGCACCCCTCGAGCGCAGCAGACAGGTCCTCACCATGCCCCTGCCCAGCACCCTGCCACTCGCTCCTCTGAGCACTCACTTGATGCACTTGATCCACTCCTCCTTCTCCTCGGGCGTGGGGGCGGAGATGCGGTACACTGTGTGGTTCCCCTCCACCACCCGTCCGTCCGCCTCCGTCTTGCAGGCCTTGATCACCTGGTCCTTGTTGTCCGGGATGTAGAGCTCAAAGCAGTTCTGGGAGGAAGGAGACAGTTCAGAGGCAGCTCCCGCTTCCAAAGGGGACCCCAGGCTGGGACGAGGTGGAGCACCAAGGCTGCAGGCACTCCCCTGGCACAGCCACCCCCGATGCAGCAGAGAGGGATGGACGTGCTGTGACCGTCACCCCAGGGCCCCCAGGCGTGCCCTGCCACCAGCCCTGGACACTGCGGTCACCAGCCCCAGGTCTGCACCCAGCCACTGTGATGGGTGGAGGCAGCGACTGCTGCGGGGCTCTCCCGCCTCTCCCGGGGGCATCCCTCAGGGGCTGCAGCACCTCCCGGCTTTCCCTGCCCTGCTCCTGCCCCAACCAAAGCACCAGGGCTGCCCCTCCAGCCCCAGGGGACCCTGCTGTGGTACTCACGGGCTTCTTCGAGTCCTCCACCTCACGGATGCTCAGGTTCTCCAGGGGGATGATGCCACGGGGCTCTTTATCCTGGGGGGGGCAAGCAGAGGCTTTAGCTGCTCTGGACACCTCCAGACCCCACCCGCGTGCCCCAGGCAGGGCTGGATGCTCCAAACACCCCAATCCCCAACACCCCTCTGCACAGGCATCTAGCGTTGCCCGTCCTGCACCCCTACAGTCACCAGCACCTCAGCACGGCAGGAGGGCAGGCTGCCAGCCCCGCGCCCGGATGCTGCGCCCGCTCTGTGCCATGCAGGCAGATGAGTGCTGGGCTGGATCCGGCGCCCTTCCCTGCCCCGGCTCAGCACACCCCAAGCCAAGGCCACTGACCGTCGTGTACTCGAAGTAGTAAAGGCAGTTGTCGGTCAGGATGAACCAACGTCGCTTCCACGTCTTCACCCTGCCTCCTGGGAGCAGATAGGGGCAGGTTGGGCGCAGCCCTGGCGGAGCGCGGCTGGGGCACGCGCCTGGAGGCTCGCGGCACACGGAGGCTACGGCAGAGCTGAGGCCCACGTGGACACACACACAGACAAGCACCAGGCGCCGAGGCGCAAGCAGAGCCAGGCAGCCCGGCGGGTGCCGGGCGCAGCAGCAGCAGGCAGCACACACCACGCCGGGCAGGGCACGAGCAGGAGCGGAAAGCAGACGGGATGAGGATGGAGGCGGAGGATGGCTGGGGGGGCCGGGCCGGGAGCGCTGAGCCCATTCCCACCCAAAACACTGATTCAGCATGGCCAGAGGACGCTGCAGCCAGGCAGCTCTCGGGGGGACACGGGCTTTCTGTTCACACCGACCATGCTCCCGATGCATCCTGGCCAGCACAGCCCGCTGCCAGGGCAAGGCATGAGCCCAGGGCTACAGCTCGCGGACTTTTGGTCGGAGGGAGTTTCACAACCACCACTGCAGAGGGAGAAGCCGCTCCCTGGGCTCAGGGACTGCTCACCCCTGGGCCGGGCTCCCCCTCCACCGTGCCAGCGTGCTCTGGCCATCGCAGCGGTGCTGGATGTGCTGCCATAGTGGGACGAGCGCCCAGGCCGTGCTGGCCGGGGCCAGCGCGGATGCGAGGAGGCACTGTGTGCGCTGGGGGCCGTGCTCATCTCCCCCACCCCACCGGGAAGGCCCCGTGCCTCCCTGCCCCCCCACGCCAGCTGCCACCCACCCACGTCTGCCCCAGAGCCAGGCTGGGGCCAGCACTTCCTAGAGGAAAAACCCCCTCTGCCTCCCTCCAGCCAAGCCCACCCCAAAACCCGGGACTTGACCCTCTCCAGCCCCCAGCCCTCCCCAGGGCCACCTCCTCTCCCTCTCCCGTGGGAAGAGGCCACATGCCAGGGCTGGGTCCTGCAGCACAAGGAGCGCAGGAGGAGCCCGGGGTTTCAGGCCCGCAGGGGTGCAGGGCTCTGCGGGGTCAGGCAGGGCCTGCAGAGCCGTACGGGACCGAGGGCTAGCGCAGCCCCAGGGGGAAACACTGACGCTCCCCGGCACCCGGGGGCTGCAGGTGGTGGAGCCAGGGCAGCGCCAGCACCCAGCACGGGGACTGCCATGAGCCCCCGGCGCGGCACAGGGCACCGCACAGACAGCTCCTGCCTGCTCCCGTCCAGCACCAGGCACTCAGCACCCCCTGACGTGTCCCAAGGACACCCCAAACCCATCCCCATCCCTCGTGGTGCTGGAGGCAAAGACCCACTGCGGCTGAACTGAGCTGTCTGCGAACACAGTGAAGCACGGACGGGCGGGCGGCCCCCGCCAGTGGCTGGACAAAGAGCGGCTGCAGCCCTGTCCGTCCCCGGGCCGTGGGGTGCGCCGGGGCAGCGGAGGGGGCCGGCAGGCCTCGGGGAGCAATCGGCATCGGCGGGGCTGGTATCCCGCATCCCTGCCCTGGCAGCGTTGGGAGCGGGGCTGTCCCCTCGGCAGGCGAGGTCCCTGGGGCGGTGCGGGTGGTTAGCAGCAGCAGCAATGAGACTAATCACCAGCAATTAAAAACAAAAAGGAAACGAAGCCCCAGCGGCGTGAGCAGAGCAGGGAGAGGGGTACGTACCTCCTGGAGTTGGGGGCAAGGAAAGGAAGAGCCAAAATCATGGAAACATACAAATGAGGGAGAAAAGAAAATTAAAAAAAAAGGAAAAAAAAAAAAAAAAGAGGAAACCCCAAAGAACCCCCCTCGCCCCGCGCGGGTCAGTGGCGCAGGGCTGCAGCAGGGAAGCCGTGAGGGGCCAGGCTGGCGGCACGGCCGCAGGGGCCAACCTGCCCTGGCTCGCTGTGGCTCTGTGGGACAGATCTCCTCAGCTGGGGGGGCACAGGGCCTGGCTCCCCCCGCCCCATGGCCAACCTGTGGGGTCCCTCCCTGCCCCACGAGTGGGCTGAGCCATGGCAGCCGGGCTGGGGCCCACGGCTGCTCTGCTGCCTCTCCGCGCCCCCAGCCATCAACGGCGGCGGCGGATGCCAACCTGCCGTGCATGGGGCCCTTCTGCCAGTGCGGCGCTGGGCTCGTGCAGGGACAGGAGGGGCAGGTCTGGGGCTCTCCCCCTCGTCCCCCTGCCCAGAGCCGGGGGGCAGATGGCCCTTGCTCAGCCCCAGGACCGTGCTCTGCACCGGTCAGGGCACGGTGGGGCGGCAAGGCCCCTCTCCCATCCCAAGGGGGTGGCAATACAGCAGAAACACCCCCCAGTGAGAGGACAGAGTCCCAACCCCAGCGAGAGCCCCAGAGAAAGGCCCCCATCAGACCCTGCTCCTGCCAGCACCCCATTGTCCCCCCTTGCTTAACCCAGGCAGAGGACTCCCCAGAGCTGCCAAGAGGAGAAGCCACAGGAGCCAGGGCGTGGGGCGGGCTCGCCGGCCTCGAGAGCCGGGCTGTGCAGTGAGGCCGCGGGGATGCCATGCACGCTGCCTGCATGTGGAGCCGGGATGCGGAGGTGATAATGCTGTGGGAAGGTGAGGCAGGGACCAGTCTGTGGCATGGAGGGGGGGACGCACGCAGCCTGGGGCAGCTCGCCGCTCGCTCCCGGGGGCCTGTTCCGACAGGACCCTGCTGTGTCTCGGTGACGAGAAGGGCCTCATGGTCTCCGTGCTCCAACACCAGACCCCAGTACCAGCTCTGCACCCCAGGGCTTGCCCCACCTAGAGGCAGAATCCCCTGGGACGCCCACCCAGCCGCACCGCAGAGCCTCGTCAGCTGCGAGTCCGCTCCTGCCACCCAGCCCAGGGAAGATGGAAGGCTGCTGGACGTACGGATGCCTTCCCCATGGGGGCTGTGCCCCTGTCTGCAGCCTCTTGCCCCTCCACAGGGCCACGTTCCGAGGAGCCAGGCCAGCAGGCAAGGTGTACACAGCCCCGGGGCATCGCACCCATGGCCCAGCTCCTCCCCAGACCGCATCTCTCCAGCTGCCAGCACTCACCTAGCTTCAGGAGCCAGCCCTCCCGGTCCGGGTTGAAGAACGTGTGGGTGAGGTCATTGCCGTCGTCCTCAGGGATTTTGAAGGGTTCGTTCTTGATGCTCTCATAGAGATTCTGGTACAACAATACACAGCATCAGCTCTGCTCTGCCTGGGAGCCCTGCAACAGGCCAGCTCCGCAGCCCAGCCCCGGCCCCTCCGCATCCCGTCCCTCACCCGAAGCAGCTCCTCAGGTAGGTCCCCCCCCATCGTTGATGCCACGGTTCATGGCGATGAAGCGCTCCGCCGTGGGTTTGTCCTTGACGTTGGGGTTGTGCAGGCTGGTGTTCAGCATGATGATAGCGAAGGAGAGCACGTAGCAGGTGTCTACAGGGGCAGAAGAGAAAGTCAGCTGCGAGGCAGGATGGCCAGGGAGAGGGGCCGGGGCAGGCGCTCACCTGTGGACTGGAAGACACCGGGGTTGCACTGGCAGTACCGCTGGGCAAAGGCCTCCATCATCCGGTCAATCTTCTGTGCCTCCCCGGGCAGCCGGAAGCTCCACAGGAACTGCCTGCGAAGAGCGAGGCGTTGCGCTGCTTTGGGGGCTCCACGCACCGTCCGACCACGCTCACGTTGCTACAGCCCCCCGCCAGCCCGCTGCCTGTCTCCCTTGATGGGACACGGGCCAGCTCCCAGCCCCCTTTGCTCACCGCAGGGCCTGCACGAGGTTGAGGTCAGTGAACTCGTGCAGCTCCACGAAGGCATGCAGAACTTGGATGTTGAACTCGTCCCTGCGGGAACAAAGCCAGAGCACGAGGGATGCATGATCACCAAGTCCTATGACTGCCGAGCAGCCCCACGTCTCCCTGCCCCACTCCAGACTCTGCTCATTTGTGGGGGAAAACCTTCTTGCTACCCGCCCACTCAAGTCCTGGACTGGTTTGCACACACTGGCCTCTCGCAAGTGCCAGCCATGGATTGAACAGCCCCCCAGCTGGCCCTAGCACTCGGGGTGCCCAGCCCATGTACCCCCACTCAGCTGCCCTGTAAGCTCAGAGAGCTGCAGTGTCCCATCTCTCAGGTGGTGAGAACCCAGGGCATCCTCAGGAGACCTGAGCTGCCCCAGACCAGCGTACCTCTCGCCCAGGTAGTCACCGATGGCTGTCTTGTTGAGGCCCTCTCCCTTGTAAAGGAACTGAGCAATATCCTCGCACGTGTTCTTCAGCAGATCATTTTCAATCAGGAACTGGATGCCCTGGAGTGGTGCAAGAGGCGCTGCTCTGGGGCTTGCTGCTGACCCTGCCAGCCTGCCTGCTGCCTCCCCAGCCCCTGCCCTGGGTGCTGGTTCTGCCCCAGCGGGCAGCAAGGCACCTGGACCGTGAGGTGGCAGAGCCCAGCACGGCCCCAGACAGGCTGGTGAACTGCCCTGCTCCCCACCCGGCCCACCCCGCAGTACCTTCTTGGGATCCATGTTGAACTTCTTCCTGCCCATGGCCACCTGCTTGTTCCTCTGCATGTTTTTCCTGCAAGGCACAAAGCAGCTCTGAGCACCCAGGAGGGACCTGGCTGCCTCCTGCCCGTCCCCTCGCCCCCTGCGCTGCAGGGAGGGGTCAGCCTGGACCGAACAGGAGCCGAGCAACTTTGACCGGGCCAGGACCCCTGCGTCAAACCTGCACGGGGCGAAGTTGGCACACTGCTCCATGTCTCTGCCCCACTCCGCAGCAGAGTGGCATGGGGCTGCTCTCGGCCTGCCAGGCCCCAGAGCAAGGAGGAGGTGCCGTGCTCCGTCCACGGGGTCACCCCGTGCAGAAAGGGTGCTGGGTACAGCATCCCAGCAGGTCACCTCTGTACGGGGGGAGGCTAGGGCAAGCTGGGTGCGGCAGGGCTCTGGGGAGAGCAGCCTTCAGGCCCCAGTGGGGCCGGCGCAAGGGTGACAGCCTTCACGCCCCAGTGCGTGATTGGAAATGACACTGGGAGTCAGCTCCCATCAGCTGCCGGGACCCCCTAATCCCAGTCTGGCACTGCCTGCGCCAGCTCAGAATAACAAAGTCCGACCGTTGCTGTGGCCAGACAGAGTGGCTGAGGCTTGGAAAAACAGACCTTTGGAGCAGCAGTTCAGACTGGGATCCTGCTACTGCTCCATGGAATTCAGAGTGCCTGGGAAAGCCACCCGCACCAGCACCCACGGGATGGAGCTGCACCGCTCAGCTGCCCACGGCTCCCAGACGGTGCGAGCGAGCCAGCGTTCAGGGCTGGCTTCGCTGCAGGGGAGGGGGCTCAGTGGAGGCCCTGGGCTGCCGCGACAGCAGAGGACTCACCTCTCCTCCGTGGAGCCCAGGTTCTCGATCTCATTCGTCACTTCTGCTATCTCATCTTTCAGCCGCTGAGGGGAGAGAGCACACTGAGACAGGAGGTGCTTCCCTCCCTCCCAAACCCTCCAGCCCCTCAGCCCTGACGGTAGCCCGGGGGCCATTCCCCCAGGAGGCCCCGGCAGCCCCTCCTTCCTTCCCTCCTTCCCAACCCCAGTGCTGCCCTGTGCTGAACCAGCTGGGGGGCACTGGCAGAGAGGCTGGCTGCACCCCGCTGCTAATCCCCCTGCAGCATCGCCATGCTCTGAGCGTGCAGGAAGGAAGAGATTCAGAGGTTAACTAAATTACCCCCTAATCCCTTTAGATCATGCCCAGCATATGGCAGTAATTAGCCTCTGCTACCTTAATCAGGGACATGACTGACGAGTGTCCCAGATGAGCACTGACCTCGCAGTCGCTTGCCAGGGCAGTGGCCTGGCCCAGAGACACGGTCCCTGCCTGTGCCAGGGAGGGGCTGGCACGGAGACGCCGATGCCCCGGGCCGCAGGGAACAGCACAAGCGCGCAGCCCGGAGCTCTGCAGGGCGCAAGGAAAAGCCGCGGCCACCTCGGCCCGGCAGGGCAGGCCAGCTGCCAGCCCAGGCCCATGTCCTCTGCTGGGACCCTCTCCCCGGCCCCAGGGCCCCACAGAGCCAACGCGATCAGGCAGCGAGGCGGCAGATCACGGGCTCCTTGCAGCAGCCGCTGGCGTCTGCCCAATGGGCCCAGCTCACCCTGCCCTGCTGTTCCAGCAGCTCCAGTCCCCTGCCCCAGAAGGTCCACAAGAGCCCCCGCGGGCCGCAAGGAGAGGGGGGCTGGTGAGGAAAGGGGACAGGAGCACAAACCCGACCCACAGCCTTGCCTGGGCCTGCTCCTGCACAGGCTCTGTGGGTCTGGGGCACTGCACCCCGATCCCCCAGCCATTACAGGGCCAGGGCAGCCTTTTCTCCCCACCTCACCTGGGCCACCCTCCCCTTTCCCAGCAGCGGGGTGAGGGACCCTGGATGGGGCTGCAGGGACCCTGCCCAGTGACACGGGCAGGGAGATTGTCCCCTGCCTCCCAGGGGTCAGCCCTGAGCAACGGGCTGCCACATCCAGGACAGGGGGTTGTGCATGCGGGCAGCGGTCCTCGGCATCACACCTGTATGTCAGCCAGCAGCTCCTGCTTGCGGCGGCGGATGTTCTCCAGCTCCTGGCACTCCTCCGGGGTCAGGTCACTGGGCACTGAGTGGAGACACAGTCAGGTCAGCATGCGTGGCTGTAGGAACCATCCCCGCCAGGCTCCAGGCACAGCCTCTGCTCCCAGCCGGCAGCCCGGAGCCCGTCGGGAGCTGGGATGTGGAGCTGCCGGGTCCCAGAGGAGCCAGGCCGATGAGCAGTGCCCCTGGCCCTGCACAGCGGCCAAGTGCCACCGACGGCACGCGAGGAATGTGAGGGCCAGGGCATCGCCCTGCTGGGCTGCAGCAGCAGTGGGGGAGACGGGCACCGCGGGGGAGCTGGGCACCGCCAGTTCCTGCTGATTCAGCCCGCGGTGGCTGGGCAGCGAGGGCAGCGAGGACCAGCAAGGACCAGCTCCAGCACTCCTCCCTCCAGCCCTGGCCCTGCCGTCCCACCAAGTCCAGTTTAACTCCTCTCTACCCTAGCCAGGCCGGTGTCAGTGCCCTAGCCAGCACACCCTTCGGACAAACCTCGCCCACACGCTGTGCCATCTACACCTCCCTGTCACCCCATGGGAGCCAGGCACCCCCTCCCCAACACCATCCCCAAGGCTCAAGCCCACGGCCGCCACATGCCCCCCCTTGCTCCCGAGCCCACAGCTCCCGGGACATTCCTGGTGCTCCCCCGTGCGTGACCTCCCCCTCCGCAGTGACATGGCATCCCATTTCTGTTCCCTCCCGTCCCCAAGGTCACCCACTCCTCCTGCAGCGCTCCTGGCCCTCATCTACTGCCCATGCCTCCCACCAGCAGATTCCAGCAGCTCCCTCACACTCCACACCAAGGCCACCCATGAAAACACCAAAGCACCGTCCCTCCAGAGCGCTGTCCCCAAAAGAGGTGGCAGCAGCACCCAGCAGCTTGGCCCTCGCACTGCCTCCTGCCCGGGGGTGCTGGGGGCAGGCACACGGCAGGGCTGCCACCACCCTCTCCTTCCCCAAATGTTACCGCTCCATTCCACTGAGACCCCGCGTGCCACCACGGCCGTGGTCTCCAGGCCACCGCTGCCACCAGCCTGGACTCACCCGGAGCGTCCCCAGCACAGCCACCTGCCCCGTCCCAGCGCCCAGGGACGCCACATGCCTTTGAACCAGCACCGTCCTCAACCGTGCATCGTTTCTCTCCGAGCCGCCACCTCGTCCGTGGGAGCCACACACGCCCCTGGGGCAATCACGACTACGCAAATCGAATCTCTGAACTCAGCACTTCCCTGGCTCCGCTCGCGCTTTCTGACGAGCTTCCTCCTTCGCAAAAATCCCCCACTGCCAAGGTCAGCGGCAGCCTCGGCTTGCAACACCATCCCTCCAGACGCGACGGCAACACTTCCCAATATTTTCAGTCTCCGACGCTAGGAAGTATGAACCAGACAACCCAGCTCATGGCACCAGGTTAAAAGTTATTTAAACTTAAAATACTGGAGGCCTTGCCTTATCGATACATCCAAGCACCTTCTGCGCAGCCCAGTGCCGTTCCCGCACGGGCTCGGCCCCTCCTGCCTGGCACCCAGGGCTCCCAGCAAGCCCAGGCTTGCTGCGGGAGGGCCGAGCTGCATCGCACACCCGTTGCCAGACGCACAACCCCCTAAATCCCTGGGCTGCAGTGTGCGCCGCAGGACCCTCCCGCCTGGCCGCAGCTGCAGAGGAGGTGAAATTCAGCAGCAGAGTTGGACCTGTTGCGAGGTGAGCCGGCCGAGGGCGGGAGGCTGGAGCCAGCAAAGGGACCTGCTAGCACTCGGCTGACGAGCAGCAAGGGAGCCCCGACAGGAGCAGCTCTGCGTCCCCCTGCCCACCTGCGAGCGGGCAGGGGTCTCGGCAGGCCCCGGGGCAGGCGCAGCAGAGAATGAGAGGCTGCAGGGGAGAGGGGGCCAGCAGGTCTGTACCGGAGCCCGGGAAGGTCCCTCCCCGCCCGCGCTGTTGTGGTGGAAGGCGAGCACTCGTGACACCAGCCCAGCCATGTCAGCAGCAGCCAGAGGAAGAGAAACCCCAGACGCAAGAGCTTTTCTGGGGAAGGAAGAGGGCGTTAACCCTTCCCCGGCACTCTGCACAGCACCCACCCCACAGCACTGAGCGGAGCCCAAACGATTCCCAAGAGGCCAGCGAGCCCTGCTGCGGGTTGCAGAGAAGAGGAGGCCGGAGCAGGCACTCGCTGCCCCGGCTTCATCCCGGCACAGGAGCTGCGACCTGCGGGACTGTGGGGATCCCAGTGCTGGCGCCTGCTTCCCGCCAGCACGAAGCCCCAGCGCGGGGGGGTCTGGGGGCTCCCGCAGCTCCTGCTGCTGACAGCCAAGCCTAAGGACCCTGCACACCAGTGGCAGCAGGAGTGCAGCAAGGGGCACCAGCAGGATTCATCTGTCTGTCCCGGGCTCCAAGGCTGCTGGGGCCTGCAGCAGCTGGGAGCAGGAGCAGCAGCACATCCCCCCCTCCCGCCGTGCCCAGCACAGAGCAAAGACCCCCCCGTGGTGTGCAGAGGCCACATTCGCCCCCCGTGCTCCTTCCTACCCCGCTGCCCCAAAACAAGCAGGCAGGGTCAGTGGCACGGCAGTGGGGCAGACACAGACCACCCATGCCTGCCTCCCCCTCGCCCCAGCCCCACCAGCCTCCCCGTGTCCCCGGGCCAGGCTCACCGCTGCCCTCCGCCCTGAGCACCATCCTGGCAGGCTGTCTCCACCGACTCCGTCGGCCGTGCTCGTGCTGCCGGCGGCTCCGGAGAGGTGCTGCTGTTTCGGGGCGCGGACACCTGCCCGCCTCGGTGCTTCTGGTCCTTCCCGGGGTGAGTCAGGGCTGCGCCGGGCCAATGAGCTCCGGGGCCGCCTGGGCGTCATCCCGGCAAGAGAGCCAGCACCAGCAACACCCTGTTCCTGCCGCAACCAGCCCAGGGCTGCCAGCACCTTAACTCCTCTGCTCCCGGCCGGGCCGGGGAGCGGGGCAGCCAGGGCCCTGCTCTCCATCCTCGGCCCTGGGGTCGGGGGATGTGATATGTTGGGGTCCCTGCCAGGCAGGCACTGGGGGCTGCCCAGACACTTGACCTGGCACATCTTGAGCTTGCAGCAGCAATGCTGGGGTCCTCTCCCCTCCATCAGCTGGGGCCCCCCACCCCAGCAGACCCCCAGCCCTGCCGCAGGGCCATGCCTGCAGCGGGAGCGAACCCTCAGCACATCCCTGTGTCCCGCTGTCAGCTGCCTGGAGAGGCCGTGTGAGCCTCAGCCGCCTTGACTCAGCTAAATCCTTCTCGGCAGCACGAGATGGAGAAGCAGCACCCAGAACACCAGCTACGGAGCAAGGGGAGGAAGGGCTTTGGAAGCCTTGCATCGGTCCTTCGGCCCACAGCTGTGTTACCCAGCCCTCCTGCCAGCCCACACCGTGCCTGTGCCGGGCTGCGCCGCAGCGGCAAAGGCACTGGGTTTAGGCAGACTGTGGGGACAAGCCCACAGTGCCGGCCGCGGCTGTTGCTGGGCTCTGCAGTGGGGCACCACTGCCCGCTCCTGCTGTGCTCCGTGGCTGGGGGGCCCGTGGGGCCCCGAGAAGCTTCCTGCCCGTCTCAGCACACCACATCCTGTTTTCACCGCGCCGTGTGCGCATCCTGGGTTGCGTCAGCCCCGTCCTTCCCCATCGACAGCCGAGGTGCGTCAGGAGAAGGGTTTGGGGACAAGCAGCTCCAGGAAAGACCCTCTCAGGCGGCCAGCCCTGCGCCCAGAGCCAGCCGGGACCCTTATGCTGCTTCGGTGCAACCCTGCCCATCGCCCCTGCTCCCTGTGCCCAGAGCCCAGCAGGGAACCCACATCCACAGCCACCGCCTCGCTCTCCAGTGGCTCCAGGCTCCTGCACCCCCCATGTACAGAGCCCCGGCCCACGGTGTGGCCGGGTGAGCACCGGCTCGGTCATGTCCACAACGCAGGTGCCGGGAGCGCCGCCCGGCAGGCACCTCGCCTGCTCTCTGCACGGTTCACTGTGCTGGGCCTCAGGCGGAACAGAGCCTGCTGCTGCCCGGCCTCAGCTGCCAGCAGGGTGCAGGGCTGGCTGGAGGAGGTCTCGCAGCCCCATGCCCCACAGCACGGCCACCCCCAGTCCCACGCTTGTGCAGGAACCCACAGACAGCAGCAGCTCATGTGGGCAGCCAGCCCACACCAGCAGCCCCAACGCAGCAAGCGCTGGGCTGCGCTGCACAGATTTCGGTTTGGAGAGCGCTGCCCTGAGCTGCCCTTGCAGCCACAGGCACTTGCAGCAGCGAGGGCGGCCGAGTGCTCACGCATTGCCCAGGGCAGGAGGGCAAGGGGCTGGGACAGGACCTGCTGCAGCCACACCGGGCTGTGTGCACCCTCCCAGCTGCTGCTGGCGGCTCCTTCTCACCCCCTGTCCCAGTGCGGCACCCGGCACCGGCGCAGGGCAATGCCATGCGAGGCAGCCCGGTGCCTGGCCATCCTGCTGGGGCTCAGCGCTTGCACAGGCCCGAGCCTGGGGAGGCCGGCGGTGCGCGGGGGAAGGAGGTGGCGAGACAGCGAGGACTCTCTATGCTGCTGTCAGCAGGAGCCATATGGAGCCGGAGCCACGGGCACCAATACATCTTCCAGGGAGCCGGGAACCCCGTGGCAAGCAGAGGGGAGGGCATGAAGCGCCTACCTGCCTTGGTGGCCACCGAGGGGCAGAGGAAGGCCTGGAAACTGGAGGCACAGAGCTCGCTGACTGTCCCCATGCTGCGAAGGTCCTGCGCAGGACACTGCCAGCTCCGACGGGGCAGGCAGGAGCAGGCAGAGGCCTGGCAGGTGCCGTGCGGCTGAGCAGCAGGCTCTCCGGTGCCGGGGCCTGCAGGCAGGGTGCAGGCAGGGGAGCCGGAGGACTCCCCGCTCTGGCTGGAGCCGGGGAAGGCAGCTCAGGCAGGGGAGCTCCAGCTGCAGGAGCCCACGCGCCAGCCCCAGCCAATCCCCGCTGCTCCCTGCCTGCACACCAGCCTGCTCTGCTCCCGATGCTCCGGCCGGCAGCTCAAAGCCACTTAGAGGACAAGGAGTTTGGGAACTCCCCGGCAGCCCCCCCGCCCCGGGCTGCCTGCCCCCCAGCAGCCCCCTTGCCCCCGCGGGGGGCTGGCAGTGGGGTATTTTTAGAGCGGTTTTATCCCTCCGTATTAGAGCGTTAAGCATCGGGAGCCGGCGGTCGCGTAGCAACCAGCACTGCATAAAGGAAGGTGCACCAAAAGACACAACGCGGCTCTGGCGAGGCGTGGGGAGCAGGGGGTGCCGCCACGGCCCCCGCTTGGGGGGCGCAGGGCCCGGGCGCCAATCCCGGCACAGCCCCAACAGGCTGAGCCTGCCCTGCGTGCCGTGCACGGGCAGGCCCGCTACGCCTTCTGCCAGCCCCCCGGCAATGCCGGTCAGACGGCTGAACTCCGGGCATGTCCCGGCGGCAATGGAGGTGCCTCCTGCTCTGCTGTGGTCTTGGGGTGCTGGGGGGCTCCTGCAGCAGGAACTGGGGAGGGCCCTGCCCCGAGATTCCAGCCTCGGGGCCAGCTGTGGAGCTGGGGGGAAGGCACAGCCCTCCCGGCCCCCAGCCCCGCTGCACCTCTGTCCCCCCAGCCCCACGGGCGCCGAGCGAACCCAAACCGGACAAACAGCTCTTTCCCTCAAAGCAGGAGCGATCCCCAAGCACAGGGCACGGCCGTGAGTAACAAACCCCGGAGCCTGTCAGGGCACGAGGCAGCGTCCTGCGGACAGCCCGGCTGCTGGCTCTCGGCTGCCAGGAGCCAGCAAGCTCCGCTCGCCTGCGCCGGCAAGCACTGGGACGTGCTGAGCTAGGAGAAACCTGAGCAGGGCAGGCAGGAGCCCTGACGGGGCAGGCAGCAGGGAAGGGCACCCTGGGAGCAAGCCACCCTCACAGGCAGGAGGGTGCTGGGCAGGAGGGGACCCCGGCTCCCAGGAGCAGCATGGCTGCAGACGGGAAGAAAGGTGGAGACAAGTAGCTCGCAGGGCTGCGAGGGCAGCCAGGCACTCGCCACCAGCGTGACCAACCTTCTGGTTTCGGCACCACTTCCCCTTTCTCAGGGGCTGAAGCGGTGGTTGCCACATCGCCGGGGGCCTTCGGCAGCTGGGGGGCACAAGAGCAGGCAAGAGAGGCTGGGGGGACATGGGACTGAGCTGGCCCCCTGGGGTGGCAAGTGCCTGCCCAGAGCCCGGACCGGCAGCTGGAGAAACCCCTGTGCAGCAAGGGCACCTGAGGGTGCTCCAGGCAGCTTGAAGCAGGGCCAAGCGACCCGGACACCCGCCTCGATCCTCGCACCCTGCCTGGGCGTTTACAAACACCCCGGGGTTATGCTAACCACAGCTCTGGGCCCCGATCCTCCGCCTGCCAGAAAGCAGGGCCCCAGAGAGCTGCCTCCCACCACCGGCCTCCCCCCTCCCTCAGACCCAGAGCAAAAACTTCTGACCCCAACCCCGCTGCGATGGCCCAGCGCACAGATGGGCTGAAATGACCACTTGGGGACACACGGGTCCCACTGCGTTCCTGACCTGTAATTGCTGAGTGTTAGCAACGTGGCTTATTGTCCTCTGCTCCCCAGCATCTCAGGAGAGGAACCAGCTAATTGCCTCTGCCCAATGCCGCACTGCCCGAGCCCCGTCAGCCTCGGCCCCTGGCTCTGCTCTCCGAGCCCAGTGCCGTCCCTGCACCGTCCCTATGTCTTCAACGTGGGATCCCCAGAGCTCTGCGGAAGAGCTGCTGCTCCCCCAGCGACTCACCCCTGTGCCATGCCAGGGAAGGGGCTGCTGCATCACTGGCAGCTCCCTGGCAGCGTCCCCCCCACCCCTGGTCCCCTCAGCGCAGAGATGCACCCCACGGGCCCGGGCTGCCTCCAAAACAGCCGAGCCCCTGCCAAGGGGACTGCCAGGGCCTGCCTGCAAACCAGGGCTGTGCGGGCTGGCAGCAGGGAGAGGGCAGGGATCCCCCCGGCCTGCCGGGGGACCTGACAGCCCACCCCCCTTTGGGGATCTCCCGCACCTCACATAGCCCACCCCGCCTCCTGGCACCAGCCATCCCTCCCCAGACAGCGAGGCCCCCCAGGTACAAGCTGCTTTGCGGGAGGCTGCATCAGCCCCGCTTAGAGAAATCCCTTAATCCCCCAGGCCAGAGCAAGCAGTAATCCCCTGGGTGCAGCAGGATTACCAGCGCTGCCCGATCCCCCTCGCGCCAGGGCTGGGCCTGAGCAGAGACGGGGCCCAGCTCAGGACACGGTGCCAGGATGGGATCGGGCTCCCCACGGCAGGCTGCTCACCGGTGCTGCAGCAGCCGGGCTGGTTCCCTACCACGACACTGCCGCCCCGCCGTCCAGAGGCATTTGCACCCACACTGCCGCACTCGGTCAGCTCCGATCTAGGGATGGGTTCAGTCTCACCGCCGTCCCTACAGGGAGATGCTGGGAAGGGGGTGGGAGTGCGGCCCCGTGCCCTGGCAAGAGCGGGGGGGAGCCCGCATCTGTGCCACCAGCTGCTCACCCTGGGATTTGCTCTCTGCTGAGGCAGACGGCTGGAGAGGGGTCTCATATCGTGGGGCAGACACTGGCGTCAGCACAATCCCACCAACAAGAGCCTCCCCACCAGGCTCCCGCCATGCCTCGGCAAACTGTCCTCTGCAAAACCAACAGAGCTCAAGGGTTTCAGGAGAGCTGCAGATTGCAGTGCCCCCGCAACAGGGACAGCAGTGGGGATTTGGAGGTGGCTGTGCCACCTGTCCTGCGTGCCACCCTGTGGCCCCCGCGGCCTGGCGAGCAGGCAATTTCTGATGCTGACAGATAACCCAGGACATCTTCCAGGCGATTCTGGGAAGCAGCGAGAGGCTGCTCGCAGAATCGCTCCCTGCAGCACTCTCCCACTAATAGGCTGCATCCGACAACGCCCGTGTTGGCTGGGCGCTTGCACCTTATCTCGCACAGTAAACTCCCCACTGCCGAGCGGAGTCACTTCTGGGGTGGAACAGCAGCCTCCTAATCAGCTGTGTTGCACAACTGTGGCAGGCAGGAAGGCGGCCCGTGAGCCAGCGCTGCTGGTAGCAGTGTCTTCACCGGCACCAGCAGTTCCCGGGAAGAACAGTCACCAGCATGGCTTGCAGCTTCGGGACCTTGGTTTCGGATCTCACCCAAACAGAGTCCAGCCTCTCCCTCAGCAAAGTCCTTGCTCAAGGAACACCCACCTGCGGACCCACAGGAACCTGCCTCAGAGGGCTGAGGCACAGGCAGTGCCTTCCCGCCCGGTCCTGCTCCTCGGCACTGGGACGGAATGCTCTGTGGACATGGAGGATGGAGGAAAGCAGAGGAGCAATCTGCACATGCACGAGAGAGGGGACCTGCAGCCCCTGAGCCACCTTGTGCCGCTTGGCCCACCCTGGGAGCGGGCCCTGGGCACACACCGGGCACTCCCACGGCAGGCGGACACGCTGCCGAGCTGGGTGGTTTGTGAGATGTTCAACAGACACCATCGACACAAGCCTGCCCCACAGATCCGCAGAGCCTGAACTCAGACAGTGCTCAGAGGCAGCAGCTGAATACAAAGTGCGAGCAGAGAGAAGGTGTGCAAGCAGCAGGTCCCAGAGCCCGGGCAGCACCGACACCGCGGTCCCCACTCCCTATGGCCAGGAGCACCAACACCACAGGCAGCAGGTCCCTGTGGCTGGGCAGCACCGGCACTGCAGGCAGCAGGTCCCAGACCTCGGGCAGCACCGACACTGCAGGCAGCAGGTCCCAGACCTCGGGCAGCACCGACACTGCAGGCAGCAGGTCCCAGACCTCGGGCAGCACCGACACTGCAGGCAGCAGGTCCCAGACCTCGGGCAGCACCGACACTGCAGGCAGCAGGTCCCAGACCTCGGGCAGCACCGACACTGCAGGCAGCAGGTCCCAGACCTCGGGCAGCACCGACACTGCAGGCAGCAGGTCCCTATGGTCGGGCAGCACTGACACTGCAGGCAGCAGGTCCCTACGGCTGGGCAGCACCGACACCGCGGTCCCCACTCCCCATAGCCGGGAGCACCGGCACCGCAGGCAGCAGCAGGTCGCACGCTGCAGGCAGCTCGCGAGCTGTGGCAGCAAAGCAGCACGGCGCCGGCCGTGCGGGGCTGCCGGGGCTGAGCCGCGGGGAAGGACGAGGCGGCGCCGCCAGCGCAGCGGGACCGCCGGGGCTGCAGGGACGGACCGGCCCCCGGCAGCTCCCCCGCGGGCCCCGGGTGCCGGTTTCCTCCCGGCGCTTCCTCCACCGCCCTCTCGGCCCCGCCCGGCCGATGCCGCGAAGGCCGCGGCCGAGCAGCCCCTCCGCCAACCTGCGGCCGCGGGTCCCGCCGCCCCCCAGCCCCAACCCGACCCGGAGCCGCCGCCCCCGCTTTTGCACCTGGGAGCGGCCCGGCCCAAACGCTCCCACCCGCCCCGCGGATCGCGGACCACCCCGGCCCCTCGCCCCGGTCCCCGCCGCCTGCGTGCCCGGTGCCACGGGACCCGCCCCGGCCCAGGCGGGGGTCCCGGAGCCGCCCCCCCCCCCCCCCGTGCTGGCCGCTCCCCCCGGCCCCGCACTGACCGTAGCCGCCCTCCTCCTCCATCCCGCCGCCGCCGCCGCTCCGGCCCCGCCCGCGTGACGAAGGCGCCGAAGCCGCCACGGCCGGCGGCACGTGACGCGGGAAGGGGCGGTGCCGGGCAGGCCCCGCCCCTCCCGGCGCCCCCGCCCCTCCCGGCGCCCGCGCCCCCGCCCCTCCCGGCGCCCGCGCCCCCGCCCCTCCCGGCGCCCCCGCCCCGCCGAGCCGAGCCGAGCCGAGCCGGTTCAGAAACACCAACACCAACACGTTTATTGCCCGCCATCCCGGCGGCAGAGCCCCCTCCCCGCGGGGACCCCGCCGCCGCCTCCCGCGCCCAGCGCGGTGCCGGGGGCCGAGGGGAGCGGGGCCCTGCCCAGGGGAGGTGGGGGGAAGGGGGGGGGGGAAAGAAAGGTAACGGTTCCACTGCGACTTGCACAGGGGGAGAGGGGGGTGCAGAGGGGGGTAGGGAGCAGGAGGGGGCCAGAAGGGCAAGAGGGGCTGGACCATCGCCGCTGTCCCCCTCCCCGCAGGGCCAGAGCAGCAGGGATGATCCATAGGCACTTTCCAGGATTCCCCCTCCCCGAGCCTTAAAACTCCAGGCTGGGTGGGAGAAGGGGCTGCTCCAGCCCCAGGCAGAGGCACAGAGGAGGTGGTGGAGGAGCCGGACAAGGCAGAAGGGGAAGGCAGAGGACACCAAGCAGGGCATGAGCCCCAGGAGACACAGGGGAGCCACATCCCCTCCACAGCAGGGTCCACCCGTGCCTCCTGGGACAGTTGCTCCCCCAGCAGTCTTGACCCAAGAGTGTTCCGTTTGCTGGCTGGGGGATGCAGATCTCCACCTGGGAGGAAAGGAGCGGCGTTAGCACCCTGCCAGGCAGCCACCCCCCTCCCTGCCCCCGGAGCTCACTCACTTCAGAGCCGAGAGCCCAGGCCGGCCGCCTTGGTGGGATGCGTCACCGACCAGAAGTTGCGCTTGCTCTGCAGCTGCTGGAAGGGATTGAAGGGTGTCCTCCGCTCCTGCTTCATTTTTTTAATCTTCTTTATCTGTGCAGAAGCAGGAAAGCTCTTAGGGTCAGAGTGCAGAGTCCCCTGCCTCCCCCAACTCCCCCCAGCCCGGGATGGGGCCAGCACCCACCTTCCCTCTGTCAAACTCCTCGTCCCATTCATCGATGACAGTCTTGCTCCGGGCCCACACTCCATCCCCAATGGCATCCTGGCTGACAGCCGAGATCTCGCCCTCCCAGGTCAAGACTGCGGAGCAGCGCGGTCAGCAGGGAGCACCGCGCTGTGCTCCGCTGCACCCGCCTGCGCAGGGCCCCCACCCCCGGCCAGCGGCTGGAGCCCCTCTCTCCAGCATCCCCCTCTGCGGCACCCCCAGCCGCCTGCGCTGGTGCCAGGGGGAGCCCAGGCCCTGGCAGAGCACGGAGGGCTCTGTCTGCATCCAGGGCTCAAGGCAGGGGAGCTATGTGACTGTTACCCACCCAGGCGAGCAGGGATTACCTTGTTTGCCATAAGCCTTGTCCAAGGAGTTCCTGAGCAGCTCCTCCACCACGCTGGACTCCTCCTGGCTCCCAGGTGCTGTGCCAGCCCCACAGCCGGGCTCAGGGCCTGGGGCAGCTGGGCAGCGCCTGTCCCAATCTCCAGCCTGGTTGTCCCAGGCACACGCTGCCACTGCGGAAACAGGAGGGGTGAGGACAAGCCAGAGGGAGCTCCTGTGTTTCTCCATCTCAGAGGCAGATCTCGCCCCAGGAGACAATGTCAAGACGAACAAGGTCCTGATGGCACAGGGTGTTTGGGCACACTGGGGCCTGTCCTGGACTGGGGGTAAATCTTCACCCCTCAAGGGTCCCCACAAGTCTGGAGAGGAGCACACCCTCATCCAGGGTACAACTGGGGAGCTCTCCTGCATGAGCAGCACACAGGCCTGCAGTGGAGGACAGGGGTCAGGAAGACTGGCACCACCAGGCAGTTGTGGGGACCAGCAAGCACCAGGGACTGGACACCAGTGCTCTGAGGGACAAGGAGCCAGCTCTCCCCTGCCAGGCACCAGGCAGGGTGGAGGCACACGGTCATACCTGGGGTGCCATCTGCAGCACGGATGCCATTGGCAGCCGGACGCTCCAACGCTGGGCTGCGGAGGCTTTCCGGCTGCTTGTGCTTGCAGTGCTCGCTCTCTCCAGCCCCAGCCTCCATGCTCCACCACTGCTTTGTCTTCCAGGGCTCTGTCTCAGCCCTGCTAGAGCTGGGGAAGGCAGCAAGGGTCAGCTCGCCAGAGCAGAGCAGGAAAAGAGTCTGAGCTCCCTACAGGGCAACGGGATGCAGGGACACCCGCACCCCAGCGCTGCACTCGGGGAGGGGTGAAACCACCCCCAGCAAGCCAGCACTTCAGCTCAGCTTGTCCCACCCACAGAAAGACAAGAGACACCCGACGGCAGCCCAGGCAGCCTGACTTCAGGCAGAGCAGAGGTGCACAGGGCTCTTGCGTGCCCCCCGCTCCTCACCTGCCCGCAGACAGCGTCCCAGAGCAGCACTCTTCTGTCTCCTCCATTCTCTTCTTCTTCTTGAGGGGGGAGATGGGCTCCATGTCCAGGTAAGTACTGGGGTCTGACACTTGCTGCTTGGGCCTGCTCTCCTGGTCCTGACAGCCCGGTGTCTCCCTGCCACTGATGGGACCCTTGCCTGCTGCCTCCTTCCCCTTGAGGGACACCGAGCCCTCCTGAGCAAGATTCTTTTTCTTCCTGGGGGGGCTGGAGACTTCATCCTTGCCCTTCAGAGCCAGAGCACGAGGGCTGCCATCTGCTCCATGATGTTGCTTTCGCCACTTCTTTTTGGAAAAACCCGGGGTGACCTGGCTGGGTCCCTTCTCCTTGCTGCAGGGAGGAAGGTGGTGTGAAGGGGGGGGCAGTGGAACTGTTGGTCAGGGGGGAGGCTGGGAGCTGAGGGGCTGAGTTGAGGATGAAGCTGAAGGCAGGCTTTTCAGGATTTGGCAGTTTGAGAGCAGATGAGGACAGCCTGAAGGACAGGAAGAGAGGCTGACATGATCTGAAAGCCAGGTCAGGAGTGGGAGCACCTCTCTTCCTCCTCAGCCTGAGGTGCAGGAGCACAGCACCCAACTGCTACCATCTCAGCCACGAAATCTGAATCAGATCCTGCTCTCAGAGCAGCAGCTGCAAGCGCACACAGTGACCCTGCACCTGCCCAGTGCCAGCTATGCGCAGGGCACACGCTGTCCCACGGGGGATTAGGAAAGAGCGACTGTTGCTGCAGCACATGTCAATGGTGAAGGTTACAAGGGAGACCCAGAGCAAGCCCTGACAGCCCAGGAGAGCCGGCTGCCAAAATCACCCCCCGAGCCAGCTGCCATGCCAGACAGTTGCCTCGTGGGGTACCCCAAGGCTGCTACTGGCCTTGCTGCTGTGCAGGAGCCTGGGAGCGACTGGCACCACTTACCTCGACTTGCCGAAAGGCAAGGGAGTGGAGTCAGGGTGTATGGTGTTCGTGGGGTAGGTGTGCTCAGCAAATTGTGGGTGAGGTTGTGCGTGGCGGTCACTTCCGCTCACCTTCCACTGGGTGCTGCCCTGCAGTTATTGACATAAACAAAAACTTGGTGGTCTAAAGAAAAGAGGTTTCCGTGAGCCAAGAGGAAAAAATAAAAAGGGGAGCCCAGAGAAAGGGGAGGGGAACAGACACAGACGGGGGGAGGGAAGTGAGGGGTGGTAGAAGAAGAATCAGAAGTGTTTTCAGTTAGAAGCACAAAGGAAAAAAGGAAGGAAGGAAATTTAAAGAGCAGAAACCCCAGTGCACCGTCCTGAGCCCTGGCTGCACAGTGGCACCCAGAGGGCCAGTCCCACACCACTGCCCAGGGAGGAGGCAACTCCGCAGCCCTCCAGCTGCAGCATCACCTGCTCCCACTCACCCCAGGGGACACGCTACCCCGAGAAGGCTGGTGACGCCACCCTGCTGCAGGGACTGGCACAGCCACCCCTCTGTCCTGAGTGAGAAGGCAAGGAGCCATTTCTCCTGCATCACTCAGGGATGTGAACAACAGCAGGGGCCTGGCGCCGCACCCCGACCCAGAAGGAGGGCAGAGCAACTGCTACAGCCCTGGGGCTGAGGGGCTCTCCCCACCCACCTCCGGCTTAGCAAGACACCCACCATTAGCTCTACACTTGCCCCCAACACAAGGCCCAGTTCAGGAGGCACAAGGTGCCTACTGAAGTCTCTGGGCAGAAGCTCAGACTCACCTTTTTGGCGGAGAGTGCCAGCTTCTTGGCCGGTGGTGGTGACGTGGTACTGCTCAGCTCCAGAGTGGTGCTGGCCAACAGGGAGGATTTTAATTTTGCTGGCTTGGAGTCTTCAGGGGCAGCTGGCTCGGTGCTGGGGCCAGCAGGGAGGTCCGTGCCACAGTCCTTTTCCTGAGAGGTACGGAAGCTGCCGGTTCCACTCTTGGCCTTCTGGGATGCCTCGGCCAGCTTCCCCACTGTGCTGTGCATTGGGCTGGCAGCACTGCTGCCGCTGGAGTCCCTCTCCAGGGTCCCAGCGTTCTCCCCACTGCCCCCAGGCTCCTGGCTGGGGCTGGGCTCCACCAGCAGCTTGGATGAGGTAGGTGGCTTCTTGCTCTCCCAGGAGCTCTGCTGGGGCAGCTCTGCTTTGGCCCCATTTGCATTGCTGGTGTCGCAGAAGTCCTGAACTGCTCTGGGTGTGGGAGGCAGCTGCGGGGAGCATGGCTTCTTGGGCCTCTGGGCTGCATCATTGGGCAGCACTGCAGCTGTGTGGGTGGCTTTGAGAGGCAGTTTGGGTGACAGGGACCCAGTGGGCAGCTTCGGTGGAGCAGTTCCGTTTGGCAGCTTCAGCCCCATCCCAAACATGCTGCGGGCCACAGGAACTCCAACCTCCTCTGGCCCCGGCAGCTTCTTCCCCAGCAGCATGTCTGGTCTCTAGACAAAGAGAAAGAGAGAAGTTCAGCAAGTAGAGGATTCAAGGACACAGAGCAATACTGCCCTCCCCGTCCCTCCCCAGGCCCACAAAGGAACCCTTGGCTCAGCAGGATCCTTCCTGCAAACCGTCCTCCCTTGTGCCTGCCCATTCGGAGCAGCTCGCCGGCCTCCCTGCGAAGCTGCAGCCCACCTGCCCTCGCAGAGCAAGGGGCAGCAGCTCCCAGCTCCTGGGAGCACTGGCCGAGAGCAGCCTTCAGGACTCACCTGGCCCATCAGCGGTGAAGACAGGAGCCCGTTGATCACAGTTTTCTTGACATGATCGGAGATGCTGCCAGTGTGGCCAGGCAGGTTGGAGGCAGCTTTGGCAATGGGCTCCTCCGAGCTCTTCCTGGGGCTGGACATTCTGGAGAAGGCAGAGAAGCACATGCATTAACTGCGAGGGCTTGAGTGACTGGAATGCTCTTGTCAGAGATGAACACAAGAAACAGGAGCCAGAAGCTCCGAGGAGGTGAGGTGCTCTTGATCCACAGCAAAACCCTAACAAGGGGCTGGACCTCTCCCTATCACCCTCGTCCAAGCCAGTGCATACACAGGGGCATTGGGGCTACTTGGGCCAAGCTCCTTCCCGCACCCAGGCATGTGCTACCAGTCCTGTCCCAAATGCTGAGAGCCAGGGGCAGAGGGGCTGGGAAACACAGGGTGCTCTCACCTCAGGTAGAACAGCACATAGGCCTGCTGGTTGAGGACCACTTTGATGTTGCTGGGGCGGACCAGGTCATCGTTCATTTGATACCACTGCCCATTGCTGGCCTGTGGAAGAAGAGAGAACGGGGTCAGGCTGTGTCTGGGGACCCTCCTGGCCTGAAGAGCAGCAGGAACAGCGCCTGTCGGCACAGCTCCTCTCCCCAAAACCCACAGGCGGCCCAGGGCAGGCAAGCAGGCTCTGCGAGAGCAGACCTCTACACTTCCTGCAGCGGAGCGCAGCCTGTACCCCCCATTCAGCGTTCCACATGACACACATCTGCTGAGCACCCTCCTTTCTGCACATCACAGGGACCCACGAGCACCCACCAGCCCCCAGCCCAGAGGGGGTGCCAAGGGAGCGCCCTGGGCTCACCTTCACGTAGCAGTAGTAGTGCCCTGCGTGGCAGCTGTACCCAGAGTGCACCAGCACTGCATAGAGTCCATACATCACAGGATCCCCTTTGTTCTGAGACATGTAAGGGCGGATGTTCAAGTATTCGGGGTACCCCACGTCCTGCAGAGAGAGGATGTCTCAGGAGCAAGCACAGCAGACAGCTTTCTTGCTAGAGCAAGAGCAGTTCAGCTGTCCTACGAGTCCCATCTCTCAAGGGAGAAGGCCCTGCTCTCCCCAGGCAGAGGACACGGTGAGGATGATGCCAGGATGAGCCCAACCCCCATCACACTGCACAGCTGGGGAAGGGCTGCAGGACCACAGCAGAGCTCGCACTGCGCACAGGACCACCTCCCACCCTGCTCCGGGCAGCAGGGCCTCAGGCCAGGAGACAGCCCCAGCTCTGGATTGCCGAGCACTCACCTTTGTGATTTTGCCTCCACCGAAGTCGGCAAAGCGCTTCAGCGAGAGTGTGAGAACATTGGAGGCTCGGTGGATGGTGAAGCGTTTGCTGGCTGTCACTTTCTTCTTGCATCTGCACAGGAAGAGCTCAAGCTATTCAAGCTGTCCCACCACCCAGATGATTGCCAGCCCTGGCCAAGCGGCAAACCCCACGGAAATGACCCTGCTGACACCAGGCACCGCTCCAGGGCACCTGCTCACAGCCACGTCTGCTGGCCCAGGTCCTTCTCGCGAGAGGAGCGAGCTGAGGAGCGGCAGGCTTCACTGCAGACTTCCATGGCCACGTACCTCACGGTTTAGCCGTGGAGCAGGTAGAGAAGCCCTCCCGTATCGCGGCAGGCTTCCTACCTGCTTCCCACCAGCACACCCACAGGCCCCTTCCCACCCGCAGCCCCGCACACTCACTTGGCACACATGTAGGCGTTCTCCCCGCCCAGCATGTCTGACTTCACAAACAGCTCCAGCGCCCGCACTATGTTTGCGGCTTGCTGCAAGGGCAGAGGAGAGGTCAGGGCACGAGTGGCCTGTCCACACGACAGCCCGGCTGCCAGCCGAGACGCTGGCCCCAAGAGATAACACAGAGCGTGAGCACAGGGCCACAGGCTACACCAAACTCGTGAGCCTGCTGCCAGCTAGGCACTGGCCAGCATGCCGCAAGGGACGGCTGCACTGCCCCCCGACACCACGGAGCCTCAACGGAGGAGTCACGGCTCATGCTCAGGCAATGGGCCCTGCTCTGCCAGACAGAGAAGGCAGCGCAACAGTGGAAGCTTCTTCCCTCTTGCCTGCACCGTGCCTTGACACTGGCAGGTTAAGGAGCCTCGAGAGCAGTAACGGTGCAGTCGCGGGAACATCCCCCGCGAGATCAGAGCTCCTCCCCATCCCCGACCCTGCCGCAGTACCCCAATCTCCAGCGCCATGTCCAGGTAAGGGTCATAGGTGTCCGAGACGCTCTTGCACACCAAGCACTTCACTGCAAAAGAAATAGTGATGAGCACACCCTGGCACAACACCGGCACCCACCACCACACCAGCACAGTGCAGGCAGCTGCAGTATTCCTCCTCTCTGGCTTTGGGCTCTGGGATGTCAGCACCAGGATTCACAGCCTGGCAAGGAGCAAGGCTGGCAATTCCACTATGTGCTGGGATAGCAAGTGTTGCTAGATAGCTGGCAACACAGGTTCCTTTGCTGGTGGCAATGAGCTGGGGACCTACAGCCAACAGCTTTTTCCGTCGCCACAACATGGGTCACGACCCGCAGGTACCGCAAGACTGATCAACTGCAGCTCTGGATAATTTACACACACTTAGCAATTTTCCCCAAAAGATTTTTACTGCAAGGCTCTCAGGGAAACAGCAGCCCTGAGCGTCACAGGCCCAGGACCTGGCAGCCAGCACTCACCACGGGACCGCAGGTAACCGCCAAAGATCTGGTGAATCAGCGTTGTGGCCTGGGTCTGGCGATCCAACCTAGAGACAGCGGCACCGGATCTCACACCGCCCCTCCACAACGGCCACCCCCGCGAGCCACCGCTGTGTCCTCAGGACAGCTCCCCTATGTGCTCTGGCCAGAGGGTGGGCTGCAGAGCTCCAGGAGCAGAGGGAAGTCGCAGCCTCTGCCAGTCTGCTCTCCCAGTGCTGGAGCTCAAGGAGTGGCACCAGGCTCTGATCTGCACCTTCCTCTAGAAGGAGTGGAAACTCCTGGCCGGAGCTCAGAGCTGGGCGCTGCAGACAGAGGCAACGCATGCTTCCTGGGACAGAGGGCCCAGGGGAAAGCTGCTCACCCACAGCCACAGAGCTGGGGCTGAACCCCTGGATTCCTTGGCAATTGGGACAGGATCCAAACCCATAGCAGCCTCGGGATTTGGGGACAGGACCACAGCTATGCTGGGGCAGAGGAGTTAGGAGAAGGCAGACAACAGCCCAGAGCTGTGTCACAGAGGGGCAGAGAGTTGAACCATCCACCCAAGGCTCCTGGAGTCGGTACCTCCCTCTATGAGTCCAATCCAGGGGACACGTTCACCCCACAGTCCCCTCCCACGGGCGCAGGGGACCAGCGATGGGCCATCAGAGGCCCCCACATACTTGGTACAGCCACTCAGGCAGGCCTTCTGCATGGCGTCAATGGTGTAACGCAGGAACTCATGCGCATCCTCCTGCCTGCCGAAGCGGATGTGCTGGGCAATCTCTGCAGGAGAGGGAGGAATCAGCCCCTGCATGTGCTGCAACAGATGCAGGCCCGCCCTCCCTCCCTCCCTCAGGGCAGGGACTCTGGGGTTTGAGCCCCCTCAACCCAAACCAGACATCGGACTCATGCCGGCCATGGGGGAAGCCCCATGCAGCCCATGAAGTCACCACCCCCCAGCAGGCTCAGTGAGTCATCTCAGAAGAGCCATCTGCCAAGACCTGCCCCGATCTCAAAGGTTCTGCTCCTGCATTAGTCACCGCTCTCCTGCATGGCTACAGGAGGGGAGGGCAGCCATCCTTACTCTTGAGGTCTCGGATGAAGGACACTGGCTTTATTGCGTTCCCGCTGTTGGCAAAAGCCTGGATCACGTGGTTCTGCATAACGCACATCATGCAAAAGCCTCCTTGGTGACCTGGAGCAGGAGAGGAGAAGACAGGATGTTGGGGACAAACCCAGGAGAGATGGAGGCAGTAGAGGGGACTGGGGATCTCTGATCCAGCACACCTCAGCCACACTGAGTTTTCCCTACAAGCTCTGTGCTGCAGTGCAGCTCTGGGGCATCCCAGGTACACAGGGACCAGCACATGCCACCCTGGCTGGTGCAGCTCCAGTCACAGTACCAGCCACTGCAACCCCCCAGGATGAGAGAGCATCCATGTGGATGGAAAACAGGTCACAGGTACTCACTGGAGGAACCCACAGGTCAGCCCCGAGGGGCAGATCCCACCAGAGCCCTGCGGACGGGGCTACGAGCCCTGCGTGCTCCCCTCAGTCACAGCTCGGAGCAGTGCCCACCAGACTCCCTTTCAAAGCCACCCATAAACAGCACCTGCTGCCTGTATGCAGCCTTCTGCCCTGCCCTCACGCAGTTCCCACAGGCAGGGGCTGTTTGGGATGCCCAGCTCAGCCCCCAGGAAGCCAACAGGCCCCATTGGACTCATCTTAGTCCTGGCTACGCCCAGCAGAGACAAAGCCTCGCCAGACACAAAGATGCAGAGCTCAGGAACACTGCTACTGCCAGAAAAAGCAAGCCGTACACAGGAACGACCTCTCGATGGAGAACTGGGCAGGAGGGAGCAGAGAAGGCGCATCCTGACACCCGCACACCCCTTGCCAGAGCCACGTGCAGAGGTGCTGAGGGCAGCACCGGGAGCAGGACAGGCGGGCACTCCTCCTTCCCACCGGTGTGGCTGCCCTGGCCCTGTCACCCGCCGAGCCAGGCCTCCCCACTCACAGGTACGGCTGTGCTCCTTGGAGAGTAGGTAGTTGGCAAGCGGTGGCGTGTAGGTCAAGCACTGCACCGTGGAGTTAAGGAAGCATGTATTCCCCAGGTTGTGCAGCCCGGCGCCGACCCGGTGGATCCGATCCCACTTCATAGAAAGACGTTCCGCGGGGAAAAGCACCTTCTGGGGTGCGGGGATCCCGTCCCCCAGATCCCCCGGGGCATGGCCATTGCCTGCGGGAAGAGGGGCAGTTGAGCCGCGGGGGTGCGGGGCGCGGGCAGGGGCCCCCCTCGCCCTCTCTACCTACCCTGCTTGCCGGGCGGGCGCTCCTCGGGGCCGCGGTGGTGGCCGGCGGCCTCGGTCCGGGGGTTGAGCAGGACGTACTTCCCCCGCAGCAGCTCCAGCTGGCCGGAGAAGCCGCGGCTGGCAGGCTCGAACTCGATCTTCTGCAGCAGCACCTTCTTGGCCGAGGTGGCCAGCAGCCGGCCCAGCTCCCCATCCTCGCCCGCCTCCCGCCGGGCCGGCTTCAGCACCTCCTTCAGCTTCTCCGCGATCGGCATGGCGGGGCCCGGCGGCCCCGGAGGCCCCGGCTGCGCGCAGAGCGGGGATGAGCGGGGGACGCCGGCCCGCTGCGTTCCGTAACGCTCCGCTCCCATTGCGTGGTCGCGCGTTGCCGAGGCAACAGGCCGCGGACCAGACCCCGCAGGCCCAGCCCCGCCGCGCAGCCCGGAGGCCTCGGCGCGTCCCCACCCGCCGCCGCTACGGGCACCGCACCATCCACCCGCGACCTTCAGCGCCGCCGCCGCGCTGCCCCGGGTCCCGGGCCCCGGTTCCCCGGCCCGGCCCGCCGGGTCCCACTCACCATCCGGGTCTCCGCGGCCGCCGCCACGCGCACGTGTCGCCGCCTTAAAACGGAACCGCCTCTCGCTGCCTGTCTCCGCGCCGCCCGCCCCTGGCCCGGACGGGGCCAGGGCTAGCCACTCCCTGCGCGACCGCCCTCCTCCGCGTCCCCGGGCGGTCTGAGGGTGGAACCGCGTCTGAGCGTTGCCTAGGAACGGCAAGGGGGCGTGGCGACGCCGACGCGAGGCGCGGTGGGCGTGGCGACGTTCTGTTGTGCGCAGGCGCGCGGCGTCGCCGGGGCGGGGCCTGGCGTTGCCGGGGCGGGGCCTGGCGCCGCCGGGGCGGGGCCTGGCGTCGCCGGGGCGGGGCTTGGCCCCGCTGCCGGGAGGGGGCCGAACGCGGCCCCGCCGCAGCTCCGCCCCTCGCCGCCTCGTTCGTTCCTGTCCTGGTTTCAGCTGGGACAGCGTTGATTTTTCTTCCCAGTAGCTGCTATAGCGCTGTGTTTTGGATTTAGGATGGGAATAATGTTGATAACACACTGATGTTCAGTTGTTGCTCAGCAGTGCTTACACCAGTCAAGGACTTCTCAGCTTCCCATGCTCTGCCCGGTGCACAAGGAGCTGGGAGGGGGCACAGCCAGGACAGTGACCCAGACTGGCCCAAGAGCTACTCCATACCGCATGGCGTCATGCCCAGTATAGAAACTGGGAGGAGTTGGCTGGGGGGCAGCGATCGCTGCTCGGGGACGTGCTGGGCATCGGTCGGCGGGTGGTGAGCCAATTGTATAGTGTATCACTTGCTCTGTATATTATTATTGTATTATTATATTATTATTATTACTATTGCTACTATTCTATTTCATTTTACTTCAATTATTAAACTGTTCTTATCTCAACCCACGAGTTTTCTGACTGTAACCCTTCCAATTCTCTTCCCCATCCCACTGGGGTGGGGGGAGTGAGCGAGCGGCTGCGTGGTGCTTAGCTGCTGCCTGGGGTTAAACCACGACAGTTCCCCTCCATCCCCGGGGGCCGCCGGCGGGTCCGAGTTAACACCCAGCAGGAGATCCCTCCTCTCCTCGGCTGAGGAGGGGCAGCAGGGACTGGGGACGGGGACCGGGGACACCGGCTGAGCCGGAGGAGCGGCCCCCGCCGCCACTCTCCCCTGCCCGGGAGCTCCCGGTGCTGACACCCCGCACGAAACCGGTGCAACTCCAGCGCCTGACGAGGAGAGACAGAAATTACGGCACAGGGACCATACAGCCGGTGGCAAAACAAGTGGAAATATTAAACTCAAAGATAGACTACCAGCAGAGACAGGAGTAAATGGCACATATGATATAACCATACAGTAAGCGAACAGGAGTCGTATATGGGATTGATTAGAGGTTGGGGTTTTTTTTTTCTTTTTCTTTCTTTTTAATTTTTCTCTTTAATATGTTGAAATTGCCCAGACTGGTCCAGTACGACATCTTAAACCTTACAGGGACGCACAGCATGAAAACGCCCCCAGAGCAGGGCTGTGGGGATTATTCCCGGCAAGCTCCCAAAGCTGCGGTAAGGGGCGGCGGGCGCATGTGCCAGTGCCACCCGTGTCGCGGACGGGCAGCACCGCGGCACGCGCCGGCGCTGCTGCAATGTGGGAATGGCTCAGAGAAAGCGGGGCCCGAGGTGTCTGGGAGGGTTCACCGGAGAGGACGGGTTCTCCTGCGGCTGCGTTGCCACCTGCGCCCGGCCAGGTGCCGGGCTCCATCCCTGCCGCCGCAGAGGCAGGAGCTCGACCGGCCACAATGCCACAGCGCTGCTGAAGGCCACGGCACAGCTCAGCAAACAGCTGCGTGAGGCGATGATGAACACCCTGCGCCCGCGCCGCCAGAGCTCCTGCCTCTGGTGCCCTGCCGGGGGGGGAACTCCCTGCCGAGCCCTGCTGCCTGCACGGGCTGGGGGCCTAAGCCCATCCAGCGGCGCAGAAGGGTCTGGCAGCAGCTCTCCACCAGTGTAGGAGGTTGCAGTGGGAACGGACCCACCTCTGCGATGCTGGGGAAGGTGGTGAACCCCATGCTCACCTCCGTGTCCCCATGGGGAGAGAAGCATGTGGAGAGAGGGGCGGCAGTGCCTGTGTGCGTGCGGGGGATCCCCCAGCCATGCTAACGTGCCCCTCCGACTTTTCAGGACAAGGCACCTGCGCAGGAGCCATCCGGCCCTGCGGAAGTCCCGTAGCCCCTTGCACACAGCCGGGGGCTCTGCCACATGGTAAAGCCCCCCAGAGCCCCTGCCTGGAGGGCTCTACCCTTCCTGCACCCCAAAAGGAGCAATGGGCGGTGGGTGGGGAGGGGGACAGTAGGGTCTCCGGTGCTGGAGGGTGGCTGGGGACGCTGAAGTGGGGAGGGCTGCCTGGCGAGAGCTGCTGGGGTGGCTCCCCCGCGGCGGGGGCACTGGTAGACCTGCTACACAGACGGGGCAGCTCCCGCCACCCGCGAGGGTTCGATTCCTTCACAGCTGCTGGGGCGCCAGGGCTGAGCGTGGCCAGGCGGGGATGCAGCCCCGGCGAGGGGGTGCCCCCACACTCCGCTCAGCCCTGCCACGAGCATGGGAGCGCCCAGCATGGCCACGGGCTGCCAGGTGCCTGCGACAGAGCGGGTCCCCGTCCCTGCCCCCTGCACGCATGTGGCAGCCGCTGCAGCCCAGGGACCCCCGCGACCAAGCGGATTTTCATGCTGTCTCCAGGAATTGATATCAGCGTGGACCAGTCTAACATCTCGCAGGTTTTTTCTACTGGCTACTGGAATGCGCTCGTTTGGCTTAGGGGTCCTCGATGTCGAGAAACTCTTGCTTGGGGGGGGCCATGCCGCGGTACCAGGCGCATGAGCCGTCGCTCCTCTTGATGCAAGCGTAGTGCTTCGCCTGTCGCCCGTCCACGTTGTTCTTCTCCATCGCCCAGTCTGTCCAGAGACACTCATCCGAGGAGGAGACGAAGCAGGGGATGGAGAGGCAGCGCGAGATCTGCGCACAACAGAAACCATCACTGACCACTCCGAGGGAGGAACGCTGAGGCGGGAGGGGAGCGGGAGGAAGCAGCACAGGGTGGCTGGAGCTGGAGGTCCAGCTCTGGACCAGGGGTGCCAGGCTGCCCCATCCCTGCAGGGCACGGCAGGGACGCAACCCCGATGCGGAGGGACTAAGGGAACCCCTGGGTGCAGGTCCCAGGGCTGGCCTCGGTTCCCAGCCAGAGAGAGCCAGAGGTTCGGCCACCCTTCCCATATGCCTGGCCACATGCTGTGCCCCCTGCACAGCATCATCCTTGAAGGATGGGGAAGAGCATCTTTCCGTGGAGCCGACGCCTGCCTCGGGGCTGCAAACCCCACTGGCATGGGGAGCAGGGCACAGCCCGTGCTCGGGGGCAGCCCCACCACTCACCTTGCACTCGCAGCCCATCTGGTACCGCTGGTTTAGGCTCTTCTTCTGGGTTGGGCTCAGTGAGTCCCAGGTGGAGACCAAGTCGCAGAGCGTGATGTGCATCTTGCCGTTGCCCTCTGACTTGCCTGGGGAGAGGCCAGACAGACCGCTCAGAGGGTCCCCCCAGGCACTCTGGGACCCGACGCTGACTCGGGGTGCCTGGGGCTCAGCCCGGCCCGGGGGGCTGGAGGCCACTGCAATCTGTCCCCTCCCGCTGTGCACCATCCCCGGTGAACCCCAGGAGCAGAGGCTCGTCCCCCAGCTGCCCCCGCCACAGCCCAGGGCTGCCGAGTGTGGCCAGGACACAGCCAGGGGGTCCACCGAGGGCTGGTGGTGGGAGCAGGAGGGGGAGGCACGGGCCCCGTGCCCGGGGAGCGGGCACACACATCACAGGCATCTCAGGAGGCACGCAATGTCCCCTGAGAGCCCTCCCTCACAGCCACCCACCTGCGATGAGATACTCCTTCTTCCCGCCGGTGTCCAGCAGCCGGCCGCACACGGCGGTGGACGGAGCCGTGTAGATGAACTCTATGTCCTTGTCAGGGCCCTTAAACATCTGGGGAGAAGGAGCAGGAGTGAACAGCTGGCACGAAGGCTGCCCCGTCCCCCCCAGTCTCCTGCCGCGATGTGCCCCGTTACCTTGATCTGCTTGATTTCATACTGGATTCGTTTGATCGGATTCCCATATATATCGTTCCCCGAATCCACCTCTTTCGCAGAGACAGCCTTTGCTCGGATCACTGCAATGGAGAGGTGTTGAGGTCAGCAGGGGTGGCTGGGGATCGGCGGTGCCGCCAGTGCCACGCGGTGCTGCCCCAGCAGGATGGTCCCGCTCAGGGGACCCCACCCTCGCCCCACAGGGGCTCCCACCCTCGCACAGGGCCGGCTGCCTGCGCTGCCCGTGGCAAACCCCGCTGCCCTCCCTGCAGATGCCCAGCTGCCCACGGAGCTGGCTGTCACACGCTGTCCCCAAAGGGACGGGGCTCTGGCACACACGGGACAGCGATGGGCAGTGTTGCAGCAGCACCCTCACAGGGGGGGTGATAAGGAAAGGTCACCCCAGGATTGCCTGGCCCCACCGCCACCAGCCGTGCCAGACCAGTCACCTTTGGCCAACGCTGGCTTGGTCTCTGCCCAGCCCCTACCGGGTTTGTGGGCGCAGGCTGGCCCTGCCCGGGCTCACGCCCGTCACCCAGATGGCACCGGGACAGCTACAACCTGCCAGCAGTGTCCTGGGAGCACGGCGGTATTTGTCCCACTGTCATTAATTAAACCAGTCTCTGACAAGGGCCGCAGCCAAACGTCCGCGTGGCCTGGCAGGGCTGGAGGAGAAAAGGGCAGAGGCAGCTATTTGGAGGGTCACCTTTGGGTGCAGAGGGAGGTGGGAGCCGTGTCCCCACGGCACCATCCCAGCCGCTCGCCACGGCCAGCATGGGCACCGGTGCTGCCCACCAAGTGCCTGCACAGGCAGCTCATGCCAGGGTCCCCAGCCCCACCAGGCCCCCGCGCTCTGCAGCCCCCTTCCCAGAGGGGCCAGGGAGCCCACCAGCCCCTCCACACCCCCACACTGGGGGGGTGGGGGTCCTGGGACCAGGCTGCCTTCACACCCCACAGCTGGAGCACGGGGTCCCCATCCCACCACGGAGGGGGTCCCAGCTGCCGCAGGGCAATGCTCTGGCTGCCGGCTCCCTGCCAGACCTCAGCTACTGCCGCACAGAGCCTCACGCCGTGCAGGCGCAGAAACCGCATCCTCCCGGGGCCGGGGGGCCGCAGGGTGTCACTTCCTGCCCTCGCTGCCTGCAAAAATAACCCGGGGATGCTGAGGGCTGGGGCAGTGGAAAAACACGACCCGGTGAGGGGAGGCAGTGAGCTCCCCAGCCGGCAGCCCCAAGCAGCCCGGCCAAAGGCAAGAGCCCTCCCGGCTCCGTGCGGCCCCGGGGTGGTCCCAGTGCTTGGTGCCGAAGGACAAGGTTGGGTGCCCCAGGGCCGGTGAGCCCGCGGCACCCTAGAGCCCGGGGACAGTGACACGGGCACAGCTCTGCCGTGGAAGGGTCCCTGTGGTCAAGCTGCCAGCACAGCCCGGGGACACACAGACTGGCATGTGAGCGCTCGGCACGTGGCAGTGACCTGCAGGGCGCCCGGGGCCGGCAGGGTAGGCAGGCAGCAGGCAGCCAGCTCACCCTTACTCACCAGCTCAGGACACGGCAGCTGGTTCGGTGCCGCGCTGTGCAGGTCACAGCCGTGTGTGGCGGCCGCAGCCACTCAGGCATGCAGGGCCTGGGTCCCTGTGCCGAGTCCTGCGGCTCCCTGCCCTGCCTGCTCCCTCCACCGGCGTGGGGACAGGACCTCCCAGCCGGCCCCAGGCAGCACCGGGGATGCCAGGGACGCTGACGGCGCAGGGGGCAGTGGCAGCCCCACTCCGCGTGCGTGCCATGGGGTAGGGAATAGGAAGCCACACTTCGGCCAGGGCAGCAGGAGGGCAAGTGCCAGCCAAGCTGGGGACACAGCTCATGTCCCCCACTGAAAGGTGTTGGGGTGGGAGCAGCCAGGGGCCACCCACCAGCCTGGCACAGAGGCACTTGCCTTCTTTTGCCTGGCACAGCAAGGAGAGGGAATCTGACCGTGCTCTATAAATACCACAGGGCACGGGGGTACGCGGATGGGCTATTTAAGCTGAAGGTCAGGGGGGCACGTCCCCACGTGGGTACCGGTAAGTGCCAACTGAGTTTACTCTGGAAAGGACAGGGTGGCCACCAAGGAAGAGACTCCCCAAAACAGCCACCCCCGGTCAATGCGGGCACTCGCTCGGTGTGGGGCAGGCGGACGCAACGCCTGCCGGTACCGGGGCTGCACCGAGGTCTTTCCCAGCCGTGTTCCCCTCCCTTGGGGAAGGGCCGGGCTGCCTGGGCACGGTGGCCGCACAGCAGCATTGAGGCCATGCAGGAAGCCCCAGCCTCCTTGCCTGCAGCGGGCAGCAGGGCAAGCTCCTCGGCACAGCCACCCGCCCTGGTCCCTGACCCAGGCTGGAGGAGCTCTGCTGGGCAAGCGCCAGCTCGGTCCCTGCCCGCTGCCAGCGCCTGCACCCGCTCCTCTGCCAGCAGCGCGCCTGGGTCACTGCAGGCATGGGCCACCCCTCGCCCCCCGACCCAGCGGCTGCTGCATCCTCCTGCATGCCAGGCCCTTCGCTGCTCTGCGCGCGTCTGCGGTGTAATTTGGGTGCAACCAAGCTGGAGAGCCGCACGCCGACTCCGGCCCCGTGGCTCCAGGCGCGGGGAACGGTTACTGGTTCAGTGGGCTCCAGCCTTTTCCATTCACGTGCTGATGAATCACTTGACAAAAATGCAGCCCAATTCTAGGCGGATTTGTTCTGAACAGTGCGGCTTTGTGGAGGGGACGGCTGTGCTGCGCTTTCCCCGCCAAGACCCCAGCAGTGCAGCCAAGCTGCTCTGCGCCAGCCAGGAACCGGAGCGGCGAGGAGGGTGAGCCGCAGGGATCGCGGAGGGGAGCCCCGGAGGAGACCCTGGCTGAGATCCTTGGGACAAGGAGGCAGGGCCGAGGGACAGAGGAAATCCCTGGGTGCTCAGAGACCAGCAGTCGGACCTCCCCAAACGCCAATGTCCCCGTCAGCTGCATCACCCACCACTCCTGCTGTCGGCCTGGATGGCCACCAGTCACGGGAGCCCAGACCCTCTGTGAAGCTGAGCCAAGGCTCTCCCAGCTCCCCGGGCACACGGCAGGCGCAGCACGCCGCCAGCGCTGGATGACCAAGTCCGACCAGGGCAATGCTGGAAATGCTCCTGCCCCAGGCAGGACAAGCCACGGCAAGACAATCACAGGGCTACCCCCTCCCGGCAGGGTGGGAGTCCCACCGGTGACAACCCCTGTGCTGGCCCCCAGGGCTGCAAGCTGTGGCCACCCCGTAATGAAGAGCCTGGACCCCTCTGGGGGCAGACCCCTGCGACACAGCGGGTCCCCTTGCTGCCTGCTGCCACCAGGGTCGGTCCCACCGCCCTGGCAGGGCAGGGGGCTTCACCCCCATGTCGGGGCTGCCAGCTGGCCATTTCCTACCTCTGCACTGGCAGAAATGCCAGTGTTCATCTTTAACTCTGCACAGAAACTGCTGTACTCGCAGGGCTGCGCTCGCAGCTGGGGCCTCCGGAGCCCCCTGGCCCCTGCCCACCAAGTGGGGCTGCCCACTCGCATCCTCTGCTTCAGGGGACTGGGGGCTGGGGCTGGTTCCAAGGGCTTTTGATAGCCCCCCCCACACCTTGCTGCAGCTGCCTTGGCACGGCCTGTGGCTGCTGGCTGCCTCCCGGCACCGCTCCTCGCTGCCCCGTCCTCCTGCCCACGGCGGGATGCGGGAATGGGCACAAGGGCAGGCAGGGAGAGGGGCATCTCCTCCCAGCTGCAGAGGGGTGGGGGTCTGTGGGGAGCTGGCGGGAGGTGGTGACTTCCCACCCTGACCAGCCAGGGCTGCCTGGGGCCAAGCAGCCCAGGGCATCCCGCAGCAGAGCGGTCCCCACGCCACGGCGAGCAGCGGTGCCACGAGGAAGGGCCTCATGCTGGGGCCCAGCTGACCCTGCACCGCTCCCCCCAGCTGGGCGATGAGCATGCGGCCAACTGGGACAGACTGGGGCTGCGGTGCAGCTCCAGAAGCAAAGCTGGGGGCAAATAGAGTCACCCAGCACCACAAACCCACCGGGATGTCTCTCTGGGCTTGCCAGCCAGCAGGATGCTGCCCTCCCTGGCCCCCGCTGTGGGGCTGTCCCAGCTCGGGGGCTGCACCCCGTGTTTCTGGCTGCGGAGCAGGGGGTTCCTGCTGCAGACAGCTGCCATTGCAGCAGGAGCCACCGTGGGCAGCCGGTGGGGAGGTGCTGCGAGACCCTGTGGGAAGATGTGGCAGCCCCAGGTTCTCCCTGGGGAAGGAGGAAAGGGGGTTTGGAAGTGGTGACCTGCCCTGGTGAGACCTGCCAAGAGGGGAAGCTGCGTGGGTGCTGTCCTGCAGCCGGGGTGGATCCTGCCATGGCCCACGCCAGCTCGGGGGAGCTGCTGAAAAGCGCCTGCCTGCGTGTACCCCATGGGCAGAGCAGCAGCACAAGGAGCCTGGGCCCCGGGACTCCCCTCTCGGCCAGAGATGTGCCGAATGGCCGCCCCTTCCTCCGCCATCCCACCCCAGACCCCACCACATGGCCCCACCAGCACCCACCCGCGGCTGGCAGGGAAGCACCGGTGCCCGCAGACCGTGGGGGCCACTGCCAGGCTGAATGGGCAGGGAACAAAGCTCCCTTCTCCAGGGCTGCTGGCAGCCGGCTGAGCGAAGGGGTCGGCTGCCCGTGCCAGTACTGCCTGCCCGGCACTGCCAGCCTGAGCGCCCGTCCCCGCAGCGGGGGCAGCCCCAGGGTCACTCCAGCCCTGCTTGAAGCCAGCAGAGATGGACAACCAGCAAACCACCCCCAGGAGGGACTCAGCCCCAGCCCTGCCTGGCATGCAGGCAGCAACCAGCCCCCCAGGTGCCTGCCCGCACCCCGGCAGCCGCAGGGGCAACGGAGCGGGGCACCGCCACCCCGGCGCAGCGGCAGGGTGGTTTTGGGGATGTGGAGACTGGAGGGATGCAGAGCTGAGCGTGGCAGCCCCGCGGGGAGAAGCGGTGGAGGCCATGCGGGCTCCCCGGGTGCTTGGCAGCACCCATGGGGAGGCAGGAGGCAGCGCCTGGGTGCCAGGCCCCGCTCGCCCACCGACCTGCGCGGGAGCCGCGGGTTACGCGCTGCCATGGCCGCGTGCGTCATCCCGGCCCTCTGACGGGAGCGGGACGGGGCCCAATCAGCAGCAGCCCCAGCAGTCAGCCCACGGCCCCTCCGCGCCAGCCGCACGGGAAGGGCTCCGACCACCGGAGCTCAGCGGGGCGGCGCTGGGGACCAGCGTCTCCCCTGCCCCACCAGGGCTCAGCAGGGCCCGCCGGGCAGCCACGCTCCCCCCGGCAGCCCTCAGCAGGGGCTGCTCCCACCTCTCTCCCCAAACCCTCTGCTCAGCCTGGTCCCTGCCGGCTGCTGGCAGCCCCCGCTGTTCAGCCCTTGCCTCCACATTCCCTGTGCCCCATCCTGAGGAACCGAGTACTGGGACATCTGGGATCGGCGCAATGCTGCCAGGGGCTGCGTCCAAGGTGCCCCCCGTCCCAGGCGGCACACCGAGACCCCACTCTCTACTGCCCCATCAACCGCTCCTGGAGCCGGCACTGCCGCACAAGGCCAAAGCCACGGCCGTGCCCAGAAGGGCTGAGCATCACCTCCCTCACAGAAGGAGGTGATGAAGCAGAAGCCGAGTCTCCTGCTGCAGCCCCTGGCCCAGCCATGTCCCCACCTGGCAGCCAAGCATCTCCCGCAGCTGAGCGGCCCCAGCAGAGCAAACCCCCCGGCAGGCAGAGAGCAGCCGCCAGCCTCCGCTGCCTGGGCATGGCCGCGGTGGAGGAATGGCAGATGGGGCAGCCCTGAGCCCTCGGGCCCTGCAGAAAACCGCTGCCCATCTCATGGGCCAGGAAGCGCGAGTGCAGGCAGGCCAGGTCACTTGTTCCAAGTCACCAGCTCCGGTGACAAGACTCCCAGCCCCTCCGGCACCCCATGCCCGAGGCAGAGTTGCATCCACCTCCCCCTGCACCGCCTGGAAACACAGCCCTGGGCTCCGGCTGCTCCGGCCCCACTCCAGGGAAAGCCGGCTGCAGGGGCACAAGCGAGGGCAGGGGGGCTGTGGGGAGGCACAGATGGACGTGGCAGGCACTCCCCATGCTCCGGAGCGGGGATCCCAGCCCCACAGGGCCAGGACCCCACACGGCGCTCACCCAGCTCCCCCTTACTGAGGGCTCATCAGCCACCCTGGGTGCACGCGGCACTATACGGTGTCAGCCACCACCACAGCACCACATCTCCACCGAGGGCCCAGCCTGGACACGGGTTGCTCCATCTGCAGCAGCTGGGGAAGGTCCCAGCAGCACCCGGCGCCCCAAGCTCTCCCCAGGCTCCCTGTGCCCGCAGGGAGGGAGCTGCCTGAGGAGCCTCCCAGCTCCAGAGAGCACCCAGGGGGAAGACAAAAAGCAGTGAGAAGGCCAGGGATCACAGGCTGCAGGAGACAGATCCATGTTGTGTGAGAAGAAAAGGCTGGGGAGCTCATCCCAGGATGAATCCTGCTCCCCTGAGCCCAGCACTGTCCCCATCTGGGGTCACACAAGACAAGACCGATCCAGACGAGCTGCACAGGGGACTTGGGCTAGGAGCCGGGAGGTGCCAGGGCTGCAGGCAGCGCAGCCCGGGAGGAGGCCGCCTCAGCAGGACGGGCTCTGGGTGCCCGCAGGACAGGCACCTGTCGAGGGCAGCGGGGCAGCCCGAGCCGCAGGCGACCACGCTGCACCCTCCCAAGGGACGGCTGAGACAGCCGGGGCCGCCGAGACAGACGGTGACTCAGCAGCTGAGTCACGGCTGAGCCAGCACCCCGCGACGGGCAGTGAGTCACGAGTGGCCCGGAAAGATGAGCCCGATGATAGCGTGACGGGAAGCCACAGCCCCGCTCCCGGAGCAGGCGTGGGGCATCCCATGGTCCAGAGGCACAGGCTTCAGCAGCAGCTCCAAAAATTCACCGCTCCATTTTGTCTAGAAACCTCCCTGTCCCCAATATGCTTCGTGGCACGCTGTGCCAAGCAGCAAGGCCAGGGAGAGCCGGGGCACACGAAGCAGCAGCCAGATGCTGCAGGACTTGCCCCCGTGGAGGAGTAACGCCGGGAGCAGGGTCTGGAAGGGGCGAGGGGAGCCTAGGAATCCATCAGGAGCATCCTGGCTCAGGAGCAGGGGATGGGGCAGGGCCGTCCAGAGGTTGGGGCTGCCTAAGTGTTTGGGAATGTTACCTCTCCAGCTGAGCCTGGGAACGGCCCCGCAAAGGAGAGCGTCAGGAACTGGGGCTGGTCTGCTTGTTTAATATGTTAAAATTTAATAAGGGCATTATTCATAGAAAGAGGAATCCAGATCCCGGCGCTGCCAAGCCCTCCCTTTCAGCAGCATCCAAGCCGAACAAAGTGGGACGGGGGAGAGGAAATGCCTGGAAATAAGGAACAGACGGGAGGTGACCGAGCCCGACACGGCTGGCTCTCCCGGGCCGGGTGCCGGCTCCGCGCTCCAGGCCGCTGCCGTCCGAGAGGCGGCCGCGCTCGGAGGGCCCTGGCCTCCCCCGGGGCCGCCGGCTCCCCGCGCTGCCACGTACCACCGCGGTTTAATCGAAGTTGGGAGAGGCCGGGCTCACCCGTGTCACCGGGGCTGCGCAGCGGGGAGCCCGGCCCCGGCCCCGCGGCGGGGGCAGAACCGCGCTCCGGCGGCGGCGGCTCCAAGCATCCCCCGGGGACGCCCCCGGGGAGCGATGCCGGGCGCGGCCGCGAGGGTCCCCCCCCCCCGAGACGGCGAGACGCGCGGGGAGGGACGGACACACCCCGGACGGACAGACGGACCGCGCCCGGCCGCGCATCTGCTCCCGCCGACACACCCCCGGGCCGGCCGGGGCGCGGAGCCCGCACCCGTGCGGGGCTGCGGGCAGGTGCCGGGGCGGCTCTGCCCGCTCCCTGCCCGCTCCCCGAGCCCGGCCGCTCCGCGCCAACTTTCCGCCCCTTCCCCCGCCGGGAAGTTCGGGCGGGCCGGGGCTCCGGGGCTCCTACCGGGCCTCCTACCGGGGCTCCGGGGCCCCGCGGGGACAAAACGCGGGGGGCGGCGGGCGGTGCTCACCTACGTCCGCGTTGCAGAAGGCCTGTTGCGGGTGGATGGGCGAGCAGCTGCAGGCATCGGCCGGGCGGGCCCTGCCGAGCAGCAGCACCGCCAGCCAGGCCAGCAGGCTGGGCAGCGCGGCGGGCATCTTGCGGCGGGGCTGCAGGCTCAGCGACCCGGCCGAGAAAGCCGCATCCACCGCCGGGGCCCGGCCGAGCCGCCGCCGGAAAGTTTGGGTCCGGCAGCCGCGGCCCCTGCGCGGCGTTGCGGGCGCTGCTGCGGCCGCTCCTCCGCTGCCTTCTATGGAGGTGTTTTCTTCCTTCCCCGGCTGCCGCTCAGCCTCGCTTTTTAATGTGCTCCGGGGATTTGCTGCTCCTCCTCTGCATGGCGCGGGGCCAGCCCGGCTGCTCCCGCCCCTCCGCAGGATGCGGCTCCGCGCCGCGATCGCCTCCCCCGGCCCGGCCCGGCCCGGCCCCCGCCGCCGGCACCGGCCGCCCCCCGCCCCCGGCCGAGCCCCCGCGCAACCCGGTCGCCCCCGCCCGCCATCCGCGGCCCCGGGACCCGCCGCCCCTTTCGCCCGGGCGGGGCCTGGCAGCAGCGGGCAGGACCGGGCAGCGGGAGGGGAAGGCGCCGAGGGCAGGCACGGGAGCCCGGCCCCGGCTCGCAGCCCTGGCGCCCGGCCTGCGTCGAGTGGAGCAGTAAATTGCAGGGGAGGGCTGCGATTATGTCTGTGCCCAAGCATTTCCTCTCCTTCAGGCTCCTCCAGCTCATCCCATCCCATCCCATCCCATCCCACCGCTCGTGCCCCCTCGTCTTCTCCGCGCCCACAGCACGGCTGGCGGACGGCTGTGCCCACCTGGGCATCCTGCACCGCTGTGACGTGCCCACAGACCTCGGGCCTCTCCCCCCTTGGCCCGCAGCCGCCTGCCCTGGAGCGCGTCTCCAAAAACCCCACCTTGTCCCTATGCTGGCTGCATCACCGTGGCGGGCGTCAGGATGCTGCCGGTCTCACTGTACCTGTACAGCGGCACCCAGCCAGCTGCACACACGCGCTCCATCTCTCCAGCAGTGCCTTCATCCCGGTGAAGCGGGCAGGGAGCCCGGCTCTGCCTCTGGGCAGGGACACGGCTCCTGACCACAGCTGAGCCGGGCGCCGCGGGCACATGTTGGCCAGGACAGCCAGCACCACGGCCACACCACCCGCTCCCGAGCCAGCCTCCTGCCACAGAGCTGCCCTGCCGCAGCTACTCATGTTTGAGGGAGGTGTCAGAGCTGCTTGCCCTTTAGGATGAGAAGAAACAGCGGAAATGTGGGCAGGCAAACTCGGTCCAAGCCCTGCTTGAGCCTGCAGGGAACCTGTGGGAGGTGACCGTGTTCATGCCGCCAGGATGTTGGATGAAACCTGGAGATGGGGCTCCAGGTCCCCAACTCCACTGCGGGGCACACAGATTGCGGATGCTTCGGCAGCAGTCGCCAGGAGTCCTGCTGGCCCGGCTGCCCGAGGCACCGAGTGCTGCCGCACGCCCTGATGCTGCTGGGCACTTGTGCTGCTCCGAGGGCACCACGGGGCTGAGGGTCTGGAGGCCCAGGGGCCGGTGGTCCCGCTGCCCACACCGCACCGCTGCCCCGAGCCCCGGCAGCCTCCCAGGCTCCCGGTATCCTGCCTGCACAAGGAGGGGCGAGATGGGGTCCTGCCAGATTGCTAGGAAAAGGGCCAGAGCAAGGGCAGGCAGGCAGGGCAGCTGGTGGGACGGTCTAGGGGTGCAGGGGGACACGGTATGGGGAGGTCCCACTTCCCAGCAGGGTGTAGAGCTCCCCACCTGGCTGAGCCCAGGGGACAAGGAGCCACACGGCAGGGACAGCCACAGGGACAGCCACCAGCACAAGGACCAAGACAGGTGCTGCGGATCCACCAGACCCAGGCCAGGAGGGTAAGCGAGGCCAGGAGAGGCTGTGCCAAGCAAAGGCAGTGGCTGACGTGGCCTATGGCCAGCTGGCGCCCAGCACAGGCTGGGGACGCGCCCCGGGTGCTGCATGGCCACAGAGGCCACGTGCACGGGCCAAGGCCAACTCTGCCTGTGGCGCTGGGGATGGGTCCATGCCCGGGGCAGAGCTGCCCTGCAGAGGAGATGAGCGTGTCCGCTTGCAGCCCAGCGCCGGCGTGAGTCATTGTCTGGGCTAAACGAAAACACGTGTCCAGCCTCGTATGGGCTCCTCGCTCGGCTCGCAGAGGTGCCGGACGCTGTAAACAGGGGCGGGGGGGGGACAGGATGGGGGCCAGCCTGGCTGGGCTCTTGGGTGGGCCCCAGTCCCCCCAGCTCTCTGGGAGGACCCACTCCCACCCAACCGCAGCCCGGCTGCTGCAGAAAGAGGCCCCCTCCCTCCCCCAAGCGCGGCCAGTCCCCCCAGCGAGGCAGCGCCGGGGCAGGCAGGGGAGGCACAGGGGGCCCAAGGCCAAAGGACCCCTCTGAACCACAGTAGCCAGTCCCAGCTCTCTGAAGTCCTGCCTGCTGGCAGAGCTGCTTAAGGGGCCGGGTGGTAACCGGGACCCCCGGCCGCAGGGAGACACCCAGACAGCCCAAACGCGCGTTGGTGTCAGCTGGGGGCTTGCGCCCAGAGCTATGAGGCACCCACTTACCAAGCTGTGCCCCTGCCTGCTCCTACCTGCACCAGGCACAGGGTCCCTCTGACAGCAGCTCCATCGGCAGCACCCCCGGCTGCCAGGAGGTCACCCCGGCATCGCATTGGACCCGTCCCCACGGGGCCCTGGACAGCAGGACAGCTCCAGGGGGTAGAGGGGACGAGGTCCCGCTCCCGCAGCCAGGGCTGGCAGAGGGTCCTGGCACCATGGCCACCCTGTCCCCTGCCAGCTGCCCCATGCCACCTGGCTGTGGGGTCTGTGCCTGCAGCTCTCCCCTGCCAAACTGGGGGGGCATCGCAGAGCTAAACACTGGCCCGGCCCCTCACTGGTGGCTCTAGTGAAGCTGTGCTGCCCTGCGAACTGGGGAAGGGGCTGGGCTGAGTTGGGGGAGCATGGGCCAAGCCAGGAGCTGCAGTCCTTGGGGTTAGTGGGGTGGGAAGGAAGCCCCAGGGGCCTGCAGATGCCCATGTTTTGCACTTTTGGCTCCCGAGACCTGTGCAAGTTCCTCCCAGGGGGCCAGAGGCTGCTGCCACGATTTCACAACACCGCTGGCAAGCTTGGGGAGGGCTCCCCAGCCCGGAAAGCCCCAGGGCTGCTGCGAATGCTTCCCAGCTGCTGCTGGCCCTGGGAAGCCAAGCCGGTGCTTCTGGCTCTCCCTCCTGTGCCAAGCACAGCAGCCCATGGAGCAGGAACGGCCGCACCACCCGGCAGCTTTGGTCCAGGTCCTGGCTGTTCCCAGAGCTGACAGCTCTGGGTCTAGAGGCACCCCCGGGGCCTGAGCCGTGCACAGCCAGGGCTGGGAGAAGACGTGCAGCCAGCAAACCGTGTACCTCCTCGGGGTGCGGGCTGGGAATGGCACGGGGCCAGGCGCACGTTGGCCCCGGCTGTTGGCCCCATCAGTTGCTTGTGGCCACGCTCACTTCCCCCAGCCCCGGAGGCAGAGCTGCTGTGCTGGTACAGCAGTGCCAGGAGCAGCCCCAGCCCCGGCTGTCGGTGCTTGAAGTTGCTAAAAGCCTCTTCCCCAGTGCTACTGGTGGTGCGGGAGACAGGGGCAGAGGGACACCACTGCAGTCCTCTCCCATGTGAGACTTTCCCCAGAAAACAGTGCCCAGGACTGCCCATCAGCCTGGCTGTCACCTCACCCAGCTTACGGGGAAAGGGGAAGGAAAACCAGCTTCTGGGGAGAAACCCTGATGAAATCCCCCACAGCTTGACGTCATAGATGGCCCTCGCCTGCCCTGGCTGGAACGGGGGGAGGGATCTGGCCGATCGCACCCACAGGGATGCTCATCCCCACATCTCCAGTGCATTCCAAAGTCAGGTGCTGGAGACACAAGAGAGGAGGGAGGGTGGCCCCAGGACAAGCCGCCAGCACGGCTGGGCTCCAGGGCCTACGTCAGACCCGCTCCCTCAGGGACCGGGATGGGTCCGATGCTCCGGCTGGACACCCCTCCTCCACCTGGGGAGCACCGTGGTCAGATGCGAGGCAGAGCAGCAGAGCTGGGGCTCAGGCTCCTCCTCGGCTGCAAACCCAGAGGCTGGATGTGACCAGAGCCACCAACTCACTGCCAAAGGTCTGCGTCGCAATTAGGGGCTGGGAGCTAATGGCTGCAGTGTGGGGCCTGCCCGGGGAACCGGCGCACAGGAACTTTGCTGTCCGACTCCTGGGCCGGGGCTTGCAGCACCATGTGGTGGCAGTCCCTTGCCACCAGGTGCCACTGCCGAAACACTCGCACCACGCCTGCTGCAGCAGAGCCAACGCTTTACAGGAGAGGTCAAGGCCAACTACAGAGCTGGGAGTGCTGCCCGGCATCCCTCGGCTGAGCCCGGGGCGTGCGCCCGGCTAGGAGCAGGCTGGCAGGGCCTGCCCCAGCGCCCCTCGGCCTCCCTCGCCCCTCCAGTCCAGTGCAAAAGTCGGTTAAATAAACTCAATGCCCTCGTATTTCACGCTCCCGATCCTGGTCTCGGGCAGGAGGAAGCGCCCGTCCAGCGTGAAGGCCATGATGTAGCTGGCGATCTTGCCGTTGTCCTCTTCCGATTTCAGCGCCACGATGATCTGGTCGTCCGTGTCTGGGACGAACTTGAAGGAGGAGAAGCCGTGGGTGGGGACCACCTCGCCCACGTGTCCCACTGTCACGTCCCCGAAGTCCTGGGTGGAGCTCAGCAGCAGGTTGGTGCCTCGCCGCTCGTCTGCCTTCTCGTTGTATCGCTCGTGGCTGGCGCGGCGCGGCAGGAAGAACCAGCGCTGCAGGGTGTCGCTCCAGGAGGCCGACTCGTGGATCAGGTAACCTGTGGCAAGGAGCGGTGTGATGGCATGGGGCAAACGGGGCACCCGCCAGCCTGGGGCGGGACCCTTCCCCGTTCCAAAAGACACTGCAGCTGGGGAGGTCACAACCCCGTGCAGGCAACCGCTGTGAATGTTTCTGCTTTCTCCTGCCCCACTGCCCATGCTGCAGCCCCCCCCAGTCCCTCCCAGAGCCGGGCAGGGGCACCGCGGCATGGCCTCCCCTGCCCAGGGTCCTGGCTGCCAGGCACAGCATCGGCTGAGCCACCCTCCGGCTGCTCGTGGCACAGACAGAGGAGAAAACTGGCCAGGGCAGGCTCTGGCCTCTCGACCAGGACGTGGGGAGGTCTCTGGCCTCCAGCGTCCTTTAAATCTCACACCAATCCCAGTGTCTGTTGGAAGGGAGACCCCAGCCCCGGAGCCCGCAGAGGGTGTGGGACACAGGGCAGCAGGAGGGAGCCTTGCTCAGTACCTGGGGGTCGGATCCCTGCTGCGGCCCTCAGCGCGTTGTAGTTTGTCACCCAGTTCTCATGGCCCACGTCACCCTTGTAGCCGATGACCTTCACCCACTCGGGGTTCTCGTTCACCACCTCCCCTGTCGTCGTGGTCCACTCCTTGCCCAGTCCCCCCACGTAGAGGTGCTCGTCCTTCACCGCCAGCCACTCTGCCTTGAAGCCTGCAGCGGAGAGAACGGCACGAGCCGGGGCTCGGCCAGCACACAGACATCAGACTGGCCCCCACTCCTCCGAACGCCACACCAGACAGCCCGGTGCTGGGCACAGCCTTCCCTCACGCAGCCAGCCGCTCCCCAGGCAGGAATTGCCCCCATCCTGACTGGGTTTACGGGGTCACAGAAAAGGCGCATCCCACCCCAGCGAGCCGCAAAGAGCCGAGGGCTTCACTGCACTGCGTCTGCAGGGCAGGACGGGAGAGCTCACCTTTCCCCACTGTGCCGTCCCCGTCCGGGAGGATCACCCAGGGCACCACCTTGTTGCCCTCAATCTGATAAACCACTCCTGTCCGGTCGTCCACGGCATACAGCTTCCCGTTGAAGACGACCAGGTCGGAGAGCTCCATGCCCCTGCCCTTCTCAGCCAGGTGGGACTGCAGCACGCTCTCGTCTTTGTCCCACTCCACCGTCACGCTGTCCCCGCTGTCCGACAGCACCAGGTAGCCCTTCTTCAGGTAACTGAACCAGGTGTGCTCCTCAGAGCCCCGGGACTGCGTGTCCAGGTCTGCAATGACTCCGATGCGGTAGCGCACGCCCTCGGGGTTTCTCTGGGGTGGGGACAGCGGGTAGGTGTCATTGTAGCGGTCCCCTGCCTGCAGGCTGAGCTGCCAGTTGCGAGGATTGGGTGGGCTGTGCCGTGCCGGGGAGGACCGGTGCAGGCAGAAGAGCAGCAGCAGAAAGCCCACACAGGCTGACGACAGCACGATGGCCTTCCAGCGCAGTCGGAAGCGGGGATCGGTACCCTTGGTCATGGACGCGAGGACAGGCAGACCACCCACGCTGATCCGGAGGGGGCTCATAGACTCATGGCAGGGCGGGATGGGCATCAGACTGGGGGCGAGGAGAACCTGGTGGCAGAGGGAAGGAAGCAGGTCAGAGAGCTGGAGCCTGGCGCCGCACTGAGCTCAGGGGGTGGCAGGGCACAGCCACGAGGGAGAGGCAAGGGGCCCCATCCCCTCTCCTGCAGCAGAAGGTGCTGCCACCTCGCACAGGGAAAAGCCAGCAGGCCAAGGGGGCTGCTTTGCTGCTGGAGCCACTCTCAGCCCCTTCTCACACCCCCTCTGCACTCCCAGACCAGAACGGGCCCCGGCACGTTGGCAGGCACGCATGGCCTGCTCAGCACCTCTACCTGCCCCACGGTCTGCAGCAGCCCAGGCAGGGAGTCGAGGCACCCGGGCCCAGGGTGAGCCCCTGGGACCCGTGTTGGGGTGTCCTGCTGAGCAGCGTCCCCGCACGGCCCTGGGGAAGAGGGAGGTTCCCCTCCGGCGGCGAGGACGATCCTTGCTGCCTCCAGAACGGCTGACTGGCCTGGCCCAGCTCCTGCGGCCCCCGGGGTGAGCGTGTCCCCAGGCCCCACAGGGACACCAGAAGACACGTGGCAGCTCCACCCAAGCAGGATGCCAACGCCTGAGCAGGAAGCATCGCGCCCAGGTCCAAGGGACACACATCCCGACCTGCCCAGCCTTAAAGTCACAGCAGCCCCCCCCTGCCCACCCCTGCCCACGGTCACAGCGTCTCCTCCGGGCAGGACTCGCACTGGGTACCTTCAGCCCACTCCGGGCTGTGCCCACCCGCAGGGCCAGGGTGCCAGCAGTGCCTCTCCCTGCCACCTCCCTCCATGCAGCTCCCTGGGCTCCTGCAGACGGGCCCTCCAGGCTGTGCGGGGTGCAGGGAGCAAGCAGCTCCCCGGGACTGGAAGCTGCTCCAGTGCCATCCACTCTCACCCCGTGCCATGCAGCACCGGGCATGGACACCCCGCTGGGCAGCGGCCCCCCAGCCTGGGGCAGGGCAGAAGGGTCCCCAGCCACTGGCCCAGGGCTGTCCCCAAAGGGCCAGCCACTGGCCGCGGTGGGGCCTCAGGCCTGGCGCTGGGCACGGGCCGTGCTCCCCGCAGGCGGCCGTGCCGTGGGGCTCTCAATGTGCCTTTCAGCAGCCCGAGGTGCGAACAGAGGCTGCATTGAGCGTGGGGGGCCGAGCCCCGGGCAGGCGGGTGCGCTCCCAGCCGCGGCTGGGAGATGGGAGAGCCCGTGAGGGACGGCAGCTCGCCCCGGGACCCCACTGCAGTGGGGGACGGACCCCGCGGGGAGGGCAGCATCCCTCTGTCCTGCCGGGGACCCCAGAGCATTGCCCTCGGCAGGGCCCCGCGGACCCCACTCAGTGCGCTGGCCTCCACTGCGGCTGTTGGGATCCCACCACTGCCCCGGGCATGGACACGGGGACCCCCGGCCCTGCCGGGCATGGATACGGGGACCCCCAATTCGCCCCGGACATGGACACGGGGACCCCCGGCTCTGCCCGGGCATGGACATGGGGACCCCCAATTCGCCCTGAGCATGGACACGGGAACCCCCCGGCTCTGCCCGGGCACAGACACGGTGACCCCCAGCTCCCCGCGGGCACGGACACAGGGACCAGCGGCCCCCCCGGGCATGGACACGGGGACCCCCGATTCGCCTTGAGCATGGACACGGGGACCCCCAGCCTTCCCGGGCATGGACACGGGGACCCCCGGGGCCCGCGGTGCTCCCGCTCCAGCCCGCCGGGGACCCCCGTGCCGCAGGACCGGCCCGGCCTTAGGACCCCAGGGCGCCGCCCGGGCCCCGCGCCCCCCCCCGGCCCCCCTCGCCCGCCGCCCCCGTGTCCCGGTGTCCCCGCTCACCGCGGCGCCGCCCGAACGCAGCCGCCCGCCTCCCCCGCGCAGCCGCCGCCGCCGCCGCCTACAGCTCCCGGCAGAGCCCCGCCACGGCAGCCGGCAGCGGCCAAACCGCGGCGGCAGGACCGGGAACTACAACTCCCGGCAGCCCCCGCGCTCCGCCGCCCACGCCGCACCGCCCGCCGCGCCGCGGGGGCTGCTGGGGGCTGCAGTCCGCACCGCGGCCTGCTCTGCGCCCGAACCGGGCCCGGCCAGCCCCGACCGGAGCTGATCCCTCCAGCCCAGCCCACGGGCGGTGGGGGCCCAGCGACGGCGGGCCGCGGTGCGGGGGCCGGGCCGGCCCTGCGGGGTGGTGTCTCCCGCGGCCCAGCCCCGGCTGGGCCCAGCCCGGCTGCCCGGTGGGCACGATCCCGGTGCAGCCCCCGGTACCGGCAGGCCCCCAGCCCGCGGCTCCTCCTGCCACGGCTGCGCTGTCCCGGACGTGCCCTGTGCCCCCCCCCGCCGCCACCTGGGGCGCAGGGAGCGGGGACAGATCCTGCCCAGCGCTGCGGGACGTGCGTGCCTGTCCGGCTGCCAGCAAAGGCCCGTTCCCGGTCGGGGCTGGGCAGGCTCCGGTGCCCCCCCGGGGCTGGGGAAGAGCTGGCAGCTGTCCCGGCATGGGGCAGGGTCCTGTCCCGGAGCAGAGCTGCGGTCACCGGGGTCCCAGCTCCCTGCGCCAACTCCAGCATCTGGAGATGCTTCCCAGCACGTGCCGCCCCCGTTCCCTGACCTCGGGCCAGCACTGGCCATGGCCACGGGCCCAGCGCTGGCAGGCGCTGGGAGCACACATGGTTAACGCCGGCCGCCTGCGCCGCTGGGCTCGTATCTGGCAGTGGGAGGGCTGCGCGTCTTGTCCTGCTCCTCCGCTGCCTCCTTTACCTTCTAGAAAGTGCGTTTCCGCCCGGGCCGAGGGAGAAGAGGCTTTCGGAGCGGGAGGCAGCCGATCCGCCGTGGGCAGGCTCTGCCCCGCGCCCGGGGGGCTGCCAGGGCAGCACTGGGGGGATGCCCTAGGGAAGGAAAGGCAGCGCCCGGAGGGAGCAGCCCTGGCCCGGAGGTAGGTGGGGGGTGGGTTTGGGGGGGGTCCCTGCAGGCCTGGGAACCAGCACCCCAGAGCTGCACCTTGTTGCGTATCCATCTGCGGGTGCTGTCGGTGACGGGTGCTGCGGAATCGGTGTGGACGCACCCAGGAGGTGGCTCCGCCTCGCCAGGCACAGGGGTGCCCTGGGGCTTGTCCAGCGAGGGGGACCCGTCCCTCCCTCTGCTCCGGGCGAGGACCCTGCCCTGCCTGCGAAGGGGGTGGTGGGGACCGCAGGGCTGAGGTCCTCACACTCCTCTGAGGGCGCAGCCCGACCCACAGCAGCTCCGGGAGGACAAAGACTCAGAGAGGGTTAGTGCCGGAGCCTGCAGCGTAGGCTCGGCCCTGCACAGATCCACCGCGGCTCCCCCAGCCCTGTGCCCAAAAAGCCAGTCCCCACGAGCATGTCAAACCCAGGGCTGGGCCACCCCTTGGCATGTCGCACGGGACGCGGTGGCTGCTGGGGTCCCCAGCACATCTCACTGGTGCTGCCGGGTGCCACGGGAGCTGGAAGGCTGCAACCTCCCTGTCGGTCCTTGACCGCAGCTGCCCCGTGCAGCTCCTGCCCTGGTGCCTGCCAAATCTGTGCTGCTCCGGGGGTGCAAACAGCTCTGCAACCATCCCAGTTGCTGCAGCAAAAGGCGGGGAGAGCCATCCCACCAGCATGTCCCCGGACACCACAGGCATCCCAGCTCCGGCTGCTGTGGCTCGGGGAGGGCTGTACCCACCACCCTGAGCAGGGAGGGCGAGGAGGGTGCGCAGGTCCTGCTGCCTCCCTGCTGCCCCACTGCTCTGAGCCCCCTCGTCCCTCCCCTGGGGTTTGCTCTTGTTTTATCCTGGTCTTTATCACTGCCTGGAATGTATTTCAGGATGTTTTGACTTGCAGTCCCAAGGCTTTAGCAGCCACTGAATTTAAATCTTCAAACCGCTCCTGGAGAGCATCCAACCCTGACAGGAAAAACAGCGTCCCTTCAGCAGGACTATATATACCCATGCATACACGGGCGCCTCCCGCCCCACGTGTCAGCGGGGTGCAGGGGGAGACGCGCTCGCCTCCATTTCCAGCCCTACGACAGCCTGGGAAGCGCGCTGCCTTTCTCGGTGGGAATTTCCTGGTGAAGGATTTCTTCTCCCTGCGGAGCAGTTGCCTGTAAAGCTGCGTTTTCCCCAGAGCTGAGCCTGCTGTGGGTCCCGGGGGAATATCTGGTTTGACGGTCCCAGAGCTGAGGGAAAGCCATGGGCTTCCCAAAACCCCAGCGGGCTGCATGCCATGCTCGCTGGCATGTGGCTGGCACAGCTGGAGGCCAAGCAGGGTGAAGAGAGCCAGGGCCAAGGCTCTCCTGGATGATAACTGCTCACAAGCCCCTGGCTGGGCAGCTCCATTGCCTCTGTCCCTGTGTCTGCTTCTCCCCTGCCTGCGGAGCAGAGTGCGGGCAGGCACCGGGCCAGGGTGCAGGCAGGGAGGATGCGGCACCAGGCTGCCCAGATGCAGTGCCCACAGCCCTGCCTCTCCCCGTACCCAGCAGCGCCAGTGGGACACGGGCTGAGATACGGGGCAAGGCAGGGGACAGGGACAACACAGACACCCGGGAAGCGTGTGAGGGGACGGGCCCTTTGCAGAGGGTGCAAGCAGTGGGAAAGCCCTTTGGAGCCTTTCCCCATCCCTCCGCCCCTTCCCAGCCCCAGCGAACGTGACTCATAAGCCAGGCATCCATCCTGGCCTCAAACACCCTCCGCGCCCGCTGCGGGAGCACACCCGCCTGGTCCCCAAACCCCGCCAGCCCAGCTTGGGGGACAACAGGGACAACCTGCCTGGAGGCTGGCCCAGCCTGGCGATCACTGACTGGGGACCCCAGTGCTCAGAGAGCAGGCGTTCACCAGAATAGCAGGATTCCACCCAAAACTCCTTCCCCACAGCCTGCCTCACGCCCAGGACACGGAGCTGTGCTGCACGGGGCCCTTTGCCCCTTGGGGCGGGCACTCCAGGATCCTGGCAGACCCCAGTCAGACAGCGCAGAGGGAGGCTGTTTAGGGAGAAAGGCAAAGGCCGTACCCCTTCGGGGAAGGCATCTGACCAAGACAGGAGCCTGGCGAGCAGCCTTCCCCATACCAGTGCTGCAGGGTGTGGGACCAGGCCACCCAGTGCCCATCCGGTCGTGTCCCAGCACCACCTTGGACCCTGCTGGCGCAAGATACCGAGCAGCTGGGCAGTGCCACCCATGTGTTTGTCCATGGCTGTCCTGGCACCTTCAGGGCCACAAGGTGAGGTGCTACGTGCCCGGCCCCACGCCTCGAGCGGATACAGCTGTGATAAGGCAGGAAGGGGCAGCGGAGCTGCCCGGGTTGGGCCATGGTGCCACCAGCTACTGCAAATATTAGCTTTGGCCCCATGCAGGATGTTTCTCCCCATGGTGGATGGCTCCCAGCTGGGGCTGCCAGCCCACATCCACATCTCCGGAGAAGTGGATCTCATCTCGCAAACCCTCAGGCCAAGGGCCCAGGCACAGGGGTGGGGGCCAAGGGCTGGCAGCTCTTTCCAGGGGGTCTGCACAGCAGGCATCCTTGCACACCCTGGAGAGGGAGGAGGGATGCAGATCCCCCCTCCCCAGGCAGGGCTGCACCCCGACATTTACCCCACATCTAGAGCTGCCTGTAATTTTCCTAGGTGTTGACACCCTGAGTTGCAGCTCTTGGGCATCCATGGGAGGCAGCTGGAGCCAGGCTGAGTAGGAGCAGCAGTGCTTGGCCTAGGGCTTGGACAGGGCTGCTCCACCCCACCCTCAGCTCCCCAGGTAATCCCCTCTTCCACACGTGCAAGGGCTCTGGGGGCTGCATGGCCCCAGCTCCCAGCTTGTTGGGGAGCCCAGAGCCCCTGCACTGCCCCAAACGTGGGTCTCCCCAGGCACTCACTGCAGCGTCACCAAGGCACACAGCCCAGCTAAAACCAGCTATTTAGGTACAGATGGACCCTGCAGTGGCAAGATAGTTGTGCCCATGCTGCAGGCTCTGCTGGGGAAGGGCTGTTGCAAGAGCAGCCTTTTGGGGCTGGAAGTGCAGTTGTGCCCTGCCCGGGGCTGTGTGGTGCACCAGGTCCTGTCCTGGGGACAGCGCAGGGCACAGGCAGGCTGGCATGGCACGGCAGGGCATCTCTGCAGCTCCTGGCTCTGCCAGGCCTTGCCATCCCCTTCAGCCACCTCTGGCATCTCGCAGGGCACTGCTGCAGCATGGAGGGGCTTTGGGTGCTCGGTGTCCTGCTGCTCTCCTGCCTGCTGCTGCCATCCCCCGCGGGGAGCCAGACCAGCCCCAGCCCCGACAGGCGTCTGCAGATGGACCCCGAGGAGGCACCATCCCAGCACCACGCTGCCAGGTGAGGGGACCCCGGGGCCAGGGTATTTCACAGCGGGGTCAGGGCAGCCCTGGCACCGCAAAGAGCCCCGGCCCCCTCCCGTAGCTCCCTGTTGCGCTTTGCTTTCTGCCCTCCCCAGGGCCATGTGGGAGCAGAAGGCCAGCAGTGCCCAGGAGAGGCTGCCCCCGCGGCCCCGCTGCGTCCGCTGCTGCGAGCCACCCGACCAACGCTTCTCCTACCCCCAGTACCAGCCCCTGCCTCAGATCAACATGACCATCCTGAAAGGTGAGGGCTGGTGGGGCCCCGTGCTGTGGTGCTGCCTGCAGCCACCATGGCCGAACCCGCAACCCAGGTAGCCCATGCCACCAGGCACCACGAGCCTGCCTGGTCTGCCAACATCTCTCCAGGGCCAGCGCAAAGCTGGGCTCCCAGTGCCAGCTCTCTGGGGTGCCAGTCTTGCACAAACTGGGAGCAAGAAGCTGGGGCTGGTGCCTGTGGTCCAGTACCCTGCACGGGCAGAGGAGCAGTGGCTCCGAGACACCCCAGGGCATGAGCTGCTCCTGCTCTGGTGGCCTCCGGGCAGCTGCTTTGGAGGCAGCATCAGAGCCCAGGGAGGGGGCAGGGGCTGGGGGGGTCCCCACTGCCTCCATCCCCTTCTGTCAGGCAAAGGGGCTTCCACTGGGTTTAGAGATGGCACCGCCTCTGACAGCACAACTGTCCCTCCTTCTTCGCCCAGGAGAGAAGGGTGACCGTGGCGAGCGAGGCATGCAGGGCAAGTTCGGCAAGACAGGGGTGGCCGGCAGCCGGGGCCACACGGGGCCCAAGGGACAGAAGGGCAGCGTGGGCGCCCCAGGGGAGCGCTGCAAGAGCCACTACGCTGCCTTCTCGGTGGGCCGCAAGAAACCCCTGCACAGCAACGACTACTACCAGACCCTCATCTTTGATACGGAGTTTGTCAACCTCTACGACCACTTCAACATGTTCACGGGCAAGTTTTACTGCTACGTCCCTGGCATCTACTACTTCAGCCTCAACGTGCACACCTGGAACCAGAAGGAGACATACCTGCACATCATGCACAACGGGGCGGAGGTGGTGATCCTCTACGCCCAGGTGAGTGACCGCAGCATCATGCAGAGCCAGAGCATCATGCTGGAGCTGCGGGAGCAGGACGAGGTCTGGGTGCGGCTCTACAAGGGCGAGCGTGAGAACGCCATCTTCAGCGATGAGTACGACACTTACATCACCTTCAGCGGCCACCTCATCAAGTACAGCGGGGACCCCTGAGTGCCTGCTCCATGCTGCTCCCCCTCACCTGGGATGGGTGTCTGAGCAGCCCCTGCCACCCCCTTGCCCCAGGCATGCCACCCGCCATTGAGCTGTTGCCCTTCTACATGCCACTACCCCCAGCAGCTGCGTGAGTGTGTGAATACCCCCACCCCCAGCTCCTCGAGGCCGATCGGATGCACCTGCAGGAGTCGGAGCCATTTCCAGCCTCTACTATATTTGTGACCTGGGAAGCGGCCACTCTCCTGGGGCAGGCAGGGAGCTCATCCCCACCTGCACCTGCTTCAGAGCTGGGTTTGCTGGGGCACAGGCATTTGTGGCACTGGCTGTGAGCTGGCACCAGCTGAACGGGTTTGGCAGCTGATGCCATGGTGCAAGGCAGTGCAGACACCTCCACTGTGTTCCTCCCTTGCCCCGCTCGCACTGTGCCATGCTCTGCAGGCTCCTTTTCCTGGAAAAGGGCAGAGGGTGCTCAGCATCCAACAGGAAAGGCAATAAAACCACTAAGGGCCCCTCCTTCCTTCTGCAGAGCTGGGTCCCAACGGCACGGATGTTGCAGCGTGGCACTGGGTACCCTGCGGGCTGACACTTCCCCCAAGCGCTCCCGCGGGGGAGCAGATTGCGTCAGTTCCCCTCTGCAAGTCCCCGTCACATTTTCCCTCGCCACAGCCTCTGCTCGGTGCTGACGCTGCCGAGGAGGGGCTGGCTCCCCACTGGCAGCCCTGGGTGCGGGGCCTTTGGCCCCAGCTCTTTCCTATTCAGTTAGATTATCTGCTGGCCAGGCTTTGTATTTTTATAGATGCAATAGCGGAGCAGGGCCAGGGCAGCGTGCTGCCCCCCCGCCCTCTGTACAGCTTCTGACCACATTAAACACCCCATGATTTCAAGTCCTACTCACCCTTTCAGTGCGTCCTCTTGCTTTGTGTGCACAGGGGCTCCGAGTGGCTCAGGGCAGGTACCCACTCCTGGGGTGCAGGGGCTCCCCAAGAGCCACAGGCTGGCACGGTGAGCTGGTCCCATCCCAGGACACTGAGCTGCTGATGGGAAGGGAAAGGAAGGGAAGGGCAGAGTGGCCCTGGAGAGCCAGGGACACCCAAGCCGGGCTCCACAAGGGCCAGCTGCCCCCAAAGGGCCAGGGAGCTGGGAGCTGAGCACAGTTACAGACCTGTCAGCCTGCAAGCAGGGCAGGCTGGGGCTGGTGGCCGGGTTTACCAAGAGTCTGGATCATCCAGCAAGTCTGCAGTAATGAGGCAGGTCTGAGGTCAGGCTGGGGAGCCAGTGAGTCAGGATCGGTGGGTCCGTAGCTGGGCAGGGCAGAGCTGCAGCTGGAGACCAACATCCCCCCAGCACGGCAGGGAAAGGAGGAAGGGCTCAGGGCTGAGCTTAAATAGAGCCCCGGCCCCACAGGTGGGTGGGGGCCCAGGTGAGGCTGGTCGGGGCCGTCTAGGGCTGGCAGCACCCTCAGGGCCCTGGCACTGCTGTCCCCGCAGGGTTGGCCGCAGGGACCCTGTTCCAGCCCTGCAGTGGGGCAAAGCCCCGCGGCAGCACCCAGCGCCTTGGGCAACAGGCAGGGCTGGGGCTGCCAGCACCGCTGGCACATGGCACGAGGGCAGGGCTGCCTGCTGTGGGGCGGCCGCCAGCCCAGGTACCAGCTCTGGTCCAGACTGCACAGCAGGGCCTGTACTGGGACACACGTGGCATCCTGGCACACATGTCCCATCCCGGGACACACAGTCCAGCCCGGGACACGTGGACCTGTCCCAGGGCACAAGTCCCATCCTGGAAGACACGTCCCGATCCTGGGACATATGGCCCCATCCCGGGACACACAGTCCATCCCGGGACACGTGGACCTGTCCCAGGACACACAGCCCGTCCCAGGACACACAGCCCATCCCGGGACATATGGCCCGATCCTGGGACATGTGGCCCCATCCCGGGACACACAGTCCATCCCAGAACATGTGGCCCTGTCCCAGGACACACAGTCCATCCCGGGACATATGGCCCCATCCCGGGACACACAGTCCATCCCGGGACATGTGGCCCCATCCCGGGACACACAGTCCATCCCGGGACATATGGCCCCGTCCCGGGACACACAGTCCATCCCGGGACATGTGGCCCTGTCCCGGGACACACAGCCCATCCCAGGACACACGTCCCATCCTGGAAGACACATGCCCATCCCGGGACATATGGCCCCCACCCAGGACACGCATCCCCATCCTGGGAAACCAGGCCCGTCCCAGGACACGTGGGTCCAGGCGGCGCCGAGCGCGGCCGGGGCGGGCCGGGCGCGGGGGGCGGTGCGGGGCCGGGACCGGGGCCGGGGCCGGGGCGGGCGGAGCTCCGCGGGCCGCGCCTCCGGGAGAGCCGGGCCAGGCCGGGGCCGGCGCCGCCGTCAGTGCGGGCAGCGGCGGCGGCGGCAGCGCCATGGCGGAGGCGCAGGAGGGGCCCGGGCGGCGCGGGAAGAGGGCCGGGGCCGGGGCCGGGGCCGGGGCGGAGGAGCCGGCGGAGGCGGAGGCGGAGCGGGCCGGCCGGCGGCGGCGGCGGAGGTGGGCGGCGGGCCGGGGCCGGGATCGGGATCGGGGCCGGGATCGGGGTCGGGATCGGGGCCGGGGTCGGGATCGGGGCCGGGATCGGGATCGGGATCGGGATCGGGGCCGGGATCGGGGTCAGGGTCGGGATCGGGGTCAGGGTCGGGATCGGGGCCGGGATCGGGATCGGGGTCGGGGTCGGGGCTCGGTTGGACTCTGCGGGCGCTGGCCGCGGTGCTGGCCCGGCCCAGCCCTCACCTCCCTCCCCGGGCAGCTTCCAGCCGGCGGCGGAGCCCCTGGGAACCACCGTCCTGCACGACACCGTCAGCGCCCGCCCGCAGCCCCTGCCAGGTGAGGCACCGCGGGGAGGGCGCCCGGGGTCGGGGCCGGTGCTGGTGCCGGTGCTGAGCCGCACGGGCAGCGCTCCCCGCTGACCCTGTCCCGCATCTCCCCACCTGCCCCAGCGAGGTACTTCGACACCAGGACGACGGAGCCCATCAGCTTCTTCTTGTCCGGCTTGGAGGAGTTGCTGGCCTGGCAGCCCAACAGCAACGACGAGTTCAATGTCTCTGCCGTGCCGCTGGCAAAGCGCCAGCCCCCGCTCCTCAGCAAGAGGCCCCGGACGCTGGTGTGCCATGACATGCGCGGCGGGTACCTGGAGGACAGGTACGTGGCTGGGTGGAGGAGAGATGTGGCAGCGGAGCTCAACATCTCAAACCCCAAACCTCTTCTACTTCTGCCTGATTTGTTTCTTGCCAGCTTGGCCGCAGGCAGGCAGGGATGGAGGGGTTTGGCTCTTGGTGCCGGAGCATGGCAACCTTGCTTGGGCCAGCCCTAGACGGGGTCTGCAGGGCTGGCTCAGTGCCACAGCTCTGCCCAGCTTCCAGGGCGTGAGTCAGGCTCCTGCCCAGCCCCGCAGCCGTCTGCCAGCGTCCTTCCCGCATTGCCCAACCTTCTTCCCTCTCTGCCATTGCAGGTTCATCCAGGGCTCAGCCACACGCAACCCCTACGTCTTCTACCACTGGAGGTACATCGACATCTTCGTCTACTTCAGCCACCACACCGTCACCATCCCGCCTGTGGGTTGGACCAACGCGGCGCACAGGAACGGCGTCCCCGTGCTGGGTGAGGGCAGGGCCGGCTGCAGGGCTGGCGGCTGCAAGACCGGGCCCGGGGGAGCCCCAGGCACGTGGTGCATTTGTCGGGGTGCACAGCCAACGCTGCTCTTGCCGTCTCCCCAGGCACGTTCATCACGGAGTGGACGGACGGGGAGAAGATGTGCGAGGCGTTCCTGGCTGGCGGGGAGGAGGCGTACCGCGCCGTGAGCGATCAGCTGGCCCGCATCGCCCAGCACTACCGCTTTGATGGCTGGCTGGTCAACATGGAGAACACGCTGAGCGTGAGCCGCAGTCGCGCCCTGCCCGCCTCCCTCCCTGCCCTCATGCTGCTCCCGTGCGGGGCCCCTCGCCCACCCCGTGCCGACCTGTCCCTGCTCTCTCCTGCCAGGCAGCGGCGGTGGGGAACCTGCCCCCCTTCCTGCGGCACTTGACGGCGCAGGTGCACAGCGCCGTGCCGGGGGGGCTGGTGATCTGGTACGACAGCATCCTGCAGAACGGCACACTGAGATGGCAGAACGAGCTGAATGAGGAGAATAGGTGAGGCTGGGCCCTGCCTGCCCTGCCACCTTGCCCAGGCAAAACTGGCCCCGGGTGGGGGGCATGAGCCCACCCCAAACCCAGCGCTCAGGGGTGGTCAGGGCATGGACTGCACAGCCCTCGGTGGGGTGGTTTACGGGGACAGCTGCAGCGTCCGCCCTGCCACCCTGACCCTCTTTCCCAGGGTGTTCTTCGATGCCTGCGACGGGCTGTTCACCAACTACAACTGGAAGGAGGAGAACCTGGAGCGCACACGCGGGCTGGCTGGGTCGCGCCACACCGACGTCTACGTCGGCATCGACGTCTTTGCCCGTGGGGATGTGATCGGTGGTGGCTTCGACACTGACAAGGTGGGTGTGCCGGGGCCGGGCCAGAGCGGGACTCTGGGCCTTCCCCTGGCACAGGGCTCTGAGCTCCCACTGACGGCTGTGCCGTGCCGTGCCGTGCCATGCCGTGCCAGGCTGCTAACACGGGGATGCAGTGGTGAGGAGTGGGGGAACCCAGAGCCGCTGCACTGCCAGCCATGCCTGGAGAGGGATCTGGGGAATCCCGGTGCTGCAGTCCCTGGAGAGGGAGGTGCCACAGCACATCCCCACGGTGTTGTCCTGCCCCACCACGGGGCCAGCGGGACCTGGGGGAGTGGAGACAGGGCAGGTGACAAGGTGACCACCTGGCCCGGCCCGTGCTGCTCACCGCTCATCTCCGCAGTCCCTGCGCCTGATCCGCCAGCACGGCCTCTCCGCAGCCATCTTCGCTCCCGGCTGGGTCTACGAGCACCTGGGGGAGGAAAACTTCCTGCAAAATGAGAACAAGTGAGGGTGGCTTGGCAGGGCAGGGGCCATGGTGGGAGATGGGCCCGGGAGCACCCTGGGCCGGGAGGGCTGCTGGGTGGTGGGACAGGGCTGCCGCAAGACTGTGGCTGCTCGCTGGGACCAGGCTGGCCCTGCTCTGCCCCAGCTGGGGCAGTGCCCAGTGCCATGCCAGGGCAGTGGCTGTAGCAGGGGTCTCTGCTCAGACACCCGCCTTTTCCTCCAGGTTCTGGGGCTTGCTGGCCGAGTACCTGCCCACGCACAGCATCTGCACGCTGCCCCTCGCCACCTCCTTCAGCCTGGGCATGGGCACCAGCAGGTTCCTGGCTGGGAAGGTGGGTGTGGGGCTCCGGCTTGGCTCCAGCTGGGCAGGGGTGGGCTGGGCAGGGGGTCCCTGCTCCCAGCTCCTCGCCCAGCCCAGCTCACCCTCTCCTGCAGGAGGAAGAAGCCGGTCCCTGGTACGATCTGAGCGCGCAGCAGATCCAGCCCCTCTACCCAGAGCATGAGGACAGGCTGAGCACCAGCTGCTGCCTGCAGGACGCCTGGTGCGGGGGCAGCTCCCTGAGGGTGCAGGGGACCATCCCCCCCAGCGAGGAGCGCGTGGCCGTCCGGTGAGTTGTGAGGCAAAGCCCTCTTGCCATCTCCTCAGCGCTGGGCTGGTGCCATGCCGGCATGGCATGGCCCACATGGCCCGGGCAGAGCTGTACGGCCCCGGCGCCTCGTGGTGAGCATGCCACGGGGCTCTCTGCCCACACTGCCCAGCAGACCTAACCCAATGCATCTTCTCTTTCTCTCTTCTCTCTCTCTCTGTCTCTCTCTGGGTGGATTTGGGGTCATCAGCCTTTTCTCTTTGCAGATGCCAGCGCCCCCCAAGCTCTTCTTGACCCTGCTCTACAAGCTGGAGGGGCCACACCTCGACGAGTTCAGAGTTGCGCTGGAGCTCACCACCTGGGACTCGGGTACCTGCCACGAGGGCAACGTCACCTCCCTGCCCGGTGAGGACCCTGCCCCCCCCCATGCTCCTTGCAGTGAGCACCCGCTGCAGGGCGTGGGACGAGCTCAGCCCCTCGCCCCACCCCAACCCCGCTATCTCGGGCAGAGCCCAACAGCCGGCACCACCCCCGGTTCCTCCCGGCACCGCCACCCGGCCTTGCCAAGCTGCTCGCCGCCTGTGACCATGGCTCCCATGGCTGGACCAGCCGGTGAGTGCCCTGGCGGCACCCTGCATCCGTGGGTGGGTGGGGGGCACCCCAGGGCCCCCCGGCACCATGCTCGCTCTGCCCCTTCGCTCTCAGGTGCTACGAGCTGGACCTGCAGGACTGCAGCCTGCGAGACCTCTCCCTGCTCGTGTCCCGCCACCAGCCCAGCCCGCAGGAGACGCCCTTCACCTGCCTCCTCGGGGAGGTCCGGGTGAGTGCCTGCCACTGCTGGCTGGGAGCCACCTGCCCTGGTGCTGCCCCACGCCGTCCCTCATCCCAAAAGTGGGTGGGCACCCACTGCTCTTGGCCGCGGCCCCAACAGTCCTGTGGTTCCCCCCCCAGGTGCTGGATGCGGCCAGCGTGGCAGCCTCCCCACCGCAGGTGCAGAGCGTGACGGCGTCGCAGCTCTGGTGGCAGAAGGGCCCCGAGGCAGAGCAGCTCTCGCTCAGCCTCACCCTCCGCTGGGCCTTCCCGCCCGGCCGGGCCAGCTGCTTCCGCGTCCTCAGCCAGGGCGCCCGCTGCCGCCAGGGCCAGACGTCGCCGCAGTTCCTGGGGCTGGCGCAAGCCTGCCTGTACCGTGCCGTGGGCCTGGTGGTGCCGCGGCCGGTGGCCGGGCAGTCCTGCCGGCTGGAGCTGCTGGTGGAGCCGGTGCTGCCCAACGAGCTGCCCGTGGACCCCGACCGCTGGGGGCGGCTGGTGCTGGTCTACTCGGAGCCAGCCGATGGCACCAGCTCAGATGGGCATTAAAGACAAGCGTGGTGCAGCCCTGCGTCCGTGTCTCCTCTGCCGGTGGATGGGCTGCGGCAGAGCTGGCGCTGGGGGGCTGAGAGGGTGGAGGTGGCATTTTGTCACCCTGGTTCGGTGGGTCCCTCTTCTCCCACCGCTGTGGCTGGGCTCAGCCTTTGCTGTGGGAGCCCAATGGGTGCTGGCTGGGGCCCTGCGAGCGGCTGCCCAGGGACCCCAGTCCCGCTCCTGCAGCCCTTGCTGCCTGCAAGCTGTGTGCAGCCAGGCTGGGGACGCTTGCCCTGAGACCCCCCAGCCCCGTGCCTGCTTGCCTCGGGGACTAGCCCAGTGCGGGTGTGGAGCCGCCAGCACCAGCTCCGCTGCGGCGCTCAGCCCCAAGGAACAGCCCAGTGCAGGCAGCTGCTGCTCCCGTCCACCATGGACCCACCCCAGTGCCACCCGGCCCCCGCTGCCCTCTCCCCAGGGCTGGCAGGCAGCGGCTGCGCCCGTGCTGCCTCCCCTGGATATCTTACACGGAGAAGGGGAGAAAATTTATAGCAGCAATTATTTTCTCACAGTCTGGTGAGCAAGCAATTAGCAGGCAGGGAGGCAGGCGAGCGCGCTGCGCAGCAGGGTCGCCCAGCCCCAGCTCCCTCCGAGCGCCGGCCCCGGTCCCACAAACAATGCTGGCTCCCGGTCAGGAAAATTAATATGTCAGCAGTTAAGCTGCTGCTCCTCCGGTGGGGGACTCGCTCTGAAATGAATTATCTGACGGCTTGAAAAATGAAGGGCTCAGCACAGCCAGGGGAGGGCTCCTGCCGTGTTGGCACCCCGCTCTCTTGCTATGGTGAGGCTGGGGGTCCCAGCAGGTTCCCCCCTCGCCGGCCGCAGCCTCCTGCCCAGCGGCGTGCCGGGACGGCCAGACCCACCGTGCCAGCCACGGCCCCGTGCCCCTGCACCAGCGCCCCAGTCAAAACCTGAGTCGCCCTGGTTGAAGAAAGAAATCTTTATTAATAATTTCAATAATAATAATAATAATCCTTGTAATAATAATAATAATAATAATAATAATAATAATAATAATAATGTTTATTAGAATGGTCACACCTTTGAAGCATACAGGATGGGCCAGCGCCAGCCTGCGCGCTGGCAGCCGGCGCAGGGGTTTGCTGTAAGGAAGAAGCCAGTACAGCGATGGAAGGAGCTTTGTACAGGGGTGGGGACGCGGGGCCGGGGCGGCCGGGACTATGTACACTGGGAATAGAAAAGGGGGAGCTCGTTGCTGGAGCGTCGGGGGCGTCTGCAGACTATAAAGTGAGGTTTGAGGAGTGGCGGAGCCACGCGGGACAGGGGCGGGGGGCTGAGCGCGAGGCCACCCTGCGGGACAGGACTGGACCCGGCATGCCGGCTGCTGCAGACCGACCCCAGGGCTCAGGCTGGTCCCTGCAGGTGATGCTGGCCCCCAGTCCTGGGCGATGCAATGGCCGAGACCCCGCGCCGAGGGCTGGCAGTATCCCGCCGCCTCGGGCAGGGATGGGTGGCTGCGAGCGTGTCCCACGCCGCGGAGCAGGCGGCAGTGGGATCGGGGCAGTCCTCGTCCCGGCTCAGCACAGGGGGCCGCGAGCGGTGTCGGTCAGGGTTGCTCCCTGCAGGGTGGGAGCCCTGGGTGCGTCAGGGGATGGAGGGGAGGGAGGGGAAAGGGATCGCAAGCGAGTTGCAAGCTCCTCTTAACAAAAATTCCCTTTAAAAGGCAGAGGCTCATCCCCCTGCAACGCCCAGCGCCTCAGCAAAGCGGCTGCGCCGCCACCCCAGCTCCATGGGGGAGCCGAGGCCTCGCACACTCGACACGCTGATGACCGGCAAGCGCCGGAGCTCGGGAAACACGAAGCTGGGTTCCCACCCTGGCGCCCAGTCCCCAGAGCCAGGAAGGGGCAGCGTGCCGCAGCGCTCCACCGGCACCCCCAGCGCCGCCGTGCCGGGGCGGAAAGGAAGACGTGGTGCCCAGGCCCTGGGCAGGCGGAGGCCCCTCCGGACGCCCCCGCGCTCGGCGGCGTGCCAGCTCTCCCTCCCTGCCGCGGTCTGCGGGGCCGGGGTGGAGAGGGGCCCCTCTGGTGCGTCGGGCTGGTCCGTGCTCACCGCGGCACTCCTCCGGGACTCGCTCGCTCGGTGCGTGTGTGGACAGTATGGGACTTTCACTTGGCTGTTGCCGCTTTGCTTTTTTTTTTTTTTGTTGCTTTGCTTTTAATTTTTTTATTTTTGATTTTTTTTGTGTGTGTGTGGATTTTTTTTGCCCTTCCTGGTCCCAGAAGGAAACGGCCACGGTTTCACTACAACAGAAACAGAGAGGCAGGTCTTTTGCTGGAGCAGCGTGCGGGGCAGCCTGGCCGAGCCGCTGGCCGGGAGGGACACGGGCACCAGCCCGGCCCCCCAAGCCCTGCATCGCACCCCATGCCTGCGCAGCCAGCCTGCCGCACCGGAGCTCCTCCGCAGAGCAGTGCAGTCACCCCGGCGAAGCGCTGCTGCCCGGGGGGGCCGTCCCCGGGGTCCTGCACCCACCCCAGCCTGGCTCCGTCCCAGAGGAGCATGCAGCAGCCCCCGCCGGCTCCTGTCTCTCCTATGGGGGCAGAGGGGCTGCCGTCAGCGCCGTGCCCCCCATGCCTGCGGGCAGAGCATCCCCTCCTGCCTCGCAAGGGGACAAGTCCTCTGCACCCCCAGCAAGGGCAGCACCCGCTGGGGGCTCAGGCCAGGGTGGAGCTGCCCGGGGACCCCACGACCCAGCTCTGGGAGCGGGGTGCCGTTGCCAGCCCCGCTCCCCGCGGTCCCCAGGGATGCCAGGGGCAGGAACCGCCCGGGGTCCCGCGGCGCTCGGCAGCACCGAGGCGCAGGGCTGCGCCGGGGCAGGCGGACGGTGCAGGAGATGCGGGCGGGCGGCGGGATGGAGCGGCTTGAGGTAACCCTACGGGTGTGGGCTGCCGAGGCTCATCGGAGCCCAGCCCCAGGCCCAGCCCCAGCCCGCCCGGGCAGGGCCCACGGTTCCTCCAGAGGCTCGGCCTCGGCTCTGTCTGCCTGGTTTGGTTTGGTGCTAGTGAGCAGTCAGTGTTAGTGGTGGGAGGGGCTGTGTCTGTCTTGCTAGTAGGGAGTGAAGCGGCTGTACCCTCCTCGGTATAGACTAGCCTGCAACATCAAAGATGAAAAAAAAGCCAATCAGTATTCGAGAGAGAGGCAAAGCCCAGTTCTTCCCTTTTTTTTTTCTTTTTTTTTTTTCCTCTTTAAAATGACACCAAATCACTTCTGTCCTTGGGACGTGAGGGGCGGGCAGGGCTGAGGGTGCCCAGCACTGCCTGGGCTCTGGGACGGCTGCGGGTGCTGCCTTGGGGCGGTGCATGGGCTGGGGGCTGCGGGGTGCCCCAAGCCCCGGTGCCCCCAGCACAGCACCGCCATGGCCAGGCCTCTTCCCGCCTGCAGTGACCGCGGAGGAGCCCATCCCTGTCCCCGCTGTGGCGCTGGGCTCGTAGCCACCCTGCCCACCCCCGTAGGATGGAGGGGCCGTAGCCCCTCGCTAGCGGCTGCCTGGGGCCGGGGGTGCCAAGGGGTGCTCGGCAGCCTGGCCCCAGCCGGGGGTGGGGAGGGTTAAAAAAGGAAGAAAAAGTTGGGTTGGCTTTGAGATCCCGCTTGTAAGTGGGATTTTTCATCTTTGATGCTGGTTGTGAAGCTAGCTAAGAGCCGCTGCGAGCGGGTGGGCTGCAGGCGCTGGCGTGCATGCGTGCTCCTTGCACGTGGCTGTGCACCGGGGCCTGGGGTGCCGGGGAGGAGAAAGGGGGTCCCTGGGGTGCTGCTCAGGCAGCCGGCGCAGGGGGCAGCCGGGCCCCCGGGAAGCGACGTGCGCTGGCGACTGCGCGGGGTGGCCTCTGGCTGGGTGTAATGGGGCACATAGGGTGGAGGCACGGGGGGGCCTCCTCTCTTGCCTGCCTGTGGACAGAGCCAGGCAGGGGCTGTGCTGCTCCTGCCGCCGCCGCTGCCGGCTCCCCCTCCCGCAGCCCCTGCATACGGGGCTGCCCCGCACCCCTTGCTTGCCCCTGCACCCCGCAGGCTCCCCGGGCTGCCGTGCCGGGCCCCCCTCCCTGGGCTGGCTGCAGCTCGCGCCGGGAAGCAAAGAAAGGCTGTGGGGGCTGCTCTTACCATGGTGCCGATGCTGTACGTGGCGGCGGGGCCAATGGTGTGGTGGTACGGGTCTGCTGCTGCATACACTCTGCCGTAACTAGAAGCAAAACACAGCGGCGGGCATTAGCGAACAGGGTTGGGGTCCTGTCTCCCCTCAGCAGCCCCCCCACCCGTCTGCTGTTCCCCCTGCTGTGCCTGGGACCCTCCCCAGCACCTCCCTGCTTCTCCCTGCCTGGGCACCAGTCCCTGCCAAAACAAGCCCAAAGGGAGCACAGGGGCCCCCGTTTGCACGACACCCTCATCGTGCCTGGCTCCGTCCTCGTCCCATGGCGCACAAAAGCTGGGGTGTGTTGGACCGGGTGGTGCAGGGGGTGAAACAGGTCTTTCCCCCCGCCCCGGGAGCGATGCCCGCGGTGCAGGAGTGCTTACCTGTCGCTGTACGCTGCCGCTGCTGCCGCGGGCTGGGCGTATCTGTAGGCGGCGTAGCCCCCCTGCAGCGGAGGGATAGACTGCTGTCAGGGAGGGGGGCAGCACCCGCCGGGGGAGGCTCGGGGGGCTGGGGCAGCCGGGCACCCCCCGGGCACTGCCATGGAGCAGCGGTGGCACCCCGCGGGGAGCTGGTGCCCATGCCACCAGGCGCACACCAGCCTCATTACCATTCCCCAGGGGCTTTCACAAACATTAACCTTAAAAAATTAAATTTCCAGAGGAGAGAATGTCACCTCCCTGATCGCTTTAATGAGGTGTCACGTTAGATAAATCCTTCAGCTGCCCGCCTGAAATATCGCCAATGGCTTCTTAAATATGGAGGTTAAATGCCAGTGTAAGACAGCGCACCGGCGCTCGCCGAGGCTGTAAATCCCACGCGGTGCTGGCCTCACGAGGGGCCTGGCTGGGGGCATAGGACCCCGTGTGGTGCCACCCCGCTTGCTCCTGTCCGCACTCCACCCGGGCTCTGGCTGCCCTCCCCAGGGGAAGGGGCTGGCAGCGGGCAGAGCCCGTGACGGAGCTGCCCAGTGCTGCTCATCCCCTGCCCCGGCACAGGGTCCCCGGCGTGGCCCAGACCTGGGCACAGCGGCACTTACGTAGATCTCAGCTCCGTAGAACCCGTCCTGGTAGACGACCCTGCAAACGAGGCGGAGGCGTCAGAGCCTGGCTTGTGTCACCGGCCGAGAGGGAGCGGGGTGAAGCTGGTGAACTGGGGGAGCTGCTTCCAGCAGCACAGCCAACGGGCGAGGAGTGGCCGTCCAGGGAGCCCGAGGGCACATCCCAGCCTGGGACTCCTGGCAGGGAGGGCCGGGATGTGGGGAGGGGTGGAGGGCACGGCCAAGGGCAGGGGGTGCCACAGGGATGGAGGAGTCTGGGGCACGATCACTGCTGGGAGCACTGAGAGGCCACAGATCGCCATCGCCGTGCGTGACACCGGAGTGGCCGTGCATGCCAGGAGGGAGAGTATTTCCATTAAGCCAACTGACACGGCTGGAATAACGGTCCGTGCTTCGGGGCACAGGAGGCACACGGGTCACCCCGAGGGGCAGCAGCCTTGGGGGGTTTCACAGAGCCCAAGGCCAGGCAGGTGCTGGGGGAGCTGCAGCCCGTTCCCGAAGCATGAGAGCCCCGCCATGCCGATGCTGATGGCAGCAGAATCGGAGCAACGCGGCAGCACACGGCCCCCCCGCCCCGAGGCAAGCAGTGCCCCCCGCCGCCCGGGTACTCACGCGCCATAGGTGGGGATGGGCGGTGGCGGCGGTGCAGCCCGGAAGGTGTTGTAGACGGCACGTCCTCGTCCCCGTAAGTGTGCCCCTCGGTAGGCCACGGCCGTCCCCGTGGCGGGGTACGGGAACCCCGTTACTGCAGGAGGGAGGGGACAAACGTGGGCTTTCTGCAGCAGCTCCCCACAGCGCACGGCTGGGACCCCCGCAGCCACCGCAGGGCGTCCTGTGCCAGAGCCTGCCTCCGTCCCCTGGACCGGCCAGCAACGCAGCCCCGTGGGGACGCTGGGGCAAGGGGACGGGGTGGGGGCAGCTCTGCACGCAGGGGTGCAGGAGGGGGGAGAGGGGCTGGGGGCTGCTCGCTGCTCAGAGCAGCGGTGGGGTCAGACGTGGTGTGGAGCTGACATCTGGGGGGACCCGCGGCGGGGCTGACCCTGACCAGACGTTACCTGCATAGAACTCGGGGCCGTAGACCGCTCCCACCACCGGGTTCAGCTTCCAGCCTGTGGGCAGGGAGAGCCGGTGAGGCCGGGGGCACCGTCCCCGTGGTGCTCCCCCCCCTGCCCACCCAGCTGGGCTCTGAGGGACCACAGCTCCCATCCCGGGGCGGCTGCAGGGCGTGGGGTGTCTGGGGAGGCTGCACCCCCACATTGGGCTCTCCCGTCTGCCCAAGGGTGCGGAGGGCGTTTGCTGCAGGAGCTCAGCAGCAGCCTGGCAGCAAGGGAGCGCAGGTGCCCAGGGATACCCCTGCCCACGGCAGCTCTGGCTCTCCTTGTGCTGGCCCTTACCATTGGTGTAGGGGTTGGCAGCCTTCTTGTTCGTCATGACCCGGGCCGTGGCGTTGTTCACCTGCGGAGAGAGGGGATGGGACCTCAGCACCTGCGGGCAGCGGGGCTGGTGAGGCTGCAGTCCAAGGCCTGCTCAGCCGCACTCGGCGCACATCGCTGCTGCTTCAGATCCCGGAGCGAAGGACACCGGCCGCGCGAGGAAACGCAGGAGGAGCCTCTGCCTGCAGCCACCCTGCCGTGACGCAGTCCTGCCCGCACCCCCGGCCAGCCCAGGCCTCTTGGCTCCTGCCCTGGCTCCAGCGATGAGCATCGGTCGGGCTGGTGGCCGATGCCGCGACTGCTGTGGTGCTGCGCTCAGGCTGAGCCCCAACGCACTGCTGCCAGGCTTAGCCACCTCCCATCCCCACCCCATGCCCGTCCCAGCCTGCAGGAAGGATGCACTTGCAGCAGGAGCCTAGGCCATTTCTGCAAGCACCCGTGAGCTCCTGCCCAGCTTTGTTGGATCACGTTCCCTGCTAGGCAGGGCATCGCTGTGCCCAGCCAGGCTGCCCTTCCCTCAGCTCAGCACTGCCGGGGACATTTGCATCCCGCTCCCTTCGCTGTGTGCTGCCCCACCTCCCACCGCTCGCCTGCGATCGGCAAGGTGCTGCCAACGAACGGGCAGAGCCTTATCCCTCTGCCTGGCTTGAAGAACTAAAAGCCTCAGGGGCTGGGCAGCGCAGCAGCCGCCTGCGCCGTGGGCATGGAAGCCCTGCGCAGCATCCTTCCCTCCCAGGTGCCGGGGAGGTGGGGACGGCATGCGGAGCAGAGAGCCCCTCTCCTCCCTGCAGAGCTCAGGGCGGCTGCGTGGCGGACACGGGGGCTGCGGGCAACTGGGGTCCGCCAGACCCCGCCGTAACTGGGCAAAATGCAGCCAGAGCCCGGGCTGGTGCCCCAGCTCTCCAGAGGAGAGGTTTGTTTGAGCCAGATGCTCCTTGCACCAATTGACAATCTTCCCGGCAGCCGGCACACATGCTCCCGTGCCGCATTCACAGACATATGCACGCGCCGGGCAAGCCTCCCCTGTGGCATGCGGGACCGGAGCAGCACCCAGGGCTGCCCCAAAGCTCCCCCTGCCCCGGCTCTCCCCTGCCTGCAGCCCCCAGGCAGTTCTGCCCTGCCTGCAGCCCCTGGCAGGAGAGGGCCCCCGGGCAGGACGGAGGGGATGCACGCACACGCAGGCATGGCACTAGCACACTTATCTGAGCACCTCAATCTTCCGGCCCTCTACGATGGTGCCATTCAGCTTCTCCCGTGCCCGGTCGGCATCTGTGCTAGTTTCAAAAGTTACAAACCCAAAACCCTGTGAGCAGAGGAGAAAAGGAGAAAGAAAGAGACAGAGAGAGACAGAGAGAGGGTGCGGGGACAGAGAGAGAGAGGGGGTGAATCAGGAGAGCTGACGCAGGAGGTGAGGCTGCCGCAGTGCAGAGATGGAGAGCCCGGGCCGGGGCCCCCGCTGGGTCCGGGGGTCCCGGCTGAGGCCCCAGCATCGCCCACGAGCTGGGAGAAGAGTCTGGGAGAGGGGCACAGAAAGCAGGGAAGATACAACAGAGACATCCATACACAGAGGGACACGAGCTGCCTGTGCAGCGGGGGACAGAGCGAGCCCTTCCCTCCCTCCAGCGCTCGGGGTGCAGGGACCCGCATGGCCCCCCCAGCCGGCGCACGGCAGTGGGACGGGGCTGCCCCGAGATGGGGTACCCCGTGCCTGGGTCCCCTGGGGCAGGAGAGGAGGGGAGAGCAGGCAGAGGAGCCCTCAGGACTCCCAGCTCCACCTGGCCCCCTCCCTGGGGCTCGCCATGACAGCACCGGCCGCGGGCAGCACCCACCTTTGAGCCCCGCTCATTGAAAATGATCTCCACGTCCAGGATCTTCCCGAATTGCTGCAAGCAGAGAGAGCAGAGGGGTGAGCGCCTGTAGAGCTCCCAGCCCTGCGCCCGCACCCGGAGCTGCTGGCACAGAGCTCTGCGCCCGGCCGGGCCAGGGACGGGCAGGGGGCTGCCTCAGGGGCCAGACCAGAGGACCCTTGGTGCCATGCAGGGGAAAGCCCCCATCCCTCCCATAGCACCCGCTCTTCCAGGACTTGAGGAGTATCACCCAAAAATCTCATTAGCCTGCACTGCTCTGAATCCTAATGAGGGCTGGGAAGGGGACAAGGGGAGGGGGACAAGGGCTCTGTGTCACTCCCCCCTCCACGCATGGGCCTGGGTCCGACAGCCTGGCTGTTAACCAGGGTGCAAATCCTGCAAACCACCACTGCCAGCCAGCAGCTGCAGAGGCGCCCATGAATGCCATGGGCTGGGCACCATGGGCCCTTGGGACAGGACAGTGCTGGGGTCCCTGCGGTGCCGCGGGGCAGCACCAGAGCAGAGAGCAGTGGGACGTGGGTGGCTGGATGGGGCCGGACTCACCCCGAACATTTGCCGTAGGTCGGGGTCCCGGAATCGGAAGGGGATGTTGGAGACGTGTAACCTCTTGGGCTGCTGCTTGTCTGTGTTGTCTGAGGAGTGTAGCTGCTGGCTGTCTGTCTGTGCCGCCTCGTCTGTTTGCTGCAGGAAGCACCGATGGCCATCAGCCCCTGGCCTTGCCAGCCCCACGTGCCCCGGTAGGGGTCCAGGCACGGGTACTGTCCCCCTCCCCTGCGCTTGGCCCTGCCTGCCCCCAGGGACACCCCGGACCCTGCTGTTCCCAAGCTCTGGGCAGCACCCCATGGGTATCCCCGCAGCCCAGTGAGGCACAGGGATGCCGGAGGGGATCTCTGCCTGCGGGGAGCTGGGGAACGCCCAGCCTCGGGAACCAGCCATCGTCCCTGCCTGCACCTCCCTGCCTCGGCCGGTGCTGCCAGCGGGGTCAGGACATCGCCCACCCCATGAGTGGTGCTGGGGACCTGGGGGGCTGAGCGCTGGGGGGGTGCAGGAAGCACAGCCCTGGGGAGGGGGAGGTCTGGGCGAGGGGCGATCTGCTGCGGAGAGCCAGCCAGCATTGGGTGGCCTCACACTGGCCTCTCTCCCTGCCATCAGCCCAGTGGCACGGTGCCCGGGGGCTGTGACCGTGGCACACGGGTGTTTTCAGGGCGGGGGGGTGGCACACCCCGCACGCGGCGCTGCTGCGGCCAGGCTGGGAAGTGCTCGGCTCAGCACTTTCCCCGGCGCTGCATTACAACCCTGTAATTGAAGCTATCTGGTGGGAAGGCAGCCAAGCAGGTAGATTACAAGTGATTAGAAATGACGGGGGGGCTGGGAGGGAGAGAGACGGCAGCCTTGGCGGGGGCACCCAGCCCAGCGCCCCGAGGGACCGCAGCTGGGCGAGTGCTGCTGCCCCAGCACCCCTCCCAGCAGCTCCAGTGCTGCCCTCAGACCCCCACCCATCCCCCCTAGACACCGCTCCCTTACCGGTACCGTCTGTGTCCCTGCTATGGACTGTGTGCTGGCGTCGGTGCCCGGCTGCTCGGCGTGGCTCTGTGCTGGTGTGTAGAGGGTCATGGCGTGCTCCGGTACTGTGCTTTGCCCAGAGTAGTCCTGCGTGGGGTGGGGGTGCGGCGGCGCGTACTCTGCGGGGATCCCGTTCTGGGGGGGCGGGGGGTACTGGGCCGGGGGGTAGGGCTGAGCCATCGCGTCCGGCGGAGCCGTGGCGTCCTGGTTACCCTGCCAAGACAGTGGCACCATCCCCCTTACCCACCGACGTCCCTGGGGTGCCTGGGCTGCGACCTGCCCCGGGGAGGGGTCCTGGTCCCCGCAGCCAGACCCAGGCCCCCCAGCCCTACCATGCCCCAGCCTTTGGTGTTGCCCCCCCCAAACCCCGGGCTGTCTCTGTGCTGCAGCAGCTCCTGGGTTACATCGCCCACAGCCGAGCCCCCATCCTCTCCCACTCCGGAGCCCTGCCTGCCCGGTGCGCTGGGGCTTGGGCAGCAGGAGGATGGAGTACCCCCTGCAGGGCTTAACTAGGGGAGCCTGCACATCGCCCTCTCATCGGGGAAGGAAACCAGGGCAGCTTTTGGTTTGGAGCCCATCGTGGGGCAAAGCAAAGCCAGGCTGGGGGGCCAGGCCAGCATCGCCCCAGGGGGGCTGCACAGGATCAGCGCCTGCCGGCAGCAAACCCAGTGTCCCAGTGATGGTGGTGGCAGCAAAGGGGAGCGGGTCCGGGGAGGCAGGTCCCGAGCAGCCAGGGAGGGATGTCAGTGGCTCCTTGGCAAACACCAGACAGGGATCAATTAACTGCTAAATATTTGATTAGGCCCTTTGCTCTAACGCAATCAGCCTGGCCGCCCTGGTCAAACGGGGCGAGCTGCACCTGCGCCCTGGGCTGAGGGCTGCCCACTGCCTGCCGGGGATGCAGTGTGGGGCTGGGGGGGGGGGGGGCGGCGTGGGGCTGCCAGCCTGCGCCTCTCCTGCACACCCACCCACCATCCATCCATCCTCACAGCCCCACATGCACCCGTGGGCTCTCCCCCCTTGCACTGCACCCACCACCGCACACAGACGCCCACCACAACACACAGCAGCAGCCCTCGCCGGCAGCCGAGAGGCTGCGAACGCCTGAGCCAGCGCGCGGGGCAGCGCCGGCAGCCCCTCAGATGCTTTACAACCTGCCGTGGCAGCCTCTCGCCCATGAAATACATCTGTGGCTCAGCCCGTGGAGACAAGCTCCTTAATTGTGTGTGTGGCCGATTTATGGTGCGGAGGGACGGCGGGGGGCAGGCGGGGGGGCTGTGCTGCCAGCCGCCGTCCCCCAGCTGGCAGGGCCGTCGCGCCTGCGAGGGAGGAGCGGAGCCTGCACTGGGGGCACGGCAGGGACCACATGCAAACCCAGCGTGAATAATCCCGCTACAGATCTGCAAGTCATTGGCAGGCTCGCCAGCGCCTTCCCGTGCTGACTCAGCTGCTCGGGGATGCGCCAGCCAGATGCACCTGCCAGCGTGGTCCGGGGCTGCCGATGCTGCAGGACAGCGGAGCCCCTTCCCCGGCTCTGGGTTTCCATCCTGTGCTCAACCTGGCCCCAGCGCCTGAGCCTGCTCCAAGGAGCGGGCAGGCACCGAACGGTCACTGCGGTCACGCTCCCAGCCTGATCCTCCCTGCCTGCATCCCTGACGCCCAGTGCCTGACCCTCCCTGCCTGTGTGCATGGAGCCAGCAGCCAGAGCAGCCTGCAGCACTCCCGTGTGCTCTGCGCTGGACACTCGTCCTTGCTGTCACCATAACCAGGATCAGCCACCGTCACAGCGGGGACGGGCACTGCTGCCCAGGCGGTGGGCAGGGGGACGCCGACGAGTGCCGGGGCAGGAACTGTCCCCACCTGCCCAGGTCTTGGGCCCCGCTGGCTCCTTGCCAGCCCGTCCCGACAGCCACGTTCATATCTGTTATTAATTAGGGCTGTCGCAGTGCTTGTCAGTCCAAGTATTATTTCATTCAGGGACCATTAGGTTCCCCTGTTTTGCTGCTCGCTGTCGCCGGGGCTGCTGGTGCTGCAGAGGTACAGATCTACGGCTCCCAGTGCCTCCCTCCCGCCAGCACTGCCCGTCCATCCCTGGGTGGGGATGGGGCTGCTGGGCTCGGTGTCGGGGGGCTGCCAAGGGCGAGGGCCCCACAAGGAGGGGGATGGCGATGGGTTTGGCTGCGCGATGCTCATTGACATCATCGGGAAACGGCTGCTGCTCGGCTCCGCACCCGGCGCTGCCTGCATCCTCCCCTGCCGGCTGCTCCGGGCTGCCTGCAGCGTGGGAAAAGCCCTGTCCCGGGCAGCGCCGGGGCCCCTCTGCTCCTCCTGGGAGGGTTACTGAGGCCCCGGCCCCACAGCAGCCCCTGCGCCTGCACCAGGAGCAGCCCCTTCCCTAGGTCCCTCCCTGTGCCGAGTGCCCAGGGGGTCCTGGGGACCCACCCCTGCACCCCAGGGGATGCAGCCAGACGGCACCGACCTGCAGCCGGGTGCTCCCAGCTCGGGGTGCCTGGCTGCACGGAGAGCCTGTGTCACGGTGCTGGCCCGTGGGTGCCAGGGACGGGGGGCTCCGACAGGCATCCCTTGCTCGCACACCGCACGTCCCTCCTGGGGCCACGGGGGATGCTCCCGCACAGCGCTTTGTGGGGCAGCTTTCCGCATTTGCATTAAAAGAAATTCTGGTTATTAACGGCCCGTGGCCCTTATTTAGTAAACAAGACAGGAGATTAGTGCAGCACCTGAGGCAGAGTGCAGAGCAAAGCCGGTGGTATTTAACGCAGCGTGGGGGCAAAAGCAGCACCCCACCACCCGTGCTGCCCGTCTGCCTGGGCAGGATGCTGGCAGGGCTGTGCCACGGCCCTGTGCCGAAAAACCATGGCCCTGGGGACGGCAGCAGAGGGGCTGGGATGGGGAGCTGAGGCCTTGCTGTTAAGGGGAGAAGTGGCTCTGGGGAGTGTGGCACGTGCTGCTGCGTCCCGCAGGCTGGCGGGCGTCCCGCTGCCTCCCGGCTCCTTGGCAGAGCACCCTGTTGAGGAGCCCAGGGAGCCCCCAGGGCCAGGGGAGCCCCCACAGAGCGGCTCTGTCCAGCTGGCTGCGGGATGCTGCTCCCCAAGCCCAGCCCTGGAGGGCAGAGCCAGTGGGACCCCGAGGTCCCCTGCCTGGTGTCCCCTGCCTAGTGTCCCCTGCCCTGCCTGCAGCTCAGCCCCATGCCACCAGACCTGCGCAGCGGCTGCCGCAGCAGGCAGGGGGTGGATATCATCTTTAGCTGATTAAATGTCCCTCATTAACGAGTTTCTTTAATTAATGAAGTTTTTTTGTTTGCTCCACTTGCTTTCTCCCCACCGCACTCTGCCTCCTCAGCACAATCCAGGCCATTTCCTTTCAAGTCATTTAGCGCGTGGGGCCGGTTCCTGCCGACGCCGCACTTTGGTGATTGTGCCTGTCAGCTCAGGGCTGACGACGCCATTTTTAACATTTGCTCCTTTTTAAGAAAATAACGCACCAGGAGCCCCCAAATGCAGAGGACACGTCTGAGCCATGTGCAGAGCGCCTGCACTAACGAGAGGGCACCTGCTGGCCCCGGGCACCCTGCGATGTGCCGCCACACCTCGCCTGTGATGGGCGTCCCACCGGCACGGTACGAAGGTGCAGCGTGAGAGCTCCCCTGAGGTATCCACTGCTCATGAGCAACCATCACCCACTGCCACCCACCGCTGGCCATGGATGGGCAGCGTGGTGGCCCCATGGTGGCCCTGCAAGGCCAGCCAGCGAGCCGTGCCCACACTCAGCCAGAGCCTCTGCTTGCACACACAGTCATGATTTACAACCAGGCGGCAGCCTGTCCTGGGGCTGCTCCCCTCCCCTGCGACACCGTGGCCGCCACAAACGTGCCCAGAGTTTCCTCCAAAAGCCTCACAGCCACCCCGCTGCCTCGGCCCGTTCCTGCTCTCAGCTCCAGCCCAGGGCAACCCCCACCTGGCCAGCTCTGCCTGCGGATGTCCCCTTCCTGCACGCTGCGCTCAGGCCAGTGCTGCTGGTGCAGGCGTGACACAGCACTGCCTGGTCCCAGCACAGCACTGCCTGGTCCCAGCACGGCACCGCCTGGTCCCAGCACGGCACCGCCTGGTCCCAGCACATGTGCAGCCTGGCTGGACAGCAGTGTGCCAAGTCCCGGAGCAGCTGGGGAGGGGGCACAGTCCCATCACCCCACACCTCCCTACCGCCAGCGAGAAGGGAGCCCCGAGAGCAGTGCGCACCAAGGAGCCTGCAGCCATGGGTGTCCGGGAAGCAAAGGCAGCGTGGATCCGCAGGCAGCCGTCGGCAGCCAGCCCAGCTCCGGTCCCTGATGCCTGCAGCTGTCCCGCTCCCTCCACTGGGAACCAGCCACCCACTGATGGGTGCAGCGAGGGGCTGGGGTCTTAGCACCACCACAGCATCCAAGGAGGCCACCAAGATGTTCCTCCAAGCTGCAAAGCCTCAGCGGGCAGCACGTCCTGCAGGCAGTGCAGGCAGCAAGCGCATTACCCTGACCCAGACAGGCTCCTGCTTGCTCGCTCACTGTCAGGGCTTCCCCTGGCTGCATGACAAGACAGCCCGAGGTCAGAGCTGAGCACGGAGAAGGGTGTTGAGCAATTCCCCGAGGGCACTCGAGCCCGCCAGTGTCAGGGCAGCTGCTCGCTGCTGCAACAGGTCTGCAGCGCATTGCTGCAGCGGGACCCGCCGTGCCTGCCAGCAGGACACAGAGCCGGGGACGGACTGGGGCAGCACACGGGGAGGCCGATGGGAGCATCTGCGCTCGCACCCGCTGCCTCGGAGCAGGGCGGTGCAGCAGCGCCGTGCTGTGCTGGGCGGCAGAGATGGGCTCAGCAAATGCCCCGGTGGCGGCCCGAGGGTCCTCGCACGGCCCCATAGGCCCCCCAGGCACCCAAGGGCCACGCGGCCATGCCGTCACCGCGAGCTGTAGCGAGGCAGTGCCCAGTGCAGCTCATCTGCGTGACAGCCACAACGTCCCCTCTTCGATCCAGCTGCTCGCTCATGCTAATGACTGTCAACATGAAACAGAGGCCGTGAAGGGGAAGAAAATTACTCCCTGAAAAGGAATTGACTGATCCCCGTCATTTCTCAAGGAATCACTGACCTGTGAATATTTCATTACCCAAAATGCTGCGCCATCCATACAAAGCAGCACGCCCGGCCTCCAACAGGCACCAGCCACAGAGCCCCGGGCTGCAGCGGGGGAGCAGGGTCGGGGTGCTTGCTGCAGGGACGTCCCTGGCCCCAGGAGGGACAAGCCCTGCCTGCCGTGGGGGCAGGCGGGAGATGGCGGCGGGTCGCTTCTCCTCTCCTCCCCAGGATGGAGGCCATCGCGGCCCCACAGAGAGCTGGGGTGGGACAACAGGGGAATCGCCCCCTCGGGAAGGAGCCGTGGAAGGAGGTGAGGAGCTGCGGAGGCCGGAGGTAGCAGCCGCCGTGCTTAATGTCTTCATTAACGAGGAGGCAGGGGAGGGGTGAGAGCCTGCTAATGGCATCTGCCAGGGATGCTCAAGTGGGAAGCTCTGCAAAGAGCAGCAGTGCTGGAGAGAACAGGCAGGACCCGAGGGGCAGGACTGACGGCGCGAGAGGAGGAGGAGGAATGCGGGGGGGGAAGGCAGGGCAGCCTGCCGGCATGGGAAAAAGACCATTTTTCTGGGCTGCACACACTGTCCCGGCACCTTCTGGCCCCCTTCCCCTGCGCCAGGACCCTGCAAGAGGGGAGCTGCCCTTTGCTGGCGCAGGGCAGCGGGGCCAGCTCCTGCCCTCGGCCCCATGAGCCCTCGCCGGCAAAGCCCAGCTGCCGCGGCTGCCAGGGGCCAGGGCATGGCCAGGGCTGGACGCTGCTTCCCCTCTGCCCACGGGAGCCCGGGGAGGAAGGACGCGGCGGCCGGCGGCCGTGCAATACCCAGCAGGAGGGGGGACGAGACGCCAGGCTGGGTGCCAGGCACAAACCTGTCCGCGGGTCCCTGTCACCTCCTGCGTGGGACAGGGAGGGAGCAGGGTCCGGCCCCAGCTCCTGGCTCTGCCAGCCGGAAACTTTGGAGCTGAGGCTGCATGAAATATTCATGAAGTAAATGGTGCAATTTCATCTGCATTCAGCCAACTTCATGTATATTTCAGAGTATTATGAAATGATAATGTTGTGTAACCGAGGCGAGACAGGGGTGCTTGGGGGGGTTCCCGGCCGCCCCCCGCGTGCGCGCGCCTGACATCTCCCAGGCTCACATGTACCTGTGCCGCTGCACCAGGGAGGGACCGGGCTGCATCACCATCGGAAACATGACAGGATCAGGCCCGCAGTGAGCGGGAGGACTGTGGCTCCGGGACATGCAGCACTCTCCTTCCTCCTGAGCAGGGCCCGGTATCGCCGGCAGTGCCAGGGCTCACCCGCAGCAGCTCCCGGCATCGCCGGCGGTGCTGAGGCTCACCTGCAACAGCTCCCAGCCCTGAGCAGACGCTGCTGGAGGGCAGCAGCCCAGCTGGCCCTCCCCGGCACAGCTCTTCTTATAGGCACACCGGAGCAACGCAGATCTGGCGTATGCAGCGGTGGCCGGGATTCCCAGCAGCGCTTGGTCCCCAACGGCCACCAAAGGGTTTGGGACAGGCGGGCACGCAAGGCACAAGCTTGGCTGCAGAGCCCGGGGATGGGGACGGGCTGGAGAGGACCCGAGTCCTCAGCAGCGTCTGCCTGAGCTACCTGCTCCTCCCGAGCCCTGTAGACACCGGAGCGTGGGATGCAGGTGCCCACACGCCACACGGCTCTGTGCACCAGGGTGATGAAGCCACGCTGGAGGCTGGCCTGTCTGCTGCTGCCAGCAGTCCTGGGGGGCAGCTGCTGTCTCCCCACTGCTGGCAGGCGCTGGGGGCTCTGGAGAGCAGCTGCTGCTCTGGGAAGGGCTGCAGGGTGCCCAGTGCACCCAGAGGGAGAGGCACAGAGGGGCTCCAGAGGGGACAGGGCACCTTCGGGTGTCCCAGCCCATGCTGCTGAGCTGAGGCACGTGGATGGCCATCACGAGACAGGCAGGGCCTAGAGGGGAGCAAGCATCTTCCTCCAGTGGGGCCATGCACTAGCAGGGCGATGATCCCTCCCAGGCCCTTGAGCCAATCCTGCTGCGAGCACAGAGAGGTGAGCGGGGTCCCGGGGCGTTGCGAGTGTCCGAGAGCAGGGCTGCTGCTGCCAGCGCCCAGCCCTGCCCCAGGTTTCACAAGACAAGCACAGGGGCAGAGCTGGGCTCGCTTCCCCGGCCGCTCCCAGCATCTGCCAAGAGGCTGCTCCTGCCCGGGGACCGGCGCTCACCCCGCCGGCTGCCCCCATCGGCTCCCCGGCAGCTGCGGCCCTTGTGCGGTGCTGCCAGAGCTACCAGCAGACAAGTCCAGCCCCGCTGGATCCAGACAGCTCAAGACACAGCGAGCAGTAGGATGGATGGCCACATCCGCCAACCTCACACCTCTCCCACGAGCACCACCCCGGCTCCAGCCACCATCCCCACACCCTGCCCCACGGATCGCAGGTCCCCGAGGAGCCCGGCCAGTGCTGCCCGGACCCTGACCCCACTCCTGCAAAGCCCTTCGCACCCAGGAGCCCACCCACGGTCTCCTGTCACCATCACACCGCTACCACGCTGGGGCTCTGGCACAGCCACACGTGGCACTTGCTCGCAGCCTCACAAGCGTGCGCATGCTCACACCGGTCAGCGTGGGCGCTCGGGGAACCGTGGACCTGCGTGTGCACCCGGACAAGCTCTCTCACGCAGCCCTCTCTAATAGGCAGTCAGGAGCATAATTTTTCCTCTAATTACATATTCAGCACTTCTGAGAAAATGAGATTTTGGTAATTCAATTGGACTGAGAAGCAGGGGTATAATAAAATGAAATTTGTAACAATCGCGCAGTTAAATTAGTTAAATGGAGAGGAAGGAGCTGTGGAAAATTGACCCCTCGATCTCCTAAAGACTAATCAGACATTTGAACCGAGTGTTGCGGCGGCACAGCAAGGGGGAAACCAGAGACACTGTGAGGGAAGAGCTGGAAAACAGCTGGGACTGCGCGGCATCGTGGAGGGGACCCCCCCGGCTCCGGTCCCAAGGTGGGATGGGTTCGGTGGGGAGAGTGCCAGGGCACGATGCTGGTGCCATGCCCTCCACAGCACCGGCCATCACCAGGACCTGGCAGCCAAGGCTCCCAGACACGCGCTGCATCCTTGCCGGGTGCATAGAGGATGGTGGGTGGTCCTGCTCCACCAGCGGGGACTGCAGGGACGTGGGCAGCCATGCCCTGCGGTGGGACCAGCCATGAGTGGGGACAGCCAAAGCAACGACACCAGGACAGGGACAGGCACGGCACGCCACAGCACACCGCGTTGGGCAGGCATGCCGGTCAGGAGAGGGGTATCCTGCGAGCTGGAGGGGCTCTGCAGCAGGTACAAAGTAATTAGCCTCAATATTTATCTTGTTGTTGTTCTTTTTTATTTTTTCTTGTGAAAGAAAAGGAGAAAAAGACGAGTTTCTCATTTGCAAGTTAATTAGTCTAATTAGCTCTAATTAAGAGCTCCCCACACAATGCAGATCACAAATAAGCTGCCACTGTCGCCTGCTCCTGCTCTTCTCTCCCCGTGTTTGATTTTATACAAGAGCCGTTTGAAGGCTGCGGCCGGCGCCGTGGCGGGGAGCGGGCACAGCTGGGGGGGATGCAGGATCCCCCAGGCTGGGGGCTGCCCCCCTCCACAGCCGGTGCCAGGGCTCCTCTTGGCACGCTAAGGGACAGCCCCGCTGCTGCTCCCCTGGGGGACCCTGTCCCAAAACCAGAGCTCAGCTCATCCTGGGCTCTCCGACCCCTGCACCGAAGCGGAGCTGCACGTCCTTCCCCTGCTTCCCTCCCTGGGCAGCTCCTGCCCGCACCAGGGGCTTTGCACAACGGCTGCCGGGAGATGAGCTGGCCGCACACCGGTACCCGTGCATCCTGCTGGGCAGCCGGGGCGGGGATGCAGCCAGCACAACCCCAAGGCTTGAGCTCCAGCCCCACCAGCACAGCACGTCCCCAGCCACATCCCTGGCCAGCCTCGGTGAAAGGACAGGGACAGGAATCGGCCCGTAAACACTGACCTCACCCGGGCCCGAGAGCTGCTGAAAGGGTGCTGACAGACGGGGCGGACACACGCTGCTGGGTGCTCCCCAGCCCTGCAGAGAGCTGCAGGAGGCCGTGGGGATGCAGGGGAGCAGCGTGGTCCCTGGCACGGAGCAGATGGGGATGTGAGCAGCCAGGGCAGGATGGGGCGCACCGGCAGCCGGGCATGGTGCTCTGCCGCTCAGCTTCGCTGATGTGCTGCCTTGGCACCACCGGTCCCCTCCTCTCCCTGGCTCTGCCACAGCTCAGCTGGAGGAGGACACGATGGCAGGGGGAAGCACAAGGTGAGGAGCTGGGGACAAGGCAGCGTGCCACCCGCCCTGCCCGCCCCCCTGCACTGCCGGGGAAGAGCTGCCGCGGGGCGCTGGGAGCCGCGGCAATCATGTCAGCTTATGTGTCATTTTCTACTCGGGTAATGCAAGCGGTGAGGGATCACTGCTCGGAGACGGGGGGAAAATCATGACAAAGTGCTGCAAGCCCAGCGCTCCGGCAAGTGGGAGTGGGAGCAGCCAGACCTGCCTCGCCCCCCTGCCACGAAGCCACTGCAGGACCACCGCCGGGCACGCCGACTGTCACCACCCTGTGTCCCGCAGCAAGCCCCACCGCCAGCATGGCCCTGCCGGCATGCACCAGCCACTGCTCCTGGGTGCCGGCCACAGGGGCCCAGTGGGCACATGGCCACCCTGGCTCTGCAGACGTGCTCCAGCCCCAGCACCCATTTCACACTGACGGGAGCCCTCCTGGGACTGGGGTGCAGCAGCCCCCTGGCTCTCTGACAGAGGGGGAATGGCTGAGATCCCCGAGGGTGGGAGTGGGACCTGGCTCTGCAGGACCCTGACAGGTCCCCAAACCACCTGCCTTCCCTGGCAGCACTGGCCTGTCCCGCACACTGAAACCCTGGCAGCACCAGCACGGAGGTGGGGGCTGCCCAAGTGCCACTCCCGGCACCGTCCCCACAAACTGCCTCCTCCAACTGGGTCTCCTTCCAGCGCTCGTCTCACTCTGTTTAATAGGTTATTGCTGCCAGGGATCACATCTCAGCAGTGCTGCTCACACAGGAGCTGGAGCGAATCCTGCTGATGCTGTGCAAACCCCGTCTGTAAGATCCGTGCAGCGCAGCCGGGATGCCAAGGCCACTGGGGCGGGGGCTCTGCCCCGGGGGACGCAGTGGCTGCCAACCGCCCGAGCCGACTCGGAAGGCGCCAGGGGGGCAAAGCAAGAACCCGTGTGGGGGGACAGCGGCTGGGGACAGTGGGGCTTGTAGGGGATTTGGGAACTGCACTCAAGCCCCCCTGCAAGCAATGCCTGCAGCCCCGGGGGATACCTGTCCTGCGCTGGCCACCACAAACACTGTCACGCGCTGCAATGTGGCCTTTCATCCCGCCCTGGCCAGACTCTGTGCCCAGGCCAGTGCCTCCCCCAGCCTGCAGCCCACCAAGCTCAGGTCGGGGGGGCTGCTCCCCGAGCTGCCAGCTGGGCTGCAGTGCCAGCAGTGCCACCGCTGCCATGGCCCTCGCCCCAGGGAGCGAGGGAGGACCTCTGCTCCCGCCTGGCTGGATGAACGCCGAGGAAGGTGGCACGGGTTAAAGTCCTGCTAGGGCTGCCTGTGGTATGGCCACGCTCGCCTGCAGGCAGCGGAGGTGTGAAGCCCTGCAGGCAGCCTGGCGCTCTGAGCCTGCTCAATGGCAGTGGCATTTCACCGAGCCAGTAATCACAGCATGGCCAGGATCGCAGAGCCCCCTGGTCACACACTGCCGGGCTCCCACCGGGGCTCGCACCGGCACAGCGGGGCTCACCAGGACCTAGCCATTGCCGCGGGGAGCA